>OX439049.1:41213642-43613642 GCA_949317995.1 Acholoe squamosa
TACTAATGGTTCTCCTTGCCCAATCTGCATCATGACGGCAAGGCAACATCGGACGTATCATATGGCCCTTTAGGCTAAAAGGGGGAGGAGGGAAGAAAGAAGAGCTTAGCTTAACACGCCCCCACAAGTCTGGTGACATCCGCCATTTTGTCACTCCTGGTTTTGAAATGAATATTAATATTCAACAGAACGTGAGGGTTCAATTTTTATTGCATTAGTGATGGCCCTGATTATAGAGATTGGAAAAAGAGGCAGGGGCTACAGAATCGTCCTTAGAAAAACCTGCACCTATATCGTGTATAACTAGAGCAAATGCAATCTACAAGATTAGCCTACATTCCTGACCCCTAATGCGCCATATACTCTTTTAATTTATGTAACCTGTTCTTTTCTGTTTTTAACACAAAGGGGCATTTTCGAACAATTCGCCAAGCATGCATGAAGCCACAAGGTCCATATGTCCCGTTGCCTATGTACAACAAAACCCCTGTTCAGTAGAAGTCTAGACCCATACCCAGTGGATCCAGTACCACTTTGAATGTTGATAGTTCTTCTATAAGTGGCTAAGCACACTGATGGGACATTGTATGATGGGTACCTTGTCCCTGCAGGATAACAACCACTTCCACGGACAAGCTGGTTGCATCTTATCAGCTCTTATCAGTGCATGTCGCCAGAAACCAGCTCCAGTCCCGCTTAGACCAAATAGCACACGGCTTCTGAGCATCATAGTTCATAAATGTAGCACTATACTAAATGCAAGGCTCTATATAAATAGGAGAATTTGATGAATTAGAGTGCTAATCTAGGAGTCATTTAATTCTCAAAAAACTAAGGATTGAAAAACCTCTGTATGGAACAGTACAGTAACAGTTTGGTGAGGGTCTATCTATAGAGAAATGGCAGACCGACATTAGAGCATAAATATAAATCAGCATGTGTCACACAGGTTCATTGACAGATTACATGTACACTAGTTTGTACACCATGTCACATGACATATACACAGATCATGTCACATGACCTGTGAGTGACCTATGAACACTGATACGCCCATACTAATAATGCATCATACCACATAATTATAGTAAAGAGTCACTGTTCGTGAGTGGAATGATTTACTTTGTTTACAGCTGTGCCGTTTTTAAGCACTCACTGTTAGAACAGAGGAAACGGATTTATGTGTCTGTTTCATTGACAGTAATAGTCCATCTTAATATAACCCCAGAGATTAATTGTACCCTTTTGTTGGGACGCAGCATCAGTGGGCTAGCTGGTGCAGGGATCTAACATTTCCAACTAATAATTCCTTTGTTTTCTTTGTGATTTTGTATTGAATTATGCCAATTTCATACAGAAATTTGACGGAAGTTAGGATATTTTTTTATAATTCCTTTCAGCCAATGAAAAACATGAAAAAGGTCAATATACTGGCAGTATATTGACCTTTTTTCATGATATGTATATAAAATACATGAAGACGGAAGACGACACCATCAACAAACTCGCAGGAGCTCTAGGTCGTTGGCCATCATACTAAGAAAAGAACATAGGGCATTAAATGTATTGCTACCCTAATTATTTACATATACTATAGCTATTTTGATAAAGGACGAGCCCTAATGCTGCCCAGCTCGCCTGTGGGGTGTTTCAGAAGCCCGACATGATAATGAACATTAGATATCTGTTTCTAAAACGGTTAGCCTCTAAACTTACAACTGCAACCATTATCATCTCTCCCCAGTCATATAGCTATACACACAGTAAGGTAATGGTAATGCTTTAGAAACGCATCCAGTTATAAGCCAACAATCACTATTAAAACTGCTATCATATCTCCTTATGACCGGTTGTAAACATTATCTGCTTCTGAAACACCCCACTGGCAACTCCCCCAAGACTGATAACCATTGATTAATGTATACATCCCTAAACATCTCATTAGTATTACACATAATGTACAAATCAATCCTGCAGTGGGATCACCCACCACCCTCTGCACCCTGCATAGGTATCCCCCAGACGATTACCCCGGTATCAGATAGTATTGAACACATAACCAATCTCTGGAGGGTCTTGCCAAAAAGGAAATGTGAACCCAAAAAGAAAACGTGTATGTTTTTGTATTGCTAAAAGATTGTTTGGATAATCGTTTATAAGAAACGTGCACGTTTTTCACTTCTCAAAAAGAGTTTTCCATACATTCTGCTGTAATTTTTTTGTCAATACTATGAAAACGTGTTAGGCCATACTCATTTTCCTCAGCACTCTCTGAAAAAATCTACAGAAGTTCTTCCTCGTCTTCTTTTGGCAAGACCCTCCTGATGTTTCCCTCTGTATTCTGCCAACCCTGCCACGGTCCACTGGGCACAACATACTACAGTCTGCCCGCTCCAGGCATTACACTGGGGCCCTGAGGTTGTATATTACCACTGCCAACTGTTGAATTTGGTACGATTGGATACTCTGAATTACTCCGTAGACACTCTGAGGGAACCTCAGAGACCAAGTGTGTTTGTTGTAGTCCGTTTGGTCAGCCAATCTGGCAGAGTGGCCATTTCTCACAGAAGTACTTACTGTCAGGTCCAATGCTTCCACCAACACTTCCCTCAATGTATATCCAAAGATTCACAATACACAAAGCACTTGAAATACTTGTGATAATTAATAATCCAGGTGATTTTCAAATCTCCCTCCCTAACTCCAAATCATTGTCGGCCATCTTGAAGCCAGGTGTAGCCACCTAGTGCCAAAAAGACTACACTATTCTTGGTTGGTTAGTGTTAGGCGCATTTCACCAATCTGCGCCGATCGCCAATTTCATCTTGCGCTATGCACTAATAGTGCGAGTTTTCAATAAAGTTATTAAAGATTTCCTAAAATCTATTTGTTTGGTTCTTTTAGAAGTAAAGTATTTATGTTTTTCAACCATTGATCTAACATTTTGGATCTTTATCTCTTTGAAAATATAATGAAATATATCGACAGTAGACTTGCTTGCCGATATGCAGATATTGGTGCTTTGTGCAAAATTGGAGCTTTGCGCGGCGCCGATCTTGCGCAATTCTCAAACTGCGCTGCGCTATTTGAGAATTGCGCAGATTGGTGATCCGCGCGCTACAGTTAGCCCTATGATTTTAAGAGCAGGTTAACACCAGGTAGCACCCCAGCATGTTGACAATGGAGGCCATTGAGGTAGTGATATCTAAGCTCAAGATAAACATGTCAGATTTATTGGATATATCTCATGTTTCAGTCAATAAAAGCTGATGTACATGAAAACTACATGTTTGTGAATAGGAGGGACAATTTCCAGGAACTGACAGTGAGTACTTAGTTCAGACTAGCCATGTGTTTGTGCCACTATAGACTTGTATACATCTTGGATCCTGCCTGTGAGCAGGCAGGTATTTCGGCCTACTCTGAATATACCATGCCACTGGATATTGCATGGGGATGTGCTTGTGCATTATGGGCAAATGGAACTGTGGTACCAAGTGCTGCTAATGTTTCTCACCTGCGGGTACACTGGTCTATTGGGTTTATTTATTAGTTTACCACAGGCAAATGCTCCAATTACACTTGACTCCTGTGATAATGCATCGTGGTCTAAGTAATGCAAAATCTATCAATGACTAATTTTCTTAAATTTAATAGGCTGATTCTTACTATTGTCAACCATTTACTTTTGAATTCGCGGGTACCTGGGTCTTTCTACATGAGTTGGCTCAGCTGGTTGCAAAAGGTGGGTGGGGATACAAGGGGGTAAGTGGGTGGAAAGGGGGAGGGAGCGGAGTCGTGTGGTCTATTAACCCCCTCACTACCCCTTAGATAGACCGTGAACACCAAAGGGACGGTGCCAATGTTCACCCCCACCCCCTAACGTTGAAGAATAGTCTCTGAGCCAGGTTCTCCCTCATTGCAGGGACTTTCGAGTTTCAAATGTCTATGGTTATTTTCTTATACAATACTTATGTTGTCGTTTTTCTTTTTTTTTTTTTTTGGGGGGGGGGGTCTAATGAAACATTTCAGGGATTATTTCTTTGTGCTCAGTCACGTCCATCCTTAAGCCTTAGGTGAGTTATGATACCCCAAGTCTTCATGGGCACAGTACTAGGGCATGTTGACCTGACAGGAATGTATTAACCCAGGGATATGTTCCATAACAACGTACGATCACCAAATAGCTCTACGATCACCAAAATACCATTACGATCACAGACTTGTGGTCGATGAATCGCCAGTGCTGCAGATTCGACTTACCTTTCATAGAATAGTTATGTGTAACACAAATGTCAGGGAAGGAAGGGAAGATACAGGCATATGTGGTAGTGTGATACAGAGTACGGTTATCACACGGAGGGGTGTATTGCAAAGGTTCTTGGATAAACCCATGGAGCTGTCGTATTGAACTAAAGATAAAACTATAACTCGATCTGCTAGATCCCACCAAATAAAGTGAAATGATTGAATCCACCTTCCAATGAGTCAAACATGCACTATGGCAAGGATCTATTCCGACCTGCCTTACTACCTGTCTACCGACCTAGATAGCTATACCCGGAGGCTGTTGTGAAAAGGATTGGATTCGAATTCTCGCTGTAGCTATTCAATATTTCAATTCTCCACTCTTCCCCACCCTTAGAATCGACTGCCCCAGAGAAACAGTTCCTTCTTGAGAATTACACTCCGACTTTGGACCACTCCTATATCACTCCTCTGACCGATTCCCTTTTTTCAACACATGAGGGAATCAATTCCCTGAGGTTAATTCCATTTTGGGAATAGCACCTCTGACAGAACCAATTCCCAATCTTATAACAACGGCCTCATGAACTGTTACCTATACATCTACCTATATAATAACATTCAGACATTCTCACTTTTGCCCAAGAAGTGCTACCCAGGGATTTGAAAAGTCAGGTCTACCAACCCCACAGTACATGTCCGATCAACATCATTGGAGGGTGGTAATATGATAAATGGATCCGCTAGATTACATTATTCATTTTAATTTTGTGGATTTCATCACGACAACTCAAGAATCAGGTACCATATCAACCTACCTGTGTTTTTCCTATACTTACCCTTATATGCATACCTCCCATATTACTCTCCATCCTTAGAAATAAATGTACAGGAATATGGTAGCCATAACTAGGACGACAAAACATAAAGTTCAGAAGTTTTATATCAGCATGATCATCGTAAAATGCATCTAGATCACAACGTTCCGGCTCTTCATCAGGTGATCGATCATTAGATCACTTACCTATCTACCCAGAGTTCACATTACGTAGCCTCCTGGCTTTTTACACACCCACATACTTACCTACTTTAGTATAGCCGACTTATGTATCTCTACATTGTATTTACTACCTACCTACCTTTACTGACTTTACCTATATACATGTTTACGTACCTACAGGTCCTATGTATTTATCTACCTACCCACCCATCTACCTACCTACCTACTTACTGATCTACCCCCTATACTTCCATACTTCCTTACCTTTCTACATGTACATAATATATAGCACCTACCTACCGACCCATCTACCTACTTACCTACCACCCAACCTACTGACCCTCCCTTCCTACCTACCTACCAACCTGCTTACCTCCCTACCTCCCTACCTCCCTGTCTCCACACCTCTCTCCCTTCCTATATACCTGTCTACATACCTACCTACCGACCTACCAACCTACTGACCTACCTACCCTCTAGATATCTCCCTACTTACCTACCCTTTAACTAACTACCTACTTACCTAGCTCCCTACCTACCTACCTACCTACCTACCAACCTCCCTGCCTCCATACCTATCTTTCTTTCTACCTACGTACCTACATACCTACCTACCCACCTACCTACCTACCGACCTCCCAACCTCCCTTCCCTTCATATCTTTCTTCGTTCCTTCCTTCGTTCCTTCCTTCCTACCTACCTACCTACCTACCTACCTACCTACCTACCTACCCACATACCTTCTTACCTACCTCCCTCCCTACCTACCAAGGCCTACCTACCTACCCACATACCTACCTACTTACCTCCCTATCTACTTTCCACCTATCTCTGCACACCTACAGTATTTCCCTCCCTACCCTATACCTTCCTTTCTGCCCACCACACAGTATGGGCGGTGCGCAGTTCAATGTAGGTTTTAGCACGGTTTCCATGGTAACTGGCATGTTATTCAGGCCGATAGATATTGGTCTGTTGCTGCTGCTGGCAGCACCACGGTCTGAAGCAGCAGCAGCAGGGACCGGGAGGAGAGGCCCCACAGAGCTTAATGCTGGTTCTTGTGGATGTGCCCTGCTCCTAGCACAACAGCAGCAGCAGCGATAGTGAGCATGAGGGGAGGTGCAAGGGGGGGGGGGGGGGGGCTGGCTGGTTGGAGCCACAGTTCCTAGCCTGCAACACATACGAGCAGGAAGGCAAGAGAGGGAGAAGGGCGATTCTGTTGCTGTTAGATGTTGCTGTTTCCGCTGCTGTTACTATGAGTGCTGTTATAAGTACTGTTACCTTAATCAGCTGTTGTTACTGTTGCTATTGTTGCTGTACACTCTATATAATTATTACTGCACTATGCTCAGCCCATTTGCCTCGTGATGCATGGTGCTGACATCCCCCCCCCCACCTTCCTCCATGCAATTTCACGTGCTAGCATAATACGGGTTTATACCACGTTTATCATATTTTAAAAGGCCTCGTGCTTTTATCTGGCCCTAAAGTAAACTTGTGCATCCATAATCATCATTATTACATTAATATACGGAGTTTTCAGGGTAGATGCACTTAAGAATACTTGGCATGATGCACCAGTTTTAATCAACATCAGTAACAGCCTTAATATCTAGACCTCTGTATTAAACAACAATGTCAATACAGGTATGTTTAGTCATAGAGTCAACTACGGGGGTGGGGGTTATTTCCCAAGCTACTATGATCATGAATACAGGGGAAATAGTACTGTGCACATAAAAAAACTGGGGCTTATTTCAATACACTGGACGAGTCTATATTTTCACTGATGTCTATCTTAATTACCGAAGAAGGATGCTATTGTTAGAGGTTCCACCCAAAGATTGGCCACTATGCAAATAGGATCTGGTTGAGTATAGTCATAGCACTAACCACTTATGTAGGTCACTATGATCATCAGAATAGTTAGTTTCTTGAGAATGCAATGGTTTTTGATAAAACGTTCTATTTTGGGTGGAAAGGTTCCAAATTTGGCATGTAAAAAGCATGTTTTGGGGTCAAAATAGGCATTTTTGTTGATTTCTGTTGCCATGGAAACCTGAGTTTGTTCTCAATGATCAATGATCCCATTTGAAGGAACATTCCACAAGGATTACTTTGGTGACAACGGAATGAAAATACCATTTCTAGATCAAAAGTTATGGGCAAAAGAATAAAAAATTATGCTAATTTAGCTAATTAGCATAAATTATGCTAATTAGCTATATGTCATGACCATTTAGATGTATAGCTTATTGACATTCATGAAAAGGTCACACCTACCCATATTCAGCAAGCCATTCCTTCAAAACTAACAGGAGTATCTTCTCATGCAATATATCAATGTAAAGATAGTGATTTGAATTTTAAAGTTGACTTTTAGCACAGAGCACCCTTTCTCCTTGCCTCTACACGTATAAGCTACAGATAATTCATGCATATCACTTGATTGAGGTGGCTGGTACCTGTATAATGAACATATATAAGTCTCCTATCCGTTCACGGATTAGTGTTAACTGATAATCATAACATATTTAGCTATAGGTTTTAAGACCTAGACAGGGCAGATCGTTGTTACTTGAGAAATAATAACCTGCCCGGGTGAAGTTAGTTTTGGAGAGGGATACAGGTAAGAATTACCTTGGGACGCAAACACTGAGCATACGACTAAAGAAGATAACACTAAGGGACTGTAGCCAGGCAAAGCATGGGTAGAGGAAAGAGAGCAACTCGTTGCGACTACAGAATGACTAAGGTAGACTTGCTCAAGTTCATTGATTTTAATTCCTGGGAAACAAAAACCAATATATAAAAGACCATTAAGAATAGGACGTCCGGCAGTCAGCCTCCACTGCAGGGGTAAGTAGAAGAAGAGTACTGAGTAGTCAAGCATACGGACTGCCGCCAGTCTAAGAGTATTAAAGGCTGAAATGGAGGGAAAGAAGAAAAATAGAGGACCACAACAAGTGTGTGCAAAGTTACAGAGAAGGAGGAAACTAAGGATCTATTGCTAGAATATATATTCAGGGACTTGTTGGGTTCAAATACATTGCACCTGTTCTAATATTGGTAATTCAAAAGAAAATTAATAAAATAAACAAATAGTTTACATGGACATTGCCTGTGTTTTTCAGTTGCTACTCACCATCAATAATCAGTGTGCCCCCCCCCCCCCGACAAGATGGCCATTGAGGTAGCATACTGGCTGTATAAAGCGGGTATTCCATTGCCTCGGTCAGCCGTCGATCGGACGAAATTTTTTCTCATCCGATCACTTTTAAAGTGATCGGATTAGTGAGATTTTTATAATCCGATGAAAAAGAAATCGGCTGACGGAATTGTGTCGGTCGGATTACGGAATTTCCGGCCGACTGACGCAATACCTGCTTTAGGCAGATGAGGTCTGTGCTGTCGTTACGGATTTTGAAACAGGCCCTAGACGGGTAGCATCTTAGGCACTTCTCTATTTATATAAGTCACAACACCATGACCCATTGTAAATTTCTTGACATGTTGAAGCCTATATTGTCGTCAGTGATGATGAAATATAACCCAGGGCTGCTATTCCAGCAAACTGAGTCTCTGGTGTTGTATCCTGTATTACCATATTAAGGCAGTGGTCACTCCTGTTCACCACTGGGCAACAACTCTCATAATGCAGTTAACAATCAGTGATCCAAACAGAGGAGTTTCCTGAAACCACTGTTATTACAGTCCTCATACCAGTGGAAATGCAGTGGTCACTTATTCCTCACTGCAATGTCATGTGACAGCAGTTGATGAATGGTGACGAATTTTGCCACTGCATTCTGTCCCGGGGATATATACAATGTATGATATAACCACCATAAGGATCAGAGAAGAGAACTGCATGGATGCGATAACACTCTGGTGCAGTCGCTAAAAAAATAAATGTCATTTTAAATGGAAGCCACAATTAAGGCATCATACTTTAGAGGTAAAGTGTAGTGGTCTGTTCAAAATATGGAGCATTCGGCCATTGAGGTAGAATGGGATTATTGTATAATAACAAGGTCTTGTGCTAATCACTCTTCCACCAATTAGTAGTTATTGACCACTGGAGACATCGAACCCCCACATCCAAGGTAAGCCTCGTATTAACTGGAGGTCAGTGCCTGCCTCTGGCCTTCAGTTATATAGGCTGTGTGCGGCTCGTTTTGTGTGGGCTGCCATCTTGTCCCTCATTCCGAATGTAGGCTGCAATCTTGTCCCTCATTCGTACTCTCCACCTTGACTAAGCCCACCTGGACCATATTAAAGGCTTGGGACACTTTAACTACAGGAGGCTCATTCAAAACAGTCTGCCATCAGCCCCCCCCCCAGCGATGGTAGCAAAGTCCTATTATTCTGATAGTGTGTGGCGGTGCACAGTTGCAGACTTACTCCAATAAGGGCAGTGTTATTTTTCTGCCACCACCCCTGATGGTAGCTGTGGAAAATGAATAGTGTAAGATCGATAGGCCTTGCTATTTACATTTTAGCTACTATCATCCCAAGTAGTAGCTGTGGGTTATGACAAGGTCTTAAAAAATCCACAAGATCGGTCAACACAATGCATTTCCACTGGGCTGACTCCCTTGCCAGTGTTAATTCAGCGGTCTTGAATGTATTCTAACTGAAATGTCATTCCTATTACTTCTACAAGAATTTCTAAATCAGTTGTCCATTGATCTTCTACTTAAATAATTCTAAGAACTTGAATCTTCACATATCTTCCATGTCTCTGACTTGATATCAAAATGGATGTCTGCACCCATTATCCACAAGCTGTTGTTCAGGACTTGAATGCATCGATAACATGCCGGACTATCCTAATGTTGATTGAGTTTGTTGAACAGGAGGGAATTTCTCAAGATGGTATGACTAGGCATAGCCACTACGATTTGAAATTCCGAAGATTAGAGTGGGTGATCATAAGCCATGCACTACGACTGCTCTGTACGATCAGCACTTAATGTATACTAATTGCATAGGGTTTGGTAGGGCAGTCTCACCAAAGCTATCATTAGTGACCGCTTGATGCAGGGCTGTAATGGCACTAGAATGAGAGATCCCACTACGATTAGAAGCGGTCTAGTCGTACCATCTTGAGAAATGTATTCCAGTGTTAACAGAGACATCAAAATCACTACTCTTATGAATTGACCCTCAACTCTTAACACGAATGGTCAATTGCACAATAAAAGGAATAAAAGGAGTATAAGGCCTAGAAAAAAAGGTGTGTTTCCAGTAACATGAACTGAATTGCTAGGGTCGGTAGGTCGGATTTCTTTTTTTTGGGGGAGACATCTTCCTCCTGTCCAATGCAGGCATGTTATAAATCAAAAGAAACACAATTTTAAGGCAAATCGGAGAGGATATGGAACCACAATTTTTACCTGCAGGGATGTAATTTCTCCTATATCTGTAGGATTCCCTGCACTTTTGGTATTGTAACTATGGTCCTGTAAAAAAAAATATAGAAAAACGGCCATGTTTTGCTAGGGTCGGTCGGGTTACTGGAACACACCTTTTTTCTTCTTGGCCTAAGCATAATATGATGGATCTAAGAATAGCAAACACTCTGCACGTACTTCTAGTGACGCACTTTTTTTGTTGCTTGTCAGCTGTTATCTATCGTCTTGTTCTGCCTATAGGAATGAGAGCCAAGCCAAACCACAGATCGATTAGAAACCATGTAAACACACTCTGGGTTCACTGAGCCGAGGCTGAGTCGTATTAACCACTCAGGTGGAACGGCCACTGTATTTACAGCTCGTCCGGAACAGGACTGCCAATAATCCACCGCTAGAGTATTGCCGGTGGGTTGGGCATGGGTTAAGAGGTTGACCGGCCCTCTCTGATATGCAATATGGCTGAGCACGACGATATTAATCCTTAAAATTGCATTAATAAGATTTGATAGACGAAAAATGAATTTTCAACTCCTTAATTGATTTTTTTGAGACTGGATATTGAAATAAGCCCCAGTGATTATTTCAATATTCCTGGTTACCTCACGATTCTGGCCTCTACAGTGCCTTTTTGGTCATAACCCCGTTCGTTATCAGGGTTTACCGCACTCTGAGACCCTTAATTCTTCTCCAAGAAGCTCCTGGTTAGAATCTGGACATGTTAATAAATGTGAGAAGTATACAAAGTCAGACGCGCTGTCAACTACACCAAGCCGAACGGTACCAGAAGCCAATGTACATGAAGGATTTGAATAAGTTGTCCGAGATACATGGGGATTTGCACACCTTGTTAGCATAGAATCCAATGGTGGCCGGTGTAGTTATTAACAGGAAAACATCCTAAGGTATCCTACTTGATTTAAAGAGAATTTGTTGGTATTTGCCCTCTATATAGACCAGAATGGCACTGAAACATGGCGAGAATAATAGTAGATTCCATACACTAAAGAATCTATAGGTTAAAAACTTAATATCATAACATTTCAATGTAAGAACTTGATTATCCACATGCCGGGGCCATGTGGCGAACAAGCCCCGGAATATGGACAAGAAAGCACAAGACGACTTCCGCTGACAGCCATGACAAAGCAAGCGTGCGAGTTTTACATTTACAAAATGTCTTCTCATGCCTTTATTATGGGGTTATAAGGTAACAAATTATTACAAAATGGAGGAATCTGTTAGATAAATGCTTTAATCAATCTTTAACCCCCAACTCATTTGGTTCCTTCCCCAATAACCAACTCGTTGGGGGTTAAAGTTCGATTAAATGCTTATCATATCGAGTGTATAACGTCTATATCGTTAGGGATATTGAAATAGGCCCATGGTTACCAGTACTAACCATGCAAGTCATTTCGATTGAATTTATTTATTCCCAACAATTACCTTCATATGTCAACGATCCTGTGAAAGATGGAAGCATTCTCCTTATATGCTCTTCCTGAAAGCTCTTGGAAATAATCTGCTAGTATTTAATTGACGCACATTTGTGTATGATATGCTATTGGAAAGCAATTTTACGATATTTAGTATGTGTGGGTTTGGTTACATCTAACAATCAAACATCTGATTAATTGTTATCTTTCCCAGCTGGTCCTATGTTAGTGTAAACTGCTCAGAATGAGAAAGATAGAGACCCTATATGGGCACCGCAATATTGACACATGGGGTCAGAGTGACTCCCGAGGAGTGACTGCGCCTGGCGAAAATCGTTATACCTGGTATTTTTTATGTCTGATTTCTTTGTGATTATTTCTAACGGTAAAAGTGATACTTTAGAATCCCTCGCCATGATACTTCAATGCACTAGCTGCATTTATGTGAGTTAATTCCTTTAACTTCAAGTCCTACTTGATGACCTTACTGGCGGCCATTACTGACCCGCTGACCTCACCCCGCATCATGCTAATTAGCCCTAGCTCAAGCGCGGGGCTGGATTATCGACACGGGTGATTAGCAGATGATCCCCCTGACCACACCCGAATGGTCAATACATATATATGTACATGCAGACTAAGTGAATATCTGGACAGAACTCTAGTGTTGAGGTTTGTCACCCAGTAGTAAGGGGATGGCACCCAAATAAAAGTGGAAGTGATGTCATCACAGTGGAAGTTATGTCATCCGTGTAAAAGGGATGTCATCCTAATGAAACCGGATTTCACTCCAGTGTAAGGGGATGTCGACCCAGTGAAAGAGGGTTCACCCCAGTGTAAGGGGGTGTCACCCTAGTGAAAGGAGGTGTCACGCCGGTGTAAGGGAGTGTCATCCCAGTGAAAGTGGGTGTCACCCCATGGTGTAAGGGGGTGTCACCCTAGTGAAAGGGAATGTCATCCCAGTGACACCGGATTTCACCTCAGTGTAAAGGAATGCCTCTCTGCTGTTTTAAGGGCTGTATGGTTAGTCTGGAGGGAGGGGGGGTCACTTCAGTGTATGTGGCATGTACACTCTAGATCACGGGCGTGGACTGGTTACCAGGTTTAGTATGTGTAGGTATTATCCATATGCTATAGAAGGGTGAGAAACTAAAGGGAACAGTGCTGCCCTCTGGTGCTTTTATTTGCTATGCACAGACCTTGATTACAGAGGTGAATGGTGACTTTGCCAAAGTAACCCCTCACCTCCGTAATCAAGGTCTGTGCATAGCAAATAAAAGCACCAGAGGGCAGCACTGTTCCCTTTAGTTTCTCACCCTTCTATAGCATATGGATAACACCTACACAGACTAGACCTGGTAACCAGTCCACGCCCATGCTCTAGATGGGCACCAAAACCTATGTTAATTTTATCTGCATAGCCTGTAGTTAACAATTTGGAGAGTGATGTCATCCAAGTGGTGGTAGCTGTCACTTCAGTGTCAGGTAATATGTAGGGGGATGTCGTTCCAGTGTAGCGTGACGTCATACCAGTGCATATGATCATGGCATAGCAGTGCATATAACCATGTCATAGCAGATCTTACAGGCATGTACAGGGACAAAATAACCCGTGGAGGTAGACGTTCAACCAGTGAGATGAGGCGTACAACCAAGTGTATACAGGCACACTAACATTCCAGTAAATTCAGTTGTCATCTCAGTGAAGTGTAAAGGGCCTTTTCAGCAGAAAATGTGGGTCAACACTGGTGTAAGTCATCCAAGTATAGTCTGTTCTCAGCACAATGTACAGGAAAATTTTAGGTAGTTATATAGCAAGATGCTACACTAGGTTGATACTACCCCAGTGTAACAGTGTAGGAGACGTGAATCACTCCAGTTTAGGGGGCCATCACCTGAGTGTACCGGGATGTCAGACCAGTTGTAGATATTAGATCTCCCTGCAGTTTGTAGGATTTCACCTGAGAGTAGGGGGGGGGGGGGGCGGGGGGCTGTCATATCGGTATCCTTGCCTCCTCAGATACATTATCGGCCTGTATTTAAGCACCAGGGCTCTCATGAATTTCAAGTAGGCTTTACCCCCGGCTTTTATTCGAGACTGGCGCTTATTCAAAACTCAAAATACAGTGAATTCTCAAATTCCAATGTCCTCATACCCCTAGCATCTCTTCAAATCGGTGCTCTTTCAAAGGCCCGGCACTTATACAGACCAATATGGTATGGAAAAAAAACAAGGAAAAATGTCTGAGGATTCAGATTATCTGAGGAGTTAAGTCCAAATATAATAGAAAACAGAGGTAGTTCCAGATTTTCTGCCTGAGGTAATTAGGGATCTGAGTGAGGGTTGACTAGACGATATCACAGGAGAGCAGGGGATGTCATCCTGAGGATGTCATTCCAGTGTAGATGATGCTCCCACAACACATACAGGATTGCACATGGGTAAAGAAGCCCCCCATGCCCCCAATGTTGGCTAAATCATGGCTACAGTGGAGTATGGAGTATGATGTCAGTCCAAAGTAGAGAATACAATGTCTCCCCACTGTAGGGGCTGTCACTCAGGACTGTGTACAAGGCCACCAGGTTCCTCAGAATTGCTATGCCACCCCCCTAACCCCAATACTTTACACTGATAGGTGTTGTACAAGGTGTTGTTGAATTTTGTGTTGACAATGGACACATAGCTGGAAATTGACATCTCAGAAATTGAAATCGTCAATCAAAGATATGCCATTCAGGCGTCGGGGGGGGGGGGGGATTATGAAGCTTCGCCGAGGACTACTGGGTCACGTTGAGCCCAGTTATTAGGGAGGTTTAGCATTCACTACGTAGGCAAGATAACGCAGACGTGCATCATACTTACAGCACTGCTACGTCTACGTAAAATCAGGTTTGAGTGACGTACGTCGTGTTTGCTAAACCCCCCTAATAACAGCTAAGATGCAGATCCCTGGTGTAGAACGTATACATCCTACATCCTGATGTAAAGGGCCATGGATATGTTGATGAGGAACCTTTAAAACCACCCATAGGGATACAAGCCTCAAATGTCCACAGAGGGACCGACCGAAGGATGGAGGGGGGGGGGGGTCCCCATGTCACATTTCAATGTCACAAGGCCGCTTTCTATCCTCTTTCTACGGATGTGCATTGATGAGACCTTCCCTGTCCATATAAAGGGCCATTGTAATACTTAAACTATTTTGGGATAGGCAAATGAAACTAGGAGGGATGGAGCATATTATTCGCACCACATCATCTTTTAGAATATGGAGTTTTCATCTTGTTTAGCCTTTTAGCAAAAGCCCACATACCCTACATACAATAGCACCAGTCGTTCCTGTGGTTCTATTAGCACATGTAGTCCATGTATTATATTCAGTGAACAAGAGCGACTATTCAAACAAGAGGTACACTGCAAATGGCAACTATAAAAGTGTTGATCAGCACACCCTAGATACTCTAGCTTTGAGTGATAATGTGAGTCTGTCATTGCATGGTGGCTTTAAGGATGTACTAAGTCTTAGTGTGTGGTTGTCATGTTTTATTTCAACTTATACATGGGCGATAATATACAGGACTGTGTCAATCTCTGAACATCACGTGCTCAGTGCAAAGGACTGCAGGAAGAGAAGGCAGCCCTGGTGCACTGCACTGCTCTGTACACCAAGCGTTTGTTAATTCAAAATGGCTGCCATGCCTTACCCCATTCCCAGCCGCCCGGGTGGCGGTACCAGCAGCCCTTTACCATGTTCCATGGTGGACGTGTGGTGTGTACGCACTCTCCAAGCAGAGGTTGGGTTTAGGGGGTGAGTTGGGGGTGATTGGTGGTTGTTCTTGGAGAGTGAGCTCTGCGGGTGGCGGTACAAGCAGTGTTCAGCAGCAGTAGAATGAGTAGAGGGGAGGAAGCATCAGCAACATGCAGTGGTGGCAGGGCTGTAGGCCTCAGGCAGTGTGGACGAGGCAGTACTGATGCGCTGTTGGTGGTGGGAGTAGTGTGCTGGACCTGCCCGGGCAGGCTGCAGACCTACACTACACCAGCTCACACACCCTGAGCTGCTCCCCATAGGACATCTGCAGCCAATATAACACACAGAACAGGAGGCGGGCTATGTAGGGAAATTGAAACAAGGGGATATGGTGAGAGGAGAGGAACACTGAGAGGGAGGGAGGGAGAGAGAGAGAGAGAGAGAGAGAGAGAGAGAGAGAGAAAAGCAGAGAAGAGTATAGAGAAAGAGGCTTGCAGAGACAGGGTGTGTTCTACAAAGGTATGGAGCAGGGATAGGCAGGCAGATCAAAGTAGAAAGAGACAGACAGACAACGTGTTACAGACAGGGAAGAGGCAGAGGCAGGCAGAGAGAAAGATAACCCTCAATACCCCGTTCAGTAGCTTTAATGAATTCTGCAGTAGTACCACAATCAATACTACCCAAAACATAATAAAACTCTATTCCCATCCCTGCTTTCCCATCCTTGTGTCTCCGTGCACCTTGTTCTCCGACTAGTGGGTGGAGAGTGAGCCTCTAATAGTATAGATGTAGACAGTGTGCCTAAATGCCAGTAGAATGACTGGCTCTCATAACACACACGCTCCCATACCACACTCTGATACTAATTCTTACTTGGCCATGATAGCTTAGTTTAGGCTGCAGCAGCTGAGCATGCTGTCCTAGGTATGGATTCACATGAGTGGGGGAAAAAAGAAGAAAAGGCAAACAAAAACAGATCTTATTATATCAAAGCATGATGCCTCCCCCCAGGCCTCCCCTTTAGGCTTACAGATATAATCAGGGTAATAGCAAAACACTTGACTGTTGGGAATATGGTCATGATTAACGACATTTCGGTTTGAGGGAATGAACAGTGAATAAAAGCTACTATACAGCATCTGTTAAAGCCTTATGATATAATTTGTGAATCCTCATTGTGCAATATATACCTTCAAGATATGTAGTCAGGACAGCAGGTCATTTCTTAATGCACTAGGATTACACACAGCCTTATGACTTCAAATCTCAATGCTACTTCTTGAAATCTCAATGTTATTCCTCGTATCTCAACCAATGCAATAAAGTCATCTTATTCACTGTTAAATTCTTAGAGGGCAACCTGTTCCCATCTGCTACCTCTTAACAATGACAACCCATTGGTAAACAATGCAGAGGCATATTAGGGCATTGTAAATCACTCAGTCTCCCCTCTTATAGATATAGTTATGGAGCCATTTTCAAACTGTGTCATAATAAATCACTAGCCTGCCCTGCTGTTGTCTGCACTGATATACAAACTCATGTCATAATTATTTACCGCGATGTCAACTATTGATGTACATATTATAGGTTATAGAAATTGTTAAGGCTAGAATGACCTTAGCATTGAATATAATATTATGATAGTCATTGACTGAAATTGAATTGTTGATGACATAATACATGTGACCCATCCTTACAAAGTGAGGGATAAGTCGCAGAACAATAAATATGACTTAGTCCCAGATTCATTAAGAGGCCATTAAGACCTTTCATTTGATATATTACACTTATAAATAGGAATATGGAAAGCATATCAATGTTGTTTGTTGAAAAATATAACCCCAAAAAAAACCACTTAAACCGAGAAAATGGCTCATAAAGGCTCTGGACCCATATTCACAAAAGTCAGACTAATATACATTGTGTTTACTCTGAACATACTGTTTTCATATATTACATTTTCAGAAGGCTGTTGGAATGGCCTATTCAATAGAAATCTTTGGGGAATTCCAAATTTGGTTACCATGGCAACCTGTTCACATTTCAGAACAATTTTGGGTGCCCAAACTGGATAATCTAGGTGCTTTTATCACAGGATAGAGGCACTGAGAGTTGACACTTGAATATTGACAGTGTTATTTTTCTATACTGTTTGTATGTGTGACAGTAGCTATGACATAGCTTTGACAGTGGTTCATATTGAAAAAGCTCAGCATTGCCTGGGATCTATCCAGGGACCTTCTGATATAAAGTTCTGCATTTTATCCATTAGGCCACAGGGCTGGACAAAAGTGTTGGGTTAGATGTCTGGGACCCTATGGATACCATATATATATATATATATATATATATATATATATATATATATATATATATATATATATATATATATATATATATACATATATATATATTTGTATGTCAGTTAATGCAGAATGCAAACAAAATGGCGGGTGCGAGGAGAGCGCGCAATACGTATGGACTATGTTTCTTCTTTGCTGTCACTATAGTGTCAAAATGGCGAGTCTTCCACTTTCCGAGTTACCAGCGATATCTGTTGCTTCAACACTCGTTCACATTTATGAGAGAAAACGAGTGTAACAGTTATAGGTGGAGTGTAGCAGTGGTGCTGTCAGCCTCACAGTGTGACAGTTAAAGGCAGGCTGTAGCAGTGGTGGTGTCAGTCACACAGTGTGACAGTTATAGATAGGTTGTAACAGTGGTGGTGTCAGTGACACAATGTGGATATAGGCAGGTTGTAACAGTTATGCTGTCAGTCACACAATATGACAGTTAAAGGCAGGTTGTAGCAGTAATGGTGTCAGTCATACAGTGTGACAGATATATATGCAGGTTGTAGCAGTGTTGGTGTCGGTCACACAGTATGGCAGTTATAGCCAGGTTGTAGCAGTGAGTCACGCAGTGTGACAGTTATAGGCAGGTTATAGCAGTGGTGGTGTCAGTGACACAGTATGGCAGTTTTAGGCAGGTTATAGCAGTGGTGGTGTCAGTCACACAGTATGACAGTTATAGCCAGGTTGTAACAGCTAGTAATGTAGTCAGTCCCGGGAGGGAGTCACACAGTATGACAGCTATAGGCAGGTTGTAGCAAAAATGGATTCACAGAGAATGACATCACAAGCAGATTTTAACCATGTAAAATATTAGCTTGTTTACTTAATCTGACAAAGGTTGATACCTCCACATTCACAGATCAACACTGAGCGTGGTACATATTCTATGTCAGTTACAAATGATACCACAACACAACCCAATTGTCTTAGTTCTTGAGCCCCAGGGTGAAAATCTTAAATCTGTCAGAATACCATATGGGTGTGGACCACTAAAATTGACATGGTGACACAGGCTTTTTTAGGCTTAGTGACATGGGACATGAACAATTTCTTAAAATTGACATGGTGACATGAACAATTTCTTAAAAACGACATAGTGACATGACCATTTCTTAAAATTGACATGGGGACATGGCCATTTTTTAAAATCGACATGTGACATGGGGGACCCCCTATTCACACCCCCTACCATGTGAACCATACTGATTTTCTGATGATGATACCTCCTTACATTTGTTGTAGACATCCGTATCTATACCCAGATATACAATTCGTCATATATTTTGACATTTAAAATACATTGGTGACAGATTGAATCTTAAAATCAGGAAAAATAGCTGTGTCTTTTCATAAAAAATAAAAGTAGATATTCATTAAAAATAGAATATGTGTTCCACCACTGATTGTATCAATTATCCTTTGAAAATAATTTCAGACATTTTACTGGAGTAAGCTATGAACATTCCAGTGTTAATTTTCTCATAGGTAAAAATTAGTAAAAATTAATATTACTTTTAAGATACGTCTGTTACCATGAAAATAGAGCTATGGACAAAGGGTATAATAATGTCTGAATGCTGAAATGTATATGCCAGAATGTAGACATATTATTACTCACTTTGATCTGTTAATATCATACTGCTAACATCAATAGGCTTTATACAGCACTCACTTATGCAAGTGCCTTTAGGAATGTCCAAAATCATGGTAACGGACATATTGCCCTCCTATCTTTTAACATAGGGATCATTTTTCATCAGTCTCTCAGTTCTCAAATAATGATTTTGATTCTGTCCCTATCTGGAATAGCATAAGTCGGTCATATATATGAACAGGTTCTGGAGTCAAATACATTCATTTTCAAGTTTTATTTTTGAGTTCATTTTCCATCCAATTGGCACGAATCTCAGATTTTCACCCCCATCAGAATAACCTCCTAATACCTGTGGCATTGAATCTCACATTACATCTCAGTACCTTATAATCATATTAAATTCACTGTATTATAATACGCCAGGGCAATTATCAGTAGAATTATCATTGCACTAGTTTGATAATGATCACCATACTGATGATTGCACTCCAAAGAGTGTGCTATAACATTAGAATATCAGCTATTACCGATAGCACCCAGAGTGCCAGCATGCTAGCGGTTACCAGTGGTATACATGCCTGGTACCACAGTGCCCAGAGTAGAACCAGCCTTTAGTGAATAGCCAGCCATCTACCACGACTAGTGGAAGCAGCAACAGTTACACTATAGAACATTGCGGAGTGCTGGGGCTTTGTTGACAGGTAGTGGAGAGCAGCATACACGGGATCTGCTTCTGCTGCTGCTGCAGTCTCCACCCGGTCTCCACATACACAATCCTACTGCTGCTCATGTACTACTCTGGATCCCTGCCATAAAAAAAATATCCAGGTAACCACCAATGCTAAAACACAAGTTAACCTAGATTGGTTGGACTATGCTGAAACCATTGGCACCTTGATATACAATGCATGCACCGAGGGGGACATGTACACAAACAGATATATGTCCCATGAATCCTATTCAGAGCCTATTTCCCCAGACATAAATAGTTTACGTTCTTAACAGTTTCTTTAGCCAGTGCAATCATCATTGGTATGGATACAGGAGAAACGTACTAGCCCAATGTTTAGCTGCAGCAGTGCTCATCACTATTAAATTCAGTAGATATTACTGGTACTTAAAAATTATTACATGTGCGCCAGCGGCTTTACCTCAAGATTAAACAGTCCCCAGTGGTTATAATATCCACCACAGGAGACCAGTGTTCTGCCATGCCATCGGTTTAACAGTAGGATTGTATAGGGCTATACCACAGGACCCAGTGTATTGGTGCTGCCTCGACTACGACTACTAAGTACTGGTGCTGCTGGTCTGCTGGTACCGTAGCAATGGGACTTGGAGCTAGGCAGTACTGGGGTTGGGACACAGACAGGCAGAGACTGCCTGCACTGCTGTGATGGTTGTGACTCTGGTGGTGGTGATGATGGTGGCAGTGGATGCTGGCTAGCTGGGACCCACTGCTGAATAGACGCTCCTAGTCTAGGCTGCTACTGCTCTCTGTGTGTACAATAGGCCAATATGCTTGTCGTGGGTAAGAATGAGGGGAAGGGGGGGGGCGGGCAATATGCTTGTAGTGGCTAAGGTTAAGTGTGTGTGTGTCTGTATGCATAGCTAATCAAACCCATGCAGGATGGACGGTCTAGTTCTGATATTCACATTAACTCTAATTCACATTAAATACGGCACAATGTTCTTTTTTGTGCATTACAGGTGCTTCAGGTTGATATTTTCCCAAATATTCAGTTTGAAGATTATTGTGAATTCTTAAATACCACCTGTAAGGGATAACACTTCTTTGGCAATTACAGAATGAGCGTATGATAAAAGATACTATTAGAGCAGTGTTATTGTTTTTAGTGACATGGGCAGTTGGACATAGTTTTTTTAGCTCTGGGTTATACTGGGCCAGATCAAATTTTGATCAAGGGATTTCAACAATAATTAATTAAGCTTCTTCTGAAAGTGATCTTTTATAAGAAGAGAAGGGTTAAAGCTGTGGTTTGGCATAGAAAATGACTAGCCTCTATTATTACATATCGCAGAACGTCTAGAGAAGGAAGGTTGACAATAAGAAGTGATGGATGAAAATACCCAGAGCCATTTGTGATAACCACCACATCGCCCAATATTCGTGGCTTGAGATATTATCACATTATAATAGCAGTTGGGTATAGGGTGAATGATATGAGGCACTAATGAAGTATGGTAACTAAACAGGATTATTCAGTATAGGGATATAGCAGCCGGTTGAATACAAGTATTCCTTACGTTGTGGGGAAGGGTTAATGATTGCAGGCCAAAGCAAAATGCTGAGGACGTGCATGGTCTCTGTTTATAGATGAAAGGGTGGTATTGGTGCAGTTCTAAGCAAAAAAAATAATGTCAATGTCCACACGTAAATTTATTGGATTGTTTGGGCATTGGTTTTTAACATGGCCAGACGCCATTGAGGCCCTTATTTAACTCAAATGTTTGAATGGGCAGATTTTTTGGCATCTACATGGTTGCATATAAGTTTAAGCCAGTGCCTTATAGAGTGGACATGCAGACTCCTTTCTCTCTTTAGCTACTGGGGGATTAATGTTTACATAAAGGTAGTTTAACCCATATTGCTATAAAAACACAAAATCACATTATCTAACATCTACTTTTTTCTATATTTTCAGTATGTAACTTCATTGTGCACGACCGGTGTTTGAAAACGGTCGTCTCATCGTGTTCCAGCGTTGCTGCAAGTTTAGTCAAGGTAAGTTGACTCTGACTTCTATACCCCTTTTTGCAAGGGCGACCTATCTCATGGGCCGTTGACCCTGAAATCCTTTTTGCACACCCTATGGAGATAGTAAGAATGGTAATACTCTGAGGGGAATTCATGAATCAAGAAGGGGACACAGCAATCAGTTTAGCGTTAAACCATTATTATCAAGTGATTGATCAATCTCGATCAACAAGTTGTCGATGGTGATTGAAGTTGTGAAAGCCAGTATATTTACCGTAAACTCCCGCGTATAAGACGCGTCCTCTACGCCAAACAAAT
This sequence comes from Acholoe squamosa, assembly GCA_949317995.1. Classification (NCBI taxonomy): domain Eukaryota; kingdom Metazoa; phylum Annelida; class Polychaeta; order Phyllodocida; family Polynoidae; genus Acholoe; species Acholoe squamosa. The sequence goes on from OX439049.1 coordinate 41,236,481, forward strand.
GCCTGGGGGTCTTATAGGATTTTTTCAAGTTTAGGGTGCGTCTTATACGAGGGGTAATTTTACTATAGAAATGTACTGATCTTACAAATTTCAGCCTTAAAATGTGCGTCTTATACGCGAAAATGCATGTGCTGAGTTTGGGGTGCGTCTTATACGTGTGGCCCGTCTTCTACGCGGGAGTTTACGGTACTACCTTTGTTCATAGTATACCTCGGTTCATTTTGTTCTACAATCGTGACCGTCCTATACCAGGCAGAGAGATAATTTTTTCTCTATAAAAAAATATACATAATCTTTGAAAAGGAAAATAGATCTTTGCTCTATCAACTTTCAGTGGCCCTGTTGCATGGAGCCTCCGATCAACCACCATAATATGTTGTGCAACAAACTGCTGTTAGATTATAGGGTGTCGATATGGAATAGGGAGACACTATTTTCAAGATGAATCATTTAGAATTTTGCTAGGTTGGGCATTTCAGCAGGAAAAATATTTGATTGTAGTTATGGTTATTCTTGCACAGAATAGATTCTCTATATATGTCTTAAAATAACAAGTAGAAGTGGCTATTCCATGCTGACCATTAACAATTAGGTTTAGGTGATTATCTTATGGATATAAAAGGGGTTTTGTTCCAAAAACCGGCATAGAGCTCTACTGAAACGAGTATCGACCCTGCACTCACACATCCCCATCAGTACGGAATGTTGAATGAGTGTTTCAACGTTGATTAAACGTTTTGTGACCAATGTGATGGAACGCCGTTTTCTAGTCAAGAGGATCGAGAGGTAGAAATGTGTCTTTATAGCCTATAGACCCCCGCGCCAATTAAAAGAAATGATAATGTCGATATCAATAGATACCATTAAATCCTACTTGATAGTTTAAGATGCCATCACTGCTGTATTCACCAAGAAGCATATAAACACCTGTCTAGCTGTCTTGGGCAAGCAGCTTTTAAATACCTGTTCAGGAAATAAAAAGAAAGGACTGAGTGCCCGATCAAACACAATAACCTCTAATTTTAGTATTAGTGGAGGTAAAATTGACTGAGCCAATATCAAACCGAAACGTTCCACTGATGCTCCCAAGAATTATGCCGATCTCATTGTATGGATATACTCAAGTTAGGGTCATCAGTGGCGGATTTAGAGGGGGGCGCGGGGGTGCGCACCCCCCCCCCTTTCCCCAGTACTTTAGAGTTTAATTACATATTTTGGAACTATTCCTCATGCACCCCCTATTTTGCTAAAAAAAATAGGGGGTGCATGAGGAATAGGCAGGTCATGCTCCCAGTGGTAGTGGATAAGAACAATTTATAAAGCTCAGTAAACCAGTATCCCACATTTACATGTTTACCCTAGAACAAAGGGAAGTAGCTGTGGATATATATTGCTGGACCATGAGTCAGCGTATTCGTTGTAAATACATAGAGAGTGATAGGTCAGCAGTTACAAGTGATAATGGATTACACCTAGAGCTAAGTACCAGACAAAAATGTGTACTGTTTGCAGCATGCTCAATGTATGGGCTTAGGCCAAGAAAAAAAGGTGTGTTTCCAGTAACCCGACCGACCCTAGTAAAACAGGGCCTTTTTTTTCTTCTTTTTTTCTTTTTTGACAGGACCATAGTAACAATACCAATAGAGGTACAAAAAATGACAGACCACTTTATGGAAATATCTCTATCTGCTGATTAAGCCAATATTCCAGTGTTCACAATACACATCTCTATTATTTGGCTTAGGCTATGTTATTATAATAACTTGGAATAGGCCAAAAGAAATTGTGTGTTTCAGGTACAGGGATGTGATTACATTTTAACCAATGTGTAGGAAACTTTGTACTTGAGAGCCTCAAAATATAAAAGTCCCCCCCATAAAAGCTACAGAGTTTTCTCATTGGATCTGGGAAAATCACGAGGGTCATCTTACTGGGCCAAAAGTGTAGGGAATCCTACAGATATAGGAGAAATTACACCCCTGCAGGTAAAAATTGTGACTATTGTGGCTACATATCCTCTCAGATTCGCCTTGAAATTGTGTTTCTTTTGATATATAACATGCCTGCATTGGACAGGAGGAAGATATCCCCCCCCCCCCAAAGAAAAAAAATTAAAAAGAAAAAAATATCTGACCTACCGACCCTAGCAATTCAGTTTATGTTACTTAGCCTTAGTGTGGCACCATGCAGTTCAGAAGGGCTTTTTTTTAACATGATGTCAATGTAAGCACTATTGGGAAATACCCTATTGCACTCTCATTATCTCTGATAATGTAATTAGAGGTAAACTTTTACCAGTGGTAACTGTTCCCACCTTAAGGTCCAGTGTTTGTACAGAATGGCAGTTACCCATGCATATATTAAGTGTGTTACAATCAGACCCGATTGATAAGCAGCTACAAGTGTTGATTTTATAATATGATACTATCAGAGATCAGAGCAATGATATTACCCGTGGTAACTATACATGTTACCAACCTATGTGCTAATGTGCTACCGGCATGCGTACATGTGCTAATTCTTTGTCTTGAGCAATTATTATAACACAATAGCTGCAACAAGGCACACGTACATGTGCTAATTCCTTGTCTTGATGTAAAATTGACGTCAATAATGGTTGCAGGTTGCTTAGAATTCATGTCAATTTCCCAGGGAATAGAAAGTTATGCTATGGGGCCAAACTCTTGGAAATCGTCATCCCATTCTATCAGTTCATGCTACGCATACACTGCAAAAATGGTGTTTAGATTTTAAACGTGTTGAGGTCTAAACATGTTTTAAATCTTAGAATTTTGGTCCATCAGGAGCTTAGTGAACCAAGTGTTTAGGATTTAAACATTAGAATTCTAAACTCCTAAACGGTTACCCTAAACATGTTTACATGTGTAGAGGTCGGCGAAAACGTCTCTTGGAGAAACCGGGACTCGAATCCGGGACCCTCCAACTTCGAAGCGGAAGCTCTTCCTCTGAGCTACTTCCCCTGGCCTGACATACCCTGTCACCAACACGCCCCACTGACATTTCCACCTTCCACCTACCTCTGGATCGGTATGGTATACATAGGGGGAGTGACCACCAAGTGAGCTGGCCTCTGAGGCTCAACGCACCCGGGGAGGGAACGAACCCCTACACTCGTTCCAACCAGCTTTAACTGTATCCCGCCAGACCTGATCCTCCAGTTCAGGTATGAACGGTACCAGTACTGAGTCACACACAGCATTGCAGGACTTATTGTGGGTGCCACCTGTTTCCAGGTCCTCCAGCACTAGCAAGTTGAAGCGCTTATCAATGACAATGACAATGACATTGACAATGATTTTATTTCTCAAAACCTCATAGAGGTATGTCTATACCATACCGGCCCAGGTCCCGAGTATCTTAGTCCCCCTTGCAGGGCAGGACCACTCGGTTTCTCCACCAGTGTAGAGGTCGGCGAAAACGTCTCTTGGAGAAACCGGGACTCGAACCCGGGACCCTCCAACTTTGAAGCGGAAGCTCTTCCTCTGAGCTACTTCCCCTGGCCTGACATACCCTGTCACCAACATGGCCCCACTGACATTTCCACCTTCCACCTACCTCTGGATCGGTATGGTATACATAGGGGGAGTGACCACTAAGTGAGCTGGCCTCTGGAGGCTCAACGCACCCGGGGAGGGAATGAACCCCTACACATGTTTAGACCTTAGAATGAAAAATATGTGTTTAGCTTTTAAACGTTTGAATTCCTAGATGTTTAGATATATAATATACACCAGGTGGCAGCAGTACGCTGATATGGACTTTCTGCAGACAGTTCCCTGTTACTAATGAGTCATGTAATATAGTACGTTGAATTATTACCCCGAAGCACAGTTTCACATAACAAAATGTATGTATACACAATGTCCACAAAAAGGTATAAAACAGTTTAACTCTTTGCAATTGGTATTTTTGATCATAATGATGTATCTGGTGCTTGGACACCCATTTTGTGAATTTCTGAAAATCATATAGCAAAATTCACTTCATCTCTCTGTGTAGCCGGAAGGGTGGCGCAGTTGGTAGCGCATCCGCTCACGGGCCGTAAGGTCGTGAGTTCGGTTCCCGGCCCGGCCAGGACACAGTGGTGGATCCAAACGTCGCCATAAGGTGTCGTTTGAGTTCCTCCCTGCTCTGGCTAGGCTGTGCTGGAAAGTCTCACGGCGGTCATGGCAGACAAATGACTTAAAACAGGCCTGTCCATCTCTCACTATGCCTATGTAGTGATGGATGTTAAAGAACCAATGCCTCTGTAAATGTTTAGGGGCATGCTTTCTATCTTCCCATAGATTCGGTCACCATCATATCCCCTCCCTACTAGACTAGGGTCCGGGCACAACGCCACAAGGGTAATCTCACTTCGGTGTGGATACAACCCGCGGGACCTCTCACCCTTGAGTGTCGGTCGTAAGGAAGGCACGAGGTGAGATAAAATTCGAGCACCAGCATCTCTCTGCTGTACTTGTCACTGAGTCTCTGAAACTGGTGCAATGCGGATTCAGTACTACAGGGATGCAACAGCTGTACAATGTAGTTGTATCCTGTACCCTAAGGAATCCATCCAAAGTGTGGGCATGAATAACATTGCGTCCGCAACAACATAAATGTATTCCCAAGCCAATTCCTATACACAATATAAACTCACTGGAAAGCACAATGTAAGCAGAATTCTTAAAATCAGAAAGATATATATAAACCTAAGCATTAAACACATCATATTTCTAAACATTTTACATGTGTTTAGGAGGACATTGTGTTTACAATCACGTTGAAAGATTATGTTTAGAATTGTGTTTAGTATCTAAACACCTTTTTTGCAGTGTAGGTTCATTTAAGTAAGGCATAAGGCATGCTAATGGAAAATGCTGCAGACTTTTGCGGGTTTGAAGTCATCATATGTCTAGTTATAGGCCTATATGACTTTTGTATCTAGAACCCAATTATTTCATCATGCAGCTTACTAATTAATTTCGTGGTCTACAGTCTGTATTATGCACACTCTCAGCCCCAATTGTAAATGGGTTATAACGACCACTGTACACTGAAAAAAAAGAATCTAATATAAGGTAGTCAAAACCCATAACTTACCTTAGTTAGCACATGTGACTAACACAGTACTAACATTTTACTAACAATGGCTAGGTGCTTAGTAGCATTCACTAACCTATTCAGATAAGCTAGCTTGACTAAGTCAAGAGAGAAAATTAGTAAAAAGTTAGTAACTTTTCGAAGATTAGTAGTTTTGTCTAAGGGTTAGTAGGTTTTTTTCACACCAGGTGGCAGTGCAGATTGTATGAGGATTTTTCTGGTAGGTGCACATCATAGAATAGTCTATGGATGTCAGAATAATGGTGATTTTCAATGACCTTTGACTTAGAAAGTCTTTTGCAATTGTACATATATAATATTTAATAAAATGCACCTAACATATTGATAAGTCATTGAAGGAAGAAGGAAGAAAGATGGAAACACCTTTTGTGTGGATATTCAATATACACATTATCCACATTGTTAGTTCTCTGACTTTGTATTCAACTCAGAGCAACCTAGCTCAGGGTTTGTAAATAAAAATGATTTGAGGCATAGAACATGCTTCTTAAATGAAGAGTCAAAATCATGATATAGAGTCTAAGACTCAAAGTAGGTTTTAAATTCAATGTGTCTTACCTACAATAAAGGGTTAGTTTTAAAGGGTTAGGGATAATGATTGTATTATATATATATATATATTCAGTGATTTAAACTAAACTCTTCATGTCTGTATGCAAGATTTCCCATGTTTTGATGTTTATAGTATTCAATACAAATTTGTTTGCAGAAGATTAAAATTGAAGGCCCTATTCCATACTACCAATAAATGAAAGTCTTAGTAAAAGGACTAACAAATTACTAATAATGTCAGGCAAATGCTAACATTTTACGAAGGGTTAGTTGGAAAACACTAAGATATGAGAGGAAGTTTGGACACATGCTTTTTGATAACCTTTGCCAAAAAGTTAGTTCAACCTCCTAACTTCTTACTGATATTTGAGAATCATTTTATTTTTAAGTGTACTGGGTACAGGTCAATCAACATCAGGGCATAGGATTTGTATGACAGCAATGCCAACTGTTTACCAAAAATATAATCTACTGCAAAACACTTGCCCCAGTCTAACAGTGCAGGACTTTTTGTAAGTAACTAATAAATGGCTCTGGCCTGGCTTAACCCTTAGGTGCCCAAGCGCGCTTAAATGCGCGGTTTTGGGCTTAAATACATGCATATTGAAGCAAATTGTCATCCAGGAATATCTACTGGTCCGATATGCAAAGTTATACCCTCTTTAGAATGGTCATAATCTCCTTATTCCAATGAGACCATCCATTTGACTGTATCTCCATTACCACAGACACAGTGAGTCAAAACCTGAAAATTAGTTGTCATATATGTGACTCTTTGGAAGGGAATCCCTCAAGGAGACAAGATCTAGTATGATAGGAAGGTGATGCTGGATCATTTGTCCTATATTGCCACATCTTTGACAGACTTGCTAACCTTACAACTATTCTATTCATAGGAATTGTTCATATCAATGAAAATGATTTCATGAACTGTGACCAAGACATTCTGGTAGTGCACACTGGCAGAACTAGTTAAATATGCATAGTAGTTATGCAAATCTCACACCTAATGAGATTTGAGCAGCACAACACTAAAGAGACCATAATCATACTAGTGAATAACAACGAAAGGAACATTGTTGTTGCTATGGTAACCACACTGAGTCAGAGATTTCTCTCTTAATGGAAAGTTGAACTAAAAAAGAATCAGGTATGTAATGTGAATTCAATATCAAACCTGTTCAGAATTATACATGGTCTTTATCGCTGGGGTGATGTATATGTGAAATATAGGGAAAATCATCAAATAATTCTGGGCACATAAAGGTTAAAGACCATTGCTTCATGATGCATTGCACAGATAGAATATATGGGGATCGGCCTGAATATGAGGGTCAGCCTGACTCCCTATCCAATGGGCCAGGCATATAATCATCAAAATAACATATTTATATTGGTGCGAGGGATTTATATTGTTGTCATGATGGGGTCACAAACAGAGACATCTGGTTACTTGCCGAAACCAATATGAGCTAATTTTGTAATGAGCTTTATGTGGTTCGATAGTGTCTGTAACCTGAAACCAGGGATCTTGTTATTAGTGTCAGGTGTTCAGACATATCCCAGAATACTGTGCGGGCACCCTGCGTCCCGCCACCTGCTCTGACGTCATATAGCATGTCGTAAACTGTGATTCCACGGTTCTGTAAATTCACGATCCTACCAATTTACGCCATTCGCATGACGTCATGATGGAACCACTATATTAGCCTATAATATAGTCTGTATAGATGCTCTAAATGCAAATACGATCTAAGGTTTAGGAGTGGTGATCAAATATGTTGATTCCCTATGAAAAACAAAAAAAAAATCTGCAGTTCTATGATTGTGATAGTCCCAGGATTTGGAAACACCAGATGCAATTGTAAGATAAAGATATCCTTCCAACTATATCGCTTCGATTGAAAACAAAAATAATTATATTCAAGCTGCTAGTAAAGGGCACATTTTACCTGAAGGTGGGAAACTGACCATGCTTTTATTTTTAGAATCTTTCTCTGATATTTCCCATGTAATCTCATTGCATTTTGTTGATACAAATGTAATGTTAATAAATGGACGCGAATATATACATTAATTATAGACACCGCTCAAGTTATATACTAACCAGAGGAACCAACCCATTGGAAGTAGTAACACAATTTACCATTTTGAGATCTGAAAGCAGGATCCAGGCACTTTGAAATGAGGGACCCTGGTTGGTATGATGATATTGAGTATTGCGTGGGTGTGTGACCCTCCACATGTTACACTATTGTGCTCTATGGTAGCTGATGCATTAGGATCCATTAGGATCAATGTTCTCTATTGACTACATATACACTCCATGCTTACCCCACCTGGTGCCCAGGTCCTCCAGTGTGGCTCTAGGGCTTAACAATGTAACACCAGGCCGGGTTTTGTCCTATTAAACTTCAGGGATATAGGTGGAGACAACATAGGCTATTGTGATGGTTTTCCATAAGGGTAGTAGTGAGTATCAAGAGGGCTCAAAGGGTGTACAGGAACTGGAACCTTGTGTCCTGTGTTTCACCCTCAATCTTAAGAATATATGTATCAAACACTGTGTCAAATACCTGTGTTCCACAAGAGTGGCGGATTTAGAGGGGGCGCGGGGGCGCGCGCACCCCCTTTTCCCCAGTACTTTAAGAGTTTAATTACATATTTTGGACCCCAGAATTTGCTCAAAAATAGGGGTTTCACCCCCTCCCTTTGGGCCGCGCTCCCCCCTTTTCCAGATCCTGGATCCACCACTGCACAATCATACTCTGGAGGGGAAATTCGAAGAAAACAAAGGGGGGGGGGTTACACTAACCTATGGCACATCGTCTGAAAGAAACTCTCAGATTTCTTTGCTGTCATAGACCCAAAGCCTACTATAACAGGTACCGGCCAGCTAAGCAAAGATGGGTGCCTCAGCCTAGCTTGCATCTCCAGCTTGGTTGTTGGCTTCTCTATGTGTTTATTGTATGGTCCTAATAACACTGATAGTTGATTTATACAAGTATTGTATTTAGTGATCACCCACAGTCACCCTTTGTACTAGAAATGTTTGGTGATTGTATAAGTGGCTTGCATATCGTACAAGATTCTATTTAATAAATCTCAGATATTTTACCACAGTGTGCATCACAGTATATATCACCACAACAAGGCAACAACTTGTTGATTACAAGTTAGTTAGTGGGTTAGGTAAGTTAACTTAAGCTATACACAGGGTTCTAATTGCTTGGCCTTGGGGATGCCCTTGCTGATAATTGGCAGGAGCTGCTCAAGGTAAACGAGTCTAGTTTGTCAGAATGGACTCTTCCAGTGCCCGGCGCTGTACAGCAAATGATGTATTTAGTAAACACAATTGTTAGAAAATGACGAGTTACTTCTCTTCGGGAATTTAAAGATTTCCACCTTTTTAGACAGATATTGCACTAACTAAACCCAATACCGCCATTATCATCCTTGATAATTTGCCACTGTTGCCAACAAGCTTTTCAGAAATAATGCTTTGGATTATCACTATAATTTTAACATACCAATACTTAATGTACTGGAAGATCGCCTACACTGAAAATATAGGCTTCTACGAAGGTGATCACTATTGATGAGTTAAGGTCCTCTTTCTCTATTGATGACCTAAGGTATTCATTATGATCACCCAACAGCTGCCCAAGGTCATCACTTTGATGATATTTTTCTACCATCAGGGGTCCTAGTATACAACAATAGGATATGCAATGTTTACTATGTGAGCTATTTTGAATGTATATCTATAATACTCTTGATCATCCATGTCTATAGGATGAATGATGTGAAAAATGTCATCACAAGGGAATGTTAATTGATCAAAAAGATTCATGTGGTCAACAATTTCAAAGACAAAAGTATGTTTAATAATTGACACCTCTTTTGTCACTCAAACCATAATCATAACCATGGGGATGAGCTAATATTCCTTATACAAACAACTACATGTATGCCTCACCAAGGCATCATAAGTCAGCTGTAAGTGCCCTCAAGGATGCTTGGAGGGGCGAGGGAAGGGGATAATTATGCAAATTTATGCAAAGATCTTAACTAATGACAATGTAATCATTCACAAACTCCTCTTTAATCAGTTCAGACAGGTACTCTGTAGTGATCACCCAGGGTGATCACATGTGATCACCTAAAAGATCATGGGGTACTCCCCCTCGGGACCATCAATAAGATGACAAAAAATGATCACTAGAGAGTACCTTTTTAAGCCTTATCTTTTCAGTGATAAGGCTTTTGTATAAGAAATGTCACACTAGCTGAGCAGGATAGATACAGCAGTTTTATATCAATTGCAGAGTAGCATCAATCATAGCATTTACCTGTGCTGAGTGATACGTTGTTTCATAAGGCACATGATGTTATGATACAGTAGAGTGGTGTCAGAGTAAGTAACAAATGCCCTATGGTATTTCCAGTAGGGATGCTGCTGACCACTATTTGATAACTGCATCAGCAGTGTGGAAAGGGAGTTATCTTTCAGTGGATACAGCGCAGTGCAGTGCCAAACCAGTTGACATGGCAGTATTATATCCACTAAAAAGTGAAGGAATGCCCAAAAAATAAAGTTGTATTTCCAGTAACCCGACCGACCAAAACAGGACCAAAAAGCAAATCTTTTGGACTTTTCAGATTTTCTTTTTAGGAATTGTTCATAGTTTTTAGAAAGTTTACATACTCTTTGGGGGATTTTTAAATTTTTTTCATCCATTTTCCTTTTCATATTGTTTCCCTCTTTCACAGTTGTCAACTTTTTTCCGTCGTTATTCTGCAATAAAATCAAAGAATTTGATACATCCATTGATATGTGCCATAGGAATGCTACACAGAACGCCATCAAGGCCACTAACTAATAACAGGGCCTCACATAGTAAATATACAGCATTTAGTAGTAGGAATGCCTCTAGGTAGCCGCCTGAAGGCTTGGCCATGAACTGCTCGAAGCTGCTCACTTGTCGTTGATGAGCTGCTCTCCCTGGCTTGTTCTGCTTTGCTCCCAGCTCCAGCCTCCATAGGCTCATGTACCAGCCAGGCAGCAGCTGTAGTAACAGTAGAGGCAGCTGGAGTGCTGGTGGCAAAGCTTGGTAAGCCTTCAACACAAGCAGCACAGTCAGCAGGCCTACTACTAGTATACAGTGCTAGACATTACGCCTGTGATATTTGTTTTAAATGGAAAAGGTTAGTTTCAAAGTAGATGGAATATGAATGGATTAGAATTCATTAGCTTCATACTTGTTTCTCATAATTGTATCTAGTCTCTTTAAGGCTTGGGCAGCACACAGGAGCAACAATGACAAGATTACTTGTTTTACCTCAAGTGGTCCATAGGTAGATCCTATAAGATACACACACCATGCGTGGAATCTATGATATGTGCATTCCTTGAATTTGTCCCCATGGTCTTGGCACATAAGCTGTGTTATAGACTTATTGTGTCTCATTGGCCTTGATTGAATGGATTAGCTGGATTACTGTTTTACTATAAAGGTGGTATATCGCTGGTGCCCTCCTTGGACAACACTCACTCAGCACAGGTTAAACTCCTGTAAACTATTCTGCATGCCTGTGGACTTGGAAACACTACAGTTGTGACAGGATCTGCGAAAAAGACCCTTAGTGCAGGGTGCATTAAGTTCCCTAATCCCACTGCATGGCACAGTTAGGAACAGGAGAGGAATTTTAGAATCAATCTAATAATTCTGATGTCAGAATATCTGTTTGTCCATGCAAGCCATAGTCCAAATCAGTTTTTCTTTTGATCTCAAGTTAGCTAGAAGCTGAGAAAATTGAAAGTGAAATATTGGATATGGGTGTTTTGGGAACACTAGTTTGTAGTGTGAATGGTGTCTGAAACTGTGATCTGGGAGTTGGTGTCTGCAGGCAGTCTGACAAGGCCAGTTCAGGCTGAGTAACAACTGGGCCTGCACACTACAGGTAAGAGTAGGCAGGGTTGTTAACACACTAGGGTCTGTAAATAGATCATGTCATGAAAAGAGCAGTCAGCACAGGTGCAGAGGGTTGTCTGGTCACACTATGAAGAGTACTAATTAAGACTCATGATTGAGTTGGCCTATACCAAAATAGGTCAGGGAAGGGGACCCCTGGGAGGCCTCTCACAGAGGTCCCTTTTCCAGTGTTGATCCATATATGCACATTAAATTCTCATTAGCTTGTAAGGGTTTGCATCAAATAACTTCTCCATGAGATATGTGTTGTAGGTCATGCTTAGGTACACCCATGTTATGTGAATAATATTGGATGGTGAAAATTGGGTTCAGTATGCACCATGAAAGGTATACCAATTTATAACTCACATTCAATAGACTAGATAGCTCATCTTGATTTTTTCACAGATGGTTTGTTTTTGGCCTCCATTCCATTGTCCTTCAAATGAGCCACATTACACTCTGTAACCTAATAGGTTAAGGTCACCATTAGACCCAAATCAGGGTGTGTGTGGGAAATCCTCTGTTCACAAAATAGAAAGGCCTTACCTGTCAGCCTGCCACCTGTACCTACTACAGTAGAACCATTTTCTCCATAAGGTACTCACCATAAAACCCAGAGTATAAGCCGTATAAAAAGCCAGTAACTCAGGGTGTAGCTAATATGCAGGTAAGGCTCATACACTCTCAGCCCCAATTGTAAATGGGCTATAAAGACCACTGTAGTGGGTATAGTAGAACCCACTGTTGGGTCAGTGGATTTGTACTGACAGTAACCACCAATAAAATAGAAGCAATCTAATGTTAAAAGCTTGCCGTAGTCTGAGAGTGTAGGCAGGGTCTTATGTTATACAGAGGCCTACTATTCTGTGTCTATGTGAATCTTTCAAGACTGCTTGCTATATTACATTGTTGAGTCTTTATCCCTCGGTACAGAAGATAGGGTTTGCCTAAATGGGAAAAGATAATGAAGCAGTGCCTCGCCTGCAGTACTCTGCTTTTTTCTTGCCTTGACTTTTCTTTGCTTCGACCAAGGATAGTAGGGAAGAACAATCTCATACAAGGGTAACCTGATAACCATTTCTAGAACAGTACTATATGAGTACCGCTTTGTATTAGTACCAGGCACACGGGAGTCTATGTGTCGTCTCTGATGCATTCATTGATCATCTTTAATTGATGTAAAATGTGATGGACCCTGTATGTCCCTCCCAGTCCAATATTATTCTGGCTGCACACCCCCTAGATCACCCCTTTATGACCTGCCCTGCGGTGCACCTACTCACCAGAGAAGGGACTCGATCCACTGCAGCTTAGGACAATGACCAATGGATATCAAATAAAGAAATAAGACTTTGGCTAACTTAGTCAGATAGGGTCAATATACATCCCTTCGTGGGGAATTCCTTTTTTTACTGAAACAAGATCATTTGATATTGCAGTCAGAGTAATTTAATTTCCTCATCGTTGTTATTGTGTACACCACTTTGCTAAGTGAAGTGAAGATATCATTTGCACCAATCCCTTTTGGAACAGGTATAGATATGACATATTTCACACTCTACACCGGAACATGATATTGTTGTAGGAATACAGAGTTGTACACCGCATCCTGAAGGCTTTTTTTTAACATCACCGTAATTTACACTGTAACAAAGATGTCGCTGAAATAATGACAGAAACCTTGTCCCGAAGTTGCCAAAGATCCGTTGTTATTTTCACAGAGATTCCTTGTACTACCATACTGCCACGTGGGTCTTCTTGTTAAAACTACACTGGTTCACTGCAAAACAATCATTTTGTGAGAATCCCTTGTATATTAAACAGTTATTTAATATTTACAGTCTATACATGATCTAGGTACACAGCATATGGGCCCCATCATTTTCTAAAATACCTGATTTCCCTTCAGATGGCATACCCGAATGTGTTTCATTTGCCATGACACGAAATTGACAGCAGGTATCACAGGCTAAAACTAGGTAGATGTCCTGAGTATAGTATGAGGGCTAGAATGAGGATATAGAGGAAAATCTTGCCCTGGAGGCAGTTCTCAACATGGTACGACTAAGACATATAGTTCGACTCAGAACACCTCCAGTCGTACAGAACAATCGTACCAAATGGATTGTACAAATGTACAGTGCAATAGAGAACTGGGGGAAACACATTAAGCTCTATGATGGTTTGGCTGGAGACACTACTAGTCTACCACTCTCTATGCCTAGACTGTAATGTAGTTGTACAAGATGCCTCTGGTACGACTTGAAAATCTCAACTCGTAGCATCTTGAGATTTATGTCACACAATGAGATCTTGATAGTCTGACCACTCCTGTTGCAGGCAAAGTGTATGTTACAATCTTACAAGACGGACTATATTGAACCATATCTAGATGATAATTTACTATGGGAACTGCCCCCTTATGTACCCCATGTATGTCGGACCATCGAAGGACGGACTATCAAGGCCTACTGTACCTTAAAGGACCTGTATATCGTGCAGCAGCGGATACTCCTGACTGCAGGATTAGTCAACGGATGCTAGAAATCTCTGCCGGAATCCCACCTGGAAATCCCCCCTCTAGAAAATCACCCTCACTAGGAATACCCCCACCTTTCAGGTTTTACCATAGTGGTCCTAACCCCACATAATCTGTTACTATCCTTATACCTGTCCCTGTTCCTATCCCTAACCCTAACCCCAACCCAAACTCAATCTCTATCTCTAAGTCTATCCTAACCCGATCCCTAACCTTAACCCTAATCCTATATCCCTAATCCTAATCACCTTTCCCTCTCTCTATTCCTATCCCTAACCCTAACCGGGGAACACCCTGCATATATTTTACATATAACATAGAGGGAATCAACAAAAGATAAGCATGATGTTCTATATGGATGAGGTGTGGGTTTATACTCATAGGGAAACCCTTGACACCAATCAATGAAGCCCTTTTCCCTCCCTCCTGCTGTCCCTATTTCCTTGGTGATACCCTCCATCTCTAGCTCCTGTCCTATATGATTCCCCTCCGCCTTGATTTTATTGTCTCCCAGCCCCCCTCTAGGCAGAACTATCACGTCACTGCCCCCCCCCCCCAACAGTTCATTCACCCCATGTCTTCTTGCTCTGTTCCTTCACCTCACTTAAATACTTCTACCTTCCCTTCTTCACTGCAAACAACAAGTGGGGGTCTGGATTTGGGGATCCCCCATGTCACATGTCACATGAATACTCATGTCCCCATTCATGTCCCATGTCGAATTTAAGAAAGGACCTATGTCATGTCACTAATTTTTTTTCAGATTGATGGGCGTAATGTCCCACTGTCAAAATGTCCCAGTCATTATGTCCCATTCTAGTGGACATAATGTCCCTCTTCAGTAGTCGAAATGTCCCACTGAAATGGTCGCTATATCACCTTAAAAAGTCTCAATGTGCCAATACCTTGTTACAAGAATAGATTCTATTGTTTTGATTATCAGATGGACAAATTATCATCTTTAACTAAGCAACATATTGTATTGTATTGTTTTATGCCATTGGACTTTTTTTTTCAAAATATTGGAGTTGCAATGTTTTGTTTTTCAAAATACATGGTGCTACTAATATTTGTCTAGAAGTATCTAGAAGACAAGAGATCATATCAATGACTAGCTTTTTGTAACTATTAGGGATATCGCAACCAAAATCGGAATTGTGATGTAACGTAAGTCTTAACATAACCTAAGTTTGAGAAAATGAAAGTATTATTTCAAATCAAAAAGGACTTTGGAGTGGGATATTGCTACTTTTTAGGTGGGACATTTCGACTTTTTGGGGTGGGACATTACAACATTTGGAGGGAGACATTAGGACCAAATAGAAAACCTGGTGGTTTTCTGACATTGGGACATTCAGGCTGTGGGAGAATACGTCCAATTTCCATTTTGATTTTTCACCTCATGTCACTAAAGCCCATGTCACAAAAAATGTCAATTCCCTTCTCTCCCCTTCTCTGTCACCCCCCCCCCCCCCATAGCCCCGTCCCTGCTTCTCTCCCTTCGGTATACCACGCCGCCTTCCTCCTGCCCCCACACTAGACTAGATTTGACCCTGCCCCCTGCCGCCATCTATACAGGTACCAATCCTGCCCTCTATAGAAGCCATCTCCAACGTCGCCTCCTCTCCTTGAGCACCTCCTCCTTCGTCGTCTGTGTCGTCAGTGACGTTAGACCGCGCGGGCGGCGACGGCGATGGCTCTGCAGCGCGGCGGCGGTGCGCAGTGTGAGAGGGGGCCATGTTGAATACATTAGCGGCAGTATTAATAATATGGGCGCGGACGGCGCGCGGGCTTCAGTCAGTCTACCATGGCCGGTCGCTGCTGCCGCTAAGGCTACTACCACCGTACTGATGCTGCCGCCGCCAGCCTCTCCTCATCCTCAGGCGCTGCTGCTCTGGCTGCTGCAGTGTACTGGCTGGATGCTTGGAGGTCGGATGAGGAGGAGGCGCTCCGAGGGGGTGGGGGCACTCTCCTTCCCCCACCCCCATTTAGCCATGCGTGAACATGATTCCATAGGAAAGATTATGTTTTGGGTCCTATAGGCAATAGCTGGTCGTTGATATTGAAGGGGTTGTTGTTGGGGCAATATATAGATCTAGAGTGAAGGAGGTCCCTTCAGGCTTAACTGGATCAGATTCTATAGTCACTATTCAGTTATATCAAGACGCAGGATCAGACGGAGGCATCGCCATCTAACACAGGATTAGGGTTACTGATATAATATAGTATAGATGTCTGATTTTCCTTAAGTTACACATCCGCCGTGGTAAGGGATCCCCCCTAATCCTTCATTATCAAAATTTCATATTCTCTTATGTTCAACCAAAGTTGCTCTCAAAAATGAATTGAGAGTGCCTCTCTCTCTCTCTCTCTCTCTCTCTCTCTCTCTCTCTCTCTCTCTCTCTCTCTCTCTCTTTGGGAGGTAGTGGCTATATACTGCTGCCACGCCTTCTGCTGCTGGTATTGCTAAGCTGTTGGTGTGAGCAGGGATGGAACTCTCAGTCATTCCTTCAACCTACTCTTGTCACTACCAGAACATCACAGGGACTACCTATTGCTGACAGCTGCACTCACAGTGACAGTGACATTGACATTGGCAGTCTCACTGTCAATAGTAATAGGACAATGTTATAAACGGTATAATGCAAACCACATTGTAGTGTCTTTATCTGGCCTTCCTTGTTGGCGTAGGCATTAGTCCTGCAGTGGCAATCTGTTTCCACGAGAGGTTGGCGAGGGGTGACCGCTTTTAATTCACCTTCTATTTTCAGTGTATATAGGTTTGGCCTCTCATCTTCTGGGGGATGTCCCTGCCAGTACCCCCCGCACGCCCTTGTCCTGAGCAAAAATATTCATCAATTAGATTAGACTGGTTTAGAGTTGCTCTGGTATCATAGATATCCATAATATATATATATATATATATATATATATATATATATATATATATATATATATATATATATATATATATAGCTTTAACAGCGTTTCATCCTTCTGCAGGTGACTTATGAGCCTATTTGAGAGCATCCCTCAATTTGTTTGTTCATTTGTTGTAGGTTCCTGAGAAATTGCCTCATGGTGCTTCTTTCAATATAGCTCATGGTAGAAGTCCCCCCCCCCTCCAAACATTCAAGAAAGTCACTATGTGCCAATGTGGCATATGGCCTCAGTAGCGTTTATGGTTCTACGATTGTTCTATCAAACCAGACCTGTGTCTATTTCAGAAAAAAAAATAACGATTGGGGCCTTATTTAGATTATTTTTCCAATCTGAGTCTTAGGATTTGTACAATCATACTCGTACTTTCAATTTGCTCGACACAAAATTGTACAGTCTGATTGCTGGACAAGGCGCCAGACTATGTAGATCAATAGAATAAGAAGTTCTGTCATATGTTATGTAGGGCTATTTTACAATCATGTCTAGAAGGCCTAATTCCTACAGGAGCCTGAAAATGCCATTTAGTGATCGTTGATCGTTCTGAAACATACCCCTGTTTTAGAGCAGAATCTCTGACGGCACATGCCCCCCCCCCCCACATTCATTCGGTGAATACTGTAATAATGTGCCTGTATGCCAGCTATCCATATACTTATCTCGAGCTGCCATGTGCATTGTATGAAGTACACTGTATAGGTGTTCAATTCTATTCTATAAGCCATAAAAGTCATCATAAAGAGTGTTGACCTGATTCTGCAAGTCTGCATATGAGTCAGTATTAAGCACAAATATTGACTTTATGTCAATCTGTCGTCCTGGTGCTGGAATCCTGCCCTGGAGGGCATTTCTCAACATGTTCATCGACTAGGCCTAAAAATAAGGTTTGTTTCCAGTAACCCGACCGATCCTAGCAAAAGAGGGCTGACCCTACACTTTTTTTTTATCTTGAGAATTTGTTCACCTACTAGTCTACCATTTAAAAATCTCAAGATGAGAGTGGGCGGTTATAGGTAGTGCACATCTATGACTACTCTCTACAATCAGTACTTTACTACTAGTCTTATTGAATTAGGGTTCGGTAGAGCACCTTTTGTAGTAGATGAAGTAGATGAAGGGCTGTAATGGCAAGAGAGTGGGGGGGGGGGGGCCTCCCTCTACTATTTGAAGTGTAACAGTCGTAGTATTTTGAGAAATGCCCTCTTGATATTTTTGGTTAACCCTGCAATATCCCAATTGAAACGTTTAAACACTCTATGTCTTTCCCAAAGTGGACAGACATTTATATAGGGTCGTATAACCTCATGATTAGTTGGCCTCACAGTATATTTAGATATGTCGGATAGACGGACACAGCTCATCATTTCTTACTATTTACTAGAGCACTCTTCATTCAGGATATCAGACAGATAAATAACTCAATATAATTGTTGCGGTCACTGGGACAACACATAGGTCGTGCCGACATAGGTTAGGATAGAGATAACAGAATCATAATCAAACAATTGACTCACAGTATATGGGACCATAGGCAGAGGCAGTAAACTTGAGCTCCTCATAGAATGTAGGTCAGACCAGTGCATTACATAGGGAGTCATGTTATATAGCAAAGTCATGTTCCTGATAGAATAGAACTGCCATTGGATTGACAGCTAGCACATTGAGTTAATCAAGAATGTACCCTGTAGGGCTACCGTCATTGTAGGACATTTATCAAAATTAACAAGATGGTAACATGATTGATTTTTATATGTGAATAAAGGGATACCTGTACACCAAGGGAAATCATCAGTGTGATTTCCTATCACAGTCCACTAACGCTTCCACTGGACCCAAACAAACCGTCAGATATTGTTTCATATGGCACATTGATAGCTTCAACTATAGATTACTACTGTATATAGTTATGAGTGTTCATTGAGAAACACTTAATGAGTATGACTTATTGTTTGCAATGTAAGGGAGCACTCAGAGGAGATACACAAACAGTCCCATCCCTTCACATCCTTGGGCAGTAACTCATCAGCACAGTCAGTATCCCTGCATCATGCTTACACTGTTGGATTTATTCATTAGAAAATTTCTCAACAGCCCCTACATTGGTCTCTCTATCGTGGGAAAAGTTCCACGATATATTCTATAACAAATGATTTTATGATATGTACATCAGTTGATATTATACACTTTGCCAAGACACGATTCTGTGGTTATACAATTAGAAATAAGCAGGATTGTGTTTAGGATGTAGGTGAATACATTTGATGCCGTGTGAAAGTATTGTCAGAGGATGTACATGATGATTGCATGTACCCTGCCATCCTGAACGTGGTATAATAAACCAATGTTATGAAACATCCTAACAGCCTCCTGAACCTACACTATACATAGTATAATCAGACCATGGTATGATACATGCTGACAGCCTGTACCTACACCATCTTGTAGTATAATCAGACCATGGTATGAAACATGCTGACAGCCTGTACCTACACCATCATGTAGTATAATCAGACTATGGCATGATACATGCTGACAGCCTGTACCTACACCATCATGCAGTATAATCAGACCATGGTATGAAACATGCTGACAGCCTGTACCTACACCATCATGTAGTATAATCAGACCATGGTATGATACATGCTGACAGCCTGTACCTACACCATCATGTAGTATAATCAGACCATGGTATGATACATGCTGACTGCCTGTACCTACACCATCATGTAGTATAATCAGACCATGGTATGATACATGCTGACTGCCTGTACCTACACCATCATGTAGTATAATCAGACTATGGTGTGATACATGCTGACAGAATGTACCTACACCATCATGTAATATAATCAGACTATGGTGTGATACATGCTGACAGAATGTACCTACCCCATCATGTAATATAATCAGACTATGGTGTGATACATGCTGACAGAATGTACCTACACCATCATGTAGTATAATCAGACCATGGTATGATACATGCTGACAGAATGTACCTACACCATCATGTAATATAATCAGACTATGGTGTGATACATGCTGATAGAATGTACCTACACCATCTTGTAATATAATCAGATGATGGTGTGATACATGCTGAGAGCCTGTACCTACACCATCATGTAGTATAATCAGACCATGGTATGATACATGCTGACTGCCTGTACCTACATCATGTTGTAGTAAAATCAGTCCATGGTGTGATACATGCTGACTGCCTTTACCTACACCATCATGTAGTATAATCAGTCCATGGTATGATACATACTGACTGCCTGTACCTACACCATCATGTAATATATAATCAGACCATGGTGTGATACATGTTGACAACCTGTACCTACACCATCATGTAGTATAATCAGACTATGGTTGAAACATGCTGACAGCCTGTACCTACACCATCATGTAGTATAATCAGACCATGGTATGATACATGCTGACTGCCTGTACCTACACCATCTTGTAGTAAAATCAGTCCATGGTGTGATACATGCTGACTGCCTTTACCTACACCATCATGTAGTATAATCAGACCATGGTGTGATACATGTTGACAACCTGTACCTACACCATCATGTAGTATAATCAGACTATGGTATGAAACATCCTGACAGCCTGTACCTACACCATCATGTAGTATAATCAGACCATGGTATGATACATGCTGACTGCCTGTACCTACACCATCTTGTAGTAAAATCAGTCCATGGTGTGATACATGCTGACTGCCTTTACCTACACCATCATGTAATATAATCAGACTATGGTGTGATACATGCTGACAGCCTGTACCTACACCATCATGTAGTATAATCAGACCATGGTATGATACATGCTGACTGCCTGTACCTACACCATGTTGTAGTAAAATCAGTCCATGGTGTGATACATGCTGACTGCCTTTACCTACACCATCATGTAGTATAATCAGACCATGGTATGATACGTGCTGAGAGCCTGTACCAACACCATCATGTAATATATAATCAGACCATGGTGTGATACATGCTGACAGCCTGTACCTACACCATCATGTAGTATAATCAGTCCATGGTATGATACATACTGACTTCCTGTACCTACACCATCATGTAATATAATCAGACTATGGTGTGATACATGCTGACAGCCTGTACCTACACCATCATGTAGTATAATCAGACCATGGTATGATACATGCTGACTGCCTGTACCTACACCATCTTGTAGTAAAATCAGTCCATGGTGTGATACATGCTGACTGCCTTTACCTACACCATCATGTAGTATAATCAGACCATGGTATGATACATGCTGACAGCCTGTACCTACACCATCTTGTAGTAAAATCAGTCCATGGTGTGATACATGCTGACAGCTTTTACCTACACCATCATGTAGGATAATCAGTCCATGGTATGATACATGCTGACAGCCTGTACCTACACCATCATGTAATATATAATAAGACCATGGTGTGATCCATGTTGACAACCTGTACCTACACCATCATGTAGTATAATCAGACTATGGTATGAAACATGCTGACAGCCTGTACCTACACCATCATGTAGTATAATCAGACCATGGTATGATACATGCTGACAGCTTGTACCTACACCATCTTGTAGTAAAATCAGACCATGGTGTGATACATGCTGACAGCCTGTACCAACACCATCATGTAGTATAATCAGACGATGGTGTGATACATGTTGACAGCCTGTACCTACACCATAATGTAGTATAATCAGACCATGGTATGATACATGCTGACTGCCTGAACCTACACCATCTTGTAGTAAAATCAGTCCATGGTGTGATACATGCTGACTGCCTTTACCTACACCATCATGTAGTATAATCAGACCATGGTATGATACGTGCTGACACCCTGTATCTACACCATCATGTAGTATAATCAGACTATGGTATGAAACATGCTGACAGCCTGTACCTACACCATCATGTAGTATAATCAGACTATGGTATGAAACATGCTGACAGCCTCTACCTACACCATCATGTAGTACAATCAGACCATGGTGTGATACATGCTGACAGCCTGTACCTACACCATCATGTAATATATAATAAGACCTCGGTGTGATCCATGTTGACAACCTGTACCTACACCATCATGTAGTATAATCAGACTATGGTATGAAACATGCTGACAGCCTGTACCTACACCATCATGTAGTATAATCAGACCATGGTATGATACATGCTGACAGCCTGTACCTACACCATCATGTAGTATAATCAGACTAAGGTGTGATACATGCTGACAGCCTGTACCTACACCATCTTGTAGTAAAATCACACCATGGTGTGATACATGCTGACAGCCTGTATCAACACCATCATGTAGTATAATTAGACGATGGTGTGATACATGCTGACAGCCTGTACCTACACCATCATGTAATATATAATCAGACCATGGTGTGATACATGATGACAGCCTGTACCTACACAAACATGTAGGATAACCAGACTATGGCATCAAGTTTCAAGTATCAAGTTTAAGTGGGTTTTTATTTCAGACCAAAGTACAGATTTCACCATTTTGATGATCTACCTGCAGTATTGTCCTGACAACAGGCTACGTGCAACCCATTGAATGGTATATCACATTATAAAAAGGACAGATTACATATGAAAGATGTGTATTAAAAATAACCTAAAGGGGTAAGCACCACTTTCTACAATACAGGTGAAATATCAAGACTAATTAAAGAGTACAAATTAAATTGAACACATTCACACTAGACAGAAAAAGGACAAACAGGACATAACAATAGATTGCATGGTTATCTGAGATTTTCTACCATTCTGTATATATGGTGAAGGGGAGTAGAGAGAATAGGCCATTAGTTTACATTCATGTCAATATGTATACTTCTTCCCTCATACAGTAGACACAGGTTATCGGGGTTCCATTGAGAGTAGAAGTAAGTTACTAGTTCACCTTTTACAAGCCTTTTAAAGCTATTATTGTTTATAACCCAGCTTATTTCTGGGCCAAGCCCATTCCATTGCAAAAAGGCCTGGTAGACAGGGTCATTTATGAGAGCAGTAGTCTAATAGCATGCCTGCAAGATATGGGGAGCACTAGAGGAGCAGGTGCCAACCAATGGCAGGGAGAGAACTTGTCCATTAAATACCAATCTGTGACACAAAGTTAATTGTAAGTAGATTCTCCTTAGATCAATGGGTAACATTTTTGTCCTTATATAGAGATCTTTTACTGGCAGGTCCCTGGGGTCCCTTATAGAGAGGCATACCCTAAGTCCTGTATTGCACAGTACATGCAGTTTCTTAACGGCAGATTTATTTAGTGCTGTTGTAAATACCAAACCATAGTCAAAATATGGCATGACCATAGCCTTCATGATCTTAATTGCTGTATCCTGATTAATGCAGTACCTGATCGGGGTCAGCAGCCAGATCCTGTGTCTTATTGATCTTATCATCATATTAGCCTGTTGTACAAAACTAAGATTATTATCTAAAGTAATTCCTAGGTACTTATAAACTGGAACCAAGTCAAGACTTGACCCTTTTATAGAGATAGAAAACTCATCATCAGGCATGTTAGATACAAGCATAGCCTTAGATTTACACGAATTTATGGTTAAGCCATTGTGATCACACCAGTCCACCACTCTGTCCAGGTAATTCTGCATAGTTTCCAGGAGTTCTCAGACAGTTGAGGCACTACCAATCAATAGGGTATCATCAGCATAAAGCTTAATGTCTGAATGTGTTTGCAACAATGACATGGAATTGACATAGATTATAAAGAGCAGGGGACCTATACTGGACCCCTGTGGAATCCCATAGGTGACCTGTTTATAGCTAGATTCTGTTTTGTTACACACTGTCTTCTGCTGCCTATAGCCCAGGTAACTGTACATGTGGTATAATCAGACTACCTACACCATCCCTCCATCAAGTGCTGCTTTTTAAGCAGCTACAAGTTGCCGTTGTCTTAATGTCAATTCTTTTTTAACCCTTGGCGACTGTTGGTGACATTTGCCTTCTTCATGTGAGGAATCCTGGACGGCCAAAGGTTAAATTGATCAAGGCACTGGCGTCTAAAGGACTTCCTTCTAGGGTGAACTCGATGTCAGAGAGGGCATTTAGGGGTCACCTTTAGACTTTACCTCAGTCAGTGTACATCGGACTAGGTTCAGGTACCTAAATGGGGATGTATGTGAGGTTGGTGAGCGATATCAGGGGACTTAGGACTGGGTACCAATGGGAGGAGACAGTGGAGAGCGATAGACGTCTTTGTACAGTCTTTAGGTAGAAGCTATGTGGTGGAGGCTCAAGTGGGTTGAATTATTTGGAGGTGTATGATATACTGGACTCATAGCGTGAGCTTAACTGTTGCTTTATTTTATATTTTGTGTCCTCATTCTCCACGTACTATGGACTCTATTGAGTTATATCAAGAAGTGTAGATAATCCTTGGTTGTATGTTGCTAGGTGGATTGATATAATAATGCGACACATTCAGTTCCTTGGTCTGTAAGTCTACTTGATAGCATACACGGTAATACCGCGCCAAGCTATTTACAGCACTTTGCTTTTATTTTTAGAAAACAGTAAGAAGTGCTGTCAGTACAAACCTAATGATTCTACAGTAAATAGCCCCATACCCAGTACACGACAATGTGCTGTATATTTACAATTGGGGCTCAGAGTGTACCTATTGGGGCGCATCATGCTGATCCTATAGGAAGGTGTCATACCCATAGGGTTGGTATGGTGCATTGAATGCAGTAATACACTATATGTACACCAAAAGAGGTTATATAAAGTTAAAAAAGGACAGGGCCATACGTGATTTTCTCATGGATGGTGCAGAAGCTGGATATTCATGCGTTTTTGCAATGTTAATTGTCCAGTCGAATTTTATTATATGAACGTAATTAGATACACCTCTACCAAAGGACAGATTAACACATCTGACTCATTCCTTCATGTAGGCAGAGTAAGTCATGTCAGCTTCTAGAATACCCCACGTAAGTCCTTGTAGGGATAAAACACTTGACACTTTCAGGAAGGACGATTTAAAACACGAAGGTACAGGGACCGTCGCAAGGTCAGCGCTAGTGGTGTTCCGCTATTTAGGTGTAAATCAAAATGTTGGAAAATCTGTGTTACTATAGTTATCAAATAATAAGACTCCTTCATCATTTACACAGCTTGGATCTATACTGTCAGAGTACATTTCTCATACTGTGACAAGTGAATTTCGGTGGCTGGACTTGTAAGTGGCCTTTAGTGGCAGATCAATTGGCAATTTGTACCAGGGTAGCACTCTGCATGCAGTCCCTATTTGCTAGAGATTTCATAACGATAGACTGCAGCCAACCGTGTCATACATGTAAACAGTAGGATTGTACGCCTAGATATTAGTTTTCTATGCAAAAAAAAAATCTGTACATTTTGTTAGCCATCACCTCTGCCCAGTTCACTCAACCATGTGACTGTATTCTCTAATACCTTGC
Source organism: Acholoe squamosa (assembly GCA_949317995.1). Classification (NCBI taxonomy): domain Eukaryota; kingdom Metazoa; phylum Annelida; class Polychaeta; order Phyllodocida; family Polynoidae; genus Acholoe; species Acholoe squamosa. The sequence continues at coordinate 41,262,127 of OX439049.1, forward strand.
ATTATAATCCACATCCGCAATGTGCTACGCCCGCAATACTGAGGAACTCTCCTGTATAAGCTGCACCCTGACTTGGGGTGATCCGACATGATACAGCCCTCTAAGGTAGCCTCAGGAGGGTCTTGCCAAAAAAGAAACGTGGACCCAAAAAGAAAACGTGCACGTTTTTGTGTTGCTAAATAATTGTTTAGATATTCATTTAGGTGAAACGTGCACATTTTTTTACATCTCAAAACGAGTTTTCCATGCATTCTGCCGTATATTATTTGTCAATATCATGAAAACGAGTTAGGCCATGTATGTTTTCCTCAGTACTCTCTAAAAATACGTACAGAGGTTCTTCCTCGTCATGATTTGGCAAGACCCTCCAGTCTTGTTCAGATGTGTATCATTGCCAATATGTGACCAGGCAAGCAAACACACCCCTCTGCAGGGAAATTCATTGTCAAAGTTCATCTCAAGATCTTTAAAATGAGACATCATTTGGTTAAATATTCCTATAGTAGTTATGTTAGAACCCCTCCTTGAACATAGGTCGTTATTCATATATGAAATCGATGATTAAGCTCTAAATATATTATAGACCATAATTTTATTAATGTCTAAAAACAAAATAAATCAGCCTTTTTCATCAAAAATACATAATAATATGATGATTTTTATCATAGATTTTGATCTAGAAGGAATTTTCCTTTTCAGTTTTGGGTTTTTGGTGAGTATCCCCAAAAGTTGGCATAAAAATCTGCAAATTTTGATCATATGAATGGTTGCCATGGCAAACAGGAACAGGCATATAGGTTGATTTCTCATGAAAAATGTTCATTTTACCATTCAAATATGGGCCATTTATACTGAAAATGGTGTATCTTAAATGAAACCATTGAATTCTGCTTCAAAAATTAGCTTAATGTATTTTTATAATGGTTTTAGGGTAACTTTGCCTTCCAATGCCCCCTGGTGGCCAAATGAGGAATTAAAAATCCACCGCGGAGGGGTGTTCTCCCTTGATGGGTCACATATGTTAAGATAATATATATCCCCAAGATAGGTCCCATGCTATCTTAAGGTTTATAATACCGGTACCAAAAGTAGTGTTATTTATATCCATTGTAAGTAAAAAACAACAAAACAACAACAAAAACATTCAAATATCTTTGAAGAGGTCATACCCACAATATTTTTAATTTGCTAGGTCAAGATAGTCCACTCTGAACGAAAAGACCATTGGTGCCTTTGCATAGCTCTGATTGTAACACATTCCATACCATCTCTATAGCCAAATGCTGGTGCGTATGCTCTACATAGAATTATGCATGGGATTGACTGGTTGGATGATCCATATATTCAGGGCTAGGTGCCAACTGCTTAGTACTATTAGTGATGGTATGCTGGTTTGTATTGACTGTACCGATGACCGGACACTCCTTACAAACTACAACCATAGGTCAGTTGGCACCCCATAGGACCCATTATCTATCACCTATTAATTCATCAGGTATTGGTCCAACGATCACTGCATGCCTCAGTTGATATAGGTGTATTCATGCACGGTGAAAATGATTGAATCCATGAGAAGATAGATACTTTCACTTGTGTATGAGGTTAAATGGTTTTGCTAATTGCAGCCAGGCGACTCTGAGAGAAGATTATGAGAACTTAAGTCTACAATAACTATACCCTTAGCTTATCCATGTGTGTTCATTATCCAAATAATAGACATGGCAAGGACATCAATAGGTAGGCCCTGATCTTAAGAGTGATAGGCCACCCAGCAGGGTCGCATTTATACCATTTCTTTTTTTTTCAGGTACATTGTAGTAGTGGGGCTTCCTCAGTTAGCCATATTAAAATTCTCTTTATGGATCTTACCTTCTGTTCCCTCTACATTGACGTTTACCCATATGAATGGGCACAGGACACGTGTATCTAGACCAATGTAAGATATAGATTTCTTGCCTTTTATATGATCTAATAGCTGTAGAAAATAACAATAAACAATCTTTACTGGCCCTCACTCATTCTCTTAAAGTAACCTATATTGAACAGTTGTCTTGTCGCCCTGTCCCATTATAATCATGTCAGTATGTATTGGGGCAACATAAGTGTAGAATCTTATGTTAAGCTTCTGGTGTTCTTGGTGGGATACACCGTGGCTAAGACAACTTTACATGTACTATGGGCTCTGTAACTCAGGCTAGGTGCATGCATATGGAAAGTAGCTTCTTGACAATCATTAAGCAGAATAATTATCCATTGGTGTAGCCTATACATTAAGAGAAGGGAAGATGTTACAGTCTGATTGCCCCCCCCCCCATTTCCTTGGCAGCATACATCCCATACCCCTCTGGATCTAAATTTCAGGGGTGTAGACATTACCCACAGAAACACCATTTGAATGAGTGGAGTGACTTTCAATGATAGATTTGCTGCATGGTTGGTTGTAGCGTTTTCATGTCAGCAGTGGCAAATAACCTATATCAGGGAATTCAGAGGACAATTACCCTCTGAAAAGTGTGCATTTGGTCTATTGTCTGATAGATTATAGTCAGCATATTTAAAGGATTACATGAAATGCACAATGTAATTATGGTGTTACATGTATAAGCATAGTCCACCAATAATGATGACTTACCTATAATTTTTACATAGCCTGATTAATAGTGGCACTGATAGAAGACACATTACTTGGGAATGTATAGGGAATGCCTATAGATTTAGTGCAGTTTTATGAAGTGGGGCACGTTGCTCACTAAGATGTGGAATTCCGTGCCTATGATTGCTTACTGAATCCAACAAATAGTAAGCGGGCCGTTGGAAAATAATGTATAAACCTTGGGTGGCATGCTTAAATGCAGCAATGGCCTATTGGCTTGGATATAATGTGCTTCCCTGTGAGATTCCTACAGGCTAGAATGAAGGCAGATGAGGCTTGGGTTTGGCCAGAGTCAGGCCCAACCTCCATGTACAGAACAAGTACTAAGTATAGATTTATCGATGTATTCTACCCTTATGTAAAGTAGATTGTTTGTACAAGCCCCCTCCTGTCACCGACTAGTTACCTATAGGCTCCCAATCCCCTACTGTCCAACCAACCAGTCTGAAAATTACCTGAGCATCCCTAGCCCACTTAAAAGGGTCTATAATTATCTCCTCTTTTCTACCCCCTCGGATGTGTGTGGTGCACATAATTATTCACGGAAACCAACACATTCCCCTGTGAAATTGTGGGCTGTGTTTGGATGTAGTAACTTCAGAAATACCCCCTACACTCCAAACATCGAAGTAAATATTGCTATGCTATAGACTTGCTTCTGTGTTTCAAAATATCATATCGCCAATACAATACACTGAGGATTTTGTGGATGGATAAGCCATCAGGCACAGGGTTATACCATATAGGGGGTCTACATGTACAGACTTTCAGCAAAGACAGAAGGGCAATGGTACCCAGAAGAAGGTCGCTGAATTAGTCCTGATGACCATGTTTTAATGTAAAATTAGATTCACCCTGATGTTTCATGTTTCAGGTTATCATAAAATGGGGAACTCTTTAGGTGATACATAGCTTCCTGGCATCATCCTCTAGTGATGGATTGATTGCCCTATTTGCCAAGTTCCACTATCGAAGATCTAGTATTATTGTTCTCAGTAACATCTATCTAATATGATGGCAATTGGTTTAGAGATTTGCTACCTGTGTCTGACACGATATGTTGGCCGACGACCTGACTTTCATGATATGTTATATACTTCCCACAAGCCGACTAGTGTACTGACACGATCATCTTACAGAATTGGTCTTATTTCTACCTACAGATCTATACAAGAGATGAAGTAAAATGTATAATGGGAAATCGATTGAGAGCATTAAGCACAATCATATTAAGATAAATAATGCTTTGAACATTAGTACCAGAGTGAATTCACAAAACGTGGGAAAATCTAACATTATGGGGATTTAGATCAACCTGAACTAAGAATATCACAATTTCTGTCAACCTGAACAGATAGCATCCATGTTTGGCATGTTAGCATGCTTTGTTGTTAAACAGGCCTTTCCCCATTATTCAGGGCCTGTGATTGTCCAAATATAATTATGTGGGAAGACCTATAGAAAGTATTTTAATAAGTTAGAGTAAATATATCTTTTTGTTCTTTTTGGCTGTGCCACAAAGAGGCTGTGATTAGCACTAAATCCCCGTAATGTTATGTTTCTCCGTATACATAGGGATATTATTAGATTTTGATAAAAGACACTACATGTAGAGAACAGAGTTATGTTAGAATGTCGTCATAATTGACTCTCTGGACAACCATAAAGGACAGTGATGAAGGTAGGCCTATAATGCCTTATCATTATAGTTACCTCATCTTAAAGGGAAAATCTATAATAACGGTACATAGCTTTATAATAACCTTTGTAACAGACTGTACATAGTTGTGGAACAATCATTGTTAACTTATATTCTTTTGAAACAGACCCTATAGCTCAAAAATACTTTGAGAAGTTAAATTATCTTCATCTCATCTTTATTGTGAAGTTACATCACCTGTGTAACAGACCCTATAGGTATCGTAATGTTATGACTGGTGCTGTCCCTGCTGATTGTCCCACTGCACCATGGGATGGCAGACACACCCACTACCCGTGCTGCCACCTCGTGCAGACCCTATGAACCATATTTACCATAAAAAAAATGCATGACCAGATACCTATGAGATGGTGTGATGATATTCTGTTAAGGGGCGTATCTGGTAGTAGTGGGCCATTGTGAAAAGAAAGAATTAATTAAAAACAAAATAAGTAACAAGTTTGTCTCACAATTGACCTGTTGTATCTAAACTGAATTGGTGGATGTAATGATATACACATACCAAACTAATCTATTGAACTTGTTTCATGTTTTGCAGAATCCCGTCGCCCACTGCTGGTCAGAACCCTGGTGTTTCAAACGTAAATTCTGCAACCTATGTCGTAAACGGCTAGAAGATAGTATGGCTATACGATGTGAAAGTAAGTAGTCCTAAACTGTTTAGTATTGAAGTACGAGCGATGTTAACAAATTTTGAAATGTTACTTTGGTTTTGCATTAGACACCAACTTTCACCAATACAGGCCTACTGGCACTACATAACCCAACCTTTTGCTAAAGCCATCACAAAATGGGCTAAGTCGGATTAAGTCATGTCATGTCGTAAATGCATCTAAGCTACCCTCACTGAAATATTTTAAGCCTATGTCTACAGATAGGCTGACAATTGACCAGAAGCATGTCAAAGGTTTTACTCCGGGGATGTATCAGTAATGAGAACACAGGTTCAACGAAAGTGCACAGCACACAATGTCATGTTCCACGGGAGATACACTGGGAGGCTGCAAATACAGTCCTGCACTCAATCATCTCATACTCACTGAAAGTTTTGTCAAAATTTAATGACATCTACTGCTGTAAAGAAATTGCTGTCAGCATTAACAAGGATATAGATGGACATGGGGTGGTGGGCAGTGGTGTGCTGCCTGCAGGACCTGGTATCCCTCACCCTTGTTAAGAGGGATTGTAACATAAAGTGACTTGCTTTCATGTGGAAGTTTTCTGAGTGAGAAAAAAAAGCTATTTCAACATGATTTTATTAAAAAGGGACACATGGAATATTTCTACTCAGAGAAGGTGGCCTTTGATTTAAAATACTCAAGTGAGCAAATCCTATATTTGAAGGCTTTGTCAAACAGTGGTGAGGGGAATAATTCCTATCAACACAGAAAAAAAAAGTTCCAAGGGTTGGTCAAATATGAGTCCAATCGTCTAACTTTTGACTAACTTTCTAGCAATAGTTAGTCAAAACGCCTTGTCTAAATGTCCCTATTTTTTCTTAGTCAAATATGACTAACCGTTAGACAAAGTGGGCAATTTGTCTTGGCTTGCCTGATTTTGACTAGGATTCGTTGGTTGTTTTGACTAAGTATACTACCTAATTTTTATTCAATTCAAATGGTGATTGTGTTAAGCTCTATGTAGGATTCACACCCCACAGATCAGAGTCTCCTCATTTAGGAAGTATTTGAAATACCTAACATCATATTCATTTAGAACCCCTGAGCCAAGTTACTCTGGGTTTGCCAAGGAAGCAAATTCACATGTGGACATTATATTTATCTAGATTAGGGTGGAATAGGTGTTTCCGTCTGACTTCCTATTTCATTTGATAAGGCTTCAACCTATTTGGTACATTTTACCCTTATGACATTACAAGTGTAATGTTAAATTGAAATTTGAAAGCTCAAATATATGTCGTTCCAGAAAATCATCATGATTTTATAATCCATGGAACTATTTATGGTACACACCCAACAGAGAAATTCTGGTGTGTAAAGGCAACATTGTGTGTCTACCCTCAGTCAAATTTACTAACGGATCTTGGTCAAAGTGACTAAGATCTCTTAGTGAAAGTGACCAAGATAAGTTAGCTTGCCTGAAACTCCCGGCAGATACCGTGTTCAAGATTATGCTCAGAAAGTGAAACTCATTTGGGTAGTCAATGTGACTAAGAAAACTTATACCTCCTTGGTCATTTGTTAGTCATAAGTACTAATTAAGAATAATAACTCACTTTAACTAAATTTCCGTAAGTACGTTTTTTTGTGTGAATGCATGTTTAGGGGATATTCTCTTTTAAAGCTAAACCTTGATTAGATGGACTTTTGTCAAAAATTTACCTTTTCCAAGAGGGATCTTATCAGAAGGTACCTTGCCTGTCACACAAAGGTGTATGTCAAATATGTGAAGTTCCTAATCACTGCTCCCCATGTAAAAGAAAACTAATGTCTCCAGCTGCACACCACCCATGGACATTTTTCATACCCCCTGTTGCACAGCACCTGTCAATTATACCAACCATTCACCTGATTGAATGGGAATTGAATGGATGCTTTTGATGTGCGGTTTTGGTGAACATAAATCAGAAATATGCTGAGGTAGGGTCTAAAGCTGACCCAAGGCCTATTTCTTTAGATTTGCATTTTTGATTTTACATGGCCTATATGGGCCCCACAGAAATGTCATGAAATATATAAAGTGAAATATATATTATGAACTTGAGCCATGTTCTATGTAGGTGGAAAGAGGGAATCAAGAGGAAGTATCCTGGACCGCAGATATTGGTGCAAGCCCATACCGGTATCTAATAACCATTATGTTTGCAGTAAGCATCTTTTTAAAGTTGTTTATTGGGCAAAATATAACAGTTACATAATTAAATGCAAGAGTTTATACCTAGCACCTACGTATTGTAGTGCTTACACTAGGACCCCTAAAATGACTTAATACATTTGCAATAGGCACAGTATTGTGGAAGGATTAGCAGTCACTTCACATAGTGTCGCTCATCACATAGCAGGGGTTCTCAGTTTAACCACCCTTAGTTACATGTTTCATGCTTACATAATCTTAAGATATGATAATGAGATGAGATGAGAGATTGAGACATACATATCATGTTCATATACAACATGATTTAAATAAAGCAATTTGGATACACTTTTTCACACTAGTGTTAAAGGTATAAATATCATCATAATGAGTGAACTCGGGTCTTTGGTTCCACCTGTTTACAGCTCTATAAAAAGCACTTCTTAATACAATGGGCTACAATGAGTTTGAGGCTTCTTGGAACAATTAACCTCTTTCCTTGATGATAACAAGTAACAATATCACGATTAACTATATATTTGTATATTTGTGATAACATAAAACGATAGGATAATAGGTGTAAATCCCTTCTAATACATAAATCCGAGCAATTACCCCGATCTTGTATTTGTTTTGTTGTCATTGCTGGGTTTTTCTTCAAGTTTTACACCATTCTTAGTGCTCTGTTTTGTAATAATTGTAACTCTTTTGTTTCACCCCTATAATCCCTATCCCATATAAAGTCACAATAATCAAATGTAGGTAATGTCATTGATTTGAATACAGTCAAAGCAGCTTCTTCATTAAGGTATCTTGTGACTCGACCCATTTGAAAAATCTTATGTCTAATAGCTCTCATAGTATTTGCTCGGTGTTCAAATTTTTTTAACTCAGTGTCCATAAGTAAACCAAGGTATGGGAAACTATTAATCTTTTCTAACACATTATTGTTAAGAGTTAACTGGGTTTGATCCAGAGGATCAGTATTAAAAGCCATCCATTTTGTCTTCTTTTCATTTATAGTGAGTGAGTTTATTTAGGCACCAGCTTGTTATTCTGTGAATGACCTGAAGCATTTCATGTTGCCAGTCAACTGATACAACAGCGTCATCATGATATAAAGTGATTGTACAATCTACAGCCTTAGATAAAGAACTTATATAGATAGAAAAAAGTACAGGACCCAAAACCAAGCCCTGGGGGATGCCATACGTTATCAATTTTGAAGTAGAAGTGATATCATTTGCCAGAGTACATTGGTATCTATTTGTTAAATAATTTTTGAAAAAGTCGCATGTTTTTTTTATTAAGTCCAAAAGCGTTGACTTATCATTTATAAAGATCTTGTAAGGTTTCAGGCTGTACCTCATTCGGCCAGTCTATGGAACCAGGCAAGTAAACAGCTGCATATTCATAAAGAGAAGGGGACAATAAAAGGAAGGAGGAGTAGTGGTTTTCTCCTTTACTTTTCCATCCCATCATCTTACGTAGATGAAACCAATGATATAATTTCAACTTTAATAACAGGAGGGGACACCGGGTCCACGGGGCGTCAGCGTTTGTCAGTAGAAGCATGGCACCCAAATAGTAACGGACTTCGCCAGTGATCAAATAAATTGGCAAATTACAAACTGAAAGGAATACCATCCAAAGGATATATGATTGCAGTCATGCCAGTAACTTTTCCCTTTATGTGTCTTAAGATTCATTTTATCAGTGTCAATGCCCAGTTAATGAATGAAGTGATTTCTCAGTTGCAGAAATGGCGTCCCCAAAATACCATAATAGCCAAAACTAAGTGGACTTTACACATAAATATGGCCATCTAAAATTACTTCAGCTCAAAGTCGCAACAGACTGGTATTTTATGCACTTAAATTATTTCAAGAGACTCAAAGCGACTCAGGCTTAATTGAAAAATTTATCTTTAAAAAAAGGTCTACCCCCATTGAAATAGCATTAGAAGCACTCTCCCATCCGTGAAGGGTTGAGCCATAATGTGGGATTTGGCCTAGTACCGACACCAGCAAATTACATTCTTCTAGTTGAGTGTAATTAACTTGAAAAGCGAGTTATAAGAGCTGAGGATATCAAATTGGCAAATAAACTGTTAAACCACGCAATAACTTCACAATTTGTACATGAGTACAAAGAAGTCAGTGCCAGTTTGTGTGGAGTGCATTTAAGACGCTTTTGATACCCAGTGCTGAGCCTATGGGATGTTGATCAATGGATCAACATTCCCGCCCTTTTTGACTGAGGTGGTGCAAATAAGCTAAGGTGGTGCAGATACATGCAAATACATTGAGGCAGGTGGTGCAAACAGGAGGAAGAGGAGGATGGTGGTGGGGATGACATCAGCATACAGGCAGGAACTAGCTCCAAGCAGATATCAAGTAGTGTAACCTGCTTATAATGTAGAATGTAGTTCTAATACCACAACACATCTGCTTGGAGAGCCAGTTAATGTCCACGGTGTTTAACAGCACCACAAAAGGTCAGGAAAAAAGTTTTCCAAATGGAATGCATATACCTTAACATTGTAGCAAAGAAGTGTCACCTTCCATTGATGGTAGGCATGCCTTAACTTTCTCACTGATACCAGCTTATGTAAGGGAGATAATACAACAATATATATACAGTTTCAATTTTTATGATATTCTATGCACCCCCCATAAAGTCTTAATTCAAGGCGGCTCCTATAACTCTTCTCTCAAGCAAAAGAATAAATCTGCTTTTTGAGTTACCTGCAATGTACATTGCTATCCTGTATTTGTTAGGATGTCAAAACGGCTTCTAACAATTGATTGATTGATTTGTGTTTTACAGCACTTTAGCGGCACTAAGTGGCTATCCCGTGCTTCACAGGTTGATAATTTAACAGAGGAATGTGTCAGTGCCCGCGCATATGTGCACCGGCTTCTAACAAAGTTGACTTACTCTTTAAAGTATAAATTGGATCCTTTGCTTTTGTTTTTTTCCAAATGGTGTACATGTATAAACTTCACATTTCAGTCTGTGAATATTACGCCCATGTGGACTGTCAGGACTTTGTAGTAAGTGACTGTATGGAATGCGCAACGTATCAACCTGGAATGGAGAAGGTAAGTGTTGACCTTTGTTTTATCTGTTTGGGCAGTTAAGAAATATGCTGCATCATTCTCCATTGCTATAAATCTTCTTAGCTTAAGCTAAAAAATATCCCACATAAGCTGAGAACCTATAAGTAGGTTGTGGTTACCAGGCACCCGTGCAATTTTAAGAAATACCGTAATCTCCCGCGTATTAGACGCAACTCGCCTATAAGACACACCCAGAGTTTTAGGATTTGGTCAGAAAAATGAAAAAATCATAACTTTTGTTCTACTTAATGGATTTTCAAAATTCAAAGAGCTCTATGTAGCTAATGACCCTCTGTCCTCTATAAACACCCAGTGTGCTCTTATGTATTAATGGTAAATGTAACATCAAAAGAAAGGTCTTGATGTCCCCCTTGTGGATCAAGGGAGAACTAAAACCTTGCATACAAGACGCGTCTTATACACAAGAGATTACGGTATCCAGGGAACTATGTGGTATGTTAGCTTCCTTCTTCTCTTGGTGGCTGTCAGTGTCTTGCAATAGGCAGGGTTCCCACAGGTCAGGGGAAAATAAAGTAGTCAGGTAATTTTTGCCCTAAGTCAGGGAAAATGTACCATAGAGTATCACTTCTGTTTGATTTGAGACAAGTCTCTTCAAGTGCATTCAAGAATTATTTCCATCAAGGCTGGTACTTTTCTTTAAAAAGTAAGGTTTTGATTTACAATTGATAATTTAATGTAGCATTTGTAATTGCTTTCCTAATAAAGACCTTTGGTTTAGATTTAAGGTTCAATCTTGGCAAGTCATTATATTCCTTGAGCGGCATTATGATTTGGTCAAGTTGAACAATCATTATTGGTCAGGAAATCTTGAAACATTATTCTTAGGGGAATCATGAATAGGTTTTGAGAGCAACAAAGAATACTATTCTCTGAAAATGTGTTGCTGTATTGACAGTCTTTGATAGTATGTAGAGACAAGTTTCTGATGACGTCTGATATTGTATGTTTTTCTTAAATACAGGGTACAGTAGCGCAATACCATCATTGGAGGGAGGGGAACTTACCTGGCAACTCAAAATGCCTCGTCTGCAAAAAAACCTGCTGGTCTTCGGAGTGTCTTGCTGGAATGCGGTGTGAATGGTGTGGAGTAACGGTAAGTGAAGTGAATGCTTTCTACACAGAATATAGGGTTAAATCATATTTCAGTTTAACTTTAGTCAAAAAAGAAATATGCATTATCAATGACATACGTAATTATTTCCCAAATCAGATCCTTTTTTTTATCACCATAGTTTTTTTTAATGATATATGGCCACCTGATTTTGATTACTTGGATTACAGGATTTTTCACCTCCAACTTTGGTCGGGCAGAGGAAAAAAAAAAAAAAAAAAGCTCACATTTCTCGTATCTCACAACCAAAACACCCCACCGCCGGAGCCAAAAAAAAAAAAAAAAGGCCTGGTAATACCATATTTTTAGGCATTTTCAGGAGAAATATTGAGAAATTTCCGAATATGAAGGGCAAAATGTGATGTGTTTATGAGTGACAACTTATATTTTTCTTGAAGAAACATTTTTTTTTTTTTTTGTAAAATACTCCAAAAATCTCGTCGGGCATAGGCAAAAAAAAAAAAAATTTTTTTTTTGATTTTGCCAAAAATCTCGTCGCCGGATCTGTAATCCAAGTTATTAGAATAAAACGGCCTATCAAGAAAAACAAAATTGGAAGTAGTATGAATAGTACACTAATCCTGTGTGTGAGCTTGAGAATGAACTAGATAATTGAAGGTATTTTGATGTAAGCACCTATTTAAAAAAGTTTTTCTCTGTCCAATAGTGTAGGTTTCTATAGCATAGTGACCAAGTTTGAAGCCTGGTTAAGCTGAAGAATAAGAATTTTTCACTGCCTAACAAAATCTCTTATCCCTTTTTTCCTTGGTGTTATTTCAGGCACATTCAATATGTCACCAACAGTTACCGAAAGAATGTAGTTTTGGTTGTCTGCGGGAGATCATGCTACCCCCTTACTGCCTCACAGTCCCCCGCATGGATGTCCCTATGGAAACCACATACGGCTTCCCTATGAAACAACGTAAGTTCTAGTAGATGCTAAAGAAGAAAATGCTTACGAGCAAATGTATGGAGTTTATGATTTAAACATTGGGTGCATTTACTGAAAGGACAGATCCATTGTTGTTGATGTAAAGACCAATTCATATAACATGTCATGTTTTGTGTTCACCTTTTAGAAACTTCAGAAATCATTGAAATACAAATTTCAAATAGCATGTAATGTATTGGCCTCTTGTACCCAATACCTGTAAAATACATACACCAAGATTACCATTGAAAGGAATTAAATATTTCTATGAAAGTGATTAAAATGTTTCTGTGAAATGCTGTATGAATAAAACTTTTGATGTTCTTTATAGACTAAGTTAAAAGAAATAACAATGCCTTTACTTACATTTCAGCTGGCCCTGGTGAGAATATGATCTACTTTATTAAAACAATTGGGATTTATTTTAGTGATAGAGATATTTCTCTAGAGTAGTACTTTTCTGATGTAGGCCTTTCACTGTAATCTCGATATGATTCATCATGTGAAGCTAAGAGGTCTTTGTCTTTTGCATAATCATTATAGACTGATATTTTTCATTTTGCATAGTGTGGCCTTTTGCTAGGTGCGTCTGCAGTAGTGTTTAGAATAGGTTGTTGTTGTTAAGGAGTGACAGGTACTAATTTTACAGCACGCACAGTCTCAGAGGAGTTCTCTTCGAGTGGAGATTCAAAAACAGAAGAGGAGGAGAAACGGTCGCCAAAGGAGAAGGAAGGGAAGAAGGACAAAGATTTAGACGAAGGCCAAGGTAAGTTCATAAGTATCACCCCTATCAGCCACCTTTAACAGGTTTCTACCATAATATGGCCAAAGTAATATTCTATATGTGAATCATACTCATATCAGTAACGGAATGCTGGCTTGTATATATCTTCTCAGTACCTTTTTTAATATCTTCTCCAAGTATAGACAAATTTAGGTGATGTATTAATGTGGAATTGGGATAAAGTTTAATGACAATAATTATGATTATCTTCAGGCTAGGTACAAAGCTTAATGTTTGCATTTGCTGTTAAAGCTTTCCATCATAACTTATGTGAATTGCTGTGATTCCTTTCAGAAATTGTACGGATATTTGATGGAAATGCCTCATTAAAGAAAAACATTTTTAGGACTGTAGCAGTACCGAAAGGAGCCCCCACGCAGGTGCTTCTGGTGAGTATATAAACATTGTTTTGTTGGCTAGCCTACACAGCAACATTTCTCTTGCATAGCAAATACAATGTTGGAAGTTGAGTTTATATTACTGACCAGGAGTTAAGTCATGATCGAATAGAGAAACCTTTTAATCCTGTATCTACAGCCATTTCAGAAATTAGGTAAATCAAATGGACATGATGCAAACTAGCAATTAGAAGAGCCTTAATCGGATGTTTATATGACACTATCTCAATTCTATATCAGGATGCGGCTCTGCGAACATTCCACATAGCAGATGACCCAAGGCAGTACTATGTCAGTGAAGCCATGGAGAAAGCTGAGGATGTCATACCAGGTATGTGCTTTTCCTGAAGGCTTGAATAGGATCATCTAAATTTTGATATATTTAACAAATTATTTCTAAAACTTACAGTGGTAAACCAATGATGCATGGTCACAGATTCAATGTTTGATGAATCAATATTGCATCACCAGGCGTGTATTTCTCATGTAGATGTAGGCTTACAGAGCCCATAAGGTTTCTCATGATCTAAGACAGATAGGATACTGCTACTACTGGAAGGATCCACCTAGCTTATCAAGTATGACTGTGATGATTCCTTAAATTGAAACTTTACATTTTCGAAATTTATTTGAGAATTCCATAAGGCCTTTATAAGTCACTTCTATAGGATCCAGTATCTGTCACCAGATGTTAGGTGGCAGTACTGTTACTAGTTGGTAGCCTTTGTACTTTGACACCATCTGTAGTCAACTAAGCAATGAGTCTACAAAGTGGTCCCTGTTTTCTGGCGTTAAACCACTCATAGATTTAAAAATAAGATAAATGACTCATATCTATATCAGACTAGTCATTACATACATGGCTGGCAGTCATTTTTTCCTGTTCCCTTAACCAATGTACTTGTCAGCACTTGTCAGTACATGAAAACACCTTTCCTCTGCAGAAGCTGAAACAGAAAACTGTCAATCCGGTGAGGGCTCTACAGGTAGGTTCGACTTGGTATTTGATTAAGAACTCATTCCCCATGAGAATACCCTTTTCTAAAATTCTCCAGTTTCTCTTGTCAAAGAGCATAAGTCATTATGTAAATTAATAACATTGTAACACTAGTATACTTAGAAATATTGGATTATGGTATAGCCCTGCCATCCAATTCTGTTACTTATTAGATACTATATGCAACCTCCATACTTCCCTTCCAACAGCACACACCTTTCTATTGGTTCTTTCAGAAGGAGCATCTGTAATAAAATCAAAGAGTGAGAATGGAAGTTGTCGCGGTATTTCAGACATGGTTGCAGAGAGAGAACTAGATGTTACATTACCAGTTAAGGCCCAACTTTCTGCACATGATGGTAAACGGCCTTCAGTATTTCTACGATATAAGCCAAAGGACCCTGAAAAAGACTACATACGGGTGTATCCTGGCAATTTAAGGTGAGCGCACACTGTATTCTATGTTTAAAGGTAGTGTAAAAATGGTTATCAATTTCATCATGTCCCATAATATGTTAACAGAAGACCTACTCTGCAACCATGAGAAGATGCTTACAGAATTCATATCCTACTGTCCTTTATTTTAGTAGTTATAAGTAGATCTAATTCTAGTGTGGGTCTAATAAAAAAAACTCTACTCTAGAATTAATGCAGTTTAGTGTAACTGACATAAATATGACTGCTAGTTATTTCTGAATACTATTTATTCAGTATATACCTTCTCCTCAACAGCTTACCGAGTAAAGCCGATTTCTATCTTAGACATCTGGCTGTAAATAGAGATACAACAGCACATGATGTTATAGAGAAAGCCCTGAAAAGGTTTGAAATTGAAGTAAGTATACATGAAGCTTAAGGCCTGTGTTTGGTTAAAATATTTACATTCTCCTTTCCACTTTTTGATCTCTGTACCTACAATTGATTCCTAGATACTAAAGAGGTGTTAGTCTCATTTTCTCATAGCCTCTTACTTTCTCACATGTAATACCGGTATGGCTGTAGTTTTACTGAACTACTAACGTTTAACTTAATACAAACTACTAAAATTCAAAGTTCAATCATATGAATACCTCAAGTAAAAATACATTTTTCAAGTTATGCACAATGATAACAGCTCTTATGTAATTATGTTTATGAATTGATGGAAGGAGACAGTAAAGACTAACTATATATGTGTTTTCAATTTTCAGATTGACGATGCCAGTCAATACTCGCTGGTCGAGGTGTTTCTAGATAAGGGTGTCACAGAGCGGGAGATGAAGGATGATGAGAGACCCTTCCAAGTGGTGCAACAGAGCAGAAGGGTATGTACTTCCAAGTAATCGGTCCATCTTTTATAGACAAGTCTTTAACTCTTATATTGATTTATTGTACTGCTATGCAGTCAGTGAATATATTGAATTTCCACAAATCAGCAAAGATTTTTCGTAGTGCTATAAATCTTAGAGTGCCCTTTGTCAAATTATTTACAAACTGTAACAAATAACTTGATTGTTCCAGGACTCCTTGCGGCAGCTACGCATGACTAGGTTCTACTTAAAACAAAAGGAGGATCCTCACGGGCCCCATGTGGCTATGTACGTAGGCAACCTACCCACTGGGCTCTCTCAGCGGCAGTATGAGAAAATCCTCCTTGACATCATAGGCAAAGGTGTGTCTCTTTAATCTTTTCTATGGACTGGACATAACTTCTATACATTTCAATTGATACATATGGTGTGATTTGGGAAAATGATAAAAGATTGGTTATAACAGCTGATGTAGCTATCTTCTATCAAATTATAAGTAGGTAAAAGATATCAATCAGTAGTGTGTGCAGTGGTGGGTTGCAGTAAATTAACAACACTGTCTACTGTTGTGTATATCTGATGAATGGGAAGGAATACAATACTGCTCCGGGGTCAATGAATAGCACCATATACATTGGTATACACATGTTTAACGTTGTGTACATCATTGGCATGTTGTTGAAGACCATGGTCTATAGGAATGGTGCATAGCTGACAAAGAGCACTGTACAATAATGTTGTAAAAATAGGTTCCTAAATTTGTTTTCTCCAGATTAAAGTACTTTTTTTCCTGGTTTTCTATATCCAGTTTTTCTGATTGTGTTGGCAAGTGAGGGCATCGCTGATGTCTAGATGAAAGCTTATGATATATGTTTGTAAATATTTTAGGTAAGAATGTCTCCAAAAGTCTAACGTATCTAAGTGAATTTCCTTTTCATAATAAGGCTACTCTTTTCAAGAAAACTTTATTTTACATATCAAGGGTTGTTTTTAGGCCCCAGGAATACATGTATATGGGAGGCTTGAGTAGTTGATGAATAGAAATGTATATAGAAGTGGTGAGTAGTTAATAAATAGAAATGTGAACAAAAATGGTAAGTAGGGGATGAATAACACTGTTTACACAAGTGGTAAATAGTTGATGAATAGCATTGTGTTAACAAGTGGTGAGTAAATAGCACTCTGTACAGAAGTGATGAGTGCATGATGAATAGCAGTGTATATGTATATGCAGGAGGTGATTAGTTGGGGAACAGCACTGTATGCAGAATTGTGAATCTATTCAGATGTAATTTGTATTTTGGTAACGCATATACCAAGTACAGGTGTCACTGTAAAGGCATAGCATACATAGCAGGCTAATCCTGTCAGTTTTGACTCTTCTAGCTATTGCCTTATTTCTTTGACAGGAATCTCATCAATCGTTGCCACCCAATCAGCCAAGTGATTAACATACTTTGTCTATCTTCTATTTGCAGACAATAAATGGACAAAGTTTGATGTGATCTATTATGAATATGGCGCGCTGGTTCTACTCTTCACTAATATAGAGGCGGCAAGCAAAGCGTTTAACCTGTTAAAAGAAGGCATGTTTGATGAGAAGACGTTACTCGTTCTCTTATTACCCAATATTCAGGTAGGTCTAAACACAGGCTTCTACTTGAGGTATTACTTCGCTTTATTTAAAGTCAATAACCCAATAAACATCTGAAGTTAAACTGAATGGAACTCAAGTTGAGGGCAAATGTCTTTTCTCCCAGTATTTAGGGGAAAAGGCTGTAAGCTGCGCCTAGTGTTTGAGAATTACTTAGTTATCACTGTTCTATAATGCCAAAAGAACACCTATGAGACACACTCTAAGTTTAGGGACACACTATTAGCTGCAGTAGGTATTTGAAATGGTCCATAAGCTCTAGCTTATGCACTGAACTTAATGGTATTTTAATGCTACGAAACGAAATGAACAGTATTCTTACTTAATCATATCTTTCGATTGCAGCCGTACATGATTCCTGACTATGTAACCCCGCTGTTGGTGATGGTGAACGTGAAGAGTGGAGGGCAGCAGGGGATGGAGCTGATCCGCGCCTTCAGAAAACTACTCAACCCCTACCAGGTCTTTGACCTCATGAATGGGGGGCCACTACCAGGGTACGTAACATAATTATGATCCCTTGCATCTTGAAACACTGAGGGAATGAAAATTGGTTATGATAATTATATAGAATACAATTGATGAAAACTACACATGAACATTTCATGGAATATGCACTTTTAAATTAGCACTTAGTATATGCAATGCTTATTTACCATCTTTTTCTTCTTTCATGTTTTATATATTATTTTAAATATTTCTTACGGTTTCTTTTTTCAGGTTATATGTTTTCCGGAATATCCCATACTTCAGAATAATGGTATGTGGCGGTGATGGCACGGTAGGCTGGGCACTATCCTGTCTAGATAATGTTGGACAAGATGCCCAATGTCAGTCTCCCCCCATGGCTATAGTCCCACTAGGCACAGGTCAGTATACCTACCTTTACAAATATATGAACAATATACGTATAATGTTCCAAGTGAATAAATCCTATGCTATCTAAAAGTGTATGTATGCATGCATCTAACTTGTTTGATAGGACTAGAGATGACTATTCCAGTCTGCCATTTGAATTCCCATAGCAGATACAGTTTCCCTTATCTGAAATTTGCATGTATGTTACTAAGCATTAATTCTGGTTTGTAGGTAATGACCTTGCCCGGGTTTTACGGTGGGGCCCTGGTTGCACTGGTACAGAAGACCCCCTTAACCATCTACGTGATGTCATTGAAGCCGAGGAAATTAAACTAGACAGGTAGGTTCTGTTGGCGTAACACTTAGGGATAGGTTATGAATAATGACCTGATTATAATTATTGTTATTGCACTACCTGCTTTTAATGGCAATATTTGTGTGAAGGGTGGTAAGGTTAAGTTTGTTAAAGTAGTTCTATAGAAATTCTGTCCACACAATTTTCTCAATCCCTCATTGTATGGCACAGGAAAATGTGAAAAGGCATTTGATCTGCTGTAGTATCATCTGCAAAAGAAAGCCTTTCAGGAGGTGTAGGGCAAAAGACTGGTTACGTCTTTCGGGGAGAAGCGCTAACGTGGCGCCTTTTTCGCTTGTTAAATATGAGCAGGTAAACTTTCAACTTTCGCCGGTACCAGGAACACACTTCCGATCATACCGTTTCTCCTCGAAAGGGTTCACGCAAAAGACTTACAGTTCAGTGGCGCCACCAGGTGTTTCTTAGTGGTACTAAGTCCTCCATCCCATAGCCACATAAATTAGTTTGTCAGACAGCACTGAGTAGCACTGAGAATCAAAGTACTGCTAACTTCCTTCCATCTCTCAACCTTTCTACTGTTCAATGAGGAAACACTGAATGAAATCCAACATTATACATACGTAACATGTACTGAGAAGGGGTCTTAAAGCCCCCTGCACTAAGGCCCCTTTTCGCAGATCATGTCACATACTTATTCTATTGGTTTACTTTCATAGTTTTGTGTGTCTCATATGCATGATATGGTTTCTTTTCAGGTGGACAGTAATATTCCACCCTAATGAGAAGGAGACAGATGAGACAAAGGTGGCCATTGCAAATGACACAAATGCAGCCAACACCAATGAGGACACCACCTCTATCTTTGTGATGAACAACTACTTCGGAATCGGCATTGACGCTGACCTCTGTCTTGACTTCCATATGGCCCGAGAAGAGAACCCTGATAAGTTCACCAGTAGGTCAGTATAGAAAGAACTACTTATTTGATAAAGGTACTCAGAATTCTTGAAGCGTTTTCATCGATGGGACTCTCAGTCACATTGTAGGGACAGATCCTCAGTACTTTATTCAACATAGAATATTGAATAAGGTTCAATGATACCTCGATTACACGGGGGATGTTTCCTTTACGGCCTCCCTTACTGCACCTTATAGTGAGGAAAATTGGGGAGGGGGTGCACTTTATAAATAGGCAAGGATTTCAAACAATAGAATAGTGTAGGGGTTTGTCCCCCCCCCCCCCCCCCGGGTGCGTTGAGCCTCCAGAGGCCAGCTCACTTGGTGGTCACTCCCCCTAAGTATACCATACCGATCCAGAGGTAGGTAGAAGGTGGAAATGTCAGTGGGGCCGTGTTGGTGACAGGGTATGTCAGGCCAGGGGATGTAGCTCAGCGGTAGAGCGCTCAACTTGCAAGCGAGAGACCCGGGTTAGAATTCCGGTGTCTCCAGAGACGTTTTCGCCGACCTCTACAATAGTACCACAATGACCAATTTCTTAGGAAACACACATAATAAGATGGGCGTAAGTTGAGGGTGTACGCAAGGGGTGGCTTATAATATCAGGTATTACCATAGTATCAAATCTCATTGCATCAAACAAGAGCCGATTCCTGACCATTTCTTAACAAAATTACAGTGGTGGGTTGCATAAGTTTAACAGTATACATATGCAAAAGTTAACTTTTAACTTGGGAGTGTCATAGCTCTATTATACTTAGGCATAATGATATTATTTTACTGTTGCAGGTTACATAATAAAGGAGTTTACTTCAAAATGGGTATAAGGAAAATGGTCAATCGGCGATCATGCAAAGATCTACATCGGATGATCAAGGTTGAAGTAGATGGGAAGCTGATTGACTTGCCGCCTGTAGAAGGAATAATTATTCTTAATATTCTTAGGTAAGCTTTACTGCAATAATCTATTTCTGTTTTCCTATCTATCTTGTTGTAGATTCCTCCACCAAGGCAGTTGTGGCCCCTCCTCAGGGGCCACAGCTAATGACATAGTAGTTTTTGAATTCTTACAATGTCCTTATATACAAGAGATGGAGCCAAATATGCACTGGAAACAGCCGCCTAGGAGTGGGTGTAAAAAATCTGTCTAAAAAATCAATAACTTCCACCCTTCTTTTGCATTGCTGACAAGAAACTGCAATTGCACACTAAAACTCTATATTGATCTTCTTTGCTTTTGTTTCTCATTTGCAGTTGGGGTTCAGGTGCAAACCCATGGGGGCCTGAGAAGGAGGATCAGTTTAGCAAGCCCACACACTATGATGGGATGCTGGAGATTGTGGGTGTGACAGGCGTTGTACATATGGGACAGATCCAGAGTGGGATCCGCTCAGCCACACGTATAGCTCAGGGCGGACATGTAAGATCAAATTTTCTTCTAAAATCACTTTGATTATCTCTTTGGGGTTTGCACATTAATTAAAATGTTATTGACATAAATTGTATTTAAGTCAGATATAATACATTATTTTTTGAGTCTCAATGCTAATAAAATGAAAGCAGGTTCCTTAGTAAGTAATCAATTGCCCAACTTCAGCAAAGGGCTGGTATCTGCCCTTCAATAGCTAGGTAAAGTGAACTCCTGATCAAAAACTTACTTAAAAACATAAAATTAAATGATTGCTCCCCATGAAGTATTCAGAGAATATGAAGTCTTCTTTTACTAAGAGCACCTTTTGGCATGGTTGAGAGTACCTTTTGCAATGGCATAGTGGTGCAGACTCATTACAATTTAACCTGCATTCACAGTCACTTCATTAATAGTTCAGAAGCCAAGGAAGCATCTAATCAAAAATCATATTTCTCACAGCTGCGAATTCATCTGCTTACTGAATTGCCGGTGCAAGTAGACGGAGAGCCGTGGCTACAGCCTGCAGGTCAGGTGGTTGTACTGCGCTCTGCACTGAAGGTAAGTAGTATTTTGATTTGCGCTAGTATATTGGTTATGTCTAATGTGTTAAAATTAGCATATTCTGTCCTACATGATATATATAAGCATAATCTATAAATGTTTCAATGTCATAATTTTAAATGAGATTGTGAATAGTCATCTGAATATCCATCTCCCCTCCCTCTCAAGGCAACAATGCTCAAGAAGACCAAAAATAAAATCAAGCGCCGTAATACGGAGCCGAGCATCTACTTTCCCAATGATCCCAAGTTGCAGTCCCACTCACCAAGCGCCGATGGCGACAGTGGACCTTTATAATGTCCTGTAATGGTGAGTATCAATGTAATCCAGTGATCTTTACATACAACACAATGATGGAAAATATTCAAAATCAACATCAATACCTAGGATTAGTGTTCATCAACTTCATCCCAAACGAGCATGGACCAATGAAAACTTTTGCTTTCATGCTTTTGGTAATCGACTGCTTTCAATTGGGTCTACCGCACTGCAATTGAGGACAACTAAAATTAATTTAACTGGGTATTAGCAAAGACATTCTAAATGATGAAAATCATATATATTCAAGTCAAAGCATAATTGGTGTCCTCCCTTCATTTAGAGACCTAGATTTTCAGGGATGAAATTCTTCAGGGAATCCCCTGATTTCAGGGATTTTGAAGTTCCAGGGGCCCTATACATTCATATAGAAACCCAGGTTTTTGGGGCGAATATTGGACCATTTCAGGGATTTTTGTGCTCTGTGACTTTCATCCCTGGATTTTAGTTCTATCATAATGTTATCTTTGTTTCTTGCATTGACAGGTACAGTTACAGGATTGCACTTTATATGCTGCTCTTGACGTTCACATAAGGAGGATGTCGTCAGGGGCGCAGGGCTCAGCCCACTAGGGACAGAGTCGCCGGCGTGGAATCCCCACCACTGACCACGGCAACTAATATACTGCAGATACTGACAGTGCCAACTAGTATTGGCCGCCGCCTTGGCTATAGAAAACTAACAAAACTCTCTCTGGTCCAATGTGGCTTGGATTAATATGCAGATCGCACAGCCTCCGCCAACCAATGGGAACAAGAAAACGAGTCATGTGACTGACTGATGACTGAGCCAGTTCCCCAACCCCCTGACTCCCTTATTTATTTTTCTCAAACCCCCATTCCCCAACATGGTTTGTGTTTTATATTTTTCCACAAAGAGAGGAAACTAGTTGGATATATACCTACCTACAGCACTACTGCAGAGGAGATGCCCTTATTTAGTTGTCACAAAGTGGGAGCGACGATGATCATTTACTGATATCTCGCCAGTGTGGAGTAGTTGAACAACAAATGGAAGCAGCAGGGTGAGACCTGTGTGTGTACATTGGACATCACTCTAGTTGTCCCACTACCTGCTTGTCTCTTCACTCCATCCACATGGATATATCCTGCAGCTCTGTGAGTTTCCACCACCGGCAACAACCACCATCTTGGTTTTACTGCTCTCCTGTTGGACATCATACCCAGCAGTCACTACGATACAAGCTTCTGATTGGTTGGTTGATGGTTGGGTTGGTCGTCCCCATTCTCAGTTCAATTTTTTTCATCGTCAGTGTTCAGAGGTTGTTTTTTATAATAATAGTGGTGCGAAAAAGCGCCATGATTACTCAAGGATGTGACACCATTATGGAGTATGTGAATATACGGAGACAACCAGACGAACAACTAACCCAGTGTTATCTGCTTTCTGTTACTATGGCTATGTACACCTTCTGTTGATTCATATGACTTGTTGCGTTGTTTAAATGTCCCAAGGTGTATGTTCTAACATACGGTGGTTGCGTTGTGATGTCGACACCTAGAGTGACTTGGTTGAAGTATACTCATCAAACAACAAACCATGCTGATTCACGTTGAAATGACAAATGACTCTATTTTTTCCTGTTATTATTAATAATCATTGCCCCCATTTACCCATTATACCCCAGCATTCATACACCACCCAAACCCTGATCTTTCTAGTCAGTGCTATAATGAATCATTCTTCACCTCTCATTTTCTAATTTATTTTCTCCATTTTTAATTCCCCTCCCCCCTTTGTCTCATCTCCTATGTTTTCTGGGGACTTGAAGAGTATAATGATGAAGAATCGCTAGCTGTTTTGTTTTTGTTTTGGCCAGAGGAAACAAATCACCTCACTGGCTTCTTGTACACTGGTATTATATAGAACAACTACGAAGGTCTAGTGATGATACTACTTACCGAACCCATTGGGCTGCGCCACGGTATAACAAATTGAATGTATGCGGATTTTAATGTTTAAGTTGTGTCTATTTTTGTAGTTATCCCGTAACCCCATGCCTGCTATATATAGAGAGAAGGCATTTCCCGTTGAAGATCCATACAGATGATTCTGTCTTCGCGTTTTGTTCCCCGTTTCACAGTGAGTGGGGAATGCAGTGTACTATATATGTATTAGCACATCTCTACCAGCCTGCTGCTGCTGCTGGCTGTACCTAGTGATCACTTAATCTACAAACTGACAACTATATGAGGGTCTGGGACCTGTATAGTGCTTCACTGGGGGCACATTGTTCAGAGCGCTCCCATTTCTCTCACGTTTGCCCAGCCTCTATATCTTACACATGGGTAGATGCGCTACTGAAACTCTGGGCAAGTCGCTGGGTAGAGATATTGTGATGCTGACCCCCAACAGAGAAGAAGACTTGATATATAAATATATCTATATATATAAATATATACTTATATATGTATACACATTCTGTTCGTCAATCAGTGATGAAGTGCAAAATAATTTGGAGCAGTAAGGTGAGAGGTAATGCTTTGGGACTGGATTAGGAAGAAGTGCAAGTATGAGAAAGTGGCCTCTGCTTCGGGCCTAGTGTGTTCAGCTCAGAGCGACTGGCCACCCAGAAACAGCCCTTGCATGGAGGTGTACTTGTTTTACTGGTAGTCTATGAGGTCCATTGGCTGACCAATCCAAACCTACCTGGTAGCTGCCATGTATTTCAAACAAAAAAAGTAATACCAAAAAAAAAAAAACACAAAAAAATACAAAAAAAAGAGAAAAAAATGCATGCAAGTAAGAGTTGCACAAACTGAAACCTGCAGATTTTGATACGAGCCTCTAATCGTGAAGATGAACATGCGGATGTAGTGTTACCCGCCTGCCAGCCCCGAAACTGTATTTGTGTGGCTGCTGTGTGTATTCTACTACATCCAGAGCTGGAATACATGACTCTACCATGAAGGGTGTATGTTAAGGGGTGAGGTGATCCATGTGACGGTGATCACTCTGGTCTCCTCTGGCATACCCTCACCCTAATGTCAGACCAAGACCCAGACTGCGTGTACACCTGCCGCCAGGGCTGTAGCAGCTGAGTATAAAAACTAAAGGTGAATGCTAACAGGAACGAACCATGCGATGAGATCTGCCTTACTGGAGCCAACGTGATGCCAAGGTCAAGGTTATTCGCCCCAAGGTCAAGAGGTTAAACAAATGTTAAATCTTCTGCCACTGAGGTGATGATTGAAGATGGTGATGATGATAATGAGGAAACTGGTTTTTAACATAGGAAAGTACACTACATGGTGAATTTGATTGAATACAATTGACAAAAGCAAATAATACAAATTGTGGCCTGTGTAATAATAGTGGGAGCGGCGGTCGCGTATGTGAATACCGCTCTTCTACTGTGGAAGTATCCTCAAAGGGCGCCCGACACGGCAGTAACAGCGTAGATACTTTATTATAAGGGTCAGGGGCACAGGCAGAATATTGATATGTTTATGTCCATTGGAATTGGAAACCGGGGACCAAGCAGGGCCCAAATCCCAACAAGTTAGGTGTGTATGTTAGGTGTTTACTTGCTACTACTCGGCTACTGGTCATCGCATTGGTGACAATGATACACTTGTTAATAATAATATCATTCTGTCAATTCAATGTCCTTGGATAATAATGCTAACTGGTGGAAAAATGGAAAATACTTGTGAAACAAAAAGAAACCAAGGAGAAATTTCTTGGCTGGGCCATAGTGGTGCTGCTGCACATTGTCAAAGGTTGAGCTTGGCCCAGTCAGCATTTCTGTTTATGTGTGTGCAAGTGGTCTATGACTGTGCGGTTGAGCATATCTGTAAGTGTATGTGTGTGTGTGCTTCGTGCACAAAAATAATGAGATGAACAACCATATAGTGGACAACTACCTGTAAACCATGCACTGGCAGTGTCACTGCAAGGCGCTTAGCAGGCACTTAGGTTCTGGTTGGGGTCAAAAGGTCATCAGATAGGGGTAAAATAGCATCATTCTAATGGTCATTCACCAGTTACTAAGAATCATTTCCAATAGGGCTTGGACTCAGCATCATAATGACTTTTGGACCATTTGTTAACTCCCAGTAGACAGGTTGTATCAGTATTATTGTCAAGACAGCGGAACCCTGGAGTACCATGACAATCTGACCCGCACCTGGCCTTCAAGGTCAAGGTCACTGCTTCAAGGTCAAAAATAAAATGTTATGAACCTTGTATAGTAAGACTGGGCAGAGCACTATAACAGTATTGGCATGTGTGTTGTGAGGTGAAAGGATGGGACGTAAATATAGCCAGTTCAGCATTACAGGGCATCATTACAATAATGAGGCTGCTAGTAAGGGCAGCCCAGTCACTGGCTTGTTTGGGACAACTTGATACATTGGTGCTTCATGTCCAATTGTTTTCCTGATGCATCAATACTCCAACTCACTCACTGGGGCTGCATTGGTGCATCATGCCAAAACATCAGGAGTATATCAACCACATTGGTGAACATGATGTATAAATTAAGTGCTACCGTAATCTCCCGCGTAGAAGACGCGCTGCACGTATAAGACGCACCCCAAACTCAGCACATGCATTTTCGCGTAGAAGACGCACATTTTAATGCTGATATTTGTAAGATGAGTACATTTCTATAGTAAAAGTACCCCTCATATAAGATGCACCCCCAACTTGAGAGAAAGCTATAAGACTCCCCAGCATTTTGTTTGGCCTAGAGGACGCGTCTTATACGCGGGAGATTACGGTAGTATGCTAATTACTAATTGTCTGTGCTAAGTTTATGCATCATGCCAGCAGCAAGCATAGACCATCAAAGTATCATGTTGGCCTAAGGGAGCTAATGTCCAACACTCACCCCTACCCTGTCACCAGCCGATGGCTGCCTCTGCCGCGTGATTTGGGATATGCAGTTTAATGTCTCCCCACTGTTCACATCAACCATGGCTTAATGAGCGGGACAGCAGGTTTTGTTACTTCTCATTTAATCTGTATTCAACAGAGGTATAATAATAAATAATAATACTAATAATATACTATATTGCCACCAGTATGTATGTATATCTTCTATGCTGGCGGCATTGGGAGGGTGCATTTGTGGAGTGGCCCGAGTTACAGGGCGATGTTGCTTCTGCCGCTAACAGTCACAGTCTGTAATTTTGTCGATGCTGCTAGACATGCCAATAAACCTGGTGGGAAGTGACACTATCATTCCAACAAAGAAAAAAGTCCAACGCCACACCGGGCCTCAAGTTCACAATATGTTGTTGTAGTACAGTTGCCGTACTCCATAGTACTGCCAAACAGCACTGAGGGACTGTTTGATTAAACCTGACATTATCCCTCTGCCCTGCCTACAAAGTTGGGCATATCGACCAAAATGAAAAAAGAGAGTTAATTCTGCCATTAAGTGTACATAAGGTTAGAGACTGGTGATGATGTAAAGTTAATCGATTTGGCTTTTCTGCTACTTCCTGACTGATCAATGCCACTTTCAGATAATGAAATACTAACAAAGGCCCTATCTTGTACTGTCGAGCTACCACCTTCACCCCGCCTACCCATCCCAACACAAAATGGTTTTGGAAATATGATGATGAAAATAATACTCCTGCCCTTTATAAACAACACCTAAGCAATACGCAATTTCCTTTTCTCATCTACCAACAGCTGCCAACCCGAGACCCGCAGACTTTGTTGGTGTACTACCGCTCAATCCTGGCGGCATCCAAAGGAGTTTGCCTGTAATAAAATGCTGTTTAAGGCAGTTAGAGGAGGGGGTTCCTGACATTCAGTACTTCTAGGTTAGAGCTCAGTATCAACTTTCTTAGTAGCCGATAGGGAAAGAATGCCGCAGCCATTTTAACATTACTGCTCTGCAAACTTATGTCAATAATAATGGAGCTTGCTGCTGGGCTCATACCAAAGTGATAGGTCCTATTGATGTCAATCGTGGATCTAAAGATCCTAAAATTGCTGCTTCAAAGCTTCTATCCGTTTACATCGCTGCCAACTGTTTGTTGGTAAAAAATACAAATGACCCTAAAAAAATTGAAAAAAAAAGAATATTATTTTCCTATCCTGCCCTGAGCACTGATTGCATATATGTAATAATAATAATGATAAGGATAATATTACCGACGGTTCATGACGATTGGCCATAATCGAAAATAAAAGTGACCAATCCACCGAACCACCATAAGAGGACAGTCTGTGCATAATGTGTATGATGATGATGATGATGATGATAATTTATCAAAAAGAAAAAGAGATGAAAACTAGCGAGAAAAATAGAAGATTTGAGATTGACTCAAGTTTTCGCCGCTGCCCTTCATGCCCTGTTCCCTGCCCCGATGGCTCAGGTCGGGTCAGGTGGAACCCGGTCTGGTGACCAAATATCAAATTCAATGTGTTGTACACAATGCTAAACTTGTACCCGTGCATTTTCTCTGAATAGCAAAAGTATCCACCTGTATCATATTAAGTAATGTTTTTAAATTTAACTTATGTAGTTGAAGGTTCAGATTTCTAAAGATATTTATTGCATTTACCTCTGATGTATGGATATCTGTATATGTGAAATAAAATAGCTCATGTGGAAAGTGATCAGCCTTAATGTTGATTTAATCTTAATGTTATAAAGCAATCATTACAATTGAAAGCGCTTTTCTACAGATCAAGACACCTGATAAAACATCTATGCCTACAGGCAGATGATAGAGCAAGATGCATAGACAAGCCTTTTTCCTACGGGGGGGGGGGAGGGGTGATTAAAAGAATTTGCACAGAAATGTAAAATTACAGCTTATAACATCTCTATTCATGGTGGGGATAACACAAATTGTGACAGACAAAAAGGTTTAAATCTTAGATCTATAAAAGGTAATGATTTATTAAATATATACCACACCTGTGTTTTTAGATACTTTGTGGTATTAGCTTAAAGAACAAAGGAATGTGAAAGTATGAATAAGGCATGCTAGGTAAATGAACTCAATTGTTAGTTAAAATCACAAACTATATAAACAGAGTACTTAATCTGCCCAAATATCTTATGATATGCACTTTAATCTGATATTAAGCCGCCATAGCTTAACTTATGCCCACATACAGTGTATCTGACTTTCTGATATGGTTAGAAACTTGTCCATATGGGCCTGCACCTTCAGAAACCTATGGGACTGCCCATAAATCGTTATGCTTAGAACTGCTTTCTCATTGCTTTAGAAAGTTAATGGTATATATATATATATATATATATATATATATATATATATATATATATATATATATATATATATATATACTGGTATATTCCATCATTTTTGTTATACATCTAATCATATTATATCGATATCGACAAGTAAATTGAAATTCTAGGCTAATTTCTATTGCCATTGATATATTACTCCACTTAAAGCTTCCGTCTTATATCCCTAGGTTCCCACCCCCGTACCCCTTCCCCTATCTGATTCTTGGATCTATTTTCGTCCTAGGTTGACATTTCTCTCTTAATCCCTCTAGGGTCTTTAAATGAACGTTTTTTTTTGTTCTGTAGCAAATACTCTGGAGGGATCAGAGCCGTTCTACACTGATAATTAAACTGTATAATGTGGATAGTATGGTACTAGACTCTTCCTCTGATACCATTAATAAAAACTGCACTAGCTGCAGTTCATGGATAACTTATGCATGCCATCTGGCGGCTTATTCAAACACAACCTTTGGATTAAGGCTCCCATATTTGTTCTTCTAGTGGATGTTTTAAAGACTGGTCCCATGTCTCAAGATCTTATTCGCATATAGCTAGTTACTTAAGTGATATACAATATAGCATTTAAAGATATGCCATTCATTGCATACATGATGACTTACCGTATTCGACATAATAGCGCCCAGGGTGCTTAAAAAATAGAATGTATGGCCCTCCAGTAGTTAAGAGTTTAACTAACTATAAAATCGTGAAGAATTGGCATTTTTCTAATCTGAAAAAGCCCCCAAAAGGGGGAGGGGCGCTTATTACGTCGTATACAATAAATACAGGCCTCATAAGGTCTTATAAGCTCAAAAGGTCTTCTGTAAGCTGTTACCATTGAACAAGATTTACAGTAGGCCCAATACTGAACAAGAACAAGCTAAACATGTAACTGATAAACGATGTGCATTTTATTTATCAATTCTCATCCAACAACAATCACTTGCACCCTTTCATTTTATACCTTGTTCTTTAACCAAGGCTCTTACTGGTAAAGGTACCAACCATTACCAACAAGCACCATTGGCTTCTCTATCATACAGGTGGAAATGATGAAATACACTTAAGCATCAACACTCTAGAACTGACTGAAAATAATGTGTTAGAGTGAACTTAATTTAGCTTATTAGTTAATTATTCATTTAAGTTACTTTGATGACCGAGAGGCATATAGATCCTGATCCTCTGGCCGTGACTGTCCAGAGTCTTCTGCTGCTGGTTTTGATGGTGCAGACGCATCTTTTTCTTGCATTAACGTGGTGTCCTTGTTCGAGGTTTCTTTTGGGGTTTCAGTCTATAATTATAAGATACAATGTATAAATGATTAAATTTAATACATTGAAGTTAACATAACAAGTAAGACATTAGGGGTCTGTCCAATTGTAAACAATTGGGAGAGACGATAGAAATTACAAACATTCCCCCAGCTGTGTTACTTAAATAATATATGTACCCTCATGAAACAAGGGGGTGTGGATGGGGAGTCCCCCATGTCACATGTCGATTTTAAAAAATGGTCATGGCACTTGTCACTTAAAACCCTTATGTCCCATCTAAGAGCCTATCATGTCCCATGTCGAATTTAAGAAAGCACCTATGTCATGTCACTAATTGTTTTGCCTCATGTCACTAAGGCCCATGTCACATTTGCGATTTTAAGAAATGGCCATGTCACCATGTCAAATTTTGTGGTCCATACCCATAAACAAGCCACAGTTTCCCATCAGAATAGGACCCAGTTTGCCATGAGAATAGGCACATGCAGTGAGGTGGCACCATCTAGTGAGTATTGAAAGAACTAAGTCCCACCAGATAAACCCAGGCCCTATCTGCACACTACCTATTGCAAAAACAGTCAACTAAATTCGACACATTGGATCAAAGAGAGAAAAATCTTTTCAACCAATCACAGCACAGCAATAATTCAGTGTGGAACACCCCAATATTATGCAAATGAGCTGTATTTGAGTGTAAACTATAATGGGAGCCGGCCTATGTTATGACTACTAAAGACCTGATTAGGTAATTAAGAAAGGTTATTCATAAAAAAAAACGTCTCCCATAAAAAGAAAAGCCTGTAGCGGTTGATTGATATACTGGTGCATTAATTCACATTTGCCCAAAAATCTACATCGCTTATAGCCATAGTCCTACCTAAGAGCTTCTTATCTCACACCCCCGTGAGATAACTCTGCCCTATAACTCACGGCCAGTAACATCACCAAAAATAGTCATAATACATGTATGTAAAAAAATAATCTTTTTATGATATTTTGTAAGTTTCGTACATTTATGACTTGGAAAACATGAAATGAATGCAAAGGTTCACTTGTATTGGGTCTGACTTAAGGTTCAATTTTCTCACTTGGCTTC
Source organism: Acholoe squamosa (assembly GCA_949317995.1). Taxonomy (NCBI): domain Eukaryota; kingdom Metazoa; phylum Annelida; class Polychaeta; order Phyllodocida; family Polynoidae; genus Acholoe; species Acholoe squamosa. The sequence continues at coordinate 41,293,668 of OX439049.1, forward strand.
TCCTCGTGAGATAACCCTCAGTGAGACCCAATACTTGTGAACCTTTGTTTGTGTTCCTTCATCACATATTCTAAATATACGCCAGCAATTTGCATTGCTCATAACTCGAAAAGAAATAAAACAATAGCCTTGAGCAAGTCTAGCTTGTGGTCTGACATCAGCACTCCCTCACCCAGTTATTGGCACCACCAAGCCACTATTTGCATAACTCCCGCCAAAACTGCACTATTCGCACAACTTTTTCCAAAAAGGCGGGAAAGTTGATACATGGATCAACATCATATACCTTCACCATTGGAGGCAAAAAGCATCTTATGGCTGCCAACCAACTGAGTCTGTACAATATTGACAATTTCTCAAAATTTACAAAACTTTGTAATGAAATACCTTTTCCTGCAAGACCCCTACATCTCCTCCTTTAATGGCACTACAAATTCATTAAGTAATTCTGCCTCTTTCACATAAAATTTCCATCTTTTTTTAAACTTATTCGCACCATCAAAATGACTGAAAGTGCAGGGCCCCAGGGTGTCTCCTTATAACTCGCTTTTCGAGTTAGTAATACCTGGTAGTATTTAGGCCTTTAATTCATATATTGAGAGCGAAATTATTCAGTTACCTTCTTTTCAGGTGCAGGAGTTGATTTTTCAGACGGTTTCCCTGACACTGAAAAAGACAGACATATGTCAAAAATTTAAAGGGGATTGGGGATAGGGTATCTAGATTTATATTTTGATGAACTTTATGCAATCGATCCCCCTTTGCACAGTTTGATGTAAAAAACATTTTTACTTTCCGACATTCTCACACATAAAATGTTCACAGATTTTCTTTAACTACCTTGAGTCCCCTAACTTTAGTGATATCCTTTTCTCAACCATGGGTGAGGCATAAAATCGGTGCATCCTGGCATTTATTTCCCTATTTAAACCTTCATTCACTGTGAACCCAATATAAAAAAGTCCCTGGGAAAAAAGCTATGTTATAGCTAGCAAACTCATATTCAGAAAAATGGTGACAAGAAAGATATGCACAAGGATGATGATGCATATGAATGAGGGAAGCCATTGTGAAAGGAGCTTATTTTACAATAGGCACCAAAGAGAAAAAATTTAACGTGTGATATACATCACATATGGCCCAGGATTTGGCACATATGAGTTGAAGTACAATGCATAGAAAGAAAACATCAAAAATTCTGACAGGGCTAGTTTGAGCGTCCATGACCTACCGTAGGTGACTGGTACTATAGTGACAGTCTGTCAGTTGTCAATGGTTAAGCCTATGGAGAATACACCCTTTATATGAGTTGAAGTACAATGCATAGAAAGAAAACATCAAAAATTCTGACAGGGCTAGTTGGAGCATCCATGACCTACCTATAGTGACAGTCTGTCAGTTGTCAATGGTTAAGCCTATGGAGAATACACCCTTTATCGCTCGCATGTTTCATTGGCGAATAACTCCTCTCCTGGCGAGTTAAGCATTGCACAATATCAGTAGGTGTTGAATGAAGATCCAGATTAACCATATAAAGGCATGAGACAATGTAATTCTCCTCCATTTTGTTATTATCCAGCAGTTTCAATAGCACCGTCAGGCGATCGTCTTGCTGTCCGCCATTTTGGATTTGGTGTTCCGTGCGCATGCGCGACCCCTCCTTGCCGGAAGTCGCATTTTCGACGGAGAAATGATAGATAATATCGATTTAACTTGAAATTAATGGCTTTTTGAATATAATCCATGCATGTTTGGCAATATTAATCGAATTGAATCGAATACACCCCCTCAATTTACTGTTATAAAATAAAATCTGACGACCGGTCACTCTGCGCGCATGTGCAAACTCGCACAAGGATGTCCTGGCTGGAGGGAGAGTGTAAAGACTAGTACATAAGGTACATATATATTATGTCAGAGGGCGCATGCAGTAGCTAAGAGATTGAAATCATAACAGCCTGCGTCCTCTGACTATACCATTTCGTACATAGAGTCCCACACTCGCCCCGCCGGAAATGCGATAGGCATAACAAACTTACGGCGGTCTGATTTACAGGATCGGTATATAATTGGTCTTATACCAACTTTTCCTCAAGCTATCACATTACATGGACAGTCTTCCAGCCTTACCTGCTGAAAAAAAGCGTCTTAACTGGACAATTCCCATAGGAACCCATGTGTTATGTCTATCGCGAAAATCCATCGCACAATGCTATCCTATGGAGCCTCGTTTTCGTGAGAAAGTAGGTTAAATATGTCAGGTTTTTTATTCAGCTATTTTCATAGCTAAAGAAATTTTTTTCCCAGGAATTGTGCATGTACAATGAAAGACTAGATCCTAAAGAACATGTTTCCATGATTTTTTGTTTAATTATCCCCCAATTTCGATGAGCAATTCCCATCTAAAGTTCAAATTCATGACCGTCAGTTTACGACTGCCAAGGCGCCGCCAATGACCCAGCAGGGGCTGGGCCAATAATGCAAGGGAGAAAAAAAAGCAAGGGGAGTAATGCGGGGTTGGTCAGGAGGAAGTTGGTTAAAAGCCCCTGCAGGTTTTCATTTGCTTGTTCATTTCACCTTTTAGATTGGTGTCTTTTTTTTTGTGTTTTTTGAGCTTCGACTTGTTTACTTGTTGTGGTTTGCTTAGCAAGAGGGACTTAATTCCATAGTGACATGCCCCAGTAGTAGGGCGATTTTTTTTCAGCCTGCATTCAGGGGTTTCTTGCAGGGGAACTAGTCAACCCTTGTTCTCATGGGGTGGGGTTAGCAGGGGTAGTTAGAATGTAAAATTCTGGCAATATTTAGCAGTAAATTACCTTGTTCCCAGACGCCCATGGCCTCCTGTTTAATCCTATTGAGGCCTGCTGTAGAGATGTCGACAGCCTGGTTGGGATAGCAGACAGCGGCCGCCGTCGTCATGGATGCACTCGCCAATACAGCCTTACGAATCACACCACCTGGAGAAGAGATATGTATGTAAAGCGCTAATAATCAATGGGGAAATTAATCAAAAAGCTAGGGTTCTTTCAGGCAACCATAGGGGTTAAGTTAAAACAGTGCCCGTTGGTTGATCCATGGTGTTTCACAGTTTAGATATACAATGTGAGGCACTGGTTATATGCCCTACCAAACTCTGAATTAACTTATACATACCAGTAAACAATATATCCTTTATAAGAGTTGCTACTCCCTGAGACACAGACAAGTCTAACAATTATTATTACACATTATAATATAGAGCCCATATTGCCATGGCCATCTGCATTGTGCTGAGTCATATTCCCAGGTTTCATATTCCATTTACATTGCCTATTACACCTAACAGAACACTGTGGCAATACATGGTTATTCTGGATTTATGAAACCCTCAGCTACATTACATGCAGTCGTAACAGGTGTATCCTTTCCAAAAATTAAAAAAGGAATGATAATGTGAAAGTGCTTTGATAAGATGTTATGCAAAACAGTAGGCCTCGCAGATAAGCCACTCTGCATACAAGCCGCAGCCGTACTAGTATTCTGCGTACTTTCTTAAAGTTTTACCCCTATAGATAAAACTCCTCACATATAAGCCACGCCCAGACTCTACTGTATGTATTGCTAATACAATAAACCAGAGGCTAGCTTCAGCTATTTTAAGGCCAAAATAAAATTGTTTGTATCAGGTAACCCAATTCAGCCAATTTCGCAGTCCCTGAGTCATTGTAACAGTAAAAAACTAATCAGATCTACTCTACCTATGTACATGTTACATGAAATTCACTTTTTTATTTGCCTAATAGTGTCGCCTAATTCAGGGTGTAGCTTATACAGAGGTATCTAGCCCTATACATTACTTGACAGCCAATTCTCAAGCACCAGGTAACTTTCAAATGAGCACCTATACTTACACAACACATTCTTTATAAATGGTTACAGGCTCACCTTTGTAACCAGCGACCACTCCACCTAGACCCGCTACTGTGATGAGACCAGCCCGCTGCAGGATGGCAGAGTCCTCCTGAATGCGGTCCTTAGCATCTGCACAAAAAAGGTATAGTTCACTTGAAAAGTCTAAAGCTTTAAGGCCACTAAAAATGACTATTAGATTTAAAGACACTGGCCACTTCTTCTATCGGAACCACATATTTTTTCTGCTTTGTCAACGTAGATATTATAAAAGCCCCCCCCCCTTAAAAAAACAATAAAAAAAACTTATGAAGCTTACCTTATAAATTAGTATAGAATTTACTGATTTTTCTTCTACTGAAGTAAGCTTCAATATGTCGAGACTACCCCATCATATGACTTAAGGAAACCTCTATCACAGGGCTTATACGTGATGATTTACAGTGGCATAAATCATCTGCAGATGGTTACCTTTGAGATATTCAGCACTGACGTTGTAGGCAGATTTGGTAGCATCGATAGCCCCCTGCATACCTTCCATGCCATTCCAGACTGCTTTGCGACCTTGCGACACCACCTCCCGGTATGGTGTTATCGGCTCTGGGATGTAGACCAACTCAGGTTTGGCAGGCTCTCCATACAGTGGCAACTGGTAAGCACAGAGTATATCGCATTAAGAGAAGTAGCATTTGACTTTATAAGCTGCACCTGCATATAAGCCACATAGAATTTGGAGGAATTCTATCTGGACATTTACCGTCAATGGTAGCACTGCCTATGGTAACGTTATAACACACTAATTGTAAGCAAATAGTATTATGGGAAAAGAATCACTAGATAATCTACTTATATGAATCACCAAGGACTTTCTGGATAAGTATACTTAAAATCCGAACTTGATGGCCTAACTATTCATAATTAGGGTATATCAGCGGCCATTGCCTAACCACAAGGGATACTCAGGGCAGCATCTCAGGCTTGAAAAGGTGTCCACTCCTTACTTTGGTCTATACCGTAATCTCCCGCGTAGAAGGCGCAGCTCGCGTAGAAGGCGCACCCCCAACTCAGAGAAGGCCTTTTCACGTAGAAGGCGCACATACCTCCTCTGGATCGATTTCTGGAAAAACCCGCGTATAAGGCGCCCCCCCCAACTCACAGGGGGGCTGTTTCGCGTAGAAGGCGCCCCCCCCTCCCCACCCCCCTATATGAGTTCAAGCTGTCATCGGCACACGGTCGGCGTAAAAAAACAGCGAGCAAATCTACAGCGACCGGTCTGCCGCGGTGCTGGCTATATGAGTTCAAGCTGTCATCGGCACACGGTCGGCGTAAAAAAACGGCGAGCAAATCTACAGCGACCGGTCTGCCGCGGTGCTGGCTATATGAGTTCAAGCTGTCATCGGCACACGTCGGCGTCAAACCCGCCGAGCGCCCGTCGACACCTCCCGGTCTGCCGCGCTGCTGGCTATATGAGTTCAAGCTGTCATCGGCGTATGGTGGGCCTTATCCCCGGCGAGCGCGTCGACACCTCCCGGTCTGCCGCGGCGCTAGCGCTATGAGTCGATGCTGTCATCGGCCCACGTGTTCCCTACACCCCGGCAAGCCACACCGCATTGTCAACCTGTTGAGTCTATGCTGTCATCGGCACACGGTCAGCTTGAACCCGCCAAGCGCGTTGACACCTCCCGGTCTGCCGCGGTGCTGGCGCTATGAGTTCAAGCTGTCATCGGCGCATTTTCCCAAATGAGATGTTGGAAAAACCCGCGTATAAGGCGCACCCCAAACTCAAGGCAATTTACCTCCCGCGTATAAGACCCAGCAGCATTTTGTTTGGCGTAGAAGACGCGCCTTCTACGCGGGAGATTACGGTATATGCCTATAAGGCGAATCATTGACTTTTGACAGATTGGCCCCACTGCTTGTGATTAATCTCTAAAAAGAAGCCATTGATGTGTGACTCGATCATTTTTGCAAATGGAGAAATAGGTGGAAATAGGTATGGATGCAATAGACTTTTCATATTTCTGATTGAGAAATATGGGCAATAGAAAAAAAGACCAAATACACCATGCCGCTTGTTCTACTTAAACCTACATCAGGGTTGTGAAAAAAAAACATTTGTGCTGAAACACATTGTATGGTCTCCTGAAGGTTTGCAATTGATATTTTTACATTAGAAAAAAGTTATTCAAATAGTCAAGTAGACCCAATATGCGCACCACCTTCTGACCAATACTAACAGGGAGGCTAAAAGTTACTCTTTGGATAGTATACAGATTTGTCAGTGTGGGATGATGTTATGCAAAAAATATAAGATCAGAATCCCCCCCTCCCAATATGAATGTTACTATAATCTCCAGGGTATAAGCACATCTTTAAATATACGCTAAGGCCTCCTGCACCTTAGAAAATCATCTCAAACTCAGGGTGTGCGTTGGTGGAGTACTTTTACAGTAAAACAGTACTCAACCTTCAAAATCCAGGCCCTAGGTGCACCTTAAAGCTTTCTTTCTAACTCAGGGTGCACCTAATATGTGGGATGTGCCTTATACGTGGGAGTTTATGGTATTTCATTTTCTCAGTGAATTAACACACATCCCAGCATTGGTGCTGGTAAACACAATAAAGGCTAATTTCCATCTTTCAGCTGAGATTTTAAAACCCTGCTAAATGTGTTTCACTGATACATCACTGGGTGTACCGGTAACAATTCATATAAAATGAAACGTGATAAATATTTACCTCTGAGGTTTTCACCATCTTTGTTGTGTGGCAGTGGTCGCATGGTTCTGCTTTACCCTCCGCCGTTTCAGCGGCCTTGACAGTTGAGCTGACCAATGGGACAGTGGCTACCACAGCCCCAATGGGAATAATCACCCGAGACAGCATCTGAATAGTAATACAGCAAAACCATACAAGTCAGTTTTAAAAACATTCAAGTCAGACTTAACAAGATGTGTTGTTTTTTTCTTAAACATGTTTCAGGTCCATGCAAATATCAATAGCTAGTACTAGCACCACACTTAATGTTGACTTTGGCTGGACCGTTGATTTGATGCAAACAATGTTGCAACCATAGCCATTGGTCCAAAACCTATACAATTGTATAGTTAGGCAAAAAAAAAAATTGTTTGTTTCAGGTAAACCGACCCTACCTAGCAAAACAGGGCCGACCCTAGGATTTTTTCTTCAATTTTAAAGAAATAATAAAGAAATTATCTATTTGGATAATTTTTTACATGTAATTTAGAGTTGTAGTGTATGAGTTGTCCCTGGGTCACAACAACTCATTGCATTTTTTTTTTTTGCAGTTAAGAAATTTTACAAAATAAAAAAAAGTCCGACCTACCCTACCTAATTATTTTCAACATTTTACCTGAAAAAAATGATTTTTTTTTTTTTTTTGGCGGGGACAAATCTGATGCTACCCGGTAGTTTTACCCTAGGAGTTTAACCTTTCCTTTGGTTAGGCCAGTCACTAGGCCAGTCTGGAATTAGCACATGTCATACAGAATTATGAAGGGTTTGGAAAAAGTGCTGTTAAATATTCAATTTTAGCCATCTGCCTTCCGAATTGGGTGGATTGGAAAGTAGACAATTTGGGCCATCTGTGGCAGTTGAAAAAAATATATCACAAATTCCAAGTACCGGTAATGGTGGTTAATAAAGTGCTCACAAAGCCATGTTAGCACCCCTTTCCCCCCAGTTTTTAACTAAGGGGGTGGGTTTGAGGCGTGGGAGGGGGGGGCACTTCATATCTTGAACATATACATATGTGCGGCAAGGGTCTACTTTTGAGTAAAATGTCCCTACCAAGGGTCCAGCTTTAGACCAAAATGTCCCCACCAAGGGTCTACTTTTGAGCAAAATGTCCCTACCAAGGGTCAAGCTTCAGCAAAATACCCTGATGTACACTAAGAACTTTCGAAATTTTCATGAAAATTGTCCAAGGTTTTTTAAAACAAGCATGAGCAAAGTTCACATTTTCCCCAAACAAGATAGATTTAAGATATTTTGAGCCAAATCTAAGATTGTTGTGTCAAAGGTTCCCTAGCAAGGGGATCATTTTGAAGAAGAAGCCTGTGAATAAATGTCCTACTCTAACATGGGGTTACTATGGCCACCCTGTACTACTTTGGCCACCTCATAGGAAAGTGTTTATAATGCATACACAGTGAAACCCATATACAGTGCTGCAAATATAGTTCAGCAAAATCATCCCTGACATAATTCTACATGTTTTAAAAAGTGTGGCTAAAAAGTAGCAATAAGGGGCAGACCTAGGGGCGGCCATTTTGAATTCTCAGTATTCGAGTGGTGGTAAGGGTACCCGTAAATTTTTGTTTGGTAAATCTATAGAGACAGTTTATTTCTGCCAAGTAATTCTTTAAAAGGGACAATAATGACACTATTGTTATCAAGTATTTATCAATGCCATAACTTGCAACATAAGATTATATAGATGTACATAATATGAGGCATAAGTGAATATAAAACTATATGAGAGTGTTCACGGTCTACTGATCATCAGCTATCTGATTACATAATGTGGGGGACCAAAGTGACCAACCTCATGGTTCACTGACCATAGAATACGATAGTGTATATAATTGTTTAAGGACAATTCAGTCCGGCCTCATGGTCCACTGACCACCATACACTTACAATAGGCTATAAAGGTGACGTGTCATGAACTTCCGGTGGCGGTAACGCCGTCTCACAGACATCATGGCCGGATAATGGACATGGCCTGGATGTGCCCGTCCATGATGCATTCAATGGACTTAATCACATGTCAAAAGTTCCATTATTAAAGGCGCTAGGCATCCAAGAGTGTTTTGAGCTCTCGGTGTGCCACAGACGCACCAACGCGACCTGCACGCATGCTTGACGGGCTACAGGTAGCTGACAGTTACCCCTCGAAACAGTTACAAATGTGCAGGTGCATGCATCGCTGAGATACGGGCCGTTGAACATTCCAAACCGACCGGGACAAAGGAGACGCCGCACTGATGATAGGGGCTTCCTATGTACCCCCAGGGACATCAAAGACTCAGCACTAATGGACAATGGCAGTGGCAGTTGCTTTTGGCTCCAGCTAGTCTGGAGGGAGGAAGCTAGGGTAGGCTACTTAAAGGGGGGCTGGCATGGAAAATTAACAACATGGGTACTGATTCAAACAGTGATCATAAAATCGCGGGAATCAGCGGAAAAATCGCGACACCCTGGTTGGTCAAGGGGTGATCACGTGACTTTTTAATGCGGGCATGCATTACCATGCCAGGGCCCCTTTAAGCTCAGCCCTAGGCTCCATCCAGTCAGTATCCAGTGAGTCACCTCAGAGACATCATCTCCAGTCCAGCTCTCCTGAGCCTGCTATGCTCCTGCCACAAGAACACTCTGCTGGGTTAGACTATGTCAGTCAGACATAGGACTAATCCCCACTTGTGGCCAGAAGCTATCTTCTACCATACAATACCAGGGATGTAAGTCAGGAATAGGCAAAAATCAGGAAGTCATACATTTACTTGATATAAATGCCCTCTATTTTTCACAAATAGCCCTCCTTACCACTCATGTAAGGAAAATAAATGTCATTCAAAAATGTCAGAAATCAGGAAATCCTGATTAATCCTGAAGACTTACATCCCTGCAATACATCTACAAGAGGGTAAAGTTCCTATATTTTATATTATCCCTCTATCAGCAGGCCAGGAGCTAGGACCTAGGTTGTGGAATGTGGGAACCCACCTAGAACCTATATTGGACATTTTCTTATTATTATATCATATATGGGTGGACCACTTATTAAATTTACTGTGTGAACTACCTGTGTATTGACAGGAACGTAGTGTCATTACTACAATACATTAGCCTAAATCATTTACTAAATGATTTAGGCAAATGACAGGCTAACTTAGGGTCTCAGTCTCACTCAGATCTGTGACTATTAAAACACGGGCGATATTAGGGGTTATTACACGTTTACATTAGTTATTGACGATATTAACATGCACTGGTCGTAGCAATCGTTAGTGAAACCAATGAAGTATCAGAAACTAGAACGATGCACAAGAAAAGCATGAATCAAATACTCAAAAACTCATATTTTACCTTCGCAATGTGGTGATGACCTTCCTTTATTGACCGGCACGACTGTGGCGCCGCCTGGTGTTATGCAGCACCAGATATGTAGCTGTACACTAGGCGGCGCCCCTGTCTAGTGTCTCCCGCCCTCCTGCTGTCCTGGGAAGACCAATACATTTTTGGTGGCTAGACTTACTCAAGTCTATTGCTTTTAGTGTAAGAGGAAGAGAATACTTTCAGTAAAATGTGAAGAAAGGAGGAGAGCAAGATTTCTAGTCAATATTTCTATCCCAGCAATGCTGAGTGGTGGGGTGCGTGATGAGATGGAAAGCTTTGCACTGGAGCCAGTAATTTGTGACCTGACCTGACCCACTCACCCAGTTTACTATGTGGGCTAGGCCTAGGTTATTAGTAAAGCACTGAATTATGCATAAACATTCTACCTGGGGGGGGGGCACTTCAATTTTTTTTATACGGGTGTGTGGCTGAACCCATGACAACCCTTACCCTTGCTAGGGTGCTTGGTTGCGGGTTTTTTCTTCGAAAGCCTACCCTTCTAGGGCACTTTTGACTCAATAATCCCAGATTTATTTCAAAATGTCTTAAATTTAAATTAATTGGGGAGAAGGTTGAATTTGGTTCATGCTATTTTCATGAAAACTGTGCTGATCTCCACGAAAAATTTCAAAATTTCCCACGTAAATCGGGGTATTTTGCTAAAAGTTGACCCTTGCTGGGGACATTTGTGGCTGAAATAGGAGGCTTGCTAGGGACATTTGTGGCTGAAACAGGAGGCTTGCTAGGGACTTTTCCTTGAAAAAGTACCCTTGCCAGCTGCACATATGTGTATACATTATATAGAGAGTGCCCCCCCCCCCGGCATTCTACGCACTAGTAAAAGGTGTAGGCCTGGTACTGAGCACCTAACTATAATCAGTATCTACCGGTTGATCTGCACCCACCTCCTGCACCTGGTTCTCAACACGATTATACCCTTTTCACCTCTTATCAGCACAATGGAGAGAACTAGGAATTCAGAGGACTACTCGATACCAATTTATTTATTTTGGACCCTTGATGCTACCTGCGAATTTGGAGAATTTTGATGCCACAAGGGAGCTGGAGGCTGATGACCCTGTGGTCAGAGCACTGGCCACAGAGGTGGTAAAGGCATTTACTGACATTGGGTTCTGCTACCTAGTTAATCATGCTGTATCTGAGGTATTGGTAAGTTTGCCATGGAACCTTTGATGAAACTGATAGGAAATTGAAGGGTAGACAAATTTGTAATGGAAGTAGTAGAATGGAGACGCCTAGACACTTGGCGATATTTTCTTATAGCCAGTAGGTACTGATGGAGATATGTGTGCACCACCTCGCAGTATTATCACCGCACATGTGCCTAGCAGGTAATTTAGGGACGAGCCATTTATTGTCATTTCTTTTTTTTTTTGGTTGGGGGGTCATTAGATACAGTGGGGGCATTATATTATAAAAACACACACACAAAAAAAAAACAGTTCTTGGATGGGGGCAACCCCCACTCCAAAAAAAACCCAAAAAACAACCTTCACTGTAGGTGCTATTTATTTGGTTATTTGATTATTTATTTATTTTTTTATTTATTTATTTTTTTTTTTGGGGGGGGATATTTTGCTCACTCAAAAATTTCCGGTCACCAAAAATCCATCTAACCCCTCACGCTGGTAATAAATGACTCGTCCCTTAGCAGTTCTGATCTACCTTTACAAAGACATTTTACAGAGATAATCATTTTTACAGCGATCTGAAAGAGGGAGCGGTGTGTCTGCACCCTAGCTAACGCTACCACAAAATGTCAGATTTGACTTGTAAGCATCCACTATGTGTACCATGGCAACCGATGCATCAGCCAATGAGGGGCCTGTGCATCGTTCATGTGACCAGTACAAGATCCCAGAATGAGGCTCTACCAGCAGATATGTGCTTGGTGAGTTTCCTCATTGATATCACTGTCCCAGCATATTCTTGGGGACAGATGGGATTTTGTGGGTGGGTGACACAGATATATTTGCCCTATAGTGGGGGGGTGTTGTTGTGGTTTCAAGCTAAATGTCTCATCAGGCATGATCTGGTAGGCTTCAATGTTCAATTACTACTTGAATTAAAGAACAATTGGAGGCTATCGAGATTATTTGGAATTACAGGAGTGACTGAATTTTTATAAAATATAAAAATGTTGAAAATAGTTGGTCACTGGCTATAATTCCAGATATCTGTGTTTGTAGGTTGAAATGTGTCATGCTTCGGCTGCATTAATGATTAGGGTTAGTGTGAAAGTGCCACCCTTGATTTAATAACACAAGGGTAAAAAAAACCCATTCAGCGATCTTAAATACTAAGAGTAGTATATAGGGGCAAACTCAGTGCATAGAATTCCTATTAGGAACAGCTACTGAATTCGATTTGACCTACTTATGAACTGGAAGTGACCTAGTTTTGAGACCAGAAGTGACCATATATGGGCATGTGACTACTTTCTCGAGCTCTGATTTGCTGAGAGATAATTTATGCTAATTTATGCAAAACATGAGTTTGGTTGTTATGGAAATCCGCTGTAGCAATAAACTCTTGTGGCGCTGTAGTTGGGGCATGTTTATTTTAACAACAGGGGCAGTGGGTAGGTAGGTAAATAAATTAGGTAGGTAGGGGTAGGTAGGGGGGTAAGTAGGGTGTGTGTGTGTTTTCCCCCTCCCCCTTATTACTTAAGGGGTGCCCCCCACCCCATAGCCTACCCTTCCCTACTCTACCCTACCTTACCCTACCTAACCTATTCTATTCTATCCAGTAACCATCATGTTTTTTTTGTCCCCCTACATTCTCCCACCACAACGTTACAAAAATAAATGACCGCTATCAACATGTTCCAATTAACCTTTTACATGCTACACCCTACCATAGCATGCATACCCTTATCATAATATTTTCCCACCATCACCACGCACCCATTGCTGCTCACTGGTTCGTGGATGAATAACAAACAATTAATGTAGGGTATGGTATGGGGTGAGGGACACTCCAGTAACGACACATGCAATGACTGACATCCCCTTGCATTATCTTAATGGATGTGCATGATTTATTCCTGTAAGTTAAACCCCTCTTACAATGTTAAACACATGTATCACAGTAAGAAGTATGATATGACACATGTATAAGATAGGCCTGTGTGTTGGTGCTCAGGTAACTACTCTGTCGGACAACAAGGTGTGAGATCAATTGTAACTGTAGCTGTAGTTATACCCGTGTGGCTCAGCCCAATGCATAACTGACCTTTTTGACCTTATATAGTAGGCTGTTAGTATGTGACCACAGAAAAAGTGTCTACTTACATGACATGAACTTTTTTTTTATTATTTAGTGTGTCCTATAGCATGCTATAAAAATAGCACACAACCTTGCATGTATGCTCCTGTCTCAAATACCAAATGATGTGATAAACGTTGACTTTTACCCACTGTTAAAAGTAGAATGCGAGTAAAATGTATACACATCCTTACACGCCTCCTTGTGACAGGTCTTGAAAATAAAAGTGACGCGCCTACTTTTGTACTGACATCAGCTTTTTTTTGGGGGGGGAGGGGGGAAATAGGTCAGTTAGCCAGGTCACATCCTTTTCCCACCGCCCACTAGGTGGCAGTAACGATATTACATAGAAGAAATACTGGACCAAAGTAAGAGTAGAGATTATTAGATGGGGTAAAGGGTGGGGGTTATGGTCATAACAGGTGGTAAATGTTTACAAACCCTTTCCTCTTTTCCCCCTGTTACATGGGAAATGTGAGAAGTTGATACATTTGAACTTTATACCCATCCCTGTGAATTGTCACTTATAAACACCTTTTTTTTGGAAGTCTTCAGAAGGGGTGCCGTATATATCCAACATGCATTATAAGAGATTGGATTCGGGCCACAGCAAGGCTCAGCAACCTTAAGTACCAGACTTCTCCTCAGGCATCCCAGGTAGCACAGATACATTGGCATAACATTGGGCTGACGTTGGCCCAACCATCGGCTTTACATAGGCTGCTCATCCTGCCTACGTAGGCCCGATGGTGCCAACCAAATGCCAACATAGGCCCTACGTTGGCTTTTGGTCGGCAAACATCAGACCATTTGCCGATCTCCTGCCAAAGCAGGAATTTGGGCCAAATTTTTGTGTGCTACCTGGGATGTAAGTCGGCTAAGTGCCGACTAAGACAGCAGCTGGTATGCTATGGGTAGTCGGCACTTAGCCGACTTAACCCATAATTGGTAAGAGCTGAGCCGCGATCTCGACACCCGAAATCCCCTTTTTTCCCCTATTTTTCATGTAAATGTTATTCTACGTTTCTACTATGTTTCTACTACGTTGCTAACATGATACCAATGTTGGTGCTCTTTTTAAAAAAAATACATGCACACATGTGAAAAAATAACTTGAAACCTTATTTTGTTTGTACAAATTTACTCACAAAATTTCACTATGTGCAACACAGAATACGCTGCACATTTTCTTGGATTATACCAGCTACATCAGGGAATAATGCCAAATAATTGAGTACTGCTGGATTATAAAGGCACTGAGACACCATGGGACTTACTAAGGCTCAGAAAGACAGGAAGAAGAAGGAGCAGGAAGGAGGTCAACCTGACACTACAGTGAGTCCTGATGATTTCTTAAATCATTTACATAATGTCACTGTTGAAAATGCCAATGATGATGAGTGGGATAAATATATGGAAAGTGAGAAGAGCACTAACATTGAAAAAGGCTTCTGGAAAAGATTAGGTGCTATTACAACCGGGCTGGAATTTATTGCTTCAACACTTGGTTCTGTCAGTGCTCGCTCTTCTAAATTATTTGACACCACTGAAAATCTCAATGCAAAATTCAAAGATTTTGAAGGGGTCCATGATAGAATTAGAACATTGGAGGACAGGGTTGAGGCCCTAGAAATTAAGAATGCCATGAATCAGACCTACATAATTCAGCTACAGGAAAAGGTACAGCGTTTAGAGGTCAATAAGAGGAAACAGAACATTATTATTAGAGGTGCTTGTGTACTTTCCCTATTATCGCCCGGCCCCGGACGGCGTATCACAACCCCTTCCTCCGACATATCGAGGAGGCTACCTCTTTTTCCTGCCCCCAAGTACTCCTCCAACTGGGTTCTCGCATTCCCCGGTGTCTGTCTGGATGCCATCCTTTATATCGCACAGTGCGAGGGTTCGAACCAGCAACCACCGGACACGCGACACCGCTGTCACCATGGTAATAAATAAGGATTGACACCGGATTCCGAGTTAACGACTTAATTACTTTTATTCATAGACCACATCCTGGCCTGCCCTGTGGGCTTAGGTTCATGGACTGGACAAATAACTATGTTTGTGCGGCGGCACCCAGCTCGCTTCAGCTTCTCCCGGCGGCAACCCGTCTCCTATCCAGATTCAGGCAAATCTGCTATTCTAGCCCTTGCTGCCTCACCACACGACTTGTCGGCTCGACTTCCAGCTTTACCCCGAACCCCTTCTCCTCTAGAAACACCCTCTTATATACCCCCCTGATGTCCCGGTGACGTCACACTACCAAATACGGGTATAGACCACCGAACGCAGTGCCACCCGGCGTCAGCCGTTCCAACTAACGTCTGGCATCCCCACCGGACTCACCCGCCTCCCTCGTGTAGTACGCCGAAGTATATGTATATATATATATATATATATATTGTGGCGGAGACGGAGGGGCCGTTGGCGGAGCCGAAACCATCCTGGTGTGGGGGTGGCGAGGCCAGCGGTCCTGAAGTAACGCGGTTACGTCGGCAATAGTAGTCGGCGGAGGAGATCCTCCGACGCTGGCCTGCCGTGGAGCAGGCCGGGGTCGGAGTATCTGCCTATGTATATATAAGGGAGTTGTTACTCCGATCAGTTAGTTCCGGGTTGCAGACAGAGAGGAGCAGAACCTAAAAAGGCTTACCTCCGGGTTAATCTATATACGATACAAATCTTAGATGGTGTGGCGAAGACTGCCAGGAAATAAAAGACACTGAAGTCAAGCTGTCGGAGTTGTGTAATTCTTTATTAACCATAGAGTCGGAAAACGCTACATTGGTGACAGCGGTGTTTGAAGACTCACGAGAGAAGAAAGATGGCGGAGGCTTCAGAAACGATAAACTTACCTGTGGAGAAGAGGAATGCGGAGGAGATTAAGCGGGAAAAAGGGGTTCTGCTGGAAGTGGTGGACGAGGAAGTGATGCTACGGCAGAGAGGGGTGGTGAGGCCGGAAGAGATGAACCCGGAGAGACAAGCAGAACCCGCCGATAGAGCACCCCGGGAGGAGGTGCCGGAGGCGGGGTATGAGGAACCACGCGTTAAAGAAAGGGAGCCCTACCTGTGGCCATGGGAGAGGGAGGAGAAACCGGCGGCCCGAAGGCTGAGGCACCCTAAAGGAAAAATGGGTGATGCAGATGCCTGGCTGGGGTTCAACCCGGGAAGGGACAATGGCGGAAAGGTGCTTTGGTGGCCGGAGGAGCAGGCGGAGGTGAATAACCCAGGGAAGGGGAGCAAGGGGGCACCGTCCGAGGTTCGCCCCGAAACCGGGAAATGTGCGGAGGAGGCGGATAAGGACGAAAAGGGGGAAGGTGGAGATCCCCGGCAGGGTAGAGGAGTTGTGGGTCGTCCGGAGAGCGGCTGGAGAGGAGGTGCCGATGGGGAGAAGGAGGCAAAGGGTAAGCCAGTGGTGAAACCCTCTAAATATGATGGCACCACAGACCTATCTGACTACCTCAACCACTTCGACCTGTGCGTCAAAGTGAATGGATGGAAGCCGGAGGAGGCGGGTATGTTCCTAGGCCTGAGTCTGTCGGGGGCAGCCCGGAGATTGTTGACGGGAAGGAAACCAGCCACGCCGGAGGGGTATGAGGAGTTGAGAAGGGCACTCGTGGAAAGGTTTGAGCCTACTAATCAGGAAGAGATCTACAAAGCGTTCCTCCGCACTAGGGTCCGGCGAAAGGGAGAGGGACTGCAAGAGTTACAAGAAGAACTGAAAAAGTACACTAAGTTAGCATATCCGGAGGCGGACGCCCGGACGACAGACACCTTAGCTCTCGACAGATTCCTATTGTGCCTCGACAATCCACTCAGGCAGTGGGTGTATCAGTCAACGCCGAAAGATTTACAATCCGCGGTAATGACGGCGGTGGGAGCGGAGGCGTACCTAAAAGTGGAGCAGGAGAATATCCACAAAGTGCGGGCGGCGGATGCGTCAGTAAATGAACACCTAAAGTCCAATAAGGAGGAAATGAGCAAAATGGCGGAGTTGATGGAGCGGTTAGTTCAAAGGCTGGATGATCAGGCGGCAGTGGGGAGGAAGAAAAAGCTAAGCAATGGTGCTTGCTTCGGATGCGGACAGGAAGGCCATTTCAAGCGAGAATGCCCAAATATCAAGGCCAAGGAGGCATCCAAGCCGGTGAGCGAACAGGCTACTCCGACGGCAGGAAACTAGAATTGACCTATACTAAAGGCCAAGTACAGGTCGAGGGAAGTGGGCCTATCAATGTGATACAGGGCCGCCGAGAGAGGGGCGGAGGAGGATTGATAGTAGAGGGTCGGCTGGCAGGGGCCCCCATCCAATTGCTGGTGGACACTGGTGCGTCGCTTAATCTGGTCTCCGAAGGATGGTGGAGCAGGTGGGGCGGACGGGAACGCCTGGGGGAAACGGCGGAGAAGATCTACTCCGTCGATGGGCGGCCTATGGACATAAAAGGGGAAGTGTACACAGAGCTGGAAATCGGGAGGCGTACTATCAATGTGCGTTTCGTAGTCAGCGACACCGGGACGGAGGGAATCCTGGGGGCGGAGTTCCTCCGCACCAACAAACTAATGGTCGACGTAGCAAAAGGGCGCCTAGTGTGGACAGAGGAGGATTCTGTATGCCGAATCGTCAGCACCCGGGCGGCGGTGCTGGGATCCGGACAGGAGGCCATGCTAGAGGGAACTCTAGCCGGACCCTGGCAACAAGGGGACGACGGGATGATTGAAGGGATGGCCGGACACAAGGGTGAACCGAGTTTCCTGGTGGGGCGGGGGCTGGTGTGCCCCAAGGGGAGGGCAACTTGGGTCAGGGTGCTCAATCCCGGTCCTGAGCCAGTGGTGATATATAAAGACATGACTCTCGGGGCCATTCAACGAGTGGAGTGCAGAGGCGGAGGCGAGGCAACGGCCGGAGAGGGATGGTGCCGGGTGGTGGAGAGAGGTGAGCCGGAGGAGCTAAAGAGCTTGGTGGACGGGCTAGTGAGCGGGACGGAGGCTCACCGTAGGAAGGAGCTTGCACGGCTTATAAGGAAACACCTGGGGGCATTTCAGAGGCATAAGGGCGACAAAGGGCACACTCAATTGGCCAAGCATAGGATTGATACGGGGGTACATCCACCTATCAAACAACCGCCGAGACGATTGGCACCCCATAGACGAGAGGCTGTAGAAGAGGAGGTGGAGAAGATGTTGGAAGCCGGAGTGATCGAGCCATCCACTAGCCCGTGGGCTTCTCCGGTGGTCCTAGTAAGAAAAAAAGATGGTACCACTCGCTTCTGTGTGGACTACCGGAGGCTCAACGCCGCCACCGTGAAGGATGCTTATCCCCTACCTAGAGTGGAAGATTGTCTCGATACCATGGCGGGGGCCGCTTGGTTTTCGTCAGTGGATCTGGCCAGCGGCTACTGGCAGTTGGATATAGAGGAGGGGGATAAAGAGAAGACAGCATTCACGACACACCGGGGACTGTTCCAATTTCGGACAATGCCCTTCGGTTTGTGCAATGCGCCAGGCACCTTCGAGAGGGTGATGGAAGTGGCCATGAGGGGACTACAGTGGAAAACTTGTTTGGTCTATCTAGACGACATAGTCGTATTCTCTGCCACCTTCGAGGAACATATGGAGCGGCTTGGGGAGGTACTTCAAAGGCTGGAGGATGCTGGACTTAAAATCAAGCCCTCCAAATGCCAGTTGGCTCGCCGCAGAGTGTTATTCCTGGGCCACCAAGTAAGTGAGGCGGGAGTAGAGACAGATCCGGAAAAGATAGCGGCGGTGCAGTCGTGGCCCACTCCGACCACGCTGACGGAGGTCCGGAGTTTTCTGGGGCTAGCCGGCTACTACAGGACCTTCGTTCCCGAGTTCTCTACGAGGGCTAAACCACTGAGTGCGCTGGCCGAGAAAGGGAGGACGTTCCGGTGGTCGAAGGGAATGCGAGGCATCATTCCAAGACCTAAAAAGAAGATTAACCGAGGCCCCTATCCTAGCTTTTCCCCAGGCGGAGGGACAGCTTACCTTAGACACCGACGCCAGTGACACAGGCCTCGGAGTGGTACTGTCCCAGGAGCAGACGGGGGTAGAGAGGGTCCTAGCCTATGGCAGCTGCACTCTCAGCAGGCCGGAGCGTAACTATTGCGTTACAAGGAGGGAGCTGCTGGCTATAGTCTTTGGCCTCAGGAAATTCAAGCATTACCTAATAGGGAGGAGGGTGGTAGTCCGGACAGATCATGCCTCCCTGCGGTGGCTGTTGGAGTTCAAGGAGCCGGAGGGCCAGCTGGCTCGATGGCTGCAGATTATAAGTACTTACGACATAGTGGTGCAGCATAGGCCGGGGAAACTACATGGAAATGCGGATGGGCTGTCCTGGAAGCCCTGCAAGCAATGTGGACGAGAGGATGAGGAGGAGCTGCTGCATTGCCGGGTTTTCACAAGGTCTCAATGCCAGGAGATGGTTCGGGGGGCGCCTCCGGCGGCGGAGGACTCCACTCCGCTGGCAGGGAGAGAGTGGGGCACGCTCCAAGCGGAGGACACTGTGCTGACTCGGGTCAGAGCATGGGTGAACGGGGAGGCGACCACCACAGAGGAGGAAAGACGGACCTGGGGCTATGAGCTGAGGGCCTGGCATGCCCAATTGGGGCGCATGAGTATTGAAAAAGGGATACTGGGCCGGTGGTGGGAAGGCGCGGCGGGGAAACGATGTTTCCAAATTGCTGTACCCGCCCGGAGCAGGAATGATGTGCTCCGGGAGGTCCACGGAGAACCCTTGGCGGGGCATCTGGGCTGCAATAAAACCATCCGGCGCCTCCAGACAGGTTACTACTGGCCTGACTTCAGGAGGGATGTGACCCTGTGGTGCGCCAGCTGTGAACCTTGCGTCCGGAGGAAGGCGGCTCCACCTCCGCATTGGGCACCAATTGGACACGTGGGTGCTGGACTACCCCTACAGAGGATGGCTCTAGACGTGATGGGTCCATTGCCCTTGTCCTCCGCCGGGAACCAATATATTTTGGTGGCGGCGGACTACTTCACTAAATGGACGGAAGCGTACGCTTTACCCAACCAGGAGGCACCCACGGTGGCCAGGGCTGTGGTGGAGGAGTTCATCTGTAGATTTGGAGCTCCGGTGGAGGTGCACACAGATCAGGGCAAGAACTTCCAGTCGGGACTGTTCAGGGAAATGGTGGCCTTACTGGAAGTCAGGCAGACCAGGACCTGTTCCTTTAGGCCCCAAAGCGATGGGATGGTGGAGCGGGCCAACAGAACGATTGAAATGCTGCTGGCGACCGTGGTGGCGGAGGACCAACGGGACTGGGACCGGCGACTGCCATTTGTGATGGCGGCGTATCGCTCCTCCGCACACACCTCCACGGGGTTGTCCCCCAATCTTCTGATGTTGGGGCGGGAAACAGTCATTCCCCTGGATTTGGTTTACCCACTGGAGCCCAATGTAGGGGGAGGGGTCGGTTATGTGGCCGAATTACAAACTACCATGGCAAAAGCATACTCCGTCGCTAGGGAGCCCCTCGGAAGGTCCCTCTGCAGGCAACAGAGGAACTATGATGCGAGAGCCTCGGCAGGCGAATTCCCTGTCAGGGGCAGGGTCTTCTACTACCACCCTCTCCGGAAGAGGGGCCTGACACCTAAACTCCAGAGCTATTGGACAGGCCCATGGGAGATAGTGGGGCGCGTAGGGGAGGCGGTGTATAAAATCAAAAAGGGTAAAACTACCAGGGTAGTCCATTACGACGCCCTAAAATTGGCCCCGGCGCGGGCCACGGTGGAGGATGTTCCCGTGGAAGATGAAACAAGGGAGGCCGAGCCCCTATCTTCTGACAATTCAGACGAGGAGGGAGAAGGATCCGGAGGGGGCACCATCCGGCTGGTTCAGGTGACCTCGGAGACTAGAGCTGACCTGGAGGTGAAACTGCTGACCTGCAAAGAGAAACAGAGACATCAAATAATGGAAAACAGTAAGGGAGGGGCAGCGGATAAAGGAAATCGGAAAGAAGGTCTGCGGAGGAGTGCACCGAAGCCTGCCGGAACCAGCGTAGCCCGGGCCGTCAGACTGGCGCCTCAACTGGATACTTACCTTGGGGCGGAGTGGAGGAGCTGCAAAAGCAAGATGAGTCAAGAAAGCCGTGACTGGTGCGATGTATGGCTGGAAAAGGAAAGAAGGTCGAAGAAAGAAGCTGAAATGTCACATTGGAGGGGGGTAGAACCAGAGGAGGACCCTCCCTACGAGGAATGGTCCCTCCCCGAGATGGGCGAGTCGGATGAAGAGGGGGTGAGTGATGAGAGTGAGTTGGCCCGCAGAAGGCGGAACCATGGCCAAAACGAGGAAATCAGGGCAGAAAGATTAAGGAGGGCGGCGGATCCTGGCCGGAGGAGAATCAGAGAGAAGCATAGGGAAAGATGGTTTATTTACGAAATGATCGAGGAAGCCATCTACAACAACCATGAAAACGAAGAGAGGGAAGTCAGGAGGGTCGGACGCTGCAGAGCAGCCATGACGAAGGGGAGGTCGGGAGGCCAGGCTCCAAATTCCTCGACGGCGGGCGGTGAGGCCGGCCGGCCGGCGGCCGGAGCGCCGCCTAGCGGAGTAGGGCCGGAGAAGCGGGAGTCGCTAAGCAACCCTCATAACAAGGTCTCCCCAATAAAAGGCGGGGGAAGGGCCGTTAACGGTCAATCTACAATGCGGGCCGGAGATGACACACGGTTGGTGGTTCTAAGAGGGACAGGGCCCGAGGGTGAATCGAGTCGAGGCAAAGATGCTGGTGGAGGGTCAAAGAAAGTGTCTTCTACAGTGTCCAGCCACTCCCGGGAGGGCCCCACACGCTCAAAACACAGGGAGAGTCGGCGGAGGAGGAGGGAGAAAGAAAGATTCTCCGGCCACTCCTCCTCTAGCCGCTCCACTAGTGGCCACAGAAGGGACGGAGTGTCTGCCCGGACGGAGGCAGCCAGATATGGGAGAAGGGACTCGGAGAGCCGGAGTCGGAGTGGGAGCTATCGTAGGCGGAGGTCCTCGGCTGACCGCGGATCGCGTTCCCACGGTTCACAGCGGCCACGTGAGAGCGGAGGCGCCACTGGCGACAACAGTGTGCGGAGTAGGGCTATGATGCAACCGGGGGTTTCCCACGGCGTGGTGACGGAGGGTGGCCTGACCCAGGGGACGGTCATTGGAGGAGGAGGAGGAGGGGGCGTGACCACCGGGGGGAATATAAGGGAGCGTTATCCGCCTCATCCTTCAATTCCTGTTAGCCTATGGACAACGCCACAACTAGTAATGCCTGTCTTCAAAAACAGAGACCAGAAGCCTGTCCCCACGGAGTGGGTGGACGGGGTGGAGCTGCCGAAGTATCGGTGCGAGATCTGCCGGAAAAGGGGGGACTCCAAGCAGTGGTACTTCATGAGATCCGATGGGATGAACCGCCATCTCCGCACTCACGACGAGATGCAAGAGGGCTACCAGTGCCCTAAGTGTGAGTACATGGTCGCCAAGATCCAGGTAGATGATCTCCGGCGACACATTACGCGTATTCACCCCGAGCTGGAGGACTGGCAGCCGCCGGAGGAGTGCAGGATGCTACCGGTGGGCCGGGCAACGGAGGCGGGAGGATCCTCGGCGGACAGTAGCCTTGTGGCCGCCCCAACTAGCCCGGAGGAAACTGTCAAGTCCACCACCACAAAGAGGAAGAGGGGGAGTGCGCTGGCCAAGAAAAAGAAACCAGTAAAAGCCGCCTCCAAGCCCGTGGTCCCCCCGCCGCAGCAGGGCACCTCGGCGGGTGGAAGGGGTGTGGGGGACAGCCCCAGTGGATCTACCTTCAGCGGCATGGCGTCGCCGGGGATAACGTTGGAGGAGGAGACGGAGGCTGCTGTCACCTCCAAATACTTGGAACAATTGCTGGGATTCCGCGTGGAGGGGACCAGCACCCCCCAAAGCTGTCTCTCCGTCAGGTCCACCCGGAGTACGTCAGAAAAGGGGGTCAAAAGGGCCTTCGAGCCGGAGGAGGGGGAGGAATCGGTGGAAAAGAGGAAGAGACAATCCCCACGGGGTAAGGAGCGGCAGGCGGAGGAGGAAGCGGGACCCTCCACCCCGCCACTGACCACGGGGATACCCGACCTGACACCTCTACTGAGCGGGGGGGAGGTGGAAATAGATGAAGAAATGGCGGGGAAGCTGAAGTTCGTCATAGGATTGCTGGTAGAGAGATATGGACAGTCGGGGGAGACCCCCACCAAGACTCTGTTACGAATGCAACGGGAGGTGCCTCTAGGGGAGGTCAATGTGAGGGCCCTGGAGGCAGAATACGAGGAAACCAGGAAGGACACTCCGACCTCCCAAACCTCCATCAAGTCGGCTGCCTACGAGGACATCTCCGCCACGAGTGGGGAGGACGGAGAGAGCTTGGGACTAGGGGGAAATGGGCTGGACTCTAGCCCCGAGAAGCAGCCCCCTTACAAACTAGTCAACAAGCCCAAACCCACTCTCTCCGGGGCCAGCCCCGAGACGTTGCCCTCCTATGAGGATATGAGTAAACCGTCCCCTAACAAACCGAAACCCATCCTGAAGACAGTTACAATCGTGACGCCTGAGTTGCCGGAGAAGGATGAGGTGGAGGGGGTGGGGGGGGGTGACGAGGCGGAGGAGGTGGAAGGGGAGGATGAAACCAGCGAGGAGTCGGAGGAGGTGGCCATCCCGGCGTACGTCCAATCCTGCCCTAAACTGAAAGCCCAGTTCTTAGCTGTACTCAGCGATGCCAAGGAGGAGGAGCGGAAGAGGAAAAGAGAAATTAAACGGAAAGAGAGAGAGGAGGCGGAGAGGAAGGCCAGAGAGGCTGAGGAGCGCCGGAGGGCGGAGGAGGAACAGCGGAGAAAGGAGGAGGAGGAGAAAGGACAGGTGGAGAAGGTACCAAAGACCCCCCCCGTAGAGTCGGGGACCTTAGTGGCTCTACCCAGGTTGGACAAGTACCCCCGAACCGTGACTGTGGGGTTGGACAGGCTAGTCCTTTGCTCGCCCAAGGGAGAATTCTTGCTGCAAGTAGAAGTGGGGGGTGAGAGTGGACGGGCGGAGACCATGGTGATGGTGCCGGAGGGGGTTGAGACGGTGGTCGGAGGGCTTGGGGACCCGGCGCCCCTACCCAACACTGAGACAGACCGAGTGATGGTAGTAACCGGATTACCTATAGGAGATATGGGAGAAGGGGGAATCGCCAGCACCGAGGGGTTGGTGGGGGTAGAGGAGGTGCACCGCCTACCGCTAGATCAACAAGGAGATAAAGCGGGTGACAATAGGGACGAGGAGGCGGAGGAGGATGGGGCTATGCCATGGCATTCGGATTTTACCGGGCCGGAGGCCCTCAAGGAACACTCTAGACGACTGGGGCAGCCTCGGACCCTAGGACCTGGGATGAGGGTTATACCCGGGGGACTGCAATCTTCCTCCATTCACACCCTCCCCAATGGAGATATTGAACTGGTCCATGTTACCCGGACCCGTTATGGCCGTGATAAGAAGGGATGCTGCAGCCGCTGCGGACAGCGGTGGCCGAGGACGTTGGAACCAACGAGGGCGGCGACAAGACATCCTGAGGCGATCCGGAGGGCGGCGGAGAAGGGGGGAGGCGGAGGATGTCTGCCGGATCCAGACGAACTGACGCCGTATTATTGTATAAAAGTTGTTGTTATGGTTATACTCCGCATAGGGGACGGTGGATTCGGTTTACTTAGTAGTTAATGCCACCTATAGAGGAGGTTTAAGTAGGATTTACTATGTGTATGATATGTGTAGCTATTTACTTAAACGCCCAGGGGCCATGGCGTGACAGGATTATTCAAAATTGGAAACCCATTTGCAGGAGGGTAATATCACACTCTTTCTCCCGGTAAGGCTATAGATTAGTTGGGGAGAGTGTGGCGGAGACGGAGGGGCCGTTGGCGGAGCCGAAACCATCCTGGTGTGGGGGCGGCGAGGCCAGCGGTCCTGAAGTAACGCGGTTACGTCGGCAATAGTAGTCGGCGGAGGAGATCCTCCGACGCTGGCCTGCCGTGGAGCAGGCCGGGGTCGGAGTATCTGCCTATGTATATATAAGGGAGTTGTTACTCCGATCAGTTAGTTCCGGGTTGCAGACAGAGAGGAGCAGAACCTATAAAGGCTTACCTCCGGGTTAATCTATATACGATACAAGACTTAGATGGTGTGGCGAAGACTGCCAGGAAATAAAAGACACTGAAGTCAAGCTGTCGGAGTTGTGTAATTCTTTATTAACCATAGAGTCAGAAAACGCTACAATATATATATATATATATATATATATATATATATATATATATATATATATATATATATATATATATATAACAGTTAGAAAAAAAATAAAGTATGCATTTTGGGTAAAATTTCCCTTGTTGTTAGTCTTGATTTCTAATTAATGCTGCATTTTTCTGTTGAACTTCAAGATGGGCTAAGATGTCATGGTTGATAATATAAGAAAGAGAGTGTATAAATTTCACTTTTTTATTTCAGACTCATGAGAACTTGGAGGGGTTGTCTCTGATACCATTGAAGCAGGTGCAAGAAAAACTAGCTCAAGAGTTGGATCAAGAGGAGGACGATGGTGAAGGAGATGGTGAGGGTGAGGGTGAGGATGAGGGTAGTCCTGTGTTCCTTTCTACGAAAAAACGTTATAGCAGAAACCAGCACCTTGGAATGCAGGCTGCAGCAGACCGATCTAAGTGTCTGAGTCCACCACGCAATCCATGCAATCCACATAAGAAACAAAGTCAGCCTGCTAAGTTGGGACAGTCAACCAGCTGCAAGGACACAGCCCCTGCTGCTTCTACCTCCAAAGACACTGAAAAAGGTGCAGGTAAAAGGCCACATCAGACCTCAAGCAAAGGTAAGGGGCAGGAAACAGCCTTCGATAGGTATAAAAGGCTGTTCAGCAAATCAGAAGTAAAATCTGGCCTTCATTATTTAGAAGATGGCTCTCGAAGGGAGCAACTCTCTACAAACCCTACAGAGGAAAGGAGACCTCCATGCATGGGGGTGAGTCTTCCATAGAGGATGGGTCTACTGACCATGGTGTTGACACCCCTTCTGCCTCTTACCTCAGAACCTGTTTCAGATGCCCAACTGTGGGCCGACTCTTTGGTGAGACAGAGCAGCTATCACCAAAAATCCAAAGGAAGTTCATGCGTCACATCACTAACACAGCCCACGACGCTTTAGACGGTGAATGGCCCTCTAAGTAATGTTGATTCATGTTTTATCGTTCATGATATTTATGTTGAAGTGATGAAAGGTGTTTCGCTTTAAAGATTTCTCAAAATAGTTTAAAAAGAAATTTGTGTTTATTTATTTATTTCAGTAAGAATACCTTGCGTCGTGCTTTCAATTAAGACTTTCATTTTCATCTGTTCAGTTAGTGTTAAACATATTTATCCTAATATATATCTTTGGTTCACAATGAACCTTTTGTTTTGGATGAATCATGCATGAAACAAACACATGAGTTTGTTTTTTTAATTTTACTCAGTGCACTTGAGTTGACTTATTACAATGAGCATCTACATACAAAATGACAGTACAATCAGTGTCTACATACTAAAAGTGTTCATGTATCACACATAGGGCTTCCCGAATACAGGTGCACTCTTTTAAAAAGACTTTCCCTCAGGAATGACAACCTCATGACTCTGCAATCAAAGACATACGGGTACTGAAGTAGTACATAACTAATTCATTCTATGCATACACATAATATCATGTTGATGTTTGTTCACTATGCAGGACAAAAGTTACATATATCCTGTCTTTATCCTGCCTCGTTAAAGGATGGTACATTCCAGTTCAAAAACTTGTGTTATCTTTAATAAATGTTCATGTATTTGTTGTAAATCTTACACTTTCTTTATTTTTATCTGAATGATAACCATAGATAAGTTTCACTTGAGAACCACAATGTACATCACTTACTTAGATAAAAAGCAAATGTCTCTAACATTGTCATTACAGTCCACACATTAAAGTGAACCAACAGTGGGAGCAAAACTTAGCGCTCAAAGTAGAAGTCATGTTGCATGACAACGTCCCACTGTTTGGGCAGACCTTCCTCCTTGGTGAGACACCATCCCGCGAGATTGTTCCTCATTATCTTGATCTTGTCTGATCGGTTACATACAGAAGTTGGCTTTCCCCTGGGGAGTACCTCTCTGCATGCACACTCACGGCCAGTGGAAGCAACTCATGCGTCTGCGTTTATAGACTCAGACACATGAAGCTGATTTTTTTCTGAAGAGTCATGACCAGATGCATGGCTGAGACGCATGCGATTGCCCCTAAAACTGACGCATCACTGACGCATAAGCCGTGCGTCATAGTGGAGTTAGCACTTTAGGTATGGGAAATGCAAGGGACGTTTTTTACATATGATATTTTCAAATTATAACTAACCACTCTTCAAGTGGGCCTTGCCAGCCATTCAGTTCCCCTTTGACAGTATGCTGATACTTTGCTTTTGTTTCTGTTGGCAAATCGAAGAATTCCCCAGTTTTCTCATTGAATTTGTTTATCTGTAATCATAAAGCATTGTGTTGAAAGATGTACAGATGCTCCATTTTTGTAAATACTTCTTTATTGTTAGCATTTCTTTGAGGCTTATAACGGTGGTATAAAAGAATCTTGTGTTAGTAAATTCTAATCATCTAATTGTCAGGGAGCAGTCAATTTCAGAATTTTATTTTCTTATGTATTTAGGAGAACTCCGTGGTACACAAAGGTAGGTTTAATGGCTTCAAATCAATAATGGGGATGTCGGCTTCCTGCTTATCCATGTTTCCTGTGACATTCATGTATGAAGTTTTTTGTAGTAGAGTAGAAGATAAACTTGTAGGCCTATTGGAATATACAATTCATATATTACATACCTGTAATGAAAGCATTGACCAATATTTGCATTTGCAAAGTAACATTGGCACTTGAAGATTTCAATAGGAAAATGATTATACTTTATTACACCTATTTCCTGACTGTAACCCTTCACTCTACTCCAAATTCATTCACTCCACTCCATTCAGCTCCACCCAACTCCACACTCCATTCTATTCAATATCATTCCCTCCACAACATTCAACTTTACTCAGTGCACTCAATTCCACTTAACTCTACTCAGTCCAGCACACCTCATTCCATGCAGCTTCATTCACTCCATCTACTACACTCCAGTCCATTCCATCCCCCCCACCCCCTAT
The DNA here is from genome assembly GCA_949317995.1 of Acholoe squamosa. Taxonomy (NCBI): domain Eukaryota; kingdom Metazoa; phylum Annelida; class Polychaeta; order Phyllodocida; family Polynoidae; genus Acholoe; species Acholoe squamosa. The sequence goes on from OX439049.1 coordinate 41,322,219, forward strand.
CTCCTTCATTCTCTCCCTCCCTCCGTGCCTCTACCCTCACTCCCTCTCTTCCCAACTCTCTCTCCCTCCGGAAGTCCTACAATCAGACTGCTGTAGAATGGATATTCTTCCATTATCTATATGGTAAAGATACCTGTCACAAGTTGATGTAGATTAGATTGACAGTCAACAGTGACAGCAAGGTTTCTTTTTAAATCAGAATAATAGTGTTTAACTGTACATTATACTTTCAGTTGTATAGAGTCATTGGAGGGCATGCGTTGTGATAGACATAATTATATTGTCCGTATGTGGATCTTTTGGACCCCCATCCATTGCCACATGGAAAGTTTCGTTTAATTCTATATAAGTTTTATTTTTATTAGATGGTCTCCCATATAATTGTTATTAATCAAAACATATGAGCTTTGGCGCTTATGCCCTTCCATGTGTGCAAATTCCATTGAGACCAGACATATTGTTCTTTGAATTGGGCTTATCAAAATGTATTTCATGTCACAAGGGAGCTTATGTCAAGTGGTAGTCTTTTCCTATATTGTCTCCCTAAACTTCGCGATGTCATTTCTCTGCACAATATATTCATGAGGATTGATTGGGGGGTATTTGTTTGAGTTATCTATACAGCGTATGACAGCTTCGTCATTGGGGTTAGCAAAGAATGCTATGGAGCGACGAGTATGCTGTACCTCAAAATCCTCCTTTGGTATCACCACTCGGTGCTTCTGAAAGAGCATGTAAATGTCTTTGTAGGATCATATATGCGACATAGATACTTTATGCTTCACACTATATTTCAATTTCCAGAAGCATAAACAGATTACGAACAATAATTATGATAGTGTGCTATGTGTGGTCTTCACAGAAGTAAACTCTTTAGCATAATGTGGGTGGTCTGGGTGTGATATTGGTCATTTTCTGCCAATATACTTCATCAAATGATGTATGAGTAGCATACTTATTTTGCTTTTAAAGTTTAATTGGAAATGTATGACTATATTTTTACATATTCCTCACCGTGGAGATAAGTCTATCAGCTGTCCACCTCTGCATCATGTCGGCGATGTTTACCAGAACAGTTCCTTCAACAGGTGTAGCAGGGACATACCGGCCTGCTCGGTTCATAACCTATTGTAAGCAATGAAATGAACGACATCATATCACTTGTGGTTTCCCCCCACATAAGTATACACGTGTTACGCCGAATTACAGCCATTAATATTAAGAATTGAAGCACCACAACTCTTTCATAGGGTATGGCCTAAGACTGAATAGGAAAAGGACTATTTTTTCAGGATAATATTATGTAAAAAAAAAATGGCACACCCAAAATACTAGTCACACTAGCAATGGTCTGCACAATTAATATGTTCCTACCTCAAGCCCGCCTATGTTGTCTTGGTAGAGAAGTGTGACAGACCCATAGTCGGTGTGTTCACCACATCGCAGAACACCAGGCCTCTGAACTAGTAATAGAATAATTCTGTGATAGGAAAGGCTGTGACAGTGATGGACTAGAACTCCCATCCTCTTATACCACCATGCATGAAGGCTAAGTTTACCATGATCAATGTATCTTAAGTTATGCAATGCAGTCTTTAGGAGTCTGGACTTCAAGTCCATGGTCAGGACGCTGGCACAGTGCCCAGTCAAGGTAGGGATGCGTTGCATGTGTGTGTGTGTGTGTGGGGGGGGTGGCGATTTATGCATTTTGGGCCGATGGAGGGTGGCGGAGGGTTGATGGATGTTGGGCAGAGGGTGTATATGCGGACCCTCTGCCCACCCTGCATCTGACTCCAACACCATCTCCACGTCCTGTCTCTGACTCCTACACCCTCTGCACATCGTCTATGCACCCTGCTTCTGACTCCTCCACCCTCTATCCACCCTGTGTCTGATTTCTACACCCCTTTTGTCTGATCTGATTTCAACACCCTCCGCAAACCGGTATCTGAATCTGGCACCCTTCACCCACCCTCTGCCTGACGCAGCCTGACCGTTGTTCGACTGAAACGTTCCCCCAGGTAAACAAGCAAATACTTATTAGTAGTCTACCTGAGATAGACAAGAAAACTGACCAATCACGGACCAGGGACAGCAGCAGCAGCTGCTATAGGCAATATGGCAGAGTTCTAACTCATACTTTTAGGCTGCAAACATGGTGTGAACACACTGATATCTTAGTTTGTGGGTAGAATTTCGCTCTCTAGTATATTTTTACTGACTAAATTGTAAATATATGGAGATAGAGAGTAAAGACAACCACTATCATTGCATAATTTCTTATAATGGGCATATCTACAATAACATATCCCAGGTACACATCCCACCCCTACCTTACCCCAGGTACACATCCCACCCATTCATTGAGACGAAAAGTCTGGTAACCTTGGTAACGTGCCGACGTCGGCACACCGGATGCCGGGGACAAACTGGTGCTCTGCGCTTGACACTCCATGTTACGTACCATACTGAAATGCTACACTGGAACCCTGCTCATATTTCAAATGGCTACCACGGCCATAAGAATGCCCCAATCCCTTCTTAATTGTGGGATGATTATTTTCTATGCCATTGCTTTCTATTCTCCTATTGAATGTCCTTTGAGTCTGAACATACATGAGAAATTTGAACTTTTAATTGTGGACATAGTGCTGACGCACACAAATCTGTCCCCTGCACAATATGGCGCGGTCCGTGTGCACGTGACACGTTACCTTGGTGACTCACTACGAAACGTGGTTACCGTCCGGACGAATACCTTACCCCAGGTACACATCTCACCCCTACCTTACCGCCGGTACACATCCCATCCCTACCTTACCGCAGGTACACATCCCATCCCTACCTTACCCTAGGTACACATCACACCCCTAGCTTACCCCAGGTACACATCTCAACCCTATATTACCACAGATACACAACCAAACCCAACCTGAGATACACTATAGACCCTTTGACTACCTGAGGTACACTATGGACACCTTGCTTACTCGAGATGGGTATGGGTGGGCAAACTACCTGTATACCTTGGGTAATGTATGTATGGTAGACTACCTGGGGTAAGGTATTGGTGGGTAGACTACCTGGGGTAAGGTATGGGTGGATAGGTTACCTGGGGTAATGAATGGGTGGGTAGGTTACCTGGGGTAATGTATGAGTGGGTAGGTTACCTGGGGTAATGTATGGGTGGGTAGGTTACCTGCGGTAATGTATGGATGCATAGGTTACCTGGGGTAATGTATGGGTGGGTAGGTTACCTGGGGTAAAGTAGACTTTGACAATTGTTGTCAGCATACTGTATACTGGGATAGGTAAACATGTCCGAAATAGAAAACTATGCCATGGTAGCGGTATTCTGTGCTCTAATTCTCAATATATTTGTTATTCAGTCAGTAAAATTAATTTACAGAGCATAATTCTACATAGAAATGCATATATCAGTGTTTTTACATCACACATACAGTCCCAAACTACGATCTACAGCCACTGCCATGTTGTTTATAGCAGCTGCTGGCCCCCTCCACCTGCTGCTGTGCACTCTGGCCTCTGATTGGTCACTTTCCTTGTCTCTCTGGGGTAGACTACTAATGAGCTAGACCTAGTTTACCTGGGGTAACGTCTCAGTCGAACAACGGTCAGGCTGCATGCCGCACTCCTAACCTGCAGTGCACCCTAGGGGTAATTACGTCACCGGTATTTAGGCATTTTTGAGGACCCACCCACCCCCTTGTCACTGTTTTTGTATGGAACATAATTGTGACATGATCTGCGAAAATGGGACTTAGTGCAGGGGGTTCTAAGACCCCTTCTCCCAGTATATGCCACAATTATAGAGGAACACAAAGTCCCCCCACCCCCTAAGCGGTGACGTAATTGTTGAACCTTCCCCTATGTCTGATTTCTACCCCATCTGCCTAATATGCGTGCGGAGCCTCTATGCTGACTTGGAGAATGAGCGAGCACAGTCGGCCAAAAACTGCATTCTAGGGTGAAATTATGCATTAAGTATTATAAGAAAGTCCTGTTAATTGAGAATTATTTCAATCTATGGGGCACTTTTAAATAGATGACGGGTGAATGGAGCCGAAGTCACCTCTTAGAGTCTAGAGTCTCTGCTGAGGGCGAAGTAGGCCATAAGATGCTATGCACGACAAGCAGCAGCTGGTTCATTAAAGGCTAAGATATTGGATATACCTGTGAGTTTATTGTGTCCCAGGGTCGGGCATCACTTTAGAAGAGTGTGTAAAAGTCTTTCTTGCCCCATCTTTCTACAGGAATACATTGACTAGTTGCCACTCACAGAAAGCTGCTGAAAGGTCCTGATTGGCTCTTTCATTGCATAAGACAAAAATAGAAAATTGAGAAAATGCATCATACCTATATCCTTGGGTACTGGAGGATAGAAGGCTGCACGGATCGCAGTTCCGTTAGGTCGTGAGAGAATACTATTCATCCTGACAAAGTAGTTGGGGTCCTAAGAATGGAAAAAAAAATGATAGTGTGCAGTGGGAAGTAAAATCGTCTTGACTGATAATACTAATATTAATATGGAGATGGTTGTTAAACCTAGACAAGAAGGAAGAAGGATATCTGATGCTACCTGAACTGCTATGTTTCCGGTAGCATCTGATAGGGCACCGAAGCAATCACTGCAAGATTCAAAGCTGGCGGGTAAATAGCCTTGCGCTATAAGACTTTAGGTTATCTTATCTGCTTCATTACAAGGTGTAATCATTATCAGCGCCTTATAGGGGAAGTAGCTCTGGTAGAGTACTAATGCACCTACTCAATAACTATAAGTCTGTATTACAGGTTACCATTTATTGAACATTCCATTTCCAAGCGACATCCAATCCTTATTTACATTGACTCCTGTTGAGGGTTATTGGTATTCACTTTAACCCTTCACATATATGTACAGTTATTCGCATGACTCCTTATATATGATTGTGGGTGTGTGTGTGTGAGACCTCTGCCCGCGATCACCAAGGCTTAAGTAACAGCTTTATCTAACACTCGTAATCCTACATAGTGCTAGTGATAATACATCTGGTGCACTCTCCTATTGGATTAACTCCGCGAGTACATCGCCCAGTTGCCGACCCTCTAGCTTCGTGTGTTACCTTATTCCAATAATAATAAATCCTCCTTTATCGTCCTTTATATATATATATCTCTGTCCCTTTACTAGTTCACTATTCCCCTGGTAGGGACCCCCTATGTCTTTGATAATACTTTGGCCCAGTTTGTTACCTTGGGCCACTTATGTTGGTATTTTCATATATATTATTATATTAGCTGTAAGGGGCCTTCTGTTCTATCTTTTGGATAAGCTCCCTGGTCGGTCGGTGTAGGTGGGAGGGTGCATAGTATATCCTGTTTACATGATTCTTCCAATCTTTACCCATCTCTTTTTACCTTGCAGGTGTGGTTCTCCCTGGTCGTCTTCCATCTCTATGTTAACCCTTCATGGATCATGCTAACCCTTTACGGATTATAGTCTACACCTATGTACATTATTACTTCTGACACTCATTATTTATCACAACTACTCTTATGTGCCCTTGCGCAGTGCAGGGGGGGTCCATTAAAACAACTTGTTGTTTTATGTCTTGTATATATGTATACAGATACAGACACTCATATACAAGTATCTACATTTTGCTTTTAAGCTCTTACTGGTAACCTTCTTGCTTTTGGCCGTTTATGTATATATATATATTATATTTACTTATTTACATGACCTAGATTTCTTTTACTAGGTCTTTTCTTTCTATTTTCTTGTTCCTATGGGTTATTAACCTTTTTTTGTTTTTTAGATACCCGGGTTCGAGACCCTCTTGGGCCTACGGCCTCACTACCTGGCCCTGGTTGGCATCCTTTTACTTACTGACATAACCCATTCCATCAGCGATATACATCGTAAGCCCGTTGTATCGCCAACATTGGCTATCAACAGTGAAGCAACACCTTTTTGTGTACCCTGACATTCCGAACCGCACCCATACAGCCTGCAGGAACGCCCTGCCGACCATAATGTGGGTTGCCCGTCTCATGGACGTGTTAAACCCTTTTACTATAAATGCAATGCGTACATCACAGCCTGACGTTGCCCAACTTGTACTGATCAATGGACAACAATGTTACTGCCAATACCGTAACACAATTCCATGGGACAATGTATATCAACACTACATAGTCTAAACAGTGCCCCATACTCCTTTGCAGCAATATACATGCACTAATGTATATAATATATACACGACCAGTCCGTTATACAATGGCAAGTCTCAAAGTTCAAGTCCATATTGCCGCTAACATATTTACATTGTTCAGTGAATTGTACTGATGGTGCCCGCGGTATCCTTGGCACTCCCCTCAGCACCACCATCCTAATACTGGCCTTACCCCATATACACTAATAGTTACACATGTCTTCACGCCCTATGTGCTGGCAGTGCTCGCCGTATCCTTAGCACCCCAACCAGCATTTGTGTCATACCGTCCACAACACTACTCCGCCGGTCCCACTAACTCAGTATAAGTTTCCCCATCATTCCCGGCACAAACCTCCGGCAATGGCCGCGACTGCACGGACGACGTCACCCTTGTTGGTTGTCTGCCCATCTGCTGTACCGCCCTTGAATGTTCTGCAGCCGTATCCAGAGAGTGTACCATGATGGCATTAGCTCCTATGGCGGACCACCCTGCTGCTGATAAGGCCGGTATATCGTGCGGCACCACGGAGGCCAACCCCCCAGAGTATCTTAGCAGCCTGGCTATGACCACTCCATTCAATTTGTCCAGCTCCCTGGCGGTAGTTCTGGATACCTTAACCGCATCGGGCAGCCCCACTGGTATAGCCAACTCCCCCGATGCTCTCTCTGTTGAATACAATGTCCTGCCCCACAATATCTGGGCCATGTGCCCCTTGCACGTAATGGATATCCCTACCTTATTAATGAGCGGCTCGCCCATAGGTCTCTGAAATACATGATCGACCGGCACACTACACGATCCTAAGTGTACCACTTCATTCACAGCATCGGATGACAGTTCCAAATATATCCCATCGGGCAGCCTCTTTCTCTGTAGCTGCCTCACTTTTCTTATTAAGTATATTGCCAGTATTATCAGTACCACCACTATTATAGCTAGTCCTGTAATGGTGGAGTCCGATGCATTGTCCACCTGCGGGCATTCTTTCCTTTTATCCTCTGGTAAACTGTCCCATAGTCCTTCCGCCCAGGATTTTCTAAACAAGGCAACCACCCCCGATGCAATGGCCTGTTTCTTCGCGCATCCCAGGTACAACAACAATGCCAAAAGAAGCAGACCTGCTGCCACTCCTGCGTATCCGCCTATAGATAACGTGGTTAATGATTCCAACTGTACTTGCCCCAGTCCGTCCTCAAAAGTAAGAAGGCCACTGTCCAGCCTGTCCGCCAACAATGCCATCTTTACTTTGACAGTAGAATTTAATTCGGATGCTTTCTGTTCCATTGCCATCCTAACACTGGGTGGCAGGAGATCTCGCTTCAGTGTCGCCACCTCCCTACCATTTATCATCGCTGCCACCCACTCGTGTCCCAGTTTACCCATTTTTAGTAGCTCGTTAGAAGAGAAATGTACCTCTGTTTTCAACACCTTCTTGGCACACCCTTTTAAACTGTACGGCATCCACGATCCCGCCGTGAGAAAGGCACAATCGCACGCTACTTCGATTACACTACAGTGATGGATTGTTATTATCTGCGGAGGCTGCGACCCGCACAACAATTGTCCTTCTATTTCCGGCCCCACTATCAGAACTTTATTGTCCCCCATCGCCATAGCCATTGACAGAAATGTGGGTCTTACCACATATTGAATATTACAAAGAAGTTGTATGGCTATCTGATCATTCCGTATGAGGGCCGCCACACATGACTGTTCACTTACTTTTCACATATGCGGGACATCTGGACAAATTGCCACTGTATCCCCTATGCACCTGGACCACGTCACCACGGGTGTAGCGATATAATAACTTCCGGTCCTTGAAATGGCAATTTCATTTGGCAAGTCTGCTATGATATTTCCGTCTGCTTTCTTATCCTTGATGCGTACGGGCACCGGGAATACCACTACCTGGTAGACACTGAAAATGTGCTCCCCACTAACCACTGGTATGTTCAGTTTGAGGTATATACGTCCTTCACTCCGATAGCATTGTACTATTGTATTCTCATAATAATAGTCCGGGTCCGTAAACGCCACGGAGTACCTAGGGTAGTTCTTGCTCAGATACATTGCAGCCTGTCGGACCATCTTTTGAATGTCCTTAGGGGATATGAGCCGGGGTGACACTTTGTGCTTAATTGCCTCCCTTATTTCCCCCGCAAATTCTGCTATCCTTTGTATTTCATTCATGGAGTGTAACACATACCCTAGTTTCGTCCTGAGCATAGCATTGACATGCCCCTGAAATATTGATAGATCATATATAGCCGTGGTGTTCTGATTCACTCTGTGCCCCATAAAGGTCCGGAAAGTCAACATTTCTTTTTGTGTCTCAAACAAAACCTGCCTCTGCTTCAGTGCTTTGTCCAATTCCTGCTGTATTGTCTTAAAATTGTTATCCCCTTTCGCAGCCAGTTCTTGCAGCATCTTATAAATCTTCCTCTGGGTACCTTTCATAATATTTATGCGTTCACCGACAGCCTCCACATCACTTGCCCGAGCTATTCCAAACACATGATATGTAAAATCTGAGAAAACATTAAGAATCGGTATTCCAGCCCTCTTAACTCTGTCAGTATCATTCTTCTCAGGTTTAAGTTCCAATGTGTCTCGAACTATGGACTGGTGTACCTTAATCATCTCGTCATTGGCCGGGTCCAGCCATTCCTCATTTAACTTAATGATGTCGCACAGTCCGGGGTATATTACTGAAAAATTTGACACGATATTTATACCCCTCACTGTTTTTATACACTCGTTGTACATGCTAGTGTCCTCTGGGGGCTCTTCTTTCTGATTCAACTCGAGCATAAATTCCTGTGATACATGATCAGAATCAGCAATACTGATTATCTTCCCGGGCTTCATGACAACCCCTAAATCAACCCGGTCCTTAATACCAAAATCCATATCTGCAGCCCCCGGACACTGCAGTATGAAAAACCACATAATGGCCAGAATGATATCCAACTCACCACTATGCTTATGGCCATTCGGCCACACCCTCAGTCTGCTCGCCATATCTTGTCCCTCTGACGTTTCACTCACCCTCTGCTACCCGGTTTTTTCATTCGGGCATTTATCTCCAAGACAGTAATCCATCCATTAGCTAGTTTCTGGTACTGTTAACACCAATCTTAGGTCCTCTCCACTTTCCACATTATCATTTCAGCCGTTACTTATGTTACATGTTCAGCCATTTTATTGTACCTTTCGCTGTTAAGCGATTTCCACCGTCAATCCGCCATCCATTTATACACCTTTTTATACATCTTATACAGGGGTCATTTAGATAAGACGTCCCTTTCCAGTTCTCATTCGCAGTAGGGAACCACTTTGTTCAGAGTGTTTGTAAAACTTGAACATGTCGGACTACGTTATACTCGCTTCCGCTGGTAGGGTGATTGGTTATGCCACTGACAATCTACCCGTTGGTCAGTTTTATCTATTCGTGCCTCAAGACCAGGGTTCACCCTGTTATAACCAATCGCATACTATCCCTTGCACCATTGTTCATGTGGGACCCCTCAACTCAGTACGGCCTAGTCTGAGTACCGTCCAAACAGCACTCATCCAGCACTGTGGGTACACCGCCAATACTGCCGTCAAGGTTCGTATTTCGAGCGGCGATCCTGACGTCGTCAACCCCTGGGTACCTGGAACCCTATCTACCACACAATCCCATGGCGGCGGCTTATACCTGACGTCCAGCTTGTCGAACACCACCGTCACCTATAGCACTACCCCAAGGATATCCTCGGGTTTTGCGACCTCATCATCCCGGTCGTCCCCTCTTCACGCTGCCGTAGGCGCCGCCATTACGCATATACCAACTTCACACACTGCTACTATTACCCAGTCCAGCGGGACATCTGGACCTTCCACCTGCAACCCAGGTGTGTTCCCACAGGTGCCCCGTGCCTTTGCACAGCCCGGCACCTAATACGGCGTTCCTTCCTTCCCATTAATTGGACTCACTACTGTCCACATGGCCCGTCCGGCATTGGTCTCTGCCCAATCACCTCTGCCTACCACCGTGTATCGCACTGACCATACAACGTCCCCAGTCGCCGGCGGAAGTTGTCAATACTCCTTGTCACCTGTCTCATTCCCAGCTCTGCGGGCTGTCCAAGTCTCATCGCCGGCCTCTACATTCCCCACTGCATCCACTCTTGCACCTGGAGGACCCCTTCTCAACGTCATGGGCGGCTATTCTCCTTCATCATCACCTTATGATCAAGCGCCCAGCATGGACATGGACACTCTAGACATGGAATTCTCCCCTTCTCATAATGTAGACTTCGATCTATGCAACTACTTGCTGTCCTCTCGTGAGTATTACGTCATCATAACCGTAGTACTTCTGGGTATCCCATGCTCGTATCTCATTAAGTAACGTGCCGACCTTGGCCCAATTATCTTTTTATTTCTAACGTTCCGTCTCATTGATCTGTTCTTAGGAACCATCTGCTGAACAGGACGTTGCTGCACACACTGTAGCAAATTTCCCATGTTACCATTCCTTCTGCACTAACGTTTTGAATATGGGCATGGGGGCGTCTCCCTCATAATACTTATCATATACGGTGCTGTAGCCTGTGTGGCCACATAAGTATACACATCCAATCTTTGTCTTTCAGCTTCAGCTACCCAAGCCTCCACACAATGAATGCACACGCATTGATTGGTAAGTCCCATTAATGCTCCACTATAAACATCCTTAGTAACTGGTATGATCAAACATTGCGGTCCCTGTGTTGATCCAATCCTATATGTTTGAAAATGAATGCCATAACCTCCCGCATTAACAATGTCTTGGGGTATTTCATTTTGTGATATCACAGGCATGTATACAATACTAAAGTTTGCAGTTATAGTTATATATTGGAAATACTGCGCTTCCACTGCCTTAACATACCCAGTGTGATTTATTGGCACGGATTGATCCACCGGCGGTGGCTGCTGATAATCTCTAACAACCCCCCCAGCTGCGGCCGACATAAACTGGTTCAAAAAGGGGTAAGCTCCAACAGCTGGTTCCTTGTTTTTAATAGTTGGTTCCAGTGCTGATGCGCCACTTTTCTAAGTGGTTCCAGTATGCTATGGATTGTTAACAGCTGCTTTCTGAATCCGTGCGACAATCACAAAATATTTGTCCTCTTTCAGTACCGCTATTCCGCTGGTTGATTCCCCATTAACCTTTAACTCCCATTGCACGTCACTACTGGTAGGGTTAACTTGCATCTTCACCACAGCACCACTGTTATATGTCTCTGTTCCTTCCTTCACTAGCTGTGTTCTTAAAGAGCTATCGGCAGGCATCTCTTTAACTCTTGGTGGTAAGTAACTCCAGTAACTCATCGTATAATGGTAGTGGTGCGCCTCCCAATAAAATGTCATATAGCACTGATATATTCTCCAGTACCAATCACTCATACGATGTGCATCATCCAACTGTTACCTTCATAGTGACACTATGCTAAGTTCTGTTTACCATTTATACCTATGGTATGTCATACCCTCTCACACGTTCATGATGGTAGCGTCCAGGTCCATGCCCTACCTGTCGGACACCCCCCTATTTATACAGGTAGTCAGATGTGTATTCCTGTACTGCCTATAGATGCCATGCTGGTATTTGGATTCCACCTATGACTTTCCTGGCCCCATTTCTGGACACTACCAATTCCACCCCATTATTCACAAGTCGCACACTCCTTCGTTGCAGATCGGCCACCACTCGACTTAATGACCTTCTTTATCGTCCCGTAACCTGCCTTCTTTCTCATATACCGCGCCACAGCCTTTTTCTTGTGTTTATAACTGAGAAAATGTTGCCTCAGTCTACTTCCATTTGCAAATCCCACTTCACATATTCCACAGTGCTTGGGTAGTTCTCTATGCCCTTCTTCTTCGTGTTTGTGAAAAGCTTGCTTGGTGGGAAATATCACCCCACACAACCAACATACCATCATAACATTTACCTCATCGGTACCCTTTGTTCCCAGCACTGCTAGGCTGTCATTGTCCATTTCCTCTTGTCCCGTATACAACCTACCTATCCGAGTCTGTGTAGCTTTATTTGACATTGACCCTTTATGCCCAATCTCCTCAGTCTGGCATTCCTTATTTGTCATGGAAGGCTGCCATCATGCATACATTCTCAGATCCAATGGTTGTATTTCCATGTTCTGCTCCGTCCAACTCATATCCATGGAATTCCCATCATTTTGTGTCATATAGTAATCCATTCTTTAGTACTGTGTTCAATAGTAGCTGCCTTAAGTACAGTTTCGTTTTGCCACTGGCGCTTCTTCCACCGTGCAGTTTTCCTAGAACCTCTCCCACGTACTCCCTCATACCAATGGGAGCCTCTACTATTGCTCCTACTATATACTACACCTTGCCCTCAATTTGGGACATGTACATCCCCTAGCGTTAATCGTCACTATTATACTTCTTATGTTTATCTTGCTCCTTTTTATCCCTAATTAATCTCCTGGCAATCAGCCTCTGTTCTCTGTCATAATCCCTCTTTTCCTTAGCCTTACTCTTTTCACTTTCCATTCTGGCCCTACTTTCTTTGAATTCTCGCATTTTGGCCGCGTTAGTGTTTTTCAATCCTTCCTTTCTCTCCGAGCCTTCCCTCTCATCATCTTCTAGAGTCTGCCCACTAGGTTTTTTACTACTCCATTTATGTAATTTATCCCTCTCTTTGGACAATTCCTTCAGTCTTTTATCCTTCAAAGCCTGAGCCTCCTGAAAATTGGGCTTCATTCTCAGGCCTTTTAATACACCTTGGTCGGCCCTTTTTTGTTTGCCCATTCTCCTAAATTCATCTTGTACATCCGATGGACCATTTACCACCGTCTTTCCACTTACTGGTTTCCCATGTTTGTCCCATTTGTCTGTTGTTTGTTTTCCCACAGCCGTACGAGGGCAGGCTATGGCCTCTTCAGCCTGTTCCCTCCTTCCGTTATAAACGGGATCTACTACCTTGGGAAAGACACCCTGGTCTCCCGAGCCTGCCTGTGTCATAACGGCACCATGGGCTCCATCTAATTCATCATCTTCATGCTGTGCTATGCAGCTCCGCTGTAGGACAGAGGGGTTAGGGACATCCTGGTCAGTCGGAGGATGGGTATTCCCCATCACTTGACCCTGGCCGGAAGCATTGCCTAGGTTGCCTCGGGCCCCCAATCGCCCGTCTTCATCAGATTCAGTCGATTGGCTGTCCCCCTCTCTACCTCTCGGCTGGGGAATCCATCCGTACTATTCTCCTGTCGTCCGGTATATTCAACCTCTGCCTTGTCACTATCCTCTGTACTACTAGTACTTCCACCGTCATCATCATCAACACTCTCGTCACCGCTACTGTTACCATAATCAGTACCAAGGTCACCTTCCTTCCTCCTTTCCATCTCCTTGTTTCTTTGTACAATTTCCTTGTCTTTTTTACCCTGCATGGCTGGACTCCATGGCTCGTATGCCCTTTTTAATTTATTAATGTTCACCAAGTGTGGGATAACTCGCCCGTCCAAAATGTTCCTGAGCTCGACCAGATTATCCATTACTACCCGTTCAATCCTATATGGTCCTTTTAATACACCTTGGTCGGCCCTTTTTTGTTTGCCCATTCTCCTAAATTCATCTTGTACATCCGATGGACCATTTACCACCGTCTTTCCACTTACTGGTTTCCCATGTTTGTCCCATTTGTCTGTTGTTTGTTTTCCCACAGCCGTACGAGGGCAGGCTATGGCCTCTTCAGCCTGTTCCCTCCTTCCGTTATAAACGGGATCTACTACCTTGGGAAAGACACCCTGGTCTCCCGAGCCTGCCTGTGTCATAACGGCACCATGGGCTCCATCTAATTCATCATCTTCATGCTGTGCTATGCAGCTCCGCTGTAGGACAGAGGGGTTAGGGACATCCTGGTCAGTCGGAGGATGGGTATTCCCAATCACTTGACCCTGGCCGGAAGCATTGCCTAGGTTGCCTCGGGCCCCCAATCGCCCGTCTTCATCAGATTCAGTCGATTGGCTGTCCCCCTCTCTACCTCTCGGCTGGGGAATCCATCCGTACTATTCTCCTGTCGTCCGGTATATTCAACCTCTGCCTTGTCACTATCCTCTGTACTACTAGTACTTCCACCGTCATCATCATCAACACTCTCGTCACCGCTACTGTTACCATAATCAGTACCAAGGTCACCTTCCTTCCTCCTTTCCATCTCCTTGTTTCTTTGTACAATTTCCTTGTCTTTTTTACCCTGCATGGCTGGACTCCATGGCTCGTATGCCCTTTTTAATTTATTAATGTTCACCAAGTGTGGGATAACTCGCCCGTCCAAAATGTTCCTGAGCTCGACCAGATTATCCATTACTACCCGTTCAATCCTATATGGTCCTTTGTATCTATTAGCAAACTTAGACGTGCTGTTTGATGCACACCCCGGGTCGTAGTAGTACACCCATTCTCCTTCCTCGAATTGTATAGGCCGGGCATTTTGATCCATTCTTTTCCTAATTATTTCCTCATATTTCAATGTATTTTCCTTTGCCATTGACTCCATGACTTCAATCCTCTGTTTTGTTCTTAGAAACCATTCATGGTCGTCGCCGGCATTTGGCATGGGCCTATCCTTCACCATCCCCACCGGTATGGGGTCTCTCCCAAACATCAAGGTGTATGGTGAGAACCCTGTCCTGCTACTAACATGATATCTCACACTCCACAGTGCCACTGGCACCAAATCCGGCCATGTTTCGTGGTCCTCAGTAATGTAACATGCTATTGTATCTTCTATTGTACGGTGCAGGCGCTCTACCCTACCATTTGAGGTTGGATTTCTCGTGCTTGTAAATCGTTGTTTACTCATCAACCTGGCTGTTACCTCCCTAAACATTGCTCCTATAAAGCTGGCACCCCTATCTGACATGAGCACTTCAACTCTACCATACCTACACACTATTTCTTGTAAGAAAACGGCCGCCGCCGTCGTGGCCTTACAGTCCCGAGTACAAAACGCTTCTGGCCATCCTGTAAGCATGTCAATAAATGTCATTATGTATTGTTCCCCGTTCTTGGCTTTCCTCAAGGGTCCTACAAAGTCCGTCTGCACCACCTGCCATGGAAACTCGGGCCGCTCCCATGACTTGGCCATTGCTTTATAGTGCGGCCCCCTTTTTCTGAGCGCGCACCTCTCGCAGGCCCGTACATAGTTAGTTATGTCCACAAACATGTTTTTCCAATAATACTTTTCTAGCAACATGTCATTCATAGCTGATGCCCCTACGTGGCCTCCACAAAACATGTCGTTGTGCATCATATACAGGACTTTCTCCACCAACGTCGGTGGAACCATAACGCGCCCATACAGTTTTACCGGTCCCCTATAATTCCTCTCTTTTCTCTGCCTATTGAATTTGCACAGCAGCCCGTTATCATTTACTCCCATAAGCTCTGAACTGTACAGTATGGTTCTGGCTTGTTCCCTACTTTCGGGGAGAATATTCTTTTCCAGGAACCTCAAAATGGGCCCCAACTCCAGGTCATTTTCCTGTTCCCTTCTGATGTCCACTTCATCTAATTCATCCTCCTGTATCTCATGCAACACTAATTCACAAGTTCTAGCTGTATTACCTGTTGTGTATATTCTACCTTCCTTATCCTCATTCAGGTCATGAATCAGCAGTTCACATCCAACATCAGGTTCAAACTCGCCAGTTTCATTGTCTGGTTCCAGCTGTCCCCTTTTTAATGGAACTCGTGATAAATAATCCGGGAGATGATGGCCCTTTCCTGGATGGTACTCAATCTTAAAATCAAAAGGTGTTAATGCGAGACCCCATCTCCTCAACCTCTGAGACGGCGCCTTATGCGCATTTTGCAATAGCGGCACCAATGGTTGATGGTCCGTCATAATTGTGTTTTTCCCTGAATGCAACATGTCCTCATGATGCTTAAGCACCTTTATGATTGCCAACCCTTCTTTTTCAGTAACTGTATAATTTCTTTCTGCCTTATTGAGCGTATATCCATAATAGGTCACCGGTCGTAACTGCGTGCCCACCATGTGGCATATTGCAGCCCCTATAGCTGTCCCACTAGCGTCAGCCATTATATAGAAATGTCCTCCTATCTGTGGATGAATTAATAGGGGGGGCGATGTCAATTTCTCCTGAATTATCTTGAAGGCATTCTCACACTCCTCAGTCCATTCCCATGCAGTGTCATTTTTCAATAGATTATTCAGCGGCACAGCATACACAGCAAACCCAGCTATGAAATTTCTGTAATAATTACACAGCCCCAGAAACGACCGTACCTGCGTCTTATTGCCTGGCCTACCGAACTCCTGTATCTTATCAGTGATAGCCGGCTGTGTAGTCAGCCCTTCAGCTGTCACTACATGTCCCAGAAACTGTATTCTATCCCTACACCATTCACACTTCTTTGGTTTAATCGTCAGCCCTGCTTTAATAAATGCCTTAAGCACCTTATCAACATTGAGAATGTGTGATTGTATATCTGGGTCAAAGACCACTACGTCGTCCAAGTATGCCATGCAATATTCCGGGATTAACCCTTCCAGAGCCATTGACATAATTCGTGTAAATTGCCACCCGCTGTTCTTCATACCAAATGGTATTCTCCTATATTGCCACACACCTGAACTTGACTCAAACGCCGTGTAATGCTTGCTACTTTCATCCATATCGCACTGATGGTATCCACTTAGCAAATCCATACATGAGAACACTGTAGGTTTCCTGTATGCCATGTACATAAATAGGCTCCTTGCGGTTGGCATAGGGTACGAATCACTTTCCGTTATCATGTTCAACACCCTATAGTCTGTGCATAATCTGGTCTTACCATCCTTTTTCTTGACCAACACCAATGGAGTCCTATACACACTTGTGCTAGGTTCAATAATTCCTAATTCCAACATTTCACGTATTTGCCTATTGATTTCTCTCATTTTTATCGGCGAACACCTGTATGGTTTTACCTTGCATGGCCCTTTTTCTGTATTCACTTTAAGCTTCATTGGGGCATATGTACAATGCCCCAATTCCGACATGTCAAATGCAAACGCGTCACAGTTGTTAGCCAGCATCTCTTTAAATCGTGCCTCCTCATTCTTAGATATGCATGTATCACCCAATGATAGCATTCTTATCCTATTTTTCTTTTTATCCCTAGCACTCTGTATGTCTGCCTTCTTTTTCTGGGTCTCAACCTGGACATTAATGTTGCATATTGTAGCCAGCCTTCTGTTCTGTACACCTCCCGTCCTAGACGTTACCATATCATCCGGTGTCCCTTCCTTTTGAATGTCCAAAATATCACACACTTTTAGTGTATCTAACTTAGGTGCTTCTATTATTTCTGCATATCCCAAGACATCATATCTACTGACAAACACTACACTGTCGGTCCAATTGCCTACCTTAGTCCACCAGTTCTTTCCGACGAAGTTCAAACTCTGTTCCAATGCGACCATTGTCAGGTTTGAAGGCTCGACTTCTACCACATCCCATGGGTCCTTACTCAGCTGTTCCCATGGTTCCAACCTAATTATTTCCTCAGTCCACGGTTCCAATCTGATATCCTCTATTGCTGACACCGGGCATCCCGTAAATAGCTCTATTACACTATTCTTCATTCTAATATCAGCCCGTACATCCAGAAGTAAATCCCTGCCTAATATGACCTTATACAGCAATTCCGGCACCACATCAAAATTATAATACACAACTGCTCCTCCCATAATGACCTTTACCCTAATGTTTTCTATAATTCGTGTCTCATTGTTGTTTCCAAATCGTACTGTCTGCTTCATTCCAGCAGTTGACTCCCATACATCATCATCTGTCAACTTATCTCTGACCTCCTTGGCCATGAAGCACTCTGAAGCCCCTGTATCAACGAGTCCTTGTATCTCTTCTCCTCCAATTACTACCGATACCACCATTGCTTGTTTTGAATGAGTATTTGTTTTAGGTCCGTTCGCCTGTATGATACTGAGTTCTATCGGCGAGCCGGACCAGTCCACGAGTTTCCCTGGTTCCTATCTCTGTTGTACCCAACTCTACCTTTACTCCATGCCTCCCGCGCTCCTACATCCTTCAACCAATAGCAGGCGTGTGTGCTATGGCCCTGCCTATTATGTATTAGGCAGAACGCTCTGCCTGGGCGAACTGTTTCTTTTCCTTCCTTTAACGCTTCCATTTCTGATCCATCCATTTTGGCCAACCTAGTATATTCCTCCTTTCTTCTATCATTCAAGTCGAACGGCCGAAATCCCCCTTGTTGCATCCTATTGTTCCCCTGCTGGTTGTAACTACCCCCTTGTCTCTGGGGCTCGTTCCTTCCCATCCAATTTCCTGCACCTCTCTGGGGAGGTCCCTGAGCCTCTTGTCCTCTCTGGTCCTCATACCTTCTTCTATTGTCGTATCTCCTCTCATCATTATACCTCCCAGGCCTTCCATATCCTCTTCCATTACCCCCAGTCCTATCATTATAGGCCCGGCCCTCCGGTGGCCTATTATTCATTTGATCTCTCCTGCCTAAATTATATCCATCCATTGCCATATTTTCTGCAATTGACCTGATATTGTCCTTCCAATATTGTGCCTCCTCATTGGCATCCTTATTTACCCTTCCTACCATTCCAGGGGTCCCGTTCTCAATCACCGCCGTTGTTGGTTGACTTACTCTAGGCTGCTGTCCTTCTAAATAGAGCGCCTGATCCAATGCAGACTTGATGTCAGTGTGGGCTGTCCTCATCAGTTCTCCTTGAATATACGGCAGGGTCCCTGTTAAGAACGTTCCCAACAGTGTATCATCATCATGCCCTTCTTTCTTTTGTTTCATAATTTCAATATAAAATTCCATGACCGTCTGTCCTGTTTTCTGTTTAAGTTGGGACACATCTTTCAGTTTCTGCCACTTCGGCCTTTTTTCCTCGAAGGCTCCCTTCAAGGCTTCCTCAATTAAGGCTACAGTATTCTTCTCACCATCGGGGAGGGCTTCAATCAAATCATATGCTCCTCCTCTAAGGTGCATTTTTATTACATCCAAAAATGCATCGGGTTCATAACCATAGATGACCCTGAGTGATTCCATTTCGTTGAGGAACCTCTCATAGCATTCCCCTTTGGCCCCGGAGAATGTGGGGAGCTTAATATTAGGATTAGCAGGCATATCTGTATGTCTTAAGTCACCTGGTACGTCCTCACCGTCGTCGTCTGATGGATCAGAAAAACTACTCCTATTGCCCGTTTGCAAGCTCTGTTTTGATCCAGTGTCACCTTCACTCTCAGTCAATTGCTCCTCAGGTGTCCTTGGTCTAACTGGTTTGTTATTAATACCTTCTATTTCTCCTAACGACCGCTGCGCATCCTCAAATCTTCTAACCAACTCGTTATTCTGTTCTCTTATCTTCCTATAATATTCTTCCTCACTATCTGTATCTCCCACCTGGGCCGCGCCGGGCAACGCAGGCTTCCTGCTTATAGGCTCATCATCAGCTATCGCTTCTGCCCGTATTTTATCAACATCTGATTCACTCACTATCTCAAAATCGTCTTCCCAAATATCTTGTTTCTTTTGTTTTGGTTTCTTTCATGACCTTGGTTTGTCGAAAGTTAGCTTCCTAGCAGCTGCTTCCAATATCTTCTCGCTAGAAGGTACCCTGGAGGAGGGTGTGAATACAGTGCTCGAGGTGTGTCCAAACGCCCCCTCCACCGAGGTAGCAGGGATGTCTGTCAAAAACCTCTGATCGCCGCTCAACCTATCTTCCTCCCGGGTGGCAGTGCTGACCTGGGTATAATCCTTCCCACACTGCCTACGTGTGGCTTCTCCTGCTTTCCCTGCTGGATTAGCCCCTGTCAGTGTGGGGTGACCCACAGGTGGGGCCTCTCCTCCTGGTGGTCCCCCACTAGCGTCCTTCTCAGCTTGTCCGGATATAGGGCCCTTCCGGCAGCCTGAAGTACCCCCAACAGGGTCCGGAGCACCCCAGCTTAATGCTCCAGTACACACACCTCCTGGGCTTTCTGGAGGTGGCCCAGTTCTACCATAGCTGTACTGCTTACCGTCCCAGTCTAACTGGATCTGCTCCGCAGGTCCTGCAGATCTTAAGGCCCTTCTTCCTATATTAGGATACCCACTTGTCTTACTGTTCTGGCCTAGCTCTGCATCAGGTGGTGCCAATTGATTGTCTCCAGTACCACCTGGCGAAATGTCCTGCGAGCTTGGTAATGTCCCTCCGTAATCCACAGTACTCTCACACACACTTATATTATCACCATCGCTCTCCTGTATCTCACCTAATACTTTTGGTGCACTAGTGTCCGGGAACGGGCATCCTGACATTTATACATCAAATGTAGTGCCCCTCGAGTTGATCACCATCTGCGCTATAAGACTTTAGGTTATCTTATCTGCTTCATTACAAGGTGTAATCATTATCAGCGCCTTATAGGGGAAGTAGCTCTGGTAGAGTACTAATGCACCTACTCAATAACTATAAGTCTATATTACAGGTTACCATTTATTGAACATTCCATTTCCAAGCGACATCCAATCCTTATTTACATTGACTCCTGTTGAGGGTTATTGGTATTCACTTTAACCCTTCACATATATGTACAGTTATTCGCATGACTCCTTATATGATTGTGGGTGTGTGTGTGAGACCTCTGCCCGCGATCACCAAGGCTTAAGTAACAGCTTTATCTAACACTCGTAATCCTACATAGTGCTAGTGATAATACATCTGGTGCACTCTCCTATTGGATTAACTCCGCGAGTACATCGCCCAGTTGCCGACCCTCTAGCTTCGTGTGTTACCTTATTCCAATAATAATAAATACTCCTTTATCGTCCTTTATATATATATATCTCTGTCCCTTTACTAGTTCACTATTCCCCTGGTAGGGACCCCCTATGTCTTTGATAATACTTTGGCCCAGTTTGTTACCTTGGGCCGCTTATGTTGGTATTTTCATGTATATTATTATATTAGCTGTAAGGGGCCTTCTGTTCTATCTTTTGGATAAGCTCCCTGGTCGGTCGGTGTAGGTGGGAGGGTGCATAGTATATCCTGTTTACATGATTCTTCCTATCTTTACCCATCTCTTTTTACCTTGCAGGTGTGGTTCTCCCTGGTCGTCTTCCATCTCTATGTTAACCCTTCATGGATCATGCTAACCCTTTATGGATTATAGTCTACACCTATGTACATTATTACTTCTGACACTCATTATTTATCACAACTACTCTTATGTGCCCTTGCGCAGCCTCAAGCCATGCCACTCAGAAGTAGGTCACAGTAGTGAGAGATCTAAATATTTCAGTAGCCATACAGTTGAAATTTTCACGATGCGTCTTCAGTATACTATGAGTCAGCTCCCTACACCTGACTCCATTTTGAAAATTGAACAGGACGTTCAGAGAAATTTTAATGTAGGTTAAACCCCCTATCCCTTCAACACTGTGACCTATACGTATGGCAGGAACGGTGACGTCATAAAATGCCCCTGTTTAAGGGTGAAATTGTAGCTCTGCAGAAACAGCTTTGGTCCCCTATGGATTTGTTTCCTGGCAATATATATATAGAGAGAGACATGTAATGAAGGATAAGATCTGATCAGAGATATAAATGATTTTAGAATGTCACCATTACCTGCAGTTCAAGCCCAATACCCATTAGTTTGAGTACAACATGACATAGCCTAGCGGTCGTCTCATATAGGTCCATTACTGCACTACGGAAACCAGGAATTTCTTCTTCAGGCCACTTCTGTGAAATCAGGAAAAAGAAACACAGAAGTCACCTGAATGCATTAATGTTGAATCAGCTTAGCATGATAACGCATAGTATAGCAAACTGTTGAAGGCAAGCTTGCACAATACCAACAGGAATATAACCATTAATTATTCCCTGATGTCCTGGTACTTTTAATAGCATAATACTTTACATATATAAGGTGTGGTCTATATGTGAGGATGAACCCCTGTTGCATGCTGTAGGATTATCCAAGGCTAGGGATGCAACTTATACATGTAAATGATGATATATTTCATCAATACAACAGCCTGTATACAGGAGGAGCCACACAGGGTTAGGCCTATGTGATGATACAATGATATTGTATCTTATGTATTCAAAAGCAAATGATGCATAGTAAATAATCATGATATCTGTCATATGAATAAAGAGATGTTCTTTTTTTCATTTTATGACGGCGCAAAAAAAGGACAAAAAAGACAAAAAAGAGATTGAGGTTTTGCAATAAGCAACTCACAAGGTCTGCGGGGTTAGGAGATCTGCAGAGGAGCATATATGTAATTAACAAACTCCTAACATGCGTCATCAAGTCTCAATAATGAATACGGGTCAGGTCGCCAGAAACCATCACATTTGGTGGTTGTCAGGCTCTTTTTGGGTTTGGGTGGTTCTGTAACAAATCATCATGACCTAAGCTGGTATTCCATGATCCTTTTTCACCAGGCCCAGGTAGGGCTACCAGGAAAACACAAATTCTTAACATTCCATCAAGGAGTTATGGTCTTCCAATGTCAAAAAAGGGCCTGAAAATGGCACTTTTTACATTAACATCGTCACAGTTAACATTACCATGAAGCTTTAACATTATGTGGATCAAACTTTTTTCACAACACACATTTACTCCTGGACTTTCACATTGTGTCCCATCTGAGTGATTTATTTAAACCCATGATATGGCTAACATGGAAAGTGGCTACAACTCTAATTTTACCACTTATAGATAGATGCATTTGGTTTTTTGCTTTGGTACAAATATCCTGATGCCACCACTATTTGACTTTGACTGAGGGCTATTTGTGTAAAATAATACAAATAATACACTTGGATGGGACATGTCCCATCCAAGTGTTTTATCCACAAAATGGAATTTGGGTGTTGTATGCATGTAACTAATAGGATTGTCTTTATCATTTTTTAGGTAGATAGTAGGCATGTTTTCCTCATCATTTGAGTAGTATGTGTGGATCAAGATGGTAAAAGGTATGCCCACAAGGGGATGTTCGAGCATACCTTTTACCATGTTGATTCACATATATTGGTGATAATTTTATTTTGTGGTATTGAGGTGTAAATTCTTTTTTTCCTTGGACAGGACATAATAGAGGTTTTCTTTCAGAAGATGTAAAAGCTGAACCATTGACATGAAAGGCATATAATGAGGTTTTGTATGAATAATATGCCTTGTTATCTAAATAATTTGAAAGAGATTCAGTGATATCTTTGTGGATGTCAGATGACTTAAAATCTCAGGAAATCTCAGGAAATGTGTAAAAATAATTAATTTTTTTCTAGATGACAAATACTGTGAAGAAAATGTAAGAACACATCATCTTTATGCTTAAACAGAAGATACAGGTGTTTTGCATATCTATGTGAGGTGTGGTGATGGTTGGATCACTCTAGACACTTAAGTGGTACCAAAACCATGACTGAATGATGAAAATACACAGTATTTTGTCCCGTCCGATTGTTTTAAAAAGGTTAGAGACTGCACTCTATATGGCTCCAGCCATAGGTGTATGGCCGTGGCCATTTCTAGCCCTGAATGGACAGATCTAAGTACTATATCAAAGAGAAATTAAAAGTGTATTTTCACCATGTTCTATTACTTTTATTATTTTTGTGAAAGCACTACATAAAAGAGTAACATTTATTTACCCAGGAACAGACTCAGCATGAAGAATTACAATATATATGTGAAGTAAATCATTGATTTTGTCACCAGATAACCATAAAAGGTACCTGTCAGTACCACTAAAGCCTATTTCCGATTTTGGTGTTAAATTTCCTAAAGAAAACACTAAGCCCATGTAAAAGTTTAGAGCATTTTAAACAAGAAAATACTAAAATGTATAAAATATGAACCTTCCTTATCAAGAAATTAGCAAATTTTCTGACATAAAACATGATTAAATGTGGCTTCCCGAAGAGTACAGTAGGTAAGGATAGGTGGAGGAGGGTTGGATTCACACCTTAGTACCACCCACACAGTATTATCAACTCATGTTCTGCTTGACTGCACACCAGTAGAGGGTGGTCAGGGTCCAGTGGTCACAGGGAAGCAGGGTAAGAAATGGCCCTGGGTATACTTCTTAAGCTGTAGATGGATGTGTGCATGTTGATACTTTTGAGTACAGGGTATATATTTAAAGTTTGGGGTTACTTGTCAGCCTCGGCTCAGACCTGTTAAAAGAACATACTTCAAAGCATGTTGTGAAAAACAGGAATCATCTATGCACAAAAGAGCACCTATTATAGTAAATGTATATATTGAAAATATTTGTAATTTTCACGACCCGCTTTGATGAAGTGGCCCAAATTTTGTTTGAAATAGCTTTTACTTTAATTCCTTCACCTGAATCTTAGAGATGATAGCTTTGGTAATTCATATATGAATTTTGAAGTTAATGTACAGTGTTTGAAGGTATAAACTTGATGTTTCAGTTATTTCTGGCTCGGAGGGGACATTTTTCAAGTAAGGTATTTCTTGCGCATCGACAAAATTTGAACTGCTAGGAGTTCGAGAGCATTTTGAAGATTTCTAAGTAGAGGAGATGTACCTTTACAAAAGTAATAAAGTTTTTAAGAGTAATTCTTTATTTTGTCATTCTTGCCTATCTGGCCCAAACGTTAATGGTTCCTGGTGACCTGACCCATTATACAATGAACTGAGTCACCTACCTTAACTGTCGCAGGTATTATATTGTAGACTTGTTTGAAATCTGGTCCCTTTGATGGATCTAGTCTAGATGGACAGAAAGAAGGAATCCCCAAGCTAGTAAAAATGGAGCTAAAAAGTGAATTCCACTCCTAATCAATTCCTAATTCCACAAATATGAACCAAAATTCTATGCATGTTTATCCTACAGGCATTTCAAAACGATATCTTTTAGCTATGGTTTTAGAATATCCTGCTGATGTCTTATGAGGAAATAGGTGTAAGAATTTTGAATTAGAGTTTTCGAGCAATGTTTCACAATTTCTTGAGACCTCTGTGTGTGTGTGATATTTAAATATCACACAGACAGAGATATTAGTCTTTGAGTTACCGTTCTTCAAGTGGACCCTGCCAACCATTTGCATCTTTGGCATCTCTATTCCCATATTTGGCTTTAGTTTCGGTTGGCAAATTGAAGAACTCTCCAGTCTTCTTATTGAATGTTTCAGTCTGCAAGAGTACCCATCTCTTAATGTTTGTGATGATGCAGTTTTGATATTTCGTTTGATGAGTGCAGTATCTTCAGTATAGCTAGATATGGAATACTTCATTGTAAGAAAGCAGACACACACTGTAAAAAATGACATCAAAATAACGACGGATTCCTCATTCCAAAGCTGCCAGAGATCCATCATTATTTCCACAGAGATGTCGTTATTTTCACAGAGATTCCTTGTACAACCACACTGCCACCTGGACTTTCTTGTAAAAGCTACACTGGGCCCGTGTTATATAATTACAGAGGTTCACTGATCGGTTGTATAAGGATCCCTAGTAGATTCAACATTTACTTTTTACAGTGCATGTTCTGAAGTAGAAGTAGATTGTCCTGCATATAATATGACATGGAATCAAATAAATTGGTGCCCTAATTAATTACCTTTTCAGTAGAGACAGCATGATTCACCAGGTAGCAGAACCCAATGTCAGTAAAAGCTTTAACTATTTCTGAAGCAAGAGTCCTGACTACTGGGTTTAGAGCTGAGAGGTCCTTTGTAGCATCAAAATTCTTCAAATCAGGTGGTAAGTTCAATGGCTTCAAGTTGATAATTGGAATCAGAGGCTCATCACGATCCATATTTAATTGTGATTTCCTTGGAAAATATCATATCTTTTTTTTTGTAAGGCAAGTAGCAAGAACTGTGTAATATTCAAGTATCCTGTAAAACAGTGTTTAGGGATTAAACATTAGTGTTTAGGATTCAAACACTTGTTTAAACACTCTCTTGTACCACTTTTCTAAACAATTATTTGGGGTTAAACAGGATTTTAAACGTGTTTGATTATGAAGTGTTTAACCAAGTGTTTAAATGCTGAACACTTAAAACCACCTCAGTGTTAAGGTGCTTGACAGAAAGTGGTTAAAAGCTAAACACTTCAACAGTGTCTAGATGTTTAAATGCTGAAAATTTGGTGTGTACTTTTAAACACGCCTTTTACACTGTATCATATAAAAATGTGCATTATATGTTTGAGATGACATACATATGTCCTTATCTAGGATCATGTGTCACCAACTGATAATTACAGGTGATAAATAATCTTGGTCAGTGATATCATTTTGTGGTCTACAAAGAGTCTATACTTGCAAACCATGTTTAGATATGGACATCTATAATTTCAGACCCTATCTGCAAAGATACCGTGGGTTTCAGCATTATAGCTAGACCTGGATAACATTTAACATACATTATTAAGACTATTTACTGGTGTTATGGAATACTTGAATCACTTACCTCAAATTTCGTGTATCTAGATCCTAGTTTGTTTGCTGTGGTGCTAACTCCCAATGGCAATGCTAGCTTCGATGTGAGACTTAAACTGTAATGTTAGTTCTATTGAGCTTGGAAAGGGGGAGTAGTAGTGTACTGCCAACATTGCCATCTATTATGTTACAACCGAAACATCAATCTATTGGTAGAGGTTGCAGAACACCAATTGACGGGAGGTGGCAGCAGGAGACACTTTGTAGCTCCGCACTGAAGGGTGTTGTACAATGATTATTGGTCTAAAATCTGACAGTGGGTAGGCAAACCAGGGAACAAATTAATCCTTAGGGTGTATATTAATCGATTTGAGTGTTATTTAGGCTGATATTTGATGGTAAGTTGAGGGGGGTGCACTCTATTTAATTAGAGAATTTATTGAAATCATTCACTGCAAAACCCCCAAATCTGGGTGTCCGCACTCAAAGGCCTATAGCACAAAAGTTAATCACATTTTACCACATGCCATGGCCCTAAATTATTGGGAAAAATGTATATTTACAAGAAAATAATAGTGGCCTAGCCCAGATACTTGCACAAGTATTTTATTTTCACCCAAAAGCTATATAGGCCAACAGTGGAAAAATAATTAGTGTTCTGCAGCCTCTACGGGCTATTTAGGGCCTTCTACTAAGTTTCTCGCTAAAATGTGTTTATTTTGCTTAGGGTAAGTCAGTTTGACAGTGTTATGGTGAGAAAGGGCAAGGGAATCAATAAAATTAGTGATAAATCACTGAAAATCATAAAAGCGGAGTTTCGGCCTTGGAGAGGTTTATGAGAAATATTCTGGTGTCAATCCGCAAGCCTGATGCTTCTCTCTTGGGGGTGCCAGGTAACCAAAATTATGGTATTCAGGGTCAGAATGACCTAAATTTTACATTCTCAGCTGTTTCCATCTATTTCTATCGTCCTCAGTTCTCTATGGGAGGCCTTTTCATGCATTGGGGGAAAACATAATTTTTCTCTCCCCGAGCTATGCAGCCAATGAATGTCTACTGACACTTAATAAAATGTCCTTGTATTCACCATATCTGGTGAATTTTGATGTCCTCACATGGGGGAGCTTGAATAATGTGTAAATAGGGCCATCTAAGCCATTACACATGGAGTGAAAAAAATACCCTCTTTTTAGTAAAAAAGCCCTTGCGCTACTATAGAACAAAGAGGGGCGCAGGGGGGCGCAAAAAATTTTGACTGTCACTGAGGGGGGGCGTAAAATTTTTCGCACATCCGCGCAAAAACCCACCACCCCCCTGTTGATAACTAATGACCACTCCCTATTAAAGTAACCTACAACATAACTGGGGGCTTACAGGATGGCTGAAGTGTGTCTACATATCTTACAGAGTGACTGTGGACTTATAGGATGGTAACAGCAAGTGTATATATGACTGACAGGGCCAATTGTGTATGTACCGAACACTGCCACACCCACATTCAGACTCGTCAGTGTGACAGCAGCAAATGCTGGTTTTCGTTGAATTTACCCTATTAAAACCCATAAGTTTGGAGCCAGTGATGCTCTACACTATGTAGAATCCGTTCAGTGTCTTGAGTATCAAAATCAATGACTAAATTTTGTAAGAGCAGTGAGTGACTCTCGAGAGGGCAGCATTGACGTCTATGTAACCTAATTGAGTGGTCTAGGAGCATATCACTGGTTCCAAAATAGTTACCAGATGGCAGGGCTGTA
The DNA here is from genome assembly GCA_949317995.1 of Acholoe squamosa. Lineage (NCBI taxonomy): Eukaryota > Metazoa > Annelida > Polychaeta > Phyllodocida > Polynoidae > Acholoe > Acholoe squamosa. The sequence continues at coordinate 41,350,700 of OX439049.1, forward strand.
TGTACTATTACCATAGCATGCTATCTGTAGATATGATAATGGTATATCATTATATTTGACGAGTTCTATTACATGCATCATATATTTTGTAAAAATGTTGAATGCACCATACAATAGAATATAGAGCAGTCCAATTCTATAGCAGTCCATGTAACTATGTGTGTATATATCAAAACTGTGAGTGCGTATGTCCATCATTATAAGCTACAGTAAAACAAGCAGGAAGGATTATAGACTAACTATAGAACTACAGCTATAGAACTACTGCTATAGAGCTATGATATGGAACAATGGAACTATAGAACGACAGAACCACACTAAGAATATCAAGACACCCCCCTCACCACTACCTCACATAGGCCATACCTGGGTACAAATCACTGTAGGGATAGCGATGTCCGTAAAGCGCTTTACGGATCTTGATTCGGTTGAGCGACTTTGGACCTCCTATACTTTAACATTGCAACTGATGTACCATAAAGCAATTTGCCAGAATTGGCTAGGATCTCTGTAAAGCATTTAAAAGATCTCCGTAACACAAGTGATAAATTTGCTATAACTCCTTTTATACCCTTTCAAATTGTACATTCTGTGGTTAGAGACAACATGTATACACTGTGTGAACTATTTTTGTTGTCATACTGATGCATTGAAAAAAGTGAAAATACCCTACTCAAAAAAGTGATCTCTGTAAAGTGCAGCTTGGATTTGGACCCCAGTTATGCCAAATGAATGGACTGGTATGGTCCCTGTTCACTTGATTCCTGAAGTAGTTTCCTCCATATTGAGAAAGCCTCATGATTGTGACTGTCAATGAAGTGGTGTAGCAAATCTGTGACATTCTCTTCTGAATATGTACAGTAATAGCATTTATAATTATGCTGCCATGCCTCTAATAGAAAAAGTCAGTTGAGATATATTTTACAAAATTTAATGGTGAGTGAGTAATAGATGCTTAATGCCAAATTTGACAGCCAAGGTCATATTCATGTTGATTATATTACATGATTTAACAGGTTTGCACCACACACATATAGGGGACAGAAACGATAAGACTTAGACCCTTTTAAGCAGACTAAGAAATTTACAAATGGCTATTTACACCATAAAATTATCTACACTCTCAGCCCGAATTGTAAATCAACAACAAAGACTACTGTACTGGGTACATGACAATCTACTGTAGGGTCAATGGGTTTGTATTAACAGCAGGTCCTAGTGTTTTCCAAAAATACACTGCATTGTGCTGTAAATAGAGTCGCGCAGTCTGAAAGTGTATATATGTATGCTTACAGTGATAAATAATTTCAATGTAACAAGGAGAATTATATTTCTTGTAAAGTACATTTATACTTTGCATAGGCAGAACAAATGTCTTACTGATAGCAACACCTTCCATATTGAAGATAAATCATGTCCAAGTACAGAGGTCTCTTGTGTTGAACAATCTGGGGTCAAAGGGGAAGACACCCTTTATTATCATATCATTGTATTTGGCATAGCAGGATATGCAGAAAACGATTGAAACAGAAATATATGCCTATCACTACAGTTATTGTTCTACAAAGCACAAGGGAAATACAAAATCGCGTAAAAGTCAGTTGGTATTTTGCAACAATCCATAACACATTGTATAAGTGATTTCATTCACTGATGCATATCAAACCAATAGAAAGGATGTTTACAGAGCCCTTACCTAGTTCTGACGCTTTACGGTGTTCACCTGAAAGCAATATAGTTGGGACATTGTGAAAGTGTCAATGGACCATTCTGGGTATTATTATTATTTTTCATATTTACTAAATTCTTCGCCATATAAAGCCTAAGCTCTGCCCATGATCCACACTCAATAATCTCCTGTATTCCTCAACAGGAACCAGGATCCTTTAGTCATCACAAACACACTTCCTCCATTAGACTCTGTGACATAAGGTACAAGGATGTAATAACATTCCAACCTTATCTACTCAGTCCAACTGGAGGAAGTGCGATCCACCTGTGGTGCCATATTTGGAATGAGAGGATATTTCACAATCTCCTCTCAATCCTCATTAACATAATCTACCCACAGGTGGCACTCTCTCCTTATGACATGTGTCACTATTCTATTGAGCCACATGTACAGAACATTTCACAACACTGTGAGCTGCTCAGGCCCTTAGTATATAAGGTAGCTTGAGCAGCTCCCTCTCTATCTATTCTAAGATCATCTCTCCCAACTTACACCTTACACCTATACCTCGAACGTACGACAGGTTGAGCTATAGGATCGGAGGCAGAGCTTAGATCTTGGCGAGTGTTATCATTGTTACCACCTTTATGAAACACTCATGTCAGCTATGCAATAAAAGGATCAAATGAACTTCCCTGGATTCCGTGTACATTCACTTCATCACATGTAACCGTCCGTTGACAAAAGTACGCTTTACGATATATCAATAGACAATACATGCATTTAGTGCTCTAAGCATATACATGACAATGTTATAACATGGGAAGCATTACTACTTGTTTAAATCACAAGTTTAATGAAAGTTGACAATGCATGATGCACATAGTAAAGGGGGAAACTTGCCAAAATGCTCCCCTCCTGGTAGACCTGTAGGCTGTGTTCCTGGAATGTGCAGGTAAAACCTTGGACATTATGACCGCTTTATGGTGACCATCAATAAAAATATCCTTTTGCTTGACGGTACATCACAGAAATGCTTTACGGTACATCAGTTGCAATGCTAAAGTATAGGAGGCCCCAAAGTTGCTCAACCAAATAGAGACCCGTAAAGGGCTTTATGGACATCGCTCTCCCCACAGTGACAAATGTACCTCACAGACTAGTTGAGTGTTTTGACCAATGCACTGAAGAATAGGGAACTGGTTCTATACCCAATCTGACTATGTGTGTCTACCCAATGTAATTTTTATCTATCTACTAGCCTTACTTATATTGGTCTAAAAGCACAGGGAATCGTTCCTAAATCCAATCTAACTATGTGTGTCCACCAATGTAATATCTATCCATCTACTAGCCTTATATTGGTCTAAAAGCACATGGAATCATTCCTAAACCCAATCTAACTATGTGTGTCCACCCAGCGTAATTTCTATCTACCTATTTGCTAGAGTTATATTGATCTGAAAGGACAGGGCATTGTTCCTACACCTCAACTAAATATATTTGACCACTCGGGCATGTACATGCAGACATATTTACCTGAGCACACATAATTGTCAGTACCCATGTACCTGCTTGATTGCTATTGAGTTACACTGGACGAACCTACTCACCCAAATGACGATGGCTAACTACTTACACCTGACGACCCTACTTGAGGAAATATGACTGGCCACTTTTGGATTACCTGTTATTACTATGCCAAGGGAAAAGGATACATAATTGTTAAAACCAGACCTCGAGTATGTCCATTGTAACAGTCTTCAAAAGCATAATTTTTCGAAACCCATGGTTGTCCCCTACAGAACCAATATTCAACTCACATGTATTAGGGGGATTCAACTAGATATTAAGAAATAAAAGCACTAGAGGGAAAAGAAAAAGCGGACATGATTTAACTGTAGAAGTGAATAACAAAAGCATGGCAATAATGGGTGTAAGGAATAAATTCTGAAGTAAATGTGCCCAATAAACAATGAAAATACTGGTCTATAATTGTATGTTTTTGCATGGAGTGAGATATAGCACCATAACACACTATAGCACAAGAATTAAAGCACAATGTTACATAATGACTTAGATAGAGTAAAAACAAAACAAGTTCGTAGACCTGTAACTCATAAACTGTGAGTGCTTACAATACTACAGCTCCACAGCAACCTAAACAACACGCACTCACAGAATTAGCAGTCATCATAATATTAGGCCTATCTTTTGAACCATAATGATAGAAATTAGCTTTGAAAACTGGGAGATAGCTCTCAGCGAGCTACAGATCATGTTACATAAATGAGCGCAGACTTTTGAGAACCCTGTGCATCGTTTTATGGGGACCAAAAATCACATGTATCACATTTCTGATCTGGCGAATAGAGCTGTCACATTTAGAGATAGGCCTGGTAAATATATCATTGAGATCTGAGAGGATAAAGTTGATCATTGCACTTGACATATTGCTGTTTAACTCATGATAGAATTTTTTTTCTTGTGATATCTAGAAGATAGTCCTATTCAAGGGCTTTCAGGTAAACCATCACCTGTTCTGACATCTGCTTGAGCAGCTTAGAAATGACAAAAACCATGAGGCTCACATCAGGTAGCCTGCCATAAGGGGGGCCAATACATGTATTAGAGTGGTGACCATGCCTGCTCATTTGAGGGCAGTGGTGCGTGACTTCAGAGTGCCTATTCTTAGCATGTAAAATAGGCACATGTTAATGACCGTGACCAAATCAAAGGCTGATATCTTTTTATACCTGAGGCAGACCTAGTTTCCTGGACAAGACAAAGTAACATATAATAGGCCAAAAAGGTCTGATATCAGCAGCATAATTTTTGAATTGTTAGATGTTAGTTGAGAATACTCGTAGCTTAATTACCTCCAGTTCGGGCTTCCCTAACCCACTTAAAAGGGTCTAATTCTCATCTTTCCTATCCCCTCAGGATGTGTGTGGTACACATATGCGTGGGCACTGACACATTCCTTTGTGAAATCGTGTAATGTTCTCACCATGAATATAACCTTAGCTGCCGAAATGGCGTTAAACATCTATTACTCACTCACTCACTCACTCACCTCCAGTTATGTTCAACAACTAGGTGATCTAACTCAGTATATGGGGGTGTAGTATTTTCCGTCAGTTGGCCTCTGCTAAATATAGGTCACACTGTCCCCGTTACTTTATTGGGCTCCAACTGTTAGATAAGGTATAAATAAGCTCAATCTCGCCCCAGATCGACCATTAGTATGAGTCGTCTCTGGTGACCAGTATTTATGGGTAAAGTTAGTTCTGGATGCTGGTTGCTGTAGTGGTAAGATGTAGGTGGGTACTGTGCATAGTAATATTTCCCAGAAAATGTCGCAGGTGAAGGACTCAGTCCTAAGGAACAGGCTTCAATGTCAAATGTCAACTGTCAATTGACAAGTGGTCAGTGATAGTATGGAGCTACTGACATATTTTGATAGTTACTGACAAATAGTGACTAAGTAGTGATATATTTTGGCTAATTGCTGACAAATAGTGACTAAGTACTGACATGTTTTAACTAAGTGCTGAAAAACAGTGACTATTACTGACATATTATGACTATTTGCTGACAAATAGCGACTAATTACTGATATATTTTGACTAATTGCCAACAAATAATGATTAGGCACTGACATTTTAACAAGACAGTGTAAGTTCAACACACATTTTTTACAGTGTAGGAATAACAAAGTACTGACACACCGGTACATTGACTTATTGCCGACAAAATGTGAGTAAATACTGACATATTGACTAATTGCTGCCAAATTGCGAGTAATTACTGACATATATTGACTAATATCTGAGAAATTTTGAGTAATTACTGACATATATGGACTAAGTGTTGTTATATAACGACTAAGTACTGTCATATATTGACTGATTGCTGACAAATAGTGAGTAAATACTGTCATATATTGACTAATTGCTGACAAATTGTGAGTAAATACTGATATATATTGACTATTTGCTGACAAATAGTGACTACCGTAACCTCCCGCGTAGAAGACGCGCTACGCGTATAAGACGCACCCCAAACCTAGCACATGCATTTTCGCGTATAAGACGCACATTTTAAGGGTGATGTTTGTCAATCCAGTACTGTTCTATAGTAAAATTACCCCTCGTATAAGACACACCCCCAACTTGAGAGTATGCTATAAGATGCACCAGCATTTTGTTTGGCCTACAGGACGCGTCTTATACGCGGGAGTTTACGGTAATTGCTAATATATATTGAATAATTGCTGACAAATAGTGAGCAAATACTAACATATATAGACTAATTGCTGACAAATAGTGAGCAATTACTAACATATATTGACTAAATACTGATAAAATGTAAGTAACTACTACCATGTATTGACTAATTGCTGACGAATAGTGAACAATTACTAACATATATTAACTAATTGCTGACAAATAGTCCATAGATACTGACATATTTTGACAAATACCAGTCAAGACAGGATGCACAATTGAATCAATGGCTATTTCTCTGTTATATATTGACTAATTGCTGACAGGTTATGAGTAAATAGTGTCATGTATTGATAATTATATATATATATATATATATATATATATATATATATAGTGACTAAGTACTGACATATTTGATTAATTACTGACAAATAGTGAGTAATAACTAATATATATCGACTAATTGCTGATAAATGGCGAGTAACTACTGACATATATTGACTAATATCTGACAAATTGTGAGTAGTTACTGACATATGTAGGCTAAGTGTTGTTATAAAATTTTGGACTGGGACAAATTTTTGTCAAAACCCCTAATAGGTGTCAGTAGTGTATAATAGCAAGCATATGAATTCTATAAGGGAGCAATGACACACATCTATATATATGGAAAAGTATGAAGATACTGGATAATTATGCTAATTATGCAAATAATATGCGTGGATATGGAATGTTCGGTATCAATCTGGGGTGTTTCGTCCCCCTAAAGATCATGCCCCCCTAAAAAATTTGTTTCAGAAAAGAATAAGCGAAATAATTTTTTTAACTAGCGGCCTTTTCGGCCTGGGCCGGTCCACCTGCGCCCTACCTCCTGCCAAAACCTATCTGTTTTAAGTGTCACCGGTGAAAAAGGGCAGGTTTGCGGAAGGAATGGATCGAAATAAAGTGTTTTTTGGGATGCGGGGGCAGACGCCAGTCCAGGCACTGGCAGAGAGGTCCAAGAACTGGCAGTTTACAAAATAAATCGTATCTCCCTTAATAATAGGAGTTTCCCATAGTGTAACCTATAGATAAAGGGTAGCTCGAGCTGGCGAACGTCATGGCGGTCTTTATTTTCAGATCTGCACAATGGTAACAAAGTTATCAATGTTTTAAAGCTATGACATCACAAAAATGGCCATAACTTTCCACCAAATCGTCGTAGGAAAAATATTCAAACAGCTATGGACTCCTCTGGAAAATCGTTTTTCTCTCGGAACCCTATTATCACCCAACGATATCTCTCTGTCTTCAGGCCATTTTGGCCTTTCCCCAGCATTTTTGGCCTCTACAGTGATGTTTTGAGGGTATTCATGAAAGAATGATACAGACCTGTTCTCGGACCACCAATATCGGACCACCAATGGGGCCGCGCAGCAGGCGGTGTCATGATTTGTTCAAATCGAACAATTTCCTGCAATTTCTCAGCACCATGCGGCAAACAAGGACGAGTTGTGATAATAATCCATGTGTACTGCGACAATAAAGCAAGTTTCCGTTCAAATAACAACACATTTAGGCCAAAAACACTGACATCGGCAACAACCACATTTTCGCTGGTACCGCGGTCCTGCAGCGGTACCAGCGAAGTGGCTTCTGGCTGTGTTCGTAAACACCTGAAAGCCTGGCGGTCTACTACTCGTCGAATATGCGACAAAATGAATGAAATACTGCATAATTGTCACAGATATAATGTTTTATTGTCACAACTCATCAGTTTTTATCGCAGGAAACCGGAAAATTGAATTACTCGCTCATATGAGATGGCTAACATGCTGTCCATACAGAAGGGTTTACGAATGCACCAGCGAACACGTGGCTTTCTGGTGCGAAGAAACTGGGTCAGGCCACTACCAACAGCCAATCAAATGGCGAGTATGCATGAGGGTGACGGATCACGCCACTCCGTCAGCCAATTAAAGACGAGGACGCTGTAAACAAAATGCGCTTTTGCTGGTGCTGCAGCTACTGCAGCAGTACCAGCGGTACCAGCGAACACGTGGCTTTTGGCGCGAAGAAACTGGGTCAGGCCACTACCAACAGCCAATCAAATGGCGAGTATGCATGAGGGTGACGGATCACGCCACTCCGTCAGCCAATTAAAGACGGGGACGCACGGTCAATGCGTCCTGCGTCTGGCTGGGTAAACTGCCATAAATCGACCATCTATCAGCAGTTAGTCAGTGATAGACTAATTGCTGATAAATTGTGAGTAAATACATGTCAGTAATTACTCGCCATTTATCAGCAATTAGTGAATATATATTAGTTATTACTCACTATTTGTCAGTAATTAATCAATATATGTCAGTACTCAGTAACTATATAACTATATAACTGCGGGCGTCGTGCGATACGGCACCTGATCAGCACGTGCGATAACCCCCCGACATTCCTCATACTCGTGAACCTTTGCATTTATTTCATGTTATTTTCATCTAAATCAGATAAATAGAATCAAATTTACCAGAATTACTCGCCATAGGTATTGTTTACATCGCCATCTTGGAGCTATGACGTCATCAAATGGTCATGTGACCTCGGCGTGTGATATTTTCGCGGGTTATCGCACGGGGGGTGTGCGATACGGCCCTCGAGTGCTAGAGCTATGGGCTGTCAGTATCTTGGGCATATCAACATGAAATAAATGCCAGTACTTAGTCATTATATAACAACACTTAGTCCATATATGTCAGTAATTACTCAAAATCTGTCAGATATATGTCAATATATATCGGTAATTACTCACAATTTGTCAGCAAATAGTCAATATATATCAATATTGACTAATATCTGACTAATTGTGAGTAGTTACTGACATATGTAGACTAATTACTAACATATATTGACTAAATACTGATAAAATGTAAGTAACTACTACCATGCATGAATAATTGCTGACAAATAGTGAATAATTACTAACATATATTAACTAATTGCTGACAAATAGTCCATAGATACTGACATATTTTTACAAATACCAGTCAAGGCAGGATGCACAATTGAATCAATGGCTTTTTCTCTGTTATATATTGACTATTTGCTGACAAATTGTGAGTAAATACTGACATGTACTGATAACTGCTGTTTTAGAGTGACTAAGTACTGAGTGAGTGAGTAATAGATGTTTAACGCCATTTCGACAGCTAAGGTCATATTCATGGCGAGAACGACATTACACAATTTCACAGAGGAATGTTTCAGTCCCCGTGCATATGTGCACCACACACATCCTGAGGGGTCGGGAAAGATGAGAAGTAGACCCTTTTAAGTGGGCTAGGGAAGCCCACTAAGTACTGACATATATTGACTAATTGCTGACAAATTGTGAGTAAATACTGATATATATGTTATAGAGTGACTAAGTACTGACATATATAGTGATTAATTACTGACAAATAGTGAGTAATAACTAATATATATTGACTAATTGCTGATAAATGGCGAGTATTTACTGACATATATTGACTAATATCTGACAAATTGTGAGTAGTTACTGACATAGGTAGACTAAGTGTTGTTATGAAATTAGGCGAAATAAAATTTTGGACTGGGATAAACTTTTGTCAAAACCCCAAATAGATGGTCGATTTATGGCAGTTTACCCAGCCGGACGCAGCACTGGGCTGTGGTAAACTGACATAAATCGCCCATCTATCAGCAGTTAGTCAGTGCTATTAGTGCTATTTACTGATACAATAGCACAGGTCGACTCATGGGAAGTTGGACTGTCCGATTCCGTGTGCAATCGACGTCCCATGTGACTGCAATGGAACAGGCTAGAGCCTGTTCCAAAAATGGGGACCCACAATCCCCGAACATGGAAAGGGTATTTTCTAGAATCCCAACCGCACGAGACTGAAATAAGCTCACCTTGTTATAGTGTATTCGTTCTTATTGTTCAATGGCATTTTTTATCTATAATACACTGACCACTCTCATCTTTGTCATTGTTTTCCTCACATGATCGAGTAAATTATTACCCTTAAATGTACTTAATCTTTTTTATTTCTCTCTTAATCGGCTGTACTTTGATATTGAGTGAATACAAAGTAAGTAAATCTCATCTAGATGATTAATATATTCAGACATATACACAAACTTTGAAGAGATATTATGTTGCTCGAAGAACATTTTACATGAGTATAACCACATTTTCATATTCAATTTGATGAGAAAATAACAGAATACACAACAAAAACACCAAAGGGCATTATCAATTGTGACGGAGAAGAGATTTCCATTCCACTATTCATATCAGTAGTCACCAATGTGTTATTACATGAAGTGTAAGCATCCTCATAGTAAAAAGGTCCTTGGATGTTGTCCCATGAAAACAGGAATTCACCGGGTTCCAAAGTGTATGGTCTAATTGTGATGGCTGCAGTTTTGTTGTATTGGATGTTCCCAATATAGTTCATTTCACAAGAATTGGCATTGCCAAACTCTTGAAATTGAACACTGGTGATGTTGATGATTTCTGGGAGATTAATGTTTTCAGTGTTTGTTATGATACATTGTATATCTGTATTGAACTTTACATCGATAAACTCATCTGGTTTGTAGACAATGTCATACCCTGTTATAACACCGCAAGAGCCTCGGAAGTTGTCCTCGCCTGCCATTCAGTAGTGCGTTTACAAGCAGAGCACAATGTCACCAGAATAAGGATAAATGATGGCAGACAGGTGGTGCTGATCTGCAATAACCCCATCATCTGAAAGTAGAATTGGAGACATCATTGAAGTATGATTTACAAAGGCATAAAACACCCTGCATCATGTTGGGAATCTACATTATACACCTTAGAATCGCACACCTAACCTTTCATAATTACATGGCAGGTGTGCTACTAAATAATTCAGGTGTAAGAGTGAGAGAATCACAGAATGTCATATACTTGACTTGTCAATGGACAATCTCACCATCTCACAGCTCTGGACACATAGAATAAAGGATTCCACACCTTTTATATATCGCATATTTACACTGCATACACACAAACACTTGGTCTTTATCACGAGCACCAATTTGAGTCAGTCTCCATGCAGAGGTTGTGGAGAGAAGGGTAGAAAAGTGTCAGTCATTGTAGTCTGCTTTAAGCCCATAGGGTTTACACTGTGTCTGCAATGTTCCATGTCTGGATTGAGTCTACTTTCAAGCAGTCTGTACCAATATGGTGGCTCAAAGAGTGACAGACCCTATACCCGGTATGTTTGACCCCTGGCCAAACTGACGTGCGTTAGTTACTTGAGTAACCTGACAGGTTATCAGATTGGCTACCAGTCTGTGACATCATAAATGGGTCAGGGCAGGTTGTTGTGTAAGAGACAGAGCCTCAGACCTCTGTTTGTATCCCACAGTGCACCATTCCTATGCTACAAACAGATGTCACATGACTTCCTGTGTTACATGTGTCGGGGTCTGGCCTTACTCAAGTAAACACAGTTGGTAATTGGAGCGGAACTCTGTAAGCTACAAAGCCAGGGGTCGAACATACCAACCATTCTCCTACCCGATTTCAAGATCCAGTTCTGGCCCTTGGTCTTTAACCTGTACATAACCAATGTATCATCAACATAAATAAACTAGCCCGTCTAAGCCCTCCTTATAGATTGAGGGTCGTGACACACAATGTGCCCATGTAGCCTACTGTTTGAATATCACTTTATCAGTGCCGCACAATAGGCCTAGTGCTGCTTATGGGTAGTTGCTGAGAGTCAGTGTATAAATATAATAGTCTAGTTATTATGCTCTGCTCACTGACACTCACTAACCTGAGATTGTTGCCTTCTGATCAGCTTCGGCTTCTAGTGTAGCCAACAATGGTATAGGGCTTCTGCAAACGGTAAGAAGGATTGTACAGCTAACCTTGCTAGGTGTGTAAGGTCCACATGCTAGATTTACATGTACCTTTTACAGAGAAGTGGAGGATGCATTGAGCCACCGACTGAGCTGGGGTTTTCACCAATGGTAAGGTCCAGCAACCAGATCTAGGTCATGAAGTGTATTATGGTGAACTCTCAGCTTCATAGGTCAGACTTTCCTGATTAGGCCATGGGGTTCAGACTGTCAAATAAGCTCTGCTCTGCTATAAAGAGTCTTGCACCCCTAACCATGTTTACTATATCAATGCTTCAGAAAATTGATCCTCTGTTTAAAATCTCACCAGCTCCAGTGTTAATGAAATTGGTAATGACCAATGCCTTACTCCCTTGCCAGCATGATGTCAGTAATGTACAGCCCTTGTCCCGGGGCCCTTGATTATACTTATCTTTGTGATATGGTGACTACTGGTAGGTCTATATTCCATACTCAAGACATATGGAATATAGACCTACCAGTAGACATATGTGACAAAACTTGGGAAATCATAACATATGGGGAAAACCCCTTTTTTCAAATTCTTGTCTTGAGCTACATTTTGCTATTTTGCATGATAAAATACTCAAAATGGCTACAGAAATATAACTCTCAAACATGGGATGTCAGCAACATGAAGAAATGCAGGATAGCCATTAACTCAATTGTGTATTGGTATATTGTGGCATAATACATAAGAAAATGTCATCATTGGAAAAAATAACTATTTAATCATCTATAATTTTGAATTTAGAAGGGATAATTCAATTCTGTTTTCAGTTACAAAAACCTTATGACCAGGTTGATAAGAAACTTTTTTGTTCACAAAGAACAAAATTATGGTTTCCATGGCAACCAAGTATCAACAAATGTGGTAAATTGTGGGAAAAGCATTCTTTTTGGATTCTAAATAAGGTCATTTTAGAAGGAAAATAAAGTCATGGCTATAACATAATCAAATTTGTCAGAAAAAGTTACCCTAGAATAAGTTACACATAATTTTTTACACTCTTTTGGTCACATCTCCTTAAACATTGTATTTAGAGCATTTGTGGGTATATCCCTTGATGTTATGATTTTCCCTGTTTCATCACATATATGCATCATCAAACTTTACCATTCATTTATCTTTATATCTGGTCTATATGTAGTTTAGAAACAATACTTTTTTAAGAGGATACACTGTTAATAGCAGCCAGGGTTATTTTACAGCTGCAGTTCCAGTACCTTTTGCTGTAATTCTACAAGAGGTGAGTCACTGTAATTGTACAGCACAATTCAGAGTAATCATACAGTAACAACCATTGTGATCAGCAAGATCAATTAGTTCTACAGAAACATGTATGCTGTAAATTAACAGCAAAAGGTGTGGTAAAATTGCAGAAAGTGTTTTGTAAATCAACAGAATATTTTCGGTGAATGGACAGTAAGTTTTGCTGTAAATGAACAAAAAAAAAACACTGTAAATTTACAAAAAAAAACTTTTGCTCGTAACTGAGGTTCCAGCAACTATTGCTGCAAATGTACGGAAACTAGAAATGTAGAATTACAGCAAGAGGTTCTGTTAATCTACAACAGATGTATTGTATATATTGGTAGGCCACAAAAGACACTGCAATGTACTCTAATTTTGAGGTCAGTCCATGGTGATCATGCCTATGATATCATTTATGTGTGCACTCCATACATGTATTGATACTATAAACCATGCATGCCTAATGAAGACAGACCTGTCTCCAATTCCAATGAAGTGCCATTATTGAGGCACTATTGAGGGTAAGAGAAGTAGAAAACTGTGTGGGGCTCTTATCTCTCAAACAGCTCATAACCCTCAAACAGGTACCTGTTTGAGGGTTAAGAGCAATCACAGGATATTATCCCTCAAACATGTGTCTTAAGCCACAAATGCTCTTATCCCTCAAACGCTCTTAAGCCTCAAACACTCTTATCCCTCAAACCCTCTTACATCTCAAATGCTCTTATCACTCAAATGCATGAGACACATTTCCTAGACCCGTACAAAAAGGGAATCATGGTGCCTCCTCTGCACCTCCTGATGCCTTATGGCCAGCTCCTAATGTCATGTCAAGAAGAATTCGTCAGGTATGACCCCCATGGCATTGTGTAAATATTTATATATCAAATTTTTGTCTTATGTGCATGTTCATTTCTTGATTTATCTCTATGTTCATAGTCAAACTTAGATGGTGTGGCTACTATAGCGGGCAAGGGAATAACATTTAAGTTTTAAATACTTATACATGCTGGGTTGTGTGATTTGTTCATCTAACGTCCTACCATACATATGTAAATAATGTAAACTCTTGACAAGGCATATTGAGATGTGGACTTATGGTTAAAAGTGATGAATTCCAGGGCAGGTATGACCACTTCAATGGTCAAAAATAAAGTTTGTGTAATTGTACATTCTGAATTGTGATTGTGTGTTTATCTATAGCTCATAATCTAATACCAATTGCTTTACTTTGCCCTTGCAATTACAATAAGTAATCTCAAATGGATTTGAGGGATAAGAGCATTCGGGGGATGAGGATGTTTGATGGATAAGAGCATTTGAGATATAAGAGCATTTTAGGGATAAGAGCATTTGAGGCTTAAGACACATGTTTGAGGGATAAGATCCTGTGGTTGCTCTTAACCCTCAAACATGTACCTGTTTGAGGGTTAAGAACTGTTTGAGGGCTAAGAGTCCCACAAACCATCTCCCCCAAACCATTTCATGGCCATTCAGTTTTAGCTCTGAAATAACCTAAAGGCAGGTAGGCCTATGTTAAATTCAACCTCTGAGTCCAGACACTTGTATTTCAGAATTAGACACAGTTATGGTATCATCTATGCATAATATTGGTTGTTCCTAGTTTCTTCTCAGATAGCCTTGTACAATATCATTTGTGTACAATACTAGATTGAACCTGTTGAGGTTATTATCATTAATAAGGTCTGGGGACAATATTGGATTGAGGTGTGCACTATAAGACTATGCATACTGCTGAACAGTTGGCATAGTGTAAGTTACAGCTATAAATTGTTACTATTTATGGGTCTCTGCTGGCAAACACACACACACACACACACACACACACACACACCTATATATATATATATATATATATATATATATATATATATTTATATATATATATATATATATATATATATATATATATATATATATATATATAATGTACAAGGGTCATTGTATATTTATCTAACAACGTACTAAATACTAAACATTTTGAGAAGTTCCTACTCAAGCTTGGTATTGCTACCTCACCACGTGTTTGAAATGTTTGCCCGCAGCTAACCATCCTATGACGTAACAAGGGCCTAACTGTAACTCACGCTATACTGCTACGCTCCAGTGGGGACTTAACAGGTAAGGCTATATTGGTAAACCCTTTGTAGGGCCACTAGGTAGTCTAGTTTCACCCAATGCTAGGCAGCTCAGGTTTGCTACTGGTAGTGTATGTCTAGTCAGCAGCAGCACCATGATGGTTGGTATGACATCACTTCTGATGGGAAACTACCCTGGAAGTGGAATTTTGCTGGTCCTTACTAACATACTTTAATTTACTCTAGTCAGAACAAGACCAGCCAGTACCAGCTAAATAGGTCATGACCTAGAGCAGCAGCCGTTCAGAATATTCTGAGATATTTATAGCCAACCAACCAGGGATCGCAGACTATTGCTATCGCCATGACCCATACCCCATTGTGGTAAATATGGACATGTTACAGAACTAGGCCACTAGGGTGACTGGCTGGCCTAGGGCATACTTTGTGCAGAGTAATTATACAGGATCACTCACTGTATACATATATCCACAGCAAGGTGTGGTGATCCATTTAAAAGAGTCACTGTATTTGAGAGTACAACACTTTCCCCTGTGGGTTTCTCTTATAAAACACAAACACCTAACAGTGTAGCAAGCAAAGAGGATATCATCTTCAATAGGAAAAGCAAGGTTGACACATGGATTAGAGAAAGGTGAGCTTAAATGGAGACATTGGTACGGGCACTGGCGTTGTACCAATGGCAACAACGTGTGTCTGGGATGAGGAAAGGCAACTTTGAGCGTCTGTTTTGAACAAACCAAGAGGGATTCTATTATTTCAGTGGGTCCAGGAGTTACTCCTGTGTCTTAACTCTACAACCTACCCTGTTGTTGGAAAATAAAAGGTCCTGTAATACCATGTACCATGCATGTTTATAAACTGAAGAGTTTGAACTTGCCACCAACCAGGGATCACCATTCCCAGAAAATGGCAATAAATGACTGAGCCACTACCTGGTGGATTGGTTGTAAACTAGAAATTGATCATGAGGCCCTCTGGTGTGTTTTATTTATTTCTGAGCTGGGCCACTAAGCCTATATGTATGTAAAATGTCAGTTTTTAAGAAATGGCCATGGCTAGTAGTTCATACAACCCTATATTCCACTTTTTATAGAACATTATACCCCTATTTTTGAAAAAAACATGTAGAGAGTTAATATAGTATAGATGGTCATAATTGTATAGAAAGGTGGGAGGAGTAGTGCTCCCTCTTGTTAACACATTGCAGTAGGAGCATTGGGGACACCTGGTGACAGAAAATGCCAGGTGGCGGAAAGATCAATATGGACGACTATGGCAGGAGGGTATTGGCATGTGTGCATCCCTGTAACCAGAATATGCAATATATTTATCTCCTCGCATACTGATAGTTAGTGACAAGAGCACATGAACTGTTGGTCTATACAGGGAACCACTTATTGTAAGGCTAAATAGTTATATCACTGTTGTTTTACTGTCTCAAAGTTTGCTCTCATCGATTCTAGCCACTCCTATTACTGAGGGTCTGACTGATAAGATCTAGGCCGAGGTCCTGAGTAGGTGAGCTTGCATAAACTGAGTATCAACTCAATATTGGGATTGAGATCACTCAATGGTAAAATATGGAGTAGACATAGTAAAGAAGTCTGTATTATCAATCCCTTTCCATGCCAATGTCTTTCCTTCTAGCTTTCCATAGTATGATATGTCAGATAATCTAATAACACTCATTTTCCATGGCTATCAATTACAGAAACTGCCTGTAGCTTGAGAGTGCTTAGTGATAGTCAGTGTTTTGGGAAGTTGGGGAGTTGGTGAGCTAACATACAAAATCAAATTTGTGGAAATGTGCTCACCTCCAATTTGGTGTGAGCCCCATTCAGCATACCTTGAATCATCGGAAGCAGTCAAAGGATTTGCATAAGCCTCTTTGCTTATTAGGTGAGCCACTTAAATAGAGGCTAGAGCTTGCCAATTCACATTTGGCCTACATTATTATAATCTCTACTTCGAACTGTAGTGCTTGGAAGATGTGATGTGCATACTGTCCATCTGTGTCATTTTATTCATTTTCCTCATAGATATAAATGGTAAATAAAACAGGTGAAGCCCATGGAAAAATGTCACTATTGGATCTATAGCCTCTCTACCAGATGGAATACATAAGTGTAGTTATGTAGGCCAAATATCATAATATTTTCTTTCTCTTCCACTCCAGGCTCCATCACAATGGCAAGTCACTCAGATGAAAATGTGCCTTCTGGAATACCTATTGTGGATCTTGGTCCCCTTAACCTGTCACGTCATGACGTCACACGTGACGTCATCATTACGTGGACGTCACATGACCCAGTATTAGAGGGGCTGTCTGCAGAAATTGTAGCCGCTTTCACACAGATAGGCTTTGTCTACCTGACAAACCATGGGGTACCACAAACCATGGTAAGTATACAGTACAACACATATGCCACTGGTGGTGTAAAACTATAATACATGTATTATAGATGTCGTAATAAATCATACACCAGAGACAGATAGGGGCTCTTTCTATGTTCTATCGACTTAAATTGCTAACTAGATCACTTATCAAATAAATAAAGCGCATGTTGTTTTCAATTGGAATACACACTTAATAATCTTTTTCATTTGTTTGTAGGCTATCTTAATTATTCTAACCGGTACAAAGGGTTCATCAATTCTCATTTTCTGTTTCAGTTAGACAGAGCCACTGAAGTAACCAATGCATTTTTCACCTTACCGATAGAAAGCAAGTCCAAGTGCAGTCGGCAGTGGCCTGGGAACAGCAATGGATGGATTGGGCTGCAAGGTGAGAGGTGAGCAGTCAAACTAAATGTTGTTGCTGTGATTTTTGATCAATTGTATATTGGCTACATACACTGAGGATAACTTCCAACAAAATCCATAACACTAAAAAAACTATACACAATGGCAAACTCGATAAAGAGCCACCAAAATAGATGCCAGAGGGCATTTCTTGACAATGGTAATCAACATTAATGAGAAATGCCCTCCAGACGGTACATACATTGTATTGTTTGAGGGTCACTGGTGTATTTGTGGCGTTCATATGCCTTAATTGTTCTTTCTCTGATAATAGACCGATGGAACTGGATGTTATTATAGGCAATCAACTGAATAGAGTGATATTTATGCATATTGTTAAAACTGTAAATACTTATGTAGACATCTTTTTTAATGACAGGAATTTTTATATATGTTGACCCCAGGTTGGACCATGATAAGCCAGCAGACTACAAGGAGGCGTATAACATCCTACCCCGTCATGCTAAGGTTGTGGCTTAAAGCTGGTCTAAAACAATATTATGTAATAGCTTTTCCTGACATGACATTGTATTTCAGGGAATTATATACCCTTCTCTATGTTATAGGGTGCCATTTATTCTGGTAAAAGCTGGTCCATTATATGCACAGTAGAGATCATCAGAACCTTTGAGCTGGTCTTTGCTCTTTGGTGGGAGGAAAATCACTTGGTTAATTAGTTCTGGTCACCAGTTCCTGGTGGCAGCACTGAGTGGTCTGCTCTCCTGCCACACATCCAAATCAAAGTCACCACTAGTAGAAAATATGACTCAACTTGATGGCGTCAGATGGAGCTGGTGCAATCAAGTCTGGATAAAGTGCTGGCAGCCTTTTCTTTGTCACAGAGATACATACTTAAATTTAGCATGTGTATACTAAGAATGAGATTTTACCAGGACACCCTAACAAGAACTGTGATGATAGACATGCAGAAAGTGGAAGATATATATAACTGATATCTTGTACTAGCTAAATATGGTTTGATGTGTATCTACGGTAGTACCGCCCAGCTCTTGCTTCCAAAACTTCATTAGTTCTTGTGCGTTTCTTAATATTTTAATACACTTTACAGTCTAGCAATCCAAAAACAATTTGTTATAATTATCAAAGACTGGCTAGGGTGTCTTAACCTACCATAATCCAAATTTGCCATTGCCTTCAATGTGGACCTCTTCTGAAAATGACTCTGGACGATTTCTTTCTCAATATAAGGCTGAGACACCACTGCCATCATTAACAAAAATCCCCGCCCCTCTCTCTTGCTATAATATTCCCCAGTTGTAGAATCTTGTGTATTAGGCATCTGCGGATACTTTCCAAGAAACCATACCGATTATATCTCTCTCATTTATAGGTGTGGCCTGATGATGATGTGCCAGGCTTCAAGGATGCCCTGCTCTCCATGCACGCACAGTGTATCAAACTCACCCAGGTAGTTCTAATGCTGCTGGGCATAGGGCTAAAACTACAGGTAAAAAATCTTTACTGTAAGAATTAACTGTTGAATCTACCAGAGATCCTCGTAAAACAGAAAATTGTACCAGCGTAATTATTTTGCAATGAACCAGTGTTGTTTTTAAAATGAGCCTCAGGTGGCAGTATGGTAGTGCAAGGAATCTCTGTGAAAAAAAAACAACGGACCTCTGCCAACTTTGGATTCGAGGATTCCGTCGTTATTTCAACGATATTCTTTTTACAGTGTTGGTCATACCAAACCTTGTTTTGGAGTATTTCTTCCACTTCTAATCATTCCAACTTGCTTACAGAAAATTCTTTTGACACCCTATAAAATCGAGGTTACTTTGTTACTGGTTAGGTCTGGGGTTTGTTGACTTTCCAGACTTTCCATTACTGTGTAATGGAGAGGACTGTGGGGATAATATGATAAAATACATTCCCAAGAAAAACATCGGCACTATGTTTAAGAGTAAGACATATGGCTAATATTATAAATATTGGTTTTAAAAAGTTATTAATATTGATCTTGAAATAGATATATGGGATCATTCTGATGTTACATTATCAATCCTTTCAGGATCCTGGTTTCTTTGTACGGATGCATAACATAGAGACAGAACCTAGCTACACTACTCTCCGCAGTCTCTACTACCCTGCTCTACCCAAGGATATAGGTAGGAATTAGGTGCTATAACTTTATTAACTTTAAATGTTGTGCATCAATTATCTATATGAGTGTAGAGGTGTACCGGTAACAGGTATTGTAGTAAGGTGTCATCTGACGTGGTGGGTGAGTCCTGTCGCTGGATGTTCCTAGGGTTTCGAATAGGTGGCAGCACTGATCCGGACCCACGGGACATCTGGTGGCAAACACTAGGGTTCCTATATAAAGCCCTGGGCTCAGTCGCTATGTCAGAGGCCCTCCAGGCCTCCGTACTTAACATATATATCTAAGTAGAAGATTAGCTGCCCCACCTACACTTTCTGGGTAGCCGTTGTGCTGGAACATAATCGTTGGCATACACTCGAATCACTGTCTTGTCTTTTCCTTCCTAATCGCAAGACTCGAACCACCGAACTGGTAAAACAAACCAATACATTGGTCCCGTGACCAGCTAAATTCTGGTGTGTAGCCCGGACGTTATAACGTCCGAACGGCTAGTTCATGAGTTAGATGACCTTATAAGGAAACTAACCCTGATGGACAGACGATTGTCCAAGATAATGGAAATGGGACATTATCTGTCCAGACCCATTCGAACCCTCAGGATGTAAATGTAAGTTTTAGATCCTGGAGGGAACCTGGACCTCATTATACTTTGGATATTGAGGAAAATATCCCTGACTCTGTACATAAAGAACAATCCATACAGAGAAGGAGTACCTTAATAGGACAACAATCGCTTGTTGACGAATTAAGTAATTTGATGTTCGAAATGGGTGGTAGCACTAATCCAAAACATCCGGCTCCAATACCGAAAAGAGTAACATTTGGGGGACTGCCATATAGTGTGCCCAGAGCAGGTTTACCTATTTGGGATTACAGTGCCATTGATGGTGATGTAACCTATGCCATACCTGAAGGTGAAGAATTCAGAGCTAAATGACAATTACATAACTTTGAATGAGACTCTGAATGTCTTAGTCAAAGCGAAAGACGAAGTTCTTTTTGAAAAAGAACAGCTTGAGGAGGATCTTGTTGGTATGCAGGCCAAATTCAAAACCAGAAGAAGGAGTATATGAAAGAATTACAAGATGAAGAAATGAAACTCCAGGAAATGAGAAAATCATTTAATAAGGAGTTTGATAATTGACACGATCGTATTCAAACTCTTATTGATACAAATGATCAGCTTTGTCATGATAAAGTCAATTATGAAACCAAGGTATGTCACTATCAAAGTGAATTAGAAAACTTGAGACTCCAATGTAGCAAGCAAGCTCAGGATAATGAGACAGTTCGGATGGGTACTATGGCGTATGATAAACAACTGGAAGAGGATAGAGAAACTCTGACTCCGTCCATACTCCCATAAGTAGTGCTCCTAAATAGTCTCATAAAGTCTCATAAAGTCTTTGGATTAGAATTACAGGATTTATTGTCTAAAGCTCATCCGAATTGGGCACATGACGATGATTGCGATCTAAAGAAATTGTTCACACAATTCTATGGTGGATTGCAAGATCCGGACCACAAACTAGTAGTCTGGGATTCATGGAAGGATGAGACGTCCTTTAGTGACCTCTTCATTGCCATAGATGGTTATGATACGAAGAAAAGGTTGGTGGGTTTGGCTCCGAATCTGTTTCGGGCAGCTCCATTACAGTATGGATAGACCTCTGCAATGGTTCCGGAACCATTCCAGTTGGTCCCTGTGGAGCTTCAGGATGTTAATCCTGATGAGGAATATGTTTCCGATGATAATGGGGAATATATTGGTGCTGTGCATGTAGCCGTAAAATACTACCATCAGAAGCGGTACCGTAAAATATGTCCGAAAGGCAAGGGTGGACCCGGTCTGACTAAAACCGTAGTCAGTCTACCCCCGGTAAGTCATAATGTCACTCCTACCTCACCCACAGTGGCGGCTTAAGCTGCCCCTATGGATTTGGTAGAGACATTAGTTGCACAATTAACGGATGCTCTGAGGAGACCACGAGTGGATAAATCCCAGAGAAGATGTTTTAGGCGCCAGACCTTAGAACCCTATGCTACCGAATGTACAGCCGAAAAATATGTTTCAAGCGGGCAGGGAAGTAAATACTGAGGAAAACTAAGTAGGGGTCCCGCCACGGGCAGGTACAGGGATCCCTATGACAATTCTTGCCATGATATCACCATCCGTGATGAAGGTTTGCATGTAGTAACAGATTCGCCTAGCACCAGCATGGTCGGAAGTAGCCGGAAGGTTAGGGAACCTGATATACCAGGTGCCCAGGGAGCAGAGGGGAAACCCAATATTGGTGAAGAGGTAGGCGGCTACGAGTTAGCCAGGGTTGGTAGTGCCCACCTACCCCTGGGTCATCCTTTTCTGGAATTCCTAAAAGGATGTGGATTGACTCCTGGTGTGAACAGTGACATTACTATCGTCATGGACATGCCTTCCCTTCTAAATGGAAGGCGGTGGTATGTTTGCCTTACTGTTAACGGAAGACCTGCTGAGTTTCTTGTTGATACGGGTGCTAGCCACTCCTATGTCTCCAAAAAATTCTACGATCTTATTCAGGATGAGCATGATACTCTCTTATTGGGAGGAAATGCTCAGACAGCCGATGGCAGTAGAATGCGAACGTATGGTAGAACTTTGTGTAAAGTTGCAATTTGATGGAATGCATGATCATGTCATGAGTGCCACCTTTGTGGACATATCAGATGAGGGGATACTTGGGTTGGATTTTGCCTCCCTGTATGGTGTGGTATTGGAACCACAATCAGGAGAGTTGAGTGTGAAATACCAGTATCCTGTAAAGGTGCGATGTGTACTGAGACAAGTAAGTTGTATGGCGAGTGTGGCACACACTGTCCGAATCCCCGCAGGGGTAGCCTGTGACATGATCTTAACCCTTAGGTGCCCAAGTGCGCATTCAAGCGTGGTTTTGGGCTTTAATGCATGTATCTTGAAAGAAATTGTCATTCACAAACTTCTACTGATCCTATCTGCAATGTTAGACCCTCTTCAGAATGGCAGAATGACCTCCCAATTACGATACAACCATCCATTTTGCTCTATCACTACTATATCCATCACAGGAAGTCAAAACTTGAAAATGAGCTGTCATGTTATGTTATTCTATAGAAGGCAGCCCTCCAGGGAGCTAAAATCTGACATGAAACCAAAATGATCTTGGATCATATGCACCCAAATCTCCATACTCTAATTAGATTTTACCAGTACTGTTTATATCCATAAAAACAAGCCATGCAACAATTATTGGTACTAACACATTATGTTTCCTTAGTGCAGTACACATGCAGGGAGAATCAGCTTTGAATGTGCTGTAAGGCTCAGGATTGCAGGGAATATGGGCAAAAACAAACCAAATACTAACAAATGACAACAAATGGAATGTTTTGGTAACTATTGTTACCAGACCTGACCAGAAATGGCACATCATTGACTGAAAGTCATTATTGAGTTATAAATATTCAGAAAAAACAATGCAGAGTCCATATCAAAAGAGAAGATCAAAAAAACACATTTTCTTATCAACATTGTGATACAATTGTGAAATAATGTAAAATCTTCAAATAATTCTGGGCACAAAAAGGTTAAGGAGCAATCCCGCTATGCGGAACAAGGCCGCAGTGATAGAACCGGATGTAGTTACCCTGTCTAGCATCTGATTAACTTCCATGGACACTATGGTAGCAAATGCATCCTGGGCAGTAGTACTGGTTTCCAATATGGGAACTACGCCTATCTACTTGAAAAAAGGATGTGTCTTTGGGAGTGTTACGCTTTCAGAAACAGTTATGAACAGTAATTTTAAATTGCCTAGAGTAACGGATGTGGAAGATATCTCAGATGACTCAATGAAGTTATATGAAGATACTCCATTACAGGATCCGGAACACAAGAAAGAATTACTTGGATTGCTCCAGCAATATAGGACTGCCTTTGCCAAACCTGGTGAGTCACTAGGTAAGACACCCAGGGAAGTGCATAGTATAGATACTGGAGATGGGGAACCTGTTAAGATTCCCTATCGACGGTTACCTTTGGCCAAGAACATGTGGCTGAAGAGAAAATCAATAAGATGTTGGAACACGACATGAGAGTCCCGTCTAACAGTCCATGGAGTAGTCCCGTATGTATGGTACCATACAATTCTGTATAGATTACAGAAAGTTAGATGAGTTTATTCCTAATTATTCTAGAGTCAGTTATCCTTTACAAGTTTTAGCTTATTGGACTCCAGGAAGCCACAAGGATAGATTTCCTTGGACCAATGAACAAGATTCTGCTTTTCAGAAGCTACAGAATCTGTTCACGAGTACTCCCATATTGCAATATCCCAATGAAATGGATCATTTCATACTGGATACAGATGCTAGTAATGAAAGCATTGGTGCTGCTCTATCACAGGTCCAGAATGGAGAAGAAGTCCCGATAGCCTTTGCTAGCAATACATCGAGCAGAACTCAATGAAACTATTGTATAACTAAGCGAGAGCTGTTAGCAGTAGTAGTATATAAGAAGTTCAAACATTTCTTGTGGGGAACTGATTTTACTTTACGTACGGATCATTCTTCTTTGAGATGGTTATTGAACTTCCGAGATGCTGAAGGTATGCTAGGCTGATGGCTAGCCCATCTGTCTGAATACGGAATGGAACACTATGGTAGCAAATGCAGTCATTCGAGGACAACCAGAGAAACAGTTACTGGTCCCACTTCCAGATGAGGGGGCTGATGATGCTTCGAAACTAATCGAAGGGACACAAGGTACTTCTGGGTCCAACACTACTCAGGTAGATCCTTTCCCAGCCTACTACGATGGAAGGTACCTGTATGTTCATCCCAAACTACAGGCACGGTTGGTGGATTCTGAAGGGGAGCCAGTTCAGTTGGACCCTTGGGTACGCCATGCAATCGAGGATGAGATGCACCCGCATCAACTCGAGAGGATGCCACTGGAGTGGCTTACGAACTGGACCTGGTTCCAGCAGGGTCTCATGGTTGACATGAAGTTGCGGGAGGCTGTGTACTCTGCCAACAGAGCCTTTGAGCTGGGAGCTTATCCTAAACCGGACAGGTCCCAGTGGCACATTACGCGTGAAAATGTTAACTGGGTGGGTTGTGTCTCGGACTCCTGAGGCCAAACGTATCCCTACCCGAGAACTGTTAAATATGATTTCCATCTTTTGAAGGAGTACCGTCATGCCACTACAAATTTTGAGAAGCGGGATGACGGCTACTACATCATAGAAGCGAAGATTACCCAGGTTAGGGATTCTTCTGTCCTAACTCTGGATCGACATGCAGCCATTCACATGATCGTGCAATGACGTATGACGGCTGAGGATAAGGCTCAACACCAGTTGAACGTAATCGAGATGGATTGGAAGATGAGGGAGAGAAGTGCTCCTCCAATAACGGATCTGAAGCTAAATAGCAGGGGCGGGATACCTCCCAACCCGATGCTAGTGCCGCTGCAAGAAAAACTCCGGAAACACCTGGAGCTGCGGGTAAGGGTTCCTCCTCTGGAAAACCCAAACCTGAAGCTAAAGGTTCGGATGATGAAGATTGGCAGGTCTCCAAGAACAGAAGGTCTGCTTCACATAGGCTTAAACACCTACTGAGCTGAACAGAAATCGAGTACACCTAGCACTAGTAACCAGCCCGATGCCACTATGGAAGAGAACTTATCCGACGAAGAGTCTTTGGACAAATCCTCTGTCGAGTATGATGAGAATAATACCCCATCTACTCAGACGGAGGCAGAGCGTTGGGAAAACGCCAAATCAGGTTTTAAGACCCGGGTGCCTTCATGCTTCCAGGACTGTGCATATGGAGTAAAGAAGAATGGCTCCACTCTATATGCTTGCCCGGAACCTGTTAATAAGAATGGGGAATCTGACGATGAGGATTAGATGCGTCTTACAGACGAAGATCCTAATCTGAGTAAGCATACCGGAAAATGTGGCTGATGCTAAACCATGCAGAAGGGTATTACACCTATACCCAGAGGCGGAAACTGAAATGCACTTGAGAAATGGTACGGCGACACCCAGAAGTCGTGGCCCTTCTCCATCTGCCAGGATGCGAGTGATGTGTCGGTCCTGACCTGGAGTACTTCAGAGGCATCTGGTAGAAACCCACTTTCACCATCACCCGGTGTACATTTGCAACCCGAGTTATGGTAAGAAGGGTAAGAAGTGCACTACAAAGGTGGTTTACAAGCGGCGTAGCGATCTGGCAAGGCACCAGAAGAAGGGACATGCCGAAGGTCTGGAAACAGCTCGCAACCGGATAATGGACCTGCATCAGGAACTCATGAAAGAGTTTGATAGCATCAGTGCAGATGCTTGGACTAAAGTTCGTCCTGGGGACCAAGTCCTCTGTGAGGTTCCGAAGTTCAAGGATTCGAAACTGAGAGCTAAGATTGTCCTGACTCCAGGCAAGGGCAAACTGGATATGCATGAAAGCCTATGCCAGAAATGCGAAGAATCTGGTAAGGAGGGGAAGCGTGCCAGAGAAAGAAATAGAAGAGACCAGAACCGTGGTGGTCCTGTAATGGTCAAGGAAACCAACAGTCTCGGTCGGAGGAGCGTTCCAGATCTACTTTGGCACGACATCCGCATGAGCAGAACCGGAGCTCGCTTGTTTTCAAGAAACCTGCAACTGCCGGCTATGCGAAAGCAGCTGCTAAGCCTGGGAAGCTTGATAAACAGAGCTTCCCGACAATGCATCAAGGTCCTGGACCCGAGAGTCAGACCTTAGTCATTGGAAAGGGGGGTCATCTTGTACCCAAGAAGGCCCCAGTACCTGCTGCTGTCGGATCTGCAGTCAATCTGCATCCGGATCTCCTCACCAAGTGCTATAACACTACACCATCTGGATTATAACTACAGACTTTAGCACTTCTAGAGGATTAAGGGTAGATCATATAATAATTTTGATATGCAGCAATATTTAGATGACCTGGACCAATTTGATTGGAGGCATTTTGATAATAGCAATGATGTTACAGAATGCTGGGACTTTTTTGAAAACGTTAAAACGAATGCTTGATGTACAGTGCCCTGTAAGATCATTCAAGGTGCAGGATAAGCAGACCCCATGGAGGACTAATTTTTTGCTCGAATGTATTTATGATAAAAACAGGTTATTGAGTGCAGCTTGAACTTCAACATCGATTTTGGATTGGCATATTGCTAGAAATATCAGGAATACTGTTAATAATGAAATCACTTCTGCCAAAGAGTCTTATTATTCTGAGCTATCAGATAATTTAATTAATGATTCTAAGAGGTTTTGGGCCGAAATGAAAAATATTGTACCTACAAAAAACAAATAACTATAAAAACTATAAATTTGGTTAATGACCAAGGTGCTACAATTTCTCCAGAAGAAACTATGGGATTTATTAACAAATTCTTTGCAGAAATTGGTCCATCGTTTGCTAGAACACATAATCTTAACTCTAATTTCAAGGTAGAGCGATGTGAAGTAGACATGCCAGACCTGGTATTTTCTGATGAAGACATTATAATTGCCTTGAAAAGTCTTGATGTTTCCAAGTCATCAGCTATTGAATATCTTCCAACTTATATTTTTAAAAGAGCTGTGTTACATCTATCTCATAAATTTATAAAAATTATAAATTTATATGTAGAAACTTACGTGATCCCAGATAGCTCGAAGATTGCCACAGTTACTCCTCTTCCAAAAAGGTGGTGACTCAACTAGTATCTCTAATTACAGACCCATAAATGTACTACCAGTTCCTGGCAAGCTTTTAGAAAGATTAATACATACTGCGATTTCCAAACATCTAGAAATAAATGGAATTTTATCAAAAAATCAGGGTGGATACCAGAAAGGGAAATCAACTTTAGACTCATTCTCGAAATTGGTAGATGATAATTTTAGACAGTAAAAATAGAGGTAATATTACTATAGCTATCTGTATTGATATAAAAAAGGCATTCGATTCTCTAAATCACTCTATTCTTTTAAAAAAACTTGAGCAGTATGGAATTCCAAATAGGACCTTGTCATTAATTGAGAACTACTTATCTAGGCATCAACAGTGTACAGTAGCTAACCATAAGAGGTCTGGCATACTACCACTAACCTGTGGAGTCCCGCAGGGCTCAATTTTATTTCCATTATTCTTCCTTTTATATATTAATGATTGCATTTCTCCTGATGATCACCATAACACAATGCTTTTCACAGATGACTCAGTGTTGTATGCTCATGGTAAAACTGTGGAAAAAATTTCTTGGGTCTTGAATGTTGCTATAAATAATTTCTTTTACATGGTCCTCCACCAACAAACTCACTGTAAACGAGAAAAAAACCAAATTCATGGTGTTTGCATCATCTAATAAATTAAAGAAGCTCCCTAAGCCCAAAATATATTTAAGCAATGTATTGCTGAACACTGTTATTTCATACAAGTACCTCAGAGTAACTCTGGATCAGCAATTAAATTTTAATATGACTGTATCTGAGAAGTATCATTAACAATGTTCTCTATAAGTCTTATCTGTTGTACACCACCAGAAAACATATTATGTTGCTGGCCACAAGGCTCAGAATCTATAAGGCTCATGTGTTGCCAATTATAGACTATTGTGATATATTGTATATTGGATCAAATGATGAGTACCTTGCAGAACTACAAAGACTTCAAAATAAGAGCCTAAAAACTTGTTTTTCATATCATTTATTATCATCTACTGACAAGGTTCATCATGATGCTAACCTACCATTTCTGAGTGAAAGAAGATGCAGGATGGTATGTGAAGAATACAATAAGACAGAAGAGATTTAACACTGCACCTGTTCTAGACTACCCTATACCCAAGTTCAGATCATTTGAATTTAGTCCTCTTGTCTTATTATCACAAAACTGGAATGCTTTACCAGTTGAGTGTAGAATGATTCCTGACATAGAAGCTTTCAAAGAGAAATCCAAAGTGATGATGATAGAAACCGTCCCAAAAATTAATTTATTTAATTTCAATATGTTTTAAGAGTGTTCACCAACAGCAAGATATTGATATAAAATGACATAAATTAATAACTGAATGTTGTAAGGGTAAAATGGGAGGGGGGAAGGGGGGTTGGGGGGATGGGAGTTATTGATTTATATTGCATCCTTTCTAATGTCGCTGTCTTGATACATAAGATTTTATAGTTATTGTTCTATGATCTTAAGTCGATCAGGCATAACATTCCAAGGTGTCACCAAAATTACATATATATGAAGGTGGCTCTGTGAGTGAATTGGTCTGTATCATTTGATCCTATTTAAACCAATTTATTGAGGAGATAGGAGGTTAATGTGAATATTGTGTGTTTTCATAAGTGATAATATACTGTATCGTTTCCTCATAAATGACTAATAAAGCTCAGAATTTGTTTTTTAAAAAAAAGGGCAGCTACCCTATTTCAACTCCTGTGTTATATATTTGCAAAGGATATTCAGAGACTAGCACTTCCACCTGGTGGTTAGCTGACCACATTTGGAATATGTTTTTCACCAAGTTCAGGATGTATTGACTGCACATCAGGACATCACCTAGACAACATAAGAAGATTCATCATTGTATAATGTATATATGCATATGATTGTATTTGTAATTACATCAATATATCAGTATGTTATTAACTACATGTCATACAGAACCAATGTATACCTATGGAAGGTTTAGGGGGCAGTAGGTGTTCAAATATGGACATAAATGTCAAACACTGACCTCCGTGCTTAAAATACGGACCTCCGTGTTTAAAATACAGACCTCAGTGTTTATTGTATTAAATGTGGTGAAACGGCCTGCTGGTGTTAATCTAATGTATGGAATTATAATATGTTAAAAAAAGATTTTTTTTGTGTGTATGGGTTCATCCTTACGGTTTAAAACTAAAGAGTTCTGTTCAGAACTAATGGTTATCAAAAGTATTATTATATTATAGTAGTGTTACGTTTAGGGTCTTTTTTCCAGACTGAATTAATACAAAGTTTGTAGTCTAATAGCAAATGCGTTAATCCATTTTTGTTTGGATTGTTTGAAATTATCAGATCCGTTACACATATCTGATTAATAACTAAGACTGTCAAATTGTATCGACCTACATTATGACTATTCGTAACTCTATACTATATAATGTATATGTTATCCCTATATAATATTTAATAGTTATAACTCCTACCTATTGTCTGGGGGAGTAGTGTAGAGGTATACCGGTAAGAGGTATTGTAATAAGGTGTCATCTGGCGTGGCGAGTGAGTCCTGTCGCTGGATATTCCTAGGGTTTTGGATAGGTGGCAGCACTGATCCGGACCCACAGGACATCTGGAGACAAACACTAGGGTTCCTATGTAAAGCCCTGGGCTCAGTCGCTACATCAGAGGCCCTCCAGGCCTCCCTACTTAACATATGTATCCAAGTAGAAGATTAGCTGCCCCACCTACACCTTCCGGGTAGCCATTGTGCTGGAATAAAACCGTTGGCATACACTCGAATCACTGTCTTGTCTTTTCCTTCCTAATCACAAGACTCAAACCACCGAACTGGTAAAACAAACCATTACATGAGTTATCTCAAAATAGTAATGTTAGTTTCAATGGATGATTTCATCATACATTATGGTATTTTAGTGTGCCCAGATAAAAGATAGATCCTGTAGGAATCAACCCAGCACAGCATTGTAGCACCATGCTGACCCTTCATATAATATCTACCCATGGTTTAGACGTATGTTATCAGTGCAGTCAAAACGCCAGGGCTGCACTGTACGCTACCTCAGCTTACCAGGGTTTCCCTAGCCCACTTAAAAGGGTCTATATCTCCTCTTTCCTATCTCCTCGGATGTGTGTCGGGCTTACCTAGCCCACTTAAAAGGGTCTATATCTTCTCTTTGCTATCCCCTCAAGATGTGTGTGGTGCACATAATGCGCGGGCACTGACACATTCCTCTGTGAAATTGTGTAATGTAGTTCTCACCATGAATATGACCTTAGCTGTCGAAATGGCGTTAAACATCTATTACTTACTCACTCACCTCAGCTTACCCTGCTATACTGATCAATCAATGCTGTGTAAGCATTGCTTAGGAACTACTTTTATCAGCTTGTGACAGACATTACCGGTATGGGAATCAGGTATAAGAAGCTGCTGGCTCCCGAGACAGTCAGAAAGCATGCCGATACCATTGTTGTATGAATACAGTATTTTTTTTTCAGGAGGTCAAAATGGTAATGCTTAAAGAAAATGCTTAGCTTGTCAGCAAACTGCAATTAGTCGAGAAATTGGGCGGCACTAGCAAATACAATCAATTCAGTATTGTGCCAAACTGTGAGGTTTGGATATGATGTACTAGATTTAATTTTGATTTTCTCAGAGTTGTCACCAGGAGCGGTACGATGCGGGGAGCACTCAGATTTTGGTTCCATCACTCTCCTCTTTCAAGATGATACGGGGGGACTAGAGGTAATGCTATCTATTGTGAGGTTCACGTTGATTATTTTGTATCAAATGCAAGACCTTCTGGCACTTTGATATGCCTTTGTCTGGATATTGTTTTTCTTCAGATTTTGAAATGGCCTTTCATAATTTGCTCACGTTGATTCCCATTGCTTAGGTGAAGCACCGAGATGGTCACTTTGTGCCTGCAGTGCATATAGAAGGGTCTGTATTGGTCAATGTAGCAGACCTCATGCAGAGGTGGACAGCGGACCGGCTCATCTCTACGGTAAGTCAAAGTGAATTTCTTACCGGAAATTTCAAAGTTAATGAGGAGAATATACAGGAAATTTCGAGTGGCAAATTCCTCCTGGAAAGATAGCGTACACTCTCAGCCCCAATTGTAAATGGGCTATAAAGACCACTGTACTGGGTACAGGACAAGCCACTGGTGGGTCATTAGATTTGTACTAATAATAGCTACCACTGTTTTCCAAAAATAGAAGCGATCTACTGCAAAATCCTACCTGCAGTCCAACAATGTAGCAAACAGTAGTACCTTTTGGTTGGATTGTTAGAGGAGTAATTTCTTCCTGGAGATTTAGAGTGGCACCTTCTTATAAAAATGTTAGAAGGACAACTTATTGGTAGAGTGAGAATGTTTGGCTGGAATCTGATTGAAGTTAAAATGCCATACACAGCCCTTCGATTGTACATATTATATATTAACCAGGCCCTATGCTGGGCATCTGCGGTCTGTATACCTTATGTAGTGGGAGAGTAGCGGGAGCGGAATTCAGGGCTAGGTTTCCAGCCTAACCAGGCCTATCACCACCCATTACCAGGGCGGAACAGGGCCAATGCATCTAGAGGGCGCTTTCAGTGCCGCCAACCATTTTACACTTGCAACGCCATTTTAATTGTACGATATGCTCTGTATCCCTAATAAACTTTTTACCTGTGGCTTGTCTGTAAGTGGAAGCACCATTTTCTTATTTTTCTTTCCGTCTATTTTTTTTTTGTGCAGAGACACAGGGTACTGATACCAGAAGATGAGATGAGGTGTCGCAGAGTGCGTCGCAGTATGGCCTTCTTTGTGCATCCTGATGACAAAAAAATGATCTCATGTATTGATGGCTCCAACAAGTACCCTCCTATATTGTCCTCCGACTACACAGATATGAGACTGACCGGGGCTCTGAAGGGCACAGTAAGCAGTTAAGGGGCCAAAATGGTAACACCCATCATATGGCAGATGTACTCCGTAGACGCTCTGAGGGAACCTCAGAGACCAAGTGTGTCTGTTGTAGTCTGTTTGGTCAGCCAGATTGGCTGAGTGCCCAGTTCTCACAGAAGTACTTACTGTCAGGTCCAATGCTTCCACCAACACTTCCCTCAATGTATATCCAAAGATTCACAATACACAAAGCACTTGAAATACTTGTAATAATTAATAATCCAGGTGATTTTCAAATCTCCCTCCCTAACTCCAAATCATTGTCGGCCATCTTGAAGCCAGGTGTAGCCACCTAGTGCCAAAAAGACTACACTATTCTTGGTTGGTTAGCCCTATGTTTCAAGAGCAGTCTAACACAAGGTAGCAGCACAAGATGTTGACAATGGAGGCCATTGAGGTAGTGATATCTAAGCTCAAGATAAACATGTCAGATTTATTGGATATATCTCATGTTTCAGTCAATATAAGCTGATGTACATGAAAACTACATGTTTGTGAATAGGAGGGACAATTTCCAGGAACTGAAAGTGAGTACTTAGTTCAGACTAGCCATGTGTTTGTGCCACTATAGACTTGTATACATCTTGGATCCTGCCTGTGAGCAGGCAGGTATTTCGGCCTAGGCAGATGATGATGAAGAATTCTGATTAAACGTACGTTGCAATCATTAAAAGAGTAATACTTATTATTTCAGACACCATCATTGAAAAGACTGTTGTTCCAAGAGCCAAATGGCCTTTAAAACTATATGCATTAGTATATAATCCTATGAGGCAGAGATCCAGGAAGCCCATTTTATCATCACAATGACACAGGTGATTACAATGTAGGTTCAACAAGAAATAAACACAAGTATCCCCTTACCAAATTTGCCAAAGAAGGAGGGGGGTTCCACATGCTCGTTTACTGGAGCCCCTGCCCCCTCCCCTTTATGCATATGTTAAAGGGACCGTCAATAAATGACGTTATGCGGTGGTGGGGGGATGGGTGTATCCACACTTTCAGCCCTAATTGTAATTGGGCTACAAAGACACTGTAGTGGGTACAAGGCAACCAACTGTTGTGTTAACAGCAACTACTACTCTT
The DNA here is from genome assembly GCA_949317995.1 of Acholoe squamosa. Classification (NCBI taxonomy): domain Eukaryota; kingdom Metazoa; phylum Annelida; class Polychaeta; order Phyllodocida; family Polynoidae; genus Acholoe; species Acholoe squamosa. The sequence goes on from OX439049.1 coordinate 41,384,604, forward strand.
TTCCAAAAGTAGAAGCAATCTACTGCAAAAAAGCTTGCCCCAGTCTGACAGTGAAATTTAGCCTCCTGTAATTTCTATATTGCCTGTAGAAGTCAAATTCAATTTGACGAAGCATCGGATTAACTCACTTTTCTTAAATTACCACAATGAATCTAAGAATTAATTCTTTTTTTTGTGGATATTTATCAATCTTAATCATTTTGAAGTATAATTTCTATAAAAAGAAAAGCATGACGAAGGGGCTGGAAAGGGGAGAAAAATAGTGATAAAAAAAGAGCATGGCCTCATTTACGTAAGGTCCAGGCTGGGATAATGCTAGGGCTGCAATTCTATTAGCCAATTTGGCGATTTTGTTGATATTTTGATTAGCCAAATTATGTATCAATTAGCCAAACCTTTTTGGCATATAAAAAACGAGTTACATACAATACAATGTTCCAGGCTGATCAGTATAACTTTAAAAAAAGAAAAAGAAAAAGAAACAGGCTCTCGGAAATGGAAATTTAAATAGAGGCCTTATTTCCAAATTACCTTCATCCTAGAAGAATAAATTTCTTTCATTATTGAATACAAGATTTAGGAATCCCTCAGCAGTTTAGAATTCAGGGATGTCGGGTAGCATTATGGTGACAGAGTTCTTTTGCAGGTGTGGATCCAGGATTTTGAGAAAGGGGGAAGGGGGTGCTTATTTTAGCTATGGGATATAGCCGGATGGAAAAAGGATTTATCACAAGCTAGGCAAAGTGAATTCACAAACAGGAAAAGAAATCAGTTAATGAGAGGATCCAGGAGAAAGAAAGAAAAGAAAGGAGGAGTGGGAGGAAATGGAATCAGGGAATGACAGGGAGGATTGGAGGAGTGAAGGCATACAGAGACATGACATATCCCCCTCCCCTAAACCCCTACAAACTCCACAGCACTTGGGGCCATTTCCCTGAGAAAATTTTGAAAAATTCTTAAGTCAAATTATGCATTCTGGTGGCTCTTGAGAATCACTTCATAACTTTGGTTCTAGTAGGAATATTTGAAAAATTCTTTCGCTGTTAGAAAGCCCAGACCACGTCACGTATGTTTTTGTACAGGACGGGAACAACACACATATGGTGGTTCCAACGAGGGACCTCATAAATTAGAGGAAATTTATTAATTAATACACCCAATACATATATTTTGATGGGAGATGGTTCGAGTTTGTCATGATGAGTAAGACAGCGCATACAAACTACCACACACATACACACACTTTTTTTTAATCATTTTAATTACACCACTGTATGCTGGTACACAAGGTGGGTCCTGCTGTCCCCTGTACCAGGGGTTGGCCATTATTGAAAAACTCACTGTAATCGTGATATTTTGTTGCCAATAGAAATTAAGCAATTAATCAATTAATGGGACAGAAGACAGTAAATTTTAAGTGGTGCCATGTCAACTGAAGGTAAACAAGAAGATAAAAAGAATCAAAATCTTTAAAAAAAAAAACAAGAACAATAAAGCAAAATACCGTCTGTCTGGGTGTTTAGTTTTAATCCCTTCCCACTGGCAGCTACCACTCCCCTCCCCCCACCCTCAACCAACCGTGGGTGATCAGTATGCCAGGTAAGTGGACCAGGAAGGTGGCGGAATACCCAGCCGCCACCATACACATGTATAATATATAATGCACTGGTAGATGGGAGGAGGCAGAACCTCAGGTGCCTAAGACACATGATGCTGCAACATGAAGCTCTCCTCGTCAGGTAGGCACAACTTTATATTTCTTTACCTTGTCTGTGTAAGCATATGGTCAACTTCAGAGAGAACAGTTGCTACGCAGTACACCTACAATACAGTACATATACAAGTCACCCACTGCAAAACTAGGGTCTCGAGAGGAATGGAGAAAGGAACAAAGCTATAAAGCTTGAACTCAACATTAGCGGCCATAAACGCCTGTTGTGTCCTCGTGTAAATGAACTATGAATGCAAAAGCATAGGCAATCGGGCAATATATCACATTACAGACACGCCTAAGTTTTAATGTAAATATAATTGAGGTGATCATCTCATTAACCTGATTTTATAGAACCTATTTCAGCAGTCAAACTGAATTTTTTTACTAGATAGGGGAGGTACATGTATTTTCTACCTGGCGATCTATCCTTTCAAGACAGCGATATCTTCTTCTTTGAGAGTAACCCTGTCGCGTGGCCTTCCACAACAACAACGAAATCAATAGATAAAATAGGGTGGGGGGGAGGTGAACATTTTCAAATTTGGTTTGGATAGTCCATGCCAATGGGAGAATATTATACACACCAAACCCACAGAGGCAATAACCTCAATTTCCACTAAATCACAGGAGGCCATTCACTCACTTTAACCCACCTACTTTCTACCTGTGTTGTAATGAATATATTTGATTTCTGCCCATGCAGCCCCCCCCCCCCCGCCAAGCCCATGCATGCACATCACATCTCCCATCCCCGTTAAAATCCATCAGCCCGCTCACCTGCCAATAAAATGGCTTCAGCTAGCTTCAATTACCTATTTTCTACTTATTTTTTCTAAAAAGGTTTTTCAATGTCACTTTTGAATAAGTGCACCGTTGGTTTAGTAAAAACTAGATTATTGATTCCAAACAAGGTAGGACAGAAGACCGGAAGGTGGCTTAGTGGCTCCAATGTATGGCCCCAATACCCCATCTGTTGGTACTGTAGTTTCCATGGTTACTACACAAACAGTGCCTGGTTCCCCGTTCCTGGCTGCAGGTCCCAGATGAGGGAGACAATCTACCTGAGCCTGGTAGATATTGATCAATGAGCTTAACAGTAGGCCCGTATTGTAAGCTCTTGAAATATTCATGTCTAGTGCCATTACTCACATAATTTATATGCTATTTTGAACTTTTCATGTGGTAGGTGCTTCATAGCCATATCTATGGTCTATTGTTTGGATTTGAGTAAGCTTTTAGAGGGAACAATTTGTTTTTCGGCATTGACTGCGATATGGTACTTCCGAATTCCATCCAAAAATACCCCTTGCATTTGAATATCATTTTGGTGAGTTATACACCAATTTCATCAAGGCTATGCATAAAGATATATTAGGATCTTTTATTTTGAGGCCTCATATATTATATTCTGTACAGGTCGTGGTAGATGGGCGAAAATGTGTGTCACTAGTGTTGGTTTACAAATGGAGCATGCATGAGCTAGCCAATCTCATAATGGTAAGGTTTAAAGAGAGAGAGAGAGAGAGAGAGAGAGAGAGAGAGAGAGAGAGAGAGAGAGAGAGAGAGAGAGAGAGACAGACAGAGAGAGACCGACAGACTACCTGAAGGTCTATGGGTGTTCCGTCCCTCCACTATACCCACAGGGAACATATCCTGTATGTAGGTCACTCTACCGACGGAACCACGGGAGACTGGGGTCAGGGAGAGGGGAGAGGGGAGGGGGGTCGGCCCATACCTGTATGTGGCTCCAATACACACCCAAATTCAATCAGATTCTTATCTAGATTAAAATATTAGTTAGAATACACAGCCAGTTTAACCCCAGTCTCCCGTCGTTCCTTCAGTAGAGTGACCTACATACAGGATGTTCCCTGTGGGTATAGTGGAGGGGCGGAACACCCATAGGCCTCCAGTATACGGACAGACAGACAGAGAGCGAGAGACAGAGACAGTGGCAGAGAGAGAGAGAGAGAGAGAGAGAGAGAGAAAGAGACAGAGAGCTAGCCTACCTCATAATGGTAGAGTTAAAAGAGAGAGAGAGAGAGAGAGAGAGAGAGAGAGAGAGAGAGACAGAGACAGACAGAGACAGACAGACAGAGAGTGAGAGAGAGATATTATCGTCCGTATAGGACACTCCCGAACCCTGTGACTTTGTGGTAACATATGGTCGTATAACCAATTATTCTGCTTTTGAATTATTTAGTGGAATATGGGTTTCTTGGAAGAGGTATGCCGAATAGGGTATTCCCAAACCCTGTGGCCTTTTGTGGTGGCATGGTCGCATAACCAGTTATTCTCTTGAAATATTTAGTGAAACATGGGTTTCTTGGAAAAGGGTATGCCGAATAGGGTATTCCCAAACCCTGTGGACTTTTGTGGTGGCATGGTCGCATAACCAGTCATTCTCTTGAATTATTTAGTGAACCATGGGTTTCTTGGAAAAGGGTATGACCTAGCTAGGCTAGAATCGACTCGCCCCCAAATTGGCATATTTTGTTGTCTTCGCTCCCTTGGCTATATAACATAATTATCTCAAAGTATTTAATTGTGAGATAAAACACAGCTTAATACTTGAGCCTATATGTTTTAGACTATTGGACGATACTAGGCAAATAGATGAAACCTGTTGCTTTTGAAAAGAAGAAAAAGTTGAAAACATGTGACCTTACAATGGGCTTCTTTGCCTTCCTTAGAGTTTCTAACCTCCTTACCCCCACTGCCTCACTGTGGTCTGACCCACATACCTTACTCAGGAGAGACGTAATACTGACTGAAACCAGTATTAATATAGTGATACGCTCATCAAAACTATCGGGCCAAGAGATGCCCTGGTAGTCATATCCCTACCTTCCATCCCGTCATCTCCAGCCTGGGTAGAATATGTACCATCATCTCAGTTTGCTTTCACTCAAACCACAGGACTACCTCTTACCCCTCTCCAACTCACCAACATTACAAGAGCCACACTCTTAGACATTGAGTGCCTGTATGCCATGGACATCTTGGGCCACTCTCTCAGCAGAGGTGGTCTTCAATCAGCTCTAGTTAGTGGATGTGACAAACAGGCTGCCTCACACCACGGCACCTGCTCATCCACTTCTGGTATGAGACCTTACGAACCGAGCCAACATACCCTATCAGTCTCACAGTGCCTCAGAGACTTATTTGCACCTTGATATGTTGACTTACCAAATATATTATACTCAAACTCTATACTATGCACACTGAACATTTATCCATTGTTGGTAACATACGGTACAAGTTAGTGCCTTACCTCAATTACATATTCAACTCTTAGATACAAACCGGTATCTCATTAGTTTAGTTACATGTTTATCATAAACCGTAAATCCCCGGTCATAAGCTGGCCCCGGTCATAAGCCAGGGGTAGAGTTTCAGGAAATGTTATAAGCCGATTTTGGTGCATAATTTTCCCTAATTCCTCTTTAATCTATTGTAAAAAAAACCCGGTCATAAGCCGGTGGGGGGGGGGACTTTGGGAAAAATTTAGAAGTCGGTTTGGGCCCAAAATAGAAAAAAAAATCCGGCTTATGACCGGGGATTTACGGTACTGTATTTACTCGTGTTAGTGTAATAAAACTCCACTTCATGAATTTCCTGTTCAGTGTTCTCATTATACCCATGGATAAATCAATAACTAACACATGGCTCCATAAAGTCAGTCCTGCGCATCCAATTTGTTGTCACAACTACAGAAATGTCCTGGCAGCTGCACAGCACACCAGGCCCCTAAAACGGCCATAATCCACCATGTAAACTCTAGCTACCTTTAAACAACAGCAGGTGGCTGAAACCCTGGGAATGAGGTAGGCTACACTGTAAGAAGTAGGCAGGTTATTTTACAGCAGCAAAATATCTGTAATTTTACAGAACAATTCAGAGTAATCATACAATAACAGTCACTGTGATCATACACTAAGATCAATCAGTTCTTCAGAAACATATGCTGTAAATTAACAGCAAAATGTGTTGTAAAATTACAGAGAAATGTCTTGTAAATAAACAGCAATATTTTCTGTGAATGGACAGCAAATTTTGCTGTAAATGAACAATAAAGCATACTGTAAATTTACAGAAACCTTTGCCGGCAACTGAGGTTCCAGCAACTATTGCTGTAAAATTACAGAAACTTGAATTGTAGAATTATAGCAAGGGGTTCTGTTAATTAACAACAAATGTATTGTATGTACAGGTATGTTATAAAAGACACTGCCATATACTCTGTTATTGGGGTCAGTTCATGGTAATCATCCCCATAATATCATCTATGTGTGCGCTCTATGCATGCATTAATACTATAAACCATGCATGCCCAATGAACACAAAACTGTCTCCAATGAAGTGAGACAGTATTGAGGGTAGGAGAAGTACAGAACCATCTCACCCAAACCACTTCATGGTAATTCAGTTTTAACGCTGAAATAACCTAAAGGCAGGCAGGTCTATGTTAGCTTCAACCCCAGAGTCCAGGGACTTGTATTTCAGATTTAGACACAGTTATGGTGTCATGTATACATATTATTGGTTGTTCCTAGTTTCTAGTTTCTTCTTGTAAAATATCATTGGTGCACAATGCTAGATTGAACCTGTTGAGGTTATTATCATATTGCAATTCATTACTAAGCTTTGGGGACAATATTCGATTGAGGTGTGCAATATAGGACTATACATACTAAACACAAGGTATACTCTTGGCCTCTAGTGGTGGAAAGTACATGTAAGGCTATTTTGGTAAACCCTTAGGGTGACTGGCTGGCCTAGGGCATACTTCATACAGAGTAATTATACAGGATCACTCGCTATACACATATATCTACACATGCAAAGCCTTGGTATTACAGTAAGAGTCACGGTATTTGAGAGTACAGCACTTTCCTCTGTGAGCTTGCAAGTGACATCTCTGTCATAAAACATAAACTTCTTACAGTGTATACTCGTCTCCTTGGGTTCTCTCTGACAGGATTTACATGTTCTTCCTTGTTATCTTTTGGCAAAACCCTCAGGACTAAGTGTAGACCCTTTGAGATTTTGTAAACATCCTTTACTAGCTACCCACCTCATTTTGAGAACATCATCTGGAAATTATGTGTCACATATCATTCAATCAATGACATAAAGAAAATGAGAAATTCAGATATTTGAGTTAGAATGTCATGTGACAAATCTTTGATATTTAGTAGAGTATTTCTATTGTTTCTGATACTTTGCTTTATTTTGCTAGCCATAGTTCTGACCCATTTCTATGAGTTTCTCCATAGCACATTTATCACTTTACGTTGGGAACATGCTTTTCTTTTCTATAATAAGCTGACCTTTTTTTTGTCTAGGGCTGGTCCTAAGGTTATTATGTAGGTGGCAATTGCTGCAAGATTATTACTACACCCTTTGCTGTTGGGTATTCAGAGGCAATTGGAGGTTTTCTCAACATTTTAAAATTGCTGAAAATTGTGTGGTAACATCTGTTAGGTACAATATTTGACATCATGGATATGTATACATATAACACATATGTGTACTTTTTTCTCAAGAAGAAATACCCCTGAGGAGCTGCTCATAGATGCTCAACAAGAGTAATGCTGGGTGAGAGAAGGTTCTAAAAACACTTTGCTTGCTCATAATCTACTCATTAGTCCATCTATTAGCCATATGTTATAGTTTTGTGTACCTTATATATTTCAATGAGTAAAGTCGAAACTGAATTGAAAATGCACGTAAGCTGGTGAAACGATTAGAACTAGCACATCTATCTTTTGTGCACGACCCACCATTGTGTGTGTCAGGGTATCTGATATGCTGCATGCTGATATCTATAATCATCCATTAATGATAACCAGAAATCAAGCCTATCTGAGGCTACCGTTTTATCAGTTAATTTCTGGAGATTTCATCAGAAAGCCAGACTCGTGACATCTAATGAGTGGTGTGGCCGCTAATTCTACGCAATGCTACAGCTTCGGTCTAGCCCTTGGTAGTTAGCCTCAATTCCGTGGTAAATTATGACTTCCAATCTTGCAAGAGATGCTCGTTGTGTTAGGAACAAGACTAGTAGTTAGGACATGCCTGTGCAAAACCTTCAGTTATAACCAGATATATGCCCCAGGTCATAATAATCTAAATAATGCGTTAAGAGTAGGGATATTTTCCGTCAAAAGTCAAAGGGCTCTGAAATGCAGAATAATCCTTCAGAAAAGAAAAGGCAAAGGAATACTGCAGAAAGGTTTGAACTGCAGCATCAAATTTCAGCTTTATATTTTGGTAGTTCGACCATTTATATGAGCGTTGTAGTTCAAAGATGGCCGCCGAGTCATCATCTATAGCATAGCTTTTTTTCCTAAAGGCCTTCCGGACTAGAAAAGCGACATCTAACAAACTAGTACTGTTGGATCTATCAGTCTTCCCCCGTAAAATTGTACAGTAAACTACTGTATTTGTTACGCAGTGAAGCTGTGCCATTTCTACAATGAGACCCCAGCAAACATGTAGAGTAAAGGACAGTGTTATTATGAATATCTGAAACTGACAGTAAACGCTTTGTCCCAAAATTACTGGAGGGAGGTCATTATTTTGACAGCATTATTTTGCAGTGTAGGGTATTTATATAAACCATTATGTTAACCTAAACTCTATGGTATAGTCTTTAAACCCAATAGCTCTACATCATTTTGTTCTACCAGATGTCCCTTATCAGATTACATTAATAATTCAAGGATCTGCCACAAGTTAATCAATGAGCTAAGCGCCAACTATTGTACAACATAAAGTCAATAATTAGTGATCACTGTGATGTAAGTCTCCATGCAGTGAACACCAAAGGTTGTCTGAAACCCCTAGGTGTAGAATACATTAGGAAGAAATGCCACAATCACGAGTGGTCAAAATGAGAAGATTATAGTCATTCATGACGATCATATAGGTCGTCATCTTGTTTACACTTCATATGGGTGGTTAATATAATGAAGAGACCTTAGACTTGTCAAACTCAAGTGAGTGAGTGAGTAATAAAGGTTTAACGCCATTTCGACAGCTAAGGTCATATTCATGGCGAGAACTACATCACACAATTTCACAGAGGAATGTGTCAGTGCCTGCGCATATGTGCACCACACACATCCTGAGGGGATAGGAAAGAGGAGAAATAGACCCTTTTAAGTTGGCTAGGGAGGCCCGGTCAAACTCAAGAGAGGTGTATAGATCTATAACTATAACAGCTAACATCGATAGTCCACTAGGCCTGTGTCGCAAAAATTTATATAGGAAATGTATGGCTTAATCATGCGACAGAGGCCAAGTGGACTATGGGGTTCACATACATTGTATAAGGCATGGCTAGTATATATAGTACTTATGGACCTCAACACATTACTGGACAGTGGCAGATCCAGGATTTGGGATTTGGGGCGCGGGCCTAAATGGGGGATGCACACCTTCTATTTTTTTCTAAGAAAACTTTGGGATCCAAAATAAGGAAATACACTCTTAAGTACTGACAAATGGGGGGGGGGGGTCCACCATTGCAATGACAAGTTCATGCAGCAATGTTTTTTTTTTCAGTGTGGAACGGGATTCGCTTTACGATATATGGATCTGTACTGGTGAGTCAAACACCTGTTTCTGCTGCAGGCAAGTCAGTCTTTTGGTGCTCTACATTATGGCGAAGTGTGCCAGGTTAGTCTGACAAATTCATACACCCCCAGTGCCCACACAATGCTAGATATAATGGGCCAAGTATAGAAATCAAAAAGACACGCAGTATCCATGTATACCCCTACAGAGAGAAATAGATAGACAGACAGAGAGAGAGATGGAGAGAGAGAGATAGATAGAGAGACAGAGAGACACGGAGAGACAGAGACAGACAGACAGACAGAGACAGACAGACAGGGACAGAGACAGAAACAGACAAAGACAGAGACAGACAGACAGAGAAAGAGAGACAGACAATGAGAATAGGCTAGAGCTTTTGTCAGAGGCTCAAGGAAATTATTGCAAATAAGCTAAGGAGACGCACACTCACCAGCAACGCATTCAGAGGAAATCTATATACATGCATGCATATATATTGCTAGTAATACAGATATATTAAGAGAAGAAATAAAAACAGACAGCCATGCTGAACTCGACAGCTTCCTACACTTGATAAATGGAGCGGTATCTCAGTAGGGGACGACCTAACACAGTTAGAACAAGATCAGCAGAGGGATCTCTGTGTGGCAGCTGCTCATGCTAAAGGTGTGGGTAGAACTGTAAAACTAAAGAGCAAATCAGTCACCATTGACAATACAGAGTATGTTTGGGAGAATCTAGAGATGCTTCCTGAGGAAGTAAGCTTAGAGGCTGCCAAAACAAAATTTTATGATGAGGTGTAGTCTTCCAATCCAAACATAGCTTCCTCTCCAATCTTTACCACTGCCACATCAGACTGGGTCCATATACTTACCTATCCGTGGAACAAGGGTATGTACATCAATCAGCCCTGGAATGTGGAGCACCAATTCTGGCACTAAGGGGGCTGAGTATAATGGATCCTTATCAAGTTAAGCTACTACTGAAAGAGCTGCCTCAGAATAAGGAACGGCTGGAGAAAGGTAGATTCCTCATTATGAAGAAGCTACATCTACTCAAGTTCAGACAGAATCTGACTTTCCTAAACAAGCTACTCGCAACAAAGAATCTCCCATTATATGAAAGTAATCAAGATCAAATCTGGGCTACTGGGCTTGTCTTGAAAGATGGAGTGAAGAACTGCACACCCAAGGGTCAAAACCGATGTGGTGTCTCCCTGATGGCAGTCAGGAGTATCTTCCAGCGTGTTGCAGAGAAGAACCAAAAGAGACAAAACCAACTGATTCTATACCCCTGGCGCAACACCATCCAGTACCCCACAGCCACCTGATCTGTCACCTTCTGTTACAGCACCTCAACCAAACAGAAATATCTAGTGAGAGACCTATGCACATCTACTACAAAGACCCTGAAGACCAATCCCCCTTCACCCACTTCTATTATGAGCCCACAACAGCACCTTGCCACCCACCTGTCTCCAATGCCATAGAGGGGTATATCACATATGAACACTGACCACTGCCTGCATCACATTACACACAATCCACAGGCAGCTGAATATTACAGGATCAGATTACCCCCCCCCTTCTTCCTTACTTTGGAATAACTCACTAACCCACTACCCAGCCCTCCACCTTAAAGTGATAAGGGGTTGCGAGGAGAGGACTTGCCTCCTCTAATCCGCATTTCTAAATTCATCCTTTTGTCCTACCATTAGATCCTCCTAGTGACCTGGCAGACACCAATAAGAAGTAATCCTTTATAGAATTAACTGAAAATATTTATATACAAAGGATATACATTCTATACTTTATTTGTTACTCAACAGCAAGTTACTGTACAATTAACTGGAGAATGACTAATTGCAGCCAACTGAGCTACAGTGCTTCAGTATAATAAATAGATAGAACTAAACGACCGTGGTGTACGAGGTGGCCGATCCACCCCTTGGGGTGGATCAGCCACCGAGGACACCAGGGGAGTTTAGTTCTATATTTATTTTATGTTTTTAGAGGTTTAAATAAGGAAAAATTATCAAAATCTGGTACCGTAGTTCCCCGTAAAAGCGCCGGTCCGCCATTTTGAATGTTTACATGCACCCAGAACGAGGCTGCAGTGGTGGATCGGCCGCTGTGGTGGATCGGCACACATTACGCCACTGGGGGTGTGCGGATCGGCCGTGCAATGCTATCTCTACGGGAAGAAGTTATTCACATAAAATAAAGGAATTTACATACATACAGGTACGGTAAAAGATGAATGTCAGTACCCTTCTACCCCCGGCACTTATTCCAGACCAGTGCTTATTTGAGACCCCGGCACTTAAACGGGCCATTATGGTACTGATTATCTGCTAATATAATTATCTATGATTTGGTCATATTTACACTCTACCCTAGTGCAGTCTTATCATTGTCCAACTTACATAACACAGACACAGTGTCCTGTCTATGCCCATACTTTACTATCAGTGTGACCCTTGGCCCACACAGTCATGTTCAGTTAAACACCAATATAGATGCATAATCAGCTTGACCACTGAACCTTACCTAACCATCACCCCTACCCAGTAACGCCAACTTCCAGAAATAAACTACGGGTGTGTCTAGTATAGGACTGGACATCTGCTTGGCAACACACAGACGGTAAGTGTAGATTATAAAAGTCTAGAATATCTAATAATTATTTTTAAAGCTTGAGATGCTCATCTCAGAAGTCTGAACATACCTTCGTAGAAAACGCTACTTTTACATGGGGCAGTACTTAAACCATACATCTATTTATATAGTGGATTGTAGGAAAGTATCCAATGCTTTAAGAGGGTCGAGAGTTCAAATTGGGTTCAACCTTTGGTGCCTAGAGCTGTGTATAGGCGTGACTAGATTTAGTCATAAAACCTTGAGGCTTTAAGTGATCCCAAAAGCACCCCTCCTGTATAGGCCTGCCAGGGTTGGGTATTTTTCAAAACAACCTATGATCACCAAATAAATCTACAAACACCAAACTACCACTACGATAACAGAATTTGACTAACTCTTTGGATCTATCTCCTAACATGATGACCAGATTGGGTCTACCTGTAGCCACAGGGCAAGTTAAAAGATACTCCTCCATTCAGACCTTGTAGGGATTATTGAATGCTAGAAATGTGTTTGTGTTAATACTATGATATATAGTACTTCTTTTACTATCATTTGCCTTATGTTCCTGCTAATCTAAAATTGTTTATTAATGGTAGTTTGCCGAGAAGAAAGGTTATTAGAGGCCTATTTCTGCCCCAATGACGTCACCAGGCAAGAAGGAGTAAACCAGACACTACTCCAGGTATTTTTATGGTCTGCAGAGTATTTTTGGAGGCAAGTGGAAGTGTATGGTGGGATAGTGGGATAGTGTATGAACTATAAGGGAAGCACCTGGTATATAAAACTGTCATTTTGGTTGTGTTTGTTGGTATTTGGAGTTTGAATGCTAGCCCACTGCTTCATGGTCTAGTGAGTACACACCTCTTTATATACATGTACCCCTAGTATACCTGTAATACACCTGCATATAGCTACAGGTATTCCACGATTTCTGGGATTCTCAGTGCTTTTACTGGATATTCCCATGCACATACCTGTCGATATTGCACACCCTGAAGGCTGTAACATCACTTTTGCAAGGCGTGTGGTTATCCATGGATAACCTGCACGCCATGCAGTTATCCATGGATAACCTGCATGCCTCTCATGTCCTTACATGTCATATGTTACATGTTAAAACCCACGATTGTCATGACCAGGCCAGGGCTCGAACCTGTAGTCTAAGATCCCTAGTCCAACTCCCTATGCAGTGCGCCACAGGGACTGATGAGAAATGCTTGGTTAGAACCACATCTGGATATGATACAAAGCCCGGGGAGGTCACTCACATATAACTTCTATACGTTCAAAGTGTGAAAATCCCCAGCATTCTGGGTTGTGACCCCCCTAGCAAGGTGTGTGTACCTATCGTGTATATATAACCGTGGGACGCATTCAAACAAAGCCAAGCTGAGACGGGCGCTGAGGGGTAGGACGCGGTGGTCTAGTGGTTAGTGCATTGTGCTCAGCCGTTAGAGGTACGGGGGTCGGGTCCCGGTCCAGGTGCATCTTTTTTTGCCGTGTGCTCTGTCGCTGTCCGCTGCTGGGCGACGAGGTGTATGTACCGATCGTGTACAAACACTATTTTTTGCCGTGTGCCGCGAGACGCATTCAAACAAAGCCAAGCCTCGCCGGGCGCCGAGGTGTGTGTACTGATCGTGTACATACATTTATAACCGCGAGACACATTCAAAGCAAGCCGAGACGGGGGCTGTACCGAGGTGTACCGATCGTGCTCATACAATGGCTGGCTTTGAGTCCCGGGGAAGGGGAACAATTTTTGTTTTCAACTTGAATTTATTGGTATTTTATTGATTATCTACTGGTTTCATGGAATAAAAAAATAGTCAATGGATAATTCATGACTTGTGTGTGTTAGTGAAGGCTAATCACACGCGGGCTATGCCCTCGTGTAATTATCCTTCACTAACACATACGCATCATGAATTATCCATTGATTACTTGTTCATTAAACAGTGCCTGATGGTGTTGGTGCAGGTAGGTCCAGTGACTCAGTCCAACATGGATTGTAGATAGGGCCCTACCACACAAAGAACACTTATTTCTTCAGTATGGAATATACCACAGGGGCTCACATTTAGTAGACTAGGCTACATATGATCAGCATGGAGTAGTCAACACATCCCACATGATGTCATAGAAATGGTTTTGTGCGCACCCCATACCTGGCGTACCCTTTACCATGTTGATTCACATGTATTATCTTATTTCAAGCTAAAAGACTGACTTTTAAACCTACCTATACTCCCTACATAAGAAAATAAGATTTTCATGCTAATCTCAGCCACTCATTGCATTTTTTGGAGTTGCAAGCCGCGTCAGCGGCTGGTAGCGTAGCGACCATAGCAACTCCATAATGTTTTTGGTTTTTCCCTGTCACCTATGACGTCATCCGTGACGTCATGCTGCCTCAGTGATGTCACCCACAGTGGCTAGCGATGGAGAAGTTTGTCCAGCCACACGTAGATGGCGTCACAAGGCACGCTCTCACTAGAATGACGCAATCTCTGTGAGCCTGCCTAACTAGCTATGGAGTGGCAACTCCTATTCGTGACAGGAATCCTGCTCTGCCAAAGCCATGTCGTTATTGGGCGTTAGTCGGCGATGGATCCTCAGTGCTGACATTGGTATTGGGGGTAGCCACCTTGGTGTCTCTGGACAGGCGTGGGTTTGGATTAAAAGTTAGGTTAGGCATGCATGCATGGGGAAACAGTCTTGACATATTTCAACTCTAAGTTATGAAGAAACAACTCAATACAGTCACAGTTCGATTCATGTACTAGTAATGATTTAACACAAGGTACTGACGTTTAATGCTAGCTTAGCTAACTTCTTTTTAAACTTAAGTACACTACACAATGTAGAGGAAGAGGCAAACATTTACATGCCAGCGATGTACATACCTGTGACTAGGAAGGAAAAAATACTCACTCAGTATCAATATCCTTGTCGTGCGTTGCACACAATACGTTGGTAGTGGGTGATGAATCCTCGGAAAAAGGAGAGGACTCCTGATCTGCCAAAGCCATGTCGTTATGGGGCGTTGCACACGATGGGTCGGTTGTCGGCGATGGATCCTCAGTGCTGACGTTGGTATTGGGGGCAGCCACCTTGGTGTCTCTGGACAGGCGCGGGTTTGGATTAAAAGTTAGGTTAGGCATGCATGCATGGGGAAACAGTCTTGACATATTTCAACTCTAAATTATGAAGAAACAACTCAATACAGTCACAGTTCGATTCATGTACTTGTAATGATTTAACACAAGGTACTGACGTTTAATGCTAGCTTAGCTAACTTCTTTTTATACTTAAGTACACTACACAGTGTAGAGGAAGAGGCAAACATTTACATGCCAGCGATGTACATACCCGTGACAAGGAAGGAAAAAATACTCACTCAGTATCAATATCCTTGTCGGGCGTTGCACACGATACATTGGTAGTGGGTGATGAATCCTCGGAAAGAGAAGAGGACTCCTGATCTGCCGAAGCCTTGTCGTTATGGGGTGTTGCACACAATAGGTCGGTAGTCGGCGATGGATCCTCAGTGCTGAAGTTGGTAGTGGGGGCAGCCACCCTGGTGTCTCTGGACAGGCACGGGTTTGGATTAAAAGTTAGGTTAGGCATGCGTTTAATGTTAGCTTAGCTAACTTCATTTTATACTTAGGTACACTACACAGTGAAGAGGAAGAGGCAAACATTTACATGCCAGCGATGTACATACCCGTGACAAGGAAGGAAAAAATACTCACTCAGTATCAATATCCTTGTCGTTTTGGGCCGTTGCATATGATAGGTCGGTAGTCGGCGATGGATCCTCAGCAGACACCTTATCCGGCGACTTGTGTACAAACTCCGAAAGCCATTTTTCGTATGGAATAAGGGTATCTCTTTTCCTGTAGGTCAAAGGCAAAGTACAGGTATAGATCTGTGCACAACTCATTTTGCTTAAAAGAGGGCAAATTCTCATTATGAATTCTTAAAAGAAATGATGATACATCTTTTCAGGCTATTGTACATAGTTTGCATAAAGTTGTGAGTTCTTAAATAACAGTAAAAAATCAGTAGACAAGCATTGATGAATTTACTTCTGAGGAGTTGAAGCTGGTGACCTCAGCTTTACCGTCCACTTGCAACTGCACGATGTGGGATGAAATGGATGTGAGGAAGTATTTTTTTTTAAGATAGTTCATGCAATATCCTGTCTCCTTTTTATGAGTGACTAATGGACTGATATTCTTACTGTATTAAAATATTGCATGCCTCTGCATACCTATTGCATGCCTCATGCCTCTGAATAAAACTTTGCGATGCATAAACATCTTTACTCAAGTAAAATAACAACAGGGATGTAGAGAATTAACATCTTTAAAACTTTAATCCAAAAGTCAATGTTTATGTCTCTTACATAGTAAAAGTAAGGAAATAAAACATGAGACTCTAAAAATGTTGAATAGATGTGAAGTGCAATGACAATGCAAGATAGAGTATATATATATATATATATATATATATATATATATATATATGTATGTATGTATGTATATATATATATATATATATATATATATATATATATATATATATACTTTTAAAAATGAAGTGTCAGACAGCCCTCTTTGTCTCTCTTAAAACTTCAGGACCTCTAGATATGTGTCGGGCAGTGCTACCGGTGAGCTGGTCACCTGTGTCTCTGTGTTGTGATTTTGCACCTAAGCGTCGGACAATACCTCCTTAAATGCATCTTATGGCTGCCCTAGTCTGGTCATGCACCGGAGACTCTAGCTTGCATAAAAAACACAAAGAAGGGAATATCTACCATTCTGGTGCACAATAAGATCACAGAGACACAGTGCCGTACAGTCAAATGATAATAAAAGTATAAGAATAATGTAATATGCACTAAAAACCTCAGGAACACTATGTGTCGAGCATTGCCACTTGTGTCTCTGCTGTTTTGCGCCTGACCGTATAAAGGTATAAAAAATAGAATTTACTGAATACTGCACACTATGTGTTGTGGAGTCCAGCACTCTAAATATAGATCTATATCATACTCCATCCTCATGAATAGGTCTTGTGCATAATATCATAGTTTTGTTGGGTTTTCTGCAAGGAAAGGCGAAACGGTCGTTACAACAACCATAAAATTCAAACAAAAACATGTCAAGAAATTTGAAGAAGAAAGGGTACTAGTTAGGGGAACTTAAGCAAAGTTCACCATGAAATATATTCAAGTACCGTTGTTGTTACCATTGTTAGTTTTTAAATCATTTAGATAAACAATGAAATTGTAAAGTTTACTAATGTAACTCAAACATACATGTCCATCAGAATTTAGCGTGAGAACTTACCCTTTAGATTTCTTTTCTTTCCGCTTCCCCTTGTACGAGAGAGTAGGTTAGGAGGGCAGAGATGGAGTGGAGTCTGTGTCTACCACAGTTATGGCTGTAAGAAGATAAAATGGTAAAGGTGAATGATGATGAGTTTATATGGTCCATAGAGCACCAGTATTTTCATTGACGTAATTATAAATTCTATACCAATAATTGCTTACAATTGGCTGCATGGTTACAAGTATAAGGAAAGTTATTGACTGCTTAAGCGTATTTCTATCATATCACATCCAAACTATACAATAGAACAAATGTTCACTTACTAGAGTCTGTTGATCCCTCTGTGCTGCGTTCAGGTGAGGTGAAAATGGGTATCTGAACATATGTAATGTCTGTCTTACGACTCTCTGTAAATAGAGAGATATTTTTAGCCACTTCTAGTCATTCTATAAAACATTTTACCATTTTACATTGTTAGCTAAAAAGCAGGATTCCACTTGGCTCCACTTTGTGGAATCCTGCTCTGAGGCTAACTTGTGAAGAAGCACTCATTTTTGTAGCAAATCTCGTCTTCAAACCTCTGTCTATAGGCTTTCTCTTCAGGACTCCTTTATTTCTTTGTCAAAATGGCCTCTTTAGTCATATGAGATGATATCAACAACTGCCCGGGCAAATGTTGACATAAACAAAAGGGAAATTCAAAAATAAGATTCAGAGAGAGGGGATAATTGATACTCATTGGTGCATGACAAAGACCAAAGGGGATTATGTGCAATTAATTGAAGAAAGCAAAACACATACTCGCAGCTGCCTGGGACTTTTCCTTAGTAAAGGACAGCCTCTTTCGTGGACTTCTTTTTTTATTAGGGTCGGTGGCTTCTTCTTCCATCCCTGGAGTAAAAGTCTCCTCCTCCAGCTCCTGTAACATGGCTCGATGGGCAGCCTGGTCCTCCAGGGACTGTAAGGAAACAGTGGCGGTGAAAAAACTTTAAAACTGCCAGTGCTATCAGCCTGGACACAAAAACTCACTTTATGGAGGCTGCTTCAAAGCCATTTGAATATGACGATATTGTGTGGCTGTACATATATGACTTATACCATCTCTATTTCAGTTTTGAAAGCACTTACCAACATGTTAATGATAATTACCCTATATATAAAAATGGGTTGGTACAGCGCTGGTTACTTTTGCAAAATTAATGACTGCTTTAAATAGCCTAGTGTACTCGTGAGGTACCAGATCAGATGAAGTAAAAGTTTTAGGCTGTTACTTAAGCAGCGAGGAAAATGCCAGCTAACTGGACTGCAAGTATAGATTGACTTTAATTAATATGCAAGCCAAGTGCTAGTGATAATTTTAAATGCCCATTGAGCTCACCATTCCAGCAGGCTGCCATTCAGTCACTGCATCTACAGATGTACCTGCCTCTTGCAGGTCCAAAGGTGATGGTGGAGGGGGAGAGGGGATGGGAGTTTTCTGCTTTTTCTTCTTGACATGTCACTTTTTGGCATCTGGCAGCTGCATAGGTTGGTCGGAGTCGAACTCTGAGGTGGAGGCAGCTGCCCTTATTAAATAACCAGCGCCAAATCCGCACGATGACGTCATACCACCATGCATGAGCAGCGTTTTTGAAACGTAAACAGCCAAGATGGCACGCGGTCTCAGTGTGTTTCCTATGGAGTCTCGATATTCACCTTGACATAAACATGTATACTAACCTCGTGACTTCTTTTGCCTGTCTCGCCAGGTTTCCCTATGTTTTTCCATGGCTGGCGTCCCCTCAGCAGGCTTGTTTCACTGAATGAAATATTAAAATTATGAATCTTTGTCTGCTTGACATACGTTTAAAAATGAATAACATTCTGAGTAAAAAATTTTACTTTTACTTTTTTCTATCAGAGGAGTGAGCACTTACAAGTTTTAGTAACCTGATTTGAACACCTCGCATTATTCATGTATTATTTGCTTTGTGTAAAGAAAAATAATTCTGAAAAATCAGAACAAACTTACTTCCTGTACATCTGCTAGGTATTGTTTATATGCTTCAGAGTCCTCCCCCTTTTTTTGTTTTTATCACACTTCCTGGTGTTGTAGTTAGACCTAATGGCCTGGAAGACAGCCTTTTGTTCCTCAGTCATATAACGGTAAACGAGACGGTGTCTTGTTAGCCACTCTTCTAGAACATACAAAGGGGCTCCTCTGGGAGGCCTGACAAGAGGGGGGGGAGGCATCCCACCACCATTTCATCTTGTACAAGGGATTTCTTCTTGCGTGGCATTTTGAGAACTGTAATAGAATATGACATGATAGAGCATCGAAGGGGAATGAGGTTAAGGCTATAACATAGGGGTAGACCTACACATTTTTAAAATATATTTCAACCCCCCCAACCCTCATTGATAAACTATTTCCTATACCTAAGGGAGGAAACAGAATTCTGAGAACTTGTAACATGTTATCTCTTGGCATGGAAATCAGTTTGACTCAATTGGGAGTACTGGTATACAAAAGAGACATAGAGAGGGTTTACCATGCTATGTCAACAATTGCCTGGGCAAAAACGCAGGGGAAAAACCGCTAAAATTTTACATTATTTAAATAAATAAGGCAGTAAACAAACATAAAAAGATGTGACATGTTATAACCAGTCAAGAAAATAATTGTGACTCACTAGGGATGAGAATTGAGAGAGACAGAACACATTTAAATAGTGCCAGGACATGACAACAGTTGCCCGGGCAAAGGTTCGGGCAGAAAAGGGGGATTTTTTTTATAATTAGATTGAGATAAGGAACAAAATGAGAATGATAAGGTGTGGAATGATATAAAGGGTCTTAGTTCTCAGTTTGGCTCGTTTTCAAGCGCAAACTACTAAGATACATAAGCTTTAAGGGTGTCAACAATTGCCCGGCTATGTCAACAACTGCCCGGGCAATTGTTGACAACTGCTTCAAAGGAGCCAGACGGTGATGTATGAGTGCGGGTACGGTTACGGTTTTTTAAGAGAACACATCATGAGCGATATAAAAAACGATATTAGTTGGGCCTATGTACCTTTATAAGGCACTGGGGAAGGTGATCAGGCAGAAATTGGTGTAAAAATATGAGGTTCATCATTTTTTGTAAGGCCAGTCGAAGAAAAATCAAGTTAACTTACCACAGACCGGCGTCCCTGACAACGGGGAAAGGGGTGCAGAAGAAGGAGGTACCCGTTACGACCGCCGAAAGTGACGCTAGATGGCAAGAGAGTCAATTAACTTACAAATTCGTTGATAGGGGGCAGGCTGGGCAATTGTTGACTTCCCGCCCAGGGCTACAGGGATCTTCTTGCCTGGCTCTGCTTGTACAATGAGAGGGGCATGGGTCCACATAAGATGAACATATGGTACATAGTTAAATAATTATAACATGGAAGCACTGATGGCATGTTTCACAGCCGAGCAATTGTTGACAAGCATCATTTTTGAAGGGGTCCAAATAAGGAGGGGGTGGGGCTGAGCCAAGGATAGATGGCAGATATACATAAATATATTATTACATCCAAACTACTACATATGCAGAGTATTATTTTAAAGGTAATTAGAGTTAAAGCCTAGAGGGGAATACAGGAGTAATGAGGAAATGAGAAATTAATTTTGATGTACATAGCCGGGCAATTGTTTACACTTTGAGAAATTCTCATGTTCTTCAGTTCAATACCTCCTGTGACATTTTGGATGGGGGGGAGCCCTAAAACCTCCTGTTTTGTTAGCCTAAGTGTATTCCTGGACTTTACTGTTTAAAACAAATAAACGACAGGATTTGACTGCAATTTTTTTTTTTATAATTGAGAATCCTGCGTGAGAGAAAAAAAAAAAAACGTGACTTTTTCGTCAAAAAGGAGTAAATTTCCCCCCCCAAAGATCTCTAAGGGTAAAACTATACATTTTCAGAGAGATCTTAAAAACCCCTACACCATAACACAAAAAAAAACATGAAAAAAATATAAAGGAGCCTTACAGTAACCCCCCCCCCCCAAGGGTCAAAAACCTGATTTTTCCAAATGCATCAAATTCGCGAAACCTACTCATCAACAGCAAACTATCACAAATTGTTCACATTCTTGTTAGGCACCACAGGGTATTGACATAAAAAAATGTCCACACAATGTGCTATGAAAAAAAGTCCACATTTTGCACACAAACCATCACATGTGGACATATTTTAGCCTGTGGACAAAATCTAATTTGTGGACACTTTGTCTATATATCCTGTGGATAAGATGAATGTCCTGGACACTTTGTGGCCATACACTGTGGACAGAATGTGTTGTGTGGATACTTTGCGATCAAAACTTGTGGTCAAAATGTGTTTCATGGACAATTTGTAATGATAGATTGTGGACAATTTGTAATTTGTGGACACTTTGTTCAAGTTGAATGTGGACAGTGTGGTTTTTGTGGATACTCTGTGGTAAAATCGTGTGGAATAAAAGTGTTTTTGGAGATTTTGTGATGAAAGTATGTGGACAGAATGAGTTTTGTGAACACTTTGTGATGATAGGTTGTGGACAGAGTGTATTTTGGGGATACATTGTCATTGTTGGGTGTGGACAAATTGTATCTTATGGACACTCTGCAAAAATAGTCTTTGGACAGTACATTCATTTTGGACACCTTGCGCTGGGCCGTTTTGAAAATATTGTGAAAAAATGTTATGTGGACAATATGTGTCACGTGGCTGAAGTGAAGCATAACACCCCTTATTATCGGGGAGTCTCCCTATGGGATAAGCTGTCACACCAAACACAGCATATAACCTGTAAATCACATTTCAAACGAACCATCAAAGAGCTAGTAAACTCTGGGTCTATATAGTATCTGCACTGTAAAGCTCACATACCATAGCATTATATTAATTTATATCCTCTTGTCTAATTTGACACTCTGTGACAATCACTGTGGTGAATAAGCTGTTTTTTTTTAATCTTACACACTATGGACTTATCGTGGGTATCATGTGAATTTATACACAGTTTTAATCTTATTGTAGATATTGAGTTATTTTTGTTCTATTCCACTGTTCTCGAATATCAAACATACAATTGATAAAACAATGTAACACACCATGTAACACAAAATGTGTGTGGACGGTAAAACTTCCCTTTGGGACGAGTACACATGAAATAAATAATAATAATTATTGCATAGAACCTTAACAAAACTTACTCTCATTTTAGGGTAATATCTCGTTTACAACATATCATGGAAGTTTTTTTTAATAATGTATAACGGTTCCCTTCTTATGTAATTGCAGATTGGCCAACATGATGTCATAAATGGATGTACAACTCTGATCCTTACAAAAAATTTACCATGGGTGCATCTCAAAAAGCTGTTGCTTCCTTTTTTGGTCTTGGAGTTGTATTATTTCTCCTCATGTGCCTGCTGAATTTACAAAAAGGAAACATAACTAGGGAGCGGATATCACCCATCCCAGATACTGGGCACAACATTTCAAAGTGTGCTGTTTGTGTATCTAAAGTGCCCTGCAGTTACAATGATGAAGTGGACTTAAGGATACTTGTGTTGACATTTGACCGGGTTGAATCCCTGGCTAAGTCTTTAGATGCGTTACAAAAGGCTGATTATATGGGGGACAGGATAGCTCTGGAAATATGGATTGATGTGCCTGTAAAGGGGTCAGTTAACAAAGAGGTGCTTAAGTATGCAAAGGAATTTAGATTTAAACATGGCCAGACCTGTGTCCATGTCCAAACACAGCATGTCAATGTGGCTTATCAGTGGCTCTATAGCTGGCAACCAAAACATGGAACCAAAGAATTGGGAGTATTTATAGAGGATGATGTCGATGTGTCTCGGTACTTCTACAAATATCTAAAAAGCACCCGTAAATTCTATGCTGGGAACCGGGAGATCAATGGTATCTGCCTAAATGATGAGAACTGTCAGATATCTAAAGGACCTAAACAAGGACAGCCTTTACCCCGACCAAAAGATAAATCCAATATGGTTTATCTGTATGGACTCTTTTGTACTTGGGGATATGCACCTGATCCTGAGCACTGGCGTAAATTCCAAGATTGGTATCATAATGATGTGAGTAAAAACAGCAAGTTTGATCCAACTGTGAGCGATGCAGCGATGCAGTCCAACTGGTACAGGAGCTTCAAGTCCCATGGCAGGGCTGATACAATGCTACATGAAATGTATTTGATAAAGTTTTCACATGACAATAAACTCTACACATTACATCCTAATCTACAAGTATTTGAACCTCGGCCCAACTCTGGCCTCACATCTTGTCGCAAGGAGAAGGGTTTGCATTTCTCTGGCAAAGCAGATAGGGGTAACCATGGATTGAAAGTCTGGAGGGATGAATTTGTGAATTTTCCAAAAAAGCCACTAAAGTATGGATGGGATGGTAAATTGTTATAAATCTATGATTTGATAACTGCAAGATGTGGGTTGGGGGGATTATTACCCATTGCCTCATATTAAAATCGGGTCTGCTTCGTTCCTGGTGCCTATCCCCCACCTCTACCATTAAAAATAAAGCAGAGAGCTTGCCAGGTACCAGACAAAGTAAAAGAGATTACCACAAAATATGTACTAAATGCAAAGTTAACACTCTATAATCCTACATTATTTCATATTTTCAGGTCTTCAAATTTAATATAGCTTCCCCTTATATGCTTCAGTATTTAATATCTATTGTAGTAAAGAGAAATTTCAAATTTTAATCGGCATACCCTCGCCAGAGTCCTTGGCAACAAAATGGGACAAAAAGCAAGTAAATCCGCCATTGTTATCTTGTTGATCAAGGCTGTTAGATAAGATTCTGGAAACAGATTGGTGGGACAGTCAGTTGACATTTGATATTAGATACCCTTATTACAACCTATCCTCAATAAAAATAATTGAACACTTCCAAACAATTAAGATATGGGAATGAAAAATTTGCCACTGCCGATCTCCAATGTTTATGGCTGTATCTAGGTCAAAGATCAAGGGTCAAGGCCATTTGACGCCACAGATGCGGCCACAGATCATCAGATGGTGCCACAGATTTTGATGCCCAGTTTGTAGCCTAGAGCAGAGGGGAGGGGGGGTATGACAATTTCTGTGTGTTGTAAGGGATGAGTCATTTATTGCTAGGCAGGGGGGTTAGATGGATTTTGGTGGATCGGCAGATTTTTTTCAGACCTCCCACCACTATGACAAAAGTGATCGTGACCCCACCACTAAGAGCTTTTTTTCCAAAATGACTCCCCCAAAAATCGGATATGCACGTGGAATGAGTATTTAAATTGCCCATATTCAGTTTTGACCCCCCCCCCCCAGTATGAAGGTTTATTCAGTTTTGGCCCCCCACCAAGGGGCACTTTTTCAAAATGGCCCCCCCATATCTAACAAGCCCCCCCCCACCTAGCAATAAATGACTAGTTTCTAAAGCAGCCCCCCCCCACTAGTGCCGAAGCCACTAGTGGGGGGCGGGGCTGCTTTATTATGCATATAAAATACATAAAAAGTCATATAGTATTATTACCGTGTTGAACCTGCTGTACTTAATTTCAATATGCTAAATAAAGTATTAAATGGTTGCCTTGGAAGGCAAGGCCTACTCATCTATAGAAGCATTGCAGTTAACATTCAAAACAGTGTATCTTGTCTTGAAACATAACTTACTTTGAAGTTTAACAGATTCTCATAAGCTGGTGCTAACCTGCAGCAGTATTCCTTGTGACAGTGTAAATACTTTGTTTCACTTGTGTTTATTTATATTTGACTTTGATACTCTACTGTCTTTCAAAGTGTACACTGTAAAGAATAACTGTTGAATCTACCAGGGATCCTTGTTAAACTGAAAAGTGAACCACCATTATTATAGAACAGGATGTCATCAGATTTCAGTTCATTTCCGAACGATTAATTATGAATTGCCTTAAATATATGATCTAAATACCAAAAATTATTTGTGTTTAGATAGAGGATGCTACCTAATGGCCTATGGCATTTTGCAAGGCATACATTGTAAATAATTCATGACCATACACAGTTGTCAACAAATCTTTTTTAAGGGTTTCATTTCCAAACAGTTAATTAAAGGCACAAACAATTATTCAGTACATAAAATTATTGTTATACAACTTTTCCCTCAATCATATCTATCTGAAAAAAATATTAGAGAATGAAGTGAGTCATTTGATTAACTGTATTGGAACTTTTTCATAAGATTTTCATTTCCAAACATTTAATTATACCATATAAAAATGGCACTTTTTCTTATGAAAAAGCTTCTAGAATGCTTAATATATGCTATACAAAAACAGTAGTGGTACAAAATTAAAGCTGAAGCATGGCCCGATCTGATGGTGTTATATAATCTTAGGCCATGATTTTTATTACCTTTGTGTGTAGTGTGAAGTACCATATTTCCTCTTGTGTTACACAATTTGGCATGCTGTGCCTTCAAAAGTGACCCCCAAGAGATAGACTTAATATGGAATGTGCCAGTGTCTATGGCATTTGATAATTGAGGGCATTCAATATATGAAAGGTGAACCGACAAAACAGATTGCGTATCAAATTCTGTCTAGGATAGACCAGACCATAGACTTTTATGATGTGGATGTTGCCTTCAGGCAGGCTGATATTGACTCTATTGCTAGGTTAGCTGATGAGATTGGAATGAACGTGAAGCCTAAAGGAAAGGGCCTAGTATATGATGGAAAATTCTATGCCCACAGAGCAATTAATGAGTTGCCACCTGAGTTACGACTTGTAAACACCAGAACCATCATCATGGATGAGTATGTGGGTTACCACAGTGAATTGTCTCCCTTAGTAACTTCTTTCCATGCAAGATCTATGTAGAAGGACTAACCTAGAGCAGGGTCTGTCTTATAAAAAGGCATTATTTGTTGGAAGAATGGAAATTGATGTTACTTGCTATGTCATGACTTATGTCAAAGTGATAATTGTTGTGGCAGCAAAAATGATCTTATGTAAGATAATCTATATTCTATAGAAAAGAAAATATAATGTCATCCTTTGTCACAAGATTATGTCCGTTGACTCACTTTACATGCTGTAGACTGATACATATTTTAAAATCAATTATGCACGTTCATGATTGAGATTAATTTATTTTTGTTGTCAATAAAGACATAATTTTCAAATTCAACTTTGAATGTGTGCAAAAAATATGTATATATATTGCTGAGATTTCCATATGGTTTAGGTGAGTCTTAGGGCATAATTTATTTTTTATATGTGACATGCACTGGGAATAGGGCCCTTAATGTAGCCTGCACTAAGAGCCTTTTTCGCAGATCGTGTCACATGTGCATTTAATTCTGACTTTTTACAAGTGGAACGTTACTGATAGAGTCCATCTAACCTGGTTTGAAAATACCACCAGTCTTCTTATTATATGCAATCGAGAGGTACCCTGGAGGGGGTCTTCCATAAAAAAGTTTTTTGATGTACTTCGGGAATTACCCATGCCAGATACATATAGGTGATTTTCAATGCACACCGCGATCAGTAACGTTCCAGGGACGTTACTGATGGTTACAGATATTACTGGATGGTCAAAGTTATATTTTCATAGTATTTAACCCACCACCTTGTATTGTGTTTGTAGCATTTCTTTTCAATGTAGACTTGTCTGGCTTATGTAAAAAGAGTACTTGGTGTATGTAAAGATACATTTTAGCACCACATATGAATAGGGAACATCACTGATGGCTACAAGCATTTTTGAGGTGATAAGAATTCTACTTTTATAGTGCCAACCTATTATCTTGTATGGTGTTTCTATCATTTGTATTCAATTGTAGACATGTTTGGCTTATGAGAAAAGACTATTTGTGACACGATCTGCAAAAATGGGGCTTAGTGCAGGGGGTTCTAAGACCCGTTCTCCTAGTACATGTCACATTTGGTGTTTTTAGGACTATTATTTGTGATGTTATTCATGTTTGATTGATTACACTCAGGTTTGGTCCCCTTTTTTAGAAGGTTTTATGGCATCTCGGATAAAAACTCACATGTTAGGAGTTAGATCCTTGAATGAACATTTTTAATAAGCTAAGATATAGGGCTATCAATAAAATATAATGTTATTAAGAAATGCTGAGTTTGTCAATTCATGATCCAGGCCCCCATGTGCAGTATTTCTTGGAATGAGCCATATATATATATATATATATATATATATATATATATATATATATATATATATATATATATATATATATATATATATATATATTTATATATATATATATATATATATATATATATATATATATATATATATATATATATATATATATATATATATATATATATGAATAACACCAACGGACTATAAACAACATTGCCTTTTGCTTATGATTGTGATGCTAGTGTAAGTTTACACAATTTCGAAAATGTCTTTAAGTGGTAAATAGGTTGAACTAATATAAAAACCCATAGAGAGCTACACAGGAGCCTCTTTAACATTGTGACAGATAGGAAGCTGTGTAATAGCCTGATCACCAAATTCGCTAAATCTAATACACATTACATTAAGACCGAGTTTGATACGCATCTATAGAAGCATTGCAGTTAACATTCAAAACAGTGTATCTTGTCTTGACCCTGTTAAAACATAACTTATTTTGAAGTTAAACAGATTCTCATAAGCCGGTGCTCAACTGCAGCAGTATTCCTTGTGACAGTGGATACCGTTTTTTTCACTCGTGTTTATTTAAATTTGACTTTGATCTGACAAGCGAAAATGATACTCTACTGTCCTACATAGTGTACACTGCTTTTTTTGTGAGTATTCTTCAAGTGTAAGAAATTCTTAAGTTCTAAATTCATTACTTCACACCATAGCTAAGTTCAAGATCATATCAAACTTTGTATAGGCCTTAATTCCACTCCTGGGCATGTTGCCTCATCTTAGCAATAGGCACTGATATGGACCCTTTCCTAAAAATGCATCCAAGGGGCCTATTGAGGGACAGATTTTGGGGCACGTTGAACCAGTCACAGGCACACAAATTGAGCACAATGCCACCTTGTGTGTTTCTGGTGCACTACCATATACATCAAATAGTGGTCTCATAGAAGGAATTGGTCCCACACTATAATTTAATATAGTGCAAAACACGATAGCACCAATTGGAACATGTTCATCTTCTAAAAAGCACCCTAGATCTAATAGAGACATCCTTCCTTCATAATAATAGACTTAAAATATGAATTGACCACATAAATTTTAAGCACTGAACTATTGCGTAAAAAAAACACTGATTCTGCTGAAATTTGTACTGAATAAAATGTAGAATCACTATTTCCAACCATACCCTTGAAAAATTGGGTAAGCACTGTGAGAAATGCCCTCCTGGTATTTTATCTAAAACAGCAAACATTTAACAACATGTGCACTGGTTTTATGTTTACTGGCATTATTTTCAACATGGTTATGCCTGCAGTATTCACTTCTGACCACAATCGTATATGACTTCCGGTTTTTCTGCAGGATTTTCCTCACTGAGACCTAGTTTAAGGAATTTTTCAAGAAATATGTAACAGGGGCAGCACCAGCTGAAAACGGGGCTGGGCACAATCTGGTGGGCCCTCAAACATTTAGTTCCTAGTAAGCCAAAGGGAGATTGGGCTGTATAGTTAGGTTAATACACTGCAAAAGATTTTCTCAATACTAGAATTTAAACAACTATACACTTGAAGTGTTTAGGTGTTTAGCTTTAAAACACTTATTCTCAAACACCTAAACACTGAAGTGTTTAAGTATTTTAACATTTAAACACTTTGTTGATCACTTCCTAGTTAAACACATTAAAAATTGAACACGTTTAGAAAAGTGGGACAAATAAGTTTAATCAAGTGTTTAAGTTCTAAACACTGGTGTTTAAACCCTAAACAATGTTTTTACAGTGTAGTGCCCTAGTGGCACTCACAAAATGAAGTAAATTTTGCTCTTTCGTGAGTCTAGTTAGATTCATTATTGACCAATCATATAATTCTCTCAATTCATTGCAGATATTTTGGGGGTGCATTACATAACAACTGGTACCTATCATACTGGCTGTTATCAGTGCTTATCTTGAAGGGTACTAAATCAAGCAATGACATACCCACTGAGGAACCCCCTACCCGGACCCCAGTCAAAGAGTTAAAAAACTTCTTCCCCCACTCTCACACCCACCACCCCCTGTTGTTAAGAGATAATCACTCCCCTATAATATTTATGAAAGGAAATAGGTCGATTTTAGGGGATAAATTATTTGTTACATAAATAACTCCATAAGATAACGGGATTTGTGAGATAATAAATGATTATTTCGATCTAAAGCCATTCCGTGGTACTTATACCCTCCAGAATGGCACTATTTTGTGGGGATATTATAAAATAACACTTGTAGAGCCATCCACTTGTAGACTTGCTATTGTCTATTGCTTTTAATATACTAGTTAGACAACTGAAAACAAACATATTTAACCTGACATAAAGCTTTTAATTAAAAATTGAAAAGACTTCTTGTGGGTAAGTGACCTCACTGGAGGATTATGGTTGGGGGGGGTACTTGGTTGCATCTGTAGTAGAACCTCGCACCCATCCAGTGACTGCTGCTAGCCTACTATTATAGCTACCATTCACGCTCTAGTTACCAATGTGACCTTTTACCTTTCGAGCTATTTAGGGTATATCCCCCATTCTCCTAGACAGACACCCTTTATTTTTACACAGATGCAAGGTTAGTCTATGCTACCTTTCATCCTTCTACAAATCTAGGGCTACTGCATTCTGTAGGTAATATATTCCTTTACATTCTATGTAGTAATTCAGTGTTTTTTTCACTTGACCTTTTACTCTTAAACATTGCATTTAGAGGATTTGTGGGTAATTCCCTTAATGTTATGATTTTCCCTGTTTCATCACAATCAATCTTTGAAATTAAAAAAAAAAAGTTGGCCCAGAGCTCCCTACACCTTCCTGTACCATTTTTAGAAGCCCCTCATGTGAAAGATTCTTTAGACAAAACAGGGATCCATCCTCACCTATAAGCCAGGATTTATACTCATGCAGTGTTAGCCTATGTTAGGAGTTGACATCCAGACTCAAGAAAGAGAATTCCAGTATACAACTTTGTCATATGTTAATGCTTTTTCTCATGAGATAAACAATTAACAGGCAACGGCATCATCACTAGTCCATTGTAAACTCGCATCACACTATATATTTATTATCCGCATATTGTATATTCATCCTTCCTACTTCAATCATATCTATAGGCCCTACACAGAATTGATTAATTATACTTGCCTCCCATGCCTAAGCTTAGCTACATCTGTCAAAGATTAATGCACTAATCTGTAAATTGATGTAAACTGATCAGCCTTCAAGACATAAAGAATCAAATCATAGAACAAGTTCTAAGAGCCTAAGAATCTGAACAGCCATGTAGTACCGAAGAAAAAAATTGAAAATTATCAAGCTGTGATAGCTTGAATAGCAACGGGTAAAAATGAAACTCTATTAATCGTGTTAATTATAAGTAATAATTCTGTATTTTTGGTATAATTGCAGATTGGCTTCAATCACTACTAAGAACATGTTTACCTCATGAAAGGCAGCTACTCTTTGTGCCTGGGAGTTATTACATTTCTCTTGCTGCACAAGATGAATGAAGTAGATGTACCTAGATTACCGAGACATACTACTGGGCGCAATCTTTCAAAATGTGCTTGCTGTCTGCGCATCTAAAGTGCCTTGCAATTATGGTGATGAAGTTGACTTAAGGATATTTGTGACCCATCAAGGGAGAACACCCCTCCGCGGGGGATTTTTAATTCCCCATTTGGCCACCAGGAGGCATTGGAGGGGCAAAATTACTCTAAAATCATTATAAAAATACATTAAGCTGATTTTTTATGCAGAGTTCAATGGTCTTATTTAAAATGCACCATTTTCGGTAGAAATGACCCATATTTGGATGGTAAAATGAACATATTTCATGAGAAATTAACCTATATGCCTGTTCTTGGTTGCCATCGTAACCATCCCAGTATTCAAAATTTGCAGATTTTTATGCCAATTTTCAGGGATACTCACTAAAAACCCAAAACTGAAAACAGAAATGGAAAATTCCTTCTAGATCAAAATCTATGTAAAAAATCACCATATCATTATGTATTCTTTTTATGAAAAGGGTGATTTATTGTGTTTTTAGACATTATCATGGTTTATAATGTATTTAGAGCTTAATCATTGATTTCAGATATGAATAACGACCTATGTTCAAGAAGGGGTTCTTACATACCTACTAGGAATAATTAGGCCAATAATATCTCATTTTAAAGATCTTGAGATGAACTTTGATAATGAATTTCCCTGCAGAGGGGTGTTTTTGCTTGCCTGGTCACATTTGTGTTGACATTTAACCCTCTCAAATCCTTTGCCAAGTATTTGGATGCCTTGCAAAAGGCTGAGTATATGGGGGACAGAATTACCTTAGAAATATGGATTGATCTTCCGGTAAATGGATTTGTTAATGAAAAGGTGCTACAGTATGCATAAGCTTTTAGATTTAACCATGGCCAGACCTGTGTCCATGTTCAAACACAGCATGTCAATGTGGCCTTTCAGTGGATCTACAGTTGGCGGCCAAAACTAGGAACCATGGAGCAGTATTCATAGAGGATGACACTGATGTCTCACATTACTTCTATCAGTATGTCAAAAGGGCAAGGAGATTCTATGCTGAAAACAGAAATAAATTGCATATGCTTAAATAATGAAGGCCTTCAGATTGTCACAGGCAACAATACTGGTAAATTCTTAAAACGGCCAAAAGGTAAAACCAATATGGTTTATCTGTATGGTATTTTATGTACATGGGGTTACTCACCAGACCCTGAGTACTGGCGTAGATTCCAGGATTAGTATCATTACAATGTAAGCAAAGAGACCACATTTGATCCTACCCATAAGGATATTGCTTTGCAGTCAGGGTGGTACAGAGCATTATCATCCCAAGGCAAGGCAGACACAATGCTGCATGAAATGTATTTCATTAGATATACCCATGACCATAAACTCTACGCTTTGCAACCTAATCTACAAGTTTTAGACCCATCTCGGCACACCAGCCTCACATCATGCCGTAAGGAAAAAGGGCTTCATCAGCCAAGTTACAGGGCTGATAGCAAATCCCATGCACTAACTATCTGGAGAGATGAATTTGTGAATTTCCCAAATGATCTTTTGATGTATGGCTGAGATGGTGAGTTGTTATAGAACCAGGGTTTGCAACCTTTAGCTGAGAATTCACAATTGTATTCTATCGGTTGTAAGATGAGTGAAGATTCTATTTGTCAGCCATCAGTAAAGACATTGAATTGAAGAACTTGGCATAAAATAATGGAGCTTATCCCTTCAGAGATGTTGACCTTCACAAAAGAAAAAAGTCTCACTTCGCATGAGACTTGACAAAAACTCAGAAACACATTGTCAAAGGCATATTTAAGACTCAGCAGGACCCTGATCGGGTGAAAAAAGTGTCCAACTTTCAGCTTAGAAATCACAACTGTATTCTACCGATTGTAAGATGAGTGAAGATTCTATTCATCAGCTACCAGTATGTGAAGATATTAGAGTTAAAGTTTTATGGCTACAATAACGGAGAACCTAAACAAAAAGTTGTTTGTAACAAGAAATGTGGTTGTGACCGTGTAAAAAAAGCCTCCCAGCATTTTTCATTTCTTGCATACGAGGGAATTTAGTTTGAGTAGATCTATTCTGTATGGTGACACCTCATCACATGGGGGAAATGCAATCATCCTAGCACCTCCTGTCCCGCTTCGCGGGACCGCCGCTACGCGGGGTGAGGAGGCGCTAAAAAAGAAATGATGGGTGTATGCACACAAGTGAGCCAGCAAGCAGAAAGGACAGTTCCTGCAGGATTTAGTACCAGATTTAGCCACCATGGGGCACCACTATGGGATAGAATAGGAAAAATATGGCTAAAACTGTTATAGGCTACTTTTTTATGGAGAATTCATTGGTTTTTGATAAAATGTTCTATTTTGGGTGGAATGTTCCAATTTTGGCATGTAAAAAGAATGTTTCTGGGCCAAAATAGACATTTTTGTTGATAGCCGTGAGAGGTGCAGCCACAGCAGGTGTGAATATCCTTTGCAGATATTGTCAACGGACGGTTACATGTGGTGAAGTGAATATACACGGAATCCAGAGAAGTTCATTTGATCCTTTTATTGCATAGCTGACATGAGTGTTTCATAAAGGTGGTAACAATGATAACACTCGCCAAGATCTAAGCTCTGCCTCCGATCCTATAACTCAACCTGTCGTAGGTTCAAGGTATAGGTGTAAGGTGTAAGTTGGGAGAGATGATCTTAGAATAGATGATTGGGAGCTGCTCAAGCTACCTTATATACTAAGGGCTAGAGCAGCTCACAGTGTTGTTAAATGTTCTGTACATGTGGCTCAATGGAATAGTGACACATGTCATAAAGAGAGAGTGCCACCTGTGGGTAGATTATGTTAATGAGGATTGAGAGGAGATTGTGAAATATCCTCTCATTCCAAATATGGCACCACAGGTGGATCGCACTTCCTCCAGTTGGACTGAGTAGATAAGGTTGGAATGTTATTACATCCTTGTACCTTATGTCACAGAGTCTAATGGAGGAAGTGTGTTTGTGATGACTAAAGGATCCTGGTTCCTGTTGAGGAATACAGGGGATTGTTGAGTGTGGATCATGGGCAGAGCTTAGGCTTTATATGGCGAAGAATTTAGTAAATATGAAAAATGATAATAATACCAAGAATGGTCCATTGACAAATCCCCACATTCCTACTCGTCTCTGCACGAGTGTAAAGGGAGAAAAATAAGTAGAAAAGATGAGGCTTTGCCAAGTCCATTGACAATTATGGGTATTATGATACAAATACTGGGTTTTGTGAAAAACCTGAAGGGTTTGACATTATATGCAGTATAAAAAAAAGGTTCCTTTATGGAATTACAAAAATAAAGTTTTTGTGTGGATCAAGTGACTTAATGTATATATACAGGTTTTAAATGCCGGGATAAGTACAATGCTTAAAATATATATGTACCGGTATGTTTGGTGATTCTTGGTATTGTGGGGTATTGTGGGGTCAACAATCAGCACAAGGGTGATGAGTCTTTGGCTCCACATTACCAAGGCTCATAACTGAAGTTGTGTAGCGTCTGCTACACAGTCGGGTATAAGGTATAAGTCAAGGTGGTATTCAGTGTTACTGTTGACTAGAAACATAGTAATTTTCATGAAAATATGCAAAAATGGGATGTATACAACCTGTTGATTATGGATAACTAATTTGACTAAAACTCATAAATACATGTCATAGTTGAGCTTGAAAAACAGTGGTAAAGGTGATGAATTTTATAGCACCTAGAGAGGCAAGCCAGAAGGATATTTTTGGTGTGTCTCTCATAAAATTCATCAAAAATCATAAATTAACGCCACAATTGTGTCTCAGCGATTTGGATTTAAAATATGGTTATACAAAAATTCGTTTCGAAAAAGTGTCTATTTGTGTTTCTTGAAGTGTCAATTTTGGGTGTATACTGCTGGGAAATGGGTTCTAATGTTCCTTATGGTGATATTGTCATTTGTGGCCTGAAAAGTTCCATGGCGAGGTTGGGTTATAAGTTGCCATGTTGTATTGGTGTTGGTTGTTTCTGGACTTGATGGTACTGGTCCTTTCTCCTTGGGTTTGGCCTCTGGCGCTGAAGGAAACGATGCTGGTTGGTGGTAGGCTTGTTGAGGAAACAACAGGAAGAGGAGAAATTCATCGACCTATAGTTTGTCTGTTATGGGTTGCAGACAGGCCATGGTCAATACAGAAAAAGGACGTGAGATCAATATCATTTTGTCAACATACAAAACCCAAGTACAGAGCTCGATTGATTTATTTGGCTTAGCGCGGGTCCTGTATCCAGGGACGCTATGTTTAGTTTATCTAAATTCCACCAGGTGGTAGTAGCGAGCTGGCGCTGCACCGTAATGGCGAAAAATTAGATAAGTTATGGGGATTAATACAGGTATGACCTGCTCAGGTCGACTCCTACCTGTCTCAAATATCTTGAAAAAATTCTGTTGATGCTGATTGAAGGGAAATTTAAATTTTTGGACCGAAATGGGGGGGGGGGGCGGAAAAAAAATTTCTTTCCTGTGTCGCCAAAATTTTGATCCGGGCTGCTATAAAAGGGGGGTACGTGATGTCATAATGTTACATAAGCATGGAGGTCTACGAGGTAGACATCGTTTTGCCCAACGGCCCGATTCTACACGTAGTGATTACCATGACGGGCGGATTGTAAGTATATTTTGGTTTACAAAGGGGTGACACTTGAATTTTTGATAATTTTGAGGGTCGAGACATGGGGCATTTTGATCTAATCCACTTCTTGGATTGTATTTCAGCATCACACAGATCCAGTGGATAATTGTCCCGCCCGGGGGTATGCCAAATGGCTACTGAGGTAGGTTCGATCAAGTTAAGGTTTGAACATGTGCTAATGTTGTTGTTGTGGTAGAGATGCCACGTGCGGGTGTCACATGACCGATGGTAGTCATGGTGACGGTCGTGACGTCCGTCAGTTTCGATATGTAAAACGAAACCAAGATGGCGCCGGGCTGCCGCGTATGGCGCAAAAGTTGTCGGACCAGACGCTGCGGCCGGTGCCAATACTGATGAACATTAGTGTAGGCCGATCTATTGTGTTAGTTAGGCTTAGCTGTGGCTATGATGTTGTTTAGCTCAGTGTGGTTGATGATGGCTGTGTATGGGTGTGTTTTGGGCGTCTTGCGGAGGCTGGGGGGTTCAGTGTGGGGCGGGGGGAGGGGGGGTGAAGGGTAGGCTAGATGGGGGGGGGCGATCCCCACATAAGCGTCTTTGCGGCGTATGTGTAAGGGCTACCTGCCATCCCCACATAAGTGTGATGGTATCTTCCAAACGCTACTGACATTTGGGTATAACCTCGGGATGGTCCTAAGTTATATGATTGTGGGGGTGGCTGGTAGTCGCTGAGGTGGGGGGTTCAGTGTGGGGCGGGGGGAGGGGGGGTGAAGGGTAGGCTAGATGGGGGGGGGCGATCCCCACATTTAATAAGCGTCTTTGCGGCGTATGTGTAAGGGCTACCTGCCATCCCCACATAAGTGTGATGGTATCTTCCAAACACTACTGACATTTGGGTATAACCTCGGGACGGTCCTAAGTTATATGATTGTGGGGGTGGCCGGTAGTCGCTGAGGTGGGACGGTGGTCTCCGTCATGAACCGAAATCGGCCATGTTGGAATGGTGAGTCGAAATTTTACCTACCTAAGACTATGTATGTGGCCCTCTCAGCCAGGTTGAGTTTAAACATATATAGATAGTTGGGGTGCTGGGCTTCTCGGGGTTCAGCGGAGCCAACTTAGTGGGCTCGATTTGCTTTGCCGCCGTTTGGGCCCGAGCTTTCTATCTGGTATGCTCTCCTGGATCGGGGGACGATGCCATGGCTAGATTCGCCGAGCATCCAATATCACAGTGTGGGGACACCTTTTCTATAAATAGAGTGGGTGATTCCCCCATTGTTATGGTTACGGGTATACTGACAAAACGGTTTGTTTTGGTTTTGCCAGTGCACATGTACTCTACTGCAATAGTGGTCCATACGAATTTTGATTTGGGGGGGGGGGAAATAGGGCTTTGGTGGTTGAGTGGGGGGGGCCTGGTTTTGTGTGAGAGAAAAAGGTGGGGTGTGGGGCGCGATGAATTTTGGGAATTTTTGGTTGGAAAAGTGAAAAGTCTGTTGTTTGGGGTGTGTTGCTAATAGGACACTGGTAGGCATAATTTCTAAAATAGACTAGCTTGTTAGGTTAATCTATGGCTAGTAATTAATGTATGTTTACCCTGACTCTTTTGTAAGAGTTTTCTAGTGATTTTTGAGCTAAGATGGTTCAATACAGTGGTGGGGGCGTTTGGCTCGATAACAATGAACAGCTTGCCAAACAGATCTATGGCCTTGCTCCTATTTGCCATGTGGGCCTAGAAGGCTATGGATGGGCCACCCTGGGTTGAGTCCATATGACTTTGGTGCCTTAAGGCTTAAAAATTAGTATTAAGTAAATGGGTAATCTGAGGTAGGATGGGTTGTGTGTGGGTAGGGTGGGGTGGGTGGGGTGTTGCCAAAAGGTTGATAAGTAAGATCTAAAGTGGTCAGGTCGTTGTAGAAAGGCATGAAGTGGACTGCGAATTCAACTATCACATTTTACAAAGCACTCTGGGTGCACACTACCATTGGCATGTAATGGGTATCTGGGTCACATGATGGCATAATCCATCATTGTCATGCTAGAACGATTGATGACGCTACTAATGGACACATAAGACAAAAACCTACCTGGGCTGGTTGCATGGCAGCCTCGGCATTTGGCCCTGTGGTCTCCGGATACTTGCTCCATATGGTGACTGGGTTTGGTAAGTTTGGTATATTGTTTGGGAAGTGGGAAAGATGGGGGTAGGGTGAGGCTTATAAGCGCTTCATGAGGTTGGCTAATTCCTCATTACATGCCTCCCGATGAGGTATGTCTCACCCATATATGGCGCGGGGCCTAGCTATTGGTTGGTTTGCATATAATCGGCCACTGATATGCAAATTTAATGGACCCCTGCAGGGGTACGGATGATCATAGGATGATCTGAATATTGTAGTATAATTGGGGGGGGGGTAGTGGCTTGTTCCTGTTGTGTTAACACAGCAGGGAACCATGCTGAGTTATTATTTGATTAAGTGTCTCACCAAACATTCCAGTACCAATGGTTAAGAGAGGTATAGACACGGATCAGGATGCAAGAGAACTGCTCTCCTACAGTAGGCCGTCATTTGGTAATACCTTAGGGTATAGAGGAGCCCTGAGCTTGTAACAAACCGGCGCATGCATGCCCCAATTTAATGGGACACAAACCGAGCGTACGCTGTGACCGTGGGTAATTTATGTGGCGTGCCAACCAGATCATCCAGTTTACGGCTGCCTGAGCCTTCAGAAAATTAAATAAAAATTTTGGCAATGTCACCCACTTAGTTGTGGTACTAAGGTTTGATATTTTGGAAGGGATAAATGGAATTTGTGAAAAAAAAAATAAAACATAAAAAAAAGGTGAGTTTGGTGGTTTTAATGAGTACTCTCCATTGAAATAATATATGGGAAATGGAGAGGGAACATCTATTACATGAAGAAAATTTGCCTATAGTGTCTGGGTGGTTCTATGTATGTTTGTTTCAAGGGTGGTAAGGAGGTTACCATGGGTGGGTTTGTTAGGAATAATGGATTGGGGTTTAGGGCTGGGGTGGGGGCGGGGGGGGGGGGTCAATGCCTGTACTCTGACTATAGACATTGTAGGATGTTTTTGGAGAAAAAGTGGTTTTATCAGCCAGTAACACAGTGAGTCTAAGGTTCCTAACATATTTCAAAATGTGTGCTTGCTATTCTATCAACCATTTCTGGTTATTAAAAACAAGGAGGCGCCAGAATCAACGAGAGCTCTATACAAGTGGTTGTCCATGTTAACAGATACTGCACTCTTAGTCAATTCTGTATCAACGAAAATGGCCTTACCTTGCTGTCCATATTGACCAGACTTGCTTTTAGGCTCCAGAATCGAGGTATCCTGGCTGTGCTTTTCATCGTCAGTGCAAGAGTCCTGGAGGTGTGAGAGTCAATTGAGAGTTAACTTCTGCTTCAGTAGTAAGGAGCAGGAGTAGTGGTGGGCGGTCGTGTGGTCGGGTCCTGTAGGGTGGGGGTCGGGGACTATAGGTGCTGTAGTTCCGTTCCCTGAATCCTAATTATTGTGACTGTTCCTGGGGCTGTCGCTGTCGGCGTCAGATTGTGGCACTGTATAGCTCCTACCAGGGGTGGTGTTCCTTGGTGTGTCGGGTGGGTATAGCTGGGTCATTTTGAAGGCGTCAGGTGGTGAAGTTTGCCTCTGGAAGTGGTGTGTAGTATCACTTGTGGAATGGTTGGGTGCGTCTAGCCCAGGTGATGTAAAGGTGCGTTGTTCTGAAGCTGGCTCCTTAGGTGATGTCTCACTATTGCTCATGTTTAATGAGAGGTTGGTAGTGGGATATTCTTGGAGGGTTCATCCACCATCGTGTCAACGGACGGTTACATGTGGTGAAGTGAATATACACGGAATCCAGAGAAGTTCATTTGATCCTTTTATTGCATAGCTGACATGAGTGTTTCATAAAGGTGGTAACAATGATAACACTCGCCAAGATCTAAGCTCTGCCTCCGATCCTATAACTCAAGCTGTCTTAGGTTCAAGGTATAGGTGTAAGGTGTAAGTTGGGAGAGATGATCTTAGAATAGATGATTGGGAGCTGCTCAAGCTACCTTATATACTAAGGGTTAGAGCAGCTCACAGTGTTGTGAAATGTTCTGTACATGTGGCTCAATGGAATAGTGACACATGTCATAAAGAGAGAGTGCCACCTATGGGTAGATTATGTTAATGAGGATTGAGAGGAGATTGTGAAATATCCTCTCATTCCAAATATGGCACCACAGGTGGATCGCACTTCCTCCAGTTGGACTGAGTAGATAAGGTTGGAATGTTATTACATCCTTGTACCTTATGTCACAGAGTCTAATGGAGGAAGTGTGTTTGTGATGACTAAAGGATCCTGGTTCCTGTTGAGGAATACAGGGGATTATTGAGTGTGGATCATGGGCAGAGCTTAGGCTTTATATGGCTAAGAATTTAGTAAATATGAAAATTAAAAATATTTCCCAGAATGGTCCATTGACAATATCGTCAGATCTGTCCTGGGTATACGGCAGTCAGCTCTAGCTAAGCTTTATAGCTTTATGAAACATGATTTTCATTCTAAATAGGTAAATCAATGATCCCATTTAAAGGAACATTCCACAAGGTTTACTATGGTGAAAACAGAATGCAATTACCATTTCTAGATCAAAAGTTATGGCAAAAGAATAAAAAGTTATGCTAAATTAGCTAATTAGCATAAATTATGCTGATTAGCTATATATCTCATGACCAATTAGATGTAAAGCTTATTGACATTCATGAAATGGTCACACCTACCCACATTTAGCAAGCCATTCCTCCAAAACTAACAGGAGTATCTTCTCATGCAATATATCACTGTTAAGCTAGTGATTTGAATTTTAAAGTTGACTTTTAGAATGGAGCACCCTTTCTCCTTGCCTCTATTTGTCTTCACGGTGACACCCACCTATGAATCAAGTGCAGACAAGGGAATTTGTATAGCTGGTATGCTTGTCTATCAGGGAAAAGGTGGATTACAAAATCCCTATAGGGGATATATATATATAAATATATGTATATATATATATATATATATATATATATATATATAAGTTATCTCGCTACCAGGGAATAATATACCGGTAATATACGGATGATAATATAATATAGGATACCAGACTGTACCGGTAATAAAGGGATATTAATATAATACATGTAATAAATGATCTATCACAGAACACATGAGTTTGGTGGGTTACTGACCTTGGGGCTATCAGCACCATACATGCCTTTATTAATACAACTATAATAATTAGTTGACAATAAGCATAGTCAGCAAAATGCATAATATAATAACAAAAGTATAAGTAACAACAATAGTAAAAACAATAGTATTAACAATAGTAAAAATTAAAAAACAAGGGAACACCCAGCATGGTGTTACCTGTACAGGTGATACGAGCTAATTGATGGTTACTTCAAAACTCCCCCTTATAAACTGGAGGAGTTACTTACCATGACATCACTATGACATCATAGGTATCCATACGAGCTGCAAGTAGTCCCTAACCGTTCACGGCTAATTATATAAATATACACGAGTGTATATAGTTCCATATATATAAGGGTCAACCCACTAAAAGTGGGCACTTGTCCATGGTAGAGGGTCATTTTTGAAAACTCACAATTAGATCATGAAACTTAATTTTATTGATAGCCCTATATCTTGGCTCTTTGGAAAGGTTCATACAAGTCACTAACTCCCAAGGGGTCAGTTTTTTATTGCAGATTTTCAAAATTATGAAAATGTAATGGGCGTGAGCAAAATGAATTCTTCTCTAAATCACAGAAATATTTGTCAGAACTACATGATTTTCAGTTAGCATATTTGACAAAAGGTCCCAAAGAAACACTATGAAGAAAAAAAGGAAAAAAAAAATTATCTATATTGGCAATACTTAAGGAAATAAAATGAATGTAATGGACTTGAGCGTAATGGGAGTGAGTGAAACAACCTTCCAGGCTTCATACAGCCACTCAGTAATATAACCTCAACCAGCATTGATCTAGGTAATAGAAATAATTTAAGAATACATATAGGATGCATTTGGAATGCATCCAGCCTGCCAACATTCTTGCACTGTATTTTACTCACGCCCATTATGCTCACACCCATTGCACTCATGCCCATTACATCTGTCAGTTGACCCATCTGTTTGGCATAACCAAGGCATGAAGAGACTACATTGCTTTTTTAAAATACTTATTAACAATAGATCTTCCTGTTAGGCTGGTTGAACGAAAGAAAACTTTGATTGTATTTGTCCTGGATACAGAAATATGAATGTAATGGGCGTGAGCAAAATAGACTTGAAAATACTTGAATATGTATTGCAGTCATGCCTGCAAGTAGACCCTAAGCTTCTGTATCAGAGAAACCCCTATGAGGACCCTAATCTTGGTGGGAAATAAGAAGATTGAGGAAAGTGTTTTAGTAGGCATACCAGTGTACTTTTATTTTGATCATGCCCATTACATCAACTTAATTTTTTATAAAAATGAACAGGGAAAAAAGAATGCTAACCAGAGCATCTCCAAACCACATGAAAATGTTAGATAGGACCCCCCATTAAGGAAGAAATAAAATTATATCAGTCTGTTACTGCTTGGCTTGATGGTAGAGTGAGGTGGAAATTGAAAAAAAAAAACAATTTTGGTAATTTTTCAACTTTGGGCCACCATATCTGAAAAAAATAGCAGGCCGACTTAAGTAAATTTGCCCTTCTGTTGAAACCCAAGTGGGCATATCCGCTATCATTGTATGAAATGTGGGATTTATCATCAAATGCCATCTTATCAACATTCTAAATCATGTGTTAAAATAACTAGTGATTATATGAAATATTTCTGCTCCAAAACAAAGAAAATCTATGCCCTGTATTTATTCCTATCCTAGTTTTAAATCAGGTGTGTCTGATTTCATATAGAGGGAGCCTGTGTGCTGTGAAAGAATATCCAGCCCTAAGGTGTACTAAACACTACACAAAGGCTGTCAGAGTAGCCAAAAGGTGGTGCTGTGGTAAGCAGCAATGTCAAGGGCCATTAACCCTGTCGTGCCCAGAATTAAAAAAGTGCGCTCTCAGCATGTACACATGTTCAGTAGGCTACCCTGGGCTCCCTACTCACCAGATCAGGTTGATTCAAAAACTGATAAACTCGTCATGACCAGGGCTTTCCAATGGTACCAAGTACACCATAGAAATATGTGATGGTAATTAATGATAAATCTGCATATGTATTTTAATGGTTTTAAAAGGAACTCAAAGGTGCGCGCTCAGAACAGGTGGGAAAATACAATGATTGAAGAAAATTCACAAAAATCCCACATAAATATTGATAAAAATGCAAAGATTTGTGATAAAAAACAGTTTTCGTGATTTTTGCAATAGATTTGGGTTGTGGTATTGATCATCTTCTATTCCAATGAGAATATTCTCATTTTTAATGTCTGAAGAACAATTTTGTATGTTAGAAATAGCCTTTGTGAGGCAAAAAATGTTAAAAATAAATGAGAAAATGTGTAATTTTATCTAAATCAGATTCAATCAACCTCTTGAACCCTTATACCATCCTGTCAATACATGGATTGTTCTGAAACACCTGCCATAATACATTTTCAGATAACTGTTCAATCCCACGGCCATTACCTTTTGAATTAACCTTGTAATTATTATTGTCAATGTGAAACAAGAATAGCGCTGTACTCAGTAAACTATTTCGACAAAAATCTGTTTTCTCAAAATATTTCTGGGCACAAAAGGGTTAAGTGAAGTTTAGTGTGTTGTGATTAGACACTTCATGTTGTGGCACTAGGGGCCAGCAGTGATTGGAACAATATATGTGACCCATCCTTGCAAAATAGTTCGGAAGTCGCACATATAAAATGTTTAGTTATTGGCATATTCATTTACAGCTCATCAAGAGCTCTTATTTGGTATAACACTTGCATATTTGAATCAGGTGGTCCTCTACAGATCTTCTGTCAGTAAATTTAGTCGGATCAATTAAAAATTGATTAAATTGAGATAATTGACATAATAAAGATATACTATGTAACCATGAAAACTATAGTCATGTCTTTTAGGCATTTGGGGCTCAAATTCAGTGGAGTAAGCAAGGATTCTACCCATATGTTAGAAAAATGCTAAAATATCAATTTTGAAAAATCTGATATTTTTGACACTATACCACTTGAAAAGGCCATATCTAGGCTTCTAATTGTGCGACTTCAGTACCACTTTGTTAGGATGGGTCACATATGCACAGCAAAAGAGATGAGCATTTACAAAATATTTAGATCTGTTTCCACTTATTTTCAAATCTTTTTAGTGGATATACCAACTTTAAATGAAACAAGAAATCAGAAGAATGGTTAAATACTTTTTATTCTATAACCCCCTGTATCCAAAAAAAGACCAAAAAAGACCCAGGTGCCCACTTTCCGTGGACTGACCCATATATATAAGTTAATGTGTTGAACTAGTGTACAGGTAATAATTAATAATATTAAATTGATAATAATATAACAATAAATGTGGATAAATTAGAAGACAGTGGGTTTGGTGAGATTTGAATTTATCAATATCAATCCTATACATGCCT
Organism: Acholoe squamosa; assembly: GCA_949317995.1. Classification (NCBI taxonomy): domain Eukaryota; kingdom Metazoa; phylum Annelida; class Polychaeta; order Phyllodocida; family Polynoidae; genus Acholoe; species Acholoe squamosa. The sequence continues at coordinate 41,428,909 of OX439049.1, forward strand.
TTATTTATAAGACAATAAATCAATATAAATAAATAACAATACAATTACAATAATTGTGACACAACTTGGGAAAACGTAACATTACGGGGATAAGTGTTATTTTTGGCCATTAGGTGGCCCATAAGTGCAATTTATGATGTATCCTCATACATTATCAGGGGATGTTAGTCCACTTCTCCTCGTCAGATTTTGATAAGCGATATACTAAAATGATCCCCAAGACATTCTTATTTCAATTCAAATAGATTTGGTTTAATGTGTCAATCTGTATTGTCTTGAGCAACTGCTACTGCAGTCAGTTAGATATCTCTAAATCAGCAAAGGTCCCAGTCCCAGTCAATCAACCTACACAGGTACTGTCAGGGTCAGGTATGATGATATGTTTGTGTTGTAAAACACACCAATGCCCATCATTTTGGGCCCACTGTTGCTAGAATGTGTACCAAAGGCCTGCTCAAAGTTTCTGAGAAATTACAAGAAATATTCAAACATATATTTCCCTTGGTTTTGCCACCTATATTCTGTAAATAGCACTAAATCCCCATTATGTTACCTTTTCCAGTGTTCTGTCACATATACATATAATCACAATAAGATAATAACAATACAATTTAAAATTTCCAGCACCACCAGCGTGGTGTGTGCCGCTCAAGCATATGAAGCCAATTGACCATTAATTCAACTGTTGGGGCTTATAAACTGGAGGAAATGTTATGTATGACATCATAGATATACATGCGCCCTGGTGTTGAGAAGTACCTATGTATCACTCATTAATTATATATATATATATATATATATATATATATATATATATATATATATATACCTGGAAGTATATAGTCCCATACTGTAGGTGCTATTTGCAGATAACTACACAGACCCCTTAAGAGCTATTTTCTGACCCTGAGGAGGTGAAACGGGTTTGCTTCACAACCAGCACGCGGACGCAGGTACAGGGGCATTAAATGTTATGTGTGACGTCATAGATATCCATGCGCCCTGGTGAAAAGTAGTACCCTCGTATCACTCCTTAATTATATACATATATACTTGGGAGTATAAAGTCCCATATATATATATATATATATATATATATATATATATATATATATATATATTATATATATATATATATATATATACATACATCTGTGTTACATTTCTTTTTCAGGGGTCTCTACTTTCGAGCCAAGTTGCAACATAAAAAAGTGCTAAAACAACTACTTTTCAGGCTCACCCCCTGTCTAAAGTATCTTAGCTACATTAGATGTCTTTTTACATAATGACATATCATGACCTTACTATAATATTTACTTCACAATTTAATAACTAAGTTACACCACTATGTTCCTCTGTAGCATTTACTGAAGACCTTTTAGGTGTAAGATCCAGCAAGTGCACTGTCCACACCATATTTTGAGCCATATAATGTACTACAGAGAGCAAAGTATTTGAAAATACGAGGATAATTCCTTTAGGTATATCAAAAATATTTTATATATCTAATTTTTCAGCCTTATGTGAATGATTGAAATTGACATTGACCTCTTAAATGGAGTCTGCATCAAATTATACTTTGGAATATATGGAAAAGCTGTTTGTGACATTTGAAAAAGCTCAGATTTTCAAGGCATTTAGAGCTTAAACCCACTAAAAATCATCCAAATCGACTAATTAAAAAAAGCACTTTTAGATCTAAGTGTCTGCTATATGTTGGTTATGGCAAATACGGCCAATATGACATTAAGAATTTTCGACAGCAGTGTGACATAAGTGCCGAAAGTTGAGACCCCTAAAAAAGATTTTACCCATTATATATATATATATATATATATATATATATATATATATATATATATATTGTCAATGGACCATTCTGGGTATTATATTTATTTTTCATATTTACTAAATTCTTCGCCATACAAAACCTGAGCTCTGCCCATGATCTACACTCAACAATCTCCTGCATTCCCCAACAGGAACCAGGATCTATTACTCATCACAAACACACTTCCTCCATGACACTCTGTGACATAAGGTACAAGGATGTAATAACATTCCAACCTTATCTACGCATACACAGTCTGACTGGAGGAAGTGCGATCCACCTGTGGTGCCATATTTGGAATGAGAGGATATTTCATAACCTCCCCTCAGTCCTCATTAACATAATCTACCCACAGGTGGCACTCTCTCCTTATGACATGTGTCACTATTCTATTGAGCCACATGTACAGAACATTTCACAACACTGTGAGCTGCTCATGGCCCTAGTATATAAGGTAGCTTGAGCAGCTCCCAGTCATCTCTTCTAAGCTATCTTTTCTAAGCTATCATCTCTCCCAACTTACACCTTACACCTATACCTAGAACCTACGACAGGTTGAGCTATAGGATCAGAGGCAGAGCTTAGATCTTGGCGAGTGTTATCATTGTCACCACCTTTATGAAACACTCATGTCAGCTATGCAATAAAAGGATCAACTGAACTTCCCTGGATTCCGTGTACATTCACTTCACCACATGTAACCGTCCGTTGACACGATGGTGGATGAACCCTCCAAGAATATCCCACTACCAACCTCTCATTAAACATGAGCAATAGTGAGACATCACCTAAGGAGCCAGCTTCAGAACAATGCACCTTTACATCACCTGGGCTAGACGCGCCCAACCATTCCACAAGTGATACTACACACCACCTCCAGAGGCAAACTTCATCACCTGACGCCTTCGAAATGATCCAGCTATACCCACCTGACACCCCTGGTAGGAGCTGTACAGCGCCACAATCTGACGCCGACAGCGACAGCCCGAGGAACAGTCACAACAATTAGGACTCGGGGATGTGACTACGGCACCTATAGTCACCGCCCCCCCCCCATAAAGGAACCGACCATACGACCGCCCACCACTACTCCTGCTCCTGCTACTAAGCAGAATTAACTCTCAATTGACTCTCACACCTCCAGGACTCTTGCACTGACAATGAGGAGCACTGCCAGGATACCTCGATTCTGGAGCCTAAAAGCAAGTCTGGTCAATATGGACAGCAAGGTAAGGCCATTTTCGTTGATACAGAATTGACTAAGAGTGCAGTATCTGTTAACATGGACAACCACTTGTATAGAGCTCTCGTTGATTCTGGCGCCTCCTTGTTTTTATTAACCAGAAATGGTTGATAGAATAGCAAGCACACATTTTGAATTATGTTAGGAACCTTAGACTCACAGTGTTACTGGCTGATAAACCCCTTTTCCTCCAAAAACATCCTACAATGTCTATAGTCAGAGTATAGGCATTGCCCCCCCCCACCGCCCCCCCACCCCAGCCCTAAACCCCAATCTATTATTCCTAACAAACCCAACCATGGTAACCTTCTTACCACCCTTAAACAGACATACATAGAACCACCTAGACACTATAGGCATATTTTCTTCGTGTAATAGATGTTCGCTCTCCATTTCCCATATATTATCTCAATGGAGAGCACTCGTTAGAACCACCAAATTCACCTTTTTTTTTATGTTTTATTTTTCCACAAATTCCAATTATTCCCCCCAACACATCAAAACCTTAGTAACACAACTATGTGGGTGACATTGCCAAAAATTTTATTTAATTCTCTGAAGGCTCAGGCAGCCGTAAACTGGATGATCTGGTTGGCACGCCACATAAATTACCCACGGTCACAGCGTACGCTCGGTTAGTGTCCCATTAAATTGGGGCTTGCATGCGCCGGTTTGTTACAAGCTCAGGGCTCCTCTATACCTTAAAGTATTACCAAATGACGGCCTACTGTAGGAGCGCAGTTCTCTAGCATCCTGATCCGTGTTTATACCTCTGTTTACCATTGGTACTGGAATGTTTGGTGAGACACTTAATCAAATAATTCAGCACAGTTCCCTGCTGTGTTATCATAACAGGAACAAGTGCACCCCCACAAGCTGACTAATCTCAGCACCACAACCATCAACCCCCCCATTATAACTACAATATTCAGATCACCCAATGATCATCCGCGCCCCTCTAGCAGGCCCATTAAATTTGCATATCACGGTGTACAAGTGTGTGCAAACAGATCAATAGCTAGGCCCCGTGCCATATATGGGTGAGACATACCTCATCGGGAGGCATGTAATGAGGAATTAGCCAACCTAATGAAATGCTTATAAGCCTCACCCTACCCCCATCTACCCCACTCCCCAAACAATATACCAAACTTACCAAACCCAGTCACCATATGGAGCAAGTATCCGGAGACCACAGGGCCAAATGCCAAAGCTGCCATGCAACCAGCCCAGGTAGGTTTTAGTCTTATGTGTCCATTAGTAGCGTCATCAATCGTTCTAGCATGACAATGATGGATTATGCCATCATGTTACCCAGATACCCATTACATGCCAATGGTAGTGTGCGCCCAGAGTGCTTTGTAAAATGTGATAGTTGAATTCGCAGTCCAGTTCATGCCTTTCTACGACGGCCTGACCACTTTAGATCTTACTTATCAACCTTTTGGCAACACCCCACCCACCCCACCCTCCCCACACACAACCCATCCTACCTCAAATTACCCATTTATAATACTAATTTCTAAGCCTTAAGGCACCAAAGTCATATGGATTCAACCCAGGGTGGCCCATCCATAGTCTTCCAGGCCCACATGGCAAATAAGAACAAGGCCATGGATCTGTTTGGCAAGCTGTTCACTGTTATCAAGCCAAACGCCCCCACCACTGTATTGAACCATCTTAGCTCACTAGTCACTAAACCTCTTACAAAAGTCAGGGTAAAAATACATCAATTACTAGCCATAGATTAACCTAACAAGCTAGTCTATTTAGAAATTGTGCCTATCAGTGTCCTATTAGAAACACACCCCAAACAACAGACCCCCCCAAAATTTTGCATTAGACCTTTCATCTTCCCAACCCAAAATTCACGAAATTTACCGCGCCCCACACCCCACCTTTTTCTCTCACACAAACCACCCAACCCCTATTTCCCCCCAAATCAAAATTCGTATGAGTCACTATTGCAGTAGAGTACATGTGCACTGGCAAAATCAAAACAAACCGTTTTGTCAGTGTACCCGTAACCATAACAACGGGGGAATCACCCATTCTATTTATAGAACAGGTGTCCCCACGCTGTAATAGTGAATGCCTGGCGAGTTTAGCCAGGGCATCGTCCCCCGATCCAGGAGAGCATTCCAGATAGAAGGCTCGGGCCCAAACGGCGGCAAAGTAAGACGGCCCTGCTGAACCCCAAGAAGCCCAGCGCCTCAACTATCTGTATATGTCTAAACTCAACCTGGCTGAGAGGGCCACATACATAGTCTATGGTAGGTAAAATTTCGACTCACCATTCCAACATGGCCGGCTTCGGTTCATGATGGAAACCACTGCCCCCACCTCAATTACTACCGGCCACCCCCACAATCATATAACTTGGGACCGTCCCAAGGTTATACCCAAATGTCGATAGCGTTTGGAAGATACCATCACACTTATGTGGGGATGGCAGGTAACCCTCACACATACGCCGCAAAGACGCTTATGTGGGGATCGCCCCCCCTCCCCCACCCCATCTAGCCTACCATTTCCCCCCACCCCACCATGAACCCCCCAAACACCCAAAACACACCCATACACAGCCATCATCACACATAATGAGCTAAAACAACATCATAGCCACAGCTAAGGCTAACTAACACAACAGACCAGCCTACACTAATGTTCATCAGTATTGGCACCGGCTGCAGCGTCTGATCCGCAACTTTCGCGCCATACGCGGCAGCCCGGCGCCATCTTGGTTTCGTTTTAATTACCGAAACTGACGGACGTCACGGCCGTCACCATGACTACCATCGGTCATGTGACACCCGCACGTGGCACCCCGACAACAACAACAACATTAGCACATGTTCACACTTTAACTTGTTCAGGTCAAACTTACCTTAGTATCCATTGATCGCCCCGCCGGGCAGAACGATCACCCACTGGATCTGTGTGATGCTGAAATACAATCCAAGAAACAAATTAGGCCAAAATGCCCCACGTCTCGACCCTCTAAATTATCAAAAATTCAAATATCACCCTCTTGTAAGTCAAAATATACTTACAATCCGCCCGTCATGGTAATGACTATGTGCAACACGGTGCCGTTAGGCAAAACAACGTCTACCTCGTAAACTTCCATAACGCCGATTATGCAACATTATGACATCACAGACGGACGAGTGCCTTTTTATAGCACTCCGGATCAAAATTTTTTTTTTTTTTGGCGACACAGGAAAGAAAATTTTTTTTTTTTTTCTCCCCCCCCATTTCGGCCCAAAAATTTAAATTTTAACTTCAATCAGCATCAACAGAGTTCTTTTTAGGATATTTGAGACAAGTAGGAGTCGACCTGAGCAGGTCATACCTGTATTAATCCCAATAACTTATCTGATTCTCGCCATTACGGTGCAGCGCCAGCTCGCTACTACCACCTGGTGGAATCTAGATAAACTAACCTTAGCGTCCCTGGATACAGGACCCGCGCTAAAGCCAAATAAATCAATCGAGCTCTGTACTTAGGCTTTGTATGTTAACAAAATGATATTGATCTCACGTCCTTTTTCTGTATCGACCGTGGCCTGTCTGCAACCCATAACAGACAAACTATAGGTCGATGAATTGTCTCCTTTTCCTGCTGTTTCCTCAACAGGCCTACCACCAACAGGGCATCGTTCTCCTTCAGTGCCAGAGGCCAAACCCAAGGAGAAAGGACCAGTACCATCAAGTCCGGAAACAAGCGACAACAAAACAACATGGCAAATTATAACCAGTAGCTCGCCATGGCACCTTTCAGGCCACAAAGACAATTTCACCATAAGGACACCAAAGCCTACTTCCCAACAGCACCCAAATTGACATTTCAAGAGACACAAATAGACACTTTTTCAAAACCAATTTTTGTATAACCATATTCTAAACCCAAATTGCTGAGACACAATTGTGACGTTAATTCATGATTTTTTGATGAATTTTATGAGAGACACACCAAAATACCCTTCTGGCTTGCCTCTCTAGGTGCTATAAAATTCATCACCTTTACCACTGTTTTTCAAGCTCAACTATGACATGTATTTATGAGTTTTAGTCAAATTAGTTATCCCTAAGCAACAGGTTGCAGATATCCCATTTTTGTATATTCTCGTGAAAATTCCCATGTTTCTAGTCAACAGCACCACTGTATACCACCTAGACTTATACTTTATACCCGACTGTGTAGCAGACCCTACACAACTTCGGCTATAAGCCTTGGTGGTGTGGAGCCAAAAACTCATCACCCTTGTGTTGATTATTGGCCCCACAGCACCAAGAATCACCAAACTTGGTTAATTTTCATCTGGATATATTTCATTGCATATTAATGTATAAAAACCAACATGTTATCAAACCAGGAAAATTTTTATTTTTTCCCACAATAACAAACCGGTACATATATATTTTAAGCATTTACATATCCCTGCATTTATAACCTGTGTACATAGATTAAGTCACTTGATCCACAAAAACTGTATTTCTGTAATTCCATAAAAGAAACCTTTTTTTATATACCACATATAATGTCGACAAATCAGGTTTTCACCAAATCCTTGTTTGTATCATAATACCCATAATTGTCAATGGACTTGGCAAAGCCTTATTTTCCTGCTTATTTTTCTCCCTTTACACTCGTGCAGAGACGAGTAGGAATGTGGGGATTTGTCAATGGACCATTCTGGGTATTATAATTATTTTTCATATGACATATGACACTCTGTGACATAAGGTACAAGGATGTAATAACATTCCAACCTTATCTACGCATACACAGTCTGACTGGAGGAAGTGCGATCCACCTGTGGTGCCATATTTGGAATGAGAGGATATTTCATAACCTCCCCTCAGTCCTCATTAACATAATCTACCCACAGGTGGCACTCTCTCCTTATGACATGTGTCACTATTCTATTGAGCCACATGTACAGAACATTTCACAACACTGTGAGCTGCTCATGGCCCTAGTATATAAGGTAGCTTGAGCAGCTCCCAGTCATCTCTTCTAAGCTATCTTTTCGAAGCTATCATCTCTCCCAACTTACACCTTACACCTATACCTAGAACCTACGACAGGTTGAGCTATAGGATCAGAGGCAGAGCTTAGATCTTGGCGAGTGTTATCATTGTCACCACCTTTATGAAACACTCATGTCAGCTATGCAATAAAAGGATCAACTGAACTTCCCTGGATTCCGTGTACATTCACTTCACCACATGTAACCGTCCGTTGACAATATATATAAGTTAATTATGTTCGCTCTGGGGAATATAATACTAATTACTAAATATTATAATAATATCACAAGTGGAATAAGGAAGAAGACAATGGGTTTGGTGAGAACTGACGTAGTCAATATCAATTCTATACATGCCTTTATTAATAAGACAATAATTTAATACAATACAATATAACACAATATAATACAATATATACAATATAACAATAGATTTAAAAGTTAAAATTACCAGCACCACCCAGCGTGGTGTGTGCCGCTCGAAGGATATCCGCCAACTGACGGTTAATTTGGATCCCGAAGCTTATATAGGCGCTATTGTTTACTATGACGTCATACATATTAAAGCGCGCCCTGGAGGAGAAAGTAGTACCAACCGCTGTACATATTAATTATATATATATACACGGGTGTATATAATCCCATAAGTTAATTATGTTCACTCTGGGGAATATAATAATAATTAATAAATATTATAATAATATCACAAGTGGAATAAGGAAGAAGACAATGGGTTTGGTGAGAACTGTCGTAGTCAATATCAATTCTATACATGCCAAAAACCGCCAAACACAATGGATACACCATTCCACACTATAACATTACGTCTAGGGCTAATAAGTCCTGCTTGGAATCATGTAAATAATTATACACAATATTAGAATTCCAATTTTCCCTCTTTTTAATATCATCGACCTTTAAACCAGAATTTTTTAACAGAGTTGCTCCACCATGTCGGAGTGAATGAGTTGAAACTCTGTGGGGAATATCACATTTAATAGAAATAGCCTTCAACCTGGTATTAACATAGTTGTAAGTCAAAGGTTTGTTACCTATAGTGAACAATAGTCTACTTTTAGATTCCTTACAAATTTTCAAGTACCTAGCTGGACAAAGACCAGAATAATCATTTCTTTTCAAATATACCACGTAAGGTTTCCTACCATATTGGTCAGTTTTAGAAGATTTAACATCAATGCGAATGCAATCAACAGACAAAGACACATTTTTAGATTTAAAGTTATGAGGGGAATCCACTACATGACCCAACCTGAACACACCTCGGTAACACAATAAGATAGCTGACCAGAAGACTACATCCTCATATACAGACAAATTCAAATTAGATTTGATCTTCAACATATCACTGGGAGTTAATGGATTTGTTTTAATAGAAGAACATTTATAATTACGTTCAATACCATCCAGTGTCTTTTTTACAATAAAACTACTACTATAATCAGAATAACCTTTTAATTTCTGATAATACCATACTGCAGACAAATAGTTCCTAACAGATACAGGTTTCATTTTATCTGATAAATATACACTATACAAAGAAGCTTGAGAAGGAGAACAAGGTAGGGGGTTGAAGTTAAATTTTTTACAAAATTTTTTGTACCTACTAAATTGCTGTTTGCGAACTTTACGTGTGGACTCAGCCACGCCCCTATACAAAAACCTTCTCCTTCTCCGCTCCAACTCCCTCAGATCTGGAAACATAACAGCACATGTTATATTCAGTTAAAACATTTTTACATTTCTGTGGGACACCCCTGTAATTCAGCCTAGACAAATGGTCAGCTAAAATGTTTTCCTCCGACCTAATATATGTTGAATATATTTCAATGTTATGTATAAAACATAGCCAAAAAATTTCTCTCAACCAGGACATACACAACTTATTCTTGGATCTACCGGTATTTAACATAGCCAAGACTTGCATGTTGTCTGTAATGCAATGAACTCTAGTGTTAGAAAAACTTTTTCACCCAGCGTTTAAGACCTTCCATTACCGGATAGAGCTCGTACACATTTATATTCCTGTGGTGAATTTTGAGATTATCAAGTTTAGGGGCCTGAACGAAATGACCCACACAGTCTACCATAGGATTAGAGTCGTCCCAAGTACCATAAAAATAGTCCTTATCAAACCAGGCCCCAAAGCCCTGTATAGAGGAATCGGAATACATAGGAGTACATTCATTATCATTCAAAATGATATTTTTACAATTAAAAATCCTACAAAAATCCCTCCACCACAGCAGGTCATTTTGGGTTTCCTCATTAAGTTTAATAACACCCTTATTCCTGGCTTTTGCACAAAGATCGAACAATCTCCTGCTGAAAGTTCTACCACCACGTACTACCTGGGAACAGAAAGACATCAAACCACCAATCTTCTGCAACGTCTTTTTAGATACAAATTTTTTACCCAAGCACTCGTCTATTGCTAGGCTCATTTTATCTAGCTTCTTCTGTGGCAGCGACAACTCCATACACATAGAATCAATGGTTATACCTAAAAAAGTACACACCCGGCTGGGCTCAGTCACCTTTTCTTTCGACACAACGAACCCTAAATATTCCATACACTCAATTAGGATGTTCCTCTTACGTAAACATTCCTCTTCAGTCTGAGCTATGATAATAAAATCATCCAGGTAGTTTACTATCCTATCTACACCATAAAATTTAGCAATAATAGTCAAAAAATCAGATATTCTACTAAATATATAAGGGGCACACTTCAGACCAAATGTCAAATGGTTACTCTCAAAAAACTCATCTCCACTACCAAAATTCCACCTGAAACCTTGATAACCCACATGTGGACCATAAATATTAATACTTCTATAGGCAGATTTCAAGTCCACCACACACATAAAGTCATTTTTATCAAGTTGACAAGTAACAGTGTTAATAGAGTTATACGAGAAGCTTTTGGACGTTGTGCTCATAAAATTATTAATAGAAATATCTGCTGGCATACTACAGTCAGTGATAGGTCTTAATTTACCATTAGACTTCTCCACACCGCCTAAAGAATGGATACACCTGGGTTTGACATTTGACTTTGTAACCAAGCCCTGGGCTAGCTCCTCCTCAATAATACTACACATCTCGTTATAAAATCTATCCTCTAAAATAGACTTATAATTTTTACAATCATATGTTGTATCACACCCTGGGTCAACTATTTTGAAACCCTCGGTAAAACCACACCATAGAAAATCAGATTCTGTCTGATTAATATTAATAATATCTGACTGTCTCAAAAAACTAGCCAGCCTACACGGTAAAATTTGAGCTTTCCTACCATAAATGAAATGCTCGCACTCACATACACCATTGATGCAACTATCATAGACCCTGATGCTAGGCCTATTAACACATTCCACCGTAAACAGTGGTTTAAACTCGCCCTGTACTGGGCCACTATACGACATAAAAATATTCTTGCTAACATTACAAGAGATATTATCATCATTTTCATTATTTTTACCCGAAATGATTTGAACGGGGGGCTCAGGAAGGTCTACCACATGTACTACACTAAAATCAGGCACCAAAATATCAGAATCTAATGTAGGACCTTGCCTAAGTGAAATTTCCTAGTCTTTCTTGTTCTTTTGACATTTGTCTTTGCCATGGTTCGACATGCTACAAACCTCACAAATGTGATACCTTCAACATTAGCCCTATTCTTGACCGATGAATCGTAAGCTACCAGAGCTTTCAAAGTATATATTCTGGTAGAGGATTTTTCCACTAGAACTTCAATATGCTTAACCACCTCGAAAACATCCTCACCCTCCTCTATCAACTGTTTTACCGTCCTGATGTTAACGAGCAGCAGTTTCTCGATACTATCCACTTTTTCACCCTTCTTCAAGAAATTTCTCTGATCAAACATACCTCTAGACTTCGTAGCATGTCGATGACTGTTCCATGAGGCATTAGTCCTAATAGAATCCGATGAATTCGTCGAAACACTACGGTATGAAGACGATCTGCTCGAAGATCCAAGATGGCGACGTCCCTTCTTGTCGCCGTGGAGAACCCGGTAGTCAGGCGAGCGCTGTCGGCCACGCCCCCGTTGCCTGGTTACCGTGTTGTCCATGGAATGTTTATCAACACCACCACGTGTACGACCCGTCTCCGTCTCGCTCGAAGCACATGTCCGTTTAACCGCCTGGTTCTTTAATAAGGACCGGATACTTTCAAGTTGCTGCTCCATACGAGTAGTTCGATCCTCCAGCTCCCCGATATACGTCTGGTCAACAGGCAAATCCAATGAACCCCCAGTAGCAGTTGGGGAAGATGATTCTTGACCACCCCCATTGGAGTCTGCACTGCTCGAAATCCTAGAGTTGGCTATATTCCTTGATTTTTTAGGCGACTTCTTGGTCTTGGACCTTTGTGTGCCGCTAGTTGTTCCTTTCCTACCCATAATGATAGGTTTAACACCGTATTAACTTGGAGAAAACGGATAAAACCGTTAAAATTTCCAGCACCACCCAGCGTGGTGTGTGCCGCTCGAAGGATATCCGCCAACTGACGGTTAATTTGGATCCCGAAGCTTATATAGGCGCTATTGTTTATTATGACGTCATACATATTAAAGCGCGCCCTGGAGGAGAAAGTAGTACCAACCGCTGTACATATTAATTATATATATATACACAGGTGTATATAATCCCATATATATAGGAAATGTTAGGGGACATATTAATACATGTACCAAATTCTTTTATTTCATTGCAAAAAAATGATGGAAAAAGCTGAGAACTGTGAAAAAGGGCAAGAATATGAAAAGAAGATGGATGAAAAATATGAAACTCATTAAAAATGATCAAAACCTTGTAAAAATTAAGGAAAAGATTGACAAAATTCTCCAAAGTAAAAAAAAACAACCTTGTTTGCTAGGGTCAGTCGAGTTACTGGAAACACAACTTTTTTGGCCCAACGCACCTGCACTTAGAGAGGTCTATTTATGAGTTTTGAAGATTTTTCAAAAGTTCTTTTTGCAGTGAGTGCAAATGCTTTATATACTCATGTTTCAGTGTATTTATGTGAATATATGTACTTCCCAAGTACAATACCATGCCAGCATGTCTGGGTCCAGGTATCGGACCACCAAAACATTCTGCACTATAATTTAATGTAACTCATGCACCCGTAAAAGTGGAATTTCACCTTTCAAACACTCCAAATCACTCAAAATCATGAAGAGGCACATTTTCCCCCTCTCTGGGTGCCAGATCCAGAGGTCGTTCACCAACCCAGTTTTTCTGTACGTGCATATGTTTGAACCCATCCCCATTTTGGCCTATTCTGCACACAATTAGTGATTATTTCCAACCTTTTTTTAAATCAATATTTTGGGATCCTAGAGAAAGGAGCTGTCCCTTGTACCCCATATATTCTGAATCATAACAGGTTAAACATTTTATCTATGCTTTATTTAAAAGTTTGCAATGATTTTGAACTCTAATATAGACCAATCACAGCCCTCCAAGTCCTAAATCCGTACAGCTCGGTGTATTACCGGAAGTGACGTCATCATCAATAGTGGAACGATACCTTAAAGGAAGCGGTATTTTATAATTACCTCTCACATGTCCTTATTCCCAACCCAGTACAAAAAGTCCCTCAGAAATACATTTCAGCTTCTCCACAGGGGGTGTCTTAATGCCTCGGCTTACCGAGAATAACCTTGATTTTTCCTCATTTTCACCCCTCCGTCAAATATCTGCTTACCACAAAGGAACCGATGAGCACAATGACCTGAGAATTGGTATCCTTATTGCCAAAGAGTTATTCTGCATGGTACAAATGCCAGGTTTGGGGTTTCAGTTTTTATTTCTCAGAAATCTACGCTAATATAGCAGAGGAAAATAATGAAAATCTATCAAAAATCACAATTTTTGGTCAAAAAACTGATTTTTCAGAGACTTTACCTTGCTCAGAATACACTGTACTGTCCATATTACATCTCCCAATACTGTTAATGAAATCTGTTCAAAATTTCATGTATATTTGAGTATTTTTAATGGTTTAATGGACCTTAATGGGGTTTAATACCGAAGTGGCTCGGAATCCTCCGAAGCTGCGTAAGCCCACATTTAAGCCCTATAGCTCCAATATCCAAGCACCTATGGGTCAAAATAGGACATATACTGACCGGTTATAGTGATTTTTATACAAAATCTTGATTATTTGAATATCTACACTTTTAAACCCACACTGGGAGGCATATGGGTGATTGGAGCTGAAAATTAGTGAAATTCCAGCTCTCTCCGCAACCTTAAAACCCACATTTCCCTCCATTTTTGACAGTTTCCCTGCTTATAAGGACAAAATAAGGGTTGATTTTTCATGAATAACCAATTCCAGTTCATGTTTAGCCTGTATTTAACTATGTCCATTCCATAGGCCTATGGTTCTCTTAAGGTATCGGACCACCGAAACATTCTGCACTGTAACTCATGCACCCGTAAAAGTGGAATTTCACCTTTCAAACACTCCAAATTACTCAAAATCATGAAGAGGCACATTTTCCCCCTCTCTGGGTGCCAGATCCAGATGTCGTTCACCAACCCAGTTTTTCTGTACGTGCATATGTTTGAACCCATCCCCATTTTGGCCTATTCTGCACACAATTAGTGATTATTTCTAACCTTTTTTTAAATCAATATTTTGGGATCCTAGACAAAGGAGCTGTCCCTTGTACCCCATATATTCTGAATCACAACAGGTTAAACATTTTATCTATGCTTTATTTAAAAGTTTGCAATAATTTGAACTCTAATATAGACAATCACAGCCCTCCAAGTCCTAAATCAGTACATCTCGGTGTATTACCGGAAGTGACGTCATCATCAATAGTGGAACGATACCTCCAGCTGCATGGCCAGGGAAATCACATAATGCAAATATACTACCAAATATGACACTCATTCAATGATACATCTATCTCAAAAACACTTTGGGGTTTGCATTGGCTTTAATTAATGGGCTTGCCATTGTGTAAAAAGGAAGACATTTATCCCATCTGGCTTACTTTGAGTTCTTCTGAAAACCTAGAATTGACCAAATTTGTAAATTCTTCATAAATCATTGAGTTGAGTTCCAACATTAGGACCATTGGTCAGATCTACAACAGTATGAAATGTACAAGAGAGTATAGTACAGAACATTAGAGACCCACTTCTATAGTGGTTGAAGAATATTCCTAGAAGAACCACTATTTTGGAGTCTGTGAAGTCAATCTGGTATAGAGCTGAATGGTGGAAAATGAAAACTAGTTCCAACATTACTCACACCATGTCTTTACTGTGCTGTATTTTCACCAGTAACACACTGGCTAACTCTGGATAGATAGGGTAGTTCTTTAATCCCCCCCCCCCTGTTACAATAGGTACAAAAGGCTGTTGACCCTACCATGTATTATGCTAAACAAATTTCCTTATCTATAAATCAGTAGTATCCTGAATAAAGCTTGTATTGCGCATATCTTCTTGTTATATCATGCACACATTATAGGATAAATAGGAAAATGTGACAATATAATCTAGACACAGTAAATAAGCCACATTGTCATATTGTTGCCTCTAATGTCATGTCACACTAATATATATATTAGTTTAGATGCTACTTCTAACCTGAGAGGTGTGACAGCATGTTAGCATTCATGCTGATCCTTGTTGTTTAACAACTAAATCACAGCTAAAGGTGTAAATGCAAGTGCGCAATATAGGCCCTATATGAATACATATTACATTTGGGTTGTGGCATGAAATGCGTGAGACAGCCAAAGCAGTACAACCCAAACAATTACAATCTCATAGTCTTTAGCATGTCCACTTCTCACCATGCGGCAGTTCAACAAGTGCCCATTCCCACGGGTATTGCGCAATGTGAAGGTCCATATTGGTATATGACATAAATGTGTCTGTCCCATAGTCCTCTCCATGAGGATATAAGGAAGCAGGTCTTTGGATTGTCTCGTGCATACCTGTGCGATTTTACCTCCTATTTATCATGGGAGGGGGGGTACTTTTGACCCGACATGGGGGGCGGGAAAGAAATTAAGCATCTTTCTGGCCAAAAAGGACGCATGTTATTATAGATCAACGAGGGGTGTAGTCATTTTGACCACCGTTGACGGGGGGCATAAATAAATTAAAAAAAAAAAAAGATTTCGCGCATTGGTGCAGACACTCATAACCCCCTGTTGATAAATAATGACCACTCCCCTAGCTAGACGAGAAACTGACCGTCCCTTTTTCAGTTATAGATTTTAATTCCTCTTCTGCAAAACTCTGGAGTTGAACGTTGAGTTGGATGAAAAAGCCAGAATACTCAGGGGTAATTGCCTTTTTTTACCATTGATAGTGGAACCGCACTGATCTTTAATTCGTACATAACTTACATAATACTCTGTCCCGGAAAGGTGCTTGGGAGAGTACAAGCAGTGGGCAGAGGAGAGAGAAATATTGAGATAGAGAAAGAAAATCTTTAGTAAAACAGTAATTCAGATACTACGCCTACATCTGGAGAACCTATCTCCGTGAACCCTTTCGAGGAGAAACGGTATGATCGGAAGTGTGTTCCTGGTACCGGCGAAAGTTGAAAGTTTACCTGCTCATATTTAACAAGCGAAAATGGCGCCACGTTAGCGCTTCTCCCCGAAAGACGTAACCACCTATCTCCTGCCCAGGTGCTGCGCCCTAGTGTAGGAATACTGCATTAGAAATGAGTATGTACATAGTGCCTATTGTAGGTTTCTAAGTACGCGTAATGGTTATTGTCCGAGCTCCACTGGTCACTGTGAAATGTCACATTCGTTTAAATCATAATTTTATGTTCTATTAATTCTGTTTTCCTTTTTTCTTGGTGTTGTGCTTGACGCAGAATGCACAATATAATGTGAACTAAAACAAAGACAGCAATGGATAAAACGTGTAGTAGTGCCACTTGTGCAGCTCGGCGTAATGGTGTGCAAAATATAGACAGATGTTCGCGAAACTTGCTCCAATCTGAGTGTTTCTTCGTGAGATAGCCTCAAAGCAGGTTTCCTGCTGCTTTGAGGCTTTTTGGGAGGTGACTCAGCGAAAGGATTTCTGTTTGGGGCTAATGATGATGGGATGATCCTGGGCATGCATGTTTAAATGTTTCACTGACTACCAACTAAAACAGGTTCACCACAATACCCAAGCTTGATTGTAATTGTATTTACTCATCACCAGGGCTGCCAAATGAATTTTGGGAGGTGATTGTTTTGTCAATATCATGCTGTCCTACCTTTGAATCCTTATCATTTACCAATACAATATGATTAACCTTGGTGTTAATTTTACATAAGAGGATTAAGTAATGAGTCCCATGGTGTTTCCAAAAGCCCCATGTGTGCATGGGAATACCTTGCTCATTACGTATTGATAACATTTTGAATTGTGTGTGATCATGCAAAAGTACCCTCCACACGAGCAAAGATGTAAAGAACAAAAATGGTACCACAGCACCGATGTTTTCACAAAGTTAGATTATATCAATGAATGACACCTCATGATCATTACAAAATCATACAGATTTATCAATGAATGTCATCTCACGATCATTACAAAATCATACAGATTTATAGATTAACCCAGATAACCCTAAAGTGGCAATTTTTGTCATAGAGTGCTTAAAATTGGTAAGTAGATTGATATATGACCAAATATGCCCTGTACAAAATTTTAGACCTTTACCTGCACCGTGTCCAGAGATATGAGGGATTGCTTACTTTCCTACATGTAGGACAGTTGGGATTAGGACTACTGTCCTTTGAAATTTGTGTTATTTTGGTTGCCATGGAAACCACAATTCCTGTACAAGAGTGCCAGAAACTGACAAATATGCTTATATATGACCATTTATGCCATACAAAAAATTTCAAAGCTTTAGCTATAGCGGATCCAGAGATTAGCACTGTCCTACATGTAGGACAGTAGGACTTTGGCATGGGCGTCTGTCTCCTTTGAAAGGGTCCAAATCTTTACCGGAAGGTAATTTCCTACATAGTAGGTGTTTTGGGACATGTGTGTAATGTCATAAAAGTACCTAAGAATACCCGCATGGAACATTTTTGGAAGCCTTGGGCCTAGAACTATAGGATGTAACATTTTACTTCCATATCTGTTAAGTTTACTTGTGGATATAGACCTCTTCCCATTATGTCACATAGGCGTCCTACATGTAGGACAGTAGGGCTATCTGGGTTAATGACTGGTCAGGATTATTGCACAATCATACAGTTAAACTATTTCCCTTTTACAGTACCTAACACCAGGTCAGTGTCTTCTATATATAATAAATTATAATGTATAACTCCAGCTACTAGTTGGCGCAAAATGAAGGTATGACGTCATCAATCTTTTTTAAGTACTTAACGGAAGTAGGGTTGGGTTGTCTTGTGCTGAATCGAAAATCAAAAGAGGTTTAAAGAATTTCTATTGCAGTTCAGGCCAAACATTTAATTTTCAATTATTGCATTAAATTATTAAATTAGTCCAACCTTTCTTATGGTTGCTAGATCTTTGGAATGACATAATATGTGACCAGACAGGCAAAAAACCCCTCTGCATGGAAATTCATTATCAAAGTTCATGCCAGAATCTCTAAAATGAGACATTAAATATTCCTAGTAGTTATGTCAGGATCCCTCCTTGAACATAGGCTGTTATTAACTGGTCGAAAATCATAGAAGGTTTGCATATGACAAATTTGGAGATATTCCAGCCCCTACTCTTCGAATTTTAGTTTCCCCCTCTATTTTTTTTTGGCTCAAAGTGTCAGGCTGGATGAGATCTTTGTGTTACATATTGGTTTTGATGGTCCCATATGAATATTTTGGGCTCCAGGAGGGTAAAATGGGCCCAAAATTGTCTGGGTGATATTGTGTCTGGGCGAATAACATTTAGGGGCCTAAGTTACAAGCCATGTTGGGGGCTTCATTTCCTACAGAAACAATCATCATACCTCCATGAAAATCTCAGGTCCAGACTATTTTGCCCTGTAGATTAAGAAAATAACATTATCATTTATGTCAGATGTGTCCTTGCTATCATAAAAGGAGCATACTTATAAGAATTATTTTTCATGATTCTGGGCACATGTCTGGGCGAATGACATGTGAGGCCCCATATGCACACTTTCTATGATTTGTGACCAACTGCAATCGATGATTAAGCTCTAAATACATTAAAAACCATAATAATGTCTAAAACACAATAAATAACCTTTTTTTATAAAAGAAATAGATAATAATATGGTCATATTTTATCATAGATTTTAACCTAGAAGGAATTTTTCTTTTCTGTTTTCTGTTTTGGGTTTTTGGTGAGTATCCCTGAAAATTGGCATAAAAATCTGTAAATTTGGATGATTGGGATGGTTGCCATGGCAACCAGGAACAGGCATATAGCTTGA
The DNA here is from genome assembly GCA_949317995.1 of Acholoe squamosa. NCBI lineage: Eukaryota > Metazoa > Annelida > Polychaeta > Phyllodocida > Polynoidae > Acholoe > Acholoe squamosa. Next base: position 41,448,497 of record OX439049.1, read on the forward strand.
TTTCTCATGAAAAATGTTCATTTTACCATCCAAATACGGGCCATTACTACCGAAAATGGTGCATTTTTAAATGAGATCATTGAAATCTGCATAAAAAATTAGCTTGATGCATTTTATGTTGATTTTAGAGTAATTTTGCTCTCCAATGCCCCCTGGTGGCCAAATGGGGAATTAAAAATTCCACGCAGTGGGATGTTCTCCCTTGATGGGTCACATATATAAACAAAAGGATAAAAAGTGAAATTCTCAAGAACTCACCATCCCTACATGACTATGATGAGTAATCGCCACCATGTTTTCCAACACCCAAGCATTTCGACGAATGTAAAAGAAACACCACAGGAAAATGACAATAGTCAACACCTTAAGCCTTGTGTCCACACTGCGAAATAATTGGTACTGACAAGATTTCCCAACGATAAAACCACTCTTGTCGTCTATTTCCCGATAATAAAACCACATTTGTCGCCTATTCCTGGTGACAAAAACCAAACTTGTTAGATATTATTGTCAGAAATGGACGACAAAAGTGGTTTTATCGTTGGGAAATTTTGTCAGTACCAATTATATCGCCCTGTGGACGCAAGGCTTTATAAATGTCAGTGCTTTATACAACACCACATTAACTATACACAAAGTTGATATACACACAAACAGATAGACTATGAGGGTAAACCCTCTCACCTAAAGCGAGAAAACAACACAGAACATTATTCAAAGGAAACTGCAAAGAAGCAAAATTGGTTAAACTGTGTGCAAGAAGAAGAAACCAAAGGGGAAGGCTCCCTTTGCAGATTTCCTTTTACACTAGTTGAGTTAGAAGGATGAATTTTATGCCACAAAACCATAAGACCATAAAAAGAATAGGGGGCAGTGAAAATCGTAAATCTGATATTATGTGTCCCCTATTGGCACCATACTGGTTTTAAACAGTTTATCAGTTAATTACAAAAACAATTATAAATCAGTGTATATAATTCGTCTTGATGGCAAAGATTTTATCAAGAATATAGGAATGGACAATGAATAATAATGACAGTTAGATACACACAAATACTGGCAGGGAAGATGATATAATAACTTTATCCACAGATGCCCCTTTACCACCAAAGCCTGGCCACATTGCGATAACTAACCCAGTATAGTCATAATTATACAGAGGTTCCTAATAGGAATCATATACTGCAGTTGTTTTGCTTCTTTTCCGAAATTCCTACTGACAAGGACTAAGTTTCCCATACTGAATATGTTCAGCCCCTAGTGGACTCTTCCCATCGATTATGAAGTTTTACAACTCCCATATTAATTATAGTGATACGAACCTACATGGGTTGCTGAGGCTCTAGAGTATTGCAACATAATTAGTATTGGGCAGTTCCCACAGAAGCTTATTGAACGCATTGATCGTTAACCATTTAGGGGCTTCATGGAACTTTGATCGAAACTTCAATCATTATGAGGGTTTACCCGCATTTATGCGTATAGAAACCTGCCAGGGCTACATTGTTTATTTGGCTGAAGCTATGCGGTTGATCAACAGTGTATCAATACACTCCCGAAGGATTGGCATGATGCGCCGCTGGTGAATTGTATTGCTACTATAGTTGGTCTTGCATCATGATGTTTACGATACGTGAACCGATAGGCATCGTGCAACCCTTAGGCCTATAGAGTTGATGAAAATAATGTCATACCGTATAGTAGCCCATATAAGTGTCCGGCCATTCATTGATTTCAATTTCACTGTACCCCTGGTGGTTATATACGAGACAGGCGCTTATTTGAATCTATAAGGTTTTTAGTATTCAAGATTAATTTCAAGACTCCCTAAACCCCTGGCGCTTATTCGAGACCGGCGCTCATTTGTGACCCAGTACTTAAACGGGCAATTACGGTACATGACAGAAAACATAGAGACAATCCATATGAGTTGTATATATAACTGTTTAACCGTCAAGAGTGTATGCAATTGATATGCTTGATTTTGTTAAAACACATGTAACGTGATCTGCGAAAAGGGGTCTTAGTGCAGGGTGTTATAAGGCCCCTTTTCCCAGTACTTGTCACACATATTTAATCAGTTCAATAATGTTTATAATAAGGAGACAATTAGACTAATATTAAGAAGGGAAAGCATGTGTTCAAGTGGTTGGGGTAACTTCCACCAACGTCAAAAAATCCATTGCTCATGGTTTGCTATCTCATTAACGGAATGGTGAAAGAATACCTATTCCATCATTAAAATGCCTCATGTGAAATTGGCCGGTGAAAAATTTAGTTCAACATCAAGATATTAATTTCTGATTGTATAGGCCCTTTTGGTGATCGTAAGTCGTTCTGAAATATACTTCTGGCGAGACTACCAGATGGCTAATGAAATGAGCAATAGCTAATTGTAGGTGATTGATTAATTTAGTGCCTCAGTGATTACGATGCATGTGTAACTAAATACCCCCTTTTGCAAACATTCTCACACCGATGATGGTAGGCGTAGGCATCAGTTGGGAGGCATTGCTGGTATGATGATGTGGTCACTGTCACAGAGATAGAACAATAAAACACTTGTCAAACATTATTTTTATACTCTCTCATACCATGCATTATATAATTCATATTGAGTTCATACTGGTCAGTACAGTCAGCAGGTTACAATGTCTATTGTCAATAAACTACTAACTCCGCCGTGTATTAGGTCTAATTACGGTCACATTCTAGATTGAACTACCTTCATTGGCTTGACAGTGTAGTGCATGTATTACTCAATTCACCCGTTCATAACTCAGGCTATCGTATTGACCATTTTAAATTTTGCTTATTGCTTAAGGAAAATCCACTGATGAGATATAGGCCTACTAGTACTATACATATGATTGGTACGTTGCCTCTAGTTCTCTAGGCAACCACCACTTCCAGGGACAAGCTTGAAGAAAACTGATTATTGCATAATTATTATTGTTGGCTGCCAACGTCCACATTGAAGAGGCTAGATCACAGGTACATAAGCCAATATCTTAATAGTTCCCACCCAGATATCTATAGTAAACTCGAAAACAGGTAGACAGATATCCAAATGAGAGAGTAAAGAAAAAGAAGTACAAAGGAAGAAAAGGGAAGAAATTTGGCAGCAGTACTGCTGCTTTGAAGTAGTCCCTAAACTCACTATGCGGCTTATGGGCAAGGGTGTGAAACTATAGTACTAAAATCATGAATTTCAAGACCCAGGTGTTCCTTATAACTATCAATCAAAATCAGGATGTGAGTTATGTACGTGGGTGTGGCTTATATACGCATATAGTTTCACTGTACTTGTGTGTACCTTTCTCTCAGATAGGAAAAGATCCCTAGAGTACCAAGGGTGAGTACCAGGGATTAGCCTCTCTAAATGTCTAATGACTGTCATGGCCTACCTTCATGGGTCGTAATATCTATCAATACCTATGTGCCTATACATAAGTAAAAAGTGACAGTCATGACGCTTGTGACAGAGGGGTTTTAAAAAGTGATGGCCGCGATGCAGGGGTTTTAGAAAATAACAGACGGTGACAATTCCAAAGATTCCTAGTACATTGGCATATTCATAAAAAGTGATGGAGTGATGCTCCATCCTTCTTAAAAAAAAACGATGACGTGACATCCTGAAAATTTTGAGCACCGATATATAGGCACACCTATGCAATATGTACGAGCTGCGCTCAACTTGGGATGTGGTATCCCAACCTGAGCCTGGTTGAAAGGAGGGGCTTCAAACTTATTTAGTTCTGTGTGGATGAGGACTTGCCTGACCTTTCAGCAGTGTATCAATCCGGTCAGTCTGTCATTATGCATGTATTTAGAAACAAGACAGTGGGTAGTTCACCTTATTTGTTTGACAGAACTTCATTCATGTATCATGTGCACTGTCAGCCCAGCGCAACAATTTTACAGTGGATTGCTTATTATAAATGGGACTATGGGGGGAGTGGATATTAGTACAAACCCATTGACCTAATTAGGGTTCTAGTGTATGTGCTACGGCGGTATGTGCTGCCTATTAACAATTCGGGCTGAGAGTGTGAGAAAGAGATGTCAACATTCCCAGCCCTGTGCCAAGTCAGTTACCCAGCCAGCACACCCCCTAGGGCCCCAGATAGTTAAATTGGTGTAGAGATAGCTGAGAGAGAGAGGCTTCATTACATTGAATTGGTCTAAGTCTTGATGCCCCAACTCATTATAATGTTTTATACCACGATTTCGGGACTTCCGGTGGGTTTATATGCAGTTTAGCCATGCATTATTCTGCATATACCACACATGTGCATTTTTGAAATTTTTGGTATATACTTTTTCGAGGTCAAGTTGGACTTAGAATATTTTGGGAAATGTGTGGCGGACACACAAAGTCAGTCTAGCCATCTTCCATTGTGAAAAATCGTCCAAACTCGTATGAGGATTGAACCCCGGCCGCAGTGGTGGTAGGCGAAGGCCTTAGCCATAGCGCCACACTGAACGGTGATGAAATCCAATGCGAAAGTAAATAAATTCTTACCTGAGGTCCTAGTGCTACGTTTCCAGTCAGTTTTCGTCTTGATTTCAAGCTTGTCATGTTATGATATTGAAATCCAAAGAAGTTTTCGATCCATAGAAGAGGAATGCGTGCTAATTTTCTCCATTTTCTTCAATATAAATAAGAATCCATTGATTTTCCCGACGTACGCGAGTCGCGGCCCGGTTCACTCTGTGCGAAGCCATTGTTTTTGTTCCTTGCCGGGAGAGGTACCGCTGTGTATACAGTCACTTTTCGTATCGAATCCAACCATGACAAGTTTTCAAATTAAAACATACATATCCTTAGACATTCTAGATGAGTACTCCATGCTTGATATGTCCAATATATTCGAAATAAATAAGAATCCATTGATTTTCCAAAATGGTCCAAAATTTTCGCCGTCTTCCTCATACAGCGAGCGGATGACCTATATCTACATCCGGGCCACTGACACACTTTCACCGGACAAGGAGGCGGGTGGGAATGGCCGGACCGCGACTCGCGTACGATGGAAAAATCAATGGATTCTTATTTATATCGAAGAAAATGGAGAAAATTAGCACACATTCCTCGTCTATGGATCGAAAACTTCTTGGGATTTCGATATTATAAGATGACAAGCTTGGAATCAAGACGAAAACTGAGTGTAAACACGGCAGTACCTCTCTCGGCAAGGAACAAAAACAATGGCTTCGCACAGAGCGCTGACCCGGGCTGTATCGCTTGGTTTTACAAAATGTCTTCTCGTGGCTATAATCTTTGGATATCAGGTAAGAAATTAATACAAAATGGAGGGAATGGTGGTATAAACCTATTAGGTGATGAATATCGGGGCCCCACGGGCTGTATATGCTGTATATACAGCCCTAGGGCCCCGATATCCATCATCTATTAGCTTAATATGATGCATCATATATCATATTCAAACCATCATCACATGTGTCTATAAGCATCACTAATAGAATTTAATAAGGGTTCAGGTTTTAGATAAGATTGCTCATCATGCTGTTAAATGCAGTTATGGTATATGTTTTTATATTTCATTTTGTTTCGTATTTGAACATTCATCATATGAATCAATGCATCACCAATGCTATTCAGCAATATTCATCTGATTATCTGAAACCTAGATACATATATTTGGCCTAAGGTTGCAGGTCACATTTGAAGTCGTTTTCTTGTCATAAAATTGAAGGGTTCGAAAAACGCTGAATAGGTGCCTATTGTAACAGACTACCATTGATTTTCTGAACTTTGGAGGGAAGAAAATAAGAACTACTATATTGGTGGTGGACTGATAACCACCAGAGGGGTAGTCTTGTATCGGATGTGCATGGTGGAACTAAATGGCACTTCTAGATATTGTCTCACACGAAAGAATATCAGTGTATAGAGGGCAATGGGTTATTTCAATTAGGCTTTTGGGTGTACTTAAAGTACAAAGTAGGATAGGTTAACCTGTATCTCAGGAGCCCTGATAGCGGTATACATATAGGACTCAAAACTCACTAATGCTATGTGCATGGTAGTATTGAAGCTATTTTTCTAGACATATAGGAATCCTGATGACAGTATTCCTCTTCAGTAAGAAAGGCAAATCGTCAGTCAATGATTTATTTAAAGTGTCACTTATATCGAAAGAGGCCCCTGGAAGAGAAGTGCAAAAGAGTAATGGTAATGACCTAATACATGAACTTTCATAGATCGAATGCAAATGTCAGGAGGTGATGCTATCGATCTTTGTTGGCGTACAATATAACTTTTATATGATATTGCATCACAAGAGAAGTGGGCGTCTAAGTGGATTTACTTAATTCATATAATTTCGCCTCATCTATATTTACAATACATGTACCTTGGATGTTTACAGATTCCCTTCATCACTGGATCCAATTTGAATCAATAAGAAAGCCGAACTGATATGGGATTTAGAGAAAAAAGAAAGACAACTATAGGCCCAAACATTGAAACATACCTTAAGACTGACATCCCATTAGGAACCAATCGTTCTTTATCATCTTAACAAAATATTCCTTTACAACAAAATGGCCAGTATCAATACATCCAACTGAACTACAATCACCTTCTTTCTCCTTCTCCCCAACGGCCACAAAACCATCAAGAAGCTGCTCCGGGCACTTTCACCTCTCTACAGCCAACTGATCATCCAACCGTATCAGCCCATTCCTGCCTACAAGGTCCCTTGGGAAATTGGGATTGCCTCACCCCCAAACCTCACAATGCGCACGCACCAATGCCTCGTTTTGACTGACTCATTTGCATACCTGCTGCGTTCCTGAGTTTGACGGCCAGAAAGGACGGTCTTAGAGTGAGCAGAGGTTGAGGGAAAGGAAGAAGACTTATTTCATAGTTCTCACTGAACTATTTACACACCTATCATGACAGAGGAAACATTAAAAGTAAACGTCAGATATGCGTAAGTACAGATATTATCATTATTAATTGGAAGCAATAAATGCAAAAGTACATCAGGTTTATTCAAAACTGCAAAGTAAGAAATTCAAGTTCATTTTAATACCAATCAAGTTGTTATTGTTGTATAGGATGTGCACATAGGATAAGTCTTCAATAAGTTTAAGAGACAAACCATGGAATTTCTAGGAAATCTGGCTGTAAAAAGTATTGCTATGGTATCCTGCTGGTCTTGGTAGAGAACTACAAACCTGTTGTGCAATTCAAGAAAAGGGGCATCTCCTATAAGGTACAAACGAGTTTAACCCAATAGGTGCCAAAAGAAATCACGAAACAATACCCCTCTATGAAGACTGTTCTGGCAGTTGTTAGTAAGCGGCTTCTATTCAGAAGGTAGAATTATGGGGCCGAAATATGGTCATGGCTAAATGATTGTTACAGTTTTCTTTCATCTCTTTGAACTACAGGTGATCTGTTGCAATGTGCATCATGACTCCCTCATCAGTTTGGGAAGGGAAACTTTGGCAAAGTCCATTAGCCTTTAACCTGTTGGAGCTTTGATTAAATGTCTAGCAGCTTACTGATGGATATTGTAGATATTTGCTGAAGAAGCACTGCATAGATTGTACATTACGATTTTCAGAGGAGCTGTATAGATTCTGAACAGGAATAGTGACGAAACTGAAGATATAGAAAGTATGAGTACAGTGATTAGATGGAAAGGGGATCAGTTTTCCCCAATTTAATTTCTTTCTAGAATTTTCTAGGCGAAACAATAATATCAATGGAAGCACATCTTCAATATTGAATAGCTATGCCAAGCACACATGCCTGATCCATTAGCTCCTCCATTGGCCTTACCTTATTCCCAAGAGCACACCAGATCCAAGACACGTGGCTGTCCGAACAGGGGAAATGCAAATTATGCATGACGTCAGTGGGGAGGCTGTGGATGATATATAATTAATAAGGACGTAGAAGAAGCTAGACTGTCGTGACAACTAACTTGTAAACAGGCAATGCATTATTTTATTTTTTTCTGCTTTGGAGCCCGATCTACAGCCCACCAACCGATCATCAGTTTCCTTTCATCCGTTTTCCCCATATACATGAATGATCATTCAAAAAAGGATGAAACCCAAGAATGGGTCGTCCACGATCAGTGGTAGTGGACATTTGATGTCATCTAGGCAGGAGCAACCACGAAAGACAAACTTGAGTAAATCTTTATCATCAAAAGCATGTTTTGTGGATTACTCCCCTTTCGAAAATACTTGTAATGAAAAGTACATATTTAAATTAGGCATAATCTCTCAATACCTTGATATCTCATTACGAAATAGCGGATAGGGGTTCTTGATTTATGAGAGTGTTAGGGACAAACACAGGCAAGTAGGCATATAGTCATGGCTTGATATACTGGCCACCAATGATTTTACAGAGGCCAATATTATTATGTTACCCTATGGAGTCCAATTCATCTAAGCCTCTTGCTGGCCACCTTAAATTGAGAAGAGATATATATGTATATGTTAACCGAAGTGATTTGTGGAAAAGCTTGGTAACAGTCAAACAGTCCTTTCCGCTCTGAGCAGACATTTTGAGTATTTTCCCTCACTGGAAATGTAACAATAGGCATAAGTCCCTTTAAGTCTTTATCAGTACGTTGATTCTGGACCAACTATTGAAAACCTGATTGAAGTGTGGCTGCCCACAAGAAATCAGTGGCGGATCCTGGATGCTCCGGGGGCAGGGGGCAAGACTTTGTAAAAGTGGTGGGGTAGAACAAGGCCCCGGGCACCGCAAGCAAAGCATAGTAGTCTGAAAGTGGGGCATGTTCCCCCAACAAAATTTTGAGGGTTTAGACTTGAAATAGTGCACTCTGATGCATTCTATTTGAAAGTGTATTAAGTCTCTCATGCAGGTCGGTATAAACTAAGGTAAGAACTCAGTTTGAAATTATGTTTACTCGGGAGTAGGAGAAATGTATAGCCCCCCCCCCCTACACAGCCTTGAGGATGCCTACTAGAAGAAAGTCCATTCTGGTGCATTATTGGACACAACATCTATAGAATTAAGTGTTTCTATTAAGGTTTTGGTACATGTGATGTTTGGGGGCTTGGCCCCCAATAGAATTTTTAAACATAAGACTTGGAATGGTGCACTCTAGCACACCTCATACACTGCTATCAGAAACCCCTATAAAGCATCCCAACATGAACCCCCCCCCCTTCCCCGCACTCAATACTATAGATCTAGCGCATCAGAAATCCCCAGGAAGTCAACGGTAAATGGGTCCCTTCTATTGGCCTCTCCTCTTGGGTCCCATCCCTCCTTGCCCCCCCCCCCTTCCCATGAATCAGCCACTGAGAAAAAAAAAGTTCAGCACTGCATGCTTTCCGCCTTAATCCCTCCTTGAGACTCCTGATGAAGACTTTCACAATAGGTGTGGTGAACAGAACATTGGGGGTAGATAACATCCACATCTGTGTTGGCACCAGAACAAACCCCTGAGCTGAACCTACCCACAATAAGATGCTAACACGCAAACAGAAGAGGTGTAAGTGCAAGTAGCTAGGGTCTTTTTGGATGCCAAATTTAGTATTACAATCAAGATGGCCTTGCAACATATTTGAGGCCAAACACAATCATAAACCAGTGTGGTTTGGTTGACATTATCTTTAGAATGGCCTGATTCTTCTTGGTGTAAATAGCCTTAAGGGTGCTCATTCATTCCATTTTGGTAGGTGACCAAATCACTTCTCAGAGTGACTTCTATCTGTATCTTAGAGAATAACTTTACTTTAGTCATTTCTCACAGCCTGCACTCAACAATACAACACTGGAAGTGTTAAATCTATAAGGCAAACATTTCTGTTCATTGTCCATCTATTTTCGGGGTATATAGATTTAACGTATTTTCTAGTGCGTGTTAACCTACACAAAGGAATTCCAGTTTTGATCGGAAGGGCATATTTTCTCGATAGTGATAGTTAGCATCATTATGAAATTACCCCTCCCCCCGCCGTACTACAGCAACCAGTGTCACCTTTCTAAAGCTCTGTGGGTAGCAGGAGCAAAACGATTGAACCAGAACTGAACTGATACCCGGTACAAAGTGATTCTGTTGCAGCGAATAAAATCGTTACTTTAAACAAAAAGATATAGTTTGATGGAGTGGTGAGGAAGGATTTACCAGATCCTAGTGTTTCCCCTGGCCAGCTCATCATCTCCAGTTGAGGATCTGTTTTAAGTCATGCAAACCAACCCTCAGGTGATTAATAGGTAATGTGCATATGTGGATAAACAAGGGCTACATCAGGCCACATCAAAGCAGTCTAACAAATGCATTGTCTATATAAGTACAATTTATTTTAGAGATATCAGTACTTTGTTTTTCTTAGCATGTCCTCACTGACAACCTCTGCAGGATGTATAGCTTATCATTTTTATAATATCATTCTGGCCATATTTCATTATTTGTTAAGTCCTTATAGACTGTTGCTGGAGATGATCCCTTGAATCTTGGTGAGGCTTACAAAGGTTCACTCTAATAGATTGGTCAAGATTGATAAAGTTTCTTGTTCCTTATCTCTGAGTTAGCATACCACACCGTGTATATGGCGACCTCACATATAAGAAGCACCCTTAGTTGAGGGACATCTATAAGAGATACCTAGGCTCTCTCAATCCTGAATGAGGATAAAAAAAAATGACCATAGATGCCAGAGCAATATTTTTTCTATCTAAGTGATGGATCAAAATTAGCAAATGTACAATGCAATATTGCCTGTCAATCCGTCTGTCTGAAGTGAAATCCTAAGAACGTCCAGCCAAACTGACCAAAAGGCAAAAGATCAGCATTTTTGGTCTAGGTCTGACATAGAAAAAGATCGAATACCATATGAACGAGAGAATAGCATCAGTCTTTCAGTTAGCTTGCAATTAAATACTGGATTAATGAGCAAATCCTGACCAACTCCTTTCCCACCCAGACCCCGCTAAAAGTACCAAACATGATGTAAAGCACGGTACAATAGGTACAACAGACAGTATTGTGTTGGTGAATAGACTTTTGAAGTCGACAAGTGTTCTGGGAACCCCCGGTACTTAGTGGTTCAGGGTCTGCACGCAAGTGGACACATCAACTCCCTGGCCAACAATAGAGCAACTCATCGGTCCCATTTACATATTTAATGAGGTCTCTGTTCAGCCCGGAGACGGTTGTGAAACAAAGGGAATGATAAGGGGGGGGGGAGGTCTACATAGTTATTTCTTTAAGAACAGCATAATAATGTATTTAATTAACAAAATGCTCACAACCAAAGATAAATCTCTGGTCTCCAGAAAAGTGTTTCTTTTCGATAAACTCTGATGGTGTAGACTTCAAAGACTATTTTCATGCAGTTTGCCGTAGTGAAAATAGACTTGAAATGTAGACTTGAAATGCATCAGTTATAGATTCTACTGGAGACTATTTCCTAATAGGCTACGACTGAACCCTCCTAGTTGTACCAACACTCCCATAGAAATAGCATCGGTATTTTGCAGTCGAAGTATTGTGAGCGATCGTAGTGCCTTAAGAAATGGCCTCCTGACATCACTCAGTCACTGTAATACCCTATGGAGAAGGCACCCTGCATATAAGACGCACCTTGTGTTCAGCAACATCTATACGAGGCGCATCTATAGCCATGTTTTTACCCGAGAAACATTATTCTATTCAATTGTTTAATATCCTTGAGAAGGATACACATCCCTTCCTTTGGCTGTTTATGCACAATGAATAAAAGACATCCCAAACATTCAACATCGCACTTATCTTGTCCCTCTCTATGGGCACGGTCAAAATAATGATAATAATCCCTCAGTACTCTTCAACAAGGCGAGGGTATGTGTCTGCAGGGTACAGACGCACTCTTGTCTGCCTTCAGACCTCTTCTATTCATGTCCATAATAAGTAAGACTCCTGTGTATTAACTATTGCTTTATTGAAGTAATTACAGTAGAGTCTTAAGTGAGAACCTGCCATGTTCCTTACCTACCTGACCTGACCCCTATTGTTGTCTGCCAAGTTGCCATGGTAACTGGGAGGTGTAAACAATGAGTCTGTACCTCTGTGGATCAGACTCATCTCTTGCTGTACTCAATTTGGCAAACCACCCACCACCTCCTTTAGTCAACTCCATTATTTTATTTTTCTTGCAGTTCTTGTTCTCTCTTTCTTCTTTCTTTCTTTTTTTATGTCTTTCTGTCTTTCTTTCTCTCTTTCTTTCGTTCCTACCAATTTAGCCATTTCTTCTCCCTTCTTCCTGTGGATTTGTTTTGACGACAATACTGATTAGAAATCTCCTATCATGGGCGTGGAAAGCAGGGGGGACAGGGGGGACATGCCCCCCCCCTCACTTTTGGCCCACTTCTCAAAAGGTCAAAACTAAAAAGGTCAAGTAAAGGGAGGTCAAAAATTGCAGAAAACCCGCTGGTCCCACCAACTCTGAAACTGCTTCCCACGCCCCTGCCTATTGTATATTGAAGACTTATCATATCACATTCGTATTTTTTGTTTCCTTATAGGTTTGGATGAGCATACGGTATCAAGGTAAGGGTGGTTGCTTTATCTCCTTGTTTAGCATGTCTAGCTCGACTTAGAATGTTTGACTGATGTGGAAAGGGTTTTTAGGCAAGGTGATCAATCCATAGTGCCAAATCAAGCAAGGCGCATTAGCTGGCATGCATTGGGGGGGGTACATTTGGGTCGATAGAATTCCTTAAAAACATACCCTTACGTCGTGGTGAATTTGGTCCTTAAGTTATGTTAAAAGAAGAGACCACCTTTTCTTCACTATAGCTTTATTTGATAGGTTTTATCTTGAATACAAATATGGTGGGGTACTTTGTATCATATCTGCTATCATAGAGCCAGAAAGCAGGCCTATCTGATGCATTGTATGACATCACAATTTATTCAAGATAAAACCATCATGAAAAAAAGGGTGGTCTTTTCTTTTAAACAAAATTACAGATGACAACTAATTTCTTTCTGCTATCCGGGTACGTCCAAGTTGTAAGCAGAATCTTAAAGAAATAGTTGACTAGTGTATACATACTACTGATAAGTCTGATAAGTTTTTGACTGACAATCTGGCTAATAAAATGTTTAGCTCTGATGCACTACCTTAATATAGGGAATAGCTAAATATGTGTGACATGTACTGGGAATAGGGACCTTAAAGCAACCTGCACTGGGGGCCTTTTTCGCAGATCGTGTCACATGTGAAGGGTAGTTTCTGAATGCCGAAAAAATGACAGTTATATATCATAATAATCATTATCAAAGAAAAGAATCTGAGAGGAAATGATTAACTGGGTAACTGGTTGACTGTAAGTTGAAAATGAAGTCAGACCTTGTAAATATACTTTTCACTAGAAAGTGCTGTTTTATTCAATACACTTTTAAATGTAGCCATATATTTGGGCTAGAAGTGCATTATCATTGTAGAATCTTAAGATTTTTCTATGTTTTCTGCAGTTCCGTGAGCTCCGCGCGGAACTTGAACATGCCTTTGAGAATCAGATTATCGTGGTAAGTACACTGCTATAGTCCATCGCTTTTAGGTTTTTACCCGTAATAAAAAAAACGTAAAACTGAAACTCAAGAATGATTGAATTTGGATCCTATATGTGCTTCCTCATAGAACGAGCAAAATCCAATATGGCCACCAAATAATCAGAATATCATCCCCCATGGCAGCAATATTGCTTCTAAGAGGATTCTGACCTTACCTATTGCCCTAAATCAAGTCTGAGAAATCCACCATGGTCCTTGATTTGATGCTATCACAAATGGTTATTTAGCAATAACAGTTATGCAAAGCAAACTGTCCTTGATCAGAGTGCCATCTCCAGCTGCAGCAATATTACTCCTAGACAGATCTTAATCTTAATTCTTAATCTTAATTTTACCTATCCCTCCTAATAGAGGTCCAAGGATTCTCCCGGTGTTATTGGATTGTTGCTTCAACAAACAATTACATAGCAACAGCAGTTTTGCCTTGCAACCATCTCAAATAGCAAATATCTATAGTTACAGCCCCTGACCACTGGTCATCTCTCATCCCCAACTAAAACCAACATCATTGAATCATCAGATCAGCTGTGTTGATAGGACCGCTGGCTGGTTATCAACATTATTGCCAATTACACTATTGCTTAGCAACACATGCTTAATTTGCTGATATAATGTCCAAAGCTGGAAAGACACTGATTGAGGAGGAGACATTTGCTTTCATTATTCTAACATATTTGGTAAACAGTTCAACAGTCTGTTAACACGATTTTATCCTTATGAATTCCCACAGTACTAATTGTTATAAATGAAGTGATCTTGCATAATTTAAAATAAAGCATATCTGGGTGATAATAGAAGTAGTGGAGTGATTACTCTGGCCCTTATGCAAGACAGATGCTTATTGGAGGTCTATCGTCAATGCTTAAGAGTTATTTCAATACTACACATCGAGACCTAACTGCATCAGATTGGACTTATAATCCACTTATTCCTTTGCATAATCTGGACCAGAAAACCCAAATTGATGAGAACTGGACTTTGAATAGAGAGTAGTACCCAAAAAATATGTAACAAGAACACTTGTATTAGTATATCAGGATGCTAGCTCTTATCATGAACAGATAGGCAAATCAAAATAAAATTAGATACAATTATACACTGTGTTGCTAAGCAATTACAATAATATGATAAATATTGCTCATACACTCATAAACTAGAAAGTGAGATATGAATAAAATAAGAAACCATAAGCAAATGACATAACTGAGACCCACCCTCCAGGTTAAATTTTAGGTGTTAGGTATGTTTGAAATCGAACTCATAACAAGTTGCTATGTGATTATACAATTGCTATAGGAGTATTGCTATGCAAATGGAGATCTAAACGCACAGGTTTATTGGAATTGGTTCAGTACAGTTATGTGGTGTCAATACTTCACACCAGTAGATTCCTCAGACCTGATCTAGGGGGGATAGGGAAGGTTAAAACCTTCTTGGGAGCATTATTGCGTTTATGAGAGATGATAATCTGATAATTTTTAAGGCCATATTGCATTTTGCTCGATTTTCAAGGGAAGCACAAACAGGAGGACGCAAGACTTTTCAGAGCTCAAACCTGATATAAAGAGGAGTCATTGCTGAAATTTTCAGCTTTGCGTTATTTTATTCCGGGTTTGGTCAAAAATAGATCTAAAAGGCCTGGACAGAATGAACAAGAACTATAAAGAACCATGCTAATGCTCGATTACGAGGTACAATTGTTTTTCTTCGCCTTGTTTTATATCTACTGTGGAGTTCATGTATTTGTCACCTTGATTGATTGGATGCTTCTCGCACCAGGAGGGCATTTCTCAACATGGTAGAGGCTGCTAATACGACTCAGACCATCCCCAATAATCTATAGTGGGCCCATGTAGAAATATCTAAAAGCCAAATGAACACACTTAAAGTAAGATGTCTTTTCCCCTTAAGGTGGGACAACGAGCGGCTGAGAACAATGGAGAATTTGAAGTGGAAGTAGGCGAAGACCTACTTCACTCAAAAAAGGTAAGATGTAAGATATTTGACATCCACTTTTCTAAAAGAGCAGCGTTTCAGATAATGATAATATTATATGAAGAAACCCCCCCCCCCATATAGCCGTTACACTGTCGCCAAGTAAAGTCATCCCAGGGCGATGCTAAGTCAAAGTGAACCCAGACCATTTGATAACAGCTTGTGCATTCATCTTAAAACCTGATTCGGTTATCCTTGGGTGTATACTATCACGGGTTCCTTTCCTGGTGGAAGCTGTTAATCAGTAGTATACCTCACAACCTGAGGCAAAGGAAATCTTCAGAAAATTAAAAAGAATAATAATTAAAAATAATCAGATACTGATTTTAAAATTTTGGGCGATAGAAATATCAGCCTTGGCATGAAATGCTCAGTCCCATTGAACTCTGATGTACTCATGCCTAACTGACTAAACAATGGAAAACTGTAGCAGATAGTACTACGGTTTTCTTTAAATTTACATTTTAGAACGGGGATGGTTTCCCTGAAGGTCCAAAATTAAGGCGATTAAAGGCAGCGATTGAGGACTGCCTAAATCCAGATGTAGATTGGTCGGTAAGTAGGGACGTTTTATTGATAATTGATTTTTATTTATATTGGTTTATTGAGATTGGTATGTAAAAGTATTAATTTGGAAATAACCTCCCTTCATTGTCAAGTTTCGACAAACATTTGGTATTTCAGTTTACAAATGAAATCAAATGTTTGGGAGTACATATAATATGAAAATAGGCACTGGAATGATTTGCTTGGTAAAGGGTTTGGAAGATACTTTGGTATGTTTCTAAATGATTTCCAAGTCTGCCCATTCAACATTTTCGTAGACAGTTTAATCTTAAGTTGTACTCGATTCATATAGAAAGGCTGGAATTTTAAGCTTAAACAGTTTCTGATAATTTATGTGAATGTCTTTGATATTGTTAAAATACAAAGAAATTCATGCAAATGGACCTTTCCTAACTTTAATTGAATTCTTTGTCTCAATCCCAATGAATATGAATACTAAAATGCTGACACTTCATCCCATGAAATGACAGACACCGAATATACTGGCTGGACTATATGAATAAGTTCTTTGGTATGTTTTAGTTATGTTTGCTGAGAAACATATATTGTGGCGTTTTTATATATGACGTAACATTGATGTTGTGCCTTTTTTGCAAAAGAATAAAAGAACAAACAAGAAATAAAAATCTATATAATGACATCAGTTGAAATGCAATATACTGAGACATTCCTGTCTAATCCCCATAATACCAGAAACCAAATTATATGGAGGAAGACGAATGAGTTATTTGGTATGTTGTTCGTTAATCATAGTGGAAACAATGTATTGTGACTCTGTTTAAACTTTGGTTATAACCCATATCGTACCTCTGGTCCTAGCACTCGGCAATTAACAAGGCATCCCACTAAACAGGACTCGAGTTGGGAACGTTCACAACTTGGGGCAAAAGAACGTGATTATCTCTGGAAATTTGGACATGCCAGAACATAAGATTCTTATACTCGAGAGAAAAGTGTCCAGTTCCTGGGAATATCCCTGAGCCATTCTTGAGATCTAGACTCAAGAACTTTCTTTGAGTATAAGATGTTATGGCATGTACAAATTTCCAGGGAAAATCACATTCTCTACTCTTGTCGTATTCACAAGTTGAGACTCGTGACATTCCCGAGTAATTCTCGAGATCTTGTTCAGTGGGGTCTACCTGCGTTCCCAATGCTGAAATTTTCATGTCAGTGATGGCTCAAGAGGGATTTGATCCCTGGACCGCTCATACACTGTCCAGCAATTTAGACCACTCGGTCACTGAGACATCAAGGGCTAGAGGGCGAATTTCACGTCTATGTAGAATGAATCAGGTTTCAAATGATAAAGTTAGCTCAATATCCCTAAAAGCAGATATTTTCGGAAAAGATCATATTTAAACCAACAGTCATTTCTTCTAGAAATGGGAACACAGGTGGACCAATACTATACAGTTCATAAATATGAAGTTAGTTAAATGTTGTGTCATCATACCGTTGTGCCCTCATGCTTTATTCATTTGTAGGTCAAAATCCCATAACCGCTTCTGCTTTTATCAGTGCCTTATCGGCTGGATTTTGAAATGTATGCAATTATATTGGGCGATTTTAATTGACATGTTTCTGGAAAACTCATCCTTTTCTTTCCTCCCGATTTATGTAATAGGAAAACTTCACAATCGTCTAGTGGTTTTAGGCCATTACCTGTAATGGGTTTAAGGAAATAGTAAAACAGGGTATCAATACCTTGATGCTCATTCTTCGTAACTTTTGATGGTCTCATTTCATAACGAAACCACAATTTTCTCTTTTTCTCTCTCTAGTACATTGTAGTGGTGAAATCGTTGTTAAAAAGAAAGAAAACAGATACAACCGGAAAGGCAATCAGCATTTTTTTTTACTTCTCATATAGCCTGTTGTCATTCAGAATGGTTAATGATAAAACTTTGATGCTTCTTCCCACGTAATGGCAGAGGCCCAATTATATGGGTGATGAATAAGATCTTCGGTATGTTTTTTTGGAGTTGATGGAAAAGTGTATTGTAGCTTTCATAATGATGTCATTTTGATGTTGTATTCAGTCTTTACCAAAGAGAATCATACTTTATTGTACTTTTCACAACCTCATTTAAAAAAAAAAAAATAGACACGAAGAAGAAATCCTCGAGATTTTGACAAAAAATATGATCCTGTCTTTTGATAGCCACCTCATGAAAATATTCTAAAATATTTTGTATCCTTTCAAAAATTGTTGTAGCAACCTTAGGTAAGGAGAACAAAATTGAAGAATGAATAAATTTTCGACTTTCCTCTCTTACTTATGTTCTTGTGAAAGGAATTGATGCTTTCTCTGAACTTGAGGTTCCAACATCTCGAATATTTTCTTTTACAGAATAAATAGGACACTGAAAAGAAATGCATTAGAAAACACTTGTGTTTGCTTTCGATTATTCAAACAACAGATTTTATATGATATGTTTGTATACACTCAAGGCAAATGTGAGAAACTATCAACAGTTTTTCCCTTAACATAAAGTTTTAGAATACTATTGACTTTGCATTAGCATTAACTGTTGTGCACTATTCTTCTCCAATAATCAATCGTGTAAAATCTAGTGCATGCATTATATTTTATGAATGTAATTTGTACTGTCGTTTCATATTTTTGTGCAAGCTCTTTTTTTTTTAAATATAGAAAAAGGCAAGGGTAAGTTCTTTAATTGACATTTCCTGTGTATATAGCAGAAAATGTTACAATTAATGACAATACATTTGATTGTAGACTAGCATTTTGTGAAGATTTTCAAGAATTCATGTACATACTTCAAACTTAATTTTGTAGATTGGGATCATCATTTTTTTTCATTTTGTTTGAAAGCTGCATGTGCGAGTTTCTATATCTAATCATAATGGTCCTTTAGATGATTTATATGAATAGCATTTTGCAAATCTAGGAAATTAATATAATGTATAAGAACAATATAATTGTGTTTTATAAGTATTTTGTCTTCAGAGGTTTTTACCTCATGATTTTCACAATTAATATCATCTTTGTAACCCGAAGAGACTTACTACGGGTACTACGTTTAAAGAAACCAATCAATTTTTTCTAATCAGAAATAGTTTTCATAGAGCATGCATTAGCGTATGGTCAAATCAAAAGTGCATTGACTGAAACTCTACCATTTTTTACTAACCTAAATCACCATGGTTTATTCTTATTCTATTTTAATTTAGGTTTGTTCTATGTGTCTTAATCTGTCTTTTAACACTTTTCTACTTCTTTTTATCAATTGTAGTGATTGCTCTTTGAAACTTTCCCGTACTGAGGGTCCTTGGATGACGGTGGATTCTACAATTCGTTAACACGAACAGTATTCACCTGAAAGGAAATAGTGAGGGCCTGTCAGGACTGGGCAGCGCCAAAGTCAATCCTGGTCAAGAATTACCAATCTTTGCTTGTGGTTCCTGATAAATGATTTGCAGTGACCTTGTCTCAATAATGAGCCAGTTTTGTATCATAAAGGAAAATATGTGGATAGAGGGTTCAGAATTAAGCAATTATCTTTGAAGTGTGAATGATATGCACTATTGCCTGATTAATCCTAACTTGTTAACTGTAATGCAAATCTGTATGCATAATATGGATTAGGTCAACATCTGAAATTTAAGGAAAATCAAGGGAGCACAGGAAATTTCGCAGAAGCGGAAACAAAATCAACATATTAAGATAATAATGACAAGAATGAACATAGGGAGGTTACAAGGAATTTTACAGATTGATAATTCTGAATAATCAAAACAACATGAGCAAGTGCAAAATCAAATTGTGAACCGTGTATTCCGATTATGAAGTGCCAGTTCGAAGTACTACATAACTTTCTGAAATTGGTCATTTTGACCATGATAATAATACCTAGACCAGATAAAACTGTTGCAAGAATGGAGATTATAGCTGGTAAAAATGCTTGCATATAGATGGTAGTAAAATTATAATGTAGCTATAAGTGAGAACATGAGGTAGAAAAATGTACGCAATTTTTTCTGAACCGTTTGTTTCCACAGAAACCATTGCCTTTCATTCCTTTTCACTAAATACATCACGATCACAAATGGTCTGACTTTTAGCACCATTGTACATAATGCAACAATAAATGCACTTAATAAAAGAGTTCTTAGTTGAAAAGACAACTGTAATCATTCCAGATGTTCACTTACCCTGAAGTTAATGAAACTGAAACAGGATATTTCATGCAGTCACGTCTTTGTAGCAAAAAACGAAGTTAAATCTTAATCTGAAGGTTTTACCTTCGCAATTCATCCAGGTTAATGTTCCCAAAATATAACAGCGAAATATAACGGTTTTTCACTTTGAACCAGTTGTGTTCACTTGACTTTATCTTTACGTAACAGGAAGAACATGCAATTCTTCTTGCAATTTGAAAATAGATAACATACCCAATGCACAGTTATGTGTGAAATCGTAGCATCAAACTTGTAAAACACATTGTGTTCTTGGTTAAATAAAATGAAAATCATGATAACCATAATAAGTGTCAGGTTGTGCTTTATTTTGGGTTTGCAATTCGACTGTAGCCAGTTGATTATTGTTTCAGCAGGGATAAAATATGACAATATCTAATAAAGGAAATTAATCCCTTTATTGCCACAGACAGGGGGATTATTTGCACACACAATACGTACCCAATATGCAAATCAGGTGTAGATAAGGTTGTTTTCACAATATGGCAAATGTAGACCGCAAATGTATGACCCAGGAGGTTATTTCTAGGAAGAATAATGTAGCAAACCTTCAAATCGCAATGAATCTCTCTATGTTAGGGGCAATCGTAGGGAAATCTCTAAATGTGACTGACTAAATAGAGGAGCAGCACAGGGGGGGGGGCCCTCTGGGGTAATTTAATTTGTAAGATTACTGATAGCTATAACCTGTTTTTTTTCATTTTGTCCAATGTCTCTGGGTATGGAAAAGTAATGTTTGACCAATGAAAGCTTGTGCAGTCACTGAGAAACCTGCAATTCTTTACAACCAACTCCTGAAATTATAGCTTTGTTTTTAAGAGCTAAAATACACATTGGTCTATCTGTTCTGGCACTAACATTCATCTTACAACAATTCTAATGGTACCTCCCCCCCCCTAAATTGGACCCAATAATCACATTGCAGCCAACCATTTGCTGCTAGGACAAGTGGTTACCTAGCAACAGCAGCTGATTTTAGCTAGCAACGGACCCTTTCCGAGACAAAGAAAGACCTTTCCTAGTAATGACTTACAGAATGGAGATCATGGCCATTGCTTTTCATTATGGTATTGAGAAGGTCCATGCCATTGTAGAAAATGCAATATTGTACCAAAACACAGTGTGCTAATCAGGGAATGTAGAATAAAATAATATAGCAAGTATAATGGATACATGCAACTTCAGCATTAACTTCTATAGGAAACAAATTATATACTGGATAATTGTAGTGTGTCTTATATCCTCAAAAAACATCTGAGGCTTTCACTTTACACCTAGAGTAGCTGATTGCCTAGCAACAACAAATTTACTTAGCGACCTATATTGAGAAGTATATTCATAAAAAGACATTTGGATTTGATGAGAATTAAGTGTCCATGGACTCACTGTATTTGAAAACAATTATCCCTCAAAATACCCCCCAAAAATAGGAAATAATTATCATTTAACAATAATTGTGCAGTTGGTAATTGTTTAGAAAGTACTAGCTTTTGCATAGCAAGTAGCCTACCAACTGCCACACAGATGCTCCAGAAATGAAAAGATATCCGCCACGTATTTTAGTGATCACAGGGGCTTTTTACTAAAGATGTCTATTGCTGGGCAAGAGACATCATAAGTGTATTGCTTGTAAACCAACCACATTCCAAGGACCATGTGAAAGTCATGTTCATGTACATGTGCATATGTAGATCCAATGAGATGAGATTCAAATATTGATAAGCTATATTTGCTTGAAATATATGACCCTATCATAAAATGTCCCCATAGAAAAAAAAGAAATTACCCAGTAACTGATTTCCTTTTTCTATTTTGGAAAATAAAATAAACCATACCTAGTGGCCTACAAATATTCAGATTAGTACTATTCTATAGTATGGTACTCCCATTTATAAGCTGGACCCTGAGTCAAAGTAATATACTTTGAGCTGCAGCCAGAGCCTGAAATGACTTATGATCCACACCTTATACAGGGGCTTCATACAAGTTCTGCAGACTTAAATACAAAATCAATTATCACTACTTTGGCTCAAGATAACGATGTCATCAGCAAAGTACCATTGAAAGCAGCTTATGTATCGGGTTAAGGTGACAGGTCAGTCTGTGATTTATGTGAATCTCATGTGAGTCTCAAAACATAGATGATATCTTAATATTTCATTGGGTACAAATACAGCCAGCCATAATAGTGATTGTTGTTATAATAAGTGTGACATAAAGTCTATGCTGCTTGATTACCCAGTGGTATCATCCATTCCTGTCAAGGAGAAGTCAAGGAATGCTACCAACATTAACATGTCAAGTCAAGTCACTATCAAGAGCTATATTAACCGTAGATCAAAACAACCACAAGGCATATACCTGTCTATACAAAGTCATATCAAATAAACAGATTGATTAAAATTACCTACTGATAATGATCACAGCTCTCATACCAAAATGGTAAGGCTAAAATTAAATAATGCCCCTATGTGATGTTACATGCCATCATACATAACACATAATCACCATCTTGAACACTCTCATTCTAAAGCATACAAGGAATATCCTGGGTAATCTGGGGCTTAGTAAATAATCCTTTTGAGTGATATTTAACAACATTATTAGAATAAATTAATGACCAAGGATTAGAATTATAGGGACTGTAACAAGAAGGGACTCCTTATGTACATAATACTACCATAGAATCATGTGTAAAAGGCAAGGCTTCTACATTAATCCAACCCTTGTCTTGTCATATACAATGTAGGATGCCCCTGTGCCTTTTAGCCTTAGCCTCAGGTTAATTACCTTAGGCCAATACCTAGAGTATTGGTCTGTAAGTTTGGGTGTGTGTAGAGGGTGATGAAATTACCTCCTTATGGTCATTCAATGCCTTCATATGTCATTATTCTCCAATGAAATGCTGGTCAGTCCTTTAGCAAATGGTGCATCAATGTACCATGACAACCCTTCCGAGTATCTCAGTACCAACTGAGAGGGTGGAGCATAAAAATGAATATTCAAATGCTAAAGCATATTATGAATGTACATGTGGCAATCCCCTGAAATATGTAGGCTATAGTAGTTTCATTACTTCACTGTGAACATGTTTGGATAGAATGTTAATTGTTATATTGATGTTTTCCATCATCTAGATGATGATCACTGGTGACAGACAGATGGTCTATGTCTTTTTAACTCTTTCCAGCCAGCTAGTGCATTAACACTTTCTGCCTGGGTGTTGGGTTTTACCAGTAAAATCTGGGAGTTTGGAAAGCCCAACATTTTGTGGTACCCCCTTATTTGTACCATAACTTAGGTAATATTGGGGTTAGAGGCATACTTTTTTTAGGGCCCATTCTCTGAAATCTCCTTTCCAAGTTTGTATCACTTTTGGTTAAGTATCTTGTTAACTGGTTGTGGATATATCATAGATATTATTTATTTCTGGGCCTTTTTCACGAGTTTCAAGGGCAAAAAACATCAAAACAAAAAGAAATTGATATTTGTGATATGAAAAATGACTTTTCGTAGTTTTTTAAGCTGAATCTAATGGAGGTAAGATAAAGACTGAATTATTAAGCATTTAGAATGAAAACTTTGGTTTCCATGGCAACAGAATAACAACAAGAAGGCTTGAATAGCATGATTTTGTTGATCTGTGTTGCCATGGCAACGGGAAAGAATGATTTTTTTTTTGACATTTTATGATGATCTTGCAAAAGATACCAAAATCCACTTTTGTATAAATTTTAATTTAGTTCAATTGGCCCAGCCATTCGAGAAATATTCTATTTCAAACTTTTGTTGATGTAGGAAAAAACAGTTATTCAAGCATTAGTTTGACAAGCTCTAACTTCATAGATACTACATATTGTAGTGGTCAGTGGAAAATGTCATGGAGAAACCGGTACTCGAACCCAGGACCCTCCAACTTCGAAGCGGAAGCTCTACCCCTGAGCTACCTCCCTGGCCTGACATTCTCTACCTTTCAACTACCCTGGATTGGTATGGTACACATAGGGGGAGGGACACAATCAAGTGAACAGTCCCTCTGAAGGCTCTGCGCACCCGACGGGGGAACGAACCCCTACACCATCTTACAATAAGTGATATTCACGTTTTCCCTTCATATAATGAACTAAAATGACCATAGATCCATTATTAATTGAAGTATTTTTAAGATTCTTTCAGTTTTAGAAAGCTTATTCCAACAGGTATCTGTCAAATGACACAAGATTGCCTCCCGAACTATGGCAATAGATATGGAAACACCCTCCAGGGCTTTTGGACATTATGTGATAAGGGGGCCCGGATTGAAAGTGTTAGTGCACTACCAGGTCAAATACGGCTAGTGCATTAATGCACTATGAGGAGAGCATTTATAGTATCTAATAGCATTATTCCTGGCCCCGTCAATGATTATCCAAAGTAATGCCAGGTATCATGACATCCTATGAAAGTAAAATTACATACAGATTACATATCAGTTATTTTTGTATACATTTCACAAACATTGGTTCTATTACTGGGGTCACCCTTACACCATGTATCAATATATATTTGCCCGGGACCTCAATCTGCTGTATTTTAGGGATTTTTAACAATATTAGAGCCGGCTGGAAGGAGTTAAGAACATATCTATGGCCTAAAATAAAGTCCTAACTAATGTCTTGTAACATGACCTTCCATCAAGGAGAATGGTCACAGGTAGGGCCTTTTGGTTAGTTTGCTAGGCACTTTCTGTTTGTTGGATCATATGGCTGGTACTTGTGGCCTTATAGCTGGGTCCTACCAGTAAGGTTCCTGAAAAGTACCAACAGAAGTGATCTTTAAAAAGCAGCTAATTGGATCACCATTGACAGAATGATAACAGCAATTGCAAGATCCATGCAACCACAGTTATCTGATGCTGCTAGATTAAGCTATAATTTCCTTAGTAGAACTTCTAGAGAAGGTTTGTGACAGAATAATCATCACACATTTTAAGCACATACAGTTCAATTATATTTAGTTTTTCTCTAGAAGTTGCTATGTAAATTTGTTGCTAAGGACTCTCTGTCCCACAAGGAGAGTAAAATCCTTTTTTTCTATATTTTCTGATCAGCACACTGCATTTTGGTACAATATTACCTTTTTTACAATTGCATGGAGCTTCTGAATAGCAAAATAAGAAACAGTATCCATGATCTCTATTCTGTAAGTCATTCTAGGAATGGTCTTTCTTTGTCTCGGAAAGGGTCCCTTGCTAGCTAAACTCAGCTGTTCCTAGGTAACTGCTTGTCCTAGCAACAAATGGTTGGCTCCAATGTGTTTGTTGGGTCCAAATTACGGGGGGTAGGTACCATTGGAATTGTTGTAACATGAATATAAATGCCAAAACAGGGTGATCAATATGTATTTTAGCTCTTAAAAACGAGGCTAAAATTTCAAGAGATGGTTATATAGAATTGCAGATTTCTCAGTGACTGCACAAGCTTTCATTGGTCACTTTTCCATACCCAGAGACATTTAGGCTGGGGGCTAATAGGGCCCACCATGCACCCTCCCCCACATCCCAACGCGACAAGTATTTTTTCGATCCATAGAGTCCCCTACTTCATAAAATTTAATGACGAGGCTGTATATGGCCGAAATTCAAAATGGCCGACAATAGATTGGGATTTCACTTTGAATTACATAAATGTGCAGTCTAGAAAGTATCTGGTGGGTCCTACCCCCTATAAATCAGCTTAGTAGAATACAGTGCTACATTTGTTTTGTTGCTAAGTGGTGTGGTTGCCTAGCAACAGCAGCTTTGCATAGCAACCAAGCCTGAAAATATGCTTGAATGCTCATATCTGCATGATTTTCTTTCAGCAGCATACTCCCCTGATGTAAACTTGTATATAACACTTCTATGACTTACATCATAGACTAGGAATATATGTGATAAAAGGTTGCTAGGTTGTGTGGTGGCCTAGCAATAGCAGTTTTGCATAGCAACAATGTCTTGATTCATACCTGTAGGCATATGCTATGGCTTGTGCTTAGTCTCCCCTCAAGGACATAGTTTACTGATTCCAAATTGCATATAGCTCCCTTGTGCACATCACATAGTATGAACATAGGTAGAAATGATGTGGTTGCCTAGTAACTGCAGCTTTACATAGAACCCCATGTCCAAATCTATGCAGATAGTCACAGATAAGTGTATGGTATAGCCTCAGGGATGTATTGCAACATACAGTTCCTAATAGTAGCGTATGTTGGGAAAGGGAACCTTGATGGTAAAGGCCATAGTCATGATTATGCTAGAGCATTGTTCAAATGGAATACTTACCCTTACTGGGAATGATGAGTGCTAGGATCATTGAACAGACCTCAAATGACAGATCACACTGCTATGAGAGAAGTTGAACCAGATTGTAATGTTCAGAGATATATAAGGATGGATAACACTGGGCCTGATGCTCTGAAGAGGTAACAGATGAGAGAATATCCTGAGAATTGTATAATTGTATTCCAATCCTTCTCTTTCATTTTCTCAAAATGTGAATGAAACCAGCACTGTCCAAGGTCAATGCAAACTCCACTTTGCACCTACTTTCAGCCAAGTAGGCTGCCCAAGGCTTTTGAGATAATCAATTAGGGATGCAGTACATTATGAGGCTGAGAGCCAATATTCTGTATTCTAAACGTGTGTTAACAGTACCAGCGATTGTAAATTTTGATGATATGACAGTGGTTACAGGAATTTGATATTGGGGGAGGGAGGAGGGGACAGTTGTTAGGAATTGCAATCCTGTGTAATCATGGATGATCTGAGATACATATGCTTGGATATGTATATACAAATTAACACAGGGTGTGAATGTGGCAAATATTTTATCATTACTATCATATGGTGTATGTCAATTTAGATGATTTTAAAAGGTAGATTTACATCAAGTACATGACCTTGCAACTTGTTGTATGTGCTTCTATTCTGAGATGTGGACAGGGGAGCTATACATACAAGTTCTTGAGGTGAGACCACACTTATCTGTGAATATCTGAATAGATTTGGACATGGGGTTCTATGTAAGGCTGCAGTTGCTAGGCAACCACATAACAGAGCAATCATTTCTACCTATGTTCATACTGTGTGATGTGGACAAGGGAGCTATATGCAATTTAAAATCAGTGAACTATGTCCTTGAGAGGAGACTATGCACAAGCCATAGTATATGCCTACAGGTATAAATCTAGATTTTATTGCTATGCAAAACTGCCACCACACAACCTAGCAACCTTTTATCACATATATTCCTAGTCTATGATGGAAGTCACAGAACAGTTATATACAAGTTTACATCAGGGGTGTATGTTGCTGAAAGGAAACCATGCAGATATGAGCATTCAAGCACATTTTCAGGCTTGGTTGCTAAGCTGCTGTTGCTAGCAATCACACCACTTAGCAGCAACACAAATGCAGCACTGTATTGTACCAAGCTGATTTATAGGGGTTAGGACCCACCAGATACTTTCTAGACTGCACATTTATGTAATTCAAAGTGACATCTGAATCTATTGTCAGCCATTTTGAATTTTAGCCATATACAGCCTCGCCATTAAATTTTATGAAGTAGAAACATGCATATTGTCAATCAACACTCTTTGTAGCATAAGAATCATGAGAATTGATGAAGAGTTAGCATGGAAAAACATACATTTACATAAAGAGGGAGATTATTGAAATGGAACAGCATTGTATTGGCTCAAGGTAGTGTCTTTGCGTCTAAGGCAATAATGTGTGTCATAGTCATCAAGGATTTCTGCAAAATGTCTCATATTACTCAGAAAGGTTTGGCCTACATAAATCATATTAGATATTATGCTTAGATGGGGATAAGGGCAAGTTTTATACATGTAACTGGAGCGCATTTAAGATTTTCAGTAAAAAAAAGAAACTTTGTAATTTCAATCTTTCGTCTTCCTGACTGTCTAGTACACTCAAATCTGAACTTAAAAACATGTATTAGGGTTTAATGAAAAGCTTATCATGTCTTCCTTCCAACAAGACCAACAGCTTTAAGATCCAGACAAGGTAAGATAGTCTTAGAGCTTGGGGATTGAGCATACCCATTGAATAACATGGTACGAAAATTGACCCAAAAGTAGTCTGAACCCTGAAACTGGTAGTGCATCCCAAGATAATCAATGTTAACATCTTGAATCTTATTCAGGGGACCCTAAGGATCGAAAAAATACCCGTCGCTTGGGATGTGAGGGGGTGCATGGTGGGCCCTATCAGCCCCCGGCCTAATTGGACAACATAAAAAATCAAGTTATAGCTTTCAGTAATCTTACGAATTAAACTCCTATAATATGGCTTTTTTGAAGGACTCAATGCACTACTAAAAGTGCCGTTACTGGGTTTCTTTTTCAGAACATAAGATGTAACAATTTGAGCCTTATTTAGATTTTGTACAATCACAGTCGTAGGACTTGTACAATTGTGGTTATAGTTATCAATTTCGCAACACCACATCACACAGATTGTGAGGCAAGACCTAATAACTTTTAATTTTAGATCAAAAGAATTAAAGTAATGGTGCAATAAATGCTGTATTTTGTATGATTTGCTTTGTACAACATTAATAAACACTATGCTGTGACAAAATGGAATTTTCATATCGTGGATCCATGTGATGATCATTGACATTCACCCTGAGGGATATGAGTTTGTTTCTTAAGTACTAGGAAAAACCCTATACATTGATAACGCCAGTGATTTGAGAAGTATGCTACAACTTGAAGGGTGCAGTGGTAGTATGGTAGGAAATATCCTCGCCGAGACAGTATGATTTACCTAAACCAAATGATTTACATAACAGGGTAATGGACGCAAACAAAGTGATCCCATTATCAGCTGCCTGCAATACTAGCAAGACTGTAAATGCAATTCCAATTTGCATTGTACACACAACATAGTGCAACGCAACACTATCTCAGTCACAGAGATGCAATATTAAATATTTGCATACACCTAATGCATCAGATGAACATAATATAGTTGCACAGTGGCGGCAGCGTTAATTGCCTGCAGCACACGTTTTCATTTCTTGTTCGTTATTGTTTCTGTTATGTAGTGCATTGGAGTATCCTTTCTGTGAGGTTCCTGAATGCTAGATGTAAATAAATACATACAGAAGAAGAAAGAAAGAAAGATATGTGGCAAGGAACCCTGCTGCAGCTGTGACGCTATTTGATCCTTGGCTGATAGTACACAGGGTTATGGAAGGGATTTTGGGTAAATTTTTAGCAACATGACTTAATCCTCCTGCTGCAAGAATTCGTCCATCAAGGCATTTCTGCATTACCAACTCCCCTAAATTGGGTACAGGCATTTTTTGAATTGAAGTGATATTCTTTTATTTATACTGTACAGGAATTAGGACCAGGTCATGTCTTGCAACCATACATTGCATCCTCTACATGAAATCAATTGGTGCAGTAATGAAGAAATGCCATAGTGGCTACCAAATAAAGTATAAGATAGTAGGAATCAAGATTGGTCAAGATGTCTATGACCAATCTATTTGCCTAATATAGGCAATGACAACAATTGTACTAGATGTTATAAGGCTTAATGCCAGGCTAATGATGTAGGGAGATTTGAACCTCACCGGTTAGTAATATTATTATAATAAGAAGACAATACAAATATGGACCTGTTGTTATTAGTCCTGCACAATTTTGTTGTGCATTAAAGGGCAAGATCTTATTTGCCCATGACACAATGTTAGTGTGTCAATTTAAGAGCATCTAATGAGATATATTTATATAAATATCATTTTGGAGGGGGAGTGTTGGGGGGGGGGGTTAGCAAACCATCGCAATTAACCAAGGCTTCCAAGGGGTCTCAATAATGACTAGTGGTATTCCATTTCTGGAACCCCTGTTTCGAGTCATAGATTCCCTTCTATGGGATATCCCTTCTATGGGATATTACATCTACTTTCCCTCTTTCCCTCTGGTCCTCTATGGGTATCCTCTCCCTATTGTACACAGTCTTGAGTCCTCTGTCAATAGCACTTTGTACATTATCAAGGAATGTTCTGTTAGTACAAGCATAGATGATATCTGCATAATCAGCTACAGGTAATATCATACATTTTAAAACTTTCAATGCTGATTCCTCGCTAATAAGGTTACAGGTTTTCCTCAACATACAAACCTTATGATTCAAGGTTCTAGTGAGAGGTTTTGTATGTAACTCAAAATTTAGATGGGGGTCAAGAATCATACCTAGATATCTGTAATTGTCTGTAGCAGCCAGTCTTTCCCCACCCAGTCTCAAATCTAGCTTAGTAGTAGTGTGTCTAAGAACAGCCTTCGTACCAAAGTGCAGTACCTTAGTCTTTTTGGCATTTAAGGTAAGCTTATTTCTAGAACACCAGTCACTGACATTCTTTATGTCTTCATTAGCTATCACCTCTATGCTAAGGTATGTATTGTCATAACTAGTATATAATACAGTGTCGTTAGCGTAATGCTGACAACTTAGGGATTTTAATTCTCTATGAAGATCATTTATGTAAATGATAAATAAGAGAGGACCCAACACAGAACCTTGGGGGACTCCACACCATAATGGATGAGGTAATGAAGTTGTACTATTAGCTGAAGTAGTTTGAATATGGTTAGTTAGGTAATTTTGGAAAAGATTGCTTGAGGATTTTTTTAGGCCTAAACTTTTTAATTTACTTATCGAAATTGAGTGATTTACAGTGTCAAATGCTTTCCGGAAGTCAAGAAATATGCCACCGGTAGCAAGGTTGTTGTTGGCATTCTGATATGGGTCAGTTCACCGAAAGTGGACACCTGGGTCTTTTTTTGGTCTTTTTTTGGATTCCAGGGGTTATATGATTAAAAAGTATCTAACCATTCTTCTAATTTCTTGTTTTATTTGATAGAATACACCTTGGGCTTCAACATAAGGGCACATTTATGTATGTCGGCCTGCTATTTCTTCAGATATAGTGGCCCAAAGTTGAAAGATTTCCAAAAATTGCCTTTTTTCAAATTCCACCTCACTCCAGGCTCTATACCATCAAGCCAAGCAGCGACAGACTGATATAATTTTATCTCTTCCTTAGTGGGGGGTCCTATCTAACATTATCATGTGGTTTGGAGGTGCTCTGGTTGGCATTTTTTTCCCCTGTTCATTTTTGTAACTAAATAAAGTTGGCGGTCTGAAGCCCGGAAAAGTTGTTTCACGCACACCCATTACGCTCACGTCCATTACATTCATTTTATTTCCTTATGTATTGTCAATATAGATATTTTTTTCCTTTTTTTCTTCATAGTGTTTCTTTGGGACCTTTTATCAAATATGCTTACTGAAAATCATGTAGTTCTGACAAATATTTCTGTGATTTAGAAAAGAATTTATTTCCAAAGAGCCAAGATATAGGGCTATCAATAAAATTAAATGTCATGATCTAATTCTGAGTTTAAAGAAATGACCCTCTACCCTGGACAAGTGCCCACTCTCAGTGGATTGACCCATATACATGTGTAATGGTCAGTGAAAAATGTCATGGAGAAACCGGGACTCGAACCTGGGACCCTCCAACTTCAAAGCGGCTGCTCTACCTCTGAGCTACTTCCCCTGGCCTGACATTCTCTACCTTCCAACTACCCTGGATTAGTATGGTTTACATAGGGGGAGTGACACAATCAAGTGAACAGTCCCTCTGAAGGCTCTGCACACGCGACGAGGGAACGAACCCCTACACATGGTTAGTAAATTTTGACAAACTATTGATAGTCGATCTATTTGAGCGAAAACCATCTTGTGTATCAGTTAAAATATTTTGTCTAGCCAAATATAAAGAAAGTTGTTTATGTAATTTTTTTTCCATAATTTTGGTAGGAAGAGGTAGTATGGAAATGGGACTAAGGTTATTTACATCACTAGCCTCACCACCTTTTGGTAAAGGCTTAACGACAGTAGCTTTCCTATGCATGGTAAGCATTATGTCCTTTAAAACCTGGGTAGACACCAGATGACTTACCAATAGAGACATTTTAGCAAGTTTTAGGAGTCCCCAATATAATTCCAGGGTTTATTCTGGTTGAGTGCAAGTTTCTCCCCCACAGTAGTGAAATAAGTATTGATATAGTCAGCTGTTTTGTCTGTAGGAACAAGGGCTTTTGATCAATGAGACTAAAAGTTGGGGAAGCAGGCTTAGGATTAATATCCTTGTTTATAGATCGCCAATATGTTCTAGGGTCATGGATATTGGCATCAATTTTGGATCTAAAATAGTTACGCTGGGCAATTTTTCATTGAGTTTTTGTATAGTTTCTCAAGTAGTGGGCAACATTATAATCATCTTCAGACTTGGTTCTTTTGTACTGCTTCCAAGCAAGGTTTTTGTCTTTTATTAACATTAGAAGACCATCATCCAGCCAGGCAGCCTTTGCCTGATTAATTTTAAACCTTTTTATGGGACAGGTTCGATCCAACAACCTATGGCAGGCTGACAGCACCATGTCCCAAGCATCGATTTATGAATTAACTAAGAAAAAGTTATTCCAATCTTGATTGGTCAGACCATTTGTGAAGTCAACAGGGGAATAATCCTTGTATGACCTCCCAATGAAATCCAAATTCTGCTTTGGCGTTGGGATATGCCTACGACTACAGTAGATCAATTCATGGTAGCTAATGAAACAATCAACAATGAAGTCACCAATGAGAAAAAATCTGGATATTTGTCAGAGTCAATGGGATTAAAAGAGCTGACATAATTCGAATGGCATTTGACAGATTACCAGATGGGGGTCTGATGGTCATTTCTTAATTTACTGCGACTACACACATTCACTACGATTTAAAACTGCCAAGAATAAGCCAGGCTATTGTAGGTCAGGCCCTACAACTACTCTGTCCAATCCGCAGCTATGCAGTTATTACATAAGGTTAGGTAGAGCGTACTGGTGCAGACATTAGTTATTACTAGTGCATAATGCAGTAATGGCATTAACTCAAGGCTTCTCAATACAACTCAAAGGACAGCAGTCGTAGTGTGTTAAGAAATGGCCTCCTGTGCAAATTAGCAAATACTTTCTCTCTTTCTCTTATTGGTTTGTTACTAAGGCCACCATTTGCCAAACACTAGTTATTTGTATTGGTAATTGACCCAGCGCCAGACATAACCCAGCAAATTGTTGTGACTCCTCGTCAACCTGTGTGAAGTGGCTCACACATGTCGCTAGATGGAACACGATGTCGCTATAGCACAAGATCACCAGGAATAGCAATGGTGGTGATCACATGGCCTCACCTCAGATGGCGAGGATGGTGATCACTCAGACTCACCAGGGATGGCGACGCGGGTGATCACTCACCTCGCTAGATGAAACACGCACCTCGTCATAGCACATGTTCACCAGGGATGGCGAGGATCGTGATCACTCATCCTCACCAGGGATGGCGACATGAGTGATCACTCATCCTCACCAGGGATGGTGACATGAGTGATCACTCACTTCGCTAGATGAGACGCATACCACGTCATAATACACATTCACCACGGATGGCAAGGATTGTGATCAGTCACCTCGCTAGATAAAACGCGTACCTCGTGATAGCACAGGTTCACCACAGAGGGTGAGGATCTTGATCACCCACACTCACCAGGGATGGCGACACGAGTGATCACTCACCTCGCTAGATGAAACGCGCACCACATCATAGCGCAGGTTCACCATGGATGGCGAGAGTGGTGATTACTCAGACTCACCAGTGATGGCGACGCTGGTGATCACTCACCTTGTTAGATGAAAAGCTCATGATCATCGACATTGGTAATCATGCAGCCTCACATCTGCCAGATCAAAGTATGTTTTGCCAGAGAAGGTATTGCCATATGTATCTTCCCTCTAACCACAGACAAGGTGTTCATGTTGATATTTCCCTATGTATTTTTCCTGTAACCAGAGAAAAGGTGTTTATGGATAGTTGCTTTCATTTTAGAGATACCTCTATCTAAATTGAATTGATATTCTCTCTATATAATCTTGTTTGATTCAACTCTGAAGTATTACATGGAAATCAGTGTGAAACAAAGCACATTTGATACATATGGGACTTATACTTCATGCCCACACTTCCTAGATAGGCTACATGTTGAACAGTGGTGCTGTCTCAACAACTTTGGCAATGGTGGTGATAAGTTGCCACTGTGAGTGAGAGTGAGTGACAGATGATGCAATCCTCAGAGAGCATTGACTTGGAGTGACACAAATTCACGTATTGAGTGAGACCAATGTTGGCAATGGTGGTGATAAGTCGCCATTTTGAGAGAAGATTAACTAGGAGTGATACACACTCACGCAGTGAGTGAGAGCCATTTGGCAATGCAGGTGAAAAGTTGCCATTCTGACTGAGAGTTGACAGGCAGTGGCACATACTCACGCAGTGAGTTAGATCCATGTTGGTGATGGTGGTGATAAGTCACCATGCTTTGTGAGGGATGACAAGGGGTGGCACATACTCACGCAGTGAGTGAGATCATGTTGGAGACTGTTGTGATAAATCGCCATGCCATGTGAGACTGACACACAGTGGCGAAAGATGACGCAGTGAGTTATCACTCAGAAAGGAGTCACCATTGATGACCAATCATGGCTACAGATAACGACAATTTGCTGGGAAGCAAGCCACGTATAAGGGGTTTTTTAACTGCAGAGGGGAAAGGGATTGTGTCTTTGAATTGGGGTAGGACAAAAAATCTTTGAGGGTAAAAAAAAAAAGTACTGTTAACCCCTTTTAAAAAGCCTGTAGGTTACTATAGAACAAAAGATGTACCGAATCATTTCAGATTCCCCTGAGGTTGAGGGGACTGAAAAATCTTATGGGTAATGCTTGAAAATCCACCAGCCCCATTTCCTTTGTTGTAAAAATAATTACTACTTCCTAATACAAACATCTGATCAATGTGACTGGGCAGAATAATGATTGTCAATTGATGTAGGCCTGCTTGGCTTTGTATTAATGACTTTACAGGTGGACCCCAATTGTAAATGCACCATAGTATTGGAATATATAGAGGCTTAGACAGGTGGGTCTCATGCAATAGTAAGAGAGTAATGAATGGGCTAACGACCACCGAATTCGGTGTATCATAGGATATCAAAACGAGTGGGCAACAATAACATGCAACGAGGGGGCGAGGCCCCCCGAGTTGCATGTTATTGTTGGATATCAGTCACAAGTCATGACATATCCATTAACTACTTATTTTATTACATGATTAATCAATAGATAATCAATAGAATGTCAATAAATTTGATCAAATAAAATCATTCACCCCAATGCCAGGACTGGGACTCGACATGCTACTGACTGCTCCATATCTTCTATGAAGCCAAAAAGGTGGACCAGGCTGGGATGTGAATGCCTGTGCTTGCGGTTCCCAGCGTGACTCGCTGTCCATTATATCATCGGTACAGGCGCCTGGAAGTTTGTCACGGTCTGCTACTGGTGTGACTGCCTCTGTAATTACCTTGCACACGCGAAATGCTTGGGTCACTCCTAACCAAGCCCAACTTATGACATTGCAGGCAAACACACACATTTTCTCGTCAGTCCCTGTGGCGCAATGCATAGGGAGTTGGATTTGGGATCAGTAGGGTATGGGTTTGACCCCTGCCCCTGGCAATGAAAATCTCGTAGGTTTTAACATGTAACAAATGACATGTAAGGTGTCCCTGTTATCCATGAATAACCACACTGGGTGCCTGTTATCCTTGGATAACTGCACACCTTACAAAAGTCATCATGCATGCATCATGCCATGCAATATCGACAGGTATGTGTATGCGAATATCCAGGAGAAGCACTCAGAATCACAGAAATCATATAATAAACTAAGATACACTGAATGAGGTGCCCATTCATTACTGTTTTTATAACACGATTAATAAAAAAAAAATAATAATCAATAAATACAAGTTGAAAACAAAAATTGTTCCCCTCCCCCGGGACTCGAAGCCTGCAATAGTGTGTGTACACACTGCGAAAAAAATGTATGCTGGGACCAGGACCAACCTGTAGAAGCTTCAGCCCTGAGCACAATGCGCTAACCACTATACCATCGGCACACACACCTTGGCGCCCGGCAGCTGCTGGCTTGGTTTGAACATGTCCAGCAGTTGTCGCAGTTATGGGAGCAGCAGCGACAAAGCTGGGGTGGGGGGGGGCACATCCCAGACTGCAGGATATTTTCACACTTTGAATGTATACTACTTATATGTGAGTGACCTCCCCGGGCTTTGTATCATAACAATGACTTATAGAGAGCTGGTTCTAAACAACCATTTTTCGTCAGTTCCTGTGGCGCAATGCATTGGGAGTTGGATTTGGGATCAGTACAGTGCAGGTTTGACCCCTACCCTGGCAATGAAAATTTTGTAGGTTTTAACATGTAACATATGACATGTAAGTACATGTAAGGAGTGCTGATATCATGTATATCAGCACTCCTAGGAGTGCTGATATCCATGATATCAGCACTCCTAGAACATACAATATCAACAGGTATCGGAATGGGGATATCCAGAAAAAGCACCCAAAATCACAGAAGTTGTGTAATTAAAGCAGATACACGATAGATATATGCTGCATCATAGAGAATAGCATAGCAGATGGAATTGGGTTCCAGCAATTGGACAAGCTCTAAAGCCTTTAAGGATGACATAACACATGAAGGTGTCATATCCATTTGTTTGACAAGGCAACATAGATTGATGGTGGTGAGTTCATGCATATACAGACAAAAGGATATAATGCACCACGGTCAGTCAATAATCACTTAAACTGGTCCTGAAAGCACTATTGTGTGCGGAACGACTATTGTATATATGTGGTCCCTTGTATAGAGGTGGTAAGGTACCCAGCAGCACAGTATGGATAGATGATTCCAAAGGCTGGACAAGATATAAATTGTTTCAGCAACCATCGCTAGGGTATACCAAGTTGGCGGGCTATGTTCATTATATTCTCAAAGCTTATGTTTGGCAATTTCTCAATACACCTCATAGCAAACCTACTTACATAGCATACTCTGAAAGTTAAGAACGGTACACATGTCAGGATCCCTATGTGTGCCCTGCAAACTAGAAACATTGCTTTATGATGTGAAGTCCCCTGAAACACCAAATTCCTTGCCAGTGGACTTAGCCCATGTCATTAAAGTACCAAGCTGAAGAGCGGCTCCACCCTTGATGAGAGGACCTGGTGCATACATAGGAGCATATCAACGAGAGGCTCAGACAGATACAGGGTCCAAAATGGAATGCTCATTGAAGGTGCTCCTGTACTTTTGGTTACTAAGTATTCCAGTACCTGGATTGATGAGCAGAAACTCCAATGTAGATGCAACAGGTAAGATTCATTGTTTTATCACATAGCTAAGAAATATTGATACTTTTTTTTCATAGTCATTGTATGCAGCCACAAACAGGATAGCCTCAGAGAAGTATCGGGTGTTCCCGTGGGAAGCCTGGGTCAAATATGTCAGTTCCTTTGTCATAATCCAACAATGAGAAAATATTGTTACTCACATGAGTCTAGATCCAGACTCAGGCAATGTCGCCAAAATGAGTATGATTTGAGCCTGATCCTTGGATGATACTCAGGCAAAGCCAGAGTATCATCCAAGGATCAGACTCAGGATCTGCCTGAGTATCATCCAAGGATCAGGCTGAGTCTCAAATCATTCTTATTTTGGCGACATTGCCTGAGTCTGGATCTAGACTCATGTGAGTAACAATATTTTCTCAGTGAAGTCCTGATATCACAAGGAGTGTCTCTGGACTGGTCCAATACATGCAGTTTTTCGTTTTGAATAATATTTCTTCTATATGACAAAGGGTCAATTCTCATTTTTTTCAGTACCTTTCTATGGCCCTCGGTCCTTACTTTAAATAGTGCAGCAGTCCAGTGTTCATCTTGCTTCCTCAAAGAATCACTTGCAATTGAACTATTAGACGTTTTCAAGGCTGGTATTTAATGTGTCAATCTTCCTTGCATATCTTAAACTACAAATGATAAAAGTGAACGTAGTTTAAATGAAACATTTTTCACAAATATTACAATCATGCATTTGTACTTATCTTTAATATTGTCATGCTTTTTTCATACATATTTTCTGAAGACAGTACAATCAGGGCCATAACTGCTAACTCTGACGAATGTGAAAGGCATAGGGATATGTTCAGGATATTGGAGAACATAGTGACTGGTAGTAAACTCAATCATGTCACTCTGATAACTGATGTACACGCAACAGGTGAGAAATTTTTAAAACTATTTTGTTGAAAATAATGTTTTTGAGGTCTGTAGACACTATAAGTCTGGAGTAAAGGCTTATGTCAGACCACGGTGCGATTTATAGCCATAACTCTACATGCAGCTTATAAGCTGTAATTTCTACCATAAGATAGCCTAGTCCTAAACTAGGTGCAGCTTATAAATTTATTTCCAACCCAGGGTATGGCTTATATGCAGCACTGTCCAGCTGGCTCAGGGTACTGCATATGTGTGGTTACTTGATACACTTGATACACTAGAGTAGTTGACCCATGGTCCTCAGTTGAATTATGAACCACTATATTACATACTCATAGCCATACAGTATACGTATACAAACAACCGGAGTGTAGGGAATTATCAGTCTATTAGAGGCACCTATATGCATTACCTCAATGTTTTGTGAGTAATGCTCAATGGTGCCTGTTCGCAGACATGGAGACCAGGAGCTTAATTCAAAAGATCCTGGGATCCCAACCTCAGCGATCTTAGTGTAGGCACATATCATAAGACCTGGCTGGTCTACCCTATGTAATGCAGTGGTTGCAGGCCTGTCCAGAATAGCTAGTCCTGGGATCACTTCACTATTCCATTTCCACCACTAAGATCACTGCGATCTTAGTGAAAGAAATGCATAGTGGTTTCACCAGGGTACAAGAGCACTTACAGGGAACACTCCTGATTGAAAGAGTGAATAGCCTGCTGCATACATAAAGAGGGGAGGGAGGACGTTTGCTGAGTGTCCTTGAGGGCTCTTAGGGCTACTCATGCGTTAAGTGCACTGTAAGGTAATTCTTCCCTTCTCTCTCTTTGTCCTGGGGGGAGGGCACAATGCTTCTAATAGGCAAGCATAAATCATACATTCATGGGCACATCTCTTGAATACTGTTTGGGGGTCAACTGCACCCTGTGCTCTTTTGTTAGCCCATATGGGGACGGGGAATGATGGTATAAGCACTCTTGTGAAGAAGAGTGACTCCACAGCTATTCCTTTATCTTGGGACTCTTACCCCTGTGCCTAGTCAGTACTTCTTGGAATAGTGTAGGAGGGCTGAGGCTAAGATCGATGCGATCTTAGTGCTGGCTAGGATATGTGAACCCAGTCGACTCTTAAGATCGCTTAATAGGACAAGGCTGATTTATTCCTAAGATCGCTGGGGTCGTGATCCCAGGATCTTTTGAATTAAGCTCCAGGGTCCTTCCTCGAGGGTTTCAAGACATTTTACACTAATATCACTGAATTGATAATGTAAATGTAATCACCATATTCTATAATTTTCTTATAAATGTTTCTTTGATCTGTAAAGATCATGGGTGATCTGGTATCACATGATTAATTGCATATGGTCCTTTGCTATGTATTTTAGATTTGTATAGGCACATTTTTAATTTATAGTTTAGATAATAATGATTACTTTTATGTTCATAGGCTGTGTAGACCTGACATACATGACAAGTGTAACTTATATAACCTCCTGTACTACCTGGAACCAGGATATCTTCTGGCAGTCGGCCTCACGTGAATTAACCCTGATGAACTTTGTAATAGACTGCAATGTTACTGTAACAGAGGTAAGGATGGGTGATATAGTCAACAAACAGAAGTGGCATTATTCTACTTGAAAACATGCTAAAATGTAGAATATCAGCCCCCCCCCCCCCGCTCCAAATTCACCACACCCTTTTTGATCATGGTACCCAGCAAATTGTCGTCATCTGTCGCCATGATTGGTCATCAATGGTGACTCCTTTTTGAGTGATAACTCATTTTGTCATCTTTCGCCACTGTGTGTTAGACTCACTTGGCATAGCAATTGCTATTCCTGGTGATCTTGTGCTATAACGACGTCGTGTTCCATCTAGCGACATGTGTGAGCCACTTCACACAGGTTGACGAGGACTCACGACAATTTGCTGGGTAGCTTGCCCAAGTATCTATTATGAGGAGGTGCCTCTATTACGTAGAGAGATAATGATCTGTTGGGATGAAAATGTCCACTCCCCATTTGGCGAAAGAAATCCAATATTTGTAAAGTTTTGCTACATTTTATGAAGGTTTGCACAAATAATCGCCCAGAATCATACACCTGCTGATGACGCCCCCCCCCCCAGAGGCCAGCACAAGTGCTATATAGCCATATGGGCTGCCAAAGCACTGTCTCATTAGAAATAAATTATTGATGAATGGTGTTACATGCACAACAGATACTGATAGACACTATCTGCAGATTACACTGACACCTTCTGGCATTGATGACACCCAAATGAATAGAACATATTGCCAGAGTGGCGAAACGCAAATTCCCAGCATGTCCATATCCACATCCCATGAATTCATGTTGATTGGGTTACCTAATATACCTAAACTGATCACCATCTGTTCTATTATGACTTTAATTCCAGAACATAATCAAGGAATTACTGTCGGCCAGAAGCTTGGGATCTAAAGAGAAAAGACTGTTATTACCAGTGTACAACATGATAACAACTGACCACTTAGAGCTCAATATCAGCCTTGGCTTAGATGTCACTGCCCTGCACTTTGTTAGTATTGTGAAGAATGACAGTGTCAGTGGTCGAATGGATAAGGTAAATCTTGCATATGGTCCACACTTTGCACTGTTCATAAATATGCAGGTCTGCATCAATTTCTATATCTAAATTGGGTTTGTTGTAACAGGCCAGAAAGGCCAGATGTACACCCCATCTTCTCCTCTTTCCATGAATTATAGCCCTGAGAAAATAAATTAATCATGTTGGCTTGCTTTATCAAATGAATATTGGCTACACTGTTAGACTAGGTCAAGTGTCTTGCAGTAAATCACTTCTATTTTTTGGAAAACAGTAGGAGTTGCTGTTATTATGAATGCTACATCAAGATGTGGATTGCCCTGTACCAAGTACAGTGGTCTCTCTAGCCTATTTATAATAGGGGCTGGGAGTGTATACTTGTGCTTTCCTAGATGCATATTGACTGGTTGCATCTGCGTCTTAATGGCATCGATTCCATGATGTCCACCTGTTAACACACATTTTGATATTATACTACAGGCCTCTTTGGCTGATGAACAATCAAGACATTCTTCATGTAAACATTTGATGAATCTGGCATCACATTATGAGATTAGGAAATCAGAGAGTGGTGGTCCATGGAACACCTTAGCAACCTATGGAAATAATCAGTATATTGGGAGCACTGCACTTCTTAGATCTGAATTTGAGAATTTTGAGAGGATGAATCTCAAAGTGACTCATAGTCTTGTAAGTTAACATACTATTTCATTTTCTGTAA
Organism: Acholoe squamosa; assembly: GCA_949317995.1. NCBI lineage: Eukaryota > Metazoa > Annelida > Polychaeta > Phyllodocida > Polynoidae > Acholoe > Acholoe squamosa. The sequence continues at coordinate 41,490,492 of OX439049.1, forward strand.
AGTTCCAATATGTATTTACTGGATACCCTAATTATTTTTTTCTTCTACCTGTATTCAATCTGGTTAAATGAATGAAGTAATATTGGTTTGGTATAATCATATAAGTTGGGGCTCACAATTATGATGAAATTATGGCAATATAACAATGGCATTACATTCCTGCTATTTTTGGGCTTACAGTATACTCCTTTTACCATGAGAAAGAATGGTGTGTACTATGGATTTTGTATTGACTTGCTGAAATCAGTTGCCAACACCTTGAATTTCACGTGAGTACAGATTAGTAATTTTAATAGTTAGAAATAAATCATTCATTCGAATAATATTCTTCCTCCTTGCTTCTTGGTATAAAAATAATGACCATGATTTTTTTTTTCATATGTAAAAATTGATTATAATTCTAAAAATATACATTACCAGATACGAGTTGATCTATAGCATTGACAAAAAGTTTGGAGTAAAGAATTCCAGGGGCACATGGAATGGAATGATCGGTATGATGGACAGAAAAGTGAGTATACATATTGCTAGTTTATTTTTCACATAGCTCAGTACAACATCTAGAGCTCATTCAAAAACGGCCTGATATAACTCCCATGCTATGTTAGTGAAATCCATGCCTACCACATTAGGCTTTGTTGGGGTGTGGCTGCAGCTATCCATATAGCATGCACCATCAGATTAGGCCCAGTTAGTGGTAGAACGGCATGAACTAACAGCACCCCTTGTGTTAGCAGGGTAAGAATCAATTTTGTGTGAAAAAGTGGATGGTATTTTGAGGGAGCTAGCATAACATATCCACAGAGACAGGTAGACATGATTAATGGTTAACGTTATAGTTCGATTACTTTTGAGCAATTGAAGATGCAATATTCTGTAATATTATATTTTTTTCTTCTTCAGGAAGTAGACATGATTGTAGCTGGTCTCACAATAACTTACCTTCGCGAACAGGTGGTTGACTTTACAGTTCCATTTTATGAAGAAACCTCAGCGGTTGTGGTGAGGACTAACATATTAGAAAGTGATATCCCCTGGACCTACCTCTTTGAGCCTCTTGAAGTTAGTATGTATGCAAGTTATTCCTATATGCAAAATTAATACTCTTCTCCTTTTAAGTCAGCAACCAAATGTAAACAATCAGTAAAAAAAACTGTTTGTTATTATTGGTAACTTTGGTCAGAACCGTAATGCAATTCTATAGATTTCACACCAAATCACTGCAGCCAATCATTTGGGACATGTACATTTCTAAACTCATGCTGGGTTTAATTTGATCTGCTTGACCTTTGTTAAGAAAATATCCCTAGAGAACAAGTGACTAACCGAGACGTGAAATTGCTGGATACTGACCACGTACTAATCTTAGAAGTGATAATAGCTAATAGATAACGCCCACTCAGATGAATACTACTTGTGCATATGCATGTGATTGCTGAACATTATATTTCAGCTTAACCTATGGCTGATGGTGGCGGGAAGCGTGGTGGTTTTCTCCTTTCTAGGCTACGTTGTTGAGGAGCTAGGTTCAGGTATCAAGAAACAACAGACCATGTCACCAGTATTACATGATGAGTCCACTGATAGGCATTTTTCCCTAACATCAAACTTTTGGCTCCTGGTTTGCTCCTATGCTAGACAAGGTAAATACACGTATTTTATTAAAGACTGATACCTCTAGCTATCCCTTCCAAGGGACTGAGTTTGATTATTCTCATTCAATGGCCATGTCCACTAATATGATAGGGTAGATTGACCTAAAGACGACCACATACCTTGAAACGGCCACCCCACAAATCTGCCATGAGAAATAGCTTTAGCTCTACATCAACATTGTGGAATTGTTCATGAGCATTGAACCTAAGAGTTAGTTATGTTGATTCAGTATCAAAGCCAATGTTATGGCTAACTATGGGGGGTGACCGTCTCAAGGTATGTGACCGTCTTTAGGGTGATCTACCCTACAACTGGTTTTCTTTAAATCTGGCCATGGTAGATTCTATAGTGCCAAACTACACTCAAACTCTATGTGATAATTGTTAAGATCTAAGTAAACAGCACTATGGATAAAGTTGTCTGTCATCACATCGGATCACTCAGCCTGATTTGAAGGTTTCAAATCATAGGTTTCGAGTGCACTTTTCATATATCTTTTGTAGTAACCTTCTGGTCTGTCTATTTCATCGCATACTCGTTAACTGATTAATAAATGAATCAAACTTTCATTGTGGAAAAAGTTAATTTGTTTTACTGTCTTAGGTATATCAATTTATCATGCAAGTTGTTTGTGGAGCCAATTCCTTTAGCCATTACATCTTCAAATGTTCTTCAAAAGCCCAAACTAATTTCTAACTCTTGGTGCAGGAGCAGAAGCCATTCCCCTCTCAGGATCTGGGAGGATGACTATGAGTGCTATATGGATATTTACATTAATGATTGGGTGGCTATATAATGCAAATCTAACAGCATCACTGACCACAGTTTATCGTAAACCACCTTTTAACAACCTGGCGGAGCTGGCGAATGATACAGAATACACTTTAATGCTGAATGGTGGCAGTGTGCAGAGACTTCTTCTTGAGGTAAGTATACTGAGACCAATGTTATCTCATAGCCATGATGATGATAAATTGCTAAAAGTTGAATTTTCTCAATCATACTGCATTTGCTTTTTTTAATATTGGGTGTTTGCATACACATACACATTGGATGTTATTATTCATTGTAACTTAGAGATTTAACGATTTACTACAATAATCTAGGGAGCAAAGCGAGGGATCTATGCATCTTTGTGGAAAAAGATTGAGAAAACACAGGCTGCTTCACTCAGGTCAGGCACAACAGATGCTTTAAGAGTGATGTTCAATGATACAAGAACCAAATATGCTGTTATGGGAGACCTCACTTCCCTGAAGACAAAACTTGCCCGAGACTATGGGTCGAGATGTGACTGGGCTTATATCCCTGAGATGTTCTTTACTTCTGGCCTTGGGATTGCATTACCAGAAGGATCTCCTTATAAACCGATGTTTGATGATGCGTAAGTTGTGTACAATCAATTTTCACTTTTTAATGAAACTATTTTATGAAAAGTATGTAATGAATGGAATTGTTGGTTCAATAAGCTTGAATCTATTATAGGCTTCTCAGGCATGCAAATATGCTTTATAGCATGGCGTAGTGATTATGATTAGATGCACCTCCACTAAAAAAAGTCTAAAAATCCTAATTCCCCACTATTATGATAACAAATAATGATTCAGAATCTGTATTTTATCTCTATAAGTAATACAAGTTACCCCATCACTATGTCTTTCAGTGTCTTTAAGGCTCTGGAGTCTGGCCTGTCATTGAGATACAAGAAGAAGAATTTCTACCCGTCTAACTGCCACATGCTTAAGATGGGGAGTGACACGGAGGCAAAACCAATCAGCATCAGCCACATTAAGACTTTCCTTATTCTTACCGGAGGTGGAATTGTTCTTTCCTCACTTGTGTTCTTAATAGAATCCAGATTGATCAAATCAAAGAGAGGAAAAACTGCTACCTCTTTGAAAAAAATGATTTGCGGCCAATACTGATTGATGAGTATCAAGAGGGGTGAACTCAGATATGAAACCTTCAACTGGTGTTTGTCTACACACAATGTACTATCTCTGTTAGTGTTTTATGGAAGAACCAGTTTTATCAATCAGTTTTAACCATCAAAATCTGGACACATATTTATACTTACAGATTATCATACCAAATTATATATCACATTTTTTCAATGACGTCACAATTGTTATAACCCTTAACACATGTATACTCATACCAACTCGCACATGGCCCTGGTAAAGAAGAAAATAAAATTTGATGTCATCGTACATTTAAAGATTCAAATAAATCTCCTGATTATTCAATTGAGAATTTCAAGCAGAGCGAAGGAATATTCTCACATTCGTTTTTACTATCGATGGGCGTCCTTCAGCAGAAAAGCTTAGGTGGATAACCCTTCAGATAGCTGCACTGGCTGTTAGGGCCGTCTTTCACCACCCGATATGGTTCCTCTATCGGCCGACAGCTACACCAAAGTACCACCTCAGCCAACATTGCTGCCATAGGTTTCAACGGAGAGGCATGGTATCTGTCGGCCGATGGTAGCGTCTATTATACCACGATTTGTGGGTTACACAGTGCTTTTTGGTGGATATTCCCATCCACATATCTGTCGATATTGCACACCCTGTAAGCTGTGACATCAATTTTGTAAGGCGTGCTGTTATCCATGTAAGGCGTGCTGTTATCCATGTAAGGTGTGCTGTTATCCAGGATAACAGCACGCCTTCCATGTCACATGTGACATCCCTTCCATGTGACATGTGACATGTTAAAACCCACGAAATTTTCCAGGCCAGGGTAGGGATCGAACCTGCAGTCTCACATCCCAAATCCAAGTCCTTATGCACTGCGCCACAAGGACTGACAAGAAACGCCCGGTTTGAACCAAGTCTGGATATGATACAAAGCCGTGTGCGCTGTCGCTGTCCGCTGCCAGGCGAGGAGGTGTATTATAGACAAACATAACAGCGAGACGCGGTGAACGGAGAAGTCGCGGTGGTCTAGTGGTTAGCGCTTTGCACTCAGCTGCATGAGGTACACAGTTCAAATCCCGGCCCAGACGCATCTTTTTTCGCCGTGTGCGCTGTAGCTGTCCGCTGGCGGGCGACGAGGTGTATTATACACAAACATAGCCGCGAGAAGCTTTTTTCGCCGTGTGCGCTGTAGCTGTCCGCTGCCAGGCAAGGAGGTGTATCATACACAAACATAACCGCGAGAAGCTTCTTTTTTCACCGTGTGCGCTGTTGCTGTCCGCTGCCGGGCACCGAGGTGTATGTACCGATCGTGTAGGCCCTACACACAATGGCTGGCATCGAGTCCCGGGGAGGGGGAATAATTTTTGTTTTCAACTTGAATTTATTGGTATAATATTGATTATTTATTGGTTTCGTGGTATAAAATAAGTAGACAATGGATAACTCATGACTCGTGGGTCTTATCGACGATAATGACACCCGGCCTACGGCCTCGTGTCATTATCTGTCGATAACACCCACTCGTCATGAGTTATCCATTGGTTACTTGTTCACTATGGGTCTGTCGGCAGATACAGGGACCATATCGGTTGGTGGAAAATGGGCCTAAAAAAAAACTCGTGGGTCTTATCGACGATAATAACACTCGGCCTACGGCCTCTTGTCATTATCTGTCGATAACACCCACTCGTCATGAGTTATCCATTGGTTACTTGTTCACTATGGGTCTGTCGGCAGATACAGGGACCATATCGGTTGGTGGAAAATGGGCCTAAAAAATGAGGATTGGTAGCATGACATGAGGGGGCTGTTTGGAAAAGACTGAGAACGAGCCTCTCAGGATAGGTATCTCACTTCAGGTGTCCCACTTCCAGCTCTACTCAGAGGCACAACACACGCTGTTCTCCATAGAAAGTCACTTCACAATGAATCAGACTGTGTTGCACATAGTGGTTCCGCCACTCTTTGCAACACAGTCTGATTCATTGCAAAGTGGAAACCAGTTCCTCCAACTTGGGTTAAGTGTGGTCAATTCTAGTACAGTATAAGGTTGGAAGTGGCTTCTCAGGGTGGTGAATCACGGGGAACTGGAAGGTGAGTTAGCTACAGTGAGAAGCTATATCTGAATCTTTTTGCAACAGCCCCCAGAGTACCTTTAGGAAGTGGTATTTACTTGGGAAGTACTCAGCCACTCTGAACTATTTGTGTTAGGAGCTAGCTTTTGGGAGCACAAGACAGAAGTGAGGTTCATTTCGTTTTTGCTTTGATTCAATATTCAGTTCAGAAGAAAAGTCAATATTAACTCGATTTGGGGAAGAAATCCTTTACTTTTAAGATCCCTAAGGATATCTGATGATTAACAATGATTACTAGCATAAGTTTCCATAGGCACTTGTATAACAATAATGACAAAAAAAAATTGTGGAAATGCATTGTACACAAAATGTTTCAACCGGACGGATTAATATAAACCAAAAGTCGAAAACAGAACACTCTTAAATTATATACATAGACCATGTACCTACAAAATCACAACGAAACTACACATAGTAGCTTCATCGATTCTAGACAAGGCAGTATTACCTTGAGCTAAAGAACTCAGTTCGGGGCATACTCATATGTACACCGGAGCAGGGGTCCATGATTTGACATAGCATAAGGCAGTATTCGTTTAGCTTAAATTCTGAGTGACCAATGAAGATTTAACGATTTTATTTAATGATCTATACCCTGAAAACCCTTGAGATTTTTAAACTCGTCAGATTGAGGACCTTTAGTCATCAGAAGAAGTATAGACAGAGTGCAGCACCTTACAGGCAGTGAAATCCCTCAGTCTACCTCTCCCCAGTATGAGTCTATGGCATCCTGTTAACAATATGTAAAAATACACTAGATGGCATGTATGTGCCATTTATGTTTGATGATCAGTCCTTCAGTTATCAACTGAAGGTCTTCACCGCTGAGGACTTTAGGTGCTTAGGTTGACGATACCCAAATCTACAGCTTTGGGTAGTCAGATTGAGGACCCCAGGTAGTCAGCACCAATAAAGGTTGTCACTCCAACAATATTATGTAATCAGTTTGACTACCTTTGGTGAGTGTATTGACCTAAACCCATCAGGTTGGTTACCCACTGCAGGGTGCTCATCCTGATGACCTAAGGTTTTAGATTTAGGTATCGTCAGTCTGACGACCTTGGGGCTTTCAGTGTATATAAATATTTACGATGATACCAAAAATGGTCTAATCAAGATTAGTGTCAGGATTAAGGTTATTTAATTTCATCTGGAGGATATTTCAAAAGAGTGATAAATAAGCACCATTTTGAAATGATATCCTGCTCTATTAGTTGAATACAGCATACGCCTTATTTTCTACAATAACCACTTTTAATTACACATCACTGTAATAACTCAAAATCATCAACTTTTTCTCCATTCTGTGTTATTAAAAAGAACACAGGTAAAGACAAATGCCAATCCACACCAATAGGCCTACAACTATGTCATATTGCAAGCACAAGAGAGTTATGGTTGTGCTAACTAATAAAGATTCCAATCCAGGTTCTGTCCACCGGTGGACGCAGCCAGTAACTTCTGATCAATAGTTACATCTAAGGGCACCGGGGGACAGTAGAACTCTGCTAGTGAGTATGGCTTGTGTTTTCCCCACCAGATGGTCCGATCCACAGGCTAAAACAACATAGAAATCTAGGCTGCTCAGCGAATATGTGGGGTGTGGGTTAATGTGTATCACAGTAGGTGGCCCTATAGTGCCTGTGAATAAACCTATGTGGTCCAACATAGTACTGCAAAGATGAGGGTGGATATCTACCCTTATCTTTGCAGTACTAGGCGGCACCACTGTCTATGGGGAAAAGCATAGGCATTAGCGTGAGATGATTAGGGCCATGTACTGTAATACAAAATGCCCCAGACCAGAGTATCTAACCTTCATATAATATATATTTAACCGTGTACTAGCAGCCTAGAAGTCTGTGTTGTTTCAGCCTGGGTCATATCACTTGTTCTTAATGTATGGTCAACAACACCAACCAACATCTATTCATAAAGAAATTGGCTTAAGCGCTGGTTCCACAGACCTAAATCGTTCGGATTAGCACTAATCCGACCGATTTTAAATTGCTCTCTGATAATTTAAGTAAGCTGTGATGCACAATAGTTTTATTTTGAAAATTCAAAGGCAATGTAGTAGTATTAGTTATGCATAAATGATCAAGGCGCACATGATTAACACAATTTCCATTGAATATAACTAAGAGTGTCACTAAATATCTACATTTATTTTACATCCATTTGTAAAACGTCAGACAACTTCAATGTCAAAGGAATGATAACATTCTTTTATTCACTAGATCCTATCAACATATGTACAAGTCGTCTACACACGGATTACCTTTATAAGTATTATGGTGATGCAGGGTCTATATAAAAATCTTTTGTTCCTAAAGTGAAGGTTCCATGATGTATCTACATAATTATTATGACCGTGGCAGCATAACTTATTTACCCCCTCCAGCTTCTTTTTCCTTCTGTAAGTGGTCCTCCTGGGCCTGTTGATGTACTTCGTGTTTCTCATTATATTTGGTGTCTAAATCAGCTAGGGGAGAGTCATACCTAGAAATGTGACAAAAAATCTGCTTTAGTATGGTTTATCATCTAACTACTATTTTGAATGTTCCTTAGTCACACAGAAGAAATCCAAGGGAGTAAGTCTAACTTAATTTAGGCAAAAGGTCTAATTAATCTTAGGCTGTACATCTGTGTTTACGAGGTTATGGCATCGTTATTAATGTAAATCTTGTCATTTGTATTTTGTAGTGTTTATACTTTACATTTCACCTGTATAATGAACACCTACTTGTTCATATCAGATGCTATAAACTCATCTTCTGCAGGCTCAGGCTCTTTCTTCTCCTCCTTCTTCTCCTCCTCCTTCTTCTTCTCTTTATCATCCTTAACTGAGGCCCTTCCCAGAGCCTTGTTCAGTGGGTTACAATAGAGTGTGAGGTCAGCAGCAATGAAGAACAATTCCTCTTCTGTAGCTATATAAAATAAAGACGATTTTTTTTTTAAATATAGAGAATTAAAGACAAATAATAAAAGAACTGAAAATCCACAGACAATTATAAATCAGCTGTATAAATTCCTGCGTATCAGCCGCGCGCATGTATAAGGTGTAAAATTGGCTTTGGGAGAATGCTATTTAAGCTTTATCTGAAGTCTGAAATGTTTGCCCGTCCTTCCTAATCTCTATATATATATATATATATATATATATATATATATATATATATATATATAAATATATAAAATATATAAATATATATATATATATATATATATATATTTGTATACAAAACACTGTATAAGCCGCACCCAGAGTTCATGAAGACTCTATAAGTTGTAGTTTAGGGTCTGAAATGTTCTATAAAATCTCGGTTTATCATGTAGTGTTTACAGTATTTGCATCAGCTTGTTATAATTATAAATCTAGTACAAATGTATAGATCCCCTGGGTACAACAACTGTCATCTTTTGGAAATTAACTGATATTCGTTTCACTGAAAGCCTTGATATCTTAAAGCGCCTAAACGAATATAAGATGACAACTTTAGCCATCCTGCGTAGTATTGGACCTTTCAGATAAAAAGGAGGAAAGGAGGCATGGAGACAAGCAGAATCTGGGATCTGTGAATATGTGAATGGATACTCCTCACTGCATGTTTACTCTTATGCCCGAGCTCCACAAGCGGCACAGAACGTTACATGCAGCACACTCTTTCCTCTATTGTTTTTTTCTGTTATTGTTTACATTATGACTACATAGTGCACTCGAGTACCCTTTCTCCTTGTTTCCCCAAAGCTAAATGTAAACAATAACATGCAGAACAAAGGGAAACTGTGTTGCAAGAGAACGCTGATGCGGCTATGCTGCTACACTGTCATACTGCGCCAAGCTATGTACAGGACATTGCTTTTATGTCTAGAAAACAGTAAGACCTGCTGTTAGTACACACCTAATGACTCTACAGTAGATTGCCCCATACCCAGTACAGGGCAAAATACTGCATATTTACAATTGGGGCTGATAGTGTAGTGGAGCCCTAGCTATACATCGCCCTCTGCCCACACTGGTTTATTTTTACCCTGTAATGTGTAAGAGGCGCTTTGATGTCACATTTTTTTGGTCCCCAACCTTTGCTTCAGTGACATTGAATCCAACATGAAAACAGAAATGCCCTCAAGTCATCCTATATACGGCTCCCCAGGCATAGCACATCTGTTAGGTGTTTCACAAGGCAAAGATAATAATAGTCATAACTTTTCTGTTTCTATGACTGGAGGGGGCTGGTTGTAAAGTTATGACCATTATTATCTCCAGTCAGTCATAAGTAGGATATGACTGGTCATAATTATCTGTTTCACAAGGAGATATAACTGGTTTGTGACTGCAGTCATAACTTTTTAGAACCGATCATATGACTGCTTTTTGGTGTTTCTAGGGGTCAAAACATATGGAGGTATTTGATGGCCACATTTATCAAAAATGTGTAGTGTTCTACCCCCCGATGTTTAATCGAATCTTTCGATAAACAACGAAGAACAACTATTCAGGTTCCAGTTAAAACTTTATTGTCTAATAACACATAGGCATCAGCCGTTCTCGATCACAGTTACAGGTGGCAGAGTTTGAACTCTATAACAGGTTCGACACTAGGCCTTCTAGTGTCTAAAGTTGATATTCCACATACACCTCCTCTGTGCAGCAGCACAGAGGAGTACTAGAATATGGTAGCCGGGCAGCCGCCAACCATCGCTCACGATGGTCAGTCGGGGCTGGACTGACCCTGAGGAAGGCCATACAACGGCCTTATATACACCGGAGTCGAGGGCCACGTGACCAAGTGGTGATGTGGCGCTGGACTCCAGCGCCCCCAGGCGTCGGGTAATAGAGGTGCTCTCGACGCCGCCCACGAGGACCACGAAGGTACCTCGAAGACGACGCGGGACCACCACACCACCCCCCACTAGACTGAAACGAGGTCTCTGAAAATTCAGAGACCCCGGATCAGTCTAAACAATTAGATAATAATATGAACTACTGGATCTGTCGACATAGTCGACAGAAACAGTAGAGGAATATATAGAAATATAGTTTCTACTGTACTGTAGAAAAAAAATTATTATCACAGTTAAATTATAAGGCGTTGCTCCATCCAACGTAGGAGACCAGTGTCGAAACACTGCTTCACGACCTGCTCCTGGTCGATCCGAGGGAGGCACAACCGGGTATGGCAACCGGGGTCATGTCGTTTCCTCCCTGTCTCGTTGAGAAGCTCCTTCCAGCGTAGGAAGCCCATCGATAGTGTACAGTACTACTATGATGGTCCTTCGACCGTGAGGCCGAGGATGTGTGGCACCACCGGGTCCTAAGACCAGGGTGGCGTCGGATCCACACAGCTTCGCAGGGAGGTCCGGGGACAGGAAAGGTACCCCCACTCGTGGAGGGTACACCGTCGTCCGGGAACGAGTTCCCGGGGGTTCCGTGCTGACATCGAGACTCTGTTCGATGTCAGCGATCCAAGCTAAAGAGGAGGAGCAGTAGTATCATACTACTGATCCTCCGAGATGGACCCTGTAGCGTCGTCGATTTCAGCCTGCTCTCCGTCAGTGCGCTCCTCTTCATGTGAAGCGCTGGCGGCTAGCTGGCCCGAAAACGTCGGCGACTCCGGCAATGGGGCCTCACGGTCCATTGTCGTACTCCAAGCCTCGTTAGAGGTCTCGGGTGCATCCCGGGAGTCCCCCTCAGCATCTGAGTGGAGAACGGCCGAGTCTGCTGAGTCGCTTCCGTCGTCGTCGTCGCTCTCCTGACCTTCACGGTTGTCCTTGTCTCCCTGGTCAGGGGGAGGCGTTGGAGAATGATCGACGACATCGACGTCCCCGTCTATATCCATCGACTGTTCCACCTCGGCAGGTTCTACTGCTTGGGCGGAAGCCGACGGGTCCGGGCAGACGGCTACATTCGCCGGGGCCAGAGGAGTGATGCCCTGAAGATCCGGATCCAGATGGATCTTTTTCAGTATGCTCGGCTGATTGTTGGTTCAACTCATGCCGCAACTCTTGCAGTTGTTCCTCCAACATAGTCTTTTCTACTTCTTGTAGTTTCAACTTATGTTTAAGGGACGTCTGCTCGTGCTGGGCATCCCGAAAATCGTTTCGAGCTCTCTCGACACATTCTCGGCGGCTAGTAGCAAGGCGATCGATCTTTGCTTTTAGCGATTGACAATCCATTGCTGTCAACCGACTACGCTCGATCTCTGACTTCGTTGCAAGCAAGGACTCCTTTTCGCTAGAGAGCTGCTTGACCTTCTCCTGAAGATCAGTAAGTTCTCTATTCGGGATCTGAGTCTTGTTCGAAGCCTCTAACGCCTGCTGCCTAAGCTGTTCCAATTTCAGCTCTATTTCTGTACTCTTCTCCTGAGCTTTCGTGGTGTTACTCGCGAGAGCATCCAACTGCTGGCGACCCTGGCGCAGTTGGCGTTGCTGCTCTTGTAGCAACTCCTCGTTGAGTCCCCTGCCACTGTCAATACTTCCTTGTATCGACACGGGCGAGGGACCCTTGAAGGACCAACTGCCAAGGCCCATTGGAGTTCCCACGGGCGAGGCTGATTTTTCTACATAGGACAAACTCTGTGTCCTCAAGAAGTTCTCAGCCGCCGGAGAGAGTTGAGTCGATACTCGCCAATTGAGTAGTCGGCTCCTTTGATACAGGCCCAACGGGTCAGACGATGGACCTAATATCAGGGTGTGGTTCAAACCACCACCGATTAGTGGATCATTTCTATCCACTAACGGGCCTGTAGTCACTTGATGTTGGTGATTGGGGTCATCACCTTCATCCAAGTGACCCTGCATGTCGAACTTAAGCTCGCAGTACCTATGCGGACTAAAGTTAACAACTGGTCACAGCACCAGTGTAGTGTTCTACCCCTCGATGTTTAATCGAATCTTTCGATAAACAACGAAGACAAAATTCAGGTTCCAGTTAAAACTTTATTGTCTAATAACACATAGGCATCAGCCGTTCTCGATCACAGTTACAGGTGGCAGAGTTTGAACTCTATAACAGGTTCGACACTAGGCCTTCTAGTGTCTAAAGTTGATATTCCACATACACCTCCTCTGTGCAGCAGCACAGAGGAGTACTAGAATATGGTAGCCGGGCAGCCGCCAACCATCGCTCACGATGGTCAGTCGGGGCTGGACTGACCCTGAGGAAGGCCGTACAACGGCCTTATATACACCGGAGTCGAGGGCCACGTGACCAAGTGGTGACGTGGCGCTGGACTCCAGCGCCCCCAGGCGTCGGGTAATAGAGGTGCTCTCGACGCCGCCCACGAGGACCACGAAGGTACCTCGAAGACGACGCGGGACCACCACAAATGTATGCAAATATAATTTTTCAAAATACCATCATGTTGTACATGGTTCCTACAGGTAATGAGCATTTTCTGGTTAAATTTGACATGTTTTCTGAATGTTAAAACATGATTTAACTGCACATGGATAGCTTTTAAAATTATGACCACTCTTAAATTGATCATAAGTTTTCCTATGATTAAGTTGTACAACTGAGACTTGAAGACAGGTCACAAACAGCTGACACATAGTTACTACTTCTGTAGTATACCATCTAGCCACCAGAATATATCAGGGCTATTATGCCCTGCTCATTTAAACATGTAAACCCCCTCCCCCCCATGGTCAAGGTCTAAAAAAAAACACCCTCCTCTGATGTAAATTACTCACAGGTCTTTGGAACCATATTTTTGCATTGATGCATCATGCCCATTGGTCGGCATGATGCATTTAGCCTAATCCATGAATGCAGCCCTGGCAAGTAACTCGCCAGAGCTACATTCAAGCATCATATAGACCCTACAGGGTTGATACGAAAACTCCCGTAGGGTCGACATGATGCTCCTGTTAGGTAGAGCAGGGGGGTAGGAAAAGGGCCTATATAAAAAATATAGCAGGCCCCCCAACCAAGACCCCTGGGCCCCCCAATGAAAGTTTGCTTCCTAAGCCCCTGTAGAGTAGGCAGAGGGCTCGGCCTAGTGGTGGGCACCGGGTATGTGATCATACATATATAGGGCCCTACTGTAAATCCTCGCATATAGGATGCCCTTCATGTATAGGACACACCCTAAATGAGGCTAAATCCTATAGCACTCATCTGGGGTCAGATTTTGGTCACTTTAGCCCTTTCGTGCCCAGAATTATTTTGAGGAAGCTAATTTATTCATCAAATTTGATGTAGTAGAGGCTATTATATATTTCATGTCCACATTAAAGTACTGATTTAAATGGTAACAAATAGGGCAGTTAATTAGTTTTCAGAAAATCTAATATGAAGCATATGTTAGAGTATTAGATGAGTCAATAGGGAATGATGATGGTACATGCATTTGAAATGAGCTGATTTGGATGAAGCCCAGAAAATTGTTTTTATTATTATTTTTTATATATTTTGTTTGGAATAGGCTATTTTTAACTAATAAAGCATTATTCTAACATTTAAAGAAGGCAATATTGACTGGAATTGAACAAAATTCATATTATAATTGGATTCCCTGGAGAAAATCACATAAAAAATATTTCATCAATTATTTTTGCTATCTTTATCAATACTTTTGTGAATTTAGTGAATTTTCTGTATTTTCCCTGTATTCCCATGGCTAGAGCGCGCACTTTTCATGTATTTTTAGCCTATTTTCAATCAATTATTTTCTGCAATAGCATTTATTAACAATTAAATAATTAATGCACCATGGCATAATTGGTATCGTGAGAAAGCCCTTGCCATTACGAAACTTATGATGCAAAAATCATCTTAATTTGATTTATATTAAACCCATGGTGGTCTATTGAACATATATACATGCTTAAGAGCGCACTTTTGCTAATCTGGGCACGTAAGGGTTAGCACAGTTATATAGAGTAAGATCCTCACCTATAGGACACACCATGAGTTCAGGTAAATCTATATAGGATGCATCTTAGGCTATTCTTATGTAAAAGCCACGGCCTATACATTTTTGGTAGATTTATGGAGGATTTATGGTAATAACCATGCATTATTTATAACCGGTTATAACTTTTTGGGATTTACACTCTTCCATATGACATCAGAGGGGTAATTTCCCCTGTTCAGAATGAAGTCAGAGGGGTATCTTCCCAGTTTTACACTGGTTTCCTGCCTCCTATAACTGAAACTATAACTTTTTACGATGATAAACTTACAACTGAAACTTGCAACTGAACCAGTCATAAGTATGTAGTTACAACTGATAAGTGTTTCTAAATAGGCAGCAAGATATGACTAGTCATAACAAAAATATGACTAAAATTAATAAAGCCCTTCTAGAAACACCATCAGTCATAAGCCTATGACCACTCTTAAATTTAAAATAATATTTTCCTATGACTGGTAACAAGTATGGACACCTTGTGAAACACCCAACTGCTGTCTTAAATATGGCCACTAGGTATATCAGTTTCAAGGTTCAATTTACAGTGTTTCTATCAATTTTATGGCCAAGTCTTACAGGCACCTAGTTGCCATTTCGTGAACTACAGTTCATATCTTGTCACTGTTTTTTTATTCATTCAGAAGTTAATGATAAATATACACTATTTTCTTTTCCTCAATCTGTTTTCAACAAACAGGAGATCCACCCAGTCTCTTCCCCGATCGATATGCTTAAGTTCTTGTCTGCTCTTTATACTTTCCTACTCGTCTATTGTCATGGATTCAAATACAGCACAAAGTGTTTTTGAGTTGACCCAAAGGTGGATGGATAGATAATTGGAGATATTTCTTTCTTTTCTTTTTTATGTGTGATTCAAAAGTTGTAAAATATCAAATGTGGAAGTTGAAGGATGTAATTACAAGCAGTATTGATCATTGCAAAAACAGGAAGTACTTAGTTATTTTTATCTTAACAGGCCAGAGTCTGTCCACCCACTCCCGCCCCTCTGTTCTTGTTTGCTTTGGCTTAAATTTACAACACACCATATCTTGTGAAGGAGACTAGACCCTTAAGATAGCAAGAGTAGACTAACGTTCATTACGGTGATTACAGTACACATCGCTGAGGCAGAAATATACAGCAGAATTTTATCAGATAAGATAATGAACTCTAAAACAATGTAGATGTTTCAATTGGATTTTAACACTACCCAAATAATTTCAACACAGTATGCTTGCCTGCACTGTTCAGGTCCTTTGCTTGAACTACTCCAGTCTTTTAGTATCATAATGAGGTATAGTGCAGAAACTCGCCGCCTTTGTTGTCTATGGGGTCAGATTACGCACTGAAGACCATGTATTTGAACTTTGTAATAAGATCTTTAAAAATTGATTGAATTGAATTGAGATTCCTATCTAAAAGGCCATGACTCCCATAGAAGCCTATCACATACCACAAGGTCATTTTGAGAAGTTTTGGGTAGTTGTTTCGCTAGACTGAATGCACCAATTAGTGAGTAACTACACATCATGCATGCACATGCCTAAAACTTGGGGTTTTTCTGATGCATTAATCATTTTGTCTGGCTGATGCCAAAAGGGTAAACATATATAGATTATGTGAGTCGGCTTTTAGGTTATTTCATTTTTCTCTAAATGTTGCTACAATCATGTTGTGCCTTGCTTGACGGCGAAAATTTAACTTAAAGAAAATTGTCCAATTATTCTATAGGTCAGTCCTGTTTTAGCACAAGGGTTTTTAAGACAAACGCTACAGGCTGACCAATGTTAGATCTTCTATTGATAATCACAAAAAAATCATGATAGTATTAGTTTAATATATAAAGAATAGGAAAATGCAAAAAGAATCCCTATGTCACCATGCTTATTTTCATTTTATGACAATTTAATTGAAAATTCCTTAACTATAGAAATGAATGGGGAAAATTTTTTTTTTTCATATTTTGCATCATAGTGAATGACCTTCTATTGATACACCTACAAGACTCTCAGAACATATAAAAGACATCTTGGATAATTTTAAAAGAAGAAAAATGGGGGGTCACCATTGAAATGAAAAAGTTGTGCATTTTTCAAAAATATTAATTTTCCCTTAACTATAGGGTCCTATGAGTATTCGAATGGCATATAAACATGTGAATCTTGTCTATAGTGATCAGAAAAGCACTGGAACAAAATGTACAGGTAAACTGATCCATGCAGTTAGGGTGAGAAAAATCATTAAAATTGTATAACTGAGGAGTTCTGATTTCTGCCACCAGGTGGCTTCTGTGTACTGGGTAGCGTTTGTCTTTAACGTGGCTGGCAGGGATTGTTAGTTCAGCATTTGGACACCAGGGGTCTCTGTGGTACATTAATATCATGGATAAACGAAATGTGCAAAATACTGTAATGCTTGGCATGGAAGTGGATTGAACCCTGGACCCTCTGAGTGGAAGGCAGAAACATTACACATGGGCCACGGTGGCTGTTGGGTTCAGCGCTTACAATAAACTAGATAATCCACCTATCAATATTCTACCCATGTCCTTACACTTTTTATTTCAATCATCCAAAACTTTAGAATATGCCTGGGACCATACATTACAACCACTGCAAATATATCCTTATAATCTAAGTTCTGAGGACGTTATAAACAAATCCAATTACTTTTGGATATGAATCTTATGATTTATGTGACAAGCTTCTATGTAATCCTATGTAATATCAAAGCTTCTGTATCTCAAAAATATGCCTGGGACCCCCACACTGTTTTTGCATATATGAAAAGTTCATATAATTTTGAACCTCTGATGACAATATGGCGAATATTAATTACTTTCAGTCTATCCCCGCCAGCCACCTTAAGGGTTCCTTCTTTTCTATTGGTCCATTGACCTCTAAACCTGCACTTATAAATCGGACAGTAATAATCATCTCATCACTTATAGGACAGTCACTGTAGATTTATATCTAAGACCCTTCATCGACCTTCTGACAAATAGGGACGGCATCCTTTTTTAGATCCCTCCTTCTTGGCACCAGCCCTGGCTGACACTCCAGATTTATGAATGATCAAGGTTGGACTACCTGGCACATTTTGTCAGCCCTACCTATGATGTTTTTTTTTCTTGGCTTCTTTGTCATGCACAGACATGAAGGCTGCACTGGAGGTCTTAACACCCCTGTTGTTATCTTAGGTATAGCTAAAGCTAAGATATACTATATTGATCTCTGCTATACCAGATTGTAAGAAGAGGCAGTGCTGCACAAGAGGGATCGATTTATGCTCTATTCTCCTCTCCGCCCAAATTATAAATGGGCTGTAAAGACCACTGTACTTGGTAGAGGGCAACCCTCATTGGGGCATTGGATTCATACTGACAGCAACTGAAACTGTTTTCCAAAACTAGAAGCCATCTACTGTGAAACCCTTTCCATGGTTAAACAGTGTACATAGCTTCACAAATTCACTTATAGACAACGTTTAGAGGCAGTTATTTTTTGCCAATAAGACCAGTCAATACTATTTGGTTTTCTAAAACGATTACCCTAAGCGATTTGGTGAATCCCAATAACTAATCCAAGTGATATCATACAGAACAGTGCATATGATATTTATACTTTTGTTTGGATTTTACCAATAGTCTAAACCTCAGCCCACCATGAAATTTAATGTCTACCTCAGATGTCAACCCATAGTCATATAACTAACAACTCTTAAAACCTTCTCTTTCCTTGTATGCTATAAATAAATCAATTTCAGCACATGACTCATCATATTTGGATTTAAAGATAAAATGCTAGCTATCATAGGGCCATTACCTGTAAAGGTGCCATGTGTCTGACAGTTATTTCAACATGTATGGAATATGATGGCATCATCTGGTTAACTTTTAATGACAATCATTTCGAAGCACAGAATAACTAACAACATGCCAGCTTACACCTGGCAAAGGGAGAAGGCATTGCCAAAGGGAAATTGGGAAAACCAATAACCCCCACTTGCATTGCATCAGCATGTTGTGGCACAATGGCATGCTATGTCTTTGATGTTCCAAATATAGCCTACATTCTCACAGAGCCCCTTAGGGATATCAGCCATGTATTGCACATCATGCAGGGTATGGAAAGGAAACTTAATTTTCATTCAAAAGGTCAAATCCCACTGTGCGAAAATGACCTGAAAATCCTTTTGATTTAGAATTGGAGGATTCTATAGCTGATATTTGAGGGAAAAAGTCGTGATAATCATTCACCCTGGGGCCCAATCTGCTGAGCATCATCATAAATAATTTGCAAATTTATACTGACAAATGTCAATGTGTTGTGATGGAAGTTATGGACAACATGGGAATCTGTCTATAGGATTTTTTTAAAAGTCCAATGACTAAGAGTATTTTGATAAACCCTGTATATTTTTAACGCCTATATTGACCATATGGCTATGTGAATCACCACTTTCATTCAGCCTGCCCTTGGATTTGCACTACACTGCTAATAATGACCGTGGACATCTAATTAACGCAAGTCGTCAAAGGCGGTTGACTTACTATTCTTTGGTCTAATTACTTTCCCGAAATGAGTGAATCTGTTAATATCCTTAGAATAAATAACTGTATACAACCTGCTCTAATGCACACACATAATTATGTTCTGAAAGAATACCCATAGGGTTATGACTATAGTAACCATCCATATTATTTAAAGCAAAGCACACTGATTTGACAGGTGCAGTGCCAAAATAAGGTAAATGGAGCCTCCCAGGTTATTTCCCAGCACACACACAGAGTCAATGTCCACAGCTGCTCAGGTAGACTGAATATTGATCCCATGTTGATGAGGGTGCCCACCGCGAGAGTTCACAGCGTGTTAATGATGTTGCATGTGCATAGTGCATGGAGCTGCACACAAGTCAAGGTTGACTCTCCAAGGATAACCCCCGCCCCCACCTGCTATTTTCCTCTCAATGTGTCCCTGGTCCAAGCCTAAAATTCTATGGGTGGATGTGTATTAGGGAAAGTGGTATAAGCCATGGAAGTTCCACATCGATCACACTACACTATCAAATAAAATATAGCTGCTAGCTCCCCAGATCTAAAGAGAAATCAAGGAAGTTACGTCCTCAATTTGGCCATTCTGCATAGGCTTTAATATCGTGGAACACTTTGTTCTTTGGCGCCTATTTTTCACTACAGCAGAGTTATCACTGATGCACCATGCCAAGTTTCGACCAACTCGTCAATGTCCCCATGATAAAAGGGCATTATGTTGGTTTTAAAGTGAATGAGTTTTCACATGACCAAAACTGTGCAACATATTCTGCAAGGTTCCTAAATCTACCTAGGTATTTAGGTATTGTGTTCTCCAGGTGTGGGGTTGTACCTGTATTGGTCAGATCAGGTCTATGGGGTTAGAGACAGGGTACTGGAGGAGGGGAGTGGTAGGTGTGCAATGTATATAGGCTTTAGTATGGACGCCCAGTGGATCGGTCATTGCTTGATTTGGGATCTAGTAAGACCTAGGTCTTACTAGGGTACCTGTGGGGTGTTTCAGAAGCAGGTAATGTTTACAACCGGTCATAAGGAGATATGATAGCAGTTTTAATAGTAATTGTAGGCTTATAACTGCATGTGTTTCTAAAGCATTACCATTATCTTACTGTGTCTAAAACTATAAGACTGGTGAGAGATGATAATGGTTGCAGTTGTAAGTTTAGAATCTAGCAGTTTTAGAAACAGATATTTAATGTTCATTATCATGTCCGGCTTCTGAAACATCCCACAGTTGTCACATAATGTACCCGATTAATTCTGCAGTGAATAGAGGGAACTATAGGAACTACCAATTTCAGCCATGATGATGTAAGACACATGGTTCCAGTCTCCTTAATAATTTACCTCTGCTTATCATATCATATCGTTGATGGTAGAACTGAGAACCTTGCATTATCCTCTGTCTATCCAAGTTGATCTGTAGGCCTGCAGGATAATTCCGAGGCCAGTATTTTTATTGAAGGTCCTCCTAATCGATCAATCATTTAGCTTTTAAATATGACAGTCATATTGACACAAGGTTCATGTGAGTGATATGTTTATCCAAATCCTCTTTTCCCTGCTCATGTTTATGCAGTGTTGACATAATGTTTGCTCTTTTCCCCAAAAGAGAGTTACATTCATGTCCATTTCTGGGCTATGGGAGTTTGGCTATGCCTTTACTTTAATGTCACGGTGGGGAACACTGCCTATCTACGATTGCAACTAAGAAGAACACAAATACTACTTTGACAAGGAACTTGATAACTGAAAGAAAATGATCATGAAGTCAGAGGGTCTCACATTTGCCCCCGGGCATTTGCCTTTCAATGGACATGCCACATCTATACATCTCACTGTATTATTTTACGACCCCTATCCCTTCACCTATATACAAACGCTGGGATTGCAGATTAAGCGCCCATGTCCTCCAAATTACCCCGAGGCCAACATACCAGCTTTGTGCAAGAAGGCCGTAAGTCAACCCTATGTTTCATTACAATTCCTTAGCTGCAGTTGGGGGGTAGTTATTGAGAGTATATTACCCACAGGATATTAAGGATTTCTTATGGTTTGCACATGTATACTGTACCCCGAATGATCCTTCCAACACTGAACTATATAAATTATTTAGCTCCTTCGGTTTCGAACCCCACCGATTACTTACCTCTTATATGAGCCTATAGACGTATCTGAGGCTTAAACTTCCCAAAAGAGGCAAAATAACCACCCAGGGTAAAATTACATTAGATTAGTATTACTTTGCCTAAAACAACCCCTTGGTGTGCCGTATAGCCCCTCCATCACCTCAGGATGGGTCTTATATGCAGGGTCGCCTTATATGCGAAGTACTACAGTACCAGTACAAGAAAAGATAATACTTTTCCCCGCTACCTTTTCGCTGCTGTCAGCAATCTGAGCAGAACCAGTTTAGCCTTGACCCCTTTACCCAGCCTCTTCTAGCCAACCACAACCTTGCTGTTTGATGTTTCTTCATTCCTACCTGTCCAGCTATTGGTCAACCACCACGCACCTGAGGATAGATACAGGTGAGATCAAGGACACAGTTATAGATAGAGCAGGGACCATGGAGGTGGTTCCAGGGGAGGGTTTGTAAATGGTGTATACATTAAGCTAATAGATCATGGATATTGGAGCCCTAGGGCCTTACATGCTGCATATACCCGAGCCGCACAGCGGCGAGGGTATATCCAGCATGTAAGGCCCGTGGGCTCCAATATCCATGACCTAATAGGTTTATACCACAATTTCCTCCATTTTGTATTAATTTCTTACCTGATATCCACAGAATATAGCCAGGAGAAGATATTTTGTAAGTGCAAGCAATATGGACCGGGCCGGTCTGTGCAAAGCCATTGTTTTTGTTCCTTGACCTATATCTACATCCGGGCCACTGACACACTTTCGTCGGACAAGGAGGCGGGTGGGAATTCCCGGACCGCGACTCGCTTATGATGGAAAAATCAATGAATTCTCCTTTATTTTGAATATATTGGACATAATACGTATGGAGGGATCATCTAGACTATCTAAGGATATGAACCTGTTAATTTCCCGATTTGTCATGGTTGGATTCAATACGAAATGTGTGTGTAAACACGGCGGTACCTCTCCCGGCAAGGAACAAAAACAATGGCTTCGCATAGAGTGAACCTGGCCGTGACTCGCGTACGATGGAAAAATCAATGGATTCTTATTTATATTGAGGAAAATGGAGAAAATTAGCACACATTCCTCGTCTATGGATCGAAAAGTTCTTGGGACTTTGATATTATAACATGTCATGGTTGGATTCTATACGAAAAATGAGTGTAAACTAGGACAAGGACCCCAGGTTAGAACTTATTTACTATCGTATTGGGTTTCATCACCGTTCAGTGTGGTGCTATGGCTAACGTCCTCGCCAACCAGCACTGCAGCCGGGGTTCAATTCTCCTACGAGTTGGGACGATTTTTCACATTGAAACAATGGCGAGACTGAATTTGTATGTCCGCCAACATTTCCAAAAATATTCTAAGTCCAACTTGACCTCGAAAAAGTATATACCAAAAATTCCAAAAATGCACATGTGTGGTATATGCAGAATAATGCACGGCTAAACTGCATATAAAACCACTGGAAGTCCCCAAAGCGTGGTATAACCTAAGCTGATGGACGTGGTGGAATGACCTACCGGGATGTTTGCAATGATGCTAGGTTCAAGTAAGAGGAGGGGAAAGACAGAGATAGAGGTACAGGCAGAGAGAAAAAAATAGCGAGGAGAGATAGAGATAAGGGGGCAGAAAGAGATATATAGAGAGACACACACAGATAGACAGACAGACAGAAACAGAGAGACTCAGAGACAGGGACGTAGGGGCCGAGATACAGGGAAGGCAAACAGCCAGCTGGACCGACAAAGGAGAGAGGAACAGTAGATAAATAGAGAGAAAGAGACAGAAACACAGACAAACATAGACATACAGGCTTCAGCAGGCAGAGAAAGGGAGAGAGAGAGACAGAAGTAGACAGATAAAGAGACCCTTAAAGAAGCTGAAGTTCCATATCTTAGTAATTTCTTAGGGGCTGTGACTATGGCACTTGATGCTAAATAACCATTTGACTTGTTATGAAAAGCATCAAACCCTCTTTGAGGTGACATAAATAGCGTTTGAATTGATCTAGGATGTAAGAGTGCAAAGAGACCGTTATAGCTTTGTTTCAAGGCTACATAGTACATTTGGCATTTGTGCAAAAATAGGCTATTTTAACTTGTCACTTCTGCTATTGGATTTGGCACTAAGAGCTCAAATTACAGAAGTCCCAAAGGGTTTGCGAAGAAGCCCTGTATTTTCAATGCCAATTAAATGGAACTTTAAATATCTGTTACTGAAATAACGTGATAAAGGTTTGCGAGAATTGTTCTGACCAAGAGTTATTTCACTTAGTTTAGCCTTATAAGATAACCCTCAGTTGGACCAATTCTTGTGTACCTACACTGCAAAAATGGTGTTTGCTGATACACACCATATTATCTAAATGGTGTGCGATCCCTACATGTGCACACCTAACATATTCAAACACTTACAGCTAAACACCATCAGATTCTAACACATAGTCTTAAACCTACACACCTACTACTTACACACCTAAACACTTACACACCGTAGTGTTTAGGTGTTTGGGTTTAAACACATCCAGTCTCTATGTGTTTAGTCTTAAACATGTATGTGAAAGATAAACATGATAGATGTTTAGCTAGGGAGGTACACGGGAGGAGGTGAAGGAGGGGTAGAGAGGGGGTAGGAGTGTCCCTATTAGGCTGGTACATGGGAGGAGGTGCAGGAGGAATGGGGAGGGATCTACGGAAGGCCCTATTAGGCTGGTACATGGGAGGAGGTGCAGGAGGAGTGGGTAGGTAGGTAGGAGCGGCCCTATGGGGCTGGTACATGGGAGGGGGGGCAGGAGGAGTGGGGAGTGAGGTAGGGACGGCCCTATTTGGCTGGTACATGGGAGGAGGTGCACGAGGAGTGAGGATGGGGTAGGATTGGCCCTATGGGGCTGGTACATGGGAGGAGGTGCACGAGGAGTGGGGAGGGAGGTAGGAGGGGTGTCTACACTGCAAAAATGGTGTTTGGATTTTAAACATGTTTAGGTCTGAACACGTTTAAAACCTAAACATATAGGTCAGTTAGGTGTCTCATCGACTACACATTTAGGAAGTGAACAGTTTTATTCTAACTACATAAACATTTATGCTAAACATGTTTAGATGTTTAGAGTTGAGACAGTTGAATAATAGGTGTTGAGATTTAAACATCAATATGTTTAGACACTTGGATGTTGAATCCACACCAGGTGGAAGCACTATCTTTGACTGGACTATCTGCACACAGTTATAATCAACTGTTGTGACAAATGTCCCCAAATCCCATGTTTATCATGGTTTCATTTCATAGAATGTCATGCGAATAGAAAGGGCAATAGAAAATTGATTAGATTCAATCATACCACCATCATTACCATAAAATAATCAATAAACTCCATGACTGACACCTATTTGATGTTATTCTGGAATAGATAAGGCAATGTCCTTCCTGCCAAGCTGTTGCACTTTCTCAAGTCTCTCATTCTGATGCAGTGTGTAATATATGTAGATGTATAGCTCACATAGCCATTATCAGCTGGGGGCTGCCATTAGACCCTGACTCCACTATGACTAACACCTTCAGCCCCCGACTCCGCAGTTTATGCCAGTGATGCCTCCCATTGGTCAATAATACAATAGCCATGTGCCGTATATATATATATATATATATATATATATATATATATATATATATATATATATATATATATATATAGCTGTGGCTGACATCTTTGGAGACTTTGACAAGTAAATACCTGCTGATGTCCCCCCCCCCTCAGTAAATGAGAAAAGAAAACCCAAAATATATCTCTGTTTTTTAATGCATACATGTCTGCAAACCTTAACTCTCCATCAAATCATTTGAACATCTAAACACAAAAATTCACAAACACCTAAACACAAAAAGTCATATATCTAAACACAAAAGTTTTAACCTAAACACCTACATTTCTAAACACTTGAGCTAAGCACATTGTTTGGCTAAACATGTTTAGGAAGTTAATTTGATTACAAAAACGTTGCAAGAATATGTTTAGAATTGTGTTTAAGAGCTAAACACCATTTTTGCAGTGTATGGGTTTGTATGCGAGAGGAGAAGTAGGAGGGGTGGGTAGGGAGGTATGAGTGATGTCTATGGGTTTGTACACGGGAGGAGAGGTAGGAGGAGTGGGTAGGGAGGTAGGAGTAGTCTCTATGGGTTTGTACATGGGAGGAGAGGTAGGAGGAGTGGATAGGGAGGTAGGAGTGGTTTCTATGGGTTTGTACACGGGAGGAGAGGTAGGAGGAGTGGGTAGGGAGGTAGGAGTAGTCTCTCTGGGTCTGTACACGAGAGGAGAAGTAGGAGGGGTAGGTAGGGAGGTATCAGTAGTCTCTACGGGTTTGTACACGGGAGGAGAGGTAGAAGGAGGGGGTAAGGAGGTAGGAGGGGTGTCTGTGGGTCTGTACACAAGAGGAGAGGTAGGAGGGATGGGTAGAGAGGTAGGAGTGATGTCTATGGGTTTGTACATGGGAGGAGAGGTAGGAGGGTGGGTAAGGAGGTAGGGGTGATGTCTATGGGTTTGTACACGGGAGGAGAGGTAGGAGGAGTGGGTAGGGAGGTAGGAGTAGTCTCTACGGGTTTGTACACGGGAGGAGAGGTAGGATGAGTGGGTAGGGAGGTAGGAGTAGTCTCTCTGGTGGCTGTTGCTAAACCATTGGAAGTCACTTCTTTTGTCTGTTCATTTCATGTAGAGGGAAAAACTATCTAGGGCAGTTTATTCCTCATGAGTGCATGGAGAAACTAGAATCCATTCACTGTGACAACGTTTTTTGCCCGCACGTCTCAAAAATTAAACTTTGGATAAAATCTGCCTTGAGTGACCCTAGGTAGCTTCAATAAGCTCCTTTGATTTCCGTTTCGGAGAATCAGTGTTTTTCCTCGGCTGAAGCCATTTTTAAAATTGCCTTCTATGTGAATTATGAACGGCTGTGTAACACCCCTGTCTAGCCAACAGAAAAGCATATGTCGAACAGATCTTTTTTTTACGATAAGCCAGTTGTGCCTTCATGTGAATGTCATGCAAATATCCCCTTGTTTCTTAATCTTCTGGAGAACGCTTAATCCATGAATACACCCTTATGATTCAGCGTTGATTGTCACATCTATGGTGTAGCTTTGTCTGATAATCATGAATAGTTAAGTTTGGTCATTTCTCCCATACACACAGGTGTCAGTAGAACACGATGTGTGAGTAGTATACAATGTGGGCATTGCTGCAGGTATTCCCATCAAACAGTCAACATGGCAACATGGGGCGACAGCGGCTCGATAATTAGGATACATAGATTCTAGGAGGGGGTGGTGATTATTTACAGGTGATGTGATTCACAAATTTATGCCTCCTTTCCCACTTTGCCGGGCAATCTATATTGCATTTTCATTGCATAGTGAGAGTTGAAAAAGTTCTTTGAAATCTCTGGGGGTACAACTGGAGAGCCTTTGACTGATTTGTACTGGGCGTTAGCATTGTCATGCCAGGTGATTATGATACAAATCAAACCTATTTATTTCCATAAACCCTGCAAAATCGCTCATCTGTAATTTTCTAATAATTCTGTTTAAAATGCTCCTAGCCACAATTGATGCTGAATAATGACAAGATAAGGTGCCTTTGTTCGGAAATTGGCACCAATGCAACGTCATCATTCTGCCTGTGTACATGGGTCAATAACCTACACAAAGACTAACCTCCGGCATATTGAACCGTTATGTCACCTCCAGCCCACCTGTCCAGGCTTAGAGGCCACCAGAGACCCTGTAGGCGTAGAGAATAATAGAGGATCACAGAGATGTTAGCTTCTGTATCAGAGAATTAGAGATTGTAAACCTCAGGTGAAAGGTGCTGAGTTTGCCTGTTCTCCGAAGTTTAGAATAATTGAGTGAGTGAGTGAGTAACAAATATTTAATGCCATTTCGACAGCTACCCAGCAAATCATCATGATTCCTTGTCAACCTGTGTGAAGTGGCTCACACATGTCGCTAGATGGAACAAAACGTCGTTATAGCACAAGATCACCAGGAATAGCAATTGCTATGCCACGTGAGTCTAACACACAGTGGCGAAAGATGACGGAATGAGTTATCACTCAAAAAGGAGTCACCATTCATGACCAATCATGGTGACAGAAGACGACAATTTGCTGGGTTAGGTCATATTCATGGTGGGAACTACATTACACAATATCACAGAGGAATGTATCGATGCCTGCACATATGTGCACCACACACATCTGAGGGGATAGAATCTGCACAGTAGGGAATTTCTCAGGAAGGCTAAGTAACACCTTTAAGAACTGCCCCCTGGTGTGTGTTGATGAAAGCCAATATTTACTGAAAACAGACTACTAAAATGCTTTTACCTCAGAGGTTAAGACAGTTTTCATACATTTCATGAAAACTTATAACATGCGAGGGGCAAGGTTTCACGCAAACTGGCATAGTAAACTTTATCTCTTTACTGGGTAAGCTTCTGTCTTCCAATCAATGAGATTGTACTGGCGTTTAGACTCCCATACTGCATGGTTTACCAGCAATCTGGAAAAGAGCGAAATTGGAACGAACCACACATGAGAAACAGTGATTACAAGAAACATTTACTTCTACGTGTATCAGCCTACTTCAGCCCTGTAGTGCTATGCCCTTTGTCAAACCAGCACCTTTAGGTATTTCAACAACTCAGGAGACTCCGACACAGGTGTCCAGAGAATATTCTACAGCTCAAATATGACAAAATATTTCATATCATTGCATATTATGTCAAATACTAAAGCTAAGCTGCACAGGTTTCTCCCCATTCAAACTGTATGTTACCAATTGGAATCATATTGATAGGGGCAGGGAATGAAGGACAAGTGAAATGGAAATCTATCAAGGATTTCGACTTATACAGATAGGGTGTGTATAAGAATTCAAAATAGGTTTGATGAAATCAGAAAGGAAGGTTGGAGAGTATAATTATAACAACAGAAATAGTGACTTGACCTCAGGAGGAGATATGAAGGAGAGGATTACATGTCTAGATATTAGCATGATAGTCATACATAAAAATGATTTGTAACACAAAAAAACGAGTGGATTTCAGCCTGAATTCAATATGAATCATACAGTGAATCTCAGTCTGTCATATGCCCAAATGTTATCATTCTGCTTCACACAATTAAAGATAAATCGGGTTGAATCTTGGTACAGTTGATCCTACATCCCCCTTGGAGCAGTGTGCTAGGAACATACACAATATGTCATGTTGTACCATGGCATACAGATAAGTCTCGTATTTATATATATATATATATATATATATATATATATATATATATATATATATATATATATATATATATATATATATAGCGCGTTTTCAGTCATTTCACATTTTGGCTATATAACCCTAACACATTCACAAACATAACTGAACGTCCGTTTTTTCATGTGATAGTATGTGATGTCCCGATATCAATCAAGGGCCTACATCATCACACTAGCATCTCCAGTACAAAACGAGGTAGATCTCCAGAGAGCATCAATAACAAAACTACCATAGCTAACCTCTGCAAGAAAATATTTTCCTTGGCCATGTAGAAATTAGCCCACATAACACTTACGTTCGTCCGACATGTTGGCTGTTGTTGGTTGACTGGGGGTGGCTGAGGATGGGGTTGCTGTGGTGCGGCTTAATGCAGGCCTGCGCAGGCACGTCTGGGGGTCTCAGCTACTGGAGGAAGACTGTGTAAAGGCTGCTGGAGGGGCTGCAGCAACCAGGGTCAATCACAGAGAGGCTGGAGCAGGTGTGACGCCATAGGTCCCGCATATAAATATGGTTGATGGAGGTATGTGTGTGTATGTGAATGTTGGGGTGTGGGTGGGGGTAACAGGGTTTGTTTTGGGTCATGATTATGTAGGAGTAGAGAATGGGTAGTCAATAGTTCTACAGTAGGCTCAGCCTTGTCAAGGATTACCTAGGCACATTATATGCTGTTGATGTTTTATCATTTTATTTAGTCCATGGGTATGTATCTTGATTTATAGCCAACAGTGCCTGGTAACGAATTAAACTTTGGCCGAAAAAATATTGTGTGTTTCCAGTCAGATGGCTCAAAGATCTAGGGTCAGTAGGTCGTATTATTTTGTGTGTAGAATTGTATGGGTAGAGCTATTAACTGTATACCAATGGGTGATTTCCCGAAATTTGGGTGAACAATTATAAGATGAATTATGGAAAGAAAATTCCTAAGAATTTCCAAAATTCCCTGTCCTCTTTTGTTAGGGTCGGTCAGATGACTGGAAACGAATCTTTCTTTTAGGTCTTTCCAGCTCATAAAAGTAAATTATCATTCTTTTCATTTCTGATACGAAATAAGACAACACCTGAGAAATTTATTCTGGTTTCTTATATGAGATATTGAGAACCAAAATAATCAGAGTCGTTTCGTTATAATTCCTTCCAATGAGGAATTAAGACGAACGTGCCAATTTCGTATGATAGCCAATCTGCAGGGAAAACATGGGTTTCCATTTTCATCCCGAATATGTAAACATAAGGTTAGACTAAACGTTAGCTTCTTAGCCCTGATCTATCCAGTAATACTCATTCAGATCTCTGGTGTATACATTTG
Source organism: Acholoe squamosa (assembly GCA_949317995.1). NCBI lineage: Eukaryota > Metazoa > Annelida > Polychaeta > Phyllodocida > Polynoidae > Acholoe > Acholoe squamosa. Next base: position 41,520,459 of record OX439049.1, read on the forward strand.
AAAATGGCACTGTTTCCCCCGTACCATTTCAATTGAATATGATCATTGGATGATTACTCAGAGAATTACTTCAACCACAAGAGTACAACCTACTCGACTCCTCTGTTCTGACATTATTAACTGAATATTGGGAACTGATTGATCAATATAATTTGGTACTAAATTTATGACATCATAGCCCTAGCTAATATTTGGACATCTGACATCATCACACTCTTTCATGACATAAGCAGGTGTATGCAGCCACCAAGGGCAAACAACTCTGTCTACTGTCTACAATATGATCAAATAAAATTATCATAAACCACTATGCAGCTACAACCCCGCCCGACCCAAAGGAGGAGACAAGGAGTGGAGATAATAATAATTTCATTATGATAAATGAATATTTTTCCCACGCAGGGGAGATATAAGAGTATTAAAATTATATTATAACCATACTAAAGGTTGAATTGTTTAAATGAGAAAAAAGATTAAAAGAGCTGGAAGATGGGATTGCTGGTGGGAAGATTGTGTGTGGTGTAGAAGTGATTTGAAAGTGGCAGATTGGCGGGAGTGGTTGTAGTATAAGTAGGGCTGGGAAAGCCCATTGGTTAAATATAGGGGGGTTGAGGAAGAGTCCACTAGTTGAGGGGTGTTTTATTTGTATGGAGATAGAATTCCCGCACAGTAGGCAGGTGGGTGAGCTGCATACCCAGCATATGATCAAATAAAGTTATCATTAACCGCTATGCAGCTACAACCTAGCCCGACCCAAAGGAGGAGACAAGGAGTGGAGATAATAATAATTTTGTTATGATAAATTAGTATTTTCCCATGCAGGGGAGATGTAAGAGATTATTAAAATTGTATCATACCCAAACTGTTTACAATTTTGTAATCAAGGAAGCTAGCCTGGAGTGAATAGGTAGAGCACGATTCGTGCAAACATAACCTTTATAAGTGTTTGAGGAACAAAGGCCCATATCTTGAACTTGATCATTTGTAGCACCCATATCGACAGCCACGGTAGCCGATGTCTTGTGTATGCAGTAAAGAGAATATCTTTTTGGAGAGATGTGCCACAGCCGTTGCCCAGTCAGTAGCCAGGTGTGGGGTAGTAACCACACATCCAGAATCTGGGAAGGTGAGTAAGGGTTGAAGTGGATACCTGTTGGGTACCAGGTGAAGGTAATGTCTATACAAATTAACTATACAGTAGGCACTTGAAGGTGTTGGAGAAATAACCATGATGTGATGCTGATCATGGCGTTGGAAGTTTTTGGCCCACTTCTGGGACACACACAGACGGCCATAGGGATCCAACCAGAGATCCTCGCTGGTGGGATGGCGAGTGGGGTCAAATGAAGATATGGTGTAAATAGGGGGGCGATGTTTGACTTCCACCAGGCATACACTAAAAGTAGAGAGTATGAAAAAAACATACAAAGTGTGATTTATATTGGATGAAACTTTCGAGAGTACTAAGTTGAACTCATAACCAGATAATTGGGAGAATCGCTCTAGAGTCATAGTCTTGTTTTTTTTGCTTATAGAGAGGAGTGCATTTTGAACCATCCTGTGGAGAAATGGTAAGATGCTATAATTAGCCAGTTCCATGAATGCTCTAGCATGTGAAATATATATTGGAATGGTTGATGGAGCATAAAAGCAGTCTAGATATTCCAAATGCACTAATACATTTTGTTGCGGCCTCTGTCTCTAATGATGTCATCCACCATTTTGGCGTGGTATTTCCTAGATAGAGCATCAGCTAGGACCAAGGTAACACCAGGTGTATGTACAGGGATTATGCGGACGTTCATGGTGGCTTCAGCCCACCAGACATCACGGGCAGCCTGTAGAAGTGCTTCATCTCGACCTCGACCTGTTTATAGAACGGAGACAGCTGCTGATTTTAATAACACCGTTTTTTTCATACAAGTCATTAGTCACAAATGTCTTAACCGCTAGGGCAGCATTAGCTGCTTCAATTTGATGAATGGGAGCCTCCCTATAGTCCTGAGGGACCGGAGCACTGTAATAAGTCTTGCCAGTGTGGCCCCCAACTCCATGCTTACATGCATCAGCTTCAATAATCAAGTCATATTTACAAGGGGCCATGATGGAGACCCCATTATAATTGCCAAGGAAGTCTCAAAGCCATACGAGGTTAGCTCTCATCGACGCACTAATAGTGAGATAGAACTGGTTCTTGCCCATAGACCTGAGTGAGTCAAGGAGTCTGCCATGAACAGTCTGCCTGTGGGGTGTTTCAGAAGCCAGACATGATAATGAACATTAAATATCTGTTTCTAAAACTGTTAGATTCTAAACTTACAACTGCAACCATTATCATCTCTCACCAGTTATATAGTTATAGACACAGTAAAGTAATGGTAATGCTTTAGAAACACATGCAGTTATAAGCCTACAATCACTATTAAAACTGCTATCATATCTCCTTATGGCCGGTTGTAAACATTACCTGCTTCTGAAATGCACCCCACTGGCCTTACAGATTTTGAAATATGATGGAGTTTTCCAAGGACAGACCTAAGGTTCTTCTTTGTGATTGATCTGTTAGCCAGGATCTTTCTGACCAGTGTTAGAGTACTCTGTATCTTGCCTTCCGGCATCCTATTCTTACTGTCTATCTCAATGCCCAGCCAAACAGTGTTGGTCTCTGGGCGGCGGAGCTTGTGAGTAGCCACTGGAAGCCCCAGCTCGGCAAGTAGTGAGAGGGTTGCCTGGTATGCCTCATCTGCTTGGGCCTTTGTGTCGCCAAGGACGTTGAGATCATCCAGATATACCTTGATGTGATGTCCTTGTTTCTGCAACATTTCGACAATGGCATTAGAGACAGTTTGCATATGAAGTGATGAGAGTCTTTGGCCGAAAGGCATTCGATTTTCAAGATAGTACTGACCTTCCCAGCTGATGACCACCAGAGGCCAGTCAATTGGGTCAGCTGGGAAGTGTTTGTATGCTCGACTTATATCTATAGTCCCATGATATACGTCATGGTCCTTGCCCTTTATATAGTCTACAATAATTTTATCCTTGACCTTTGGAAGAGAGTGAGGTCGAATTTCGTCCATGACGTTGCCCTTGACTATGGACTCATTAATGCTATTACCATAAGACAGATCAGTGATAATACGCCGTTTATCTGAGTCAGCTTTTGGGCGAGACATTAATGGGGAAACATGGCACCAGTCTGTAAAAGGAAGTTCGTTGAATGGGGCCATGAGGGCACCTTCTCTACTTTCTTCAGCGATGAATTTTGAGATGTAAGATGGGTACTGAGTAGCAGAGGGGTGATTGTCTACACTTGCCTGATGAGAGATGGGGCTTGGTATGCTGACGGAAACCCATAAGAGATGAAACTAAGTAGCTCTTTGCCTCTTTGGTCTTTGAAAGTAGTAAGAAAATCATATGTTTCATGCCATATAGAATTCTGACTCAGAAATAAGCACAAGTTGATGTCATTTGACTGGTGAAAACATGATGGCATCGACCCTCTTTGAAAAAAAATACTTTACTAAAACCTTCAAGGTGTTTTAGGTAACGTTAAGGTATGCTTATTTAGTATTAAGGTAACTCTTTATAACAGTGCTTTTGGATGCTTGTGGCAAACACAATATTTGGAAAAGGAAGAGTGCGGCCCTAAAGGAGGAGGCACAGCCCCATTTTCTTTTCTTTTTCTTTAAGGCAAATTTTTGACTCCAAAAGAAAGAAAAGAATTCTTGAGTAAATCATAGTTTTAAGACAGATAAAACTACATGTTGTACCTTATATTTTAAGTGAGAGAATCTGTCATGGATGGAATAAGTAAATTCATTAAGATTCTTACCTTACAGCATTGGCTACATTGCTGCTCACTCACAGTGGGCAACACCCCATACGTACTGTTGGTTGTACAAGGAGGCCCAATGGTATAGGTAGGACAAGATCACTGATTGAACTCTTTACAACTAGGAGTAGGACTGTCAGCAGCAGTCCCTTTGACATTGTGCTGCTACTGTGTAGGGTCTGTATAAATGAATAAGAGTTGATCTTGAATATCTGAATTTCAATTGAAAAATCAAAAATCATGAAATCTATGAAAAGAACATGTATTCCATCTAAGGCTCTACTAGTTGATATTTCATTCCTCTTCCCAAAGTGGCCAGAGATCCATCGTTACTTTCACAGAGATTCCTTGTACATTTATGTACCACCATACTGCCACCTGGGGCTTCTTGTGGAATTTACACTGGCTCAGTGCTTTTCAATAACGGTGGTCCACTGTTCAGTTTTACAAGTACCCCTGGTAGATTTAACATTTTTTTTTATTGTGTACCTAGTATAAAATGAGGTATGAGCCATGGCCTCTGTGCGAGCTACTACAACATGACTTGTATACATGGTGTATTTCCGTCTATCAAAGTTTTATTATTCACATTTAACTATGAAAATGCCTCCTTAATATCTTCCTGTGGAAGTATCTTTGCAAACCACTGAATACCGGGATATCCCTTTTACTGTAGTAACATCCCAATCTGCAATGGAGCATTGGGCCATGCTTGTCAATGCTTGGCCCAATATAAGCCGACATTGGCCCAATATAAGTCAACATTGGCCCAATGTATCCTTGCTACCTGGGTTGCAACAACTGTTAGCTGCTGACAATTGAAATAACACATAAACAAATCTTAAAATGAGTCGTTTTTTTCTGGTGCCTCATCTATGACATAAGTGAAATTAAGCTCTGAATTTCAAATTAAGCTTACCTCTTCTGCCTACCTTTTCCTCTGAGTGAAGGATGCTATACTGATACAAAAAAAAACTGTTTATCTTATGAAGTACAAGTATTCCTGATGCTACAGCTCCTATCTATCGACAGAATCAATGGACAGCAGGAGGCTGTTGCAAAAAAAAATGGAATTCAATTCTCACTGTAACTAATGCATCTTCCAGTTCCTCCCGATTCTCCACCCAGGGAGACCAATTCCAACTTTATACTGTAATGGAATTGACTTACTCTGAATTAGACTGCATTGCAAAAAGTTGAGGAACTGGTTCCATGATTAATTCCACCTGAATGCTTCCCATAGTCGAAAGGCCAGGGAATTGGCGAAAGGAACTGGCTGGGAATTGGTTCTCGATTAGGAAGCATTCACCAGTTCCTGACCACTCCTAAACTACTTCTATGACCAATTATCTTTTGGCAACCCAACAGGGAATTGATTCCCTGAGGTCAGTCAGTTCCATTTTGGGAATACCACCTCCGACAAAATCGTTTCCAAATCTTTTTGCAACAGCCTGCAGGTCTTTGTTGCAGTCTACACGCATCCACCATGTGCTAACATTTGAATAGATGTGGTTGCTGAAAAGCTCACGACTGTTATATATGGCATGGTTTTCTTTTTGTCGTTGTCTTGAGTATACAAAATTCCTAGTTTGGGTCGTCAAGAGAGCATCACAGGAACACTCTACTCTGTGTTGACAGAGTGGTATGTACCTTGTCCCAGTTAAATTGCCCCATATTAAGGGTATTCAACCGTACCTCTGACAGTATGTTTACTTGTATCATTCCGACTTCTTCAATATGATTTGCCGATCCCATTAGTTTGTGTTGGGACGTCACTTCCTATCCCAACTATGGACATGCTGTATGATTTGGCTATGTAACTTGAAAACATCACCAGCACAAAATGAAAATAACCTTTAGGAGACATATTCAATTCAGGGTTAGAAGTGAATTTTGTATATTTTTATTCTGTCAATATAAATGCAAGCAATACACATGGAGCCTGTTTGCTATGTTTTTCTTTATTTGTTTTCTTTTGTTAATTGCCATAACATAATCCTTAGTTTCGTGGATCTACATCAAAAATATCATTTACACAAAGTTACTAGCTAATGTTGGATACTGATTAATTAAAATGTTGATATTTAAATTATCATATTACAGGTCTAGCTAGTATTACACTATCTGACGTCATAACCCCTGTTGATGACCCAATGCGTCAGTAGGGGCACACAACGCCGTCCACCGTCTGCAATGATTTGGCTTTCCCTTTAAAGGTAACAAGGTATCGTTAGTCTGTCAGGCATATGGAGTATATATGAAATACTCTCGGGAATGAAATATAATATCATACTTAATATACTGATACAGTAGCAAGTCATTGCTTTTACATAGGGAGGAGTGTCACTTTCTGCATTGTCTAATTTCTGCCAGCTCCTACACAGGCAAATCAGATCTAGGGTGGTGGTCTTGTCGTCTGTGAAAAAATAAAACATGTTATCAGATCACAAGAAAATGGATGGTGAAGTAATTCAAAGTCATGTCAGTATTCACTATTAAGCTCATTATTGTTTTTCTTTTCATCAACAGGTTGGGGACGGGACTTTCCTGTTGGGACACACCAGGATCATGGTACAACAGTCTGATTTTAGTCTGTACTAGGATTCTGATACCATGCACAGTCTTAGGATGTACTGGCATCTGAGTACACTTGTGTGTGCACTGGACCATGACACTCACCTCCACAGGTGTATGGGCCAAACAGAACCCTGGTCACTGGACCATGACACCTACCTGTGCATACATTATTGGGGTCAAAGGTGGGATGGTGAAACCACTCCATCATTTGGTACTTATATTTACATTAAATGATACATTTACTCCCTTATTAAACAGCACTTAGCTCAAATGAAAACGTCAGTTTGTGGGCATTTGTCTATTCTTTAATCTTGTGGGTTCATATTTATCAGCCAATTAAACAAAACATTAGCCAATCAATTTTAGTATAGCAAGACTGAGGGGAAGATTGTAAATATAGCCATTTCTCAGAAAATATTCCAATTTTAGTTCTGTAAAAAGGTATATATGTAAAATATAGACCTTTTCTACCTAGGCTATGGTGACATCAAAATTATGTACTTTGATAAGAAAGTAAGAGAAATTTGAAGATAAACAAGGGTACTGAGTTCTTAGTACACACCATGATCCAGGGACTATCATTCAATCTTAGGGTGTACTAAGAAACAGGTTAGTCCTGAACCTGATCAAGACCAAAGAAATTATGCTGCAATCATTAGTTAGTGTCATTTCATAGAAGAGCTTTTTCCAAATAAACAGCAAGGTCATCAGGTTTGCGATACCTAAATCTGATAAGCTACTCAGGGTTGTCATTCTGATGAACTGAAGTAATCAATATGACCCAAGCAAATCAAACTGATTACATAATGCTGTCATAGTGACAAATGTAATGGTGACTAAAATTTGGTCCTCGAACTGATGAACTAAAATCGTAGATTCGGGTATCTTTAACTTGAGGACATACAGTCCTCGGTGGAGAAGGCCTTCAGTTCAGCCTGATCATAAAAAGAAATTGTATATCTATTACAAATTGCATTCAATTCACTCTCTACGTACCGATTCCATGCAGTTGCGGATTGCCTGATAGCTGACCTGATCATTTATACCACCTGTAGTATGGGAAGAGCAAGAGCACACTAATACACTAATTGATTATGAATTCCTTCTATCAAACTTGAAATATTGGGAACTGGCAATGTGAAAAATTATTTTGATAGAAACACTGCTGTCAATGAATTAGAGAACTCCATGCATAGAGCTCAGGATGAATGACCTTAGATGATGACTTGATAAAGTACATTGATAAGTACTTACCGCCGAGTTGAAACCCACAGACTCTCAGGCGATCAAGAAACATCTGCAAATAATTTGATATCGGAAATAGAGACAAATTACCACTTAACTTCTGCCTTTAGGTTAAAGTTTGTATTAGATTGCCCTACATGAAAATCACATCTACTGTTTTCAGAGGTTCTGCTCTATTTCTGGTTTTACGACCGGTCTTATTTATGAATCTAAATAATTTTCACCCCATTTTAGATTGACAGAATAATATTATGTAGTTCAATTGCTACAATTAGTAAATCAAAATGGTTGGTTCAATACCAACCATTTTGGTTGGTTCAATACCAGCAATTGGCTCTAAACCATTTCCCCTTGCACTCCAAACACCAGTTGCTGCCTGTCAGTCCTTGTTCATATGCTTTAGGCCTACAATTTTTAAAAGGGAAGAAATGGTATGGTAAGCCTTACGCCTCTGTATCTGGGATCGTTTGGGTTGCAGTTGGAATCTGAAAGGAGAATCAGGTTTCAAAAGATCAAAATTAGATGAGAAGATTTCTGATAACTTTAAATGAAATGACAACACAAATGTCCATTTGGCCTTATCTCTACATCAAATCATATGATACATTCATTTTCCCTGATCGGTTCATTAGATTTGAAGAAAGTAGCAATCCTAAAATGCCTTACTTACTGCCATTATTGGTAGAACATGGCCCTGCTGTGACTGATGAAGGGCATGCAGCACAATTCTGGTTAGGATGAGATTAAAAAAGGGAGATTTTACATTATAATGAATCAATCTCATACTCACACTTTATACCATAACAACTTCACGATTAGAAGTCGATCTGATTAACCTTTTAACAACATGGTGAAATTTATTACCCTTCGTCTTTTCGAATACTTTACCCAAAGAAAAGAAAAAAAAGAAAATGATTTGGGAATAATCTTTAGGTGAACTTATTCAAGCCTACTGCGTATTTTATATTTTCCTTATCATAGTCAGTGTAGCTTATGCATCCATTTGAAAGAGAGAGAGAGAGAGAGAGAGAGAGAGAGAGAGAGAGAGAGAGAGAGAGAGAGATAGATAGATAGAGAGAGAGAGAGAGAGTAATAGATAACTTGATTTCATCAATGCTCAATCCACTTACCCCACAACAATAGTCACATCGGTTACCGTACCAGCCACCTCCCCACCCCCATCGGTCTCTCCACCAGTGGCCTTCTGGTGCTTCCCCCTGTCTACCAGCACCCGAACCAGGCACATGGGTAGGGGTAGGATCACTAGTTGCAGGATTCACCACTAGGAGTAGAGAGAGGGCTATCGGCAGCAGTACTTTTAACATTGTGTTTCCTCAAAACATTAGTACAGGACCTGTGAGAACATGTATGAGGGCCAATCTTATATATATCTTATATTGGAATAATATGGAAATATTCATGATATAGAGGGAGGTAATAGAACACCAGAACTTTAAACTCCTGTCTTGAGTCATAGTCTTGTGAACCTATTATTATAGAATGGGTTAAATTTCCCATATTTTTCTGTCATTAATTCTGATATCTACAGCTTTGAATGTGATTCTGTCTTTATCTTTCCCAAGTATATATCTCAAAGCATCTTTAAATGCTGAAATACGATCCTGGCGATAGGGGGGGGGCAATTTCTTTGTGCCTCGACGCAAATACCCCCCGCCCACCACCCACCACCCACAGTGTTAGATGATGATCAGTACCTTGATACAGAGACATGTAAACATAGTGAGTGCATATAACTACACCACCTCCATTACAGCCCAAATTAGTTTTATCTCGTGTGGAATACCCATCTGACATATAAATCAATCTTACGACTATATAACTATTTCTCTGTCACCCGAGAGGCTCGCCATTCATATTAAAATGTGTATTTCAAATGAATAGTATTGATAATGAATAATTTCTAAGAAAGTGAATCTTACCTTTTTAATCTGGAGCCTCTTGTAAAAGAGAGATGATATATCGATATGAATTGGACTTGTATACCTTATGGGATATGGGTAGGGCTGCCTAACATTAACAGTAGGCAGATGATGCTCCCACACTCATTCAGTGTGTTCCAATGTTTGGGCAGAAGTGATGGCTGGAAAGCTCACGACTATTAAACACAGCATGAGGTTGCTTTTTGTTGTCCTCTAGAATATACGTAATTCCTAGTTTGGGTCGTGAAAACACCATCACAGGAATAGACTACCCTGTGTTGACAGAGTGGTATGTACCTGGTCCCAGTTAAATTGCTCCATATTTCAGCGGTATTATACCTCCACCACTAACAGTATGTTTACCAGTACCATTCTGACTTGTTTTCTTCAATCTGACTTATCAATTCCATGAGATTGTGCAGGGGCCTCCCTCCCTAACCCAACTATGTATGCATTCTATCACTTTGATAATATATCCCTTGATAACATCGCAAAGGGCAAAAAAAATCTCTAGAAGACGTATTTTATTGGCATAAACTGGATGTGTAAATTTCCTTTTCACTGTATCCCTGATTTGAATTAAGTTTAATTTTCATTTGACCAATGCATGCAAGAGGTTTTCATAAACTGCCTTAGTATACCCTGATATGGAATTTACACAAAATGAAGTAAAGGAGCAAAGGAAAGAACACATAATATCCATTTTACCGTAGTAGCCTGTTTAAGGACCCCAGCGTTTATAGATTTCAGTACCCATTTATCCCTGGTGCTCATACAAGACAGGCGCTTATTCAAGACATAGATTATAGTGCAGATTTCAATGTTGAAGTCATCCATTCTCTGGCACTTATTCAAGACCGGCTCTTATTCAAAGACCCGGCACTTTAACAGGCCATTACGGTATGTATGTTTCCTGATGAGTTGGAACTGAACTAATTAACAATCAATATTCATATGATTATATTGATGTGATATATCTCTTGTTACCCATCAAGGATTAAGGACAATAACTATCAAGAAAACGTGTTACCGGCATACCTCATATATTCAATGTGTGGGCTGTAGAAGGGGGTTGGGGTAATAGTGCAAACCTTCCCTTTTTAAAGGGGTCTTCCATGATGTGGATTCTGACCGACCAACACCCACCCGCCCTTTTTGCTATGGTAAGTACATGAGGGACAATCAACGGAATGGTGATGGCCAGTTGGTAATCAATCAAAATGGAATACCAAATAAAGACATTATGCTAATATATGTCTCATCCACCAACTGTTAAATATCTGTGACACAACACAGTTTCCATAGGTAGCTTTATTTGAAAATGCATAATTGACAGCACATCTATGGGACTATATACACCCGTGTATATATATATAATTAATATGTGCAGTGGTTGGATCTACTTTTCCTCCAGGGGCGCGCATTGGTATGTGTGACGTCACCGTAAACATCCAGCACCTATATAAGCTGCGGGATCCAAATTAACCGTCAGTTGGCGTTTTCCTCAGAGCGGCACACACCACGTTGGGTGGTGCCGGGAATTTTAACGGTTTTATCCGTTTTTCCAAGTTAATACGGTGTTTAACCTATCATTATGGGTAGGAAAGGAACAACTAGCGGCATACGAAGGTCCAAGACCAAGAAGTCGCCTAAAAAACCAGGGAATATTGCCAACTCTAGGACATCGAGCAGTGTAGATTCCAATGGGGGTGGTCATGGATCATCTTCCCCAACCGCTACTGGGGGTTCATTGGATTTACCTGTTGACCAGACGTATATCGGGGAGCTGGAGGAGCGTACTACTCGCATGGAGCAACAGCTCGAAGATATCCGGTCTTTATTGGAGAACCAGGCGGTTAATCGAACAAGTACTTCAACAGCGACTGGCGAGGCTGAGACGGGTCGTGCACGTGGTGGTGTTGATAAACATTCCACAGTCAACATGGTAACCAAGCAACGGGGGCGGGGCCGACAGCGCTCGCCTGACTACCGGGGTCTCCACGGCGACAGGGCAGGTCGTCGCCATCTTGGATCTTCGAGTAGGTCTTCTTCGTACCGTAGTGTTTCAACGGATTCATCGGGTTCTATTGGATCTAATGCCTCAAGGAGTAATCGTCGACATGCTACAAAGTCTAGAGGTACGTTTGACCAGAAAAATTTCTTGAAAAAGGGTGAAAAAATGGACAGTATCGAGAAACTACTGATCATTAACGTCAGAATGGTTAAGCAATTGTTAGAGGAGGGTGAAGACGTGTTCGATGTGGTTAAGCATATTGAAGTTCTGGTAGAGAAATCTTCTACCAGGATAGACACGTTGAAGGCTCTCGTAGCATATGATTCAGCGGTCAAGAATAGAGCCAATGTTGAAGGAATGGTATCGTTTGGTGATGTTAAAAGTGAGGATATTCTTAGGCACCTGTCTTATGACGGAACGGTGCAAGCTCAGAAAGCGGGTGGGGCTAAGCCTAAGTCATTCAAATCAAAACAATCTAACCGAACATGTTATGCCTTCAATAGGGCTGAAGGTTGCAGGGAAGACCCGTGCAGGTATCGGCATATTTGTGAGATTTGCAACTTGTCAAGCCATGGCAAAGATAAATGTCAAAAGAACAAAAAAGATTAGGAATTTTCACTTAGGCAAGGTCCTACGTTAGAGTCTGAATTTTTGATGCCTGATTTTAGTGTAGTACATGTGGTAGACCTTCCTGAGCCCCCCGTTTCAATCATTCCGGGTGAAAATAATGAAAATGATGTTAATAGGTCTTGTAGTTTCAACAAGAATCCTTTTATGTCCTATAGTGGCCCAGTACAGGGCGAATTTGAACCACTGTTTACTGTGGAATGTGTTAATAGACCTAGCATCAGGGTCTATGATAGTTGTGTCAATGGTATCTGCGAGTGTGAGCATTTCATTTATGGTAGGAAGGCTCAAAATTTACCGTGCAGACTAGCTAGTTTTCTGAGGCAGTCAGATATTATTAATATAAGTCAGGTGGAATCTGATTTTCTATGGTGTGGTTTTACCGAGGGGTTCAAAATAGTTGACCCAGATTGTAATACAAGTTATGATTGTAAAAATTATAAGTCTATCATAGAGGGTAGATTTTATACCGAAATGTGTGGTATAATTGAGGATGAGTTAGCCCAGGGCTTGGTAACGAGGACAGTTTCAAAACCTAAATGTATTCACTCCTTAGGGGGTGTGGAAAAATCTAATGGTAAACTTCGTCCCATCACCGACTGCAGCATGCCAGCGGATATCTCTATTAATAACTTTATGAGTACAACGTCCAAAAGTTTCTCCTATAATTCCATTAACACTGTTACGTGTCAACTTGATAGAGATGACTTTATGTGTGTAGTAGATTTAAAATCTGCATATAGAAGTATTAATGTTTATGGTCCGCATGTAGGCTATCAAGGGTTCAGGTGGAATTTTGGTAAAGGTGACGAGTTTTTTGAGAGTAACCGTTTGACATTTGGTCTAAAGTGTGCTCCATATATATTTAGTAGAATATCTGATTTTTTGACTGCTGTAGCTAAATTCTATGGTGTAGATAGGATAGTAAACTACTTGGATGATTTTATTATCATAGCCAAGACAGAAGAGGATTGTTTACGTAAAAGGAACATCCTAATTGAGTGTATGGAATATCTAGGGTTTGTTGTGTCGAAAGAGAAGGTGACCGAACCCAGCCAGGTGTGTATTTTCTTGGGTATAACCATTGATTCTACGGCTATGGAGTTGTCGCTTCCACAGAAGAAGCTAGATAAAATGAGCTCGGCTATAGACGAGTGTTTGGGTAAAAAATTCGTATCTAAGAAGACATTACAAAAGATTGGTGGTTTGATGTCCTTCTGCTCCCAAGTAGTACGTGGTGGCAGAACTTTCAGCAGGAGATTGTTCGATCTTTGTGCTAAAGCCAGGAGTAGGGGTGTTATTAAACTTAATGAGGAAACTCAGAATGACCTGCTGTGGTGGAGGGATTTTTGTAGAATTTTCAATTGTAGGAATATTATTCTAAATGATAATGAATGTACCCCTATGTATTCCGATTCCTCTGTACAGGGTTTTGGGGCCTGGTTCGATAAAGACTATTTTTATGGTACTTGGAATGACTCTAATCCTATGGTAGACTGTACAGGTCATTTCGTTCATGCCCCTAGCCTTGATAATATCAAACTTCACCATAGAAATATAAATGTTTACGAGCTGTATCCAGTAATGGTAGGCCTTAAGCGCTGGGTGAAAAAGTTTTCTAATACCAGAGTTCATTGCATCACGGATAACATGCAAGTCTTGGCCATGTTGAATACCGGTAGGTCCAAGAATAAGTTGTGTATGTCCTGGTTGAGGGAAATTTTTTGGCTATGTTTTATACATAACATTGAAATATATTCTACATATATTAGGTCGGAGGAGAATATTTTGGCTGACCATTTGTCTAGGCTAAATTACAGAGGTGTCCCAAAGAAATGTAGAAATGATTTAACTGAATATAACATGTGCTGTTATAATTCCAGGCCTGAGGGAGCTAGAGCGGAGAAGGAGAAGGTTTTTGTATAGGGGCGTGGCAGAGTCCACACGTAAGGTTCGCAAACAGCAGTTTAGTAGGTACAAAAAATTTTGTAAAGTCTTTGACCTCATTCCCCTACCATGTTCTCCTTCTCAAGCCTCTTTGTATAGTGTATACTTAGCAGATAAAATGAAACCTGTATCTGTTCGGAACTATTTGTCCGCGTTATGGTATTATCAGAAATTAAAAGGTTATTCTGATTATAGTGGTAATTTTATTGTAAAAAAGACACTGGATGGTATTGAACGTAATTATAAATGTTCCTCTCTTAAAACTAATCCTTTTACTCCGAGTGATATGCTGAAGATCAAATCTAAGTTGGATTTGTCTGTGTATGAGGATGTAGTCTTCTGGTCAGCTATCCTATTGTGTTACCGAGGTGTGTTCAGGGTGGGTCATGTAGTCGATTCCCCTCATAACTTTAAAGCCAGAGATGTTTCTTTGTCTGTTGATTGCATTCGCATTGATGTTAGATCTTCTAAAACTGACCAATATGGTAGGAAACCTTATGTGGTATATTTGAAGAGGAATGATTATTCTGGTCTATGTCCAGCTAGGTATTTGGAAATTTGTAAAAAATCTAACAGTAAATTATTGTTAACTATAGGTAACAAACCTTTGACTTATAACTATGTTAATACCAGGTTGAAGTCCATTTCTTTAGACTGTGGTATTCCCTACAGAGTTTCAACTCATTCACTCCGACATGGTGGAGCAACTTTGTTAAAGATTCTGGTTTAAAGGTCAATGATATTAAAAAGAGGGCAAATTGGAAATCTAATGTTGTGTATAATTATTTGCATGATTCTAAACAGGACCTGTTAGCTCTGGATGTGATGTTATAGTGTGGAATGGTGTATCCATTGTGTTTGGCGGTTTTTTGGCATGTATAGAATTGGTATTGACCAGATCAATTCTCACCAAACCCACTGTCTCCTTCCTTATTCCACTTGTGATATTATTATAATATTTATTATAATATTTGTTATCATTATTATATACCCAACGAACATTATTAACTTATGGGACTATATACACCCGTGTATATATATATAATTAATATGTGCAGTGGTTGGATCTACTTTTCCTCCAGGGGCGCGCATTGGTATGTGTGACGTCACCGTAAACATCCAGCACCTATATAAGCTGCGGGATCCAAATTAACTGTCAGTTGGCGTTTTCCTCAGAGCGGCACACACCACGTTGGGTGGTGCCGGGAATTTTAACTTTTAATCTTAGCTTGTATATATTGTATTTACATTGTTATATTGTATCTATTATTGTATTTATATTGTTATATTGTATTTATGTATTGTATTATTAAATTATTGTCTTATTAATAAAGGCATGTATAGAATTGGTATTGACCAGATCAATTCTCACCAAACCCACTGTCTCCTTCCTTATTCCACTTGTGATATTATTATAATATTTATTATAATATTTGTTATCATTATTATATACCCAACGAACATTATTAACTTATATATATATATATATATATATATATATATATATATATATATATAGTTCTGGATCTGGTTCGACCTGTTAATCTCGAGATGGAAAACAAAGTACTAAGCACTGTAAATGAGGTCAAGTACTTGGGGGTCTGGTTAGATTGTAACCTGACAAAACAAATGGAGACCGTGGACAACCACATTGCTGCAAAGCTGACACAACTGAGAAAGTGCAGAAAATATTTGACATTGGATGCCAGTATATTGATATATAAACAAGCCACCATGCCCATTATGGAGTTCTGTGATTTCTTGCACGATTTTGGGCCTGTTGAACTTGTCAGACATATCCAAGTACACCAAAAAAATGGCTTACGAAAAACTGTACTAGAAAAAAGGGTGGTGAATGGTCAGTGAACAAACTGCACAAAGTCTGTAAAGTAGACAGGCTTGCAATACAATGAAAACGCCATTTAGTCAGCATAATCTACTGATATGCTACTGACCCATCAAACTGTGTAGTTCACCCTAGGAGTACCAGGGCTGCTAAAAAAAGGAAACGCAAGGTTGATCGACCAAAGCGTGAGAAATACAGATGTGGCCCACTTTATAGAGGAGCACAGGCATGGGATGGATTGAGTGCTGACACCCAATATCTGGAGACGATACATCAATTTAAGTCCAAAGTAATCAAGGTCATAAAATAATTGCTCACCCGCTGATCTTATTTTCTCCCCTAAACATTTATTGATTGAAGAAAACTATATACAAAAGGTGATTAATCCAGTTATGCTTCTAGATTGATCAATATATATATATATATATATATATATATATATATATATATATATATATATAAGTTATCTCGCTACCAGGGAATAAATATACCGGTAATAAATAGATAAGATAATAATAGTTAACAGGGTATACCGGTAATAAATAGATACTAATAAATATCTACATGTATTAATGATCTAACAGAACACATGAGTTTGGTGGGTTACTGACCTTGGGGCTATCAGCACCATACATGCCTTTATTAAAACAACTATAATAATTAGTTGACAATGGCATAGCCAGTAAAATGTAAATATCATAACAATAGTACAGTAATAACAATAGTAATAACAATAGTAAAAATTTAAAATTCCAGGGAACACCCAGCGTGGTGTTACCTGCACAGGTGAATACGAGCCAATTGACGGTTACTTTGAAACCACCCCCTTTTATACCAGTGGTATGTTGACTGTGACGTCATACTATGACATCATTGGTATCCTTACGAGCTGCAAGTAGTCCCTAACCGTCCGCGGCTAATTATATAAATATACACGAGTGTATATAGTACCATAAGTTATCTCGCTACCAGGGAATAAATATACCGGTAATAAATAGACAAGATAATAATAGTTAACAGGGTATACCGGTAATAAATAGATACTAATAAATATCTACATGTATTAATGATCTAACAGAACACATGAGCTTGGTGGGTTACTGACCTTGGGGCTATCAGCACCATACATGCCAAAAACACACAAAAACATGCCAAACACATGTGAAAACACATATCAATCAGCATTGCAAATGAGATTGACATATTTTGTCTAACTCTAACAGCTCATCCCTGTAATTATGAAGATAATTAAACACAGAGTTGGATTTCCAATTTACTCTCTTCTTGATAGACTCTATACTGATTCCAGCATCCTTTAATAAAGTAGCACCACCATGCCTTAAGGAATGGGTAGAAACATGGCCTTCGATACCAGCTTGAATTGACAAAGACTTTAGCCTAGAGTTGACATATTGATACAGCAGAGGTTTAAACACATACTCATTCCTCCTCCTACCCATGCACAATTTTTTAAGACCTTGGTAAGGACATAACGAGGATTTAACATCCTTTGACAAATAAATAGTAAAAGAATTTTTACCAAGTTGATCTGTTTTTGAAGTTCTGATACACATAGACAGATAATCCTGGTGAAAAATAATATCACCAACCTTTAAGGAGTGTGGAGACCTGACCACATGCCCCACTCTTAAAACACCCCTATAGCAAGTTAAAATTGCCATCCAAAATTTCCAGTCTGCTCTGTTGGTTAGATCCAAATTTGACCTTACCCTCAACATGTCCTTTGGAGTTAAAGAATAAATTTCTTTAGTCGAACAGGTGGAAAACCTGTCAATGCCCTCTAGGGTCTTTTTTAACATGAAGTTACTACTATAATCAGGGAAACCCTTAAGTTTTTGAAAATACCAGACCACAGACAAGTAATTTCTTACAGATGATGGCTTAATAAAATCTGATAAATACACAGCATATATAGAACCCTGGGAGGGAGAACAAGGAAAAGTTTGTAAACAAAATTCTTTACAAAATTTCTTATACCTTTTAAGTTGTTGGTTCCTTGCCCTCCTCGTATTTTCTGACACACCCTGGGCTAAAAGTAACCTTTTTCTGTTTAGTAACTTCTCCCAGTCTGGAATTAAAGCAACACATATTATTATCATGGAGAGAGGCTATACATTTGCTTGGAATACCCTTATAAGCAAGTCTAGAAAGTTGGTCGGCCAGGATATTGTCCTCCGACTTAATATAGGTTGCGTACACCTCCACATTGTTTATAAAACAAAGCCAGAAGATCTCTCTTAACCACTCCATACATAACTTATTCCTGGACCTACCAGTGTTTATCATAGCTAGAACTTGCATATTATCGGTAATGCAATGGATTCTTTTATTTTTACAACCTGAAATCCAGCGTTTCAAACCAACCATGACAGGATATAGCTCATACACATTTATATTCCTATGGTGATTTTTTAAGTTATCCAATATAGGAGGGAGAGAAAAATGACCTGAACCCAAGTTGAACCTATCATGAGATGTCCAGTCACCATATAAATAATTTTTACCCATCCAAGCTCCGAAACCTCTAACAGAAGAATCGGAATACATAGGTGTATCAACCAAATCGTTCAGAATTAACCTCTTACAGTTGAAAACTTTACAAAAATCAAGCCACCACTGCATATCCTGGCGAGTACAGGCTGAAACCCTAATATAACCCCCTGGCCTAGCTCGCGCGCAGAGATCAAAAATTCTTCTGCTAAAGGTTCTACCACCCTTAACCACCTGCGAGCAGAAAGACATCAGGCCACCTATCCTTTCAAGATTCTTCTTTGAAATAAATTTCTTGTTAACATTTTCCATCAAAATACTTCTCATTTTAGTCACCTTATCCTCTGGTAAGGATAGTTCCAGATGAACAGAGTCTATATTAATACCAAGAAATTTACAAGTTTGTGAAGGTTCCGTTACCTTTTCCCTCGATACCACAAACCCCATAAGCTGCATGCATTCAATGAGGATATTTCTTTGACGTAGACATTCACCATAAGTATCAGCAATTATGATAAAATCATCTAGATAATTAACCAGTTTTTCTACGCCATAGCTCTTGGCCACCTCTACAATAAAATCAGATATTCTATTGAATATATAGGGGGCACATTTAAGTCCAAAAGTTAACCTGTTACTTACATAGAAACTCTCACCTTGACCCAAATCCCACCTAAAGCCCTGCATACTAGTGTGGGGGCCATAAACATTAATGGTTCTATAGGCAGATTTTAAATCTACCACGCTCATAAAATTATTTTTATCCAACTGAGCTGTGACCGTACCAATGTTATTGTAAGAGAAAGCAGAACTGGTCTCGTTCATATAGTTATTAATAGAAACTTTTTCAGGCATGCTGCAATCCGTTATCGGCCTTAATCTACCATTTGATTTTTCAACACCACCCAGAGAGTGGATGCACTGTGGTCTGCTTTCAACCTTAGACACGAGACCAGCCTCTAACTCCTCTCGCAATATGCTACAAAATTCATCATAAAAACTACCTTCAAGAATGGACTTGTAATTTTTCCAATCGTAAGACGTATCGCACACAGGGTCAACTATCTTAAACCCTTCAACAAAACCCTGCCACAAGAATAAGGCCTCTTTACTATCTATATTTATGACACTTTTTTGGGTTAAATAAGGGGCCACTCTGCAAAGTAAAATCTGGGACCTTTTACCCTGAATATAATGCACACAATCGCACACACCATTTATACAGCTATCATACACTTCGATGTTAGGTATATCTCCCATAGCAACAGTAAACAATGGTTTAACCTCGCCCTGTACTGGGCCGCTATATGATATATCCAAACCAACAGAGTTGGAATTAATATTAATATCATTTTCAACATAACTTCGTAAACTTGATATGCTGATATCATTCAGAGAGACCAAATCTACCTCTCCAGCATTAACTAAACCAACACCCCGAGCTGGAGCAACGGGTGGAGGCGAACTAGGGTCTACCAAACCTACTACACATGACTTTGACATCGACACACTATCACACATAGGACCCTGCTCACCTGTAAAATCCTAGTCAGATTTGTTTACTTGACAATCCAACTTATTATGGCCTGATTTGGTACATGAACTACATACATGCCTATATTTGCATGGGTCCCTAGAGCACCCCTCTGCCCTGTTGAATGCATAGCATGAGTTTGTAGATACCCTAGTTTTACCAGAATTTTTTGGCTTGGTTGAGTAAGCCCTTTGAGCCTGCACTGTTCCGTCATAGGACAAGTGACGGAGGATATCAGAATTTTCAATCATTGCAAAGGCATCTAAACCATCAGTATTGGCTCTGTCCCTAACGGACCTGTCATATGCTACTAAGGCTTTTACAGTGAAAATTTTCGTGTCTGACTTTTCAACCAACATCTGGAGGTGCCTGAGCATGCCCTCCACATCGTCCCCATCCTTGTAATAATCTATAATGAATTTGATATTGTCCAATACAAGCTTCTCAATGCTGTCGACTATATCCCGTTTTTTCATGAAGTGTTCGTGGTCAAACTCACCAATTTTTTGCTTGGCGTGATGGCGATGAATTGACGAGTCCAATTGTCGTCGTCATGCTCCCGCTGCAGACCACACCCCCGTCGCCTTGGTTTCGCGTCTCTCGAATCTTGTTTGTATACAGATGCACGTGCTCCCGCCGCCCCGCTGTCCGCTCCGCTCAACGGATTCATCTCGTCCTTACGGGCCCCTTGGCTAGCAATAACGTCACGCAGCATTTTCTTTATATCCAAAAGGTCTTCCTCCATCAAGTCTAGCCTCGTCTGGTCAACAATCTCACTCTCTAAAGCCTGTGGTGTATTAGGCTGTAAGGGCTCCAGACCCCCACATAGAGAAGTTAGACTGCTCGAAGATCCCAAATTGGCCGATTCTCTGTCCGTTTTAGCCGATTTAGCCGATTTTTTCGACGAACCCTTCTTCTTAGCACCTGCAGTAGTTCTTTTCCCCATGCTTGAGCCGATATCCCAGCAATAATCCAGAAAAAACTACTTAAAAATTTAAAATTCCAGGGAACACCCAGCGTGGTGTTACCTGCACAGGTGAATATGAGCCAATTGACGGTTACTTTGAAACCACCCCCTTTTATACAAGTGGTATGTTGACTGTGACGTCATACTATGACATCATTGGTATCCTTACGAGCTGCAAGTAGTCCCTAACCGTCCGCGGCTAATTATATAAATATACACAAGTGTATATAGTACCATATATATATATAAGTTATCTCGCTATCAGGAAATAAAATACCGGTAATACAGACATTATAATATTAAAATTGATACCATAAATGTAGGGTGTAACGAATGACATATTATAATATTATTATAAGTGATATGATATATGAAGAGTGTAACGATGAATATATAATAATAAATGATCTATCACAGGAACACATGGGTTTGGTGGGTTACTGACCTTGGGGCTATCAGCATCATACATGCCTTTATTAATAAACAACTATAATAATTAGTTGACAATAAGCATAAGTCAGTATAATTGAACAATATAATAACAATAGTAAAAATTAAAAATCAGGGATACACCTGGCGTGGTGTTACCTGTACAGGTGAGATTGGCCAACTGACGGTTAATTCAAAGCAGCCCCTTATATGCTGGTGGCCTGTTTACTATGACGTCATGCTATGACATCATAGATATCATCGCGCTCTGCAAGTAGTCCCTAACCGT
Organism: Acholoe squamosa; assembly: GCA_949317995.1. Classification (NCBI taxonomy): domain Eukaryota; kingdom Metazoa; phylum Annelida; class Polychaeta; order Phyllodocida; family Polynoidae; genus Acholoe; species Acholoe squamosa. The sequence goes on from OX439049.1 coordinate 41,542,220, forward strand.
CCGCGGCTAATTAGATAAATATACACAAGTGTATATAGTTCCATAAGTTATCTCGCTACCAGGGATACCATAAATGTAGGGTGTAACGAATGACATATTATAATATTATTATAAGTGATATGATATATGAAGAGTGTAACGATAAATATATAATAATAAATGATCTATCACAGGAACACATGGGTTTGGTGGGTAACTGACCTTGGGGCTATCAGCATCATACATGCCAAAACACATAAAAACACGCCAAACACATGTAAACACATACCAATCAGCATTACAAATGGGATTGGCACAACCTATCCAATTGTAATAATTCATCTTTGTAATTATGTAAATAACCATACATAGCATTGGATTTCCAATTCACCTTCCTTTTGATATCCTCTATACTGAGACCAGCATCCTTTAGCAAAGTGGCACGACTGTGCCTAAGAGAATGAGTAGAAACACAACCATTTATATTAGCTTTTAAGGCTAGATGTTTCAACCTAGAGTTGACATACTGGTACTGCATAGCATTACCTCTAGAATTAAACAAGAGATAATTTTTATATTGACCCTTACACAAAAGTTTTAAGCCCCTATATGGGCACAGCAAGGAGTTGTCATTTCTAATCAGAAATATATAAAAGGAGTTTCTACCAAGTTGGTCAGTCTTAGAGGATTAAACATGTAGACTAACATAACCATTCTCAAATTTAACATCACCTACCCTCAGTGAGTGAGGGGATCTAACCACATGGCCTACTCTGAGTACACCTCTAAAACATGTTAATATATCCAACCAAAATTTCATATCTGCTCTGTTAGATAGGTCTAGATTGGACCTTAATTTTAACATTTCCTGAGGAGTCAAAAGATGAACTTCCTTTGCCGGATTAGTATCATGTCTTGCAATAGCATCCAAAGTCTTTTTTACCATGAAATTATTACTATAATCAGTAAAACCATATAATTTCTGGTACCAAACTGCAGACATGTAATTTTTTTTACAGATGATGGCTTCATGTACTTAGACAAATACACTGCATAAATTGATCCTTGAGATGGAGAACAAGGAAAAAGTTGTAAATTAAATTTATCACAGAATTTTTTATACCTTTTAAGTTGCTGTTTCCTCGTTCTCCTAGTATTCTCTGATACACCCTGGTCCAAAAGACACCTTTTTCTTTTTTGCAACCTCTCCCACTCTGGAATCAATGCAGGACATATTATTATCCTGGAGAGTGGTAATACATTTACCAGGCATACACTTGTGGTGGTCCCGCATCATCCTCGAGGTACCTTCGTGGTCCTCGTGGGCGACGTCAAGAACACCTCTCTTACCCGACGCCTGGGGGCGCTGGAGTCCAGCGCCACGTCACCACCTGGTCACGTGGCCGACTCTGGTGTATATAAGGCCGTTGTACGGCCTTCCTCAGGGTCAGTCCAGCCGCGACTGACCATCGTGAGCGATGGTTGGCAGCTGCCCGGCTACCATATTGTAATACTTCTCTGTGCTGTTGCACAGAGAAGGTAAATGTGGAATAACAACTGCAGACACTAGAAGGCCTAGTGTCGAACGTGCCTTAAAGTTCAAACTCTACCACCTGTAACTGTTATCGAGAACGGCTGATGCCTATGTGTTATTAGACAATAAAGTTTTAACTGGAACCTGAATAGTTGTTCTTCGTTGTTTATCGAAGGATTCGATTAAACTTCGAGGGGTAGAACACTACACACTTATAAGCGAGTCTCGACAATTGGTCAGCCAGGATATTATCCTCTGACTTAATATAAGTAGCATAAGTTTCTACATTGTTGATGAAGCACAACCAAAAAGTTTCTCTCAACCATTCCATGCAAAGTTTATTTTTTGACCTACCCATGTTAATCAGGGCCAGAACTTTCATATTATCTGTTATACAATGGATCCTTCTATTTTTATAACTGGTAATCCAACGCTTTAAACCCATCACAACAGGATACAACTTATACACATTGATATTTCTATGGTGGTTTCTCAGATTATCCAGTATTGGAGGGACAGTAAAATGGCCTGTGCCAAGGTTAAAATTATCAAAAGATGTCCAATCTCCATATAGAAAATCATTGCCCATCCAGGCTCCAAACAGAGGAGTCAGAATACATCGGGGTATCAACTTAGTCATTCAGGATTAAACTTTTACAGTTAAAAGTACCACAAAAATCCAGCCACCAATGCATATCATGCCTGGTGCATTCAGAGACTCTGATATGACCCCTTGGTTTTGCACGAGCACACAAGTCAAAAATTCTCCTACTAAACATTCTACCACCTTTTACTACCTGAGAGAAAAAGGACATAAGACCACCAATCCTCTCAAGATTCCTTTTTGAGATGTACTTCCTATTAACATTGTCTAACAAGATTCCTTTCATTTTTTCTACTTTATCACTAGGTAGAGATAATTCCAGCTCAACAGAATTAATCAAAATACCTAGAAATTTGGACTTCTGTGCTGGTTCGGTTACTTTTTCTTTAGAGGTTATAAAACGCATGTATTCCATACACTCTATCAACAAATTTCTCTGACTGAGACACTCCTCATACGTGTCTGCAATGACTATAAAATCATCTAAATAATTAACAATCTTTTTTACACCATAGAACTTTGCTACCTCTACAATGAAGTCAGAAACTCTGTTAAATATATATGGAGCACATTTGAGACCAAATGTTAACCTGTTACTAACATAGTATTCCTCACCATGTCCAAAATCCCATCTGAAACCCTGCATGGGTGTATGGGGACCATATACATTTATAGACCTGTAAGCCAACTTTAAGTCAACCACACTCATATAATCATTCCTATCCAATTGAGCAGTCACAGTGCTAATATTATTGTAGGAAAAAGTTGAGCTAGTAGTATCCATAAAATTAGAGATTTTTTCTGGCATACTACAATCAGTTATGGGCCTTAATTTGCCATTAGATTTTTCTACTCCACCAAGAGAATGGATACACTGAGGTTTACTATCAGTTCTGGAGACTAGACCCGCCTCCAACTCATCCACTAATATACCACAAAACTCATTGTAAAATCTTCCTTCGAGGATAGATTTATAGTTTTTACAGTCATAGGTAGTCTGACAGCCTGGATCTACAATCTTGAAACCTTGGACGAAGCCATGCCATAGAAAATCAGCCTCAGTATCACTAATATTAGTGAGACCTCTTTGTTGGAGAAAAGCAGCCACCCTGCATGGCAAAACTTGGGCTCTTTCTTGACTGATATAATGAACACACATACATACACCTTTTATACAATTGTCATACACCCTGATGCTAGGCAGACCTTTGATATTCACAGAAAACAATGGTCCATTTTCACCCTGTACTGGGCCATCATGAGCATCATGAGCATACAGTTGCTCGTGTGGGTAAGCCAACATCTACCAAACCTACTACCACTGGATCGGGCATCATACATACATAACTGCCAGCTATAGGACATTGGCTACCTACAAATTCCTAATCATTTCTGGATTTTTGGCAGTCAGCCTTACCATGTCCCGTAGCATTACATCCACTGCAGATATGCCTGTACTTGCAAGGGTCTCTCAAACACCCTTCTGCTCTATTGAAAGCATAGCAAGAATTGTTTAAAACTTTAGGCTTAGTCCCGTTTTTAGATTTAGTGGTGTATGCCCTTTGAGCCTGGACTGTATCATCGTATGAGAGATGTCTAAGAATATCGGAATTATCAATAACTCCGAAAGCTTCGATACCATCTTTGTTAGCCCTAGTTCTAACAGATTTATCATAGGCTACTAAGGCTGACTTCTCTACTAGAACCTGTAAATGTTTTAACATATCCTCCACGTCATCACCTTCTTTGTAAGAATCCAATACAAAAATTTAAGTTGACCAGCACTAATTTCTCAACCGTATCGATCTTATCATGCTTTTTTACATAATTTTCCTGGTCAGACTTACCGATTTTGGTACCGACATGGAGCCTAGATGCAGTAGAGTCCATTGACGACCCTCTTGAGGAGTAACGCGCCCCATGACGAGCAGAAAACGACGATTTAGACCTCTGATGACGACCCCGGCGAGTGACTTCCTCCCATCTCAAACCATCGCTATGGACGCTCGGTGAGCGCTGTCGCCTATCCTTGGAAACGCAGCTGCGTCCTTGCCGACATGACTTCATCGCTCGCTTGTAAACATCAGCACATGCCTGCCCCGCCCCTTCAGTTGAATCCAACATCTCGTCTCTCCGGTCCCCTCTAGTAAGCAATTACTTCCTGCAGAAGACCTTTAATTTCGTGTAACTCGCCCTCCATCGAATTAATCCTGTCCGTCTGGTCAGCGAAAGGACTATCTTCAAACCCAATGGCATGGCTGGGCGATGGTGGTACCTGACCCCCACAAGATGAATCCGTGTCGCTCGAAAATCCTAAGTTGGCGGATTCTACTGTATTCCTAGCCGATTTGGCCGATTTCTTCGAAGCAGTAGCCGATTTAACACCTTTAGTTGATTTTCTACCCATCTTGGTTAAAAAATCAATCATTAACCAACAAAATCAATTAAAAATCAGGGATACACCTGGCATGGTGTTACCTGTACAGGTGAGATTGGCTAACTGACAGTTAATTCAAAGCAGCCCCTTATATACTGGTGACCTGTTTACTATGATGTCATGCTATGACATCATAGATATCATTGCGCTCTGCAAGTAGTCCCTAACCGTCCGCAGCTAATTATATAAATATACACGAGTGTATATAGTTCCATATATACATATACATTTTCTTTTTGTTCATCTATTGTTCTGACTATTGCGGTAGAAGGTGTTACTTCTACATAAGCTTTGGTCAAAAAACTTGTTCAAAAAAAATATACCACAATTCGATCAACTGTATTTTTTACCTTTTCCCTAGAGATCTAGAAAGAAAAAATACATTCAGTGGAACATTAGGTTAACAAGACTCCACATCAATTTGAATGAACATTTCTAAATGAATTGAGCTAGTTGATTCTTTATTTGCAAAGTTTCCTCTTGTCTATGATGGTACATTCTTCGATGATGTAATAAAAAATAGTTTTCAGGGCAAACTGGTCCATGATATATGTCCAAGTCCTGCCTATGGAACTCTTCTTAGGTTGGGCCCTACAACATATTGAAGTAGCAGATTGTTATAAATACTCATAATTATTTCAAAAATTTTAGTCATAGAAAATTACAGGTGCGCTTCTTATACTGGTTTAAAAACCCTTCTAAAGTGAGCGGTGTCTCTTTGAATAGAAATCAGGATTAAGCATATTTTAATCTCTTTATTTTGATAGTTGAAAATAACTTTATTCTTTCATACATACGGAAGGTCTGGCGGTTGAAGAATCGTGTTGAAATAGCTCGCGTAGTAACTGGAGGACCCGCTGTAAGAGTGGCTAAATGAAAAAATATATATTTTATTTGGTAAGATAATATGTGACAAAACGTGGAAAAACCGAAAATTACGGGGATTTAGTGCTTTTTATTACCACTAGGGGCAAAAACCAGTGCTGTACATGGTAACAATTTCTGTACATGGTATAACCTCACACATTGTCAAGGAACTCCCCCTTGACAGATTTTGATGACCCATATATCAAAGTTATATTATAATCCCTGGGACCTCCTCATTCCAATGACAACAAGTATACTTTAATTGGTTCGTTTGATATATATCTTAGGCAACTGCTTACTCAAATGAGATAGACACATCTGAAATAGGAATATCACTATTTTTGTCAACATGTAAAGATGATATCCATGTTGGGCATGATTGCATGCTTACTTGTCTTATAAAGGTGCACTTGCCCATTATAGAGGGTCTGTGATTGTCCAAATATGTTGAACGACCTGTAGAAAGTATTCTGATAGCTTACAGTAAATTTACCTTCTTGTTCTTTCTGGCTGTGGCACCTAGAGGCTGTTAAAAGCACTAAATCCCTGTAATGTTAGGTGTTCCCATGTTTTGTTACATATTTGGTAAAATAAAGTAATTCTTATTGTGGTTCGATTCACTAAATCCGGCAGCTTTGGACAGAAATAAATCATGACATTGTGTTCAAGCTACGAGTTTAGTTTGAAATTTTTAATCTTTAATTTTATGCAGTGTTCTTTCGTTTAGTTTTGCTATTGCATAAATAATATAAACCCTTGCCAATAACCAGTTTATCTTCTTTTCCCTTTTTGTTATTTTTTGGTGACAACTGGCTTTCAACCTTTTGCGAAATGGGTTATGACCAGGACTTTATGACAATCGGTTATATAGAGAGAATTGTGCTATCTTCTTCACCTGTCTAATCAAGGTCGGCTGAGAGTGGGTTTTTATGATTAACTGAAAAAGGGAATATTCACCTATTCCTCGAGTGCTGAAGTTCTCCCTCTGGAAATGAAACCCAGATGTTCATTTTCCTTTTATACATACTTTTGATATGTTAATAATGCTTACTACTGTCATATCTATCTATGGGATATTCACAGCTACTACATGAACATAGTGATAACCAGAAGCTGGCAATTAGTGGATAATTGATGATAGCTTTATTGTACAAAGTACATGCTGAAGAGATGTTAACTCAGTGAATAGCTAGATGGTAATGCTGGCAGGTGTACTAGCACCTGACTGTATATACATAATGACCATCTGTGAAAATTAAATGTTGAATACCCATGTAGCAAGCCCGCTTAGGGCCAATTCAGTTTTAGCTCAGATAAGCTGGTTCAAAGCGGGCAGAATACTATTCATGGTTTTAGGTTGGGCAAATGGTGGGTTTTCAGTCAGGGCCACATTGGGTTGCCCTAATAGGGCAAACTGAACTAAGACTTTTGGGCTCCCGACAGTTTTGGTCCTCAGCAAGTTGTGTGGGCCACATAAGGCTAACTGATTTCGTCACAGAGCAGCTTCAAAATGGGCAAACACTTTGGGCACAGATTGGTTTCAAGGCGGGCACCCCAAATCAGGCATAGATCAGTTCCAAAGATGATAGGGTTGAGGATGGGTTTGCACAAGGCATACTGAGCTGGGAGTTCTGAACTTTGACACTAGATGACCCCACTATGTCTGATATACAGCTTTCCCCCCATGTCAGTATTGATTTTCTTTAGTATGATATAACAGAAATAGGCTAATGAATCATTTAAATCAAAACAGTACACAAACTTTCTCAGAGTTTGGATCTACTGGCAAAATACATTTGAAATGTGCAAAGTTAGGTGATGTTAGCAGTTTTTAATGTGACTACACCATTCCTGTGGTAATCATTTTATATTGAAGTATGCTACACATTGGAAGGCACTATGAACTTGAATGCTAGCATGTTAATGGACTAGGTGAGGTTGACATGCCTTGGCCAACTAAGTTTGAATTTATGGCTCTACTGTATTATGATGATGGGGAGAGTAATACAGTATGTTTAGTCTCCCTCCAACTATGGAGGCCAAGGGGAGGGGCTAGTACCTGGAGGCTAGCAGAGCATTTTCAGGGTTCAGAATTTTAGAAAATGAGGAAAAAATAGATTTTCTATAAAAACTGTCCCAGATGGTGCCACCTGATCAAAGTAGTCAGCCCACTTTCAGCCACACCGAAAACCCATGTTGACCCCAAAATGATAAATTTTGACCAGATCGCGCTATGTGATCAAAGTGGGCAGCCCACTTTCAGCCACACCAAAAACCCATGTTGAACCCAAACCCACTCTGAGACTGATCTGTGCCTATATTGGTTAGCCCAGTGTGGCCCATGCACCTCACTGAGGACAGAAACTGGCAGCAGCCCATCGGTTAGCCCATTTTGGCCCACATTGGAAGCCACACCAAATAAAGTGTGGGCCACAGAAGGGCCACACCACCTTTGCTACCTGGGTATGCCAGTGATCCTTGTAAAACTGAACAGCAGACCACCGTAATTGTATAGAACCAGTGTCTACAGGTTAACAAGAAACACCAGGTTGCAGTACGGTAGTACACAAATGTACAGGTGATCTCTGAAAATAAGGACAGATCTCTGACAACTTTAGGATGAGAAATGCACCATTATTTTTTTTACCCAATACATCTATAACATATGGGTCAGTCCACCGGAAGTGGGCATCTGGGTCTTTTTTGAATACAGGGGGTTATAGAATAAAAAGTATTTAACCATTCTTCTTATTTCTTGTTTCATTTGAAAGAAAACAACTTGGGCTTCAAAAGAAGGGCAAATTTATGTATGTCGGCCTGCTATTTTTTCAGATATAGTGGTCCAAAGTTGAAAAATCGCCAGAAATTGCCTTTGTTTCAGTTTCCAGCTCACTCCAGGGTCTATACCATTAAGCCAAGCAGCAACAGACTGATATAATTTTATCTCTACCTTAGTAGTGGGTCCTATCTAACATTTTTATGTGGTTTGGGGGATGTTCTGGTTGGTATTCTTTTTCCCCTGTTCATTTTTGTAACCAAATAAAGTTGATGTAATGGGCGTGATCAAAATAAAAGTACACTGGTATGCCTACTAAAACACTATCCTCGATCTTCCTATTTCCCCCCAAGATTAGGGTCCTCATAGGTTTTTTTCTGGTACAGAAGCCTAGGGTCTACTTACAGGCATGACTATGCAATACATATTCAAGTATTTTCAAGTCCACTTTGCTCATGCCCATTACATTCATATTTCTGCATCCAGGACAAATACTATCAAAGTGTTCTTTCTTTCAACCAACCTAACAGAAAGATTGTTAATAAGTCATTTAACAAAAAAATAATGCAGTCTCTACATGCCTTGGTTATGCCAAACAGAGGGGTCAACTGACAGATGTAATGGGCGTGAGTGTAATGGACATTAGCATAATGGGCGTGAGTAAAATGCAGTGCAAGAATGTTGGCAGGCTAGATGCATTCCAAATACATCCTATATGTATTCTAAAATCACCTAGATCAATGCTGGTTTAGGTTATATTCCTGAGTGGCTGTCTGAAGCCTGGAAAAGTTGTTTCACTCACGCCCATTACACTCACGCCCATCACATTCATATTATTTCCTTATGTATTGTCAATATAAATCCTTTTTTCTTCATAGTGTTTCTTTGGGACCTTTTGTCAAATATGCTAACTGAAAATCATGTAGTTCCGACAAATATTTCTGTGATTTAGAGAAGAATTCATTTTGCTCACACCCATTACATTTTCATAATTTTGAATATCTGTAATAAAAACTGACCGCTTGGGATTTTGTGACGTGAATGAACCTTTCTAAAGAGCCAAGATATAGGGCTATCAATAAAATTATGTTTCTTAATCTAATTCTGAGTTTCCAAAAATGACCCTCTACCATGGACAAGTGCCCACTTTCAGTGGATTGACCAATCTATAAACTTTACTGACCGTGAGGCACATCATCAGCTGGGAGAAGGAGACCAGCCCATAGCCTGTAGCAAAAGAAAAAGAAGAAAATAATGAGAAAAAAAGAAAGAAGGAAAGAAAGTGAAAAGAAAAATAATTATGATAAAGTCATGATTCTCGTCTGTTGAACACCATTATGCTAGGTTTAATGAGAAAAAAAAAGAAAGGGCTTCAGTTTGAAAGTAGTTGAGAACTTTTGGCATGGTTACTGTTGTTCTATTGATTAGTAAAATATACAATGAAGTGCATGTAATGATAAATGTTGTTGATGTGTTGAAAGACGAACCTTGCCTTGCTGCACAGATTGTCATTTGCTGAAGGATGAGCTGAAAAAATATGTAAAATAATAGTGAATAATTATTTGATTGTCTTAAATCTTTTGTTTTTTTAATGATAATTAATGAAATAACCATTTTTATCTTTTACAAATACTTCTACTTGATCTTTTGAATGAGATATTAGTTTAAAAAAGATACAACCAAGAATTATAGAGAGAATGTTACAGTACTTTAGAATGGAGATAATATCATGTTTAAAGTCTCGGCCATTCCATATAAAATGTTTTTTAATGCTGCTTGCCTTTAAATAGTCATCCTGGCCACACCTTGGAGCTAAGAAACAAAAGCAGCTATAATTTACATTGATTTCAACCTTCAATTCGAAACAAGTGCATCATTTCACAAGAGTAGTGATGCTAAAGGTGTTTTCTCATTCACCAATGACACAGTATTTACAGATCTACCAACATGATTTAAGTGAGGCTCCGATTCAGTTATTACATAGAAAAGGCTTCATAACAGTCTATACGTAAACTTTTCCCCTCACATGCCAGTCGGTCCCGCAGAGTTCATTATCCTGCAGGCCCGGATTGAGCTTGACATGACTGAACAGCTCAAGATCATTTTTGTCAGGAAAGAAAACAAGAATTAATTCTTTATTCTAATCATTCAACTCTTTAAAGCTTAACAAGCAGTAATGTATAATGGTCCAATTTGTTATAACAGACAGATTGTAGCCCAAGGTCCCAAGATTTAACAGCGAAACATCTGGTCCTGCAGTCTGGCAATGTCCATGGGCCCAGCATTAATTTTGCTGGCAAAAGCCTCGGACTCGCGAGTTTTCATATTGACTGTCACAAGAATAAGTCTAAATAAAGGGCTGGTACTACTTCCATCGATCAAGTAAATTTTTGTCAGTTTGTTCTATGCATTTCTTATATAGAAATCTTCGGAATAGTAAATATTTGCCCAACCAATGCCAGCGGAACAACCCATTTAAAACGTCTTGACCAGAAACATTGATGAAAATTCAAATTGATAAAAATACACAAACACATGTATAATACTATATAACAAGAAAAATGTGGCAAGGACCACGCATAGGAGTTGCCACTCCTGTTACGTCATGTTCACCCCGTGACTTCACAGATGGCGTCACACGACGATTGTGACGTCATTCACAGAAACCGAAAACATAATAGGAGTTGCCCAGCGATTTTGCTTCGCAACATTGCTGGCCGCTGCGCGGCCTGGCAACTCCTAAAAAATGTAATTGTATTGACCATATTAAAAAGACTTTCAGCTTACATTGTGTGGCACAGCGTGCGGTTGCAGAACAGTCACAACACCCACATCTCTGAAACAGTCAAACATTGGTGTTGTATCGGTGCATCTTTGCGGTAGTAATTTTGATACTTAGTATCATGTGCATCTGTATGCAGTAGGAACGAAAAACTCAGAAATCAGTACCGAAATCAGAAAATTACCCCAAGGAATTCCCCAGGAACACCCCCCCCCCCCTCCATAAAGTTTTACTACTATGAATCCTAAAGCTCACTTGGTTTCACTCCTTCGAAATAACTGTTCTGGAATCTGCCAGGGATACTTGTAAAATTGAACAGTGAACCAGCAAAATTGGAATGCAGTGATTAGGGTAGACCGCCCCAGACTCGACCACTAGGCATGTTGATAGACCTTATGTCGACCACCCCACAATAACAGAATATTTCCAGAATTTATGAGTAATACTCTGGACATATGCAGGGTTTACTCATTTTAGCTAATGTAGTACAGCCATTCAATAATTCTCTGTTATTTGAAACACGTTAGTCTGGGGTGGTCAACATAAGGTACCTACATGCCTAGTGGTCGAGTCAGGGACGACTAACCCTAAATAGTGTAGTTTCTACAATGAAGCGCCAGGTGGTAGTCCAATAAAGCACTGAGTTACAAGGAATTTCAGTACAAAAATAAGAGTGACATCATTTTCTTTGCCCCAACGTTGCAGGAGACCCTGTGTTAGGTTGGTAAATGGGACCCTAACCCCATCCCTAACCCTAACCGGATCATTATCTTCATTTTGTGGAACGACTTGGGGGAATGGCTTGAGACACAGAAAATGACAGAAATGGACAAATTTAATGCTAAAATCAAAGAATTGATTAATGCATAGATCATGTCGACTTATACCTCCACTAATTGAGCATCACACTTGATTAATCGCAGATAATTTATTAACTTGAGATGATGTTTCAGTGATCTAAGCACCTTTATTTTGTATTCTGTACCCTATGTTCATAACTAACTGGATTAAGCATACAAGAATGCAAAACTGTATCTTTAAAAAAATTTGTGAGAGCCCAGACATAATTATCAAAATATTGAAAAATTGGACAATTTTATCTTCAAATCACTAACTTTACTGTAGTTCTGTTAATGATGCCCTGATTAGCTCCAGAACTGCTCTAACTAGTCCTCATTATGTCTAGTTTGGGGAAAATAAAACAGTAGAGGCCTCACTAAAACCAATTTTGTATCCTTGAGTGTTGAATGTCTGCCGAAGTGGAAAAAAATGAGGAAAATCCAAATTTCACAAAGGTAAAGGGGCCCCCAAAAGGTTTTTTTCAGCAATTGCAAAGCTGCTCTGTACCAAAATGGACTTAGGCTAGGGGCATCTTGTGGTAAAGTATTAGTTGGTTATATGGACTGAAAATATTTTTTTGGGGGAAAATGTTGAAATGAGGCGTCTGTGACGAAAACTAAAAATGCAATAAATTTAGATAAATATGTTTTTTTAGGTCAGGACATTGAATAATAATGTATCATAGTCTACCAAGAATAAATATTGTATAGATGATGCTTTGCAAGATTACAAGAACAGAATTTCATTTCTTTCGGAGGCGTCTGTGACGAAAACTCATTTTTGCGCTTTGGTGCTTGTTGTGGCCAAATAAGTAATGGGATTTTATTTATAACACATACAATTGATGAAGAGGAGTACAAAACATCATATCAACCACAGAAAAGTCAATTGAATACCCTCATTTCATGTACAGGTGGGAATTTCTGAAGCAATTTCAGGCAATTTTAGGTCAAACACAATTTTAGACCCACCAACTCTTGAATAAAATCAACAGAACATGTAGCAAATGCCCTAAAATAATTGGGATACATCATTTCTGCACATTTCAATCCATTTTTGACCTTAGGGCAGCATATGGTGCTCGCCAGAGAGAATTTTGTTCAACAGGAGTTTTCGTCACAGACGCCTCACAGATATAAGTCTGTATCAAATATCGCCCAAAATCAACATGGCAGCCACCTGCCAAGTCCAGGAGGCTTGCTGATTCAAACAAGCTATACTGTTTTCATCAAAATAAGACCAAATTAACCAAATCTAACCACATCAGCAAGTACTAGGGGATATAATCTTTGGACTGCGAAAGAAATTTTATCGGATTCCTAAACTTTGATGGCAAAATTTGTCAAAGTCTGCAGAGAATCTTCAGAAAATCTTTGATAAACAACCAGTTGTAACACTTATTTGACAAAAACAAGGCTCTCCCAAGTAATTGACTTCCACTGGGTAACAGCAGATGATTCTGACTTTGCAACAAACAAAATCATGAGGCGTCTGTGACGAAAACCCCCTATATGAGAAATGCTACACTGGAGGTCCACAGCCTACCAATGCTTGTCAGAATTGATAAGCTGGCTGTGATGGTTGATATGACATGTAAGAAACACAAATAGATACTTAAATAAATTAGCAACATTATAACATCTAGTTGAGGCGTCTGTGACGAAAACCCAGTCCACATGGACATTCTGACCCACAAATCAGGGACCATTTGACCGATGGCTAAAATCTTTATACCAACTTCACCCCTTTATAAGTTCTTTATGTGACATGTAATAGAGACATTATATCACTATTATTGATAGAGTTATTCTGACCTAAGAGTTATTGTCACAGACGCCTCGAAGAGTAAAATTCCACACATGAGTGACCATAGTAAAAAATTCTCAATCAACATCCACCTAAACTGACATAAATAGTGTAGGCCTAATATATGCCTAATACCACAGGCAATTTTGGGTGGGTTTCTAGTCTTTGAGTGGACAATAGAACATGTGCAAAATGACATAAACTGCAAAAAAAACAACAGAATTTTTAGTGATTGGGGGACTTTGGGTCACCTTAACTCAAAGAATTTTTACCCGACAGACACAAATGTATATTTTTCTGAAAGGCTAGAATGTCTTCTGTAAGATGAGACCATGGAAGACAAGATTGGATAAGCATAATTTATTCTATGGCTGCATAAAGGCCAAAAACCATGGTTTTCCAGGTTTTGTACACTTATTCTGACACTGACCCACATAGGGGCGGAAAAATGCCCCTATATTGTGAGTTAATTTGCCAATAAACAAAATTCAATTCAATTCCCCCCCTGTGCCTTTAGATGGAGAATGCAGGCCTGGCGAGTAACACACCTAGACACATTCAACCATCATGCCAATATGTATACAGGGTTGATATAGTCCTTGAGAGTTGACGTGAAGACATAAGTTACCCTTTTACATCGTTCCGTCCTCCAGAACCGCTCCTCGGCACTGTACCAGTGTCTACGCCAACCTCTACCATAGCTTCGTGTCTCAGATGAGTCATTACCATAATCATCCTCCTCCTGCTCCTGGTCATCGTCCTTATCACCAAGGGTGGCTTCCATAGTAATCAGTAGCATCAGGCCCAGGAGGAACAGGGTATGTTTCAGCATGGTGACTGATAATGAGAAAATTCTGAACCAAATGCAGAGAGGATAAGCTGTATTTTTTCTCTGTTGTTTCTACAACAGAACTTGGAATTCCATCAAGAAAATACCTTCTTTTAAAATGTTGATCATAATATCTATATTATGTTAGCTGCTGCCAATATATTGTTGAAATATTTTCATGTTTGAGTTTGAAATAGTAAGAAATGTTATAGCATTACCTGTGAGTTGTGCTACAACCTTCTTTTCTCCCAGTAAGACCTCTAATGTCCCCATGCAAATAATATCTTTCAGGGACACCTTGGATGGGATGGGCTCCGAAGCCCCTATGTCTCAAAATGTCCTATTCGTCAAAGATTGTAAGATAAAGCCAGTTTGCGACATAGGCACCACCTAAAGTCCCTAATTATCCCTCAAAATATTGAAATGTAGGGACAATGTCCCACAGCCCCTGTCTCACACACATTTCTGAGATATGTGTCATCTGACAGATAGGGACATGTCAGGCCCCTATCTTAGAAAAAATCGCTATCACTCACAACCCCTCTATTTCAAAGGTTTCTTTATCTGAGATATATAGGGACCACATGTAATCAGCTCCTATCACACAAATAATTATTACAAACTCTTCTTATGCAACAGTGTATATTCATGTGCTGAAAAAAACAATTGATATTGCTATGGCAGAGTAAAGACGTTTGAAGAATGACATTTTGAGACATGAGAACAATTCTTTGAACGTGTGAAATGACATCCGAAACGATATTTGTGACTCGGGAACCCCTACAGTAGTCTCTATGTTGCAAAAGGTTTGTGATATAGTCCTAGGGACAGAAGGTCTGAGAGGTATATATTTTGGGTCTCACATGGGCTATACTGCTCTCATGACCAAACACTCGTGGGTTAGGGTACATCGCCCCTGACTCGACCACTAGACTCCTTGGTACCTTATGTCGACCACTAATAGACCCCTAAAACGGTGTTTTATACATCCTGTATCCATAATTCTTGACACAGGAGTATAAGAGCAAGAATTAATGCATTGCATACTTGATTTATATTTTCTAAAAGTTATAACTAGTACCAAATATATAGTGTTTAACATAACATTTTTTGCTTACTTTATGCCTAGAATGTGTGCAGGAGTTCAGACAGTTGACCTCCTACTACCCCTCACAGGGGTTCCTAGTCATAACATACATTGAAATTTCTGATTGATTCCTTGTATGTAACCTCTGTCATATATAATACAAGATATTTATTTATTTGCATTTATGTCCACCTTGTAAGTGGTACCCTATATCAATCACCAACAGTACCATAACTCAGCCACTGTAAGTATATAGCAAACTACATGTACAGATGTATGTAGTTACAGGCTCACTGAGGCAGAACACCACTGACCTATTATGAACAGTACACTCCCACACATGCAAACAGTGAAGGTAGGAGTGGTTGAGTAAGGGTACAGGGATGGTTGAGTCATGGTACCAAATCTAGTTTAACATGGCTGACACTTTTTATAGATATATTCTGTCTCATATGATATCTAGATTTTACATATATGGATTCTAAGCTTACTGATGTCACCAATGGTATCAAGCAATGATGAGGCCATTTGAAATTTCCTTTTATAGAAAATATCTTAGCAAAGTCAATGCCACATGCTAGAGAGACGTCAAGTGGTTGAGTCAGGGGCGACTTACCCTATATGGCCCAGAGTGCTATATCCTTGTGTGGAGGATAGTCTTGTCCCCAAGGGACATCGTATCTCCCTTACTATTATCTGACAAAGACACCTATACCTATATACAATGTGAACCAACATCTCCCATTAGATCTGTCAAATTTTGATGGCTTAATTTGTCTATTCATGATCGATAGGGTAAAAAGGCGGCAGACTAATTCATATCAATTTGTATTAGATCAAACACCAACAGTGCTATAACTGCTCATCCTTTCACTTCTCGGTGACGTATTGAATCAAACTGTACTGAATAATTATGAGTATATCGATACTATCTATATCATTGAAAGCATGAAGGTGTATGTACAATCAATACCTCCAGTTGGTCAGTGGGCTTAATTCTGACCGTTCAACGCTGATTTCATGATCATATACATTTTTATAGTATAGGGGAACCATATTCGGCCAGTTGCCTAGCAAGGAGAGTTTTCCATAGCAGCTGATATCATTTTTGTCATTTGTCTAGCAACACGGGTCCTAGTCTGGTAGAATAGTGGCTTTATCCAAAAAAGGAAAACACCTACATACAAGGATTATTCTGATATATAATGAAATGACTAACGTTCAAATATCTGCGAGGCAAGAATATTGTCTTTTAGTAGGTAGCTTTATTTGAGGAGTTACCACTGGTTACAGAATTGACATCATATCTATTATAGATCTATATCACGATTCAATCATATTTTTATTTTCCTCTTTCCCTACTAATAAAAAGGAAATTCATCCACTTGCAGCCCAAGAATCATAACGACGGCCAAACATATCCAATCCTCTCCACCATTGAAAACATTGGTTCTTATTTTGAAGATTTCCTTGTGTTGCAGGTATTACATTCTTCAATGATTAACTGGACAGTTTTCACTTCCAAGGGAATCCACAGTTTGTCCTTGATCCCTCCTATGGAACTCTTCTTAGGTTGGGCCCTGCAAAATATCCAGGCAGCAGATTGATCACTACAAGTATTGATGTATGTACAACAGAAAGGGTCTAATTTAGCCAAAGAAAATTACAGGTGTAATTCTGGAGCCAATCAAAGAGATCAGATACGTCAAGAGTAGGCGTTACTGGTATCCTCTTTCTATGAAAACTGAAATTAGGGTATTTGAATTCATATTGTGGGTTATAACTTTAAAAGGTTAACACATACGGAACGTCTGCCTGTTGAGGAATGTTGTGCCGACTGAAGGACCACGTGTTGTACCAAAACCTAAGGCAGATAGAAACATTGAGAAGTTAATGTCAAACTCTAGATCCTATTTATTGACTATTAGATTCATATTAGGCCACGCTGAGGAGTTTCCATCCCCAGCTATGAACGTTCATATGCAGATGACCGATGGTCCCTAATGCATATTTTTTTTTTATCCGAATCATTAAAAGCAGATGACGGTATGTTGATTTCAATACAGATAAAGCAGACTTTGGTCAACCCTTTCACAAAATTTGACATTGTTCCTATAAACATGGCTCTTTAATCCTCATACATCCTCTCAGAATGCATGTTTGAATTCCGCCTTTTTATCTCTGTCCTTATCACTCTTCCCTCTTGTTTTTTTTATATTAAAACGGAATTTTCCATTGAAAACCCTCACCCGGTGTAAAAGCCTAACTCCACTGCGGTCATCGATTCCCTCAGTCACCATTCGATCAATATTCCGTCAACCATATTGGACAGATTGGTGACAAAATGGTAATGAAAAGCCCATTTCACCTATAAATGCGCACAAAAATGTAACGGAATGGTGACTAGCGGAAAGGTCACGGCACTGGAGTCTTTTATAAATTATTCCCTGAAAGAAGATGCCTACTACCTGGTTGAGTGCTGAAGTTTTCCCCCTGAAATTGAAATTCAGATGTTCATTATTGTCCAACAAACATATTGGACTAAAATTGATATAAAACCTTTTCGTAATTTCTACTACGATTTTTTTTAAACTGATCATCACTCTAAATAAAGGAACACTAGTTAATGCTTTGCCTTATGTTTTTATTTATCTATTTAAAATGCACACATTTTAATCACTGGATTAAATTATGTATCTACAATTGACAATCAAACTGTTACACTCACCGTGAGACACCGCATCAGTTCGTTGAAAGAGATTTGCCCAAACCCTGTACCAAATAAAGACAAGAGCAATATATCATATAATATTATAAGGACATGCTTTATTTCTGAACATAATTGTGTTGAAAGTGTACTCCAATAGGGAAATAGTGTGTGTGTTTGATCTGTGCTGTATTAAATCCTGAAGTAACGGAATGAAGGGCCGTGTTTTTAATTAACTTCGGTATACCCAAACTATATACGGACCAGAAACATGCATAATGGGCTATATATTTCAAATATTACTGAAACGACACACGCACTTGTACAGGTGTAAAGACCCTATTTCAAAGTTGTTAAATTTAAAGTTGTGAAATAGCATCAGAATAGGCTTCTAAATAAGCTCCCCATATATGATTTCAAGTAGGCTCTACCCCCAGTGCTTTTTCAAGACCTGGGTTTATTCAAGACTTGCATGGATTTGAGTCTTTTTTGAAATAATTACACCTCTATACCCGGCGCTTTTTTAAGACCTGCACCTATACAGGCCAATACGGTAATTTTGATGTGTGGAAAGACTAACCTTGTCGTAATGCACAGATTGACATTTGCTGTAGGAAGAGCTGAAAGGTGTTTGAAATAATAAAAGAATAGACTGATTATTCATCAATCTAAAAGCCCTTTGTTACAGGGAGCATACTATTGGTTATCATTTTCCAATTCTCAGGGGAAAAAACTCTATTTGATTATTATTCAACAATAAGGTAACTACCCTGCTAGCACAACTCATCCAAATGATGTCTTTTTTATGCAAATCACATGAGTTTTCACGTAAGAATGATGTTAATTGCACGAGTTGTGCTAGCTGGGTAACACTCAAATCAATATGAATTGTGGAGCGACTTCATAATTTAATGCATCATATATTATGATTGCAATTAAAGGTTCAATCATGTATTTTAGAGAACAGAGTCGAATATATATCATGACACCACTTGCCTTGAAATAATCATCTTGGCTACACCTTGAAGCTGAAAACAACAGAGACAACCTTTTAGTATTAGCTTTAAACCTTGATTGGAAAAAAAACATACAATTTTTTCACGGTGCAATACCTAACATATTGTTTGAAAATGATTCAAAGATTTACTCAAAAGAGTTTTTATAGTTGACAAAGGGTTGTAACAATTAGTCCCAGCGAGGGGTTGTCCAACGAGGTAATGGCAAGTGAGATAATGTTAAGTGAGTCTTACTCAATCATCTTCCTTTTTATTATCTCATCTTATGTGAATGCTGTCAGAGATGTTAAAACTTCCACATCGGTTACTTGTGAAAGTAAATTTATAAATTTGAGCATTTTGAATGCTAGTTACTTAAAGCGAAATTGTTATCTCTCACGGAGAAATGTAGCCACGTAGGTAAATTAATGGGGATGTTGTATTAACACAGAAATAAATCATGTCAGCTTACATTGTGTGGCACAGCGTGTGGTTGAAGAACAGTCACAACACCCACATCTCTGAAATATAATATATAACTGTAGTAAAACATCATATCTTTGAGGTGCACCCTGAGAATCTGTGGCGAGGAAATTCCCAGTACTGCAATGGACCATCATGGTGCCGACTCCTTGGGCGTGTATATCAAGGCATGTCTATATACAAACTAAAGGCGTGTAATAAACCATGGGTCCAATACACACTGTTTTTATTGTGCCATAAATTGGAATTGACTTAATCATTGGGGAGGAAATATCAACTCAGCACTATTACAATGTATATGTATCACCCCTCATCATGCTCAACATAATTGCCTTTTGAAGTATACAGGTCTGCACTTATAAAACTCTGCTAGCCAGTCTCCCCGTGTTTATGCAGGGCCTACACTCATTTGATGTCTTTTAAAGACAGGTTTTGCGTCTATACCCATGTACACAAATAAGACATCCTTTGATCACTATATTGTTCGCACTGGTGTTTTAAGACACCAGATAATATTGGAATAGACAACTATATTTTCCTTCCAGAAGGTGAAGATAACATGAGTGTCCCTTTCTGAAATGTGTATTAAAGTTAATGAAGTTTTTAATGGAAAGTTTAACCACAAAGTTGTTACCCTTTGGCATCGTCTCCTCCAGTGGCACCAGCGTCCACGCATGCGTCTACCCCAGTGTTCTTCAGAATCCTCCTGGTCGCCATAATCATACCCCTCTGGGGCTTCCTCCTCCTGCCCCTGGTCTTCATCCTCATCACCCAGAGTGGACTCCATCGTAACCAGTAGCATCAGGCCCAGGAGGAATAGGACAGGTCTCACCATAGTGAATCACTGTGAGAAATAGAGATCAAACCCACAGTGAATGACTCTCAGGAATTTAATAATCTTTTCAAGTTGTTGCTATACTCGGAATTCCATAAAAAGAATGCCTTCTTTTTAAATCTGTAAAAATCTTTGAATATCTAAATTGTCACAGGAAACTTCAACTGAAGCTTACAATGTAATATCGGTTTATGTTCTTATTCAAGTTTCAGAATGGCAATGCATTGCATAAAATACCATAAAACTACCTGTGAATGGTGCGGCAACCTCCTATTCCCCGGGTAAGATCTCTAATGGTTCCAGGCACCTGAGACGTTTGCAAGACACCCGGGAAGCAGTGGCACTATCCTTCTCTCACGACTATCAAACAGACATGGGCTATAAAACCCACAGTGCTATAACTGATCACCCCGTGGAGACTGCGTTTTTTGTCCTCTGGGGGAGTCCTTTATCTCTTGATATGGTAATGGTACAAAGAAATAATAAATAAATAGTAAACCAATATAGAATGTGAATCAGCATCTTCCGTTACAAATGCATCATACGGCTTAATAGCTATCAAAATTATGGGTCAAATTATGACTTCATGTCCTTGTCCAGAATGCATCAATATATCTTTGGCAAGTCAACTCTCCAGCACTAAAATTGATGCATCATATCGACCCTTTATAACAGGCAGTATTTGTATAGCTACCATGGTTGTATTCATGCACCACAACAAAAACTTTACATGAAGCATTGACCCTTTAAGGGCGGTTAATGTAAAGGTGTCTCGTGCATATTTGTCGGCATGATCAATGCACCAATGATGTGCTGGTGAGTCTGCCCGCCAGCATTTCATTGCCACATCAAACCAAACCCCTGAGAGTGTACCATCCGCGTAGGGTCGGCATGATTCATGACTATAGCCCAGGTGAGTTACTCACCTAAAGCGCTGGTTCCACAGGGAGAAATCGGTCGTAAATAAAGTAGTACAACCGATTCTTAGTGAAATACGACCGACCGATTTCACTTTTTGTTGGATCCACAGGGTATATTCCGACCGATTTACTCCCGACTGACTGGGAAAGTGTTTTATGGTGAAGTCGGATTAAAAGACACAACCGATTTATTCCTGTGGATCCAGTTATCCGACGTCGGTTTAGAGTTAATACGAGCGACTTTCAAGTATTTTTTTGTAATCCGACTAATCATAAAAAATGATAAATTTAATGCCTTGTACGACCGACTGACTTGTCACAGCGCCATCTACATGTTCATGCACAGACTATCGTTTCCCCTTCAAAAAGACAGGTGGCACCCGAGCGGTTTCTATCACATGTCGGTCATGTGACTAGAGGTTTGGTCATACAACCATCAAAATGGCGGGCGGCAAGAATGAGACGAAGGGAGCTAAAACTAAAGGTAAAAGGGCTCTTGGTACCACAACCAGACGTCGGCGTCAAGCAGTCCCTGTCAGTAATGCTGAGGAAACTCCAGAGGTTCAAGATACGTCCCAAACAGAGACGACTGAGACCGTTAACCCCGGCAGTTCGTCTGTGACATCTCGGCGCGGTCGGCCAAAGAAAAATGTGGCAGAAAGCAAACAGGTAGGCGCCTTCTTTCCCACCTGAAAACCAATCTTAACATTTATATTTTTTCTACGGCTACCTCATTTTAATACACTGTAGTCTCCCATGCACTGAAGCACATCCTTTCCCTCCATGTGTCACAGGTTTTGAGCCTAAATCATGGTGTAGGTCTAGTGGTGGGATGTACTCCCTTGTTTTCAATACAGTACCTTTAAGCCCCCCCCACCCCACTGAAAATCTGTTATGTTCATATAACGTCAAATACAGGGTCCCCTTATTTTTCTTTTTTTCAGGTGTCCTCGTGTTCTGGAAAAGAAGTGGCTGAAGCATATTCACCAGTTAAATCGTCAGGGAAAAGTTCTGCCTTGAAGAAATTGGAGGACCATTATGCATCTACCGGTAGCCGTCCCCCTGTGCAGAAAACCACTCCATCTTCCCCTGCTCGTGAATCTTTCTCAGAGGACGGTCCTGGTGACGAGTATGAGACTGGAAAGCCAGAAACCGACGAAGAAAAAGACAATCCTTCCCCCTCCCCCCCCATGTGACACACAACCCAGGCGAAAAAAAAATCTGTCTTTGGCTGTAGGTTCTTATGAAGAGAGTGAAGACAATATGGAGGACGTTGATAATGTGCAAACTCCTCCCAACAAGACATCCTCTCTGAAAAGAGCCCCCACCCCCTATCGGTCGAGGACCAGTGAAGTAGATGTGGAGGATGATCGGTGGTCAAAGATTTCGTGGTACAGGTAGGAACACTGTGTCACATGCTCATACCTCCACTCCCTAATCCAAATCCAGGACAGATTATCAGGAGGAAGGAGACGATGTGGGATCCATGGCTGAGGAAGAGGACAGCATGGACGAGGCAGAAGAGAAGGCTAAAATGGCTGAAATGGCCAAGCAACTCGCTGCCTACAACCGGAAACAACTCAAAAAGCAGGTGGAGTGGTCCCTAACAAGCAGCGAGTTGGAGAACACTCCTCTAAAGATCGGGGTCGGATCTGATTACCTAGCCAAGGATCCAGATGAGGTAGATATGAGGACAATGACAATCGTGGTAACTTAGTGCTAGATAATGAGTTCGATGATATTACAGACACACCCTCCAAGGAGATGTGGAAAGGTGGGAAAGAGGAAGAACTTTGCCAAATGTGGAGCGAAGAGAAACATCTGTATATTACTAGTCACCCACAGCACAGAGATCCAAGAAAGAGGGACGACACAATCAGTCAGTTCGCTGCAATTCTCAATGTAAAACGTGAGTTTTTTTATTTAATTTGTTTAAAAAAAAAAATTGAAGTTAAAAAGAAGACGGTTTAGTGCATGTGTTCTGCATAAAAAAAATAATGTTATTGTTTCTATCCAGTCTTGACTCTATATTTTTACTTTTATTAAGTCCTCTATCACATTCAAAGTATAATTAATTTAATAAATTAAAAAAAAAAGAAGTTTAAGTGATGTTGTATACACGATTATTTAATTTTTCTATCATGTTTCAATATTTTGCAGCCAAGGATGTCAAGACCGGTATGAACAGTCTCCGCACTCAGTACACTAAACTGAAGAAGGAGCACCCCATTGGGTCGGCCAGAGAGGACTTAACAGATCGGCAATATGAGATTATGCGCCTTTGCAACTTTATGAGGGGTGAACCTGCAGTACGTCCCTCTGTGAGCAACTACAGGAGAAAACTCATAGAATCTGAAGAACAACCCCTGCCTACCGCACGGAAGTTCCATACATTGTCAACCTCCACGGCCAAAAAAGACAGATTCATATTGGTGAGTCAACATGTCCATGAAATAAATAGAAACTGAAGTCTAAATAGATTACCTACTGCATACTCATTTGCAATTTTTGTTTGCCCCTTGATAATTTGTTTATTTCGAATTTATTAAAATGGAAATGACATTTACTCTACTATAATTATTTTACTACATCCTCTGGCGACTACAAGATTTCTTACCAATTTTTTTTTTCCAGACCTGGTTTTTTAATGTGAATTAAAGTTATTGTGCTGTTCACCCAAAGTAAAGTGTCTGAAATAAAATGTTTCAAAAAAATTCTCATCTCCATTGATATGGCAAATATTTTTTTAATATTTCTCTTTCAGACTTCTGCTGCAGCTAAGTCGCTTGGGGTTAGGAAACTGGACCACGTCGAGGCTATTGACCTGACTGACAGCACACCTCCCGAGCAGAAGATTCTGAGCAAGAAAGAAGCTCTGGCAAGAAAAATTATAGACATTGATGACCTGGACGACGACAACGACTTTCAAGAAGTGTCTTCTCCCCGTCGGTCGCCTAGGCAACAAGCCAAGGGTAAACACAGTGCAGTCGCTCCTTCCACGTCGGGAGTCAGAAAAGGTGGTGGGAATGCTCCTGTGAAGGGCCGATCAGGCAAAACCAAAGAGCAAGTGGAGGCCGTTAAAGCAGAAAATCCCACTATAGCCTATCCCATGTCGGAGGCAAAGAGAAAGAAGCTGGAGTTGGAGGAAAAGCGGAGGAAGGAGGCAGAAGCAGCCAAAAAAAAGGAGCTGGAGGCTAAAAAGAAATCTGATTTGGACGCCAAGAAAACTCTCAGTCTAGCTCAGAGGACCTTCTCATCAGATTATGGGGACATTGATGACTCTGAATGGTTCATGCAGCAAGGGACCACTTTTCGTCGTGATAATGAGCAGAAAAAAAGTAATAAAAAAAAGGACGTCCAACAGGCCCTTATTGATAAAACTGAACAGCTAGCCAAAGTAACCACAAGCTTGGCAGACTTTGGGAGAGGTATGGCTGAGCGCCACGCCAAGTCGGACGAGCCAGAGGAGTGTGATGACACGAAGTGGGTCAAAACTTTGGTTCCCCACCTCCGACAGCTGAGTGCCACAAAAAAAAGGAAAGTCATGATACATATAACACAGTATATTTTTGAAGCCCTTGAGGAAGAGGGACAATGAGAATTTTCTTGAAAAAGTACCTATCCTTGCCTATAGAGATGTTAGGTTTGACATGTTAATAGCATGTTGCTACTTGTTGTTTTTTTTGGTGGATACTACCAGAAGTTGTTCAAGTTTCATGTTATTCGCCACAGTTGATGGATTTTTAGGTAGTTGTATTTATTTATCCTAGACGCTCATACTTGTCTAAAAGACTTGGTTATTATTTTAACTCGTTCAAGATCTGTAATGCGATGGTGTGGAACGGGAAACTATTCTATCACAAATGACACAAGAAGTGACTGTTGAAAATGCAAAGAAACATATAAGATTTTATTTATTTCTGTTCTCATGAAACATCTCATTTCACCAACATGTTAAGAAGCAAATAATACTTCACATAGTCGACCAGGTGCTAAAACTTACATGACAATTGGTGCTGTATTTATGTGAATATGTATGTGTAACGATTCTAAAATAACGTGATCAAACAAGAAGACGTCAGATATCATCTGCATATGTGGCACGGATAAAGAAAATGTCCACATAAATGTTTGAGCAACTACTGGCTGATAGAAATATATTTAATTTGGATAATCAGATTCTGTAGTAGTCCCTCTGAATAATAACGTCTGACATATAATTTGAAGTCGCTCAGAAATGGCCTGAATATATTATTTACACGATGCCATTTCCATCTGACCATATGACATGTAATGTAAATGATTAAAAAAAAACATTACATGTTAATTCCCTCCAACTTAAACGCCTCAAAATATATGAGCCGACCGACGTTGTTTCACAAGACTTGTTGTCCCAGTCTGTGAAAAGGGAGCAGCAATGTAGGTCACACAACATGTATTACAACTCTAATAAATCTGTCTGCCATGTTACATGCATATGAAGAATAAAAGTTACACGTTTGTGTTGATATAGAAAAGGTAGACTTGTGTAAATTTTATTACATGTGTATATAAAAATATTTTTTTATTACCTGAAACAGGTAAAATAGATAAATAGTATCTCTACTTATCACTTTCAAATACTTGGCCACCAATAAAGGTTATTTCACTTAAAATTTAGAATAAATTTTGTACATGTTATACCTGAAAACCACAAAAGACAAGGAGTACAGTCTTCACTTTGAACAGTTCTCTGAGGGTTCAATCTCCATAGAAAAGGTTTCAGGATGGTCTCATACTGCCATTTGCATTCACCTTCTTTCGTCAGACACCAATACTGGAGACTTTCCCTCACCTGCCTGACATACTGTAATTGATTTTTCTTGCTTAGTCGTCGGTCGGTTGACACCAGCTGGATCTCCTTCCTCCATTCCCCCCTGTGCAGCCTGTAGTCCTTGTCTTCCCAATCGGTCGACGGTTTAGACATGTAGGTGTTGGGTACTCTGGCTTTTAGGAAGTTGTGCAGACAAATTATGGCCATGACCACGTCCCTTGCGCCCTCTGGCTCCATGTCTATCTCTCGTCGCAGTATCCTAAATCGGGTTGTCATGATTCCAAACGTGTTTTCAACCACTCTCCTTGGTCGGCATATTCTGTAGTTGAAAATCCTTTGAGTGAGGGTCAAATTAGCCTGTAGGTAAGGCTTCATCAGCTGCGGACCAAGGGAAAAGGCGTCATCACCAATGAAGAAGTAATTCATTGGACCCTGGTGACCTGGGAAGGGTTCAGGAGGGGGAACCCCAAGGGGGTTGGTGGGATCCTCTATGTCTTTATTGAACTGGGACTCCGACCAGAGTGAAGAATCTGACGCCTTGCCCTCTGCGCCGACATCCACATACAGAAATCGGTAGTCGGCATCTACTACTGCGAGCAAAACGATGCTGTAGAAGGACTTATAATTGTAGTATTCAGAACCGGAGTTCCTTGGTCTCCTGATCCTGACATGCTTGCCATCAACAGCCCCTAGGACGTGTGGGAAATTCCACTTATCGTGGAAACCTTTGGCTATAGCCCGCCAATCGGCCTCACAGCTTGGAGTCTGCAAAGTAAAATGAAAAAAAATTTATGAAATGCCTGATTGCTTTGCACATCCACCTGTGCTAATCCGACAAATTTAGGTCTTTGGAATCACCGCTTAAGGTAGAAATGTTAAATTGCTTTGGTTCCAAGTAATATATTACTATGAAGAAAATTCTTTTTTTTTAAATATTAAATCACATTACAGGGCTTTAAAAAAAACAATCTGATCCGATTATTTATTATGTAGGTCTGTGTCTGGGGGGAAAGTAGAACATACCTTCAGATAGTCCTCATGCAGCACTCTGTAAAGAGCTCTGCACATGTCCCTGATTATGGGCAGCACCGTCTATTCAGCTACTAGGTAGGATTGGTGTAGGGAGAACACGCTATCACCTGTTAAAAGATTTTTTTTCTTTATGTCAACCATGGTGAAGTATAAAGGAAAAAGGATTATCTCAGTAGGACGCCCATTCAGGACTTTTTTATTGCTCTCCAGTTTTTTTTTTATCTGTATCATGTAGCCAGAGACACTTTAATAGACATGACTGTTAGAAATGTATTTTAGAATTTTTATCTTAGAGAAAAAATTATACCCATGTGCCAGGTAACGAATCGTGAGGGAAAGTCGGTCTTCTACAGGAATCGCTCATCGCCAATTGGTGTCCTGGCGCTGAATAAGAGGTCGTACCAAATCCAGCAGTTCCTTGTGAAGACAGGGCATCATACGTGTAGTGCGTTGGTACTCATCGATACAGCCAAGCTGAGGATTAAAAAAATAAAGACCTAGGTGATATACCTAGAAAATGAAAATAATACCAGCTGACAATGTATATTGAACAGGTTAACAATAACATGTCAGAAATAAACACTACATGGATGAAAGTAAATACCACAAAAAATTATACCTACATCCAAAAAATTAATACATATAGTAATAAATAAGGAGGGGGTCGCCTTTGAAAAAATTATAAAAAAATTATTTCTCATATAAAGCAAAGCATGACCTGTTCCAGGCAGGTATGACTTTCTATGTGCAGAAGCAGTATGACCTACATAAGAAAATCGGTTAGACTGGCAGAACTCGGACTGTAGGGGAAAATAGGAGAGCACGACCTACATGAGCTGCTCACTATAAGATGCTTAACCCTTACGTGCCCAGAATAGCAAAAGTGCGCTCTTAAGCAAGTATATATGTTCAATAGACCACCATTGGTTCAATTTCAATCAGATCAAGATGATTTTAACATCAGAAGTTTCGTAATGACAAGGGCTTTCCAAAGATACCAAAAATGTTATGGTGCATCATGTATATAATTATTAATAAATCATCTTGCAGGACATAATGAATTGAAAATAGGCTTAAAATACATGAAAAGTGCGCGCTCTGGCCATGAAAATACAGGGAAAATAGAGAAAATTCACTAAATTCACAAAAATATTGATGAAAATACTAAAAAATATTAATGAAATATTTTGCATGTGATTTTTCCCCAAGGATATCCAGTTATAATATATTTCTGTCCAATTTGAATCAATAAGGCCTTCCTTGAAATGTTAGAATAATGCTCTATGGGTTGAAAATATGCTATTCACCACCAAAATAAAAAAAAAAGAATATTAAAAAAAAACAGATTTTCTGGGCAACTTCATCTCAATCAGACCGTTTCAACTTCATGTACCATCATCATTCCCTACTGACTCATATAGCACTCTTACATATGATTCATATTACATTTTCTGAAAGCTATTTAACTTCCCTCTTAGTTACCATTGAAATCAGTGCTTTAATGTGGACATGGTATAGATAATATCCTATACTATGTCAGGATTGTTGGATAAATCAGCTTCCTCAAAATAATTCTGGGCACAAAAGGGTTAAGGTTGTGAGTCAATGCCACTTTAACATTTCGATGTAGTCTGCCTTAAAAAAACTACATGACATTACAAAGCGACATTCTGAGAACATCGGCTCTGTTAACAACTTGGCGCCCGACTGACTGACAAAGGACTGGTATGATCTGCTCACCTTGAGGAGATCGACTTCCAACTTGGCCATCGTATTCCTCTGCGTCGGATCATCCCTGTCCCCAGAGTAGGGGTCCCGCCACCATATAGGGCTTCTTCTCTTTATCCCATTGACAATGAGAACGTCGTCTAGGTGGTCCTGCACGGCATAGGAAACAGCAGCCGCGATGACTGTGAAACGAGTCCACTCCTCTGCCTTTCTCTTTGCCATCTTGAACTGTTCCTACTCACTCTCTACAGCTCTGCAGTCACATGTCCAGTCACGTGATATAAACAGCAAACCTTGTGCCACGTGTTTCACTAAGACGGCCTAACACGACCTACCGACTGACTTGTGTGGAACCAAAATGCCCAATAATCGGTCGTAACATGATCGGACGACGTTCAGTGGAGCCAAGATTATGACTCTTCCTGGGAGGATCGGTCGGTCGGATTTCTTTTTTTAATCCGACCGACCTCTGTGGAACCAGCGCTTAAGCTGCATTCATGCATCATGATAACCAATGGGTATGATGAGGCTAACTTACTAGATCCTTATATTTGGCTACTTTATCGTGATGCCATGCAGCACCAGGAACCCCCACGTTATTTGCAGAGCACGGGGAGCCAGTAGCCGAGTCCTGAATCAATATTGTCAGATCTTTAAATAGACGTATGGCATGTCAAAATAGAGAGCTAGGTCCTTTTGAAAAGTATTGAATATTTGGATGAGCTGAAGGCAAAATAAAGTATGTCTTGTTAAGTATAACGTTCATCCCGGTATTATATAATTGAGTTTTGAGTTGAATAATTGTTATTGGCATAAAGCATCATACAGGTAAGCTTTTTCAGGTAAGCCAAAAATGAACAATTATATATTGCTCACATTGAATCGAGGGGATAAATATTATCGATATTGAAAACAATGATTCGGACATTGGAATGTTACTTTTCAAGGTCAGTGAAACGATATTATTCAAAATATACAACGATTATAGCATTTTATGGCATGTCTACATCTTTTCATCGTTTATTTGGCACTGTCAGGATTAATTGTCGTCCAAATCGAGTTTTAAACACACACCCTACCCACTTAGCAAAAAAAAAAAAAATTACAAAAAAATAAATATAAATAAAACACAACAAAAATCTTTCTACGTTGAAAAGGGGCTTTTTTGTGCTTTTCTTTTTTGCCGATTGGGTAGAGGTTAGCAATACCTTAGTCACAGTAGTAGCCCCGCACTGAATTTGATTTGATTGCTGCTGCCACCTGGTGCTAATTTCATTAAGTAATCAGGCCCAAGTCTCTCTTGCCCATGTCATATTCACTGACTTACTAACTCGTGACCATCCTTTTATAACTGCATGGTATGGTTATCATATTTTCAGTCATAACAACTTGTAACCTATGATTATGATTAATACAATGTTAAAACAATGCAAACATTTTGAGATTTTAGATATGCTGTGGTGGACTTTGAATGTCTGAGTTTCAACTCCAAATCTTTCATGACAGATCACAAATCTTCAAGTGAAAGGAGATGACCATATTTTGCTAGTTAAACGTGCTTCTCTATCATCAGATCATGAGTCAAGTTCTGTATAATTTAATAGCCAACGTTAACTAACTGACTCTGACATTTTCCAAAAGGTAAGTATTTGCTCGTAAACCTCGCCATTACAGCAAGAAGCTTCAATAGATAGGAGGTGAAACTCAGAGCTTTACCTATGGACACAGTGTAACAGCCCCCCCCTCTACCCCCCCTTCAAAGTAGGCTCCCTTTTGTGTTCAGTATTAAGTCCTATGTAGGATAAGGGGGTTTATAGAGATGTCAGTAATCTTTATCACAGTGATATCAAATGGAAACAAGGGGCCACCTATACCAGAAAATCCTGCTGAATCCAGAATTTGTGATCTTGATTCTCAAAATTTGACCAAAGGTACCTAAAAAGGAGGTTTGATGATGAGAATATTTTAAAAATGTACAAAAGTTATATTGAAAATGATTGGAACTATTTATAGATGCAACATGCTAATCAAAGTCAATACCTGAATCTACATATCCTAATGTGTGCCTATCTCAACCTGACAAGTACTCTACCTGTGTATGGCTCTGCCTCTCCCACATACTGCCTATATCTTAGTCTACCTATCACTCATACTACCTATCCCTTGAAGCATCCAGAGTTTAATTAGGTTTTCTCTCAAATGGCTTAAAGGATTAAAGTTTACCCTTCACCTTTGCACCTAATTTTCTCTGTACATTCTTACCATTAGTCTACCTATCCTCAATCTGCCTATCATTCACTTTACCTATCCCTCATGGTGACTATCCCCCAACTCTTCATATCCCTCATGTTTGACTGGCACATCTGTGATATTACCTAGCACCAATGTATCTTTTGAATATGCTCACCTTACAAGGTACCCTCTGTACATATCTCTTAAACTGTTTATTACCTATCCTCCTTGCTACCCATCCTCTTCAATACCTATCCCTCAAGCTCACTTTATAGCTTTCCTACCTATCACAGCTTGATCAGCTGGGATA
The DNA here is from genome assembly GCA_949317995.1 of Acholoe squamosa. Classification (NCBI taxonomy): domain Eukaryota; kingdom Metazoa; phylum Annelida; class Polychaeta; order Phyllodocida; family Polynoidae; genus Acholoe; species Acholoe squamosa. Next base: position 41,573,816 of record OX439049.1, read on the forward strand.
GCTCACAACCAACCTTCATTTTGATCTCTTAGTCAACCTATCCCCTAAGGAACAAATTTAACAGTCTACCTCACACATACATCTACCTATCACTCATGCTATATATTATTGAGGTTACCTATCCTTGAGGCTGCCTATCCTTCATGGTATATAGCCCTCAGTTTTTTAACTTCTCAAGTGGGATAGCATGAACGATATGCAGCATGAAGGATAGGAAGAGGGGAATAAACAAAATACATGTAGGATAGGAAGTTAGCTAGTCTACTGATAGCCATGGTGAGGCATTTTAGAAAAGCATGATAATTCAATGGCCTGAGGGATATGTAAGGTAAACATGAGTGATATGCAGATTTGAGGATAGGTACAATGAGCGATAGGTATATTTCACAAGGCATAGACTATAAGAGCTACTATAAAGGTAGAAAGAATAGCATACAAGGTGAGAGATACATAGATAGCTGGTTAGGTAGACAGAGGGCTATATACCATGAAGGATAGGCAGCCTCAAGGATAGGTAACCTCAAGGATATATAGCATGAGTGATCAGTAGATGTATGCTTGAGGTAGACTGTTGGATTTGTTCTTTAGGGGATAGAGATCATAACAAAGGTTGGATGTGAGCTATCCCAGCTGATCAAGCTGTGATAGGCAGGAAAGCTATAAAGTGAGCTTGAGGGATAGGTATTGAAGAGGATGGGTAGCAAGGAGGATAGGTAATAAACAGTTTAAGAGATAGGTACAGAGGGTACCTTGTAAGGTGAGCATATTCAAAAGATACATTGTTGCTAGGTAATATCACAAATGTGCCAGTCAAATATGAGGGATGTGCAGATTTGGGGGATAGTCACCATGAGTGATAGGTTAAGTGAATGATAGGCAGATTGAGGATAGGTAGACTAATGGTAAGAATGTACAGAGAAAATTAGGTACAAAGGTGAGGGGTAAACTTTAATCCTTTAAGCCATGTGAGGGAAAACCTAATTAAACTCTAGATGTTTCAGGGGATAGGTAGTATGAGTGATAGGCAGACTAAGGGATAGGCAGTATGTGGGAGAGGTAGAGCCATACGCAAGCAGAGTACTTGTCAGGTTCGGAAAGGCAAACATTGGGATATGTAGATTGAGGTACTGATTTTGATTAGCATGTTGCATCTATAAAAAGTTCCAATCATTTTCAATATAACTTTTGTACATTTTTAAAATATTCTCATCATCAAACCTCATTTTTAGGTACCTTTGGCCAAATTTTGAGAATCAAGACCACAAATTTTGGATTCAGCAGGATTTTCTGGTATAGGTGGCCCCTTGTTTCCATTCGATATCACTCTGATAAAGATTCCTGACATCTCTATAAACCCCCTTATCCTACATAGGACTCAATACTGAATACAAAAGGGAGCCTACTTTGAAGGGGGGTAGAGGGGGGTGGCTTGCACTATAGGACTCTATGGAGTAACATATCCTAGGGAACCTATACTATTCTTGATTACAGGCACTTAGCTTAAGCTTCATTTCATTTAGGTGACCACGTGTTTTTTTTATATAACAAAATTAAAAATGATTATTCGACGTTTTAATTCAGTTAACCTGTGCACGAAGAACATAGCATACCTTATGTTATGTGCAGGTCTTTCTGCTCCAATCTGACAAGTGAATGATTGTATGAATAAAGACAGTTACCTCTGTTATGCATCAATAATGATGAAAAATAAATGTAGAGTTCCTACGAATATTTTCTACTTCATATAGGCCTAAATGTTATGAAATGGTAGGATGAGATTGTCTGGTACTACTAAATGGGAAACCAACTTAATATCATATTCAAGGACTGCTTCCACCGTAGCCGATTGAGAAAAATCGGTCAAATAAGGGATCAAAATTCACGTTTTTTATGGTACATTCCCGATGTATTTCCCCACAATTCCGGCAAAATTAGATTACCGCAAGTGGGCAGAAATGCATCAGGAAGATGGCCGTTTTATTCCCGATTCAAAATCGGGAATAAACGGCTTGGATAGAACACCCGCTTTAATATGGCATCAACTTTAAACTATTATACGGATTATGTATTTCTGTATAAAGTCATTATCTTTGTATGGTCTCAATAGACTGCCGTGGACATAATAGTTGTGGGCTATACCATTTGAGTAGTTCTATTCTATACAATAGGCTAATTTCTGGTACCTTGGAGAGCAGGTGTTATTTTGTCAGTATTACCTGTATAAGGGTACCTCGATATGAGAACACAGGGGTACAAGGTCATTTAGGGTGTGGTCATAATTTAATAACAGGGGTGGGGGGGGGGGACAAAAAGAAATTGAGTGAAAAAGGCTGTGTACTACTAAACAATAAATGTGGGGTACAGAGAAATCTAAGACCCCTCTGAGGGGAGGCACAGAAACATTTTCAGCAGCTCACGCACAGAATTTCACCAACCTCCCTGTTGTTAAAAAATGACCACTCCCTTAGTTTGGAGTGTAGGGTAGTTTCCCCACGAACCGACACTGTAGCTGGTTAGTGCCTGATTTCGACTTATCCAGGCTAACAGTTCTTTCAGAGGACATACAGGACCTGATAAAATGGATCGGGTTTGTGTTGTCATGGAGTTCACAAATAAAAAGCTTTTTATGGGGTGGATATATTTTGAGTCTTTTTAATGTTTAAAACAAACATTTGGAGAACTTACGAACCTGGGAAAATAAAATTATTTTGACACTAAAAAAGTATTTTCTGTCAAGTGCCGTAATATCCCGCGTATAAGGCGCGTATTATACGGGGGGTTTAGTTCTAATTGGATCCACAAGGGGGACACCAAGACCTTTCTTTTGATATGTTACACTACCATATAAGCTCATCTGCTGTATTTGGGGTCCAGGAGGGTCACATTTTGAAAATCCATTCATTAGAACAAAAGTTATGAATTTTTTATTTTTTTGACCATATTCTGAAACTCTGGGTGTGCCTTATACGCGGGATGCGCCTTATACGCGGGAGATTACAGTAGGTAGGGATCTGCACAAACCAGAAACCATACCAATGGATTATTCAAAATGTTAGACACTATTTTACATCAGTGTACCCTGCTATCGATATGTAGGATGGTTGGCTTTAGGTACCAACCAGCTAGAGTGGTCGAGTCGTAGTCATAGGCCCACCTCCCTAGGTATACTAACTAGTTTACTATTGACATAGAATCTAAATCCTATTTTACAGGTGGTAGTTACCCTGATACTAATAGCACTTCACTGGACCATGGCTGAAATACTGAACTCTAACACCTCAAGTGGTAATAACGATCCGCCTGGGTAAGTTGTCATTAGAGGGTCAGGCTGGCAGTGGCTGTATACATATATATGTCATAGAATAACCTGGTTAATCCATTCAGCAGGTTTGAAGTATATCCATATACACCTCTTAAGATCGGTGTAGTTGTCTAAGGGAAATTACCTTGATGTACAAATGGAACTGTTTATGATGTACTACATAGGACCTTTCTCTGGAGGTTATGCGACATGGACACACCAATACACTAATCTGACTTTTGAGGCAGCCTAGAAAAGCACACTGGCTAGTCATTGCCTTACTGACCAACCACAGAGGAGCTGCATTTGATATCAATAGCATATGGATATCCGAACTAGTATATTGACTGTGGGTGTCAATGAAACCATGTATGCAGGCAACAACTATTGGTCAGTGCCCGAGGAAGGGGACCTAGAGACAACTTTTTAAAGTCCTACGATCCATGTGTGAATTTTGCTACGACTTGGAGGGATCAGTTGTATTGCGATAAGAAATGACCTCCAGAGGATGCTCAACGTGTCCTCAAAGATGGCATCTACTGGTTTCCTTCACCCCCTGATTTAGATACCATTCTGGAAAACCTATAATAAGCCCTGCACTTTACCGCCCCTTGCAGGCTTGCTCATCTCAGGGCCAGGTCCTCGCCGATATGCGCATGTAATCACAGCATAGTTTATGCTCCCAACATTGAATTATAGGAATTATCACTGTCTAATTTACATTTTAATTGTGGCAGTAAAAAATATCTTGTCTCCTAAATAGTGTCGGGTCGGGTATAGATTCTTTTGTTCTAAGATGTGACCATGGTTTAATAGATTATAGAGTTATTTGCCCAGCACAAGATATATACTATTCCCTATAAGGATCTCTCCCCTCATTGCACAACTAGAACACAGAGAGTAAGGATGTTCTATATATATATATATATATATATATATATATATATATATATATATATATATATATATATATAATTATATATATATATATGTGACCAGGCAAGCAAAAACACCCATCTGTAGGGAAACTCATTATCAAAGTTCATCTGAAGATCTTTAAAATGAGACATCATTGGCTTAAATATTCCTAGTAGTTATGTCAGAACCCCACCTTGAACATAGGTCGTTATTCCTATTTGAAATTGATGATTAAGCTCTAAATACATTATAAACCATAATAATATCTAAAAACACGATAAATCAGCCTTTTTCATAAAAAATACATAACAATATGGTGATTTTTGTCATAGATTTTGATATAGAAGGAATTTTGCATTTCTGTTTTCAGATTTGGGTCTTTGGTGAGTTTCCCTGAAAATTGGCATAAAAATTTGCAAATTTTGATTATTGGAATGGTTGCCATGGCAACCAGAAACAGGCATATAGGCTGATTTCTCATGAAAAATGTTCATTTTACTTTCCAAATAGGGGTCATTTCTACCGAAAATGGTGCATTTTAAATGAGACCATTGAATTCTGCATCAAAAATTAGCTTAATATATTTTTTTATTGATTTTACAGTAATTTTGCCTCTCCAATGCCCCCTGGTGGCCAAATGGGGAATTAAAAATCTGCCGCGGAGGGGTGTTCTCGCTTGATGGGTCACATATATATATATATATATATGGGACTATATACACCCGTGTATATATTTATAATTAATATGTGCAGTGGCTGGACCTACTTTTCCTCCAGGGGCGCGCATTGGTATGTGTGACGTCACCGTAAACATCCAGCACCTATATAAACTGCGGGATCCAAATTAACCGTCAGTTGGCGAGTTTTCTCATAGCGGCACACACCACGCTGGGTGGTGCCGGAAATTTTAACGGTTTTTGTCCGTTTTTCCAAGTTAATACGGTGTTTAACCTATCATTATGGGTAGGAAAGGAACAACTAGCGGCACACAAAGGCCTAAGACCAAGAAATCGCCTAAAAAACTGAGGAAACATGCCAACTCTAGGATTTCGAGCAGTGTAGATTCCAATGGGGGTGGTCATGGATCATCTTCCCCAACTGCTACTGGGGTTTCATTGGATTTGCCTGTTGACCAGACGTATATCGGGGAGCTGGAGGAACGTACTACTCGTATGGAGCAGCAGCTCGAAGATATCCGGTCCTTATTGGAGAACCAGGCGGTTAATCGAGCAAGTACTTCAACAGCGACTGGCGAGGCTGAGACGGGTCGTGCGCGTGGTGGTGTTTATAAACATTCCACAGTCAACATGGTAACCAAGCAACGAGGGCGTGGCCGGCAGCGCTCCCTGACTACCGGGGTCTCCACGGCGACAGGGCAGGTCGTCGCCATCTTGGATCTTCGAGTAGATCGTCTTCGTACCGTAGTGTTTCCACGGATTCATCGGGTTCTATTGGATCTAATGCCTCAAGGAGTAACCGTCGACATGCTACAAAGTCTAGAGGTACGTTTGACCAGAAAAATTTCTTGAAGAAAGGTGAAAAAATGGACAGTATCGAGAAACTTCTGATCGTTAACGTTAGAATGGTTAAGCAGTTGCTAGAGGAGGGTGAAGATGTGTTCGATGTGGTTAAGCATATTGAAGTTCTGGTAGAAAAATCCTCTACTAAAATATACACGTTAAAGGCTCTCGTAGCATACGACTCAGCGGTCAAGAATAGGGCTAATTTTGAGGGTGTTGGATCGTTTGGCGATGTTAAAAGTGAGGATATTCTGAGGCACCTGTCTTATGACGGAACGGTGCAAGCGCAGAAGGCGGGTGGGTCTAAGCCTAAGTCTTTCAAATCAAAACAATCCAACCGAACCTGTTATGCTTTCAACAGGGCCGAGGGTTGCAGGGAGGACCCGTGCAGGTATCGTCATATTTGTGAGATTTGTGGTATGTCAAACCATGGTAAAGACAAATGTCAAAGGAACAAGAAAGACTAGGAAAATTCACTTGGGCAAGGTCCTACATTGGGTTCTGATAGTTTGATGCCTGATTCTAGTGTAGTATGTACGGTAGACCTTCCTGAGCCTCCCGTTTTTATCATTCCGGGTGAAAATGTCAATAATGATAGTGTAAATATGTATGACTCCTGTGAATTGTCAAAGAATTTATTTAATTCTTATAGTTGCCCAGTACAGGGTGAGGTTGAACCACTGTTCACGGTGGAATGTTTAAATAGACCCAGCATCAAGGTCTATGATAGTTGTGTTAACGGTGTATGTAGGTGTGAGCATTTCATTTATGGTAGAAAGGCTCAAATACTCCCATGTCGACTTGCTAGTTTTCTTAGACAGTCCGACCTTATTAATATCAATCAGATTGAATCTGATTTTCTATGGTGTGGTTTTACCGAGGGTTTCAAAATTATTGACCCGGGGTGTGATACAACATATGATTGTAAAAATTATAAGTCTATTTTAGAGGATAGATTTTATGACGAGATGTGTAGCATTATTGTGGAGGAGTTGAACCAAGGCCTGGTTACTAAAACTGAGTGTAAACCTAAATGTATTCACTCCCTAGGGGGTGTGGAAAAATCTAATGGTAAGCTTCGTCCCATCACTGATTGCAGTATGCCAGCGGATATCTCTATTAATAACTTTATGAACACAACGTCCAGGAGCTTCTCGTATAACTCTATTAACACTGTTACTTGCCAACTTGATAGAAATGATTTTATGTGTGTGGTGGACTTGAAGTCTGCATATAGAAGTATTAACGTTTATGGCCCGCATGTAGGCTATCAAGGCTTCAGGTGGAATTTTGGCAATGGAGATGAGTTTTTTGAGAGTAATCGGTTGACATTTGGTCTAAAGTGTGCTCCATATATATTTAGTAGAATATCTGATTTTTTGACTATTATTGCAAAATTTTATGGTGTAGATAGGATAGTAAACTACCTAGATGATTTTATTATCATAGCTAAAACTGAGGAGGATTGTTTACGTAAGAGGAACACCCTAATCGAGTGTATGGAATATCTAGGTTTTGTTGTGTCGAAAGAGAAGGTGACTGAGCCCAACCAGGTGTGTACTTTTTTGGGTATAACCATTGACTCTACGGCTATGGAGTTGTCGCTTCCACAGAAGAAGCTAGATAAAATGAGCTCGGCTATAGACGAGTGTTTGGGTAAAAAATTCGTATCTAAGAAGACGTTGCAGAAAATTGGTGGTTTGATGTCATTCTGCTCCCAAGTAGTACGGGGTGGAAGAACTTTCAGCAGGAGATTGTTCGATCTCTGCGCTAGAGCCAGGAGTAGGGGTGTTATTAAACTTAATGAGGAAACTCAAAATGACCTACTGTGGTGGAGGGATTTTTGTAGAATTTTCAATTGTAGAAATATCATCCTAAATGATAATGAATGTACTCCTATGTATTCCGATTCCTCTATACAGGGCTTTGGAGCCTGGTTTGATAAGGATTATTTGTATGGTACTTGGGACGATTCTAACCCTATGTTGGACTGTGTGGGTCATTTTGTTCATGCCCCAAAACTTGATAATCTGAAAATTCACCACAGAAATATTAATGTGTACGAGCTTTACCCAGTAATGGTAGGTCTTAAACGCTGGGTGAAGAAGTTTTCCAACACTAGAGTTCATTGTATAACGGACAACATGCAAGTCTTGGCCATGTTGAACACTGGTAGATCCAGGAATAAATTGTGTATGTCCTGGTTGAGAGAAATTTTTTGGTTATGTTTTATACACAGCATAGTTTATGCTCCCAACATTGAATTATAGGAATTATCACTGTCTAATTTACATTTTAATTGTGGCAGTAAAAAATATCTTGTCTCCTAAATAGTGTCGGGTCGGGTATAGATTCTTTTGTTCTAAGATGTGACCATGGTTTAATAGATTATAGAGTTATTTGCCCAGCACAAGATATATACTATTCCCTATAAGGATCTCTCCCCTCATTGCACAACTAGAACACAGAGAGTAAGGATGTTCTATATATATATATATATATATATATATATATATAATTATATATATATATATATATATATATACATTAGCCGCCACCCATACTCCCATCCCATAACTATTAATAATGCAATATAGCATAAATATGACAGCCCAAGGTTTGTATATTGAGCCAATGGCGAGTGCAATATTGTCAATATACAAACCGTGGGCTGTCATATTTATGCCGTAATGCATTTATACCACCTTTTCCTCCATTTTGTATTAATTTCTTACCTGATATCCACAGAATAAAGGAAGGAGAAGACATTTTGTAAGTGCCAGTGATACTCCCCGGGTCGCTCTGTGCGAAGCCATTGTTATTGTTCCTGGCCGGGAGCGGTACTGCCGTGTTTACACACATTTTCGTATGGAATCCAACTATGAAAAGTCTCCATATTAAAATGTACACATCCTTAGATAGTCTATAAGACCCCTCCATGCTTATCATGTCCAATATATTCAAAATAAAGAAGAATCCAATGATTTTTCCATCGTAAGTCAGGCCATTCTCTGCATCTTCTTCAACTGCGGCATGTTGACATACATCCACATCTGGGCCACTGACACACTTTCGTCAGGCAAGGAGCCTGGTGGGAATGGATGGACTGCGACTCACTTATGATGGAAAATCATTTGATTCTTCTTTATTTTGAATATATTGGACATAATAAGTATGGAGGGATCATATAGACTATTTAAGGATGTGTACATTTTACACTGAAAACATGGAAGATCTGAAACTAGTCAGCGGTGACCACTTTAGGTCCTCAAGTTGACAATACCTAAAACTACAACTTTAGGTAGTCAAAATGATGACTTTAGGTCATCATCCTGACGACCTGAGTCGTCAATATGACGATCTGAGTTGTCAATATGACGACTCTGTACTGTCAGTATTGTCATCCTGATGACTAGTTTCGGATCTTCCATGGTTTCAGTGTAATACGGAGACTTGTCATGTTTGGATTCCATACGAAATGTGTGTGTAAACACAGGAATAGCGCTACAGGTTAGATTTTATTTATTTTCACATTGGATTTCATCACCGTTCAGTGTGGCGTAATGGCTAAGGCTTCCGCCTACCTCCACTGTGGCCGGGGTTCAATACTCCTACAAGTCGGGACGATTTTTCACATTGAAACAATGGAGAGACTGAATGTGTATGTCTCACCACTCTCCCAAAATATTCTAAGTCCAACTTGACCTCGAAAAAGTATATCCAAAAATCCCGAAAAATGAACATGTGCGTACATGCTCTGGTAAGGTACTGGTAGAGGACAGCATAACAGTAAGGGAGGTGGCAGAATAGTGGTATAATATACGTTTATTATCTCCCGCTCCTCACTCTAAGCCATGTTTTAGTCTGGCTCTTTCTCACTCAAACAATTAATAGGCCAATGCTCTGATTCCCTTTAAAATGTTCATTTTTTTCGAATCGGCACATAACTCCATCATCTTATAATGTCTCTTCATACCTTGGTATCAACATTCTCCTGCAGTACTATACCTTCCCAATTATCTGGTGCAGCGAGACCGTGCACTTCCAACCAACTCTTCAGACAACAGACCTGTAGAATGAACCTCCAGGGCACTGAAAATACATCCGGGTCTGAACACAACGCATTCTGGGAGCTCGGCAATAGAAACCCGGATGCCAAAGCCATGGTCACATCAGGAGCATGCAGTTAAAGGTTTGGAAAAAAAATAGGTGAGCCAATGCATAGCCTGAGGTCTGTAGCTCCATGCATCAATGAAACTGTGCACAATCGTGTTGGCACCCTCACAGGGAAGGAATGGAATCAGTGCATGTAAATACTTTTTGAGATGCCTCTTAAGCAAGTGCGCCATCATTGTCTTAAGTGCACAATATCCAATGGATGTAGAAATATGGATACCCCAGGAGGACGTCTTGCAGAGTTATGAATAATTCAATTATATTACATTGAATTGAATATTGATACCTTTATCCAGGAAATACTGATACCCGGAAACTTTTATAACTTTTATAAATAAGCCTTCTGTTCACCTATGGATGGATGCTGCTTTGCTCTCTATTTTGGAACAACTCTCTCATAGAGATATCAGAGACGTGTCCCTTAACCTGTACCTGCTCTTTCACAAGTTCAAACACCATGGGGTTAACCTTTTCTCAAGGTGAGGGCCAAAGGGGCCAAAATGAGAAACAGGTAAGTCCAAAATTTCTATTTCAATTTTTTTCTTTTACAGTTTAAGCAAGCGCAGGACTATTTAAATATAATGTTCCAAGGAATTCCACACTATAAATGTTTTGAATCAAGCATGGAACCTGGTACACTTATAGTTCATACTTATGTCATATATTCCAAAGGTAGGGTCACTTTATGGTTTATGAGAGTGGTGCAGGGCCGCTCATAAATCATGATTAGGACCGTTTTCAGTAGGGCATGGAGCATTGAATGTAAGTAGCCGGATTAATTCTACTAGTATTAGCCTGACTTTATTCAACTATACATAAATAGATGCATGTATTGAACGATTTCTAGAAGATGCCGTCATCAAAGTCATTGTATTTGCTTACATTGACATGAAACCCTACACTGCAAAAATGGTGTTTAGATTTTAAACATGCTTAGGTCTAAACACGTTTAAAACCTAAACATATAGGTCAGTTCTGTGTCTCATTGACTACATATTTAGGAAACGAACACTTTTATTCTAACTACATAAACATTTATGCTAAACATGTTTAGAGTTGAAACAGTTGAATAATAGGTGTTTAGATTTAAACATCAATATGTTTAGATACTTGGATGTTGAATCCACACCAGGTAGCAGCACTACCTTTGAATGGACTATCTTCACACAGTTATAATCAATTGTTGTGTCAAATGTCCCCAAATCCCATGTTTATCATGGTTTCATTTCATAGAGTGTCATGTGAATAGAAAGGGCAATAGAAAATTGACTAGATTCACCTTACACCACCATCATTAGCATAGAATAATCAATAAGTTCCGTGACTGACACCTATTTGATGTTATTCTGGAATAGATAAGGCAATGTTCTTCCTGCCAAGCTGTTGTACTTTCTCAAGTCTCTCCTTCTGATGCAGTGTGTAATACATGTACATGTATATGTAGCTGTGGTTGACATATTTGGAGACTTTGACAAGTAAATACCTGCTGATGTCCCCCAGGTAAATGAGAAAACAAACAAAATATATCTCTTTTTTTAATGCATATATGTCTGCAAACCTTAACTCTCCATCAAATCATTTAAACATCTAAACACAAAAATTCATACACACCTAAACACAAAAATTCATAGATATCTTAACACAAAGTTTTAACCTAAACACCTACATTTCTAAACACTTGAGCTAAGCACATTGTTTGGCTAAACATGTTTAGGAAATTAATATGATTACAAAAACGTTGCAAGAATATGTTTAGAATTGTGTTTAGGATCTAAACACCATTTTTGCAGTGAAGTATTCGCAATTAATATTCCCATCTTGTAACTTGTTATATCAATACTCCGGTTCAAAGCTATTCTAAGTAAATCAGATAATGATTACTGATAAATTAGTAAAATAATTACTTGTTGGAATTAGTTGCTAAAATAGATTAGTTGAACTTTGCCCGCTACTAAAATTCCATCTCCTTCTAACCCCTCCCCTTTGAAACTCCTAGGTCTCAACATGTCCAACCCCCCTACACACACACACAACTTGTTGGATAGGGGCCAAAAATCAACAGCAAATCACAATGTCAAATCAGCCCCCACCTCACAAATATTAAGAGAAAGGGATCATTTGTGATGTTTCTATAGCTCACTATCCCTTAAACACATTTCAAAAGGTTTTTATACCCCAAAGTTTTGAGATATAAGGTCCATCCCCAATCAGTACCTATCTAACAAATTACATGACAAACTCTTCTCATATAATATATTATGTCAGTAGCACATTAATGAATATGCAGTAAACTCCTTGTCCCATATAACAGATGGAAAATTGTCTATACCAAATTATCATAAGATGATGTAGCCCATGTGATGTGTTTGAATAGTTTACATCAATTAAATCTGAGGGACAGTGTTATCAGATTCAGGGATATTACTGTGAATTTGGGGAATAGTGTTTGGAAATGTATAGATGTCTAAACAGTATTTGTGACTTAGGGGCCTCGGGTAGATCCAATATCGCAATAACCTTTAAAGAATCAAAATCTTTTTATGTCATGGCTGATACGAAACTATAGATTAGTACTAGAACCGCCATATTCAATGGGGGCATTGAATACAATGTGTCCATATTCAATGGCTAATTATCATGTGACTCATGTATGACAAAACAAGTTGATTCGTCAATTTAAAGACAAAATAACCCCGTAGGCCATGACATAAATGCAAATGTCCACTCCAAGGGATATTTCTGCATCGTATTCCCAGAGGTTAGACTGGAGTATCCCACGAAGCCATACGATGCAGAAATATCCCATGATCGTGGACATTTGCTTATATATCTCAGGGACGTCTAAAGATTATTTCTGACTAAGGGAACTTAGCCAGACCCTATGTCGCAACTTGAGGGTTAGAGATAGGAACCTTTACAATTTTAAACAGAGACTTCACATGGTACCTATCTCTCAAATTGGGTCTTTTGAGAGACAGGTGCTATGAGACTTAGGGGCCTCACACCCCCCCCTCCCCCCCACCAACATGTTATCAGTTGTAATAACACAGCTGGGTAAATGCATAGTGCATTATCCCCAATGCTGCATTCTGATTGGCTGATTGACTGTGCAGCATCTAGATGGATAATGCACTCCCAGTGCAGGAGGTTAACTTCATCTCACCTTTAGACTTCACAATGTCCCTACCTTATAAGTTGGCTGATGTGCAATTTATCTGTGTTATAATGGGAATAAGGCACTTGGTCATGGCCGTGGGAGTGCTCTAGACTTTATTGAGACATAGAGGGGCCTTATAGGCCATGCCCTGTGACTTATTCCCTAACTAGGCTATATCGACATCATTGGGCTTAGAGCATTTTTAAGATTCCTGTGTAATTTTACCGAATTTCTCAATTAAAGACTTTCAATGGTAATACTGGATATTATAATAAACGGATTACTAATGAAAGGGTTACTGATGATATTAAGTTTGAGTTTGAGTTTGAATAGTTTTTATTGGCTAAAGATCAATTAGTTCACTGTAGCCAAATGGCAAAGCAAGAAACAAAAACAAGAATCAATGACATTATTATCACATAAAAAAATAATCGTAATGGACAATTAGGTTCAGTCAGCGATGGAGATGTATAGCATCATGGCAATGTCAGGTATACAGCAGTATATACCTCCTCATTAATCACTTAGATACAAGGTCGAGAAATTCCCGTTTATTTACACACTTTTTCAAGTCCGGGGTCAATTTCTCCCATAGTTTTTCACCCCTATACAGAGGGCTTTTCTCATAACGTAATTTACGTGCACGTCTAACACACAATTTGACTTTAACATTTCCTCGCAGTAGATGTACAGGTTGCACAACGTTGGATGTACATTTTGCTGATATATAATACCCAGGAGTTGGACATTACGCCTTTCTTGTAGGCGTTTGCAGCCAGTTCTTCTAAGCAGTCCTACATGCGTGATATCAGTAGTTGCTCTTAAGTGTGTATTCAATTATTCAAACTACAATAAGAAATAACTCATTTAACCGTGCATCTACCAGCTGTCTACCTACAAGATTTAATATGAGTATGTCCATGCTTCAGGCTTTATATATCTACCTATTCATCCAACCAGTGAGTTGCGTGGATCCCCTAGAAACGGGAATTCGAAGAGTATATCGACCCCATACACTGTAAAAAATGTGTTTAGATCCTAAACACTTTCTTGCAACAACTTTTTAAACACTTTATCCTAAATACTTTCATTTTTCACAGTGTATGGGGTCGATATACTCTTCTGATTCCCGTTTCTAGGGGGTCCACACAACTCACTGGTTGGAAGAATATGAATACGATGGACTTTCACTAAAGTGTTTAGGATTGCCAGGTGTTTAGACATTTTAAGTGTTTATCACAGAACATGTTCATATGTCAAATGTGTTTAGTAATTACAAGGTGTGTAGGAAAATCACTGTTTAGATAGATATGTTTAGATCTGTAATCTGCAAATGTCCACTCCAAGGGATATTTCTGCATCGTATTCCCAGAGGTTAGACTGGAGTATCCCACGAAGCCATACGATGCAGAAATATCCCATGATCGTGGACATTTGCTTATATATCTCAGGGACGTCTAAAGATTATTTCTGACTAAGGGAACTTAGCCAGACCCTATGTCGCAACTTGAGGGTTAGAGATAGGAACCTTTACAATTTTAAACAGAGACTTCACATGGTACCTATCTCTCAAATTGGGTCTTTTGAGAGACAGGTGCTATGAGACTTAGGGGCCTCACACCTCCCCCTCCCCCCACCAACATGTTATCAGTTGTAATAACACAGCTGGGTAAATGCATAGTGCATTATCCCCAATGCTGCATTCTGATTGGCTGATTGACTGTGCAGCATCTAGATGGATAATGCACTCCCAGTGCAGGAGGTTAACTTCATCTCACCTTTAGACTTCACAATGTCCCTACCTTATAAGTTGGCTGATGTGCAATTTATCTGTGTTATAATGGGAATAAGGCACTTGGTCATGGCCGTGGGAGTGCTCTAGACTTTATTGAGACATAGAGGGGCCTTATAGGCCATGCCCTGTGACTTATTCCCTAACTAGGCTATATCGACATCATTGGGCTTAGAGCATTTTTAAGATTCCTGTGTAATTTTACCGAATTTCTCAATTAAAGACTTTCAATGGTAATACTGGATATTATAATAAACGGATTACTAATGAAAGGGTTACTGATGATATTAAGTTTGAGTTTGAGTTTGAATAGTTTTTATTGGCTAAAGATCAATTAGTTCACTGTAGCCAAATGGCAAAGCAAGAAACAAAAACAAGAATCAATGACATTATTATCACATAAAAAAATAATCGTAATGGACAATTAGGTTCAGTCAGCGATGGAGATGTATAGCATCATGGCAATGTCAGGTATACAGCAGTATATACCTCCTCATTAATCACTTAGATACAAGGTCGAGAAATTCCCGTTTATTTACACACTTTTTCAAGTCCGGGGTCAATTTCTCCCATAGTTTTTCACCCCTATACAGAGGGCTTTTCTCATAACGTAATTTACGTGCACGTCTAACACACAATTTGACTTTAACATTTCCTCGCAGTAGATGTACAGGTTGCACAACGTTGGATGTACATTTTGCTGATATATAATACCCAGGAGTTGGACATTACGCCTTTCTTGTAGGCGTTTGCAGCCAGTTCTTCTAAGCAGTCCTACATGCGTGATATCAGTAGTTGCTCTTAAGTGTGTATTCAATTATTCAAACTACAATAAGAAATAACTCATTTAACCGTGCATCTACCAGCTGTCTACCTACAAGATTTAATATGAGTATGTCCATGCTTCAGGCTTTATATATCTACCTATTCATCCAACCAGTGAGTTGCGTGGATCCCCTAGAAACGGGAATTCGAAGAGTATATTGACCCCATACACTGTAAAAAATGTGTTTAGATCCTAAACACTTTCTTGCAACAACTTTTTAAACACTTTATCCTAAATACTTTCATTTTTCACAGTGTATGGGGTCGATATACTCTTCTGATTCCCGTTTCTAGGGGGTCCACACAACTCACTGGTTGGAAGAATATGAATACGATGGACTTTCACTAAAGTGTTTAGGATTGCCAGGTGTTTAGACATTTTAAGTGTTTATCACAGAACATGTTCATATGTCAAATGTGTTTAGTAATTACAAGGTGTGTAGGAAAATCACTGTTTAGATAGATATGTTTAGATCTGTAAGGGGTTTATATCAACAATGTGTTTAGGACTAAATGATGTCTCATAGCGAGATCAGAATTTTGGATCACTGTTGAAGGCTGGTTTATTGATGCTGATCATCCATTCATCAACATTGATTCAATGTTCTATGTCCACAAGTCTTGAGATTAATTCAAAACAAGTCCAAGCACTTTGATGAACAGAGTTATTGATTGATTGATTGAATTTTTATCTCACCTCGTGCCTTCCTTACGGCCGGCACTCAAGGGTGAGAGGTCCCGCGGGTTGTATCCACACCGAAGTGAGATTACCCTTGTGGCGTTTTTGCCCGGACCCTAGTCTAATGGGGAGGGGGGATGATGGCGACTGAATCTATGGGAAGATAGAAAGCACGCCCCTACACATTTACCGAGGCAATGGTTCTTTAACATCCGTCACTACATAGGCATAGTGAGAGATGGACAGGCCTGTTTTAAGTCATTTGTCTGCCATGACCACTGAGAGACTTTCCAGCAGAGCCTAGCCAGAGCAGGGAACCGAACCCACGACCTTACGGCCCGTGAGCGGACGCGCTACCGACTGCGCCACGCCTCCCGGCTGAACAGAGTTATCTGGACCAGGTTGTATGTATCAATCTCTACCATCACAAAATGGGTGTTTACCATGGGTCACATTGAAATTGTGGTAAAGGGAGGGTAGATTTGCAAACATATCTTTTACTAATTCATTCTAAGATGAAGTGCCAATGCTAGGTCCTATCAAGTTGTTGTGTATTATCATTACTTCACTCAATTCAGACATTTGTGTCTATTAGGATTTTATGGTTGTACCATTATGAGCACCCCCTGCCACCTAGTGAGTTGGATTGGAAACAAACATCTAAACACTTGTGTTTAATGTCTATGCATTTGATGTCAATGTGTTTAAATTCTAAACACATCATGAAAAGAGTTTGAGGGCTAAACACATTTTTTACAGTGTAGGGTTAGCAGAAAGCATAAATGTTGCGGTGATTATGCCAGCCATATTAGCCTCCAGGTGTCATGACCAACAATGGCCATGGTGCATTACTGCACTAGCGTTCCTAATAGTCAGCGTGAAATTCGTTCAAACCTGACCCAGAAGACCAGGGAAACATGTGTGTTAAGTCCCCGCATTAGCCCCAGGTAGCACCACCGGTGTGAGCAGTTATGTAGACTGAGACTATGTCAGGGAGAAACCCAATCAGGACAGGGTCAAATACAAGTCGTTGTCCCATAGTTCTCCCGCAGCGAAGATATCAGTGTGAAAAATGGCTGAATATTATGGATAATTGTTTATAGGTGTGTTCATTGTTGAACACTTTCTGTATTAATATAATGTAAAAGGCATCCAAGTCCAATTGCCCCCTTCCTCAAAGACCTGGGGCGTATTTCAATAAACGTATGACTATCATAGAATCAACTGTGATTTGGTTATCCTTCTGAGAATACATGCTGTTGTCAGGTGTTCCTTGATAAGACTGGTCCCTATGTTATCATACACATAGGACTTGGTTGAGCGGCCATAGCACTGCTAGCGACTTCACATGTAGGCCATTACGAAAGGTACATGGTGATTTTAGTGATGGTCTGTGCAGGGTAACTGAGGTCAATGTCCTGCCCTCATGGGGTGTGGGCACAGAGTATGATTTCTAGTAGTGGTACTGTAGTTGTGAGTGATAATCATGAAAGCATTTAGCAGCAATACCTGATAAAGTAATAACAGTAGTATATACATGCAAACTGAGCGCAATGGATTAGCTACTAACTAGGTCATGACCTACTGGTAGACCGGAAGTGACCTAGTTTCAGCCAATCAGAGGGCTGGATTTGACAGGAAGTGACGTCATAAGGTCATGACCTAGTTTTTTCGACCAATCAGAGAGCTGGATTTCATTTGACCTAGTGACCTGACCTAGTTACATAAATTAAAAGAATTGTGCAATACCTAGAGCTGACCTACTTGCAAACCGGAAGTGACCTACTAACCTACTTGCAAAAACGTATGACCTACGTATGAGGGTGCATTGCGCAATGCTTGTAAGAATTTACACAATGTTCTGATGCAATACTTTTATGGATTTACGCAATACTTATGACTCATTTTGTTATGTCTCTTCATTTCATGCATTAAAATAAAACACAACTCATTTATTTCACATAACAGATTATATTTTTTTATTAGACACAATATTTACAGATGAAGACAGATTTTCCATTTCCGGGGCGTGCACATATACTACAAAAACATTTGTTGTGTGTGAATTTACTTGCTTGATACCAGCTTTGGCCAGTGAGACTAGTTTTCCATGTGTTGTGGAAACAATAACTGTTAAGTTTGGCTATGTTAGATATAGCATGCTCGAACAAAGCCTGGGCCAGGAAGTAAGTTTGACTGTTTTTGGGTCCAGGTAAAAGACCAGATAAAAAACCATCCTTAAAGTTTACCTCAAAGGAGAAATGATTTTTCACTCCAGGTATACTTAAGGCATGAAGTTCCAGTGAGACCTGCAGACATGTGAAACAAATAGTTTTAGCAATAGCAGATACTTCCAGTTTACAATTACACTGACAAAACACTCCTACTATGGGATTACATTCTAACTCTTGGAGAGTAAGAGCAAACTTTCTTACACTTCCTAAAGTGTACCTTGTGTAGTGTCTTGGGCAGCCAGGTTCAGTGTGCAATTGATATACTCCTATACACCAATCATGCATTATCAAGTTAACTTTTTTCACTCGACAATAGTACATGCAGTTTCTGTAGGCGTCCCAAAAAGCTGAAGAGAAATATTTGTACATTTTAACACTAGTTATACAGTGGTCAACAGTGTCTGGTTCAGCTCCTCTAAAATAACCAATGTTTTCTGCAGGTATTATTTCCCAAAAGAAATTCTCTGAACATCCACATGCTACAGAACTTATATCATTGTCAGGTGTTATAGAAGAAGCTTGATTATATGAAGCAACGCTTTGTAAAACTGGACGCATGTAATAGTCATAAGGTGGAGTTTCTGTGGTTTGCTCCACAAGCATAGCTTCTAAACTTTCCATGTTAAAATGGTTGCTTAAATCTAACCAGATACTAATAATCTGGTGAACGTGACGCTATGAGTTAAGAAATCTGGTACCACTTTTTTTCTGTTCCAACTTAATTTCTTCAGCGCCGGATTTTTTATTTTTTGTCGTGAACATGTACAGCGTTCACTTTTGTGAAAAGTTTTTTTTTTATTTTTGGGTGATACAGTTCACTTTTCTTACTTTTTTATTAGTTTTTTTTCATGATACAGTACACATTTTTTTACCTTTGTTTTTATTTGAAAAATGTTCATTTGAACAAAAAATATTTTCCAGTTTAACACTGTTTTCTATGGAAAAAAATGTTCATTTGAACAAATGTTCGTTTGAACAATTGTTCAAATGAACATTTTCCAGTTTAACACTGTTTTCTATGGAAAAAAAATGTTCATTTGAACAAATGTTCGTTTGAACAATTGTTCAAATGAACATTTTCCATTTTAACACTGTTTTCTATGGGAAAAAATGTTCATTTGAACAAATGTTCGTTTGAACAATTGTTCAAATGAACATTTTCCATTTTAACACTGTTTTCTATGGGGAAAAATGTTCATTTGAACAAATGTTCGTTTGAACAATTGTTCAAATGAACATTTTCCATTTTAACACTGTTTTCTATGGGGAAAAATGTTCATTTGAACAAATGTTCGTTTGAACAATTTTTCAAATGAACATTTTCCATTTTAACACTGTTTTCTATGAAGGAAATTTGTTCATTTGAACAATTTGTTTAAAATTTTTTTCTTTCAACGAAATGTACAACTGGAAGTGAAACTAGAAAAAGAAACCATTTTTTTATATAGAAAGGGGTAGGGTGCTTACACCGTCTTCACATACTTGTCTCTTTATGTACTGATAGGTTAGACCTTGTTTCCTTTGAGAGTAAGTCGTAACGCTGTGGTTAACTACTTTAAATCCTTTGTTGACTACCGTGACAACATTTTCACTGTCCAGTACTTCTTTGTACTTGTCAGTGGTCAGGGGGTTTTGTTTTTGAATTACACCTTTGCAACTCATTTTAACGGGCACATTTACTCCTGTGCCTATGTAACATTTGGAGTTCAAGGCAGTCATTTCGTCACCTTCCCACTCCACTTTGAATAACCCGGGGGTTCTCTTGTCAAATGCCAGACGGCTCTTACAACATGGTTGAGGCAGCCACAGCTCACCCAATACTTTGGTCTGAACATAGGTCTCTCTGTGGTGACTGTTGTCACATGATTCAGAGGGCAACCATTTGTGACGTTCTCTGAAGAAAGCTTCACGTTTTTCAGGAATAATTACGTCTTCTATTTTCTCTGCACTTAAAGCAAAGTAAAAACTGTCAGTGTCCATTTCACACATTTCAAAATCTTTCTCGTCTATGTATTCAAGGAGAAAGTCGTAATAGAAAGCCAACATTTTAAGTTTGGCATATTGGTATACCATGAACCCTATTTGAACTGGGAGATCGTAGGTGATGGAGGTGGGCAAACAGGACAGTTCTACCGTGTTGTCACTTATGTCTTGCACATCTTGCACTGACCAGTGCATGGCCAAACGTCTTGCCTTAGAGGGGTGAAGATACTTTGTTTGAACAAAGTTTTGTTTGTTGCATATGGTTTTTCCGTATGAACCATTTCCCAAAAGTTTGTACAGATCTGACAAAATCTTACAGTCTATATTTTCGTCGCCCTTCCTCCTAGCTTTGGTTACTTCGTCCATGAAGGGTAAAAAAGTCTGTTCTGGAGTGTATTCTACGAGAAGGTGTACTGTCGTAACTACCAAACCTTTCTCCAGGTACCACTTCAAGAGAGGAGTTCCCAACAAAATTCCCTCTGCGTGGTAGCTGCCTATAAGTTGGCGTTGCGGTTGTTTTAGCTTACCTGCTGCTTCCAGGTAACGTTTCATATGTTCACCTACGTCTTTTTTTCCTACTAAACAGTTTTTGAAAATAGGTGTCATTTCACTGAATTTTTCTTTCAAGTATTCAGGTGTTTCTATGTCTACCTGGATAAGTCCAAAAGTTGTTCCTTTAGAAACCCCTCTCAGTATTTCATCCTCACTTTTTCTGCCTTGGCACAATGGTCTTTTAATTTCCCATTCACTTTTTGTTTCTCTGCACAAGTTTTCAGTTTTTTCATTCAACCACATACACTCATACTTTTCCTCTACTTGGTAACCTAACGATTGAAGATATAGGGTAGTCAAAATGGTATTTTGGTTTTTTTCTTCTAACCATGCCTTTCCATTGGGGTCTCTCAAAACTGATTTAGTGAGGTGACATATGTGACCATGCCAGTAGCACCCGTGAAACTGGTATACTTTTTTTGAAGCTGGATTATAACCGTCCACTTTTATTTTCCTTGAACCCAATACTACTTCCCCGTAGTTGTATTGGTGTAATATCTTGACTTTGTCTGTCACAGTTTTGTATCGCAACCATTCTGTGGCTGAGTAGCTAATTTGTTGACTGCAAACAGCTTGAAAATCGTTTTCTTTCCTGCGCACCACATAATAACCTGTGCAGTGCTCTTCACCCATGCACTTGAGGTACAAGCTGTTAGCATCTACCCCTACTATGTGTCTGCATACTTTGCTTTGTGACCCGTATTTTTTTTGTCTTATTCTTGTTTCTCCACTTTTGTGATGTCTGTGAAAAATAATAGAGGGACCCCCTACTAAGTTGCGTCTGAGCAAGGAGTGAACATCCTTTTCTTTCTCACCAAAAAGAATGTAAGGAGTGGCATTAGGTGCAGTGTTGTTGAAAAGAAACTTCAAGGTTAAACCTGGCAAAGTTAAACCGTCTTTGAACATGTCTACCCCACGATCTATAAAAAATTTTGTGTGCTCGTTTATGGCTAAAACAAAGGGTTTAACATCCAGGTTGTTGTAATATATCAAGTAGTCCTTCATAGTTTTCATTTTGTTTTCTTTCCAGACCTTTTTACATTCAAGATAATCTTCTTTGCTTATTCCACCACCCGACAAAGAACTGTAGAAGCAGTGGCGTGGAGGAAGAGCCTTGTTGTTCAGTTTTCTTATGTTGTCCATCCACTCGTAGGGAAAAAAACCTTATTCAGCTTTCCCTTTTAGAAAGGCTTTCAGGTAGTTTGCGTAGGAATAACCTGGTGCCAAATAGTTAAACATGTCAAGGAAAAGAAGATGGTCTGTGTACACTGCTATGTACTTGTTGCATTTTTTTATGGTTTTCATTTCTGTTTTGTCTGTGTCTATAAAAAAAGAATGAAATTCCTTTTTTATCAAATTAATGTCATACTTTCCAGAGTTGAAACCTAGAACAGGGACTCTTTCTATGTAGGTAAGAAGTTTTTCCTTCACTTCAAGAACATGGGAGATTTTTTTTTGGGGATTTTTTTTGTTCTTTGCTGGAAAAACTTTGCTAGCTTTATGTTCTAGTTCCTTTTGTTTTTCTTCTAGAGAGTCTAGTTCGTCTAATACATCTCTAAAATTCTCTTTCACCTGTTCTCCTATCAACTGCCCCAAGTTGTTTATGTGTTCCAACACATTTTTAACCAAAGGATCGTCGTCCCTGTTGGAATTTCTGACAAAACACACTGGTTCTGTATGCCCAGGGAAATCAGAAGCTACACTGGCAGAAAGGGGTATGTGAGTTTTTTCTATCACAGTGTTAGCATTTTCTGGGGACGAATTTTCAGGTTGGACGAAATAGCTTTCAAAGTCAAAAACAATTTTATAGGGGTATATTTTTTTTCTCAGGTGAACAAACTATTCCCAGTTCCTCTAAAACTTGAAAAACTGTTTTGGATGGATTGTATGCTCCACCTTTGTACCTGAAGCTGACTTTGGTGCAATCTTTTTTCACCCCATTGTGTTGTTTCAAAAGGAAGCTACGAGTGAAAACTTTATGACACTTTTCACAGGGGTACATTTTACCATACAGTCCCATGTTAGTTATTAAACTTACATGGTTTCTGTGTAAGTTCAAGTTCATGATTTTTTTGGATGAACACATGTTTGACCTTATAATTTTAGGTCGCCCCTTTCTTTTACCAAAAGAGGGAAGGTAAAAGATTCTTATGTTAACTTCAAACATTTTTTCTAACCTGTCTAAATCTCTTATGTTAACACCCTCAAAAGTCTCCTTGTTCACCCCTGGATAGGCTTCAAGGAAAAGCTCTTGAGTTTTTTCTAAAGATTCATACAGGAAGAAAGACAGACATCTAAAGAAACACAAGTTGTCCTTGTACGCCCTTTTGGTTTTAGGGTCTCTGTGAAAGTGTTGCATTCCTCTTTGTCTTAAACCTGGTGGAACAGTTTTCATTTTACCTAAAAGATATTCTCCTCCCGCAGCCCTTATCAGTGTGATGTTGGCGTTCACGTTGCCTATTACACTCCATTTAGTAGAGGGTCTTTGAGTGTCTTCTTTAATGTTGTTTTCTATTAAATCTAAACACTCTGCAAAGTCTTTGTCGTCCCTTATAAAAATGTAAGGGTCTCTATGACTTTCACTGTCATAGAACAAAGACGAGTTGTTGGCAGAAGCATGAAAGTACATGACTTTCTCTTCTTCTTCTTCCTCCTTAGAGGAAGACAACAACCTTCCAAAAGAGACAGCCACTTTGTAAGCCATAACTTGATTTCTATGAATAGAGGTAAGCGCCTCTATTACCTGTTTGGCTCCCAAGTCTTTGTTGAAACTTGTCATTCTGACGTTGAAAATGGACTGAAGCTTACCAAGCACAGCCAAACCTGAAGCTATGGACTTGAAGTTGTCACGGTAACTGCTTTTATGCAAAGAATTTTTTTCTATTTCTTTTGGAAGTTCTAAGCTGTCGGAAAAAGTTTCTCTTCTACAAGAATCTGAGTTACATAAAGTTTTTCCACTGTTTTCTACAGTAACCAAACGTGGAGGTCTAGGGGTGTTACACATTGGACAGTTGACGGTGTAAAGTTGTTTTACCTTTTTGGGCGGCATTTTTTTTTTAAGGTTTCTTTTTCTTGTTTCACTTTATGTTCTATATGCAAACTTATAACTAAAACCTAACCTAAGTATACATGGAGTACATATGGAACTTAAACCTACGCTGGGCTATGTTGACTAAAAACGGAGTACATCTAAATCTAACTACAAATTAGCTGATATACATGATAATGTAAAAGCACTGAACAAGGAGCTGTTGACCAGACACTATACAAAGTTGACCACTTACCCAGAGTAGAAATCGGTCGTTTCGTCTAGGAAGGGACCAACTCGTGATTTTATGTCCTCCAGAATGAAGGGGGACACAGTGTGTCCGCAGTGTGTGGCTGAGGGGGGCATTCTGAAGCTGGAAGACACCGAGGCATTCATTTCCTCCACGTAGCTGCTTGTTCCTATGTGAACTTTAGGAGTTCCCTTGTACAAGTTTACCAGGACCATAGCCCGGCCTCCACTGGGGTCGGTGCAGTCTTGGTTCAAGGACAACAAAAGATTATCCACCTTCCTCTCTCCAAGGGCAGCTAGGCGGTGTAACTCCTTGTACTTTCCTAGGATGCACTCTATCTGGTCCACTAAGTTCCTGAATTCACGCGCCTCTAGGTTCAAGCACCGCTCGTAAGGTTTGTCCAGGTAGGTTCTCAAGCACACTCCCCTGATGCTAGGTTCCCTGTATATTTCTATGCAGGCGTTGTTATCCCCTTCCGGATAAAAAACTTGGTTGGGGGCAGGTGACTTTTCTTGGAAACCAAATCGAGCAGGCCACTTTTTTACCACCAAAGGCACTGACCTAAAGCCCACAAGCTTGCTGGAAGAACTGGGGGCAGTGCCCTCCCCAAACTTTTGCCTGTGTGACTTGTCTTTAGGAGAAGGAACACCTGGGACAGAACCAATTGGCTCGGCACCATAGGATGAAGTCGCTGAGGAAACTGAAGCAGGGGTAGAGACAGGGGTTTTCTTGTGGTAGGCGCGCTTCTGTCTTTTTTTCTTAGGCTCCCCTTCTCTCTCACTGGAACAGTTTCTTTTTTCCGGCGGGCTTTTAAGAAGCAGCTCCTCTACCGGAACCGGGAGAGAGTACAGAGGAGAAGGGCCGGTTAAATCTATGACCTCTACCCCCCGCGGTGAGCAGGTGAAGGTGTCCCTTGTGTTAAGTCCACCACTTCTATGGGTTTAACTGCCGGTGATGAGGTTGTAAGGTCTATAACCTTTATTGGACTGACCTGGGGAGAAGGTTCCTCCGGAGTCACGGGTGAGTAAGAGGCGGACGTAGGTGCTTCAGTGGGGGGTTGGTAGTTCAAAGGTGCCGGGGGATTGATGTATTCCCTGATGTCAAAATCGCCGTCGCCAGCTTCCTGAGGAGAGCGATCCCGGACGCGATCCAGGAAATCAGTGATTTCGCCATGAAGAGCTGCAAGAGGGGCTTCCTGTTCTCCTGCATCAGGCACTTCAGTTGGAAGCCGAGCAGGAGTTGCAGGTGGTTTATCAGGTGAGGCTGGAGAGGTAGGAGGAGGGGCGATGCCCGACGCCTTTTCCTCTGTCTGTTTAGAAGTAGTAAAAGTTAGTGGAGCCAGTTTTTTAGCTCCTCCTCTCCTGACACTAAGTCCCGTCTTCATGCGACCAGGCATTGTTCTCCTTGAAGATGAAAGGGTGGCAGGGCTGGAAGGTGCAGGAGCAGGACGGCGAACAGCAGACAAACGTCAGAAAAGGTTTGATGAAGATCGAGCAGCTCAAGTCTACTTTATAGTAACTATCCTGATACGATGCTGGGACGTTCCCTTGTCGTTCAGATAACGTACAACCACGTCCATGAGTCGTAGATAACCGTGCTTTTCCATTCATAGTATGTTTTACACTTAGTCAGTGTTGTTTTGGAAAAAAGTAAAAAGCTTAACTCAAATAAAAAACGTGATAACGTTCAGTCAACGTTCAGGGTGAGGCTTGTAAAACGAATCTTGTTGTTACCATTCTGTAATTAACGCAGACCATTCGTCATTTATCAGAACTAGCTTCTCTCAAGCAGACATGGCTAACTTTTGTCCTTTGCCTTTGTCTTTGACCGTAGGTCACAAAAGGCGTCAGGAGGTGTTTATTTCAGACATCAGGAGGGGCGTAGAAGAAGGTAAGGTGTGGGCTGTGTGGAAATTCTGTCCTGAAAATTTGAACAGGGATCTTTACATCCCTCCTAACTGTAACTTCAAACAATGCTTTCTGCACAACCAAACCACTGCATTGGTTCCTGGTGGACCCTCTGTGAAAAAACTTATCTCAGAAAATGGGGAAAGTTTTTTTTCAGGTGTTCTTTTGGGACATGGTGCCATGGTACACTTGATGTCTAGACATTCCATTTCCTCTGGAAGTTCAAAGAAATTCATTTCAGACAGACAAAAACCCTTTTTTCTAAGGGATCAACCTTTGGGGGGGAGGGCCTGGTAATTCAGTTTTCATCGATTCTACTATGGTGAAGGCTTTAATTAAAGCCACTTTACTTCACCCAGACAAAATTACACACTCTTTAGGTTCAAAAATTTTCTATGAAAGAGGATTCAGGACAGAAATTGGACACAATTACCATGGATGCTGTCATGTTGTGAGAGTTATAACTGAAATAACTACCTCCCATGAAAAAGGTCAGCTGAAGGTGGTAACAGCCTACCCCGTATCTAATTTTTGGTCCTCCTAATAAAACTGAATAAAAATAAACGATGATCCTCCGGGTAAGGCCCCTGGGCCAAACCCACCCTTCCACATGTTTTCCCCTCTTTTCAGAACGCTCAGGCACTGACCCTGACGTTTGTTTCGTCCTTGAGCAATAAATCATTTCAGGAAAGTGCGATAAGGAAAGACTGACAGGTTTCCTATAAAGGTTAAACGGGGACTAAACCATCGTTATTTGACACGACAACCTTCGACCTACTATGTCGCGTTACTCCCTGCAGCGTGTATTAGAACAACGTCACCCCGACGACACTCAAGTTCTGACATACGTGAGGGAAAGAAATGAAATTATATGTTGCTCTTCAATTTGTTTCAGGTACGTGTGCAAATACTTGAAAGAAAGTGTTCTTCACCGGAAAAAATTATACTTAGTTTTTTCTTCAGTGCAATCAAGTTTTACATCCAAAGACAGAAAAACCTTGAGGAAAATGGTTTTGAGTCATAACTTGTCGAAATTTTCAGCGGTGGAAACCTTGGGTTATGCCCTGAAGCATGGAAGAAAGGGAAAGGGTCCACTAAAAAACCCCTTCCATTTGGAAGCATTGAAAGCGGCAGAAGAGCATCACGCCAAAGAAAATCCCCGCCTACTTAACCAGCGTCTTCATTTCTTCATGTCTATTTTGGAACTTCTAGCTGAGTGCTTAGAAACCAAAACTTTGTTTTCCTCCTGCCCCATATTTCACATCCCATCATCGTCCCTGGATCGTTTCAGTGTAGAGGAGAAAGAAAAAAGTTTGGTTTTATCTGGCTATGTGGTGCACCCAGCTTATCTCCCTTACTCACTGTTTTCACCACAATCAGCTCGCTTTACACTCAACGTCATAACAAATTTAAACGAACGAAGAACGATGTAACATGCTTACCTAAACAGGGGGAAGGGAATGGGAGAGATATATAGAATAGGATAGAATAGGGTAGGATAATATAGGGTAGGGTAGGGTAGGGTAGGGTAGGGTAGGAAAGGGTGGGGTTGGGTTTAAAAAACTATGGGGTGGGGGGGTGGGGGCACCCCTCAAGTATGGGGGGTTTGGGGCTTGTTGGCCCGGGCTGGCCGCCCAAAATAACCCACCTAACCCACCCACCCACCCACCTAAACCACCTACCCACCTACCCTACCCTACCCTACCCTACCCTACCCTATATAAGTCAACTGTATGCTTTCTAGCCTGTCATAACCTACCTGCCTTCCTACCTGCCTGCCTTACTTGCTCAACACCTTTTATTTGGACGCTATGGAGTTTCACCTTTCGGACGAGTTGTTATTCAAGGTCAGTGAAAAAATATCTGAAAAAGACTACCCTCGATTAGGGGTTTACTTAGGACTTAGACTAAGTTTAATGGATTACATGGAAAAAATACCGTCTCTTCGTTCTATGGGGAGAGAAATGCTTATTTCATGGAGCAGAAAGAACGTGCGTTGCAAGTGGATGGTATTGAGACATGCATTAAGTGACATAGGTCGTTACGATCTAACTGATTATTGTAGATGGTACATGGGATATTACAACGTAGTGGACCATTGTGAAATTCCTCCAGAACAGTGGAAAGTTGATACTTTGTTTGTCAACCTGGCAGACAAGTTCGAAATGCTTGACTGGAGGAAACTGGGAACTCAACTTGGATTGAGCGACCACGAGCTTAACCTGATATCCACCCCTGTTCCAGGGAAAAAAGGTGTCACAAATCCTGTATTCGAAGTTCTGATGGTTTGGAAATATAGAGAAATATCTCATCCAAGCTGCCTAATAGCCAGTCTATACAACATGGGACTTTCTGATGTAGCTCTTTACGTGGAAGGTTTGAACAAGGGTTCTACTGGTTTAAAAGAGGACGAGGTTGCTCCTTTGGTCACTTTGGTTTAAGATATCGTCCAACATGGATCACAAGGAAAAGGAGATCATTTTTGACCCACGTCTACAAAGCCCCTTCACAATGATCATAGCTGGACCTACTTCTTGTGGGAAAAGTCAACTTGTTTTCAAGTTGATTAAAGGTGTAGACGAGCTTGTTACTCCAAAAATACACGACATATACTACTGCTACAGTCAATGGCAAGACGGATTCGACGAAATGGCGAAGTTGGGGGTTAAGTTTAACAAAGGTCTTCTTTCAGAAAACTTTTTGTTCGAGGATGAAAGAGACGTGACTAAACATGGACTGGTCGTAATAGACGATCTCATGGATCCCGAGTACGTTCCCACCATAATGAAACTTTTCACTGTGGGCTCTCACCATCGCAGTTTAAGTGTAATTTTTGTTACTCAAAACTTGTTTTTCAACAATCCTGCCTTCAGAACCTTGAGCTTAAATGCACACTACCTAGTTGTTTTTAAAAACCCTAGAGACATGAGTCAGATAGGGCACATAAGCAAACAGGCCTTTCCAGGACAGAAATCCTTTTGGACGGAGGTATATAACTCAGAAACCAAAGAGAAACATTCATACATCCTATTGGACTTTAAGCAGAGCACACCTAACGAGCTTAGGGTAAGAAACAGCATAACAACTCCTTGGAACACCTTGGTTTTCATTCCTCAAGCTTCAGCTTCGAAAAGAAAAAGATAGAATGGTCACCAAAAGATCTCCTTCTGGAGGAAAATTTAAAACAATTAGGAAACATTACCACTTGTTGAAACACATATCCAAGTGTTCCTCGGCAGAGTGTTCCCACATTATCAAAGGTCTCAGCGATGAGGTCATTAGGTTGATGAGTCAAATTTGCGTCAACGTAATGAACAAAAACCTGTTGCGTAACGAGTCCGACGCAGTCAAACGTTTATCACCCTACAAGAAAGAACTCAAGTCAGTCACAAGGCACAAGGCTACCGTTAAGCAGAAGAGGAAAACCTTTGAGCAAAAGGGTGGATTTTTGGGAACCATTTTGGGCCTCGCCTTACCCCTGATAACAGGTCTCATAGGAGCACGTCGATAAAAAATCATGTCTTATTCAAGGATGGCCCTCGTAAGGGCGGATCTTGTTCCCCGAGAAAAAAAACCTTCTTTTGTTAGTCCTTCCTCTCCTCCCCAGCCTGGACCTAGTGTTCAAGACCAGTACTACAGCACTCAACTTTTAAGAGAAGGTTTAACTCCTGATTCCAGCCTGGTTCAAGTCCTGAACCACCTTCAAAGTAAAGCACATGAGGTGCTTAACTCTCCTAACCTCAAACTGAAGGAAAAGTTAAGGCAGTACAATCAACTTATGATAAAGTCGGGAATTTTAACTAAAAAAGCCAAGGCCTTAGGACAACGTAGGGAAGGTCCCTATCCTGGTCGAGCAGTAGGACAAGGCCCTGCAGGAGCAGCAGCAGCAGCAGCTGGGGGTGTAAACAATTCTTTAGAAGACACCGACGACGGCGACGACGATGATGACCACAGTTTCACAGAGACTAGAGACGATCCACCACTTCCTGACGATTCAGACGGAGACAGTGTAGACGAGTTCAAAGGGGAGGAAGGCTTTAAACCTCGTGCAAGAGACAACACAGAGGGTATGGACGCCGACATAAAAGAAAGAATACCTGCAAGTTACAGAACGACTGCTAAAAATCTCTACAGAGAATTATCTCGTCACGGAAGTGAAATTTTGAATTGGAACAGAGACGGAGAAATATATGTTAACGGGGAACGTGTGCCTGGAACTGACATAACAGATTTGTTAGCTTTTGCTGCCCGACCAAAGTCTTTGAAAAAGGACCAACCTAAAGGAAGCCAGGTTTTCATGAGAGCAGTTAAAAGGCTGAACCCCACCTTAAAATTTGTCAAAAACAAGTCGGCTTTTGCAGGGCACAGTCCTTCCTTTGCTGCCAGTCCCTTGAAAAGAGCTTCCCCTATTAAGAAGAGGAAAGTAAGTCAAAAAGGAACTGGACGTAAGTTTATATGGCGCACAAGGCTTTGAAAAAAGATGTCCTCAGGTTTTACACAGATCCTAAACAACCTGGAAGTTTCACCAGCGTATCTAAACTTCAACGTCATCACTTCAAGAAAACAAAGAAAAAAAACATAGAACAAGCTTTGGAAGATGTAGACGCTTACACCAGACACAAACCTTACAAGAGAAGATTTCCAAGAAGAAAAACACAAACATGGGGGATAGACAAACAGTGGCAACTTGACCTCATAGACATGCGAGAATTTTCAAAGGAAAACAAAGGATACCAGTACATTCTAGCGGGAATAGATGTTTTTTCAAGGTATGGTTTTGGACAACCTGTGAAAAGTAAGAGAGCTGATGACGTGACAGAGGCTTTCAAAAAAATGAGCAAAGAAAGAAAACCTCAACAAATTCAAACTGACAAGGGCAAAGAGTTTGTCAACAAAATTTTCAAAAAACACTGTGAAGATCAAAAAATCAATTTTTTCACAGGAGAGAACGACGACGTGAAGTGTGCCTTAGCCGAAAGATTCAACTCTACTTTACAAGGAAAAATGTGGAGATGTTTCTCTCATTTCAATAACTACAAATGGGTTGACTTGCTGCCCGACTTGGTTAAGTCCTACAATTTGACTTACCACAAATCCTTAGGAGCTGCCCCTTCAGACATAAATAAAGACAACTCTGAAGTCTTGTTCTACAGGTTGTACGATCAACCTCAAAAGAAAAAAGTTCCTGTCCTTCAGTTGAAGAGAAAAAATCAAGTGCGAATGTTGAAAACAAAGAAAACATTTAACAGAGGGTACGAACCTAACTGGACTGAGGAAATATACACAGTCGACAACATTTCGCCCAAAGGGTACCACCTGAAAGATCTCCTTGGAGAAGAGATAAAAGGAAGCTTCTACGAACCTGAAGTTCAGAAGGTGCATGTCCGTCACGGAAGACGCTACAACATAGAAAAAATAGTAAAATACAGAGGAAAAGGCAAGAAAAGAGAAGCCTTGATCAAGTGGAAGGGTTATGGAGACAAGTTTAACTCTTGGGAACCTGTCAAGAACATAAACAAATGGCGTTTACCTTAACTTTACCTAGTAACTCATCTATGAACGTTTTTCCTGACAACACTTTAACCAGTTACAATACAATTTTGGCAGAATACATTAACTCTCCTACTCAGTTAGAGTGTGCTCTTCAAGAAATAACCTGTCCTACCACGTGGTACAACGTCAAAGAAGAACCCATTCTCTTGGTACAGGGAGAAAACGACCTGACAAACAACCTCCGCTCTGTAGTAGCTTTATTGAACAAACGCAGAAGAGAATTTTTTCCTCTGGAAAAACCAGGAGCCCATAGTGTCTTCAGTAGAGCTTCAAGCTCTACATCAAATTTATCAGCCCAATCTGCTTTGAAGAGAGGAGTAAAAATAACAAAAAACCTACGTCATGTCAACCCTGTGGGATCGACTGAAACCATTCCTCCTGCTGGTCCTGCAAGTGAAAGTCCACCAACTCCTGCTGCTGCGACTGAGACGCCATCTGGAGGATTCACTTCTAACCAACCCACGCCAGAGAAGGAGGAAAAGGAAGAGGAGGAGGCTGAGGGGGAGCGTGACACGGCAGGCAGAGAGAAAAGGGAAATATCGTCGGCTGTGGCTGAAGTGATGTCTATGGATGACAGGGAAAAAAGGTCTCTTTCTTTTTTTGAAGAAAAGGCCGTCTTCACAGACTCTGCTAACGTTTCTCCGCTCTCTCCCAGTCAGTTACAGGCTGTGAAAATATGTACACGCTTCAAGGAAATTAGCAGATACCTGTCTAAGTATTACTTCAAGGAAGGTAGTATCTACAATATGTTTGCCTTAGAAGGTGTGAACCTGGAAAGCAACTCAGAGTTGATAGGATACTTGAACAGGACCATAAATAAACTACAGAGCATGTTGGTGAGAAAACTAAGAAACTACAGGAAAAACAACAAAGCCACCGTGTTTCACTACAACAAATACACAATGAAAAGTGTAGTTTCCTTGCCTCCTGGTGTGGTCATGCAACTCCCAGAAAACTTAGGGAAACAATTAGGTTTTGACGGAAGTGTTTTCCTAAGTGGAAAAACACAAAGCCCCTACGTGGTAGACCTTCAGTACAAAAGTCGATGTGCTTTCGTGTACTCTGACATAGTCAAGCACAGTCTTGTGGGTGACTCTAAAGCACCCCTTCTGAGGCAAATCAACATAAATCGCTACAACGGTGACATGCAGACCATAAGTTTCCAGAACTTGATATATCTGCCAGTCACTAAAACCACCTTCAGACAGATAGGGATATACTTAAGAGACAAGACTGGGGAACCTATACCATTTGAAAGCGGATCAGTGTCGGTGGTACTTGCCTTCAGACCTCTTCAAGGATAGGAGTATATTACCATGCTTCACTACTATGGAACACCTCCATACCTGGCCCCTAGGGGTCAGTACGCTGAATACTACAGAAAATCACAGTTTGGGAACGGTGCTTTACCAGCGTACGGTGGCAGGGGCAGACAAAGAGGGCACGGACTTGGTTCGTTAATAGGTGGTTTACTGAGAGGAGCTGTGCCCCTCTTAAGTAAAATAGGACGCTCAGCTGCCAAATCTGCAGGCAAAGCCTTGCTTACTACAGGAGCTGGAGTCTTGTCCGACGTGGTAACAGGAAAAGGCTTCAAGAAAAGTGTAGTTAGGAGAAGTAAAGCTACAGGGAAGAACTTACTCAAAAGGGCTGCTTCTTCTGCTCAAGGATACATAAAAGGTACATCTGAACCTCCTCCAGTCAAACGACGAGCAACCGGCAAGCGCGGAGGACGTAAGGGGCAACGCGGCAGAGGCAGAGGACAAGCTAGAGGAAGGACCTTGTTCTAGTCATGAGTCTCCTTCATCCCAAGGGTCAGGTATGTGCAGTAGGTGAACTAGACCTACACGCCTTGCCTGTCACTCAAAAGGACATATTAAAGTGTCAAAAAATAACCAAAACTACCAACAATGCCCTGACTCCACACACTGAATCATTTGACTTCACCTTCGAACCAAGCAACCTGTACACAGACCTCTCAGAAACTGAGCTGTACATGGAACTGGAAGCCGTGGCGGCAGACGGAACAACTCACCTTGCCGTAGGCATAGAAGCTGCTCCAGTCAACAACTTGGCACACGCTCTCTTTGCTTCCTGCCAGTTGCTGATAAATGGGGAGAAAGTCACCGGCAACAATGAAGACTATGGTCTCAAGGCCTACATTTTGGACACAATTTGTTGCAACAAAGAAGACAAAGAGACTCGGTTGAAAGGGTGTCAAAAGTACATGAAAGACACCTGTGGTCACATGGAAGCCAGAGCGGGCGAAAATGCTGGATGGACGGCACGGAGAGCAGAGTTCAGTGCCCGCAACAAGCATGCCTTAGTAATGAAGCCGCACCTGGATTTAATTAAACAGTGCAAGGTGCTGCCTCCGAACTGTGAAATCAAGTTCATATTCGAAAAAAATCAGCCCAATTACTACATGATGCAAGCAGCCGATCAAAACTACTGGGTCAAAATCACCAAAGCTGAAATGACACTTCTCCAAAAATGTGTCGATGACGAGGTGGTGAAAACTCACGTCAGCAGTGTCAGGAATCCACATTGGGGCCCTTTCAACTATCACATAGCCAGGTGTAAAGTAACTAAACACACTTTGGACGGTGGCTCACAAGACTACAGTTGGACTCAACCTGACACTACTCAGATCCCCACCAGGATAGTCTTGTGTATGATAAAGGAAACAGCAGCTGCTGGGACTAAGACAGAAAATCCTTTCAACTGCAGGCATTTCAACGTGAAGGAAATATGCGTGAGATATGACGATCAAAAGTTTGAGTTGAAGACCG
Organism: Acholoe squamosa; assembly: GCA_949317995.1. NCBI lineage: Eukaryota > Metazoa > Annelida > Polychaeta > Phyllodocida > Polynoidae > Acholoe > Acholoe squamosa. Next base: position 41,608,480 of record OX439049.1, read on the forward strand.
ACTTCGAAACAGGCAACTGCATCAGAGCCTACAGTCAAATGTTCATAGACAGTGGGCTGTCGGCTTTGGGGCAAGACTGTGGCATAATTTTGGAAGATTTCAAAGATGGATATTCCTTCTTTGTTTTCGACCTCACCCCAGACAGAGCACCTGAAGACACATCGTATAAATCTCATCAAGCAAGGAAAGCTGGGCATTTCCCTTAGGTTTGCCGCCCCGACTACTCACGCCATATCTGCCGTCTTGTGTTCCTTCTACGACAACAACATCCAACTAACGGCTGACTGTCTTCCTGTCACAGACTACCACATGAACTGAGAAAAAAAATGAGAACTTCAGACATAACAGGTGCACTGGGAAACCATCCACACACAAGGCGTTTCTACCTGGGAACTTTTGCCAGTAATCAATGTCCTAAAAAACCAATTCCCTCTACATGTTTCGTCAGTAACACAGATCCAAGCTCTAAACCTGGTCAGCACTGGGTGGCATTTTACGTTTCTCATAACGGGAATGTATTCTACTTTGATCCCTATGGCTTACCTCCGTTTACTATATATCACCAGAGGTTCATGCAAAAGTCGTCAGATGGTCACGGGTCGTTCAGCAGAAAACAAGTGCAAAACTTTTACGCTAAAACGTGTGGAGCCCACTGCATTAACTTCCTCATAGAAACATGTCGAACCAAGGATCCACACCACACTGTGAAAAGGTTTTCTCAGGTCCCCTTCAACTTAATGGACAAAATAGTCAGGCCCTTCCTGAGAAAAAGAGAGAAGAAGAGGCAATGAATTTCGAGATGAGTCCAGAAGAAGTAGCAGTCAAAGCAGACGTGAGCAATCTTTTGGTGAAAGGAAAAGTTAAACGTGAACTGGACGTGATAGACGGGCTTCAAAGCACGGCGGAAGTAATAGACAAGATTCTCATCATCATGGCCGAGTTAATGGACAAAGTGGTAGCCCTGGAGGAGAACGACATAGGAAGAAAGGCCTTGAAGGATTTAATGGAGAGAATGCGGGCCTTAGAGGACCGTAGTCAAAGTCCTACTCCAGCCAAGACCGGGTGCAGTTGGTACTGCAACAAGAATTCATTTTCCATATAATATCCATGTACTCTGCTTGCAAAGCATATCTGATTATAATGATTCATACCTAGCATGTACTCTGATAGGAAGAAAAAATAAAAAGATTGAATTAAAAAACCGAGTTGTGTCTTTGTTGCATTTAATCTCATATCAAAATAGTGAGTCATAAGTATTGCGTAAATAGGAACATTGCATCAGAAAATGAGTCATGGTTATTGTGTAATTTCTTTCAAGGATTGCACAATACACCCTCATACGTAGGTCATACGTTTTTGCAAGTAGGTTAGTAGGTCACTTCCGGTTTGTAAGTAGGTCAGCTCTAGGTATTGCACAATTCTTTTAATTTATGCATCTAGGTCAGGTCACTAGGTCAAATGAAATCCAGCTCTCTGATTGGTCGAAAAAACTAGGTCATAACCTTATGACGTCACTTCCTGTCAAATCCAGCCCTCTGATTGGTTAAAACTAGGTCACTTCCGGTCTACCAGTAGGTCATGACCTAGTTAGTAGCTAATCCATTGCGCTCAGTTTGCATGTATATACTACTAATAACGTTTACTGCATGCAGGCACATGTTTTCACAAAAATGATTATTTCAAATCACATAAGGCCTAAAGGAGACCACTGCCATTTCAAGAAATACAGGGGGCTGTATAAATGAGGGGGTTATGGTTTTGCAGAGGGTCCGGTATGCGTCGTTAATGGCAGGTATTAACGTTTCACATTTCTTGCACTGAACCGAATGCCATCGAATTTCCAATTAATGGTCATCATAAAACATATCTTCTTAACCTCATTTAAAGAAGTATAATTTGACGATTTCCTTCCCAAAATGTATAGGACAATGTATTGGGTTGCCATTGTTCCCTAATGGGATAGTTCCCCCACCTCCCAATACGTGGTGTACTGGTAAGCATCTGCTGGAAATGGAAACAGCCAGGCCGGAAAATGGATGCCTCCCAGGGGTCACTCGGTGATGACGCCCTCTTCCGGTGAGATAGGGCAAAGGAACGTCGAGTGGAAATCAGGGGAAAATAGACATTCTCTAGAATATTTTGTTACTTCATTTATAAAAGCTGAAGTTCTGGATAATGACTTAATCGATATAAGTGTATATTTGTTCAAATCGTTGTAAAATTTCTCTCCTTCTTTCCTCTTTAAAAAATAAGAAAAATGTCATGAATGAAAGCCACGCTAAAGCATGATTATCACTATAATCATTTTAGGGTTTAGATAACATCAAATTTCAAAAACAACTATATATTTGGACACATGCTGGCACAAGTGTAAACCCAAACAGGGTCGGTTCTCGACCTTCTGAACTCAAGTTGCGTACTGGAAAACCATTCACTATTGAAATCTGGTGCCAGCTTGCAATCTCAGATGGAACCAAAATATCTTCAAAACTATCATTATCACTGATTATCACCAGGAGCTGTAATCAGATAGGCAGTGATAGGAGTGACCCATTTGAAATAGATCCTACCCCAGGATATCAAACTTGACTACTTGAGTTCCCTTCCCCATTACTCAAATAGATAAGAGTTTGTTCACAGAAGATGGTGAAAATTGAAGAATCAAAATCGCTAGACCTCTCTTAGAAAGCAAGACGTTGCAGACGTGGTGTTAATCCTACCCTGATCACCGTGAAATGAGGGTCTCTGTCCGGACTAGTGACGTCATCCCTCACGTCACTTCCGGTGGAATTCAAATTCCTGAACCTGACTTTAGGATTGAGTAGAAATTGCAGCCAAAGTAAGATTTCTGTCATGTATATTCTGGTTTGAAATGAGGTCATGTGTAATATTTAGTGTAAGCAAATACTATACTGAGAAATACATTTCACCAATTATAGCCAATGTTGGGGATGCTGCAGCAATCTTCCTTTCCCTTTACCAGTATGCCAGAGTACAGCATGAAAGATATAGTCTGCCGTATACCTCAGGGGTCTATTCCAAAACAACCTACGATCACCAAAATAGTTTTACTATCACCAAAATACCACTACAATCACAGAATCTGACTAGAATCTGACTAAAACGTATACGTAAACCCTATCATATATAATAGAGTTATACAGGGTTTGAGTAATTATGTATTTATGTAATGGTTCTATTTCTCCTATAGTTTTGAAGAGCTCAAGATTATTTTCAATAACTTCTAACAATTAAATAGCTTCCAATTGGTAACATGGTTCTCGTGGACAAATCGTACAATGAATGCTCGTTTGAGACAGAATATGGGGGGTGGCAAATCGTTGACTGTTTTGAAACATATCCCTGGTCAGCCATTATCTAGAGACCAGAGAATTATATATTTTCATCCCCAACTGATTGAACCAATGCTAATTATTGTTTTCTGTGCTCTGTGGTGCGATGGCCTACTCCAGGTATAGCCAACTCGAGGTGAACTTACCAATATAACTTTACCCTCCAATATCTTTTCTGAGATCGTTTTAAATACCCTGCAGGGTCAGTACATGTCTTTATTATAGCAGTGACTCTAGGTACTACTCATAAGACTTGTTTACTAGTGTATGGTTCAGAGTCGCCATGGTGTTAAGCATAGGGGTAGCCTGCAATCTGCTATGGACTATTCCTACACAAATTTTTTAGGAGGGCGTGTTCTTTAGGGGGATGAAACACCCCAGATTCATACCGAACACTCCATATCCGTGCATATTATTTGCATAATTAGCATAATTATGCAGTGTCCTGGTACTTTTCAATATATATAGATATGTGCCATTGCTCCCTTATAGAATTCATATGCTTGCAAGGATAAACTCCTGACACCTAGTGACTAAGTATTGACATTAAAAAGATTAATAGGGCATTATTCATTAAAACATGAAATCTGAACAATAGAAATGGAATACCCCTCCCCTACCTTCCTATAGCAACAAACAAGTTGTTCAATCGAGGCAGCCATTGCTTGATAAGGTGCTTAGATATTTTAGATTCAAATGCTAGTTACCAGTGAATTCACTGTTGATAAGCTTTACACATCAATACCTGCAGCCACTGGGGAGACAGCCAATGCATGGTATGACAAGCCCTGTTTGCACTGTATAGTGTTTTGTGTTTTTTGTGTTTGATTCTGAAAGTATTTACTCACTATTTGTCAGCAATTAGTCAATATATGTTAGTACTTAGTCACTATATAACAGCAATTAGTCAAAACATATCAGTAATAAATCACTATTTGTCAGCAATTAGTCAATATGTGTAGAGGCAATGAGAAAGGGTGCTCCGTGCAAAAGGTCAACTTTAAAATTCAAATCACTAGCTTTACAGTGATACATAGCATGAGAAGATACTCCTGTTAGTTTTGGAGGAATGGCTTCCTAGATATGGGTAGGTGTGACCATTTCAAGAATGTTAATAAGCTCTATGTCTAATTGGTCATGAGATATATAGCTAATTAGCATAATTTATGCTAATTAGCTAAATTCGTATACATTTTTATTCTTTGCCCATAACTTTTGATCTAGAAATGGTATTTTCATTCTGTTTTCACCATAGTAAACCTTGTGAGATGTTCCTTCAAATGGGATCATTGATTTTCCTATTTAGAATGAAAATCAGGTTTCCATGGCAACATAAATCAACAAAAATGCCTATTTTGGCCCAAAAACATTCTTTTTACATGCCAAATTTGGAACCTTTCCACCCAAAATAGAACGTTTTATCAAAAATCATTGAATTCTCCATAAAAAAGTAGCCTATAACATTTTTAGTCATATTTTTCCTATTCTAGTCCATAGTGGTGCCCCCTGGTGGCTAAATCTGGTACTAAATCCCGCAGTAACTGTCCTTTCTGCTTGCTGGCTCACATATATGTTAGTAATTACTCACTATTTGTCAGCAATTAGTCAGGATATGTCAGCACTTAGAGTCTATATATCAGAAATTAGTCACTATATATTAGTAATTGCTCACAATTTGTCAGAAATTAGTCAATATAGGTCAGTAATAATTATTATTCACTCTTTTTCAGCCTGTCCACATATGTCAGTATTTACTCGCATTTTAATGAATAAATGTTAGTAATAACTCACCAGTAATTAGTCAAAATATATCAGTAATAAATCACTATTTGCCAGCAATTAGTCAATATATGTTAGTAATTACTCACTATTTGTCAGCAATTAGGCAATATATGTCAGTATTTACTCACAATTTGTCAGCAATTAGTCAATATATGTCAGTATTTACTCACATCTTTCACCAATAAGTCAATATATGTCAGGATTTAGTCACTATTTGTCAGCAATCAGCCAAATCAGTCAGTACTTAGTCATTATATAACAGCAATTCTTCCATATAATTATGTCAGTAATTACTCACTATTTGTGACGAAACTTGGGAAAACCTAACATTACGGGGATTAAGTGCTATCTATTGCCACCAGGGGCACAACCAGTGCTAAACATGGTACAACCTCACACATTGTCATGGAACTTTCTCACACCTCCCCTTGTCAGATTTTGATGATCCATATATCAAAATGATCCTTGAGACCTTCTTTTGTCTATAAAAACAAGTATGGTTTAATTGGTTTATTTGATATATCTTGGTCAACTGCTTACTCAAACCAGATAGATATACATGAACTAAGAATATCACAATTTCTGTCAACCTGCACAGATATTATCCATGTTGGGCATGATAACATGCTTATCTGAGTTGTAAAATAGGACTTTGTCCATTATTCAGGGTCTGTGATTGTCCAAATATGTGGGAAGACCCATATAAATTATTCTGAAAGGTTACAGCAAATATACCTTCTTGTTCTTTTTGGCCATGCCACCTAGAGGCCATGAATGGTACTAAATCCCTGTAATGTTAGGTTTTCCCACGTTGTGTCACATTTGTTAGCAATTAGTCGAAATATGTTAGTATTTACTCACAGTTTGTCAGCAATTAGTCAATATATGTCAGTACTTAGTCACCATATATCAGGAATTATCAATACATGTCAGTATTTACTCACAATCTCTCAGCAATTAGTCAATATATATTACTAATTACTCACTTTGACAGCAATTAGTATATATTTGAGTAATTGCTCACTATTTGTCAGCAATTAGTCAATATATGTCAGTACTTAGTCACTATATATCAGCAATTATCAATACATGTCAGTATTTACTCACAATCTGTCAGCAATTAGTCAATATATGACAGAAAAATAGCCATTGATTCAATTGTGCATCCTGCCTTGACTGGTATTTGTAAAAATATGTCAGTATCTATTGGCTATTTGTCAGCAATTAGTTAATATATGTTAGTAATTATTCACTATTAGTCAGCAATTACTCAATACATGGTAGTAGTTACTTACATTTTATCAGCATTTGGTCAATATATGTTAGTAATAATTATTGCTCACTATTTGTCAGCAATTAGTCTATATTTTAGTAATTGCTCACTATTTGTCAGCAATTAGTAAATATATGCTAGTGATTATTCACTATTTGTCAGCAATTAGTCAATATATGTCAGTATTTACTCACAATTAGTCAGTATATGTCAGTACTTAGTCACTCTATATCAGGAATTATCAATACATGTCAGTATTTACTCACAATCTGTCAGCAATTAGTCAATATATATATATTAGTAATTACTCACTATTTGTCAGCAATGAACCGATCAACTATTACAGTTTTGCTGTAGTTTTAACTCACAAAACAATTCATCATGATATCAAAGATTAATATCTACTATCAAAAGACGTTCTTCAAGATAAACCAATCGGCTATTAGAACTTTGGTCTACTATTAACTCACAATACACATCATTAGTATAGCAATGATCAATCTCTTAAATACAAATCTCGCCATGTGTGATCTCGTCTAGTATATACATATGAGAAAGTTATTCCAATAACTTATTGACTTAGGATGTTTCCAAATAGAATTATAAGAGGCACTTCCCTACTATTTAACAGCTCCTATGTATAGAAAACCCAAAATCCAGTAGGCATATATATGACAGTTTCCCCTCCCTGTCTCTGTGGTGGACTGCCTAAGACCGACAGCATATGGGTATATGGGGACTAACTTGATAGTCTGAATGTAATTTGATACTAATGTATAGAAATGCCAGCATAAGTTAGCCTGCCCCCAATGGGATTACCCACCACATGTCCAAATAAGTGACATCCATCACTGTTGCCTAAACACTATTTCCTCTAAACACTATGGTGTTTAGATGCTGGAAAATGTCCAATATGGTGTTTACAACATCCATGTGTTTAGGTTTTAAACACAAAAAAATGTCATGTGTTTAGAAATTAAGCATAATATCACCATAAACATGTTTGATTTCTAAACACCTTTCTGACAGTGTATGGTCTTCTTCTCAGCACCTTCACTAAGGCTGTACTAGTTCTTGTACAGCTGAGACTGTCATGATTGATGATATCGCATTATTTCTAGCTACTATATCTTCTATTGTGTTAAGATGAGATATTATGCCACCCCCTTAATAGGCAGTGTATACCTATCAGATGGCCTCTGGAAATAGACGACAGTTATATGAGAGCCAGTAAGAATGGTTGACGGCTGACATGTAGCAGATATATAGTGCACTCTTTTGAGAAAAATAAATATACATAGTATTGGCTTGTATTGGCGCCAGGGTCTGAAATTGTCCTAAATGAGCAATAGAGGTGCGCGGGTGTTGAAACAAATGGTAAGCACTAAACATTATTTTAAACAAAAAGAAATCTATTATCTCCTGCAAGCACTGGGAATGCGGGTGTTTCAAATGTGGGGATACATTCGTGGGGATACATGTGGGGATACATTCGCTTCAGTGAGTCGAGATAAAAGTCCCTCCCCTCCCACCCGCTGCATTCCCACTAAAGTAAAGAAAACCACATGACGTTTATGCAAAAGGAGCTACATTCTATGTTTTAAACTTTCTCTTTTCTATGAATCTATTCCAGACCCACACCATGCCATTGCGTCTTTGGCTCAAACCCTCGTGGTAGATGGGGCAAGAGGGCAATGTCCTCTAGAATAACGTGTTACAGTTCTAAGTCTTGAATGTTCCTATCTATTACCAAGCTGGGATGCAGTGTGTGAAAGATACAGCAGGGCGATATAAATAAAATATATGCCTATGGGAGGTAGAGTGGTTATGTTAGAGGTTTTATTTGATCAGTTGTGACAGTTCTCATCTCCTCCAATCTATTCGTTCTAGTTGCTGACGTGACTGTGTCATAGCCATAGCCTTAGAATATAGCACTAGTATGGATGAAGCACATGGAGGTGGTATTGGAATCTCAGACTAACTCTCCAAAATTACATTTACCAAAAATTCCCAGGGCTGATACATATCCAGGAAAATTTAAGAAATTTTCAATTCAATTCAGTTCCAGACTTTGAACATGGCATTTAGATTTATAAGGATTATATTCAAAGGTGGAATGTGTGGTTCTAGATGAACGCTAGTAGCAATTTGGTTGATACCAAACATAACTGTTATTGGCATCTCTCGATCATTAAAATCATCCTTGTTTAACATTTTCTCACATTCTTCTTTTAGAAGAGATCATGGCCAAATGCAATGCCCTTTCCATATTGAACCAATGGGCCTTAGAAGGGCAGCACTTGTGTTTATGGCAGTGCCTGCACTCAGTCCAACACCCCTTACCTCGATGCCTTCCAAGAACTTCTCAGAACAGCTCATGTGTCAAGTTGATTACACACTTCTGTGGGCTGCCTGCAGGAGAAAGATTGCCAAAAGACAAAGAATATTCACTCCTCGTCCCATCATCAATGTCCTCATAATACTTCATAGTTTTACATTTGTCCTTTAAGCATAGGTTCCATCAATACTAATGGTTATGCATTATAACCCCACTCCCATTTCAAGCTACGCTCAAGTTAGTTTCCACCATAGGTTATGGAAGCTATGTTGATGTGATGTAGAATTCTACCCCCGTGTGGGTGGACGCCCTTCATCTGCTGGAGAATATTGTTGGACTGGAAAAGGTCGTTCAGCCAACTAGGCAAGTATGCCCTCTTGTACAAGGACTGGAGCTTCTGTGTACATTTTGAAGATTCCATGAGAAAAGGTCCTAGTGTTAAAGAGAAAGAACTGAGCTTTTTGGGGTAACACTAGAGATCTCTGATTGGATGTTAGTTTGAACACCAGACCATGTCCTAGATGAAGCTGGCCTCAGCTATATACATCATGTAGTACATGTATTATCTCTGTGTGTGTTCAATGTGATGTGCTAATAATATTATATTCATTTTCCAATCACTTTCACTCACCGGGTAAAAATGACAGTGATACCCTCTGGACCCTTCTTCTTAGTTAAAGCTGAGCAGGAACTGGGCTTAAACTTTGTATTCTACTTCTAAAGCTGCTGGCAAATATGGCTGTACGAAACCATGCAGCTGTGTCCTGTAGACACGGAGACATGGAGGTGGCATTGGGCCACAAGGGGTCAGGCAGAATGACATCTACTGAAGGGGTATATACCGGTGGGGTTAGTCACTAGCATCGATTCCCTATTTACTCCTTTTTAAACCTTCAAGTGATGCATAGCGTTTTAATTAAACATTTTGATACTATAATACATTAATGCAGTATCAGGGAAGGATCCATGATTCGTGTTCGGTAATGCTCAGCAAGATGCTCTATAGCGTCAGTGTTGGTGAGTAGACTTGCGACCATAAGCATCCCCGCCCCCCCCCCAACAAAAAAAAATATAAATAAATAAATAAACCATTGTTGAAACATGCATTAATGCATCTTGACATTAGAGGCAAATAAATATGTAGGCATCATAAATAAAAGACGAAGGACATTGCTTTGCATGTAATTGTACTACTGATTGCTATTTTCTTCTCTTTTAATGGAAAATGAAGAAATTTTATTCGCAATATTAATCATAACCTGATAAAGTATGTAAGATGCATTTAATTAATAAATATTGTCGATTGTGCTAATCGCACGGGAAATAAGATAATGCCTCACAGGGCTCTAGTTGCTCTTCATTGCTGCCATCGAACTTGTAATATTCTCTATATAATTTTACTGTACTTAGCCTTGACCTACTAAGTCTAAGTAGATCGAGGCCAAGGCCATGGACCCCCAGGCCATGCATAGCAGGCATGAGGCCAAGGGAGCGGAATAGCAGAGATACACTGACTTTAGTTCTACCAGGAAGAAGTTAGGGGACTTTCATATTTATGACTCTCTCATAAAGTCATCTAGATGAGCCTACAATTTATGTGCAATTTAGTTTAATTTGTTACACAGCTTTGCAACGTTCTGTTCACTAGAGGGTGCTGTCATATTCAAAATGTGGATTTGCCTATGGATCTATATATGGTTAGAGAGGGTAGTTTCGGTTTTACTATCATCTCTAATTATAAGCCGCGGTTACCAAACTGATCGCACTTAAGTATCATTTGGGTAGAATCATGTAGGGAAAATTCACCATGTCTTACCCAGTAACACAAGGCAAGCACCCAAAATGATGGAAACTATCTTCCCAGGTACATGGATAGTACCTTTTTTTTGTTTGTAGAGTGTAGTTTATTATGACGGTTGCACCATGTTTTACCAAGTAACAACAAAGCAGACACCAGAAATAGTTAAAAATACTTTTTTGATATGTCCAAAAGTACATTATATTGTCCTACGTAGGACTTGTATTTTTTCCTACAGGATGAGACAAATCAATGAATCAATATTCCAAAAGTATATCATTGCTGATATCCATGCATTTGCACTTACCTGACCACAGAATTCGTGGTTACTTTGATGTTACAACAAAAATACGGAATACTTCACTATTCCCCATAGTAGGAATTCGACTTGCAATCACTAGCCCATGCAAGCCCATTCGAGAAGGGAATTATGGTTAGTGCAAAAACACCAAAAACATAGGGTCATAAAGTATGTATTTTAGTGCAAAATCCAACTTTACCAATTGGAATCTAAGTAAACACTACCCATCGGACGATCTAAGTGATTATCATTAAATACACTGTACTAGCCCTGGCCCCCTACCAACCTATTTTCATTGATTGCCTGCCATAGGCATGAAAAACGTGCCAAAAATGACATAACTTTGGTGCCAATTGGGCTGGGAAGAGCGCAATCCTGACATCAGCAGATTTGGAGTTGTTATTCTTACCCTTGGTAATTGCATACCTACTGCCAGTGCAACTGTAGGGATGGGCCAAGAAAAAAAAAGACGAATGGAGTGAAGGTATCTAAAAATGTAGGCGTCATTTATTGGTGAAAGAATATAGCTGGAGACTTTTGGACACTGCAGTAGTGCTCTTTGACAGTCAACAAAGGGCATGGTATGGGCCAGCCTCGATCTTCCCGGCCCTATAGTGGGCCTGGAAGATTTCTTATCAAATCACTGCAATGCCTCCTCTAAAATGATCCAGGATCCTGGATCATTTTCTCATAAGGCAGTGGCCTCACTGATTGGTGCATTCCCCTATGTGCTAATGAATATTTATTAATGAAGCTCTGACCATACCTGTTGCAAGGTCATTACTAGAACCAGCAGGCTCAATGCAACTATACAAAACTTGGGCTTAGGCTGGGATAGAACTAATGACCCTTGGATTTGGAAACCTATGCTCTTCTAACTAAACTAGCCAGGCAATCTATTTACCAGCAGCCAAGGGAATAGCATATTCTCTTGTTTGAAGGGTTAGGGTCAGGATACAACACAGGTAAGCTTTTGACACCTGCTTCAACCTGTTGCAACGTCAATGGATCTATAATAAATCTCCTAGACTGTATATAGTACAGTCTGTAAAAAGTTCCTGTTGAATCTACCAGCGATCCTCTTAAAACTGAACAGTGGACCACCGTAATTGAAAAGCCCATGTCGCAGTATGGTAGTACACAAAATTAATGTACAAGAAATCTCTGTGAATATTTTAAAGTTTTTCTAACAGTGTGGTGTATTATAATATAATGTGCCCGCTGACCTCGCAGGGGCGTAGGAAGCAAATTTTTATTGGGGGGCCCAGGGGTCTCCCCCTTTTCCTACGCCCCTGCCTCGGGTGGACGTTCTTGTAATCAGTTTTCTGAGCAGGACAGCAGACTAGCAGGTTACTGGAGGGTCCCCCCTGGTAGGAAGTGGCCGCTAGATTGGTGGTCGTCCGCTTTTATCAGACCAACCCAATGTGAGTTAATATGCTCAACACTCTCTATTATCACCCATAGGTTAGAGCTGTTTCTGCTGGTTTCGTACAGTTGACCATTGAAATACTTGATGAGGTAGCGTGTTACTAATGTTTGGGCCTAATACAATCATTTAAGGCAATAAGCTAAGTACTTCATAATTACTTCATCCTGCAAACATGAAGATAGATTTTTCTTCTCCTTTTCTCCCACCTGCTTTTGAGCTGAGGCTTGTAATATTTCAAATAAAATTGAATAAATTGTTATCATACAAGTGTGTGACAATCCCATTAGTCCTTAGTGTCAATACCAAAGTGCTATAAGGTCAGCCGGATATCACAGAACCATAAAACATGTAGGTCAAGTCCCATGGTGCATTGCGGCTCATTCTGGCATGGTGCCCACCTATGAAGCTTGTTCCGGTGGGATCTGGCTAAAAGCATAGCATTCCTCATTGCACATGTAGGGAACAAGCAAAGCCAAACCTTCTTCGTAATTCACCACTCAGATCGGTTGTATAGAGGTTGTGTTTTGGTTAATACTCTATACATTCCAGTCTTCGAGGGGGAGAATTTCAGAATACTACCATCTGCATATAAATATATATATATATATATATATATATATATATATATATATATATATATATATATAATAGCATATTTATTCATGACTTGTATTAAAACTTTATTGTGCATTGTTATTAGAATTTGCATAAGGGTATTATAGATTTTCCCTCTTTTTTTGGTGTATTAAGTAGATAGGAAATTAAATGTAACATTTCAAATCCCATCCCACTATATTTTATACATTTTTTTCTCTTAACACACTACACAGTCAATGATGCAAGAAAGGGTATAGAACATCCAGTGCTCTGGACATACATAACATGGCTAAAGCACCGTGGTGACGGTGGCAGAAAGCTAGTAATTAGGTCATGACGTCACATGCAGTGGCTTGAAGCCTTCCGTTGACAGAGGCATCATGTGCTTCAAGGGCCTTGACAAAATTAGTGACACCCTGCTTCAGCCACATTACAATCTGTACACAGGGGACGAAAACTGTACTGGACTGCCATTCTATCAGAGGGCCCATTAAAATAAAATCTTTCCCACTGCCAAAGAGAAAATTGAGTTTGTTTTTCTGGGACTTGAGAAAATGACATTAAGAACGTTTTGTATCAGTACAGGGCAAATACCATGACCAATGGGGAAAAAAAGTCTGAGTTGTGCTTTAGCCACTTCAATTCGACCCTAGAAACACTCATTTTCCTACTGTAAATTTATATGGAAAGCCAAACAAAATTCTTGTATATATCAAAGAATTTCTAGTTTCTTCATGATATCTGCAAGAACTCTGAAGAAGGAAGGAAGAGCCCTGATATGTCTAGTCAAAACCATTGAGTCACATGCATTTTTTGAATGTGCCAATTCAAAAATGAAGTAAGGATCTATGCGATTCAAGGTGCAGAGGATTAGACAATGTCATAATTAAGTAATCTAAATTTACATTGATAGTAAATAAATATGGACCTGGGTTCGATGTGTGTTGTTGTCGGTTTAAGATTTTGATAAAAGTATAAATGCATAAGTAGACTTGCATAGACTTTAGGGGGAGGGATGAGAATTTCTGAAAGAATCATCTTCATATAATCTCCTAGTCAGGGCGTACATGTCGCTGTATTGATCATTCTTATGCTGTCACATAAGATTCATGGACAAAACTTGATGGACAAAACAAAATTAGTCAGTGTTAGAGGACGTTTTGGACACAATGAAATGTGGACAATTTTGCCATTTTGGAACAAATGCTTGCGGACAAAGTGGAATTTGGAACTTTTTGCAGACATTTCAGAACGGAACCTGGTGGACACAATGGAATCTGGGCCTTTTTTAGACAATTTGGAACTAGACTGGCTGGACGAAATGGAGTTTGTGGATATTTCAGGACAAAACCTAGAGGACACAATTGAATTTGGACATTTTTGTGGACATTTTGTAACAAGAGTTGGTGGATAGAATGGAATCTGGAAACCTTTGGTGGACATTTTGGAACAAAAACTGGTGGACAAAATGGATTTTTTTAACTTTCTGCAGTTGCTTTGGAACAAAAGCTGGTAGACACAATGGATTTTGGACATTTTTGCAGATATTTTGGAACAAATCCTGGTGGACAAAATGGAATTTGGACATTGTTTTGATATTTCAAAACAAAACCTGCTGGACAAAATGGAATTTGGACATTTTTGTGGATATATTTTGGGACAAGAGCTGATGGACAAAATGGAATTTGGAACTTTTTGTGGATGTTTTAGAACAACACCTGGTGGACCCAATGGAATAAGTAAATTTTGGCAGACATTCCGGAACAAAATACAGTGGACAAAATGGAATTAAGGATCTGGGGGATACATCAGAATGGGTGGACATAATGGAACCCAACACACATTGTTTATTGCTAAACTGCTCTAATCCAACCTTATCCCTTTTCAAAGTGATTATAGCCTGTCTTATTCAAAGGTACACCTTTATGATATAGATATTGCGGTATATCTAACGGGGGTTCACCATTTTGAATTAACCAAAAGTATGTCATAACATTAACAGGCGTTTTCCATATGCATGCACAATGAAAATTGCACCAACCTAGGTGTAGTACATGTCAGAAAGTATAGACAGAAAATACTAAAGTGTGATGGCATTATTATACCTGAATAGCTCAGTATTTATGTCCATGGTCAACCAAGGTGTGTATGGACAGGTGATGTGTTTTTATGTGGGCAGCGATTGGGTGGAAACTGATACTGGACTCAGGTGGCAGTACCCAAGGCAAGAGACTGAAAATAGCAAAAAAAAAGGCATGTCCCTATTCCATCAAGCATCTCATGTTAGATTTCATTACATGTATTTAGTTTCTTCATGGCATGGGGCTTTTTTGGATCTGAAGTTCAATTTGTAGTGCTAATGGATTGTTTTTGCTTCATGACGCATTCTTATTCTGGGGCTGCCTGGGGCTTTAAAAATATTTATACATAATCATAGCTTTTATCTGCATCATTCTCTATGAAGATTATACAAGATGTGCCTGATCAAGTTTCATTTATCTAGGACTAACGAGTAATTTTACCTAATTACTTCAACATTATCAAAAGGTTCTGGGCACATGGTATTATGGAATGGTAATTTAAATTGTCATGACTTTTGCCTCATTAGTCACTGTCCATTATGTGCTGCATGGTGCATTAATGCATCATGTTCATTGGTCCTCCTATGGTCCTTATCATGGTAATTATCCTATGGGGGTGACACAGGGGTCGACATGATGTACCTCTGAAGTGCTGCTAAGTAGGGTCACCGACACTACATCACGGTGACCAGGGAACATAAAGCTAGAGACATCATATGGCCCTTCAAGGAATAGAAAGTACTCTATAACATAATTACAGAACTTATGATCAGCATGCACAGACTCAATATAGGAGGGCGAAAGGTCGGAAAAAAGGAAATAAGTTCTAAGTATTGAAATGTACTTTAAAACAGGGATAAGCTAAGAAAGAAAAAGTAATAAATCAAAGTAGAATATGATCTTGCAAACTGGCTGTGGTAGGGTTCTAGTAGGAAAGCCATTCTCAGCTGTTTTCATTTTCTCAAGACTCCGACATTGGTAGCCATCTTGAAGCCTTAGATAAACCATGTGTTTCTATCAGAAGTCTAACAGAAGGCATACAATGTGGTCGGGTTGGTCGCCTAATTAGGGGAAAAATAAATCCTGTGTTTCAGGGGATGTGTGCATACATGCCAATCAGATGAGAGAAAAGCAAACGCTGGATTCTACACTGCCAAGAAGAATTTTGTTGGGGAAACAAGGATGGTTTAATCGAAACAGATGAATTATTCACTCCTTATGAGAAAGTTATTTTTTACTGTGAAAAAAGTTGGTAGAAGCTTGTTACCACAACCTTATTAATGTACAATGACAGGGGAGGTAAAAATGTGATATAAAAAGCACATCCAATTTTCTAGAAAGACAAATCTGAACCAGATCTTTCATTTATCAATCAGCTTTGTAACATGAATCGCACCTTTTATTTTTCAGCCTTTATTGGCCATTTTTGAAACCCAAATCTCACCCTTTATTTCATTGACAATTTTTGTTGGATGTGCAACTGGATTTATTCTTTCAGTTCATTTGCCACATACAAGTCTCTTATTACGCCACACTCTAATAGCTTTGTTACGATCAGTATTAAGCAGTGTAAAATAAGAATGGTGGAATGTTGAATTCAAATGAGTGAAACAAAAATGTGATACCTGTTACTGAAGTGAGGGGTAATAGCACATCACACCAAAATCATCTCACCCATGTTGAAATGGAAATAATAATGGATGCATTGTATACCAGTGTTGTGTTTTCTTTTGTACTGCATTAACTGTGGACTGCTTATGGTCGAAAATCATAGAAAGTTGGCAGATGGGGCCTCCCGTGGAGTTTTCGGGGCCTGGGATTAAACCCTTGAGTATCTGAAAGATATTTTTTGTGGATAATGTATAGGTGTTTGGGTAACTACCCACGAAATATTTTCAGTTAAATATGAAATCAGTTGCTGTGGCAACACCCTGAACATCTATACTGTGGAAGAGTCTGGAAAGTTGTCTTGCCGAATGACATTAGGGGGGTATTTTCCCTTAAGCCATGCAAAATTAATTCTTTATGTATTTGGTCAACTTTTATGTTAACTTTTGTTGACTACTGGGTCTAAGGATAGGATTCAGAGAGCTGCAGCTAAAGGACTTGGACTTTTGTCCTACACTTGAATCCTTTTTCTTCAGGCCTGAAGTGGTATTTTCACTGAATTCCTTGAAATTCCTGGTTCAGGAAATTTCAAAACTTGCTGGTATACATAAAAGTGACACAGTCTTAGGTAGTTACTTTTAATCATGTGGAGGACAATGCCCATCATGTGTACTTTCAGGTGGTATATAGGTTTAATGGGCCAAAAATATGTGAACAACTCACAATCGAGGTCCTCAGCATGGCATGTAACTCAAATATCATTCAGGAAGACAGATTCCCAGAATTGTGATAAAAGTTTATCACAAAAACATTCATTCTAGGATAGGAAGATCACATCTGACATAAACACTGATACAATTTCCATAATCTACAGGTCAAAATGGTCCAGACCAGAGATTTCCATGGAAGTATGATGATAATTTCTCTAGGAAACCAAGCCCTCACCATGGCTGTACCTCAAATGTCATTCGGAAAGACAGATCCACAGATTCGCGATAAAGGTTTATCACAAGAACGTTCATTCTATGATAAGAAGAATGCATTCTATGATAAGAAGAACGCATCTGACATAAATGCTAATACAATTAATATAATCTACAGGTCAGAATGGTCCAGACTAGAGATTTCCATGGAGGTATGATGATAATATCTTTAGGAAATGAACCACTCAACATAGCATGTAACTAAAATGTCATTCGGCAAGACATGTCATTCGGCAAGACATTTTTTAGACTTTTCCCCCTGCTATTCCAAACCATGAGGGATAATTTATCTGTTTTACACTATAGCACTTAGATATATGTGGGGGGTAAATAACTGACATAGTTAATATAGTTAAATATGTAAACCCCAGCCAGGGTGAGAAGGAATGTGCTATTTCGGGAAGACACCAAAAGAAGGGCTGTCTGGCTGAAAAAATACTCATGGCCTGCTCACAGCCAAGATAATGGAGCAATTCCAATTATTTTTCCAGATTACTTTAGCATGGGACTAACTCTAAATGTTAGCACAGAAAATTAACCCATATACATTATAGATATTTTAGGAGAGGGTCATATGCCCTAAAATTTTCGCCCAGACAAACTGCTTTACAAAAAGTTAATTTCTCAAAAAATATAGACCAACTGCCCCTAGCAAGGCAATCTTAGGTCCAAAATTTCAGTTTCCCTTCAGATTTAAGTGGTCATAAATGGAAGGACCCATTCCTATTGTCAAATTTTTAAAAAATTATGAAAAATGACGGATTTATTGATTTTTCCCTACAAAATTGGTCATTTTGGGCCTATTTTAACCCCCTGGTGCCCAAAATATGCATATTGGACCATCAAAACCCATATGTAACATGAAGATCTCAATGAGTCCTACATTTTGAGCCGAAAGAATTAGGGGGGAAACTAAAATCCTAAGTGTAGGAGCTGGAATACATCCAAATTTGTCATATGCAAACCTTCTATGATTTGTGACCATATGGATAGATAATCATGTATATATTCAGATATTCCTCTGTAGTTACTCCTGAGAAAAGGAGGAACAAAGAAAAACAATGATTCACCTGAGTGTTGACAGCACAAAAAAAATCATTGACAGGGAGATATATCAAAGCAACAAGGAGATACCATGAGACTACACATTATCTGCTCCATTGGTTTCAATCTCCTAAAGCTAGATATCCTATGAGAGGATCCACATTTTCCCATAGTCCCACATTGATACCATTCAGCCACAGATCAGGGAGATGGTAAGGGGTAATGGTAACTGACACGACTGACATAGCTCATTTTATATCTACATCTGTTAACCACTGGGACATTGTTATAAGGGTGTAGAGGGTCTGTTGAGCAGCCAGGGTAGCAGCAACACTTGCTGATATTGTATTTTAGTTTGAATGATGAGCTAGAGTCAAAGACACAGAGATATAGCAATATACCATGATGCAAGGAAAGGTCTAGATATATGATAAGTTATTTGCTAAGTTGTGGCAGTTCCCATCTCTCCCAGTCTATGTCTTCATTTGCATTCACATCTGGGTGGGGGATGGGCAAGCCAAAACTGTAAGGTTGGAATAATACGAGACATGGGTGTACTTTAGGAAGAATTAGGTAGAAAATAGAACTAAGCAAAAACTATTTTCTCCTGTGCCTTACTCTACATTACATTTTACTTCACTAGATAAAAAAACTTCTTGACAACCCTATCCATTTTCTATCAAGGAGACAACATTTTCACTATTTGACAAAAATATCATGCATCTAAAATAGCAGATGTGTTTCTTGGAGTGTGACCGTTTGAATCCCTGAATACTACCACATATCAGGTTTATTAGGATAGGCTCATATGCTGCCTCATAGAAACATGCGAGTTAGTGGCAAAGCTGCAAATTGTCATATTTCAGACTGCCCTGAAATAACTCTTGGAGATCCCATGGCCCTGACTCTTTGTAAAAAGCACCTGTATGAAGATAGGGATCAACTTGAGGTACTAATCATCTACGGGGTCATAGGCAGGCTGCACTATACCATATAATGGTAGCTCAGTCACACAAAATCATACACACCGGCCTCCTTTGCCACTCTAGTCCCACTGGGAAATTTCTATTCATGTCCTTAATGTGGCCTTCTTCTTAGCAGCATGAATAGGGTCTATAGCTGTTACAAGGCCTGGACTTTCATCTATGTTTCCTAAGGTAGCTTTTGCATATCCAGTAGATGTGCTAAATTATTAGGGAGTGTTATGGGAGAGCTAGTGATGGCTTATTGCAAGATGACACAAGCTAGATGCTATGCAGAATTAATTATATTGCATATACATTTAAGGATATGTCTAATGCAGCTCACGATTGAGGGATGCAAAACCCAACTCGTGATGGCATCTGGTCATGAAGCTTTGGGGTTTTGGGGGATATGTATGTTGACCAGTGGAGCCATATTACATAATATCAGCAGATTTCAATAAAGGGAATAGGGTGTTACAAAATGTTAATATGGGTCTGTACACCATTTATTTTAACATTTTGAATTCTTTTTCACCACATTCAGTGAAAGCAGCATACTATAATGAATAACATGAAAGTAGCTGCCCATTTATTTCGCCAATACAATCATCAAATAAAGATGTTCATGTAACAGTTATCTTGATTTCCCTACACTGCAAAAATGGTGTTTAGATCCTAAACACAATTCTAAACATATTCTTGCAACGTTTTTGTAATCACATTAATTTCCTAAACATGTTTAGCCAAACAATGTGCTTAGCTCAAGTGTTTAGAAATGTAGGTGTTTAAGTTAAAACTTTTGTGTTTAGATATATGATTTTTTGTGTTTAGGTGTTTATGAATTTTTGTGTTTAGATGTTTAAATGATTTGATGGAGAGTTAAGGTTTGCAGACATGTATGCATTAAAAAACAGAGATATATTTTGTTTTTTCTTTTTTCTCATTTACTGGGGGGGGCATCAGCAGGTATTTACTTGTCAAAGTCTCCAAAGATGTCAGCCACATCTATATATATGTGTACATATATTACACACTGTATCAGAATGAGAGACTTGAGAAAGTACAACAGTTTGGCAGGAAGGACATTGCCTTATCTATTCCAGAATAACATTAAATAGGTGTCAGTCATGGAGTTTATTGATTATTTTATGGAAATGATGGTGGCATGAGGTGAATCTAGTCAATTTTCTATTGCCCTTTCTATTCACATGACATTCTATGAAATGAAACCATGATAAACATAGGATTTGGGGATATTTGTCACAACAATTGATTATAACTGTGTGCAGATAGTCCAGTCAAAGGTAGTGCTGCTACCTGGTGTGGATTCAACATCCAAGTATCTAAACATATTGATGTTTAAATATAAACACCTATTTTTCAACTGTCTCAACTCTAAACATCTAAACATGTTTAGCGTAAATGTTTATGTAGTTAGAATGAAAGTGTTCATTTCCTAAATATGTAGTCGATGAGACACCTAACTGACCTATATGTTTAGGTTTTAAACGTGTTTAGACCTAAACATGTTTAAAATCTAAACACCATTTTTGCAGTGTAGGAATACCCACCCCTTTTCCATCAGCTAGATTCTACATTACATTGTAGGTAGCTATATAGGTAGATACAATGCTGGGTAGAGGTGAGGGTAGGGCAGGTGATAACTGTCTACTAATGTAAGGTCACCTGTGTTGGTTTACGAGGATGGCAAATGCTTCCAGTGTCTCCTGTTTCAGTGCATTAAGTGGGGTCTCCACCTGTGTAGGGTAGTAGACACTGCCTAGCCTAACACATGCATCACTCTGCAATGCATAGTCATTACCTGACACTGGAAAGATTCACAAAGATAGTTACATCACAAAAGATCCTATAGGCATCGCACCTCTATGCATATTACATTGCATTAAGTACATGATATGGCATGGTACATGCATCACATAATATTGCGCAGGCATCTGGAAAGATATATAATATGTAGAGGAGTTCAGTTCATAAGGTTGATGTATCTTGTGCAATGTCCTCCTGGTCATATGACATGTAACTTACTTTGGCATCTTCAATTTATAGAATGTACAGAACACATTTATTTTCATGCTGTATAGGAACAAGATCTTGATAGGATTGTGTACTTTAGGCATTTTGCAAAAAGAACATGTATACATAATGCTTTCATAAGACCAATGCACTATGTGATGGTTCTGAACCTAGAACTGGCTGAACGTTCCTGAAAATGAGTACCAGAGGTTTTAGTGTTACTGACAGTATCCAAGATAATCTCGTCAAAGGTCAATATAGGATCCTTTGAATCTAATATTTTTCTAATAGATAAGAAAGTGTTTCTGTAACAAAATTGCCAACACTGAGGAGAGTCATATTGAAATAGATCCTCCCGAAGAACTGAACACAATTTTGGCAGGGTGGAAAAAAAACTCAATGTAGCACTTATAGGGCTAACCCAACTTCCTTAGCAGTCACCAGGAAGCCCCATATACCAGATAACTCCATCAGAAGCCCGATGACGTCTTCCCTGTGCCAAAAAGGGTCCAAGATCTAGGAATAGGCGAAAAATGTACAATCCTGATTCAGGTATACCTGCAAGTAAAAATAGACCAAATTTGATCAAGCTCCTGTTGAACGTTGGGGTATCTTGATATACAGCAAGCATGTGTTTTATCTGTTAAAATTGAATTCCTTGAATTCTCTTTTATCCCAATTCAATTCCAGTAGATCAACTGGATATCTTTTTTGTTTGTTTTTTAATCAGTTTATTTATACTGAAGGCGCAAGGTATTGGTCCTACGGTCCTCTTTTCACTTGGCCCCAGTTAGGGCCCTTGTTTGACAATATTTCAATTATCAAGTGAGAGAAGCATGATGCTTATTTGCCTTTTCAGCTTGAAACTTTGGTGTCTACAGATCATTAGGGTAGGTGAGGGTAACATTATCATGAATATAGAAAATATAAGATCAATGGTTGAGAGGGGAAGATAAAAAAAAATGACTAGTGGTAATGTTCACAATCTTTGATGTAATATAATATATTCCTGAACTGACTAGTTATTTTATCCAAGGGTCACAATTCAGGCATTCAAAAATTATTCACTAAGAGATAGTGAAAAACATTAAACATTTTCAACTATAGCTATATGCCCGAGCTCCTCGGGCATATAGTGGCCTTATACGCCCAAGTAGAGTACATGGGACTTTTCCATACATGAGACAACCAATTCATACACAGGACATATATAACATACACAGGATTTTGCACTTTTCGGCCCATACACAGGACCATTTGGAGGCCCATACACGGATTAGTGTCGACATACAAAGGCCATACACCGGAAGACCCCCGGCCCCCCACCCACTTTCTACATTTTTACATGGATGCACGGGAATATAACTTTGTTATTGTTGCCCGTCCATCAGCGACTCCGTGGCTGACAATCGTGGGGTACCCAGTTCACCTCCCCTCTCAGGCTATTTTTTTTGTTGTCATACACGGGAAAAACATAACATACACAGGTTCTTGCTTAAAGGTCCAAAGCCCGTGATACGCGCAGCAAATCATAGTTCATTGGGGACTTGGTAATTGATTGGCTTCAAGTTCATTGGTGAAGTTCATTGGTGTTGCTGCTGTATGATTGACGTAGGACCTCCCCATTTATTAATTGAGGGACAGTTTGTTTAAATGCCCCATCGCCTAAATGGAACTACTGAAAAGGTGTGCAACGTAACGTCTTTGTCTAGTTTGAATAACATATGCTGGTTCAAAGTCTATAACTGCTGGGTTGATGTATTTCATAATGTTCCAGATTTTGCTTTCTTTAAAAAGTTGGATAATTTTTTCCCTAGAGTCCCGTGTATGGTATAAGGTATACCTTTGCCAGTGACCAATGGTTATTTCTTTTCCCTTTGTAGCGGGTTCGACTCCTCCTCACTGCGTCCGGTGGTAGCTTTTTCTTTTTCATTTCACCCCGTGAGATGATGATGGTTGCATATTGGTGCATCCTGTGTATATGATAGCTAATGGCTGTGTAAAGGATAGAAGTGAGTAGATCCCGTGTATATGATTCCTTGGGTCAGTCCCATGTACGTTCCTCAGGCACTATGGTCCTGTGTATGGGCCATAAAAATGTCCTGTGTCTGTTCCTCAAGTGGAGTCCCGTGTATGGGCCAAAATTGTAAACTCTGTGTATGTTATATATGTCCCGTGTATGAATTGGTTGTCTCGTGTATGGAAAGTCTTGTTATGCTACTCAGGCGTATAAGGCCACTATACGCCCAAGGGGTTCAGGCGGATAGCAGCGGCCATAAAGTATGTCCCCAATTATATGTACTTGGTCATATTGTAGATTCTATTTTTCTATCTGTTGTATTGAATAGATATGAAGTTAAAGGTAACATTTCAAATCCCACTACATACACTCTCTTTCTCTTAGCACAGTAATTAAGAAATGATCGATGCCATTCAAGGTTCAGTGAGTGAGTGAGTGAGTAATAGATGTTTAACGCCATTTCGACAGCTAAGGTCATATTCATGGTGAGAACTACATTACACAATTTCACAAGGGGAATGTGTCAGTGCCTGCGCATATGTGCACCACACACATCCAGAGGGGATAGGAAAGAGAAGAAATAGACCCTTTTAAGTGGGCTAGGGATGCCCGCCATTCAAGGTTAAGAGGATTAGACAATGTCATAAGTGATCTAGATTCATGTTGGTTGTAAATTAATATGGGCTTGGATTGTAATTTATAGATTCGTATTGTGATGCTGTTTGTTTAACATTATGACGGAACTATATACACTCGTGTATATTTATATAATTAGCCGCGGACGGTTAGGGACTACTTGCAGCTCGTATTGATATCTATGATGTCATCATATGACGTCATGGTAAATAATCCTCCAGTATATAAGGAGCAGGTTTGAAGAAACCGTCAGTTGGCGAATCTCACCTGGACAGGTTACACCTAGCTGGGTGTTTCCTTGATTTTAAATTTTTACTATTGTTAGTACTATTGTTATTACTATTGTTATAACTTATACTATTGTTATTATATTATGCATTTTACTGACTATTCTTATTGTCAACTAATTATTATAGTTGTCTATTAATAAAGGCATGTATGGTGCTGATAGCCCAAAACACAAAAACGCATATATAGATAAGCATGATGCTTCAAGAGCCTGAGGGACATGTAAAGTAAGCATGAGTGATATGCATGCTGGGGGATAGGCACAATGAGGGATAGGTAGACTTTATGATAGGCATTATTAAGGATAGGTAAAACTAAATTAGTATACATGATGAGGAATGCACTGTTACCCCTTAGGGCCAAAATGAACTATATAGATTAGACATGAGGGTTTGAGGGATTGTCACCATGAGGGATAGGTAAAATGAATGATTGGCAAATTGAGGATAGGTAGACTAAGGGAAAGTAGGCACAGACAGGATTAGTCAAGGTTGGGCGTCAGCTTTAGCCTTCATGCCTTTTGGGGATAGCCTTACTTAACCCAAGGTGCTTTGAATTCAAGAGATAGGCAGTATGAGTGATAGGTAGACTAAGGGATAGGCAGTATGTGAGATAGGCAGAGCAATACAGAGTCCTTGTCAGATTAAGAGATAGTCAGACATTTGGATATGTAGATTTAGGTATGCACTTTGGTCTATGTGTTGTATCTATAAAGAGTTCCAATAATTTTCAATATTATTTTTGCACATTTCCAAATAATTCTCGTCATCAAACCTCAGTTTTGGGTACTTTTGATCAATTTGTGAGAATCAACCAACAAATTTTGGATTCAGAAATATTTTTTGGTTCAGTTTGTTCCCTCGCACCATTTGGTATGAACCCGATAAATGCTTACCACAGCTCCATAAACCACCTAATCCTCTATATGAATCAACACTGAACACAGCCTACTTTTAAGTGGGGATAGAGGGGTTGGCCTGTTACACTCTTCCGATAGACTATGCTTTCAGTTGGACTTCCTAGTGTACTATACTATTTTTGCTTGTGCTGGCAAATCAGATTCACTGATTGTTAGGGTTAATGGAGGGAACCTATTCGATTTGAAAATAATGAAATTGAATTAATAACTGTTAAAATGCATTTTACTCATCTGAAAAATTCTGACAGATGCACATGGCACTGGTAGACATCTGGTAATCAGTCTTGGACTTCACTAAAAAACCACAGCTGTTAAAAGTGTGGCTTATACGTGAGGATGGGCCACTAGATACACCTTTTAGAAAGAAGCTCATCATGCTCTTTGTATTTGGGGAAATTATCTAGTGCTCAGCTGCTCTAAATCGAACCGTCTCCCTTTTCAAAGTGATATAGCCTGTCATATTAAGTCTTACTCAAAGATACACCTTAATGCTATAGGTAGTGTGCGTCATACCATGCACATTACATTTTATCATCAGTAACCACTGGGCCTAATGTGCATCCTATAACACAGGTATTCCCACATGAACTGGTCATGCCTATGATACAGGATGCCAAGGATGGTTGGGTGCATCAATGGGGATCACCTTTTTGGAATAATTGATGTTATGACATAACAACAGGTGTTATCTATATTCATACACACTGAAAATCGCATCACTTTAGACAGAGTGCATGTCTGACTCAGAGGACAGAAAAGACTAAGATGTGGAGGCAATTGTACCTGAGTAGCTCACTATTTATGTCCATGGTCAGCCAAGGGACTCAGGTGTTCACGGACAGATCATTTGTATTTGTGTGGGTGGCCATCAGGTAGAAAATGACATGTACACTAAGTATACGTGGGACTCAGCTGGTAGTACCCAAAGCAAGAGACTGAAAATATGCAAAAATAGCCATGCTCCTATCCCAACAAGCATCTCATGTTACATTTTGTTACATGTATTTCGTTTCTACATGGCATGAGACGGTTGTGGGTCTGAGGTTCAAATTGTAGCAAGTCTTTTTACTGAACATTGGCATAATGTAGTGGGATATGTATTGGAGAATATTGACATTAATGTTTTCTGTGAAAATATCTAATGGCTTACTGTTTAATGAATTGTTATAGGTAAAATGAAGCATGAAGCTTTCCAAAGTAACCACATAAGCCTTTTCTTTAAAAGAAACAAAAAAGAATGAACAATAATGCCATTTATACAAAGTCAAATGTTCTAAGTACTTTTGCCCAACCTCTGATTTTGTTTCAAAAGTGAGGCTTTTCCATTTTTTGTTAATTATGTGGCGGTAGAAAAACATTTTTTTGCAAGGGAAATATGGGGGCAAAATAGGTGAACTATTTCTTTCCATTTATGTTCTCAAAATTACTACTCCATGTGAATGGTGGTGTATAAATAAATGTATAAAGCATGCCTTTAGACCTTAACTTTGCCTCAGTGATGCATCATGAGTTAGGATCCTTCCATTCTGGAGCTACCATCAACCTAAAAACACTAGACCCTAATATATTACCCTTCACAAATTAGCTTGGGACAACTCTAAGCCGGTGGCTGAGTACTTCTCTATTAGGCTGTCCCTCCACCAGTACCCTCCTGCAATGCTTACTCTTTCCAGGAATTCCCCTTATAGATCTAGCTTTGCCTTGTGTACCAGGTTGATTAGTGAAGGCTGCCTGTAGTAAAAAGGCACACATACTCATAATTTGGACAAGGCTTAAGATAAGTATTCATGCATCATGCTGATCCTTAAGCTGTGCATAGGCCCTGTAGGGCAGTATAATGCATGAATGTAGTTCTAGTATATCTACTTGATAGGGCTGCACTCATGCATCATGGTGGCAAAAATGTTTTTTACCAATAAATATGAAGCCCCCGCATTAGCCAGTAAGCTTTATAAAACTAATGGCACATATATTTGATAAAATATCATGGAGACAAAATGGACATACCACAATGAAGTGCTATGAGTTAACTGAAGGGAAATGTAATTTGGAAACAAACATTACCCCTTACTGATGACATTACTGATGGCTGCTGATGCTGAGGTTCCTGCGGTGACACCAGGAAATGAGGCAGTGTATCCTGTGGACATGGAGTTGATACTAGGTCACTGAAGTCAGGCCGAGAGAGATCCTTTGGGAGCGGACTGTTAGGGAAGTTCATAGATATCATACATGGCATTGATTTACCTTTTTGAGGATGTATTATGCTTGCTATACCTCAGTCAGGTGAATCTAGATGATTTTATTATACATCTTCATTATTCATAAAGGATTGACTGGTATATTACTTAAAACCATCATAGTATTCATTCATCATTTACTACCCAACACTTTCAGCTTCATGGGTACTAACACACAACCTGGCACTGGGGCAGATTTGGGTAATAGCAAAGACAGGCTGACTATAAATATTAAGTAGAGCATTAAGGAGGCCATTAGTCAGATAGGTAGTGGCCGACCCTGCATAATACATTCTAAACCTGGGACTGTGTGATATGTATATGGGCCCTGTTCAAATAGCACATGGCACTTCAAGAGTGCTGGCTTGGGCTTAAAAATTCTCATACAGAATCAAAGCTTCCATTCTACAACATTCTCAATGAACATTATACAAGGTATGCCAGATCAAGTTTCATTTATAGAGGACTAGTGATTAACTTTGCCTAATTACTTTAAGAATATTAATGAGTTCTGGGCACATGATATTATAGAATAGTTATATGAATTGTCATGCCTTTCCCTTCATTAGTCACTGACACCTTATTCCATTAAGCTCTGCATATTATGTTGACTGGTTTTCCTAACCATGAGTGCAGTCCTAGCCATACTAATCCTATGAGGATGATTCGGGGGCCGACATGATGTACCTCTAAAGTGCTGCTGAATAGCGTCACCGGCACTGTATACATGTGCATCATGGCAACCAGAACACATAAACCTGCAGACATCATATTGCCCCTCAAGTGATAGAAAGTACTCTGCAACATCATTACAGAACTTATGATCAGCATGCACAGACTCAATTTAGGAGAGAAAAGGTGAATATATAAGTAGGAAAAAATATCTAGAAAAATGTGTTTTAAAAATGGGGTAAACTCAGGCTGTAGGTAAACTCAGGCTGTATTTACAAATGATACATATGCACTGTAAGCAGTATGATACAAATTAGACATGTTTCGATGCCCATATTATGTGTTCTTGGGTATTTTACATGTATGTAAATAGGCATAATACTGATATTACCTCTTATAGAATGAGTAAATCAGAGTAAAATCAAATATTGCAAACTAACTTCTAGGGTTCTGGTAGGAAAGGCGTTCTCATAGCCCAATGCACATACAATACAATGAGTAAGAGGAATAGAATCTAATATAAGTAACCAACCTTTTAAAACTGCAGTACAACATTTTGGCAGATGCAGATCTCTTCGCAGTTTTTTGTTGTTTTTTTTTCATTCAGCTAAACTGTTTTCATTTTCTATTGGCAGTCATCTTGAGGTTTCTATCAGAAGCCTGACATAAGGTATGCAATGTCTTCGGATTGGTCGCTGCATGGTTAGGGAAAAACATGAACCCTGTGGTTCAGATGGTGTGTTCATGCATGTCACTCATAGGAGAGAAAAGCAAACACTGGATTCTACACTCCAGAATCTATCTAGGAAACAAGAATAGTTTAAGAGAAACAGATTAATTATTCACCCCAACCTCCGGCTGTGCAAGAAGTTCGTAGAAGCTAGTTACCACAACCTCATTAATTTTATGGACAATGCCAGAGATGATAAAAATGGGATATGCATCCAATTTTCTAGGACGAAAAGTCTAAACCAACCTTTTATTTTATCAGTCAGCTTTGTAACCTGAATTGCACCTTTCATATTTCAGTCTTTATTGGCCATTTTTAAACCCAATCTCACCCTTTATTTCCTTGGCAATTTTTGTTAGTTGTGCAACCAGAATTACTCTTTCAGTTCGTCTGATGCATACAAATGCCTTGCATTACACAGTAGTCTAATATCTTTGTTTATAATAGGATTTAGGAAGGTAAAACAAAAGTAGTGGAATGTTGAATTCAAATAAGTGAAACAAAAATGTGATCCCAGTTACCAAGCTAATGAATCATGGCAAGTCTGAACTAAAATAGTATCAGCAATGTTCTGTGTAGTGTGTTTATTGGTCCCCCATTAATTTTGGATTGCTTATGGACAGATAATTCTTAATATATTCAAATAGTTCTACTGGAGTTACTCCTGGGATAAGGAGGAGCAAAGAAAAACAATGATTCACCTGAGTATTGACAGCACAAAGACTTATTAGTGGAAAGATGTATCAAAACAGACAAGGAAATACCCTGAGACTACACATTATCTGCTCCATTGGATTCAATCTCCCAAAGCTAGATATCCAATGACAGGATTCATCATGGGATCCATATTTTTCCATTGTCCATTGTCAACACCCTTCAGCCATAAATCAGAGAGATGGTTAGAGGTAATGGTGACTGACATGACTGACATTGCTCAATTTATACATCTGTTCACCTCTGCGGCGTTTTTGTAGAGGGTCCGCTGAAAAGCCAGGGTAGTAACAACACTTGGTAAAATAGTATCATGTTTGAATGATGTGCTAGAGCAAGAGTCAAAGACACGCCGATATATCATTATACCATGATGCAGGAGTTGGTCTAGATATATGCCTCAGGGAAGTAAGGTGGTCATGTTGAGGGCTTTATTTGATCAGTTGTGACAGTTCCCATCTCTCTGAGTCATATAACTTCACCTGCATTCATAACTGTGTGGAGGGTGGGCAAGTCAAAACGTGTAAGGTTGAATGATATAAGACATCGAAATAATTCATGAAGAAAGGGGTAGAGAATAGAACTAAGCTATTTTCTCCTGTGCCTTATGTAGTGTGTTACTCTATATTACGTATTAATTCTATAAATAAAACAACTTGGCAAACCAATTACTTTTCATCATTATTAGGAGGGAATGTTTTGCTGTGTTGCTCGTTGTCCATCTCCAAATAGATACAGTCTGAAAACCATTTTGATGTGTAATACAATTACTTTGTAATTTATCTGGCCTTGACTCCCTAGTGTTATTAAGGAGATGGGATTGTTACCATTTAACAAAAATAAAATTATCATTTCTTCCCCTTCAGTTACATGGATCTAAAATAGGAGATGTGTTTCTTGGAGTATGATTGTTTGAATCAACCTGAAGGACAAGTTAACTTATGCAAACCCTAAACCGTGTTTGTCAGATCTAACTCAATTTACCCCTGGATTCTACTTCCAAATGCATGTACAAGAAGGTTTTTCTGTATTAAGAGGAAATTTAGATAACAACACTTCTATATTGTGCCTTTCACATGTCATTGTATGATGAGCCTAAGGAGAGGGCAGTGCACGTGGCTGATGGCTGCCCCGCCAACCACTGCCCAAATCATTACCCTCGCATGGACTTTCCAAGAATACTACCACATATCAGGTTTATTAGGACAGGTTCATATGCTGTCTTTGGGGAAGCACCTGTATGAAGGTAGGGATCAACTTGAGGTACCTTGGAAGCATCTACAGAGGTTGAGTCATAGGCAAGCTACCCTGTACCACCCATATAACGGTAGCTCAGTCACATACAAATCATATACACCGCCCTCCTTTGCCACTCTAGTCCCTCTGGAAAATCTCTATTCAGGTCCCTTCTATGGCCTTCTTCTCAGCAGCATGAATAGGACGTATAGCTGTTACGAAGCTGAGTCTTTCATGATTGATATTGCATCTTAGGTCTCCTGGTGCCTACTAGTATGTCGCCTCTTGTGAATTTGCAATATCTATGTTCCCCAAGGTAATTTGTGCATATCTATTAGATGTGCTGAATTATGAGGGAGTGCTATGGGAGAGCTACTGATGACCTATTGCAAGATGGCACATTAAGAAGCTAGTTGCTATGCAACACTAATTTGTATAAATATTGAAGGATATGTCTAGATGCAGCTCACGATTGAGGTATACAAAACCCGTCCATAGCGTCATTTGGTCATGATAATGAGGCTTTGGGGTTCTGGGAAACATGATGTCAGTGGAGGCATATTATAAAATATCAGCAGACTTCCAATATGGGTGGAACGATGGGTTATTAGGGGATGTAAGGAGTGTGATATCACCAGATAAAACAGGGGAGATGTATTTATCTTTTAACTTGATATGTAGTGAATGCATCCTATCATGAATAATCCAAAACTACTGATTATTCATTTGAGTGAGCAATACCATCATCAAAATAAAGATCTTCCTGTAACAGTTATCTTTAATTTTCCTATGTATACACACCTCTTTTCGATCAGCTAGATTCCACATTACATTGTAGGTGGCTACACCGATAGAGATAGAGGCAGGGCTGGGTAGAGGTGAGGGTGGGGTAGTTATAACTATACTACTAATGTAAGGTTATCTGTGTTGGTTTATGAGGAAGGCAAAAGCCTCCAGTGTCTCCTATTCAGTGGTTTAGGTGGGGTCTCCACATGTATAGGTTAGTAGACACTGCATACCCTAACACATGCATCACACTACAATACATGAGCATTCACAAAGGTATACATATACATCATATAACATCCCATAGGCATTGCACCCCTATGCACAGAGATTATAACATTGCATTGAGTAACATCATATGGCATTGTACAGGTTCACATATTGCACAGGTATCAGGAAAGATAGATGTGCATGAGTTCAGCTCATAAACTCCTATGTATCTTGTGCAATGTCCTCCTGAGCATATGGCATGCAACTTACTTTGGCATCTTCAATTTAGAGAATGTGCAGAACACATTTATCTCCATGGAATATAGGAACAAGATCTTGATAGGGATATGTACTTTAGGCGTTATGCGGAAAGAACATAATTCTTTCAAAAGAATAATATGCCATGTGTTAGTTCTGAAGAATAAACTGGCTGAACATTCCTGAAAATGAGTATCAGAGATTTACGTGTTACTGACACCATCCAGGATAATCTTGTCAAAGGTCAATATAGAATCCTTTGAAGAGGATATTCTTCTAACAAATAGGTCAGTGTTTCTTTACCTAGCCATAGTATGGGCATGGGGGATCAATGCCCTATCTGGAACTTAAAGGGTTAATCCAACTTCTTTAGCAGTCATCAGGAAGCCCCATGGGCCAGGTTACTCTATCAGATATTGATGCATGTACACAGATGTACAGTATAAAATGTGTTCCTATTATATGTACTTGGTCATGTTGCTTTACTTTGGCTCTAGCCAGATATAAAAATGTGATTGCCTCCCTGGAAAGCACATTTCGTCCTTCACCGTCTAGAGTCAAATCCTCAAGTCTACAAGTCTAAGCTTATTGCGTTTAAACGGTATGATAATTTTATCAATGCTACCTGATCCTCGGGATTCTTTCTTTCTGACTTTGCCTCCATTTTTTCATAATACCTAACCAGTGCAGCTCTATGGTGGAACAAAATACTAACATACCCCCTCCTCATTCCCTACACTGTAAGAAGTTTATGTTTTATTACAGAGATGTCACTTGTAGTGATGCACTCTCAAATACTGTGACTCTTACTGTAATACCAAGGCTTTGCAGGTATAGATATATGTGTACAGTGGGTGATCCTGTATAATTACTCTGTATGCAGTATGCCCTAGGCCAGCCAGTCACCCTAGTGGCCCTTAAAAGGGTTTACCAAAATAGCCTTACCTGTAATTCCCCCACTGGAGGCCAGTAGTATACCATATGTTCAGTATGTATAGTCTTATATTGCACACCTTAATCCAATAATGTCCCCAGAGATTAATAATGAATTGCAATATGACAATAACCTCCACAGGTTCAATCCAGCATTGTGCACCAATGATATTATATAAGGTTACCAGAGAAAGAAAACTAGGAGCAACCAATAATATGCCTCCATGACACCATAACTGTGTCTAAATCTGAAATACAAGTGTCTAGACTCTGATGCTGAGGCTAACATAGGCCTACCTGCCTTTAGTTTATTTCAGTGTTAAAACTAAATGACCATGGAATGGTTTGGGTGAGATAGTTCTCTACTTCTCTTACCCTCAATAGTGCCTCACTTCATTGGGATTGGAGACAGTTTTTATATTATGGGTGTGGTTACTATGAACTGACCCCCATAGCAGAGTATATAACAGTGTATTTTATAACATACCTATATGTGACCCGTCCTAACAAAGTGGTACTGAATTCGCACATTTAGATGCCTAGTTATGGCCTTTTCAAGTGGTATAGTGTCAAAAATATCAGATTTCCCAAAATTGATATTTTAGCATTTTTCTAACATATGGGTAGATATCTTTTAGAATCCTTGCTTAATAAACTAAATTTAGGTCCCAAATGTCTAAAAGACATAGCTATAGTTTTCATGGTTATATATAATTACATAGGATTCATAAATTATTTTATGTTTAATATGTAAATTGTCTCAGTTTAATCAATTTTTGATTGATTCGACTAAAGTTACCGGCAGAAGATCTGTAGAGGACCACATGGTTCAGATTTGCAAGTGTTATACCAAATGAGAGCTCTTGATGAGCTGTACATGGATATGCCAATAACTAAACATTTTGTATGTGCAACTTCCGAACCATTTTGTAAGGATGGGTCACATATATACAATACATTTGTTGTTGATTAACAGACCCCTTGCTGTAATTCTACAATTTGAGTTTCTGTAATTCTACAGCAATAGTTGCTGGAACCTCAGTTGCCAGCAACAGTTTCTGTAAATTTACAGTATAATTTATTGTTCATTTACAGCAAAATTTGCTGTCCATTCACAGAGAATATTGCTGTTTATTCACAAGACATTTCTCTGTAATTTTACAACACATTTTGCTGTTAATCTACAGCATATTTTTGTAGAACTGATTGATCTTGTTGTATGGTCACATTGGCTGTTACTGTATGATTACTCCGAATTGTTCTGTGAAATTACAGGGATTTACCTCCTGTAGATTTACAGCAAAATGTAAAATAACCCTGCCTACTTTGTACAGTGTAGTCAATTGTATTAGTATTAGTCCTAGGGTAAAGACAGCAAACACACACCTATGTGCTCAATATCCTCTTCTAGCATATGTAATTGAATACACCCTAACCTTTATATGAATACACCCTAACCCTGTGTCCTCCCATAAAGGCCCTCTATTCATCCCTCTCAGCAGCAATGGTCTCAGTCTGGTCTTTGTAATGACCGTTCCTATTGGCTGTCATCGACCGAATGAAGGGGTAAAGAATAAAAAGGGATGAGGATAAAAGAGATGCTCTGACGTCATTGGCGTTTGTTGGAGACACCTGGTGAGGAGACGGCGATTCACATATTTTCTAGTCACGAGAGAAATGGCCGAGAAATGAAGGGATCCATTAAGCTAATAGATGATGCATATCGCGGCCCTAGGGGAGTATATGCTGGATATACCCTCGCCGCTCCGTGGCTCGGGTATATCCAGCATATACTCCCTGTGGGCCTCGATATGCATCTTCTATTAGGTTTATACCACCATTTCCTCCATTTTGTATTAATTTCTTACCTGAGATCCAAAGAATATAGCCACGAGAAGACATTTTGTAAAAGCAAGCGATACTGCCCGGGTCCTCTCTGCGCGAAGCCATTGTTTTTGTTCCTTGCCGGGAGAGGTACCGCCCTGTTTACACACACATTTCGTATTGAATCCATCCATGACAAATTGAGAAATTAACAGGTTCATATCCTTAGATAGTCTAGATGATCCCTCCATATGTATTATGTCCAATATATTCAAAATAAAAAAGAATCCATTGATTTTCCAAACCGGTCCTCAATTTTCGGTGTCTTTCTTGTACGGCGAGAAGTTGACCTATATCTACATCCGGGCCACTGACACACTTTCGTCGGACAAGGAGGCGGGTGGGAATGGCTGCATCGCGACTCACTTACAATAGAAAAATCATTGGATTCTTATTTATATTGAACAAAATGGAGAAAATCAGCATGCATTCCTCGTCTATGGATCGAATACTTCTTGGGAGTTCGATATTATAACATGACAAGCTTGGAATCAAGACGAAAACTGAGTGCAAACATAGGACAAGGACCCAAGGTTAGAAGTTATTTACTTTTTGTTGTTTAGTGCTTTACATCCAATATCAAAGAGAGTAAAATTCATGGGGAAAGTCTTTTGCCTCTTCAGAATGCATTCATTGGAAAATTCCCCTTCCATTTATAATCTTAGGATACCTCCTTTGGTTCCAAACCAAATCCAGAAAACTGCATAATTATATTTCCCCATGCTCAAGAGAATATTGGGTTTCATCACCGTTCAGTGTGGTGTTTGGCTAACGTCCTCGCCAACCAGCACTGCGGCCAGGGTTCAATTCTCCTACGAGTTGGAACGATTTTTCACATTGAAACAATGGCTAGACTGACTTTGTATGTTCGCCAGCATTTCCCAAAATATTCTAAGTCCAATTTGACCCTGAAAAAGTATATACCAAAAATTTCAAAAATGCACATGGGTTGTATATGCAGAATAATGCACGGCTAAACTGCATATAAAACCACCAGAATGCCAGAATCGTGGTATAATCACACATAGGTGATTGCTCCCTTCGCTCTCCTTCAACCAATCCAGTCTAGTACCGACCCTCCCTACCTGCTACTGCTGCTGTTTAAGCCATAACTCTTTACTTGTACTTCCTGGGTGTATCATAGCACCACCAGTCAAATTAATCAAATTTGAATGGCTTCCTCTGTGAATTAGTAAATCGATAGATAAATCAATGAATAAATAGCTAGAAAGAAATGAAGACCAAATAAATATAAAATGAATAATCAAAAGAGAAACACACAGAAAGAAATGATGGGCATAGGCCATCTATTCTGTATCGCTGCTAAGGTTATTGAAGGCTCATTTAATCTGAAAGAAAGTATTTTTATTTGAGGTATGATATGTTAGCACTGACATATTACCTTCTTTGGTAACTCACTTATGCTCAGTGCCATTCCTGTATTTATGACTATGCCAGTGGGTGACTATGACTCTTCTTGTCAGTTAGGTCCAATGAAAGGGGGTTCACTTTTACACTCTCCACACTCCATCCCCTTATGATGGGTACTTGGGACACTTAGAGCATCCTCTATTACTGCCTAGAATCTGGGCCCGTTGATAGGGTCACTGACCTACTAGTATCTTTTATCAACCCAAATGATATGACTCTAGACTGCGTATTGAAGTCATATACTCAAGGTCATTTTCTACTTCACATGCGTTCAAACTGACAATTCGTAACAAAGAGATACCCCATTTAGATCTATATGGTATACCATAGTTACGAGGGATTACACCCTAACCATGGAGACTATACTATACTGGACATGACATGCATGCTATGCGGGTTCCACTCCCCCTCCTCTGTAAAGCTGCCATCAATTATTCAGTTCTACATGGATGCAGTTGTCACATTTCATGTTGTGCACAGAAGTTGAATGGCTATATCACTATATCTTTTTAGGGGGCATGTTCTTTAGGGGGATGAAACACCAAACACTCCATATTGGTGCATATTATTTGCATAATTAGCATAATTATGCAGTGTCTTGGTACTTTTCAATATGTTCCATTGCTCCTTTGTAGAATTCATATGCTAAAAATTTGAAACTACTAATGCATGATGACTGAGTGTGTGCGGTGTTTTGTGTTTCATTGCCTTTCTGTGTTTCATTCAGTAGGGCCTATTTAAGCCTACTCACTATTTGTCAGCAATTAGTCAATATATGTCAGTACTTAGATATGATACACTTTGATATCTGTCAATAAACAGCTGAGAAATAGGCATTGATTCATTGGTGCATCATGCTTTGCCTGGCATCCTGTCAAGAGTCGAATCAATTTTTTTTTCAGCGGGGGTTCATAATTCAGACTTGTAGTATGTCTTGTTGCCTTTGGCACTTACGATTTACCCTATTACCATAGTTTCTGCATCCCGATGCAATCAAAGGAACCCTCTAAAGTCGACCTTAAAGTAGGCATCATGTCAAGATTCAAATCAAATTTTTTGTTTGGGGGGTTCATAATTTGGACTTGTAGTATGTCTCATCGCGTTCGGAACATTCGATTTACCCCATTTTAAGAGTTTGTGCATCCCGATGCAATCAAATGAACCTGCTAAAGTCGACCTTAATGTAGGCATCATGTCAAGATTTGAATCAATGTTTTTTGGGGGTTCATAATTTGGACTTGTAGTATGTCTCATCACTTTCAGAACATTCGATTCACCCCATTTTTAGAGTTTGTGCATCCCGATGCAATCAAATGAACCCGCTAAAGTCGACCTTATAGTAGGCATCACATCCAGATGCGAATCATTTCTTTTTTCGGCGGGGGTTTATAATTCAGACTTGTAGTACGTTTCATTGTGTTTGGCATGTTTGATTTACCCTTTTTTCTTAGTTTTTGCATCCTGAATATGGATCTAAAAGTGTAAGAAATAGAATCGGCATGGTGGAAAACCTTGAAATTGATATATTACACATTGAAATCTGTCGATAAACAGCCGAGAAATAGGCATCGACTCATTGGGGCATCATGCTTTGCCTGGCATGATGCACTCTATCTCAAAATCCATAAGGAATATGGATCTAAAGGTTAAAAAAATGGATTCAGTGTGGTGGAAAACCTTGAAATTCATATATTGCATGTTGAAATCTGTCAATAATTAGCGGAGAAATAGGCATTGATTCATTTGTGCATCATGATTTGACTGACATGATGCAGTACATGGACCATGACTTGTATCTATACATAGGGGTATATCCTCTATATGTTCAGTCTACAGTATGGGCCAGACGGGTTTGATGCTATTTATAGACCCATATACACTCTATGGTCTGCCTCTACATCTGCTGTGTTTTGTATCAGAGAGTTGTGAGCCCGGTGCACTGTCCTCAATCTTCCTATACACTGACGCGCAGAACGCGCATTTAATATCCTTGATTCAGTGGTCTCTACAGCAATGCTGTACTAATCCTTAAAGTCTGGCATCCTAGTATCATGTTTTAAACCAATGAATAAATTCCCTCCATTCACTGCAGAATATTCAGTATTCAGCTGGTAGCCATCATGATAGTTGCAAGATCTTTATCTTGGCTGATACTACTAATGGCTACAAACACTATAGATGAGGTAGAGTGCTGCAACAGATTTCGCTACAAAATCTCTAAATCACTTGCTCTCCATCTTTCTTGTGAGTAGTCCTAGTATACTTAAATACCCTGCGAATAAGGCACACATTTAACTTGAGAGACTCCTATATATTCCTAGTATAGCATTAATCTAATGTAAGATACCTTTGACTAGAAGGCACACATTTTAACTTTGGCTGCTTCTTTAAGGTACATTAGGGGTTCATCATTGCATATGTAGGGGTTCGTTCCCCGTCAGGTGTGCAGAGCCTTCAGAGGGACTGTTCACTTGATTGTGTCACTCCCCCTATGTATACCATACCGATCCAGGGTAGTTGGAAGGTAGAGAATGTCAGGCCAGGGGAAGTAGCTCAATGACATTTTGGAACCGCTGACCACTACACATATAAGCCATGCCTAATATAATACATGGGGTGTTAGCTATGGTAATACTTTTGTTATCGAGGCTAGATCGGGCCAGCTGCTGTTTGGAAGAATGCCAAGAATGCCAAAAAAAAAATGTGTTCAAACATCAACGATAATAACAGCATATATGTCTTTCCCCATAGGCATCAAGGGGAGTATTAAATAGAACAGTATTTTGTTTGAAGGCTACAGTAAGTAGTATAATGAAATCATCATTGTGTGAAGGCTACAGTAAGTAGTTTAATAAAACTGTCATTGTGTGAATGCTACAGTAAGTAGTATAATGAAACTAGCATTGTGTGAAGGCTACAGTAAGTAGTTTAATAAAACTGTCATTGTGTGAATGCTACAGTATGTAGTATAATGAAACTAGCATTGTGTGAAGTAACTAGTAAAATGAAACTGTCATTGCATGTAGGCCAGTAAGTGTTATACTGAAACTGTCATTGTATGAAGGCTACACTTAGTAGTATAATGAAACTGGCATTGCATACATGTAGGCAACATTAAGTGTTAAAATGAAAATGTCATTGTATAAAGGCTACAGTAAGTAGTATTTAAAACTGATATAACATGAAGGCTGAAGTATTAATAATTAGAATGCAGAATTGTTGTTTTTGGAATGCTGCTATAAGTAGCATGATATATAACAGCCACCAAATTTGAAACTGCTAGATGCCTTGAGCAATAAGTTCACCCAGACTGTACCCAGGCACGACCAATTAGGATAGAGGAATGATTGAGATAAAGGCTGAGGCTGAGCGGTGGCCCTGCCCCTTGGTCATATATAACAGGCTCTGTCAGCAGCTTTTCTTTGATCCCAATGTGCGCTTACATCAAATGACGGGAAGTGTCATTCCTGCTCTGTGCCCATTGTGCACATTAGGGACCAGTATGTAATGACTGTACCTGGGGAATCCCCCCTCCCTCCCCACCCATCCCATCAACCCCCTGGCCCTTCACCCTCCTCCAACTCTTCTGCCCTGCTATCCCCCGGGTGCTATCCGCTCCCTTCCTGTTTGTCCCTTGTTCTCTTCCCTCCTCTCCCAATCTCCTCCTATATCTCCCAAATCCCATCTCTTTCTTTCCATCTGTCTCCCTGCATCTGCCCACCCCCCCCCCCTTCCCTCCTATTCTCTTTCTTGCATTTCTCCCATTCACCCTCTCCCCCTCTCTCTACTCCATTCGCCTCCCCTCCATTAACTTAATGCTATACACATGAGTCAGCAAAAAGGGTACACTTTGATTGAAGCTTTACAGCTATTCTGTCATGATTCAAGGACCAATAATGACATGATGTCGTGGTAGGTGATGTCAGGTGAATGATGGCTGCACAAAGACTGATTGAGACCCAGCCAAGTTGTCCTTAGTGGCACAGTGAATCGGCTTTGCGCAATATAGGTTTTGTATGGAGAGCCTACAACCATCATATTGGGGGACTTTCCCGTTTTACAAAACACAAATACAAAGCATTGCATTGGGTGGTTTGGCCGAACAATAAATGAAAAAGGAAGTAAGAGGAAATATGGCATGGTAAACAATTTTAACAGGAGAGGAATATAGTATATCAATCTGTATTCTATATTCAATAGGTCCCATGTTGGTCGATGAGAGAGAAATAGTTGTGAAGAGAGAG
The DNA here is from genome assembly GCA_949317995.1 of Acholoe squamosa. Taxonomy (NCBI): domain Eukaryota; kingdom Metazoa; phylum Annelida; class Polychaeta; order Phyllodocida; family Polynoidae; genus Acholoe; species Acholoe squamosa. The sequence goes on from OX439049.1 coordinate 41,649,264, forward strand.
AGAGAGAGCGAGAGAGCGAGAGAGAGAGAGAGAGAGGGAGAGAGAGAGAGAGAGAGAGAGAGAGAGAGAGAGAGAGAGAGAGGGAGAGAGAGAGAGAGAATAAGCAGATGTAAGCAGCCAGAAATGCATATACAAAAATATGATGTGAACACCGTCTTGGAAAATGTTAATAACAAGGGAACCCGATTTTCAGAAGATAATATGTCAGGTTATTTTCCTCCATTTCAGACCTTTTATACTTTGTAGCATACATTTACAGAACCAATATACTAAAGCTGTGCAGTTTAGAGGATCAGGGGTTAAAACTGGGCACATGTTGCTTTTGTTGTGTGGTTTGCTGTTGTTGTGATCGATGTTCAGAGAAGCACTTCCACCCCAGCCTGTCTAACAACCCCCCAGGTGGGCAGAGCTGCATTGGATGCTAGATTAGGGATAGAAGGGAAACAGATAAGGGAAATTATTTTTCTTTTTATTCCATGTTACCTATTCTAGCCTCGTTACTCAGGACTTTTCACAGATAAAGCAAATTTTCCTACACTTTCTGGCATCAATCATCAATTTACAAAAAAAAAGAAAAGGGAATCAAGCCTCAGTTTAATTATATATTTGTTACTTTGCTACATAAGACACTTTCTTTATGCTCATTGATGTGGACAGGGATGAGTTGGCTTTGGTGTAAACGTACACCTTTGTTGGATGCCTTAATTTCCATGTACATCCTTTCTTGAACCCATGCACCTTCAGCCCACTGACTCGGCGTGGTTAATACTTGTCAGACTGAATGTCCAGACACAACTTTGAGACGATCAGCGGGGGGTAGCAAATGCAATTATAAAAGTTTGATCCCATTTTCCAGCTACTGTAATGTAGGTGCATCTTGATTTTCAAATGCAGTCATTCAAGGGGGAATGTGTAAGGCGACATTGAATGTTTATACAAAATGTTGGGGTGATTGCTGGTACTGGATAATAGTATGCTCTGTGAGCTGTGTCAGGACACTTTATGAACACGGGTTAACCACCAGACCCTGGAAGCTGTATGTGATAGGCCCTGGAGCAACAGGTCTCCATACCAGCCATACCCCTACTTATACCCCACCACTCCCCCCGAACGCCTGCGGGCCTTGGTGTACGCCACAACCCTAGACCTCAGCTTCTCTTCTCCCGCCCCCCAGCCCTTTGGGTCTCCCCTTCCCCTGTACACATACCACACCCGGGCCCTCCCCTATTACACCGTTCCCACATCTAACTATTGATTTTAACCCCACCCTACCTGCCACCCTGTCCCACGTTTCCTCAGTCACTCACCTGGGCTACAGGGTTGATGTGTCTGTCAGAGGGTATAAGAGGTATTTACCATGCTACTAATGGCGGATCCACAAGGGGTGGTCGGGGGGGGGCGCAGCCAAGAAAAGTTGGTCTAAGGGGGCATGGCCAGGCGTCGGTACCATATTTCCTATATTGAAGAGGCAAACCAAGGCTCTTCTTGAGGGGGTTTAGTGGGAGCACATGTCCCCATGCCACCCCTGTAGGTCTGCTGCTGACCACTTTTTTCATGCCTTAGTTATTATGGTTTTTTTTACATTGAGAAACGATTTTGATCAAATCTGTAAAAAATTTATACTAAATCATTCTTCTGATGACAAGAAACTACACGTCATCGGCCCCGAAATTCTAGCTCTTGGTTCCAACCTCCAGACACCAAGCTTCAGAAAGATCTACGACCAAGCTCTCATCACAACCATTTACTATCATTTCCCAATTGTCTCGTGTTGGAAAGTAATATTTCCTTTGTTGGCTGTTAAGCTAAGCACAGCAACACGCCATTATCTCTACCCTGCGGCACTATGTATAGAGTGGTGAGGATGACGCCGGTGAAACATGACACTTTTGATGTACTACTATGTGCAGAGTCAAATCTATCAAATGTATCAAGGTTCAGTTATATTATTCACACCCTGTTTTATTCAGACAAAAACAGTCCTGTACCTTCTCTTCTAGCAGACTTGATATGTGAAATAATGAGTCAGAGACGCTGTGTTTCAAGTAGCAGCTGCGTAGGTTTTTTATGAAGGACTCCCAGCAATTGGTCACGCCAGATGACGTCTGGTTACTGATTGCCGTCTACTGACAGAATTTGTCGTCTGCTGCGCCAGTCTCGGCGTCTGTCTTTCAGTTGCTGATTACCGTCTGCTTATAGAATTTGTCATCTGCTGCATCTATATCGGCATCTCTCTGTCTGAGCTGCTGATTTCTGTCCGCTAACAGAATTTTGTCACCAGAGCTACATATGCCTTAATGACATTTGTGTGGCTGAACTGTTTACTCTCATTAATTTTACTGACAGAATTTGTCATCTTTTGCGTCCTGCCTGGCGTCTGTTTGTCTGATTGTTGGTTGATGTTAGAATTTGTCATCTGCTCCGTCCACGTCAGCTTCTGTGTGTCTGAGTTGCTGATTGTCGTCTGCTGACAGAATTTGTCGTCTACTCCGTCTGGCTGGTGCTGCGCGCGCGACAGCATGCGTTCTCTGACGCGGGAGGCGTCTGTGTTGGTAGAGGTGGAAGGTAGTAGTAGAGGGGTGGGGTGGGTATGCTACATATCCAGCTACCTGGTCAACTCAAAAACTGAGAACACAATATTTTGTCATCAGTTTGATACATAATGCACCCGACCATCGCTAGCGTTGTCAGCTATCAAATCCTCCGCTTTAACTTATCCGACTTTGAGAGATCATTTGAGATAGATCTACACGATAAGCAATTGACGCTGTCTCAAACATCCTTGAATTAAACCTTGTTTCATTTGCCGACTGGTCTAACAGATAATATAGGTAGACAAGGTAAGGTATGGCGGCTATGGGGGTGATAAAGGGTACTGGAGTATTGGATGGTGACTGGCACCGACTGGACCCTAGGCAATTGCTTCCTGTACCGCGCCTTGCCGTCCCGTCCAGTCCTGTCTCTACAAACCAGATCTCGCAGGACGTAACGTCACCGTCACCGTCGTTGACGTTGTGGCGCGGTTGGCGGTATACCTCAATAAGGCCACCTGCTGGAGGAATATTAAGCGCGCTTCTACAGTTGTGTGTGGGAGGACGTGCTGCATGGGGGCTGCTGCCACTGCTGCAGTATTCCAAACCAACTGTACCACCGCCACCACAGCCCGGGACACCACCACCCCGACCAGCGTCCACCACGGTAGGCGGCTGAATGAGGGAAGGACCGGTGGGCGGGAGGGAGGAGTCTGTGACTATAGCCCGCCCACAGCAGGCATCAGCAACAGGGAGGGTGCGGGAGCCATATGCAGGAGGAGCCAGCAGGCACCGGGAGGGTACTGGAGGAGAGGCCTGCATGGTGGCGGTGACGGATTTCCTGTGCTATTAACCTGTTGTAGTTGGCACACTGGTGGCATATGGTAGGTGAAAGTACCATCGGGGGATCTTTCAGGGTGCTGGAGAAGGCCCATTTTATCTCCACGTTGGTGACACACTGGAGATGCAGAAGGAGACTGACTAGACATCACCATCACACACCTTTTGTGTTAATAATAATTGGCCTACCTGATGCACCAACACCTTCCCCACCCTCGGGCCTCTCATACACGGCTACCAGCTGTCTCCTGCTTGATTCGCTTTGTTCTCAGCTCAAGCCGACGCCCTGGAGGTGGTACAAAACCCTGGAGTACTAGCCAACCTACCTGGACATCACAAGGTACCATCAGGGATGACTAGTGCCAATAATAATGGCAATAACCACTCCAGGAGACAGACGCCAGGTAGCAGCTAGAAGCCCCTGGAGTAGATCTTTGCTGATCACCACGCGACAGCAGACAACAGTTAAGGTCCCTCCAGATGGTGGTTTTAGTAATAGCCCGAGAGCAACAACCTGTGGAACTATGAATAAGTCTTACAGGGCCTGGAGGAACCCACTTGCCTTATATTGATATAGGGAACAGACATTGACTGGCACACTGGAGGAGTGATGGTGATGGCTGTGGACACGCCCTTTTGTTTAGTATGGTGCCAATGGATAGGCTACGACTGAACTAAATGGTCGTGGTGTCAGGTTGTGTTATAGGATACACACACACCCTGGAGGAGAAAACTGCCAGGTGCTGTCTGGTATCATAGATAACACACCTGTGTCCTAAAGTCTCCAGAGCTGGCAAGCTGCCAAATACCTTGTCCTCCTGGTACCTATGGACATCATGGAGTGGTGGGGGCTGGCATCATATGGATGCTGGCCTTCAGTGGGAGAAATGTGCAAGGCAAAGATGAATGATTGATGTGTTAGGATTATAGCTCATTATACACGTGGATAATAGCTCTGTACATGTACACTATATACATACATGCACACACTAGCACCGCCCTGAAGGAAGGTGCAGTTTATGAGGGGTTACAACCCAGTTACAACCAGTAGTGACTGTAGCAGGGAGTACTGGTAAAATAACCTTCAATATTTTAGGAATGACCATTGAATTATTGAGAGGCAAATCGAAGAATGGGGACCGAGTCATTGTATGACTTCAACCATGGCTCTTTCCTCATACAGCCGGGACAGCCACCTATAAATAGCTATCATTATTTAATCTGGTGACACAGAGAAAGTTTATAATATCATCCCCCCTGGTTGTAAAATAATGAATACAACCAGAGGTATATAATATATCACATTGTATCCTGCCTTTATCCCTCTAACAAAGAGGGTAATTTGTATAGTTACAAACATAACTGGAGAGATAACATGTGCCATATTCCCCTCATATCAGTAGTACTGCAGTGATGCTGCACTGGCAAGTTGATATGGTGTTATCAAGTTCCTGTCAAGTAGAAGTGATCTCTCTAGTTTTCTGTGTAACAATGCACACTTATTCCTTGTCATCCCTTTCATTGCCCCCGCCCAGTGACACACCTTTAACATTAAACCTCTTCCCCTGGCTGATCTAATTGTATTAGAAGCCTGAGGACTGTTTGTTTTATAGCATCATTATAAGGGGTAAAAGTGCCCCTTAAAAGACCTGAATCACCCATTGGCGACTTTAATGTCAACCCAAAGAGCCACTCTTACACCTACTGGTCATATCACACAGAATAAAGACGTGACTGACAGCCTGAGGAAATAATCTGATTTCTTAGGTAATTTCTTTTTATGAGGTGGGGGGGGTTACAGACCAGAGAGGAAGACACATTTATATTAGACACAGCCTGCAGGTAGACAGACAGAAACAGACGCACCCAGGCAGGGACAGAAGAGAAGAGACACCAGAGAATTGAGAGTGAGATTCATGGGGAGACAGAAACAGAAGGGTAGAAAGATAGAAAGACAGAGACAGTGTTACATTTGTAGAAAAAGACAGAAAAGACAGAGACACTAAGACATAAGTCTGTAGAGAGGATCTCTGTCCATTTCAGTAAGAGCAGCGTGACTAGTAATACTGTCCTGTCGTACTGGGAATGTACGCTCCCACAGCCACTAAGGCCAGCTCGTGCATCTACGTTATCACGTGACACACCCAAGGTCCATGTGGATCACGTGTCACCTGAGAAAGTGCCAGCAATGACATGTACTGCCACCTGAGACCTTTAAAACGCTGAGCCCTGGCCTCACTTTGCATTTCAACTTCATAATTATTTGTGTGCTCTCAACAAATTTGGCTATATGGAAAATGTTGGGGAATACTGTTTCCTATTATTAAAACTGCTGTATAATATTGTGACTTCTTTATCATTATCATCTTGAATTTAGAGATCGGCATCTATAGATCCCTTTGCACATCTATTTTGCAGCATCCCTCGCTGATGAATGTGTCATATCACCTTGATAGAAGTACTGAATAATATGCGACTTGATCGTTCTATATGCATCTGACAATAGCGAATCCACCATTTGACAATACGACCACTCAAGGACCACCTGATTACTTAGGCCAGGCAGTTCCCCTGTGGTGCTGTTGCCATTCCATGGAGCGTTCTGCTCTGTGTGCACAGTGAGTTGTCATTATCATCTTTCCTCCTGATGGCTCCAGTAAGTATAGCCCTGGGACATTAGCCTGAGATAACTACCTGGCAGATACAGCTTCTCTGTGCTCTGGAGGAGGAGACACCCTGGAGCACTGGCCTATGTGACTAGTAAGGACATATGCTGCTAGAGGCAGGGCATTAGTAACACTATTAAAGAGAGGTGCTACATATCTACTAGAAGAGATGTGTGTTGGGATATAGGATCTCCAAGGTATCTGTTTACCCCTCTCCTTCTAAATCAATGGAATACTGTCACTAGAGGTAAGACCCCTCAGGTGAGGGTCAGAGGAAGGTCAAGGGATTCACTGTGTTCCTGAATGTCACATGAAGGTCAAATCACTACCACTTCCAGCCTAGCGAAAGCGGAAAAGGAACCACCGCGCTTGCAGTTTGAAATATTCGTGGATCGTATACTTTTCAGAATCTGACCAGGAAATATATGTCGTTTTAGTCTGTTGAGCATCTTTATCAGCTTGCATATTTCCACATATCCTTATATTATAATTGAATACCTTATGACAAATGGTATGTTGGATACATTGAATTAAGAAGAACAGAGAAGGAACCTATACAGTTTAAATTGAGAGACAATGAGGCAGCGTTGAGTATAACAACCGGGATGGTCTTTAATAATTCCTACAGGGTGGCACATATGCTTAAGTGTCATGGATGCCGCATATAGACCTGACACGTTTCTCATACCCAAGTGTCCCTCCTGGGAGGAATTACGGAGATTGATAGTGGAAGAGACAAAAAAGTCTTCACCGGGCCTGGGAATAATTGACAGCAATCAAGACGGAGCTTACTGACACCACTGCGTTGTGCGACCCCCCCTGAGTGGCAAGGGTACTGGAGGAGAGAAGGTGGTGGGAGGAGGGTGTGGTAATAATACCCAGGTCCTCCTGTGTGGAATACAGAATTCTGCCCCTCCCACCTTCTCCCACACTCAGGTGGTCTGTCAACAACCTAGGTGAATAGATATGGGCTACCTTAGAGTTGCTCATCTGATATAGACTGACCTTGGACTATCCACAAAGCTCTTTTTGCAGACACTTGCTCAGATTATTTGAAGAGGTTTTAAAGTTTCTTAATACATCAACAGTGTAATAAACATCATTTGAAGTGACGACCATAAACCTTCTCTGATTATGAAATACGCTGCAAAAGAAAAGAAAATGGAGAATTACTTCAATAGCCCAGGTATATTGTTCAAACTGCCCTAGACCTCCCTAATTGTCATGGGACATAGGAACCATCTGCAGCCTTTGGAGAAAATCTGTTTAGAGATGCTCAACAGAAGCCATTGATAATAGGCCCTGTAGGGTTTGAAGTAGTCTTGAGCAGCTCAATGCAAGAAATAAGGAGCCTCTGGATCCCTCAGTTGGATTGAAAGCTAATCAAGTGGACTACAATTCTCTGGAGAAGACATTGGTCGTAGGCAGACAGACCGGTATTGCTTGGGGGAGGGAATTAGACTAGCATCTGAAAGCTGCATCTGTGCAGCCCTCAAAGGAGATGAACCTTGTTAACCGACAGGTTTTGACAATTATAAGATAGATTTAATTTAACGTGATAAAGAAAGCTGGAGGGATGTTGCCTCTAGCCTCAAAAGTTAGTGATCCTTAACTTTCACTTCTTACTATCTGGGAAAGAATTGGTGTGGATCAATACAAGAACAATTAATGTTGTGTGAGTGGTTTAAATGTGTGGACAACATAAACTAACCAATTTGTGGGTCCAAAATCCTAGTTAGGCAGGAACATTAAAGACATATTTTTATCATGAATGTTACACAGTTTCCCCAGTGACATCACCATAGCAACGGTTGGAAGGACAGAATTTCCAAGGAGCAAACATGGTTTCGCATGTGCAGCGAGCCACCCGGGAGACCTCACCCCGTGTGTTTAGCTCAGAATAGATACAGAATCTCACAAGGCTTGTATTGGAATATATTTGCCGAAAGCAAGTGAGCACTTGGAGCCACCCAATAGAATAAAACTCATTGGAATCTATTGACTCAAATCCGCCTCTATTTGAGCTTATTTGGCTAGATAAAAAATTCCAAATTCCATACATCTTTTCTACTGTAAAACTGAACCATCACCAGTTGTGGTTACAATAGAAAGGCACTATTCATTGTGCTGTGCACCCATTATCTATATGGTCTGGAGGATAACTGACTTTCACTGAGTAGTATGACATGCTGGGTTCGCACTGGAGAATGTCGGATCACACCAACTGTTGCTCCAGATAGTCCACTGACTGTGTGCCTGTCTGATTAATATGCTGTCATACAAGATTAGTCCCAGGCTCATCACAGACTACACCACTTCATTTTTATACAGAAATATTACATCTAGCCCTCACACCTCGTCCCCCAACACCTTGGATTTGTGTATCCATATCTCTTCTTGTGAGAAACACCTTGAGTAAATTTATAATACATGTTGCCACACCAGGGCCTCGCAACATTCATGAGTCGTTTGTGTGAGGTTGTGCCACTAGGGGTGTGCCACTAGGGGGCACTGGTGACTAAAATACTTATATGACAGACTAGGAGGGCTGACAATACCGCCCCATTGCTTAAAAGATGTGCAGTACATGTAGTAGCCCTACTCTATACATCACATTAGAACTTCAGGATTGCATTTGGCCAATGTACAGTTAGCTTATAATTGTTACAATGCATCACTCGGGAAAGCAATTATTGAGGGCTTAAGTAATGAATCTAGCCTAATTCAAATGGATTGTGCATAAAAGAGAGATATATTAGGGATGCTCCCATAATATCATGTTGGATGCTATTGGAACTAGTCATGCGGGGCATTATTCTTGCCTCAAGAATACGAAGCTGGGATATACTAGGAGCTAATAGATCTTTATATCAGAAAAGATACATTCGGAAGATGTGAAGCCCCTGTATAGATATTCAAAGAGAGGCTTGTGCTACGAGCAATATCATTATGCGAAAGAACAAACTCTGAAATCAATATTGTTGGTGAACTGGCACAACATAAAGCCCTCAATTAAAACGCTTACAAACAGACTTACACATTGCTATGCACGCTATTGATAGGGCTGGCTTATACAAAACTATTATACTGGTTCTGATGTGGTGTTCACAATACCAGCTCCTATCTGTTAAGTAGTGTGATTCCTACTCAGGTGCACGGAATAGCTTAAGATATATTCAGACCCCTCACCACATTTAGATAAGCATGCCGCTGCAACTGCCCGGATGCTGTAGTGAGAGTCTAGGGACCAGTGTGCTATAAGACTTGGACGGAAAACCTGTGTCTCAGGGGCCATTACCATTCCAAATCTTTACTAAAAACCTCAAATGAGGAAGGAAAAGGGATTACACAGTGTGGAAAGAAAGCTGGCAGGATTATCTAAGGAGTCCATTTACCTCAAGTGCAGGCCCCATATCATGATCTCAGGGGAAAAGGAAGGGAATGAGAGATGATATTCAGCAGAGTAAAGAACATTTTGCTCTAGGCTAGGCTAGAAGCAATGTCATCAATGTGTAATGAACTATGGGAGAAGCACATAGGGGCGTTTTGTCACCACTGGATGAGGAAATAAGATAAAAGTGGTGATAAAAACTGGCTGACTTTTCTGGAAATGGACTGACGTCTACGCACGTTAGCTAATGGAAGAGCAGTTGGCATTTGAAGCTGACACACTGGCAGTCCTCTGGTTATAATGAAGGAGATAGTTCTGGTCAGAATCAATCTAGATTGTGGACCCTTGAAACTTCATGTCTACATCTAGTCTAGACATCCTCTAGTGTTTGAGTTTAAATTCTGTCAACCCATATTCATTGCTAAAGTGATAAGCCTTATAGTAACTAATCCCTATATAAACCAATGCTTCTGGGAGGACGACTTTTCTATAGTGTGTATGGAATCCATATAAATTTGCATCCACCTGTTGTGTGCAGACTACTCTATTCTATTACAGACGTGGCTTACACCTTGGCTAAGTACCATATTTAGGTGATGCTGAAGAAGGGAATAGATGTATTTACCATAGTGGTTAGCATGTCTGAAGGATAAGGCGGTGGCCACGGCATAAAGGTAGTACCAATGACAGGTAGACAGAAGACATTGTCAGGTGGGTTGATGGACGTTGGCAATCACCAGTACGAGAGGAAGAGAGGGACTGGCTAGATTGTTTGATGGGCTGGTTAGATTGTTTAATGGGCTGGCTAGACTGCTAGAGATCGTTCTCTATGTTATCACTGCACTGTCTGTGCCCATCCCTCCTAATTGGAAGTACTGCACAATGGACATGTTGCACTATTATGTAGTGTTTGGAAAGTGAACCCTTTCACATTGGAACTACAATAGAATTGAAGGACGAGAGCAAAGATAGTCGGTCTTGATTGAGAAAGAAAATGATGTGATTTGAATTTCCTTGTGTAAATGCTAAAGATATCGACAGTAGAGGAAGCAATCGGTGTGAATACTGAATCACTAGGAGTCACATGGTTCGAATGATCAATGTAAGTGTAGACTCACATGTTTTCTCTTATTAGCTCTACACAAATACAGAGGTAAAGTTTAGGTTTGACACCCAAGGAAGCCTCCATCACATTTAGGTGGCTGTAGATGCTTCCACCCCAGTGATGGTATACCCTTGATATAGACCTTTACCACAGGTCTGGCTTCAATGTGTGTGGCAACGTAGGTCTTCAGGTTGCCCTGCCGAAAGGGTTAGAGGAGCAAAGGGCTCCCTGGATTACTAAATGCCCTGGAGGAGACTAGTGCCCTGGAGGTCGTCTATTACCCATGTGAGGCATGAGGATTAACCTACCAGATAGTGCAGCACCAGAGGACTGCATCAAACAGTGAGTGTATTTTTTCTGTATTGGTTCTGTTGACTACACCATCTCAATATGGCCCATTAAGAGTATAAGTAAATTTACTTTCTTTTGTATCAACCCAGATTATACTAACGACCTATATGTAGGTCACTTACAGTACCATAAAGGACACATACCCCTCCTCTTCAGAAAATAGGATGCATTATATATTTCAATCATATTTAAAAGTTCCTCCCTTAAAGATTCCATATAACTCAAAAATCAAGTTGCCAACTAATTTTTGTATGGTTGCCATGGCAATCAAAATACCACAAAATCTGAAAATTAGGCGAAAAGGCATATTGGATAAATGAATCTGGTCATTTCATCAGATAACTTAGTGCCTGGTATTCAAAAGCTAGTGATTTGGAAAACTATTATACAAGTTTAATCATGCACAATTTGGTTGTCATGCAGACATAACTTCCCGAGATATGGCCTATTTTTCAAAAGTGACCTACATGTAGGTCGCTATGGAAGATGGGGGGTCTGGTTTCCTATGCTTTGGTATGTATTAGAATGATATGAATTAGAATGTTTTCACTTCATATTTCCATTATGGCTTAGTCTAGGTTTATCAAATTTTGACGTTTGGTAATGCTATATGGCCCTCATAATTGAATGTAATATGGGTGACCTTGCTCAAGGTTAAGGTCATAAGGCTTGACCTTGAATATACACAGTTCACTATAAGGTGATGCCTCTGGCCTATGCAGTTCCACACAGTGGATTCTCCGAAAGACCTACAATGTCATGTAGGTCAGTATTGAAAACCTTATATCACTGGACATCATCCGATCACCACAAAATTTTAAATGGTGCATATTTAGGCATACAGCACATTATGTAGAAATTTTCAATTGTCTTATGCCAAAACTCTGGCTTTAGTATAATTTGGTTTAAACAAAATCTGAACCTCTATTAAACACTACATTTATATTAATAAACATAAAAGACCAAGTCCTCGATATATTGAGCTTCAATTGAAGAAGTCTTAATCTGATGATGTGCAATAGCATGTGCCATCAGAGCCATATCAAAGGACTTGTACCTTCATACTGCCAATAGGCATTTCATGTAAATACCAAACATATGCATGAATGAATATTGCACAGGTAATATACATTATTTTCTTCTGGTAGATCATATTTCTCGAAGATCAGAATGTTTTCAATCAATGATCAAGATATGCGTACAATTAGTTTGCTCATAAACAATAATTAATCTGAGGTACATGTGCCATTTTACAACTTTTATAATAAATTTTGAACTGTAATGAAATGGCTGTTTAACAATCATACAGGTGATATTATATGAATCTGTGTTAGTTACTAAGAGCAACCAAAGGGATTTGTCGTATACAAAGATTCTATTAATAGAGTAAATTAATATATATGCTGACGAAATATGACGTTCTTTTTGATAATTGATTAGATGACTTGAAGCGTCACACAGATTGTTGATCTCTCTATGGAAATCTATAGTTGTGTAACCTTAAGGAGAATGAATCTACGTGTAAGCTTAAAGGATTTCTTTTACAAATAGTTACCCTGCATTTTTCCTTTATTTCAAAAGTAAACTCTGAAACCTAATGGTGTAGACTTCTGTGGAAACAGACCTGTGGACATCTAAAGTCCAGCCCCACCCATCCATTGAGCTTCTCAATGTGTGAGCTGTACCATGAGCTAGAGAGCAGTTGTGAGCTATTCTACTGATATGTACAATACCCTTAGTCTATATCTGACTCTTATGCTGACAAATACGTTGCTGATAATGGCTCTGCTAGACTTTAGACATGCTTGACTTGGGTGCTTGGGGAAATATAACAGACTTTCGTGCAATTTTTATATTGATGGCCAGAAATAATAGCATGCTAAGAGTAAAATAGGTCCAAACGTGTTGCCTTGGTGGTTTATTGTTTATCCATTATGCCTCAAAACAGATCAATTTTAGGCAATACACCATGCATGGGTCCATTATACTATTCGTGCCCAGGTAGGAGTATAGATCATAAATGCTTGAATGCAGCCCTGGCGAGTTACTCACCAGGGCCGCATGTTAAGAGATTAATAATGCAAAGCCTCAATGCATCATGACGACCAATGGCCGTTAAAGGACTAAAACAAGTATTCGATTAGAGCCAGTTGTTCCCGATTCTCACATTATAGGCGCCAATCAGGTACAGTCAAGAGGACAATAAATTGGAGAAGACTCCTTTACCATTTGTATAAGTTTTGTTGACATCTCCCATTGGGATCTGTTCTGTTTATGTGGATAGAATAATAATCCGACTGAATGATAATAGTCATGCTTGGAACATGCAGTTTTAGAGCTAATAATCTCATCCATTGTCAGATTCACATTATTCTTTTTAACCTCTTGCCATTTATACATTTATGATCTATACTCCTACCTGGACACGAGTAGTATAATGGACCAATGCATGGTGTATTGACTAAAATTGATCTGTTTTGAGGCATAATGGATCAACAATAAACCACCAAGGCAACACATTTTGACCTATTCTACTCCATTAGAATATACAAAATAGCTATCATACGACCTTTCAGTGTAGATTACTGGTCTTCTATAACCTAAGCTTTAGCACTTTTGTACCAGACATATCCCCACTTGCCATATCCATACCCTCTCACCATTGTGCTGACTATATGCCTCATGAATTTCTCAATGAAAGAACCCCTTCTAGCCATAGCAGAAGCCGACGAGAGGGTAAGTCATTTTCATCACTTGTTTTGTGGCAGCGATATAGTAGATTGATAATGCAAAGCCTCTATAGCGCCCATGGAGATTTCCATGCTTTTTTAAGGCCAAAGGTTGGTTGAGGTTCATAATGTATATAGCTCATGAGTCAATTTGTAGGTAAGTCTAAAAAAACCACTGTCATTTCGTATGGATGGAATAACGTCTACTCAAAAACTATCTAAAATGGTAAGAGTTGGTGGTATAATAAAGTAGATATCAGTAGGGTATTTGCTAGTGGACCTCCTAGTCCATTTGTAAAGTACATTCATTTTCAGCATCAATTATGAGACATACTCTAATTCCTCCTGGGTGGTTTGCCCTTGTTACACAGCCTCCTGTATCCACCATATAGAGCTCACGCATAGACCAGACCGATGTGTCTTTCCTGGGACGAATTACAGAGATTGATGAAGCAAAAAGGAAAAGACTTTCATTGGGTGTGAGAATAATTGTTAATAATCAAGACAGAACCTGTCGACTTGACAGTTGGGTCACACCCAGAGTAGGTATGGCGCTGGAGTTAGAAGAGGGATGCAGTAATGTGGGTAGGCACACAGAATGGATATTCCATGAGAGTGCCCACTCATGACATGCTGATTGGCATACCGAACACCAAACTCTACCACTATTAACTCTCTCCTGGGGACCATTTCTTAATCTACTATATCTGCACACGGCCATTACGGTGATCGTAGGTAATGCCCTATGATTGCTCTGTACGATTAGCAATCACGTAGAGTAGGACAGTGCAGGCGCTACATGACCAATACTATCGGTAGTAGTCGGCCTGTAACGTCAAGAGGGTTCCCACTACAATTTTAAGGTGAGCAATTATCGTTTGTTTAGAAAAGATCTCCTCACCCAAAGGTTTGGTCATACATGGCAAGTGATTACAGTGAACTGTTCACACACACGGGGAACCTAGATTGATAGAGCCTTTAGGTTAGTGTAACTAGATACTGTCAATAATGGTTACCCATCCCATAGAGCAGTACAGGACCAACCAATATCCAATAGGCCTCTATAGCATAAAAAGAAGTCTGTACGCAATTTGTATAGATTCCCTCACTCTGTGCTGTTATTACCATGACAGTGTAGCTGTGTTGTCTATTTAGACTGCTTAGATTAGGTACGCAGCAAACAGTTTATTTAATACCCATGGTATGCTGACCAAGTCATGTTGAATTAGAGATGTCATTGACATCACATATTTGTCGATTTCAATTATCACGATTTTTAGTCTCGATTTTTCGATTTTTTCCCGATTTTATGTTGCAATAGAAATTTTGTTCAATTGACTCCAAAAAATTTTGAGGGCCCTCCAAACCTCTGAAAATAGATGAACCTCTAGTTACATAATGCAGGCTCCCATGAGTGGCTTATAGCATTTGTTAAAGTCAGGGTGTGGCTTGACATGCTATTTAAACTTATTTGAGGGATCCCAATATTCATGTATTCTATTGTACTTTTCGTTTTCCATTTTGGTTTCTTCCTCTGTCGTGAAATTTTTGGGTTGACCTATCTCAAAATATCCTTTTCCATTGCAAATTAGATGAATCATCATTCCCCCTCCCTTCCCAACCTTACGTGACACTTTAGGGGGTAACAGGTTGTCAGGACAATATTTATATTTCATGTCATCTGATAACAGGGCATTCAATAAAAAATCTCTGAATCTTTTGGATCAAACACTATTAAATATCGATATGTCAGCAATGTCGATACGATATTCACTAGTCCAATAATAGCGATACTTCAATATTGTAGATATCAATGACATCCCTATGTTGAATAAAGTTTCTTTGTATTCTAAGGGGCTGACATTGAGTTGCTTATTCCCAATAAGCAGGCCAACATGATAGGCTAGTAGCTTTTAAGGACACCATATTATCTGAATTAATATGATTTTGTTTTAGGCCTGCAGCCAGTGCTCAACAGGTGACCGAGAATACTCAAAGAAGTGATATGAAAGTATCGTGTGGTAGATTTTAATGCTGCCTAAAATTCTTATGCCTGGGATTCCCTCATCTATTAGAGAGTAGGGGAGGTACTGTAATGAGCAAGGCACCAAGCTGTAAGACCAGTGAATCCTACTTGAACGATTGTGGCAATGCCACTACCCTGTCATTTTAATATGAAAATCTTGGGAGCAGTAGTAAAATACATTTGAAACATCCTCCATCGCTGGGACATTGCAACCCAACCCCATGGCTGACTTCAGAATCACCTTTAAATGAAATGGAATAAGGAATACATTAGAAGGAAACCGGGAGAACTGTCTGACACCCCAATCTATATCAGGTGTACTCTCTGATTCTATCAAATTATTAGGAGAAAGGGGAAGATATATCAGATAATATTCACCAAATTAAAGACCAGGCCTAGGAGTATACTGATAACCCATAACAATACAGCGCAGGAGAAGCACACAGTGGCATATTTTCAACAAGGAATAATCTTACGCTGAAGTGAATAAAGAAAGAAACAAAGGAAGAAGCAACAGCAAACGTCGTTAAGAAAGGAATAATTGCTGCATGTAGCTAGTAAACGACCGTCTTACGAGGCAGGTGGGTGTACTAGTTCTTTTAGGGACACAACATCAAGCAGATCAAAGTTTAGAGGTAGTATTAAGTGTTCCATGTATCTTTTTTATGGACCTCTTTGCTCATGGAAGCCTAAAAAGGCGTACAACATTAACTATAAAGTTTTCATACTTAGTCAATCCTAATCATAAAGCTCCTAAATAAATCTAATATGCAAAACAATCACACGCAATTTCTGTATTTCATGTGTGCTGAGAAAGGTACCCTGGACCTAACAATACATTAATCCCAGTAGGTAAGAAATCAACACCTGGGAAGAGAAGCCCTGACCATGGATACTCTTACTCTGAGGCTATATTGACTAGTTCACTCACTGGCTCATTCATTACCCCCTATAACACAAGTAATGATGCAATTATAGTAATTATAAGTTATCTATTGGCACAGACACCTTGGGATGTAAAGTGGACCTTTATGGGAAAGCATGTGAACGAACATAACCTTTCTATGAAAATGTCAATGTTGAACCGTAATGAAGGCGTCAATGTTTGAGGAGATGAATTGGTGGATATTCGTCTTTTGATGTCTGGCCACGCCTAATCTGTAATTCAGGTCTATATGCATGCAGCAAGTCAATATAGAAGTATGTACATATAAGCCACTCTGTAAGCTGTTCTATTGGCAACAGTAACATACCCCACCCCCAAACATACAATGCAGGGCAGACTAGGTAGGAAACTGGGCCAGTGAGGCTTTGAACATGCTGCCCTGCCCACTCCCAGGGCACCCATTACTACCTGTTATAGCTACAGGAGAGGGACATTTTACATTAGGGGTGATGTAGGCATATATCTCACATACTATATATAGCACTCATGCAGTGGCAATAGCTTTATGCTATAGCCTAGTGGTTTAGATACGTATATCTTGGGTAAGGTCTAAAGCCTACCAATATATACATGTATATATGATAAAGCCCATAAAGCCCACCCTAATGCTCCACTCCCTCCACCTCTTCCATCTATATAAGCACAGCCACACACTGCCTGGTAGTATGACAGATCACTGATCTGCATTTCATGGCCAGCTTTTCCTTACTCTTTACACTGTGTCATAATATCAACATGTGTATGTCTGCAGTCCTTGCACTGCTCCCAGGAGGGTCTTGCCAAAAGAAAACGAGGAAGTGTGTCTGTAAATTCTTTCAGAGAGTGCTGATGTAAACGAGTATGGCTTAAATCGTTTTCATAGTATTGACAAAAAATGTACACCAGAATGCATGGGAAACTCTTTTTGAGGTGTAAAAAACGTGCACGTTTCATCCAAACGATTATCCAGACAATCTTTAAGCAATATAAAAACGTGCACGTTTTAATTTCGGTTCACGTTTATTATTTGACAAGACGCTCCTGGGCATACAGCAGCTCACCAAACTCACCTCATGTGTGGGCGGCTGAGTCAAATGGCAAGTTTCCTCATTTTAAGAATAGTGTGCAATTCTTAAAAAATACTTGCCAGACTTGCATTCTTGCAAACATTCCATTTGGCAAATCTGTTACCATGTATAGAAAAATAGTTGATTTGAGATTTAAGGATACTTCCAGGAGGTGTCCTAAAATGTATTTTATGAATTACACCACAATAACCAAAGAGAGAATTTCAAAAGAGTATTCTGAGGCATGCACATCTTACCTCATAGTGAGTGATAAATGTTGGTGAGAATTACAATTTTCACACTCTTCAACTTTGTGAATAACCTTCCAGATCCATAATTGCTGGATGTAGAACCCACTGACGATACAGGCAACCAAATCGGTCGAAGTTTTAAATGGATGAATAATGGCACCAACTTATATGGGCTCTATGTAAAATGAATGTCTCTATAAAAGGAGATCAATAGGCTGTGGTACAGTAACTAATTGTTACTATTTATGGGTCTCTGCGGGCAAACAAAACAATGCACTGAATTGACTTTTGGGTAAGATGACTAGGCCTCACGTACCTGAAAACTATAGCTATTACACACATTGGAATTCTATCTTTATATCCTATTCTACATGTTAAATCATGTAATTCACATACCAATTAGATACATAGAACGTATAGGAGCATTCCATATAGTCATCTAACAATATCCTATCTTATACATTCTAATATATTAAGGAGCTTCTACTCATGGTGTAGTCACCTAACCATGTGTTGCCAATGTTTGCCCGCAACTGACCACCCTGTGACGTCACAGAGGCCTAACTGTAACTCACGCTATATAATAGGGAGGACTTGGAGCAACCAATATAGGTATATCAAAATAACTCGGTGGAATGCGTTGGATTCAAGTCAATTCAAGATTCAAGTTAATTCAAGATTCAAGAGTCATTTAATGCTGATCTAAATGACTCGTGTGCATTCCGGATTTGGATGTGTACCCTTCTCCAGGTGAAATGGTCATTCCGGTTATGGGACATTGAATCTACCTAGTCCAAATGTGGATGGCATCTCTATAACTTTTATTAAAACGATAGTGTATTTATAAGCTTGGTCACATTTAGGCAGGCTTCAAGTTTTCAAGCTGACCTCCCTCACCCTTATCTATCATGAAGACACACATAATCTATTCAACAATATGACTCTTTGCCCACAAAGGGCTATGTCTATATAGGAGGGCGTCATAATTTTATTACTCCAGGGTGGAATGTCTTGAGGCTCCTCTGCCCTCTAAAACGAGCCCTTGGTGTCCCCCTGGGAGGGAGTATGGACGGAGATGAGACAATTAGTAGATAAAAAGCTTTCGTTGAGCCTGTGAGTAATAACTATTGTTACCGATCACGGCAGAGCTTGTCATGTCAACACTTCAATGTGTTGCCGGTCAATGTCAATAGGCCTCTCCAGTCAGTGCATCCATTGTTCTAGCTTGTACTTTTGAGATATTATAAAGGACTGATATCAGCCTTCTATCAGCACACAGTGGTCAGGAGGTCGTTTCTTAATGCAGAACGACTGCACACAGCCCTACAACTTTTCTATTCCTATGGGGATTTCAGTACGACTTGAAAGGAACAGCCGTAGTATTTTAAGAAATAGCCTCCAGACTACTTGTAGGTGTGTAACCGGTCTGATATCACCACCCTATTATATATTTTACCCCCTTTGTTCAGTCTCAAGTCATTGTGTTCTGAGCTTGAGGGAAGGACCTAAAGGCCATTCTCTATGTGGCATTACCATATATAGGAACATGTGGAAAGTAGTTTTTTTTAAGAACATAAATGGTCTGTACATGTGCAGTTAGTCAGGCAGTAGGTTTTTAAAATATTCGGCTTGGAATGAACTGGCCTGCTGGGATTCTGTACCAACATTGATTAAACAGTCACAGACATCCACTTTGATTAAATTAAATTTAAATTCAGTATTCAACAGTCATGAACAGGTCTAAATGATCCTTGATTAGTACAAAACGATATTAATTTGAATATACAATTATTCTCTGGTAGGGTGGATTTCCCGTTGTCCAAAGAAAAAAAGACACTTATTTATTTGAGTTCACCTCCTAGTATCCATTTTTTGCTGGATGTGAACAAATAGAATCCCACTATGTAACAAAACAAACTGCGCTCAGACTGACATAGCAGATGGAAAAACCTGAAGCACAGTAGCTCTCAGGGAACCCATGTGTGCTGGTATGATTAATCTGTTGTCATACAACAACAGTCCCAGGCTCAACAAGTAGCGGGTCCATCTAAAAGTTTTTATCTAGAAAAACCAGGTTCACAAATCTTTCCCCACCATCCTTGTGTCAGTCCCCAGGAAACATTGTCTCCATATCTGTCCTAGTGGGTGCCACCTTAGTGAAATTCATAATACATGGAGCCAGAGCATGACATACAACATCCTACTTGATGACTGACATTGATCACAAAACTTGTCTTTAAACTATGAATAGAGTGCCTTGTGCATCTCATATAATTATATCGTACTCATCCACCAATTTTATTTTCGAATTGTGTGAGTTCAATAAAAATCTTTTCCAACTTGAAAAAAGTGTTGTTCCTGTGTACTACTAGGGGCTCCAATCAATAAGGTATATATCACACACAGTGACAACAATGAGGTATATATCACACACAGTGACAACAATGAGGTATATATCACACACAGTGACAACAATGAGGTATATATCACACACAGTGACAACAATGAGGTATATATCACACACAGTGACAACAATGAGGTATATATCACACACAGGGACAACAAAAAGATCCTGTCATGTGTGTGTTCTTGATAGCCTACCCTATAACACTGCTCTTATCTACATGACCCCTTGAGAATTGGGCACCACTTATCCGTAGGAAGGTCGATCGGTCGATCCTAATGGGAGGATGGTGCAGAAATGATAGATATTGGGTGTTGAGCATGTGTTCGTCACAACTGGTTGAGGAAAAGGTCCTCAATTGAACCTCCACTGGATCTCTGTCAGACTAATTGTAAAGTACAACTAGTGTATAGGATCTGCTGTCAGAGGCTTGTTGGTATTAATAGACCAAATTATGAATGAGAATCCTCACTACATAAGCTTGGATCCTCATTAAAGAATCTTTGATAGTGATGAAGGCCCTGTATCTCGCCTTCAACAACATTAAACCAGCACTGAAAGCAGAAACTATGGTAGGTAGTTATGTTGATGCAGTTAGTGCACACATGGATTGATTAGATTACTAAATGGCCCACATAGCCGGGCTCTTCTACTTATGATCTAGTGCAATAAGATTGCACTCAATCAGTCTCTGCATCACCGAAGCTGTAATCATTATGTGAAGAACTAGGAAATTAAATAGCCATAAAGAACAATTACTCTTTCCTTCCTTGAAAAAAATATTTAGGATCATAGGAAAAAGTAATAGTTAACTGTCCTGATATCACCACCCTATTCTCTCTCACCCCCTTTGTTCTGATTTAATCAGTCCCAAGCAATTGTGTTCCTAGCTTGAGGGAAGGACATAAAAGGCATTCTCCGTGTGGGATTACCATAGCAACAGGTGAAAAGTGATTTCTAAAGAACATAAATGGTCTGTACATGTGCAGTTTGTCAGCCTGGAGGTATCCAGAATATTCAGCTTGGAATGAACCGGCTTACCGGGATTCTGTACCAACATTGATTAAACAGTCACAGACATCTGCTTGGATTAAATTAACTTTAAATTCAGTATTCAACTGTCATGAACAGGTCGAAATGCTCCTTGATTAGCAGCACAGAACAGTATAAATTGCATACACAATTATTATCTGGTAGTTCTGGCCAATGCTCTATGATAAGTATGGATTTCCAAAGAAAAAAGACACTCATTTATTTAGAGTCAAACCCACCAGTATCCATTTTGCCTGGATCTGAACAAAGAGAATCCCACTATGTAACAAAACAAACTGACCATGGGTTCACACTATAGACATAGCAGATAGAAGAATCTGAAGCACCGTAGCCCTCAGGGAGCCCATGTGTGCTGGTATGATTAATCTGTTGTTGTACAGCAACAGTCCCAGGTTTATCAAGCAGCAGGTCCATCTAAAAGTCTTTATCTGGAAATATTGGGTGAAGCTTTCCCAACCATCCCTATGTCAGTTTCCAGGAAACATTGTCTCCATATCTATCCTAGTGGGAGCCACCTTGGTGAAATTTATAATACATGGTGGCATAGCAGGACATGCAACATTCATGTGTTGTTCCTGCGTACTACTAGGGACTGTAGTCAATGCATCACCACACAGACAACAACAAAAAGATCCCGTCATATGTGTGTGCGGTAAGGCAGAAATATATGCATGATTAGTGGAATCCACCAGCACGCTGAATACAGGGGGCCTATAATTATCAAAGACTACAGCAATACTTAGAATCTAGTGCCACCAGATTTCACTCATTCATTCTCTGTATCACCGAAGCTGTAATAATATATGACTTTTGTGTTGAACAAGGAAATTTCTAAACATCCATAGTGCATTATTACTCTTTCCCTCACAGTAAAAGCGGCTAAACACATCAAACATGCTGCCAAAAAGGACTCACCAAAACAGTTAACATGCTGGGCAAAGCATAGCTTTAAAAAACAATTTGTTGAGCAGGAAGGCCAGTTAATCCTATCGATGTGTACAGAATAGGTGGTGATCTCCTCAGATACTTCCCCCACATTTAAATAAATATGCCATTGTCTCTCCCCAGATGTTTCAGTAAGTGTCTTGGGAGAAGAGGAGAAAAGGTGTTTTAAAACAAGTGATTCTCATCAGCCATTGCAAATCCCAAACTCATGTAAAAACATGAGAGGGAAGGATGCTGTTCAACGATAGCTTTCAGAATTGTACAGTCCCTAAGTCTTAGATGGACCCTTATACCATTATCATAAACCATAATAATTTCTTTCAGATCAAATGACAAGGGAATTGTTTGTTTTAGGTTCCTGAGTGCTAACTATCAAAACCCAGCAAATTGTCGTGGCTCCTGGTCAACCTGTGTGAAGTGGCTCACACATGTCGCTAGATGGAACACAACGTCACTATAGCACAAGATCACCAGGAATAGCAATGGTGGTAATCACATGGCCTGACCTCAGATGGCGAGGATGGTGATCACTCAGACTCACCAGGGATTGCGACACAGGTGATCACTCACCTCGCTAGATGAAACACCCACCTCGTCATAGCGCATGTTCACCAGGGAGGGCGAGGGTCGTAATCACTCATCCTCACCAGGGATGGCGACATGAGTGATCACTCATCCTCACCAGGGATGGTGACATGAGTGATCAATCACTTCACTAGTTGAGACGCACACCACTTCATAAGGCACATTTACCACAGATGGCAAGGATTGTGATCACTCACACTCACGGGGGATGGTCACACGGGTGATCACTCACCTCACTAGATGAAACGCGTACCTCGTGATAGCACAGGTTTAGCACAGATGGTGAGGATCTTGATCACCCACACTCACCAGGGATGGCGACACGAGTGATCACTCACCTCGCTAGATGAAATGCACACCATGCCATAGCGCACGTTCACCACGGTTTGCGAGGATCGTGATGACTCACACTCACCAGGGATGGCAAGGTGATTGATCACACACCTCACCAGATGAAAAGCGCACCATGTCATAGCGCAGGTTCACCATGGATGGCGAGAGTGGTGATCACTCAGACTCACCAGTGATGGGGACGTTGGTGATCACCCACCTTGTTAGATGAAAAGCTCATGATCATCGAAATTGGTAATCATGCAGCCTCACATCTGCCAGATCAAAGTATGTTTTGCCAGAGAAGGTATTGCCATATGTATTTTACCTCTAACCACAGACAAGGTGTTCATGTAGATATTTTCCTATGTATGTTTTCCTGTAACCAAAGAAAAGGTGTTTATGGATAGTTGCTTTCATTTTAGAGATACCTCTATATAAATTCAATTGATATTTTCTCTATGTAGTCTTGTTTGATTCAACTCTGAAGTATTACATGGAAATCAGTGTGAAACAATGCACATTTGATACATATGGGACTTATTCTCCATGCCCACACTTCCTAGATAGGCTCCATGTTGAACAGTGGTGCTGTCTCAACAATTTTGACAATGGTGGTGAGAAGTTGCCATTCTGAGTGAGAGTGAGTGACAGATGATGCAATCCTCAGAGAGCATTGACTTGGAGTGACACAAATTCATGCATTGAGTGAGACCAATGTTGGCAATGGTGGTGATAAGTCGCCATTTTGGGTGAGAATTGATAATAGTGGCACACACTCACACAGCGAGTGACATCCATGTCAGCAACGGTGGTGATAAGTCACCATTTTGAGAGAAGATTAACTAGGAGTGACACAAACTCATGCAGGTGAAAAGTCGCCATTCTGAGTGAGAGTTGACAGACAGTGGCACATATTGACAGAGTGAGTGAGATCCATGTTGGAGATGGTGGTGATAAGCTGCCATTCTGAGTAAGAGCTGACTGGGAGTGGCACATACTCATGCAGGGAATGAGATCCATATTAGAGATGTTGGTGATAAGTCACCATTTTGAGTGAGAACTGACTGGGAGTGGCATATAATCACACAGTGAGTCAGATCCATGTTGGCGATGTTTGTGATAAGCTGCCATTCTGAGTGAGAGTTGACAGGCAGTGGCACATACTCACGCAGTTAGTGAGATCATGTTGGAGACTATTGTGATAAATCGCCATGCCATGTGAGACTGACACACAGTGGCGAAAGATGACGCAGTGAGTTATCACCCAAAAAGAATTCACCATTGATGACCAATTATGGTGACAGATAACGACAATTTGCTGGGAATGAAAGTTTTAATCAATGGAGAGAGATATAGAGTTCACAAAACCTTCCTATTACATACTTTAATCGATACCAATAACAATAATTTGTCCCCACACATTCACTACGCAGCAATGTGAAAATAGTGATGAAATGTCTGAGATCCAAGACAGACTCATTCACCAGAACCCCATGCTTTAGGGGCATCCAGCTATGGAAAAAACTAGATCCTGTGGTACAAAAACTAGCGAAGACAGACTCCTAGGTGCCAAAGTGCGCTTAAATGCGCAAAAACGATACAGAATGAATTTTTCATCCAGGTACTTCTACTGTCCGATCTGCAAAGTAAGACCCTCTACAGAATGCTGGTGACTTCCCAATTGTGACACAACCATTCTATCTCCATTATTTGAGGCACAGGGAGTCAAAACTTGAAAATGAGCTCTCATTTTATGTGGTACATTAAAGGGAACCCTCCAGGGAGCTAATGTCTGCCATGGTTCCAAAATGATGATGGATCATACAGAAAAGTCTCAGGATTGCAGGGATTATGGCTAGATGATTATATAGCACAAGAGACCAAGTACTACTAAATGACAACATATGGAATGTTTTGGTAACTATGGTTACCAGACCTGATCAGAAATACCATGCCCTTGGCTGAAAGTCTTCTCTGAGTTATGAGTATTGAGAAGATGTAATGCAAAGCCCATATCAAAGAAGAAGATCAAAATAACACATGTGACATGGACTGGGAGAAGAGGTCTTAAAACCCTCTGCACTAAGCCCCATTTTCGCAGATCGTGTCACACATGGTCTTATCAACAAAGTGATACAAATGTGAAATAACTTCAAATAATTATGGGCACAAAAATGTTAAAAAGAAGATAGAAACTCTAGCTATATAACATAGATATTAAATCAAACCAACATGAGCAGACAATTTTGCTTAAATCAGACTGAATAAGATATTGGTAAGTAAGATATTAAGTTTTCTGATAAATAAAGTGGGTCATTGAAAAACGCCACATCGATGTGAATATTTTCGCCTTACAAATAAACAAAGTACAAAAACGATACAATGCCATGTCTAATCTATCATCTTTTCGTGATGGTTTGTAAGTTATAAGCACTTTTTATAAGTTGTTACCCACTGAAATTATATCTTGGTTACACAGCTGGTCAGGGCAGTTATTACCTAAAATACACTACTTAGTGCATACGCCAATCTGCTCTGTATGACACAGTTTGAGGTATTGTCCAGTTACATGTGGGGTAAGTGATAGCCTGGAGGAATGAAGAGGTCTACCATATTGATTCTCAACCTCTATTTGGTCTCTGGACTGGTGTCCCCAGGCATTGCTAAGGAGGTACCTTGTTGTCTCCCAGAAGAACAGAGTTGCTCTATGTGATCACTCCCTTGACACAATGATTACATTGCTTTAACAACTTTACTAAAAGCAAGTACAAGGACACAACGAAGTGAAAGTATTTCAACACTTTAATTAACATGCCAGCCATGAGAAGGGAAACCTGACAGTCCTGTGACAGTAGAGTAGGTATAATTATCATGCTGCTCTAAAATAGTAGTTTTAGTGTATAAAATAATCAGGGCAGTAGCAGCTCTTCAGTGGGTAAGTTGGGTTTTTATCTTTAAAATATATAGTATGACACCTCCAAATTCCTTTTCCTTGGTCGTCACTCTATATTAATGCAAGCTTGAAAGTCTAATACAGTGAGACACTGTCCATCCGTTATAAGTGTTATGAACCATGGACATAGCTAAAGGAGTGTGAACAGTTTTTTTTATTAGACAATGACAATTTCCCTCTGGGTTAAGTACCCACATGGCAAATGGAATGGAGGTTACTCTATATCATTTTGCAGTCCTGTATTTAAGTGTCAGGGTTCATGATCAGAAATCCTCCCTTCTGGTTAAACATTTCTCATTTAACTCCCCCTGAGATTTCCAATACCCATCAACTAATCACAACACAAACTGTCCTTCAGCTCTTTAAATATGATTCAGTCAGGGGTGGCTGGGGTGGGGGTGAAGGGAAGTGGATCTCCTGTCTGCCTGTGTCAATTTATATGGAAATCTTTGCATTATCTTTGGTTGATTATCTTGTTAAGCCCAGAAATAGCAGTAATTGGACATGGTGATATAAGGAGTCGATGGCACATAAAGTAGTACAGAAGTCTATAGGCCCTATAGATTGTGAACATGTCACAAGAGACACATTGTCTTAGTGCCAGAATATTCCACATCTAGCCATGATATAATCTTTCCCAAATGTACAATTGACTTGATATGTGGCATGTCTCAAATCATGATAGAAATTGCACATTTTCCGAGAATCGAAGTAAGGCAAGCTATTGATGCCCAAGAGGGAGTGTATGTTTACATTTTTGGTAAGCTTATGCATAAACCAATGTGTACAAGCTGCTTGCATGGAAAAGAAACATAATATTTAGAGGCATGAATATGTCAAAGAATAAAAGAGAGGATGCTTTTGCTACATGGCCATACCCATGTATGTATATATATATATATATATATATATATATATATTGTGGCGTAGACCGAGCCGACGTCGGTGGATCCCGAAACCATCCTGGCATGGGGGCGGGGGGAAGCCGGCGGAGGCGGAGTCACGTCAGCATTGTGTTATTCGGAGTAGCGTCTTCGGCGGCGGTGTATGTTGTACATACACCAGCGCCGGTGGACTTGCAAGTGTATAAATACTGGAGGTGTCCCACCGGACAGGCAGTCTGAGCTTGGGGTGGCTATAGGACGCACCGGCACTTGCACCAGAGAGGAGGAGCAGCGGCATATAGATAGAGATATACTTAGCTGGTGTGGCAGAGCAAGCCAGGCAATAAAGAATTCACGTTAATTATACTTGTCCGTGTTACTGGTCGTCATTCTCTTATCCGGAGGAGCTTGAAGTGCGCTACATTGGTGACAGCGGTGTTTTCAACGGATCCACGCAGGACTAGAGATGGCGGAGGCAAGGATAACGGGAACAGACTCATTGAAATTGGAAGGAGAAGGAGTTGGTCGGGGGACCCTCTTGGAAGTAGTGGACGAGGAGGTGACAATCAGAAGACCCACAGAAAGCAGACCTGGGGAACCATACCCCGAAAGGCAGGAGGAGCCTATGGATCGGAATTGGACGGGGGAAGGCAACCAGGTAGAGGTGGGAGGAGGGCGTGCAAGTCCCGTAAACGACTTCAGATGGCCATGGGAGAAGGAGGAGGTGGAGAGGGAGATACCCCGGAGGCCTAGCCGGGGGAGGCGCCAACCCAGAGGCAAGACTGAAAATACTTCAAGCATGACTCGGAGGAGATTGGAGGAAGGGTCAGAGGATTGGACGGAGGAGGAGTGGGACCAGCTCCTAGAGACTCTCTCAAAGCATAGGAAGATGAAACCGGCAGCGGAGGGACGGGAGGAAGGAAGAGGGACGGAGGGCCCTGACAACAAGGGAGAGGGGATGACGGTAAAAAAAGAGGTGATCGGGGGAGAGCAGCCATCAGTGGATGAAACCCGGTTACCTGCGTTGCCGTCCCTATCTGGCGGAGCTGACGGCGAAGTGAGTGCAAAAGGAAAGCCGGTGGTTAAACCCACAAAATACGACGGGACGGGGGATCTAGGCGATTACCTCAACCACTTCGACCTGTGTGTGAAGGTGAATGGATGGGACGAGGCTGAGGCCGGCATGTTCCTAGGGCTGAGTTTGGCGGGGGCCGCTCGGAGGCTGTTGAACGGCAGAAAACCTGCTACGCCGGAAGGGTACACCGAACTCCGGAAGGCGCTGGTCGAAAGGTTCGAGCCCACCAATCAAGAAGAGACCTATAAAGCTGTCCTCCGCACCAGGGTACGGAGAAAGGGGGAGGCGTTGCAAGAATTGAGGGAGGATCTGATGAAGTACACCCGACTAGCTTACCCCGAGGCCGACGCCCGAACTACAGACACCCTGGTTTTGGACAGATTCCTGCTATGTTTGGATAATCCTCTAAGACAATGGGTCTATCAGTCACAGCCAAAGGACCTACAAGCTGCCGTCATGACAGCCGTGGGGGCAGAAGCCTACCTGAAGGTGGAGCAGGAAACATCGCAGAGGGTTAGGACCGCTGATGCGTCGGTAAATGAGCATCTCAAAACCAACACCGACAGGATGGATAAAATGGTGGAGCTAATGGACCGTATGGCTAAGAAGATGGAGGAGCCTCTCTCCACCGAGAAGAAGAGGCGGAGTACTGCCTGCTATGGGTGCGGTCAGGAAGGGCATTTCAAGCGGGAGTGCCCCAACAGGAGAACTGACAAACCTGGGGGGGCCCCCGAGACGGGAAAGGATGTTATTCCATCGGGAAACTAGAACCGACCTCTACCCAAGGCCAGGTACAGGTCGGGGGGATTGGGCCTATGAATATTGTGCAAGGAAGGCGAGAGAGGGGCGGCGGAGGACTAATAGTGGAAGGCAAGTTGGAGGGAGCCGTTATACAGATGCTGGTAGATACTGGCGCCTCACTAAACCTTATCTCCCACGGGTGGTGGGAACGACATGGGGGTGATCGGCCGCTCCAAGAAACGGGGGAAGTTGTCTTTTCGTGGATGGAAGACCCCTGAAACTTAAAGGGGAGGTGCAGGCTTCATTACAATTGGGGACCAGGAGCACGAACGCGATGTTTATCGTGGGGGACACAGGGACGGAAGGAATATTGGGCGCCGCCTTTCTACGAGAAAACCAGCTTGTGGTGGACGTGGCCAGGGGAAGATTAATCTGGACCCAACCAGAATCGTTGTGTCGAGTGGTGAGCACCCGCTCAGCAGTGGTCGGAGCGGGGGAGGAAGCATTCCTGGAAGGCGCGGTGATGGGTCGGTGGTTGGACGGTGGGAATGGCCTGATAGAAAGTATGGCCGGGCACAAGGGTGAACCCCACTTCCTGGTGGGCAGAGGCCTGGTCCAGCCAATAAACAGAGAAACCTGGGTCAGGGTGCTGAACCCTGGGCTGGAACCGATCATCGTCTACAAGGATATGACTCTGGGTGGCATCCAACGGGTGGAAACGCCGGGAGAGGATCCGGGGGTGAACCCCGGAAGCTGGTGCCGTCGGGTGGAGGCTATGTCGCCGGAGGAGAAGAGAGGGCTTATAAGAGAGCTGGTGGAGGGAACAGAGCCAGACAGAAGAAAGGAGCTTGCGGGGTTACTTAATCAACACCTGGCGGCCTTCCAGTGTCATAAGGGTGATAAGGGACACACCACTATGGCCCAACACCGAATAGATACGGGGGATCAACCCCCTATAAAGCAGCCCCCAAGACGCTTAGCCCCCCACCGAAGGGCCACGGTGGAAGAGGAGGTTGAGAAAATGTTGGAGGCAGGGGTAATCGAGCCTTCAGTAAGCCCATGGGCATCTCCGGTGGTGCTAGTGAAGAAGAAAGACGGGACAACCCGTTTCTGTGTGGACTATAGGCGGTTAAACAAAGCTACAGTGAAAGATGCCTACCCTCTGCCCCGGGTGGAGGACTGCTTGGATACTATGGCGGGGGCCACCTGGTTCTCATCAATGGATCTTGCCAGTGGGTATTGGCAACTAGATGTAAGGGCGGAGGACAGAGAGAAGACAGCGTTCACCACCCACCGGGGGCTCTACCAATTCATCAGAATGCCGTTTGGGTTATGTAATGCCCCAGGGACGTTTGAGCGAGTGATGGAGGTTGCCATGCGGGGGCTTCAGTGGCGTACCTGTTTGGTATATTTAGACGACATTGTCGTGTTTGCCGAGTCCTTTGAACAGCATATGGAGAGGTTGGGCGAGGTACTACAAAGACTGGCGAGGGCCGGCCTTAAGATAAAACCCTCCAAATGCCAACTGGCCCGCCGGAGGATACTGTTTCTGGGGCACCAGATCAGTGAGGCTGGGGTAGGGACCGACCCAGGCAAGGTGGAGGCTGTTCGGGGGTGGCCCCCACCACAGAATATCACAGAAGTGAGGAGTTTTCTCGGTCTGGCGGGGTATTATAGAGCCTTCATCCCCGACTTCTCAACTAAGGCTAAACCCCTCAGTTCTCTGGCGGAAAAGGGACGGCCTTTCAAGTGGACGCCGGAGTGTAAAAATGCCTTCGAGATACTGAAGCAGAAATTGATAGAAGCTCCTATCCTGGGGTTCCCCCGACCAGAAGGCCAGCTTATTATGGACACGGACGCCAGTGATACGGGGTTGGGCACGGTGCTGGCACAAGAACAGGATGGGGAAGAGAGAGTATTGGCTTATGGCAGTCGCACCCTTAGCAAACCTGAGAGAAACTATTGTGTTACGCGGCGGGAGTTGTTAGCCATCGTTTTTGGCCTCCGGAAATTCAGACACTATTTAGTGGGTCGGCCGGTGGTAGTGCGCACCGACCATGCATCCCTTCGGTGGCTATTGGAGTTCAAAGAACCAGAGGGCCAGCTGGCGCGGTGGCTTCAGATCATAGGCACTTATGACATAGTGATACAACACCGACCAGGAAAGGCCCATGGTAATGCGGATGGCCTATCCAGGACACCCTGTAAACAATGCGGCAGAGACCCTGAAGAAGACAGGCGGTGGTGTCGTGTCTTCACAAGAGCTCAGAGTCAAGTGCTAGAAGGAGGGAACCGATCCCCCGCGGAGGGACCGGACCCTCCGGTGGGGCCGGCATGGGAAAAGCTGCAGAATGATGACCCCCTTCTCAGGGAGGTACGGGGGTGGGTGGAAGGAGGAGAGGTCCCCACTGAAGCGGTAAGACAGGACTGGAGCTATGAGAAGAAGGCCTGGTATGCCCAGAGAGAGAGGCTGACAATACACAAGGGCGTGTTGGGCCGGAGGTGGATAGGGGAGGCGGGGTCGGCCCACTTCCAGATAGCAGTTCCCAAGCCTAACAGGAAAGATGTGCTGCAGGAGGTACACGGAGAACCACTGGCCGGACACCTAGGGCGTAACAAGACCATCAGGCGGGTACAGGGAGGATATTACTGGCCTGAATTCCGGAGGGATGTCACCCGGTGGTGCGAGCAGTGTGAGCTGTGCCTGCGGCGGAAGGCAGCCCCCGCCCCCCACCGAGCTCCAATGGGACATGTTGGGGCTGGTCTACCACTCCAAAGGGTAGCCCTGGATGTGATGGGACCTCTGCCCCCGACCTCACGGGGTAATCAACACATTCTGGTAGCGGCCGACTATTTCACTAAGTGGACGGAGGCCTATGCCATTCCCAATCAGGAAGCGCCCACCGTGGCAAGGAAGTTGGTGGAGGAGCTCATATGTCGGCTAGGGGCGCCGGTGGAGATTCACACCGATCAGGGCAAGAATTTCCAGTCGGGGTTGTTCAAGGAGATAGTAGCCTTGCTGGGGGTCAAACAAACAAGGACTTGCGCTTTTAGGCCTCAAAGTGATGGAATGGTGGAAAGAGCTAACCGGACCATTGAGGCATTACTGGCTACGGTGGTGGCCACCGACCAGCAGGATTGGGACCTGCAGCTCCCCTTTGTGATGGCCGCCTATAGGTCATCGGTGCATAGCTCCACCGGAGTATCGCCTAACATGATGATGTTGGGAAGGGAAACAACCGTCCCCCTGCATCTGATCTACCCATTGGACCCACCCCCGAGGAATAAGGCTGGATACGTGGCTGAGGTCCAGGAGAAGATGGCACGGGCGTATGAGGCAGCTAGGAGTAACATAGGGAGGTCGGTGGCCCGCCAACGACGTAACTATGATGCGAGGGCGGAGGAGGGCCATCTGCCAACGGGATCCCAGGTCTTCTACTATCACCCCCTAAAGAAGAGAGGACTGTCACCCAAGTTGCAATGTTATTGGACCGGCCCGTGGACTGTGCAGGAGAGAATAGGGGATGCAATGTACAAGATAAAGAGAGGCCGTGTAACCAAGGTGGTACATTTTGATTCTATAAAGGAGGTCTGCCTGCCAGAGGAAGAGGATCTGGGGGATGAATGCAAGGAGATAGACCCGGCGGAGGAAGAGGTAGCCAACCCCGACCATGGAGCGGGGGATGGATCGCCGGGGGCTAAGGCGATACGGGCGATAATAAGGGACCCTAACCCCGGGCCGCGTGACCAAGCATACTTACCTGTTAAGATGGCTGAGGGTGGGGACAGCTGGTGGAAATGGTGGCGGGAGGAGGAGACTCGGGTGAGAGCAGAAGCTGCAATGGCCCACTGGAGGGGTGAACCCCCAGATGACGAACCCCCCCTGGATGAAGAATATTTATCCCCTCTGGAGGAGGAGACAGAAGAAACTAGGGAAAGAAACGAGTTCAAGAGGGCAGAGTGGGCCAGACGGAGGAAGGACCCAGAGAGATGTCGTATCTTAGGCAGGCATGCAGAGAGGTGGCGGGTCTATGAAATGCTAGAGGAGGCAGAGCACGATAACGAACGGAACGAGGAGAGGGAGAGCCGTCTAGTAGCCCCGGGTCGCTTACCCCGGAGGCCTAAAACACCGCCTAAGGCGGAGGAGACGCCTAAGGTTGCGCCTACGTGTCTACACTTAGTACAGGCTGGGGTCACGGCACCGCCGGGCGCCTTCAGGCCTGCTACGCCGCCTAGCTCGGGGGACGGGCCTAAAACTCCGCCTAAAGCGTCGAGCGCGCCCTCTGCCGGAGTTATAGCCCCGCCAAAACCGGTGTTGCTACGAAACCAGAATGCGAGTGACGTCAATGAGGAGGGAGACGACCACTATTTGAAGATAACAGTCACTTTCCCGATAGAAATGGCGGAGGACAGACGTGTTGTAAGGAGGAAGGTGGAGGAGAGCTGTAGAAATGGTGTAACAGGGGACACACAAGCCGGGCGGGAGGAGAAAAAAAAAGGGCCAAGGGAGCGCGTAAAGAAAGACGGGGTTCACCGGGAGGGCCGCCGGAGGGAGAGAGGGGGCCGATCTCCACCCAAATCCTCGTCCTCACGGTCCCACAGCCGCCCTAGGCATGGGGGAAGGGAGAATGATAGAAATAAACACCGCCAACGGCCCACCGAGGAGACAGTCCACCGAAAAGTAAACAACAAACCCTACAGGAAGAAGGACCGTGCGAAAGACAGCTGGTCAAGAACCCATTCCCACGTCCACTACCCACCGGAACGTTCGGAGGAAGGAGCAGAGCGGACGTTCTCACGGTCGGGTGACGGCCTCGTGACAGGGGAAACCCCGGTGGCACAGGCGTGCGGGGAAGGTTCCTGGCTGCTAATTGGCCAAGACAACTCAAGGGGGAGGGGTGTGGGGTGTATAAAGGAAGGACTCATCCCCGGGATTCGGCAATATCGACCATCGATTGGAAGCAGTTAGAACTCGGTAATATGCCTAAGACACACGAAGACGAGAAGTCCGTGCCCATGGTATGGGTAGGGGGAGTGCAGATACCAAAGCACAGGTGTGAGATCTGCAGGGAGGAGGGCAAACCGTATGCCTTTGGACGCAGCGATGCTTTAAAACGCCATCAGAGGAAGCATGAGGCCGTGCAGGAAGGATACGAGTGCCCCTCCACCGGCTGTGAATACCAGGTCGCCAAAGATTACAAGAATGACCTGGTGCGCCACGTGGAGAGACAGCACCCGGACATAAAAGGATGGGTGCCCCCGAAAGAGACCAAGCAACTGCGGCTGGCTAGTGAAGAGGAGGCGGGGGCCGTTCCAGCACAAACTCCAGGCACCTCCACGTCTACAAAACCCAAGTCTAAAGGCAAACCCCGGAAGGTTAAGGTCCACACGTCAAAAGGAGGGGCTGGGAAGGCAGAGGAGCCGGCCGAGTTCGCCGCCGCAAGCACTTCTAAAACGGAGGCGGTGGTGCCCTCCAGCCAGACACCGGGCAGCGCCTCTATCATATCGTCACTGGTGTCCCCCGGGATAAGCATAGGGGATGAGGAAATGGAGGAGGTGGCCGCAGCGGCCAAATATCTAGAGGAACTGGTGGGACTGAAAACTCCCCCCAATCAGGGACTACCTGCACAAGGGGTGGCCACCCGGAGTAGTACTGGCAAGGGGCGGAAACGGGTGTCCGAGGAGGCAGTGGAGGAGCCCCCTGACAAAAAGCTGCGCCGGTCCCCCGGTAAGGAGGGAGCTGTCCGCCGGGTTACAAAAATGATAACGGACCCCGTTACCGGTAAATATCAATTGGAGCCAGAGGAGGAGGGAAAGGTTCTCTTTGTTCTTAAATTACTAATGGACAGGTACAGTAGGGAGGGGGAGACCCCGACCAAAACCTTAACTAGACTCCAGAAGGAGTTGCCGGTGGGCACACTAGACGTAGATGAAATAGAAAAGGAATATGAGGCGGCTAGGACGGGTATACCAACACGGAGAACCCAGCTAAAGGTTGGGACTTACGATGACGTCACAGACGACGGTTCACAGTCAGCTCAGGAGTCCAGCCCGGAAAAAGGAAAGGCATTCGAAATTTCCGGGGGACTCGATTCCAGCCCTGAAAAACTGCCGGAGTACACCTTAAAGGAGGACCGCCCCAAGCCCCACATTGAACCGGAATTATGCACACCTGCTGAGGAAGGGGCCACCTCCACCCCCGACTCCCCGGAGGAGGAGGAGGACAGGGGACCAGGTAAACCAGACCCCGAAGACGTAGCCACGAAGATGGTCTCCGCTCCAGCTAAAGTCGATGAAGAGATCTTTGAATACCCCCCCGGCGTGGCTGGCTACCCTGACCTCGAGGAGCAGTATGCAGCGATGATCAAAGCTGGTAGAGAGAGGGCCAGGCAGAAGGAGTTAGAGGAACAAAAGAGGTTAGAGAAGGAGAGAGAAATGGAAAGACAGAAGGCTATAGAGGAAAAGAAAGAAGCAGAAGCCAGGGTGGCGGAGGAGGAAAGAGCTTTGAAAGAACAGAAATCTAAAAAGACAAGAGGAGGAAAAGGGAAAGGCCCGGGAAAGAGTAGCCAGAAAACAGGATTAGAAACACTGATGGAGCAGGTTACCGTGCGCACGGGGGAGACCCCGGAAAAGGCTAGTCCACCAGTGGTGCCCCAGACTCCCACCCCCGGAACGCGGCGCAGCCTTGAGGAAATATTACTGAGTACATTAACTCCCACGGGCCAGCGCCCCAAGACCCCGGCAAAGACGAGCTCCGGCAGCAAACCCAGGGACAATGAGGGGGAACCCGTTGGAGTAACCCCCCAACAAAAAGGCAAGATGGCCGGGAGAGCAAAAGGGAGGCCTGACTTAGTGCATTACCCCAGGACGGTTACTGTTGGATTGGAGGGGCTGGTGGTGCAGTCTCCCAAGGGGGACTTTCTCTTACAAATTGAGGCTGGGGAGGAGGCGGGACACATGGAGACTATGGTGTTGGTGCCGGAGGGGGTGGAGACGGTGCAGGGGAGTGTGGAGGATGAGGACCCTTTAGGCCCACCGACCTCCGAACGTGTTATAATAGTGACAGACGCCCAGGTGGTACCCATACCTGACGGGGGCGTGGCTCCCACACAAGGAGTAGTGTCTGTAAGCCACGTGGTGGTTGCCCCTTCCCCGGCTCCCGACTCTGGAAAAAGGGTAGAGGTGGAGGAGAACTTGATGCCCTGGAATGAGGACTTCACAGGCCCCCGTGAGCTGCAGGAGTATACGAGGCGCTTGCGGAACCCGGGGAACTTGGGGCCCGAGATGAGAGTGGTGCCGGGGGAGGTGTGCAGCTCGGCAGTGCAAAGCTTGGCTGACGGTGATGTGGAACTGGTTCAGGTGACCCGAACCAGGTACGCCAAGGCTTCCAGGGAGGGACTGTGCTCCAGATGCGGGCAGCCATGGCCTATTACCCCGAAGGCCCCGGAGAAGGAGGAGAGACAGGAGGAGGAAGCCTCTACGAGCACCCAGTAAAAAGGGTAAGTGTCTCTTCCGGTGTATCTACGGCGGGGGAAACGGAAACTCCAGTACAGGAGGGCGCCGGCGGAGGTCGGTGGGAGGAAAAGGAGGGAGGGCGGTGATGCAGCCGGGTCGGAGGGTGACTGCGGGATAAGCTGGGATGACGTGGAATGCACCCGAGTAATCTATGGGTGTAAGCCAGTACAGGCTGGGGGAGCAGTAGCACCTTAAATGAAGGACAAAATGCATCAGTTCCGGTGGGGTAAGCAGTACAAGTGCCTTACCTTGTGTTGCAGACCTGGTCGAGCCGCGGGGGGCGGCATCCGGAGGCAGGCGGAGGAGAAACGGCAACAACCGGAGGGAGGTGGCCGTCGGTGGACGGTTTGGAGGACCGGTGGATGAGTCGGGGGCATCTCGGCGGTGGCAGTGATGTTGTATTGGCCTTGAAGGCAGCGGTTGTATAATAGTTAAACCATTTGTAAATTATGAAGCTATCCGTTGGAGCATGCTATAAGTATTGATACTGTGTATACTGTATGATTATCTATATTGCTCAATGTATTTGTTTAAAAGTAATAATCACAAACACCCAGGGGCCATGGTGTATAATTGTTTATTCAAAATTGGATACCCATCTGCAGGAGGGTACTCTGACATTCTTTCCCAGTACGACTGTTAATTAGTTGGGGAGAGTGTGGCGTAGACCGAGCCGACGTCGGTGGATCCCGAAACCATCCTGGCATGGGGGCGGGGGGAAGCCGGCGGAGGCGGAGTCACGTCAGCATTGTGTTATTCGGAGTAGCGTCTTCGGCGGCGGTGTATGTTGTACATACACCAGCGCCGGTGGACTTGCAAGTGTATAAATACTGGAGGTGTCCCACCGGACAGGCAGTCTGAGCTTGGGGTGGCTATAGGACGCACCGGCACTTGCACCAGAGAGGAGGAGCAGCGGCATATAGATAGAGATATACTTAGCTGGTGTGGCAGAGCAAGCCCGGCAATAAAGAATTCACGTTAATTATACTTGTCCGTGTTACTGGTCGTCATTCTCTTATCCGGAGGAGCTTGAAGTGCGCTACAATATATATATATATATATATATATATATATATATATATATATATATGTATATATCATACCTGTAGGTGCATTTGGCAGCTATAATGTCTGCTGGTAGGAGGTGCTCTGGCAGGTGCTCTATTTGCAGTACCAGCTAACCCTTGTGCATGCCTTGCCATAATGGGGGACCTATGGCTATGTGGAGGAAACTGGGTCAGTTTGCCTTTGAGCATGCTGTCCCTTTCCTCCCTCTGGTCCCCATTTGTGCAAATTAGCTATTGGACAGGGGACATTACATGTTATAAATAATTTGTCATAGGCAATGTGTAGGTTGCTATGGTTAGCAATTAGCATCAGGTATCCCGAAATGAAAGTGATATAGAGAGAGCTATCGCATTTTAGATAAAGAGGTCTTGTGTTAGACTTACGATTACCAATATATGAATTATGGACCCCTCAGCCCATCCCTTGTTATCTACACTTTAGTATGGGCATTTGCTGCACCTGTACTTTAAGAGGTCATTGATCCGTATTTTTTTGGCAATTTGTATCTCCAGTGGGTTCTACCAGATCAAAGGTGTTATGTCTACAGACGTATTTCTACTATCTTAAATGGTCTTGCAGTGTACCATACCTAGAAAGCCTAATGGTGTGATATAAGTCCTCCTAGCCTATGAGAATTCTTAGTTGAGTGGGTGCTAAATTCACTCCTTTAGTTTATTCAATAAAAATTGCCTCACATTCACGGATCTGTCAACAATCACCGCCGTTATTTTTCCAGAAATTATATCTGGCAGTTAGCAATCAAGTCATGTATGGCTGGTCTAGATGGCTGTACCTGAGGAAGAGCTATGACTATTAGTGTTACGAATTTCCAAATTGGGTGCCTGTTTGTGTAAGGCCCTGTCTATTGAGCCCGTAAGGCATTCTGCTGAGTAAGCAAATTCCCCTAGTGATTGCTCGTATTTCACCCATCTCCGACCCTCCTAAGGAAAATAGTTACCATAGAGGGAACACAGTCTACTGGAACGAGCATTGTTGAAGCTGCTGGAGAAGGTATTGAGGTACTGACTACCTTAATCACTTCCCGATATTCTAGGATAGAGAAGGGATTGGAAGAGAAAGATTATATTCTAAAATATCTTTTAAATTAGTTTGATTAAGGTGAACCTTCAAAAATCCTACAGTGATAATAATGTTGATAGGAACAGTTGCTGCCTTTCCTTCTATCTCATGGTGTCAGTGAAATATATTATCTTCCCTCCACCTCATCATCCATTCTCACAGTATTCGGGGTCTTGAGCTTTCCTTTAAAAGGACAAAATTTGTATATCATTTTCATTCCAAGGTATTCTCGGATAGAGAAGGGATGGGCTAAAGAATAAAAATGAGATATCTATTAAATGGATTTATTTAAGGGGAAAACTTTCAAAATCCTGCAGAGATGACTATCTTAACAAGTGTACTTGCCTTTCCTACTACTTCATGATTTAAGTGAAATCGGTAAAATCGAACCTTCCAAAGTCTCATCCCTCTACTTTTACACCATTCAGTGTCTTTGATAAGACCGACAGACCTCCTGGGGGAGGGATACATTATCTAATCAGCTCCAGCTTAATGAGTTAAATCAGAAGGTGATAACATATCGCTCATACCGTCCCTCTCTCTCTTTAGACCCCCCCCCCGAGGTTGTAGATTCCCCCGAGGGTATGGGTAATTGGTCATACTGAATAGGTAGGTATATAACTAGATATACTCTATACTAAGGTGAACAGACATCTAGACGACATAGCACTCATGAATCTTTAATTTAACCATTGTCATGTCTATACCACTCAAGGTATATCGGTATATCGTGTCTACTTTCCTACGACGGGCTTCCCTAGCCCACTTAAAAAGGTCTATTTCTCCTCTTTCCTATCCCCTCGGGATGTGTGTGGTGCACATATGTGCGGGCACTGACACATTCCCCTGTGAAATTGTGTAATGTAGTTCTCACTATGAATATTACCTTAGCTGTCGAAATGGCGTTAAACATCTATTACTACCCCCCTCTCACTTACCTACGATGTCCAGTAAGAACTAGGTCCATAATCCAGAGTAACAATATATTGAATAAGATACAGCAATCCAACAGAATGCTAAGTCCTTCTGTTGGATTGCTGTTTTGTAATGCTAGCAGAACCTATCTCTGACCAGACTGTATTCTAATCTTTATGCATTATTTAAAAGAAATACCAAAAAGAAAATCATACATCCTTGTTTAGCTAGTATCTTATTCCCTATGAGTGTAGGGCTTCACTGTGGTGTACTATAAAGTAGAGCCTGATGGAATTACTGAGGATGTCTCTATTCGATTATCCTACTTGTCTGCTTGGCTATGTGAGCCCTTCGTGTAGTCCAGAAATAGCACAGGTGGATAGGTGTTAGTATATGAGGTGTCAGGGCCCGCTTAACCTAAGTGAGCCATACAGCATATAGTTTGTACAGAGGCCCAGACTTACAGCAAATCAACAAACTCTGGGTGTGCTTTGTACACAAGGTGTGCCTTATCGGTGAGGTATTATGGTACTTACTGTAGCCTTCATCTAATGACAGTTCCATATACTACTTACTGCCTTCATACAATGACAGTTCTATAAACTACTTACTGCCTTCATACAATGACCGTTCCATATACTACTTACTGTAACCTTCATACAATAACGGTTTCATATTCTACTTACTGTAGCCTTCATAGAAAGACAGTTCAATATACCACTTACTGTAGTCTTCATACAATGACAGTTTCATATACTACTTACTGTAGCCTTCATACAATGACAGTTCCATATACTACTTACTGTAGCCTTCATGCAATGACTGTTCCATATACTACTTACTGTAGCCTTCATACAATGACAGTTTCATATACTACTTACTGTAGCCTTCATACAATGACAGTTCCATATACTACTTACTGTAGCCTTCATACAAAGACAGTTCAATATACCACTTACTGTAGCCTTCATGCAATGACTGTTCCATATACTACTTACTGTAGCCTTCATACAATGACATTTCCATTATACTACTTACTGCCTTCATACAATGACAGTTTAATTATACTACTTACTGCCTTCGTGCAATGACAGTTTCATTATACTACTTACTGTAGCCTTCATCTAATGACAATATTATACTAGTCTTACCCCCAGTACTGTAGCCCTCATACAAGGACAGTTTTCTTATACCACTTATACTACATGTACCAGATTGTGTTGTGTTTTCATTATTACTGTAGCCTACCCTAATACCTCATATAAAGCGCACCATATATATAAGATGCACCCCTAGTCCAGGAGCAACCCATAAGGTGCAGGTACAGCCATATTTCAGGGGATTTAGTACAATTCTACAGAATAAAATCCTAACACATCAGACGCACCTCTAAGTTTGGATGATCCCGTAAGGCAGAATCCACATATTATATTTGCTATAAATACTGATCATGAGGGTCTGTTATAGAATTGATTAAAGTCTGTAGGACATCCTTCCCTAGCCAGGATGCTGATTAGAATCTGATTGATAAGGATTCACAGATCTATGCTAAATGCAGGGTACAATCCTCCCTCACAACATTAGCCCTTGTATTTCATTGAGATAGTATGGACGAAAGAAAGCTGGGAATGAGAGCAGTTCAACATTCTAAGGGTTTGCTCTTCGAATTGTGATAAGAATAAACCCATACAAACTCATGATGAGACTTGACATGCTGTTTGAGAGCCCTGGTGCCAAATGGTGACAAGGGGTGGTTTTAGGAGCACAGGTAGAAAGGTGAATGACAAACAGTAGTAGCTACAGGTAGCAGGCGTGGGCAGGCTAAATGGGGCCTATTACTATTCCTCATTGTAGTCCAAAGGTTACAGAAATGGTAGACAATTTTCAGGAAACAATTTCCTCCAAACCACATAGGGTTGGCTTAAATATTAGCCCACTTGCAGCAGACTTGACCGAGCAATATCTTCCTGTGAAATTGTATACAGTCGTAATATCTTAGAATGATATTGTATTCACCATCGTATATAAGTAGACAAAGATGTAATAGTTGTGGGGCTAAACGTTTCACACCTTAGTAATGCAAAAGCTACATGAACACATTCAAAGGTTATTGAACAAGTAATCAATGGATAACTCATGACGCGTGTGTGTTAGTGAAGGATAATGACAAGAGGCTGTAGGCCAAGTGTTATTAGCCTTTGCTAACACACACAAGTCATGAGTTATCCATTGACTACTTATTTTATACCACGAAACCAATAAATAATCAATAGAATACCAGTAAATTCAATTTGAAAACAAAAATTATTCCCCCTCCCCGGGACTCGATGCCAGCCATTGTGTGTACATGATCGGTACATACACCTCCTCGCCCGGCAGCGGACAGCGACAGCGCACACGGCGAAAAAAGATGCGCCCAAGCCGGGGCTCGATCCACAGACCTGTCACGGCTGAGCGCAACGTGCTAACCGCTAGACCACCACGTCTCCTTCTACTGCGAGCGTATCTCGTCAGTCCCTGTGGCGCAATGCATAGGGGGTTGGACTAGGAATCTTAGGTTGCAGGTTCGAGCCATACCATGGCAATGAAATAGTCTGTTGGTTTTAACATGTAACATATGACATGGGAGGACATGAGAGGCGTGCTGTTATCCTGGATAACAGCATGCCTTACATGGATAACAGCATGCCTTACATGGATAACAGCACGCCTTACAAAATTGATGCTAAAGTATACAGGGTGTGCAATATCGACAGATATGTGTATGGGAATAGCCACGAAAAAGCACTGTGTACCCCAGAAATCGTGGTATAACATATGGTATTGAAATAGAAAGGTTCACAGGGGCGATGGGTGGGTTCAATTAATGTAAGCCTTCCAAGCTGGTAGTGGAAAACACAGAGGTGAATGATGGGAACTACCCATGTAGTTCCAGCTGCTGAAATTACCTGAATTGGAGGTTGGTGTTCACAAGA
Source organism: Acholoe squamosa (assembly GCA_949317995.1). Lineage (NCBI taxonomy): Eukaryota > Metazoa > Annelida > Polychaeta > Phyllodocida > Polynoidae > Acholoe > Acholoe squamosa. Next base: position 41,691,672 of record OX439049.1, read on the forward strand.
GCATGAGAGTGCCAGCAGGGAACTTTCATATCCTGCATGTTACCAGACAGAAAATATTGTGTCTATAACCTCACGATGCCTTTGGAAAGTATTTGGATAATCATCCTACCTTTCCGAATTGCAAAGCTGCAAATATCCCTCTAGGTATAGACTACGTAATCATACGTTATGACTATGAAAACTGTTGATAGAATGGGCTGGGTTATGAGATCCCTGCATATTAAATTTTACAGAAAAAAGACTGTCCAACCACCTGCCACCCTGGTATATGGATCATCACTACACTGAGAAAATATTGTTACTCACTTGAGTCTAGATCCAGACTATAGCTATAATGGAATGGTGGTAGGATTGGTTAAACAGATAATCCAATGTCAGTGAGTGAGTGAGTAATAGATGTTTAACGCCATTTCGACAGCTATGGTCATATTCATGGCAAGAACAATATTACATTATCTCACAGAGGAATGTGTCAGTGCCCACACATATATGCCCCACACACATTCGAGAGAATAGGAAAGAGGAGAAATAGACCCTTTTAAATGGGCTAGGGAAGCCCAAAAATCAATGTCAAAGTGACGGGTTGAATTGGGGCTTTAATAAGAGGGATCATTCCATTATCATATTATACAAAAATGAAAGCAGTAAAGCAGTAGAATATATGAACAGTATATGTAGTGAATTGGGATGAGATGAGCATCATATTCATAACACTTGTGCTATGGCCTATGTGCTATGTGAATTCCTGATTATTGAGTGAGGGAATCCCCTCATACTCTGCCATTAGATAGAACATGCGGGCCTGAGGGTATATTGCAAGAGGTGAGGCGTGCCTCCAACCCGTATGCCAGATACCATTTTAACTCTACTACCCCATTAGTGGGCTACATGCATGCCTCAGGGTTGGAACCAGACTCTAATGATACTATTTACTAATCCTTACATTGCAAATAAAAGTTGAATGTCATTATATAGAGACCCAGAATAAGAGAAGGTCGGTTCATGGTTCTGCCATTCACAGCACCTTAGTTTCCCAACAAAACTGGCTAGATTAGGAATATGAGCTTTATTTATGATTATTACTTATTTTGTAGTAATAGCTATTCTTCCAATATATTTATGTCGAGTTTATTTTAAGCCTACTTGCTTGTTAACAATGGCTGATGCTCAAATATGTTGCTCATTTACAGTACTAAGGTTTAGTCTTCAATGCTTCAGTGCAAAACAGCTCTGACCTCAACAATTCTCTCATATAATGTAATAGCATGGATGTCTCTGGTAATAGTTATAAAAAAATGTTGGAATGTACATTTTTGCTTCTATGTGATAATAAGCATTTGCTCATTTAAACTCCTCTCTCCATTTAGACTCCAACAGCATTACCTAGCCCAATAAGTAACTACCAGTATTGATGATGATGAGATTAGTGAATACCACTTTATCTTTGTGCATAGCATAGTCTCTCAAAGTGGTATTACAGCATGATATTATTGTGAATCAACCACATACGAGCGGTCTTTGAACATTCCGGTAATTACTTATAAGGTGCTGTGTAGATCTATTACAATTTAAGATGTGATATCCCTTCGGGAATATAATCCATTATGCTTCAATTACAACGTGTTTCTATCTATCTATTAAGGTCAGATATTGCAATTAATTCTTAGTGTTATTCTTTTGTTCTCTTCTACCACCTTCCTACCAACTGGCAACACTCCATCTTATTTCCCTTCAGAATCATTTCCAGCGACTTATTGCTATGAAGGGACTCACGTTTCAACGCCTGGATTGATAGACCCAAACAAATAGCTGTCTTTATTATTGGGTTGGGCTTCTCCTTTGTCATGCAAGCCTACAGCTCAACTTGAGATTTGCTCCAGGTTTCTAATTATTGGAATCATTTTTAAAGTAAATTTAACAATTTTTGCCTTCTTTACACCACAGTCTGCGGTCCTCGAACCTCTAATCTGCGAACCTCTAAGACTAACAAAATTAATGTTGTTTTTAATACTATCTAGCTCAGTCTTAGGGCATGTGAACTTAAGCATCCCTACAATAGAGTAGTTATCACATGGCTCGTGAGCTCACAATGCAAAGATTAGGGGTCAGAGTCCTTCTGCCATTGTTGTCGGCAGCCTTAGCCATGAATTGCCCAGTGTCAGTTCTACACTCTATCTATACTGGTTTATGGCGTATATATTGCATTGCTGAGATGTGGACATTGGGAGATGTGGTGTACAGACACTTTATTCCCATAATTTTTCTATTTAGTTTTAATGCCCTAAGCTTCGATTACCGAAGAGGATGTTCCATTGGCCAATTATAACTTACAGATGCTCATTACTAGTTGTGTGAAGCAGTGGGTCCATAACAGTGGCCGTGTGTGATACCACCGAGAGACTTTATTCATATTGATTGAAGATCATACGATCAGCTTCTGTCAATGAAATCCATGTAGGAAATATTGTAGAGTCAATAACATCGATAGTCCACTAAAGCCTCTATCGCAGGAATTGATATAGGAAATGTATAGCTCAATCGAGTGACAGAGGCCAAGTGGACTATCGATGTAACATAGATAGTCCACTTGGCCTCTGTGTCGCACGATTGAGCCATACATTTCCTATATCAATTCCTGTGATAGAGGCCTTAGTGGACTATCGATGTAAGCAGTACTAAACATGACCGACCTTATACTGGGTCCACCTCATACCTCTACTACCAACACTCACACTACAGGCTGACCTAGCCGTAAAGGGTTAAGCAAGCCCCGTCTCGGGCTTCATCCTTTCTATCCATAAACCCATAGACCACTAAGGCCTCTATCGGGCGAATGAATGAATCATAAAAAGCCTATAATTGTAGAATATGGCAATAGTGGCTTATTTGACTCATGTTACTCCTTTTACCTTGTATTTTATTAGCTTAAGTGCATTTAACGCCTTTTCTCTGATAGGCCAAAATGCCTTAGATGAAAGCTTTTCTATCAGTTAAAATCATTCAGCTGCTGGCTTTACCTGTTACTATAATAGAACTGGATATGTGGTGGCATGTGATATCGGTACATCTACACCCATGTCAATGAACATGCCCCCATACTACCACTGGTAATCAATGTTAGAAAACTGCAATACATCGATATTTCAATGAGTGTACCCAAAATAGAACCCACATTGATACAATGTGTGTGACAATTTTCTGTTAGAATCAGCTCGCCAGTGCTATTCAGCTAAATGGCGATTTGCTACAAAGGAACTAGCCTGTATTTGGGTTTAAATGCACATTTGTTTCGTTATTTTTTATTGTTATTTCTTCTCTTTCTTTTTCATTTCAGCCATCATATGAAGTCATTTTACTGCTTGCTTGATTGCACTATTGATATTCTGATATGCAAGGTTTGAATATTTCTAGTTAATGTGCACCTCTATTTTAATGAAAAATGTTAGCTACTGGGGGGGTTTCCCAAGCCCATTCTAAAAGGGGTTTTATCTCGTCTATTCTGTACCCTATTTGTGCCTGTTGAACATATCTGTAGGCACCGATGCATTCACCTGTCAATGTCATGTCTATTGTAGTTTTCCCACCATAAATATGACCTTAGCTGGTGAAATTGCGCTTAGGATTCATCACTCACTCACTGTCTATCTACCTGAAACTCCAAAGAGTTATTTCGACAGAGCGTGTGACAAGCTTCTTCAAATCCAGTTAGAGTTATTTGAACCACAACATCTCGTGTGTTCATTGCAGTATCTCTCCATGTCTTATATGAATGGCATATTTTGTGTAGAGCAAATATGCGGGTGAGATGTGCATATGGCTGATATTAAAATTCTAATACAGTCCAAATACAATCATGTCAATGCTAGAGGTTTTGTTTTGTAACCTAAGAGTATGGTGACCAGTGAACATGTAATTAATCTAGTGTACGTACTCACATTGAATTAAGTGAATATAACGTTGAACCATTGAAGTATGATTAAATCTTTAGGTTGCGACAACACAACCAAATGACCCATGACAAAACCTCTGCTGATTCAACATATATGACTGTGTCAATTCATTGTTAATACGACGTTGCTTCAAATTTGATAGTTGTTGGTTGGTTCAATGTTGATGTATCAGTGTTGAATCAACAGTAAAATACTAGCGTTGTTTCAATGTTGACTAATCAATGTTGAATTGATATTGAATTGAGAACAATATTTTATATCTGAATGTCTACCCTTGATCAAGATTTGTCATTAATCAATGGTTGGCACCATTGAAATGGCATTATTGGAAAAGTGTTGACGAAGGGCTGGTCACCATTGATGATGCATCTAAAACCAGTTGTCAACATTGATTTAACATTCTGTGACGACTGAGTAGGAGGTCTTGATGCCATTATACTCACTGGAAGGGCTAAAGGATGCTGTTCAATTAGTGAATACAACAGAAACAAAACTGAGTAATGAACCTTGCCTAATATTGAAGAGTATTTAGATAATCAAGCATTATAATAAGTTACAAATTCAAATAAAACACTCTCAAAGTCTTTACCTTTTGGCACATCCTCAGGGAGATTTCAGTATCTAAGTCATAGAAAGTTTGTTTCATGCGATTCTGTTGCGCACAGAAGCATTGTGCCTGGTCAAAACATTAGGTAGACTGCAAAAAAGGTGTTTGAAAATACACACCAAATGTTCACCAGCATTTAAATACCTAAACACTTGAAGTGTTTAGCTTTTAAACACTTGTCTGTCAAGCACTGAAGTTTTTAAGTGTTTAGCATTTAAACACTTGGTTAAACAGTTTATAGTTAAACACATTGAAAATGTGTTTAGCCCAAAATAAGTGTTTAGAAAAGTGAGACAAGAAACTGTTTAACCAGGTGTTTAAGCCCTAAGCACGAGTGTTTAATCCCAAAACACTGTTTTTTAAAGTGTAATTTCACAGAAATTGTCTAATTTTAGATTTCATTTTTTCATAACCAGGAAGCACGTTCCTTTGCTCATTATATCCGTGTATATTTGTATCATAAAACGAATGTCTGAATTGTTTAGAACGTCCATCCGTCTTAGGCTAGTACTTCTATCTACATAACCTGCACACAAATTTGTTTTAGCCTAATTAGGGAGATTTAATTAATGTTGTTAATGAGTGTTGGCTATGCTCCTGACAAAACATAAGCCCTAATGGAAACTGTTGTCTAAACGTGTCTGTCAGAACTCATTTGTTTTATCATCATCACCAGACTGAAACAACTACACTAATATTTATTTCATTTCTGGTTAATGAGAATGGGGAAATTAGTTTTGTAATTAATATTTGGCATTGCTAGCTTTTGTTAAAGTGAACAGTACCCCCCCAGGTCTATCGCTGCTGTGTCTTTGGTACTACAAATCAAGCCGATGTGATATAATCTTTCATCTTTTTATAAAACTCTATTCCCCCTAATGTCTAAATATTTCCTGATGCCTCATACTTATTCTCACAATACGCTGCTTATTTAAGTCCAGCAATATCTTATAAGTCATATCCAGAATCATACTTTGGCCACTTTAGTGCTGTTCAACAGTTTAATATCCTCAATTGTAGTTGTCGTTGTTGTTGTTGTTGTTGTTGTTGTTTCGGCTACTTCTATAAGGCGCATCAGCTCGAGACCAATCCTGTGTATCATAAGCTTGCCTTATACGCGGAACTTAAAGGTAATACAATCTCTGGTTCCATGATCCTTATAAATTTACCTCAGTATAGGGGTGGAACAGGGAGGGAAGGTAAGGCCAGGTTAGCCAGATGAGCTTTGACCGTACTAAATGCTGTCTCCGGTGAGTTTATGAGGTACATTGATCTTCTTTTAATGTATTGAGCTGTTCATTGTATACACTGAGCTGCTCATTACGTGGGTACATGGAGCAGCTCTGGGCTGTGGTATAAAAGTCACATACATGGGACTAGCAATAAGCCATATGCAGTCACTCAGAGATCATGGGATATTTTGCTGTATCACTGTGACCTTGGAGGAAGGTGGACCGACCAATGTCTAATAACACTTGTCTAGCAGATCAATTTAGAGGGGTTTCATACAAAGGGGCACAGTTCTATACACGAATTGTAAAGAACTGTGAGTGGGCAAACAAAGGATAGCCGATAAGCTGGTGCATGGGTAATCTATTCTGCATGTCTACCCACATGAGACCATTATTGTCAACTCCGTGTCATCAACATTTCATAATACAGACATGTACTTAAACTTTACGGTGATAACCGGTCCAAGGCGAGCCATGTCCTAATGGTTTCATTTGACTATGAATATTTACTATATTTTCACTGCACACCTATTCCACCACCCTGAACTGCAATTAGTATTCGAATTGTTTGATGCATCCATCAGGGTTCTGGTAGGAATATCCCCTCATGTGCACATCTTGTATATCCCTGAGGAAAAATAATTATTTAGTGGTACATTTCCATAGAAGTACGATGGGCCCTCATAAACTTGACTAGCAATTTCAGAGAGTAGCACGTTACCTTGTGTAGGCAATATCATCAGATAGCGGATGTTTACCCTGCCACTACCTGAGACAGAGTAATATTTAGTTGACATCCTCGTACAGACATCTATTAACTAGAGTAACCCTATGGCAGTATTTCCTCATTATATTGGCCAATGTCTGGCATTTGACCCGTTCAAATGACAGAGTGTAACCATTATGGGCACCTGGGATGTTATGGATGTGTAGGTAGTATGGGGTAAGAGCCATAATGATGCATGCATAAACGGGGTGTTCTCAGCGTCCATTTGGTTGATACAGTTGATACCCTTAAAAATATGTCCGTTTCCTGTCCAGAGGGTGGGCCCTTTCAAGCCCATGAGGGAGGGAGGGAAAATTTATTTTTAAGAAAATATTTTTATTTCTCATGAACATCATAAGCAGGGATGGCATGAATTTGTTGTAATTTTTAAGATTTTGTGATTGAAAACCTAGATTCTTGTGCTGATGGACGAAAAAAAAATTGTTTTCAGAACTCAGGAAAGATTTTCCCATTCTCACAAAAAAAAAATCCACTAGGCCTCTGGACAGAAAATAAACCTATTTTTAAGGGTGGCCTGGTGCACGTTTCGTACATATTATACAGGTATGGTCCCTTGTTAAAGATTTTCCTACATTGATCTGGTATTCTATTCATTATCACTCAGACTATATTGTGTATTTGATAACTGCATGTTTACAAAATCAAATTTTGCATAATTCAATGTATATCATAATCTATTGGATGATAGTAAGAGCTATCTTTAGCAGATTTAGAAGCCTCTTCACAAGCATCTTAAACTGATATGTGATTTCAATACTCTCTAGTTTGTGCATATATAAAGAACCCGAATTACCTATTTCATAGTTAGGATGTTAGATATGGCCCCAAGAAGTTGCGTCCCAACCACAGATATAGATCTGTAGAATCCAGATGGTGTTACATATATCCATGTAGAAACTTTATCAATTTGGGCTTGAATTACAGCTAATGGATATTAGCATCTGATGATGTATAGTATTTATTAGATATTCATTTTTCATTTTTCTTTCACAAGGGACATTTGGCGTCTAGGGAGCTGTGATTTTTAGCTTTGTGCAGGTAGGCAGACCATGGCACCATGTAGCCTCAGAAGGGGCATTAGGTACTACTTCAATTAGTCTTGTATGGGTAGGATACTATAAATTCCACAATATTTTTTTTTAATGGCAGATGTGAAAACCTATATTTCAAAGCTTCTCACCGCATAGACAAGCTGTCAAAATGTTCATCAGGCCCTTTACAATTATAATCTTAAATAATTAAATGCATCTATGATATTTCCATATCTATTCATGTCGTGTACCTGCTGCCTATTCTGAGCACACCTATAGTCATGATAGTACACCTGCTATTTTACATGGCTGCATGTAAACATATCAATTGAAATATTTTGAACTTCACCTTATCATAGTGAGAAAATCATTTATTTATTATGATACATTATTATATTTGTCGACATTTGAAGTCCTTAGATAGTCTTCTCTCAAGTTGTTTTGGTGCACATAGAGAGACCGTGTCCTGCCCTTATGCCACAAACAGCCCTTAGACCCTAAGAGCAACCGCGGGCCCATATGCCACAAGCATGGCACTAAAGCACAGGTCTACACCCTTATACCACAGATGTCCTTATACCACAAACACATTTATACCATACACAAACATCCTCGAATATCAAACACACCCTGCAAATACCCTTAAACCACAAATAACCTTATACCAGAATAGGGATCCTTATTTTTATATTATGCATAAGGCCTACAGGTTGTTGTCCATTGTAAATCATGAAGCACAGTCTCAAACTTTCCACTTTTGATATTACTGGGTGGATTACTTTGTGTATACTTTAGTTAAAGTGTATGTCACATTTATCATAGTTCCACCTGATTTATTTTTTTTTTCCATTTCAAAGTTAAGGAAACTGAATACTTTAATAGGTTTTCCCAAATGACACCTATTGTGAAAATAAAGAGTAATCAGATCTGATGGAATCAAGGCTAGCTTCAAGCGGCTCTCAACAATCTTAGCAGGTTTTACATGCATTGTCACAGCTTTAGGCAACCCCAGATTTAATTCTTTGTGAACTGACTCACCTACTATGCAATATATCAGCTTTTAGTCTTGCCAACCTTCCTATATAGTGATTGATTAACCTCTCAGCATTGTGTTAGGTCCTTTTGAAGTATAGAGTCTATATGGCTTGTAAGGCTTCACATTAGAAGGTATGATTAAAGACCTCTGATTGATCATTGAAGGGTAAATGATACGGCACCATGGTGAAGGCTTACCTAGGACTGTATTGTGTCCTTAGCTAAGGGTGAGCAATCTCTATCACCTTATAATGTCCTATCCTATTATAGTGGAGACTGATAACCAGAATATCCTCGGGCTAGGGACATTCCATCCTAGAAATTAACGGCCTTCTTTATCAATTTGAGAGTGTAGAATTCAATTGAAGGAGTTGCTTTTTTTTCAACGTCTTAAATTTGTGAGGTCATGGCAACCACCTTCTATAGACACAGCAGACGAAGCAACCTGAAAGGAGCAGACCCAATTCCAATCGTAGCTGAGGGAAATGGTTGCCATGGCAATAAAAACTAAACTTTTAACAAACGACCTCCATTGAATTCTACACCATCAACTTACTAAAGAATTTGTATTCCCCAAATTTTAGAATGAAATGCCTTTAGACCCAACTACTATTGTTGAAAATATTCTAGACTATTGCTGCAAGCATAGATTAGCTATGAATGAATACATAAATATGAAACAGCGTGGTCCATTATCTTTACATATGCACTAGCCTACTAGTCCAAGAGCCCAGACACGTTTACTTTTGTTTTTGTGACCAAAAGGTTTGAGAGTTGATTCTTGTATGGAATTTTCTGCTGAATTCAGAAATGCAAGTCTTACAAAAATCTGATGGTGTGTTATCCGGCAAAAGTAGGTCAAAGTTGGAAACCCCACTTTTTTACTGAAATATACTTAGTTTTTCTAGATATGCAAACACATCTATATTCACACATTAACCAATGTTTTCAGGGGTCAGAAATCTGTATTTGAGACATTTATATACATGTATCATCAAAAATTCCAAGATGGCTGCCATAAAACCATTGATTTCGGACCATTTAAAACAAGATATCATAAACTTCTTTTTATCAGTCCATCTACTTAGCTCAAACTATCATCAAATATTCCCTGGAGGCTCCATAGTCATATTAGAGTTGATGGAAACCAATTCTAGATGTTCTGAGATGTATATAGAAGTGATCCACCCTTAATCATGTACATCAGACCACTCACATTGACAATGGTTATTATACACGCCTGAGCAGTATACCCCATTCACACCTAACAAACATCCACGGAAAATGCTTCTCTGTGCTTCTCAACTCTTCTATGGTTCCACTATCAGGAAGTTTACCTTTTGCCTTGAGCGAGTGCTGGAAATTCAAGATGGCTGCCACAGAAATAGGTCAATATGGCAAATCGCTATAAATACAGAACTAATCAAGTTAGAAACATGTGTAATACCTTAATCAACACCAGCATTTGAAGATCCATTAAAATCATTTGCAAAGGTCAAGGTCACATGAAGTCACCAAGAAACAAATATGGCTGCACTAAAATGCCCATAAGATGTCCAAGTGTTCAAGTAATTGCTATGAAAATAGAGATTCAAATATATCATGCTAGTAAAAAATTGGTAGACCTGGTTTCTCAAGAGTTCTCATATCTGTGATAGCTCCTCTTTCACAGAAGGAAAACATGTTTTACCACCCTGTGCCTAGGGCAAAGCCCAAAATCCGAATGTTGATTATAATTGACATAATTTAATTGATATAGCAGCCATGTTTGGAATTTTTGAAAAGAATTAAGAGGGCTGATATAATTGGTCTGAGGATGTTGTAAGCCTATTTCAGGGATGGGAAACTCGAATTTGATAAGTATAGAGTGTTAGAGACAGTTGAGAAATGTCAATAAAGATATCAAAGTAATGGACACTGTATACTATTTTGCCAGATCTTGCCCCCTGCTAAATATCCTGCTCAAAATTCAGTCCCCTAGCCTACCAAAGTGCCCTTAATGGGTTAAACTATGAATGACCATAGACTCTTAGTCTTTGAGACCCAATCTATTCCCTCACTACTTGATATACATTTTGTGTTTTTAAGAGCACTAAATATTTGCATATTACTTCAAATACAGTAATTGCTATAGAAAGGGAAAGTTGTTTGGTTATTAGGTCACTATAACTTGATAGCTTAAAAATTACACCACTTTTTAGAGTGACATATGGTAGTCACTCTGGGACAGGGACAGCTGTACCTAGATCTCTAGTACAAACTGAACAGCACCTCCCTGTACTGTAGACATTCCTACTACAAAGAATTAGTGGACCAAGGGGGATGGCCTGAGGTATGTGGCCCCCTAAATGCCATTGGTATGACTCTAAGCATTGTCTGTGGTCCTCCTAGTCTAAATCTTCCTGGTTGAATACCCCTCTTCTTAGACCACTCTTTATGAATCTGCAAAGTTTCAACTCCAGTTACACCTCACACAATTGGCATGGGATTTTTTTTAAACTAACTCTACCTCTTAAATTAAATCAAAGCCTGGGAACCAAGCATTCATATAACAATATGGATAATCACATAATGATACAGGATGAAAAGACTGCATTGCCATCACTGTTGAAAATAGAGTGAGAATAAAATATAAATGCTAAGGCATGCATCAGCATATTCTTCATATCTAAGAATTTGGCAACACCACAAAATTATGACTTGATAAAACAGCATAGATTCTTAAATGAACTTAACACAGTAGATATCATATACAGTGGGGAGTCTGTCATCATGGTCCTGTGGTTAGCATCATTGCCTCAGTTTGTCAACCATAAATTTGAGGTTAGAGGAAGCTGAGCTGCTTCTCTATGGTGCTTTGTGATAGGCTGTTAAACTGGTGTGGTCATATGGTGTGGTCAGATTAATGTGATAGCTAACAAGAGGATAATGATCTCCTAGTATGTGGCATTGCCAAATTCTTAGGTATAAAGTTCCCCAAAGATGAAGCTAAACTTCTATCATACTTGTCTCACAGGTATTACAATCATCTGCATACCATTTACAGAAATCTGTGAAATCTGCCATGTGCCTGATTAGTCAGAGCTTGAAAGTCCACCCCTTGCTGCTACAGGCAAAATCTGGGTAGATACCAAATCTGATGAACCAGCAAAGTATCCTTGCATGCTAATGTATTACATGGGCTGAGTCACAGCCTGCCTGTTCCTCTGATCTGAGTAGAAGTGTTCTGTACAGACAATGTTCTGTTCTTCTCATGATGACAATAGTTAAGTTATAAATGCATTGTAACTTCTCCAGTGTTTTCTCCACTCTGCAATTTGGATGTAAAAGGGATGGGGTATACTCTAACAACTCAGAATTTTGTGATGCACATACTTGTGAGCAAAGGATGTAGATAGTTATGACTGAAGGAACTTAGTTGATAATAAAACATAGCCTAGCCTTTCCCTAGCATTACCACACCTAACTTCCAAATACATAAACACATTTTTTTCTCTTTTTGTGCTAATGCACAGCTTTACAGGGATCATAAATCCATTGAAATTTTGCCTTGATCCCAACTGGAACCAAAATTATTAAAGATTATAGACCCTGAGAATTTGCCATGTATTGGAGGTAAAGCCCCATAGGAGGGCTGTCATACATGGACCCCCTTGATATGGAGTTACACTGGTCATGTCTGCAGGCCAATTCTACATTGATTTCTGACATGGTCTTACTCATTTGCATTTAAAAACTTTACCATACATTCCTCAGTAATGATGAATGTATTGATTTTTATTGATCATGGGCATGTGATGGGCTTATAATTCCTTCATTTATTTTTATGTTCTGGGTCTTATAGCTGTGGAAATGCAAAGGGTGTTTTTATTCTGCAACAGTTAAGCCCTAAACATTTACAAATCTGCAAGGGTCAATAACAACTCACATACAGCATTTTTCTTTGAAATTAGAGCTTATCATCTATATTTTCACATGGGTAGTGCAAAAAGAAGGCGTAAGCACAAATATTTGAGCAGTTTGAAGAAATCTATCCTTCTTTGCTAACTATTTTTATAGACCAGGTTTGGGGAAGTCCTTCTCAAGTGGAAGAGCACTAAAATAATGTCAGAGACCTCCTCTCATTGGCTAAAATGGTTGGGATAACCTATGGCATCATGAGGAAACCCCAGTTGACTTCATTTGAAGGGGGACCACATCAAAGTAGCGAAAATAACTGCAGTGTGGTAATGTTACTTTCCCTTTCGTGGCAATTATCAGCCATATTAAGTTCTTGGGTAAGTCTAACAATGTATAAATCTTGTAATTTTTTGTTGATGAACTTCAATCTTGATCACTTCTTTGTTTATAGCAATGTGCCACATTGACCTATTTTTATGGTGGCCATAATTAATTCCAGGTACTTGCCCTAAATCTCAGAGTGGCAAAATTTGTATTAAAGAGGAGCAAACATATATATAAAAATTGTTGAGGCCTTATCCATTTTGTATCAGCATGACATTCCAATATCTAATATGACTATGGAGCCTCCAGGGAATTTTTGAGAACAGTTTGAGCTAAGTAGATGGATTGATAAGAAGAAGTTTATTGCCGTACGTTCTTAGGAACGAACGGCTATAGGAGGGGACCCATTCTTAAATACAAGCTCTCATAGTGGTGCTTCCTCGCTCTCCATGTATAATCCTGTCCCATAGCTACAGTATTCAGTATGCCTATACCTGGATTAAATTTTTGTGTTAGAGTTGGGAGAAGTGAGGTGGTTGTGGTATTGGTGGTGCTGGTGGTGAATCCTGGCCCTTTGTTCCAGGACTAAGCACTCTCCACTCCTCTCCCTTTGCTGGGTCTATGCATGAATTCCCAAGGCCTAATTGCTCTGCAGAAACCCTTCTAGCAATGTCTGTATTGATTAACCCAGACTATGCATTGTCTTTATTATTGAGCTGGACCTGTACAACCCCATCGTAGCCTAAGCTGCACATCTCGTTGTTTTTGGTTCCGGTCATAATTTAAGTACATGCTGGCATATTTGCACTGAAGTTGATCAATCAGAGAAAGTTCGGTAATGCCCTAATTGAAAAGAAAGTTAACATATATCCATTCTATGTTTTATCCCTATGGTGCCCAACCACGCCAATTGGCGCAGTTTTGTACCTTCAAACAGCTATCTGGACATATATAATCACCCAGACACTTCTCCTGGGTCAATTCTCAAAGTTGAACCACCAATAGAAAGCGTTATCACCTCACGAGTGCAGTGGCACTACCTGTTTCACTGAGCATGCATTATTGGATACCTTCACCGTGCCAAATTGAAAAATTGAGGATGGAAAATTACCATTATCACCATCATTACCATTTTAGGATGAAAAAAGGGGGGGGGCTGTCAAGATCAGGTTTCCCAATATAGCAAGGCTAGGGATAACAAAGATATCAACAAAGATAGGAAAGATAATGGTTTAAACCTCAAATCAACATTGAACCTATGTTTTTCCACAAATTGCCAAACAACCATCATTGAACGTTGATCGACGTTCACTCAACGTTCCTTGTTACCTGGGATTACTTCATAGTGAGTGGGTGGATCTATGAGAAGACTATGGGGCCCCTGTTGCCTCTGAGCTAAACATCCCTGTTCATCAATAGAGTTGTCTACACTCTTCCATCTTATATACTCTATATTTTTCTCAGATTCATCCATTAACCAGCATACATGCACAGTATGTGACCGTGATTAGTCGTAGTCGTAGCTGTATATAAGGCTGTTGGTAATAGGAGGAATAGAGTTTGTGGATTGTTTGGGGTGAAAGGAAGATTGGGTGGGTGGATAGATGGATGGATAGGATCAATTGCCACCAGTCTTCACTGGATTTAACAATTGTTAAGTTGAACTGTGCTTACCTCATGACCCACCTTATAGCAAGTTCTTGGCCCAACCACCTACCTCCCAGGTGTGGCACAATGTCCATTCTAGTAATTTCAGCCCTATGTATGCCAAGGCTTTCCCAGAGTTATTCTGTAATTCACACTTCCACAGGCCAAAGCATACTCCAAGCTTTCATTTTATTTCAATATTTCTTTTTGTATTTGCGAATCTGGTGCGACATGACCATTGTGATGTATTTAGAAAACATATTCAGGCGGCTAGAAGACTCAGTGTGTGTATAAGTGCTCTAGGGTAGGTTAACCTAAAGATGGCCGTTCCTGTGCAGGCCTTCAATGAGGGATTTGTAGTGGGTTATATCTCTGAGAGTTTTAGGTCCTCAGACTTCCAAAATGCACTGAATGAAAGATAATTGTTAAGACTTTTTTTACCTGCTATATCTTGAAAATCCATGTGCATAATATGTATTTAGTTTATCACCCTTACTAAGAACATTCCATTTAGTTCATTTTCACCTTGAGATGAACACTTTGCACCTTGAGACGACCACTTGATACACAGCCTTTAAATGGGGCCATTTTCATTTAGCCATAAATTTTCAAAAAAGAATAAGAGTTAGTGTCTTACATAAATTTACAATAAAATGTCACTGTTGATGGTGCTGTATTGAAATGAAAATGTATGTTTTGCAGCAGCTAAATTGGAAGGGATATCTCAGTAAAGATGATGTTCATCTAGTTGCCATTCCCATCCAATTAGAGGTAATAATCCTAGCCCTGCATTAGAAAGGCTTTGTTTTATGATTATCTATCAATATCCACCACAGTAACATTTTACTTGACTTAGTATTTATGTTCTTGGTGTCATATGGTTTCTTTGCATACTACTCATAATAGGAAAACAGCAAAGTTTGAAATCCATGCATAGAGATATCATCTAGAGAATGCAATGTCCCAGGATATTATGGATATGAATCGTTTGATGTAATCCTACATAATCAGTGGTTTCTACTCAATTAAAGGCATAACTCTGGGACTGGTGGTTGACTCAAGGTGAAATGGTGGTCCTCTCATGGTGAAATTGGCATGCCTGGGAAAATGAGTCATAAACTGAAAGTATTTAACACTTCTGAAAATTTGTTTATGTCATCATTTACTTATGATATATATCTATGTCTAGAATCAATATTTTGTACATGTGGACAATCTCAATGTTCAGAACCTGCAACCAAAGTTAAAGATTTCTGGAGAAATGGCCAGTTGGCCTTTGGTGTATTGTTATACAAAGATAACTACTCAACATATCATAGGTGGCCAGTCCATGGGATACTATAACACCTCTATTTCAGGAATATTAGAGGTACAGCACCATACAGTAGATATAAAAGTGAGAAAAACAAGGTGGCAGGTGGTCAACTCAAGGTATGTGATCATCTTTAGGTTAACCTACCCTACACGATGCAAGAGTAAAAGGAAATGTGGTATACCTGGCATTTACCTTTCAGGTTTCACATGCCTTTAGAAAATATTGCTTTCTACCAGCAATAGTGGCCATGAACTGCTATATCACTGAATTATATACTAGGAGTGTCATTATAGAGGGAAATGTCTGTAGCATTATTTATCTCACTTCTATCAGATCATGATAAAAGCAGAAGTACAGCCTTGCTTATCAAGAAACCTGCCTAAGTTCTCTTATTACATTCTGCTGAAGGTGATCGAGTTTTTTCAAGATCTCCTTATATCCGAGCTCCTTATAAAGGGTAACAGGTACTTTGGGGTGTAAGGACACATAGGGTGCAGACATGTAGGGTGTGAGGACACTAAGGTAGCAGACACTTAGGGTGCACAAAAAGGACAGGTAGGGTGCAGTGTGAGAAGACCAAGACACTTAGGGTGCACTGGAGATAGGGGCACTGCACCCTAAGTGTCTCGGTGTTTTCATGGTATATGCCATATTATCTTATATATATATATATATATATATATATATATATATATATATATATATATATATATATATATATATATATATATATATGGCATTATTTTATATATAAATATAAAGAAGTTTTACTCTATTATACCCTATGCAGTTTTGGGACACAAAAGGATACTTTTTTTGTGAAAAAAGTCTACTTTTGTGAAATAGGAAATATGGGGGCAGTTGGTAACACGTCTCTAAGCATGACAATGCACATCTATGCTACTGCTAGCTTTGGGAATCAATGATGGGACGGCTGCACTTTGTATTGCTATGGGGCACATCAAAAATAGAACCCAAAGTCATGAACGTCCGGCTCTATTCCAATCAACTATTCTAAAGATAACAGTTTGTTATCACAAGGATATAGTGGGCCGTTCAATGTAGTTGATGTTATAGTTAGGAACAAGTGGCAGTTTATATACATGCATATTGTCTTTACGTCCTTTTGGGTCTCTGTGCCTGCCAATATAATTATTGGAATACTAGGTTAGGTGACCACTGGGGTCCAGCAATCCAATAAGTTAAATCATTTCTCGCAATGATCACTAGCAAAGATGTCTTATCACAAAACAAATAAAAATGACTAAGAAATTCAGCAAATCACATGCATAATGGGGCTTACATTTTCACAAACCTCATAAAAGAATTGCACATAGCATTGAACAGGTGCCGCAGTAAATTGATATTAGGCTGGGATAAACCTTTACATGAATGGTCTGGAATATTGAGCCTGCATTGTTCCCTCCCCTTCACTTCCTGCCCAGCGTGCCCCAGATTTCCACTCCTACTGCTCATCCCCATATTGACAATGTTCCATTGTGTACATCGATCTTCTTTCAATGTGTTGAGCTGTACATTGTGTACCCTGAGCAGCTCATATGACTGGTACAGGGAAAAGCTCTGGAGTCTGGCATGAATACTGGACAAATGAGAGTTCATTTCCATCTGAGCTATCCTGGTTATTGACAAAGCGTTTCCTCACCAAAACAAAATTATCTTGTTGTGGCTTTTCTTGAGAATAATGATCCTGGTAGCCCCCCCCCCTCAATGAAAAATGAAAAACAAAAAGGCTTTGAATTGGGATTAAAAGATGTTGGGAAATCCTTTACATGCATCTCCACTGTAGTACCATTTGTGCAGTTTTTATCCATACCGGCCTGACCCATCTGGTGTTGAATCGTTCCCCAGCTGCAGCCTATGAAGGAATGATGCTGTATAGAATTTAACACTGAACATGTATATATCCATCATGTTTGAGCTCCAGCATTCTTCTATTCCTTTCTTGGCCCCATGGTTTGCTGGTGTATATTAAATGTAATCAGATTACAAGTGGGTGTCATCTGGGTACATGTGATCCAAAGATATATATGTGACATGTACTGGGAATAGGGCCCCTTTTCGCCGAACCTGTCACATATGATGATAATAAGGAAAATGAAAAGCAGGGAATTTGGGTGATGTTTTTGCACATTGTTATGTGAAAATACGACGGATCTCTGGCAACTTTGGGACGAGCACTGCGCCGTTATTTCGACGACATTCTTTCTACAGTGTATGACTACCTGTCTGTTAGTTATTTTCTCTCTCTCTCCCTCTCTCCCTCCTCTCACTCTCTCCCTCTCCCTCTATCTCTCTCTCTCTCTCTCTCTCTCTCTCTCTCTCCCTCTCTCTCTCTATCTCCCTCTCTCTCTGTCATTATCCTAGCAATAGAGCCTTAATGTATAATCAGTGTTTCTATCTTACGTCTCTTGGAGAACTTTCTTTTCGGAGGGATGATATGAAGTGCACAGCAGCTGTATAAAAGATGTAGATGTATGTTTATTGGATTTGGGGGTGTACAAACTCAATATCCCTACACCTTCACCTGAGCTAACAACATATCCTAGATCCCTATACACAGAAGGATGTCTGCTAGAATTTTCTTTCTGTTTACCTGGTGATATCAATTTCTGTAATAAGCTAGACTAGAAGTCTATACAAAAAAAGTCTTTCCCTTACATGCCTTTCAGTCATGCAATTTTTGAATTATTTTCATATATGAAAATAATTGAATTATTTTCATATATGAAAATAATTCATTCACATGTAACACCACGTGCTAGAATTTTGTCCACGTCCTTCTCCTAGTCAGTCATAGACTTGCCATGGCCTTTCAGTTATTCATTTTTTTTCTGTGCCTGCATAGGTATAATATCTAACACCTCGCCTCAGACTAAATAGGCAATAACAAAACGGATTTATATAAGGCCTATGCAAGTCTATGTTTGTCACAGGTCATTCTGGGCCACCTGGTCGTCTTGGGGCTGCCTGATAGCTTTTCTTGTTGATTTCATGAAGCCGAGAAAGCCTTCCATTAACCCACTAAAGGCCACCTACATATATATATGGGTCATTCCAAGTTTTACTGGTCAGGGGGGCCTGGATCAAGAATCTACAAACTCAGTATTTCTTAATAACATTATATTTTATTGATAGCCCTATATCTTGGCTTATTAAAAAGTTTCATTCAAGGATCCAACTCCTAGGGGGTCAGTTTTTATCGCAGATGCCGTAAAACCTTCTAAAAAGGGGGTATGTTAATGATCGTAATCAATCAAACATGAATAACACCACTAATAAGAGGCCTGGAAACACCAAATATTGTGGCCAGACTGGTACAATACATGACTTTATGTATACCAAAAAGCTTAAGTGAGGCCTGAAAACTCTTGAAGTTACGCATAGGTGGATAAATTGGAAAATGTGAAAATTTGTGAATTTATTTTACCATTTTTTAACTTTAGCCTAGCTCATTCAAAATCCTTCATACAATGACTATATTAACTGTCCATTGTCTCTAGTAGACCTACTGTACATAATAATTAGAATTGGCCTGATATATCATACCTATACTTCATAGTTGGTGCTTGCGTAGAGGCCATTATATTACACATATTATCATTAACGTACCCTATTTGTTAACCTCTCAAAGAATGGCCACAGCTCATCTATACAGCATCATATGCCATTGTTATCACATAAACCATCACAAGAGAGGTTGTACTACCTATCTAAAGTCATTTAAACATACATAAGGCCCATCTTGGGTGTTCAATATCACTTTGAAAATTAAAATCACAACTTTTTCAACACTTCTCGCAGCCTTCGCTTGCAGCACAGTACAAAAATATACACTTATATACCTTAAATACTCTTTCCTGAGGGTAAATGAGATCATAATACATATATAGAGTCATTTGACTATTGATAAGGCCCATCTTGGGTGTTTAATATCACTTTGGAAATTAAAAATCACAAAATTTCTACACTTCTCGCAACGCGTGCATGCCATGGCGTACAGTAATATGCCTCTACATACCTCAGATACTCTTTTATAATAAGCCAAACATCACTCTTATTGAATATAAATGATACAAAAACCATATTAGGTCACAGGTTGAAAAAATATAATTGTAACTTTGTTCATCTCTTAATCCTCGTACCGGTCATTAACGTACCCCAGTCGTTAAGCTATCAAAGAATGTCCACAGCTCAACTCTACACCATCATATACCATTGTCATGGCACACACATTGACAAAAGAGATTGTACTACCTATCTAGAGTCATTTAAACATATATAAGTCCCATATTGGGTGTCCAATATCACTTTTAGAATTAAATATCATAACACTTCTCGCAACCTCCGGTTGCCACACTGTACAAAAATATACCTATAGATATTAAATAAGTAAACAAGGTACATCTCAGTGCTGTAGTTTGGGCCAGAGGGTGCAGCGGGCAGCCCCAAGTGGGTGAACCCAGGCTTTCTATAGAACAAGCTGCAAGCCACTCCCACTCGCTCAAACTCCAGCACTTGTGTGAAACAAACAGAA
This sequence comes from Acholoe squamosa, assembly GCA_949317995.1. Lineage (NCBI taxonomy): Eukaryota > Metazoa > Annelida > Polychaeta > Phyllodocida > Polynoidae > Acholoe > Acholoe squamosa. The sequence continues at coordinate 41,712,055 of OX439049.1, forward strand.
CCATTTAGCACCTATTGGCAAGTCTGTTGTCTTCCTCCTTACGGTGCTTTATTAGTTTCATGTTGGCCATTTTGACTGTGTTATCATGAAGGATGTGGCCCCAGACGGTGGAGTTCCCATACCGCTTCTTGTTCACATAGCCAAGGATGGTATTATGGTATATAAACTGGACATTGGGCTTGGTTGGGAACTTGTGGCAAGTGAGGTTTTTCTTCGGATGAATGAGGAACATGACCTCATACATGTCACTCTCACTGTCCACAGCTAAGACCTTGCCAATGTGCCATGCGTCCTTGGTGGAGTCTGACTCGTGCAGGAATGCGCAGGTGACAAACTGTCCCTCTTGGTACTCATCCTGCACGAATACAGCCGTATCCTCAACGTCCATTGTCGGTCCGCCCTCAAAAACGGGGGGTGAGGTTGGTCCGTCCTGTTGCATGTGCTTTGTGACGGGGGCCTCAACTGCACGCTCCGCAGCACGCTTACATGTGGCACACGGAGGCACATTTTCTTTGTTGGCCGTGGCTGGGGCAGGAACCATGTCCTTGCGGGTGCGCTTGCCAGCCACGACGGGTGAGTGACCCCCTTGGCGCTTGCAGGCAGAGGTGCTAGCGACAGGAGCGGGGAGAGTGTTCTCCGACACAGTAGGGGCAGTGGCACACTGGTTTTTCTTGGGCAGACCTGCACGCCTCTTCTGCGCCGGAGGAGGTGGGACATCCGCGTCGTCCGCTGCAGGGGTTACTTCGGTGACAGGCCGCGTTTTCTTCATATTCATCATGTTCCTATATGCTTACAAATGATGTACAGTAACCCCGGAAGTTCTGATAAATTGCTAATATGGAAATTTATACTGACAAAATATAAGAAAAATGCTGAAATATACCCACCACAAAAATTCTTTGGAAAAAAGTATTCAGTATCTAACCAATGGCACTTGTGTGAGTTAGAGGTACCATAGGGGCATGTCATGGTGAAATATGATGGAGCTATGTGCACTGGAAGTGCCACTTGTGTGGAAAATACAGAATAAGAAGCGGGGGGTACGTTAATGATCGCAAAGGTTTATAACCACTCAGCAGTAGGGGCTTTGTGCAAGGGCGAGCTTACCTGGTCAACACAACAGAAGGGGGACATGTCTAACATACCCACCATAAAAAATTCCCCTGAATCCAAGGTGGCGACCAGTAGGCAGGCATCTTGCCACCGGGGTACGTTAATGACCGACGAGCACTATCTCCCTAAATTTGGCCACTATGGCTATGCTTTCGATCCCACAGGAGGATTAACACACCAAAATGCCCAAATAGAGGTAGGAGAAGGAATATAACCCCAAAAAACCATGGGATAAGCACAATTTTGGCCGTGAGGGGGCCTAAAAGTTCACGATGAGGCAGAAATTTGGCCATTCAAGCCCAAATTGGGGTGGAGTGGTCATCTCAAAACACCCAAACATGGCCCAAAATGCATCTTACACACGTAGGGGGTCCTATTCTAAAGGATTATCAACAATTTAGACCCAAGGGTACATCATCTCGGCCAGGAGAGGCCAAATTCTGCTTGCCGAGCGTAAAATCATTAAAGTACCCCAATTTTGAAAATACAGCCCGGGGTGGCCAAAGCTTCACCCTGGGGCCCCGGGCTGCATCGCAGGCCTCACCCGGCAACACATTTTACCCCCTAGCATCCAAAATACATCGTTTCAGTACACAAAAAGCGATCTATGGCCCCCCACAGACATCTCCAACAATATTTCATCGGAATTTCATGGAATTTCGTGGAATTTCCTTACCTTTTTCCGCGAATTTGGGTTTCTTTTGCAGTAGAACTCTGCCTAGGGGTAGCTATAAACAAGCTGTGACCTCCTCTGAGCTGAAACATGGTACCCGGATGCAGGCCACTTCCGCCGGGCAACAGGAAGTCGTTTTTCTCTTCCCGCGCTGTTTTTCCCGCCGCCGATCATTAACGTACCCCGCTTACGAAGAGACCCCCATACAGACAAACCAGACTGTATTTGGCCACAATTCTTGTTCAGGCATGATGTATTTACTCTAAAAGTGGCCATAGACTGTGGGAATTGTATGTATCTGGTTTATTTTATTCTATTTAGAGGCAAAAGCCCGGGCTACGTTAATGATCGCGGTGTGCATTGAAAATCACTTATATGTGCCTGGCAAGGGTAATTCCCTAACCAGGTTAGATAGGCTCTATCATTAACGTACCCCACGTGAAAATTTATAATTAAATGCATATAGAAGATAAATTATGCCCCAAGACCCACCCAAACCATATGGAAATCTTAGCTGTGACCCCCCACTAAGGAATACAAATATTATTGGTGGTGTAGAAGTGTTTCCCTTGCTATTATATGCCCAAAAAACCACCTGACCAGTAAAACCTGGAATGACCCATATATATATATATATATATATATATATATATATATATATATATATATATATATATATATATATATATATATATATACATGTACACATAAGTATGATGACCCTCATTATATTAGGAGTTCTAAGTGGCGTGGCATTGATTTATTTGGACAGAGATGCCACTTTTCCTAACTTTTTAGGAATTCCGAATTTTTGATTTTCATTCCTATAGTTATTTCCTATTGTAAAATGAGAAAATTATGAGGAATTCCGAATTTTTGGGGATCAGTGAGTGGCATCCCTGTTTGGAGTCTTGGGACCGTAAACATGCGTGTCATTCCCATATTAGCAGCCCCAATAGCGTGGCTATGCTGTGAAAATTTCCTTAAAAAGATCCTAAACTCCTCAAATTTGCGCCTCCTCGTTTATTATTCCACAGGCCCTGATTGATTTTGGCGGGACTGAATACCTCAACATTATTATTGTCAGGAAAGAAATAATGAAAAACAACATCCATTGAACTCTGTGAACCTTAATGAACAGTTATGTGTTTTAGGCTCTACCCTTTATAGTGGTCTGAATTGCAAGCTTGAAACACCAAAGTTACAGTCAGACATTTCGTCCTGCAGTCTGGTAATTTCCGTGGGCATGGCAGAAATGTTGTCAGCAAAGGCCAGGGTCCTTCAGGTTTTTGTATTGACTGCCCTAGTCATCGATTTCAGACATTCGCTGTTAAATAGATTTTGAATCCAGTTTTAATTGCTTAAGAATGTTGAAAGTGAGTCAGTATTCAGGATGTGGTAAATCTGTCTCCCCCTCATAAAAAGATTATAACTTTCTACATACTATTTGTCACATAGACCATTCTATATTCAACAAATCTAGGTTTTCATATATCGACCTGGCTATAGGCATTTTACAGTTCAATCCTAATGGGTCGAAATATAGATATGATGTTCCCTCAAAACATAGGACAACCTTGGTTGATATAAATGATAGGATGATATCATTGTTCAGAGTACCGGATACACAATATTTTAACTTTAGTCGGCTTCGAACAATTCTGGAACGTGGTCACCATTTTAGGTAGCAAACAATTTTGCTAAAATGAGGTTTACTTCACACACACACAAAAATTGACTAAAACACAGTAAAACTGATCAAATAATAACATATAGTAAAAAGGTTCCGAGTGACTGGATGTAGGACAGCACCAGGCACTATAGAAGCGGGGCTACTGTTTATTTGATGCACCGGAAGTAGGATGTTTTATGATGCATGCATAACGAGCGTCTATGTGGCGTCCATTGGGATTTTAGTATAGAGGCACTACAGAGTCTCACAGGGGAATTCGTCTTCCATATGGTTATAATGGGGACTTTGATATGCTGACTTTTTGTATGAATCTAGTAGGCCATATTATCCATAATGTTGTAAGATGTATTGCATAGAAATTGACTGTGTTCTGACTTACAACATGATGTTCTGGCTCATGGGTTGAACCAAGGATCTCCCTGTATCATAGCGCCATTAGAAGACTTTCTATATCTTACAACCCTATTCGAACCTTATCATCAAAATTGTGACATGCACTGGGAATAGGGACCTTAATGCACCCTGCACTAATGGCCCTTTTCGCAGATCCTGTCACAAATTATGTAGTTGAACAGATTATGCTATAGCTGATTTTCTTCATCAACATTGATGAGACTTACTTGAAATGAATGCAAATTCAGTGACACAAGCATTGGTAACAACCATCCGCTAACTCATAAGGTTTTCTGTGATAGATTCGGCATTCAAATAGAGGCAGATATATGGTTCAATATCTATGTCAATTATACTCAACATCCGCCCCTACATGGATGTTTCTCAACATCAGCCCTTAATGGGTTAACGCTGCTATCTCAGAAAGGACTAGACAGAACAACATACGACAGGCCACATATTATTTAACATTCACCTTATCATATGGTGTGGATGTCCATGCCCCATCTATCCCTTATTCTGTTCAATCAATTTCTGGCAAATTCACTATCAGCACCAGGCTCGAGATGCAATTACATCAGTGGTGCTAAAAAGTGGATTGAATCCAGGGGTGGAGTCTCATCTGCCCTTATCTGCATGGAGTCTCAAGCAGTGCATAAAGGTGCATCTATTTTGAAACCACATATACCTAAGCCAGCACCAGCACTGTTACCTAAAGACCTAGTGCATGTGTGTTTGTACCTGGATAAAGCGTACTATACATCTCCTATTAACCCTATGGTGCCCACCCGCGCCAATTGGCATGGTTTTGGCCCATAAAACACCTACCTGGACATATATAATCACTCAGGAACTTCTGCTTGGTCAATTCTCAAAGTTAAACCACCAATAGAAAGGGTATCACCTCACGAGTTCACTGACACTGCCAGTGCCACTGAGCAAGCATCTTTTGGGTGCCGAATTGAAATATTGAGGATGGAAAATCCCCACTATCACAATCATTACCATTTTTAGGGTGAAAGGAGGGGGGGGGTGTCAGGAGCAGGATTCCAAATAATATTATAGCAAGGATAAGGATAACAAAAATATTAGCATAGACAGGCAAGATAATGGTTTACCATCTCACCCTAACTTTTGTAGTAGATCCTGAACATGGTTTTTAATGTCATTCTATTCCTGCTACAAAAAGCTCGCATATTGATATAAAAAGAAATCAGTATATTCCCAAATTACAAGACTTTGCTAAAGAATAGACGACTCAGCCCTATGAACACCAGAGCAATCTACTTACATCATCAAATAAAATGTATATATGTGACCAGGCAAGCAAAACCACCCCTCTGCAGGGAAATTCATTATCAAAGTTTATCTCAAGATCTTTAAAATGAGACATCATTGGCTTAGATATTCCTAGTAGTTATGTCAGAACCCTCCCTTGAACATAGGTTGTTATTCATATCTGAAATCGATGATTAAGCTCTAAATACAATATTAAACATAATAATGTCTAAAATCACATTAATTCAGCCTTTTTCATAAAAATATATAACAATAATGGTGAGTTCTAAGAGGCTTTAGTTATGTCTTTAGTAATATCGTAATGATCTACACCCAAAATGATGCCTGCCTGATGTAACTTTGTACAACCTGATTGAGCGCTACACTGTTTCTTTCCTGTTGCCGTGTTTTGGCCGATCTGAAAAACGTACATGTATGATTTCTGCCAATAAACTTGTTAAAACTCAAACTCAAACTATCATAGATTTTGATCTAGAAGGAATTTTCTAATTCTATTTTCAGTTTTGGGTTTTTGGTGAGTATCCCCAAAAATTAGTATAAAAATCTGCAAATTTTGATAATTGGAATGATTGCCATGGCAACCAGGAACAGGCATATCAGTTGATTTCTCATGAAAAATGTTCATTTTACCTTCCAAATATGGGCAATTTCTAACAAAAAAAATGACACCATTTGGATTCTGCATAAAAAATTATGTAGATGTATTTTTATAATGATTTTAGAGTGATTTTTCCCCTCCAATGTCCCCTGGTGGCCAAATGGGGAATTAAAAACCCATAAAGGTTACTAAGTTATGTGACCTACTTTGGCTGTCATGGTTACTGCTTACTACTTACTAATCTACATGCTACAGTGGTCAAGGTTTAATAAATCTTCCAAACTAATTTCCTCGTCACTTGTCATTACCCTGCAGACTATTCCTAATGCACTGTCTGTGCAGGAAAATAATCTCACCCTGCTATACACATAGTTTAATTGTCCCCTATATCGGTTGACCAAGCTGTACATACAGATTTCACTTGACCAAGTATCATCTCCATATGGGAAAATTGTCCCCAGACAATCACTTTATAGGTTAAGAATTCACAGGTTTAGAGTCATCCCATTGAATCCAACTGGTGCTAATCCCCTTCTGATTTCTAAATCATCTTGGATCAAGGCACTCAGAAAAAAAAAGTAAAAATCTACCAGATCGCCACAAGACATATTGCTATGTTCCACTTAGACTGTTAGGAGATAATGCCTAAGAATTATTTTAGATATTTCTATCAGCACCCCAATCCATTTCTGAACAAAGTGCCATCATATTGCAAGAGACTATAATCAGAAAATTTACAAACATTACTTTAGGACAACAGATAGATCTTGTATGCAGACCATACATGTATACTTCGCCACATGTAAATGCTACTTGCTATATACTACTTGGTCCGATTTCGTAATTAGTTGTTCTTTACAAACCCTGAGTTTGATAAATTCCAATGCAATGGAACGTGACAATAGTATGCATTAGCTCCATACATCCCAAATCCAGTATGTAAACACTGCCTCTCAGTGCTACTGTAAGCAGAACAACCAAGCTCTGACAGTTTGACTAAGGGTAGGCACTTGGAAAACTCGCAGCAATGGGCCCGGAAGTGCAGTCAAGCATGGCAGACTAAAATTGGCCCCTCTATTGACTCATGACTGTGTGGGTTTTGGTCTTTTTAAGGTTCTATTGTGCATATAAATGCATGGACTATCAAATCTGAAAGGTCTGTATTGGGGATAGTGGCTGATTATCATAAAAAGTCTATTCATTTTACACAGCTGATGTGATAAATTTCTGAAAATAAGGTTTAACTTTCACTGAAGAGATTTCATTGAAATATTCATGAGCCCCTGCATAAACATATATGTTTATGCAGGACCATTTTGATAGAGAACTTGCATCATATGTAATTACAGGCAGATTGAAGGGGTAGCAGGAGGTTTTCTAGGTGCCACATCTTTGCAGATAATTAAATGCCTGCCATCTCATTGAAGAAAATGATACCATGGGAGCTCACTAGATGACACCAATGTAGAGCCCATAGCCACCCCACAGTAAGGCATATGCCTAGTTAAGACACTATCTGTCAGATGTCACCCCAGTATTGATAAATGATCATGTGTTACCTTCTTCCAAGTTGATCTCCTCCCTGTCAAAGTACTTGTTTGTAAAAAGTTGCTCTATAGATAGGTCTATTATAGTTCATAAGGTATCATCTTTGTTCCATAGTGTACATGAGACCATACAAGAGGTTCCCTAAAAGGTTTGGGGTCAATGTTACTGTTGTTAATGAGGTAATTAAATATATAAGGCAGCTTAGTGTGATTGGTGCTAATCTCCCACTACCAGGCTAGTACAAACCTATCTAGAAGGTGCTTGCTTACCTAAATCCTCCACATTCACATTGATTTATCTGCTTCTACTTGTGATAGAAACATAATCAAATATGTTCTGAAAAGGATTCAATGTGGCCTATCACATGGGAGGATAAAACTGTGAAATTTTGTTATTTGAAAAAATATTTCCAAGTGCCTACTAAGATCACTGCTATTTTTCCTTGTACCAACAAACCAGACTGACAGCCCCTTGAGTCCTGGCTCGCCCATCCATCATGGAGATGTCCCAAGGTAAAAGGAACACCTACTCTATGATGTCAGAGCCACAGAGCACACCACCTGATGGTGGACGTCTCAGGTTCTCCTCCCAGCTACATGTTGTGATTCCATTTCACATTGCCATAGCAACCACCTGGAGACAATGGTGGGACATCTACCGGGCTTTAGCAGACCTTTTACTGTAGTGTTCTTTAATTAATTGATTGCGCTTTACATATTGCTTATCCTCTGAATCAATCTTGTTAGTGCTATTGTTTGTCACTGTAGCTTTCCCGTCTAGCAAAGCTTTCCTTTTAATTGTAAATTCAATGATCTCTGTCTCTCTTGTTTTAGCATAGCTCCTCTATATACTACTTGGAACGCTAACCATCTCCCTATTTGACTAGTGATAGGCTATAGGATTCAGGTAGAGAGGTGGTAGAGGCATGGACAAATTAAACCCTGCTCTGACAGATGAAAAGCATGAATTAGCAAATAGTTCTCTGCTAGATGGCTTTCTAAGAGTGGTGGTCATGCTCGTTCTTCCCTTACCAGGATAAAACCATTGGTGATTTCTCAAATCCTAGTACAAAAAAAAACTTGCCGCACTATAATCCTGTATCTCTGTAACTAAAGCTACTCATGTTTTGTGAGAGGAGGCCATCATTATTAGCCAAGAGGCATACATGCCTCTTCGGCTACATTACAACTCCCACCACACTACCCCATATGTTGCATATTTTTAGTCACAAAATAGATTGCTTTTTTTCTGTACTATAGATCAGCTACTGAATTCCATGGATTGGACTGATGCTGGTCAGTTTGTCAAGTCTTTTATTAATAGTAATACTACCAAGTAGATTTATGTCCTCACATTGAACTAGTACTGGACCTGGCAAGTCTAGTGTTATCACACCCCTCCTAGACTGCAGATCTCGTCTACCTGTAGTGAATTGTTATTGTCCCAGGTCGTTCAGGGGCGGGCTAATAGCTTTTACAGCAGTCCTAGGCGCCTCCAACTACCTGTAGTGAATTGTTTTTGTCCCAGGTCGTTCTGGGGCGGGTTGATAGCTTCTACAGCAGTCCTAGGCGCCTCCAAGTACCTGTAGTGAATTGTTTTTGTCCCAGGTCCCGCCCTACCCACTTATTATATCTCGCCTATAGCCCCCATAATAAGCTGGAAATAGTTTAGTACCTGTACATCGCCAATAGACTTCTCTGAAGCCGTTCTACTGAGCCCTAACCACCCCACACAGTTGTTACCTGTACAATGCCAATAGACTCCTCTGAAGCCGTTCTACTGAGCCCTAACCATCTCACACAGTTTAGTACCTGTACAACGCCAATAGACCCCTTTTATTCCATAAGGTCAGCGTGATGCTCCAATGTATTTATTTGTCCTTAAAAGATCGCTAAGTTGGTGTAATAACCTAAAAGTATCGATAACTTTTTTCCATTGTGCAGATTTGAAAATATAGACCGCCATGACGTTCGCCAGCTCGAGCTACCCTTTATCTATAGGTCGCACTATGGGAAACCCCTATTATTAAGGGAGATACGATTTATTTTGTAAAACTGCCAGTTCTTGGACCTCTCTGCCAGTGCCTGGACTGGCATCTGCCCCCGCGTCCCAAAAAAGCCTATATTTCGATCCATTCCTTCCTCAAACCTGCCCTTTTTCGCCGGTGACACTTAAAACAGATAGGTTTTGGCTGGAGGTAGGGCGCAGGTGGACCGGCTCAGGCCGAAAGGGCCGCTAGTTAAAAAAATTATTTCGCTTATTCTTTTCTGAAACAAACACCCCAGATTGATACCAAACATTCCATATCATATTATTTGCATAATTAGCATAATTATCCTGTATCTTGGTACTTTTCCATATATAGATGTGTGTCATTGCTGAATGGATGTCTTTCCATTTCTCCATTCTCTGGTGTTTGATTGAAAATGTTGACGCTATTCTGTGTTTTAATTTGTGTTTTAATCTGTGTTTTTACAGTACATGTATTGAGTTTAAGGCTATAATAGGTTAGTATTAGTGCTATGGTATGATAGTAATTACTCACTATTTGTCAGCGGTTAATTAATATATGTTAGTAATTAATCACCATTCGTTAGCAATTAGTTAATATACGTCAGTACTTAGTCATTATAAGTAACACAGGGATCCAGGCCATATATGGTGAATTTTGATCTTCAAAAGTTATCAGATTGATGTTAGTGACCATTAGGAAACCTCAACTACCCAATTCTATTGTTTTCCGTGTGTGTCAGCCATCTTGGTTTTTGGAAACACAGGGATCCAGGCCATATATGGTGAATTTTGATCTTCAAAAGTTATCAGATTGATGTTAGTGACCATTGGGAAACCTCAACTACCCATGTTTTGTTTTCCATGTGTGTCGACCATCTTGGTTTTCGGAAACACAGGGATCCAGGCCATATATGGTGAATTTTGATCTTCAAAATTTATCAGATGGATGTTAGTAGCTATAGGGACACCTCAACTACCCAATTCTGTTGTTTTCCATGTGTGTCTGCCATCTTGGTTTTCATAAACACAGGGATCCAGGCCATATATGGTGAATTATTCAATATATATTAGTAATAACTCACTATCTGTCAGCAATTAGTCAATATATGTCAGTATTTACTCACAGTTTGTCAGCAATTACGGGTAGTCAGTATATGTCAGTAATTACTCACTATTTGTTAGCAATTATTCAGTATATGTCAGTACTTAGTTACTGTATATCAGCAATTGTTTACTCACAATTTGTCAGCAATTAGTCAATATACGTCAGTACTTAGTCAACCTGTTTGAAAAATAGAATTGGCATAGTGGAAATACTTGAGATTGATATATTACATGTTGAAACCTGTTGATAAACAGCAGAGAAAGATCCATTGATTCATTTCTGTATCATGTCTTGACTGGTATTCGTCAAAATATTTCAGCACCTATAGCACTTTATGTCAGTAATTACTCACTATTTGTCAGCAGTCAGTCAATAATGTAAGTAATTACTCACATTTTGTCAGTAATTAGTCAAAATATGTCAGAAATGATGCACAATTTGTCAGCAATTAGTCAATATATGTCAGTACTTAGTTACTAAATATCAGCAATTAGCCAATATATGTTAGTAATTATTCACTATTTGTCAGCAATAAGTCAATTCATGGTAGTAATTACTTACATTTTATCAGCATTTAGTCAATATATGTTAGTAATTGCTCACTATTTGTCAGCAATTTTAGGCAATATATATTAGTAATTACTCACTATTTGTCAGCAATTAGTCAATATATGTCAGTATTTAATCACAATTTGTCATCAATAAGTCTATATATGTCAGTACTTTGTCACTATTTGTCAGCAATTAGTCAATATATGTCAGTACTTAGTCACTATATATCAGCAATTATCAATACATGTCAGTATTTACTCACAATCTGTCAGCAATTAGTCAATGTAGAGAAATAGCCAGTGATTCAGTTGTGCATGCTGCCTTGACTGGTATTTGCAAAAATATGTCAGTATCTATGGACTATTTGTCAGCAATTAGTTAATATAAAAGCATTTATCACAATAAACCGATCGGCTATTACACCTTTGGTGTACTTTTATCTCACAATACACATCATTATTATATAAAAAATTAGGCAAAAATAGACCTATAAACAATCTCTTAAATACAAATCTCGCCATGCCTGATCTCGTTGTGAGGAGCCAGATGAAATCATTTTATATGGGGAAAGGCCCTCCAGCTGGACCTACCCCGGTATCATTTGTAATACATTATGTACCTTATACCCTGTATGAGTTCATCCTGCAGAGCCCAGAGCCATTGACCTGTTCTGTTCCAGAAAATCTGTTCTATGCCAGATAGTCTTGCTCGAAAAAGGTGGGGACCCCCCCCCCCCCTCCCAATAAAAGGAAAGCCTACATAAAAGTATAGCGGGTCCCCTAAAATGAGACCCTGCCTCCTCCACCACATGAAATCTGCTGCCTCTATAGTCCGTTCCTCTATATTGGGGACTGGTGCATTTGCAGCATGAGGGCCTTATTTTTTTCTAATTAATGATAAAATATCCTAGTTTTTTCACAACCCTAGTCTTGTATAGGGTGTTTTGAATATCTATACTGAAAATTATTGGAAATTGGAAGATATTTGATAATTTTTTCAGCTGCCATATTATTACAACAGGGCAAATACTGCCCAATTGCTGCCCATTTGGGGCAAAATAGCTGCATTAATAGCAGGTGGTTGGGTGCAAATTATGGATTTCTCTCTTAATAAAACAACAAAATCTTGATTTAATGGACCAGGGACATCAAATCCAAGTCAGAGATATCATTGACACTTTTCAGAAGTATATATATAAATCATATTAGTTACCATATATCTTACATTTGTATAAGTAGGTCACTGTCTGACCTTGAATCACAGTTATTGGGGTCAAGGTTGAATTAGGTCACCATGAAGTACCGCAATGGATGATCCCAACAAATGCATGAATATCTAAGCTATCCAGTATATTGAAAGAACTCATAAATGTGATACAAAATCCATGTTTTTTCTTTTTCTTGCTCCATTTTTTCTCATATATAGGGATCATGTTAAATGCTATAGGGAAAAATTGTATCAAAGGACGGGTCAAAATGGCGATTTTAGTTAGTTTTCAAAAAAATACATATCTTTTGGTAGAATTTGAACTATTAGAGGCATATAAAATGTAAAAACATATTTAAAAAGCTTGTTTCTCACTCTTAAAGATGAATTAATGAAAATAGGGGGTCATCACTCACTTTTTCATAGTAATTTTAGGCTAAAGATGGAGAAGTAGGTGTTTTTTCATGGTTTTCGCTTCTGAAACTCACACTTTGATACAAGATAAAATATTTTTAATTTTCACCAAAAACTTAATGAGGTATCTAGAAATAATGCCCTAATTGTGTACTTTTACATGGTGAAAGAATTGTGTAGATCGGCCAACTATGAGAGACACAGCACCATTTTGAAGGTGCAAAAATAGGAAAAACTAAGTTTTTGGTCCCCAATATACGGCAATGAGCTATAGTTCTGCTGGGAGGTCTTCCTATGGTGACTCTGATAAATATCAGTAAGGCGTATTTTGATGGGGAAATATTGGTGCAGAGATTACAAGAACTCAATAGCACAAAGGAGAGTGGTAACCAGAGTGGTCATTGCCCTCCCATTCTACAACCATCACCACCCCCACTACCACCACACACAACTCCCACTATATCTGTCAGTATGTCCCTAGCTGATCGGACTGCATCCACAATACTGTGGGCCTATTGGTGGTGATGTATGTCCACCCTATGTTGCTGGACCCTGGGGAGGGTTTTGTCTGCTTGTCGGCTGTGACAGGAGAACAGTACCTATGTAGATCTACAATTACATTAGCCTCTTTCCAACTCAATAACCAGGGCTTGGTCTGTGGGGGGTATACTGTTGTGTCACCAGTAGGGTAGGTTAACCTAAAGACGACCACATACCTTGAGTTGACCACCTGCTACCTTGTTTTTCTCACTTTTACATCTACTGTATGGGGCTGTACCTCTAATATTCCTGAAATAGAGGTGTTATAGTATCCCATGGACTGGCCTATAATATGTTGAGTAGTCATCATTGTATAACAATACACCAAAGTACCCATGTTTGACTGGTTTTTATCATGGCCAACTGGCTATTTCTCCAGAAATCTTTAACTTTGGTTGTAGATTCTGAACCTTGAGATTGTTCACAAGTACCAAATATTGATTCTAGACATAGATATATATCATAAGTAAATGATGACATAAACAAATGTTCAGAAATGTTAAATACTTTCAGTTTATGACTCATTTGCCCAGGCATGCCAATTTCACCTTGAGATGACCACCATTTCACCTTGAGTCGACCACCTCCCACAGAGAGAGTTATGCCTTTAATTGAGTAGAAACCACTGATTATGTAGGATTACATCAAAAGATTCATATCCATAATATCTGGGGATATTGCATTCTCTAGATGATATCTTTATGCATGGGTTTCAAACTTTGCTGTTTTCCTATTATGAGTAGTATGCAAAGAAACCATATGACATCAAGAAGATAAATGCTAAGTCAAGCAAAATGTTACTGTGGTGGATATTGATAGATAATCATAAACAAAGCCTTTTTAATGCAGGGCTAGGATTATTACCTCTAATTGGATGGGAATGGCAACTACGATGAACATAATCTTTACTGAAATATCCCTTCCAATTTAGCTGCTGCAAAACATACATTTTCATTACAATACAGCACCATCAACAGTAACATTATATTGTATATTTATGTAAGACACTTATTCTTTTTTGAAATTATGGCTTAATGAAAATGGCCCCATTCAAAGGCTGTGTATTAAGTGGTCATCTCAAGGTACAAAGTGGTCATCTCAAGGTGAAAATGAACTAAATGGAATGTTCTTAGTAAGGGTGATAAACTAGATATATATTATACACATGGATCTTTAAGATATAGCAGGTGAAAAAGCCTAAACAATTATCCCCATTCAGTGCCTTTTGGAAGTCTGAGGACCTAAAACTCTCAGAGATATTACCCACTACAAATCCCTCATTGAGCGCCTGCACAGGAACGGTCGTCTTTAGGTTAACCTACCCTATGGTAGTCTCCATAGTAATTGTGTTTATGTGGGAGCTAGTGGCAGCTTACTGTGGGTTTCATGTGCATTCTGATGACTGTTACAAAGACTGTTGACTACCTACCATCACATACCCTCCCCAGGGTATCCTTCTAAGCATTTTAGATTAGAGAGTAATAGCGTTCATATCTTATTGTCTATAGGTTAAACATTAAAGAAATAATTTTATCAACTCATGATGAAGGCTAGTTACAGATACAATACATTGGGCTGGATAATCACTATGCTCTGTGTGGGCTGAACCAGTAGGATATCAGTGAGACAGTGGCCCATGATAGATGCAATGTTAGATGGATGTCTTTTATCAACATAACATGATAAGGAATATTGCATCACATCAACGAGAAACCAAGCCAGCGTCTCTGATGAGACGCTACATCTGGCCTAATTAGTTATGCAAATGATCTTCTCACAACGCCACCAACAATCAAGAAAACATAATATTATATGGACATCTCGTAGATTTAGGTCTGTGACCCAAGAATTTGGCAATTCTGTTTATACGCGTCAGAGTCTGAGGGAATCGTGGTTTCTATAAAAGATAAAAAGGCAAAAGTTCTCAAATCAGTCTCTTTCTCGAACAGGCAATAAACACTCAAACCTCTTTGGGAGCTGCAACTAGCCATGAAGTACGGTGATGTGCTATTACAGGGCTCCTATGGGCTGTTGTCCTTACCTTGAAATGATTAATGAGCATGGTTTTCATAAAGGACCAGACAATAATGAATGTTCTGTTACAATTGGTCATTTTACACAACATATTGATACACAGTTCTAATATGAGCAGGTCTGATAATGATTTTTTTTTTCTGTAGGCACACACATTGAAAAGCAAACGATAGTATGCAGATCTACTGCTATCAAGTAGGAAAATCAGTTTAATATGACCATATCTATCATGATTAAAGACATGAAATTTCATCTTATGAATCGATCGTTTGTTTCACGCACCATTTGGTTCTGATTTGATCTCTTGGTACACTTTAAAATGCAAATATGTGCATTGTTCAAATTAGAAAAGGAAACTGTAATCTATTATAAGGGCAATTTACAATAGAACTTGGCTTTTAGGTGTTTGGTATTGAGTTTGTTCTTTTTGTTTTTATTCTATTTATTATTTTTAGACTATAAGGTTTATCATATACTGGAGTTGTTTTGTTTTTTTTTTGTTTTTTTTTTTTCAGAAATGTGGGAAACGTATCATAATAGTAGCTGCACAACACCATTAAAGCTATGAAAGTAAGAGTGTGATAAGGCATAAGGCATTTCATGTCGTCTCAACTGAATTCAGGTGTATGATTTTGATACATGATTCTACACTCTAAGTTATTATTGAAAAGCTAATTAGTATTACGAACGCTAATATGATTGAATAGCCATCCGAAGCGGGCCGTGGCTCCACCTGTCCGTCTGGTGGCAGCACATGATTCTCGTCCTTTCTCATAACCTTACGAGACTACGTGCTTATCGATGACTCAGCAACTTTTGCTAGAATGAGGAAGTCGTTATGGGGTAGGTCCCTTCTACTGATTCTAGCTTAAAGGGGTGCCTGTCGTGTCTTTTCTGTAGTGGATGAAGCGGTGGGGTAAAGCCAATGATTGAAACCAAAGTCCTGGTTACAAGGTGGCTTGCCACCATTTGTTACTTGTCCCACACAACCGTAGGGTTTAGAGATGCTTAAAGATTAATTTTACAGAGTTGAATGTCCTGCAATCACCCACCCAGAAAATGGCCACAGGGAATCTAATCCCTTTGATAGACATTTATTTCCTCAGCTTGATACTGTAGCAATGAATAAACCCCCTCCAACATTTGTGAATTGCCCATTATTGTTGATGATGTGAAGAGAAGTTTGAGAAGAGCATGAAAGGTAATATAAAGGATGTGCAGCCCGAGTAATTTTAATGACACCTCTAAGGAAGAATTTGGAGCACCCCACGAAGACCATTGTTCAACAATTAAAACACGATAACTCCCCCATGGAAGCACGTCATTTGGAGTAGTATGAAAACAGCATGCACATTTTTATTATGTTAGCCATAAATCATGATAGTGACATAGTAGGGTGCACACGTGACAGAGAGATCAAGTAGGCCTAGGCCTATACTTATTTGAATATGAAGAGGAATATACCTATAAGGCACTAACTCTACACAGACAGTCTACAGATAATGACCCAAATCTGAGTCTTATCAGCCCATTATATTCCTATGATAAACCTTGTAAACCAGATTCCATAACCATAGATGCCATGTTGGTGGGATCCATGGAGTGATTACCATTAAATGCTAAAATACCTAGGTGTGTAGATCCTACATGATGGTCTACCTCACAGAGTTAGATTTTGAATTATGGATGCAGAGAATAATTGCTGAATTCCTTCCACAATGAAGCCTTTCAGGCAAGTATCATCTATTCCCGCATCTAGTCTGAGAGTGGTATATAGATTCCAGTTTATAGGGAATATATAAAGCTTCTGACACCAACCACCTACCTATAGGCTTTAGTAGTGGGCTTGATCTGGCACCTGGCGAGATAAGCACTGATAACAACCAGCATGACGGGTACAACTTGGTACATAATGTATCCAAAACAATCTGCAATGAATAGAGGGACTTATCTGATTGGTTGATATTGCATCTCGCTTGGTTCCTATAAAATATGTATGAGTGATTGGAATAATATTTATTGAAAATACAAAGAAGGCTCCAGGAAATGGACTCCAGAGATTTTCTGTCAATATTTATGAAAAGGATATGACTAAGTCTCATAGAACCAATGCAATTTAGATCATTGAGGTTTCTGACCAGTCAGAAACCTCGATTTGACCATCAAGGTTTCTGACCGGTAGAAATAGATGCAGACTGCACAGTAATAGACAGAAATAACAATTTTTTCTCCACTATTTATTAGAGAAAATCATTCTTAATAAGATACTGTCAGAATTATTTCTTAAATATTAACATCCTACCTGTAATGACTCCTCAAACTTTTCCAAATATAAGACCAAATTCTGAACAATTAAGCCGTTTGAGCCATTAATAAAGGAGATGGGGAAAAGATTTTCACTGGAGGATGGAGCCTGGACACAGGGGAACCACATTTGACAGAAAAAATGTAATTTTCTATCATAGAATTTAAGCTAGAGCTGAATATGTTCTAAACGGTCAGAAACCTTGATTTTGGCCAAAGTTGGCCAATTTTGTCATAAATAAAAGGGATGTTAAAAAATGTTCCCTCACTGATGATGGCAGGTCAAAGACAAAGCTAAATTCCCTGAAAAATATATATACCTTCTTTTGATAGATTTCAAACTACAGACCAATAAATATATTTGTAACTGTCAAAATCAAGGTTTCTGACTGTTTTATGACACAAATGGCGATCTTCTTTAAATAAACGGTGTGAAGGGAAAAGAACTTGGTTGACAGATGGAGTCAAGACATGGGCAAACCAATATTATCTAAAAAGAAAATCTACATTTCTGTGGTATAATTACAAATACAACTCTTTTATTTTCCTATATCAAGATTTCTGACCAGTTTGTATCCGGTCAGAAACCTTGATCATTAACAATTATGACCTAAATAGAAGTCTTGGGGAATAGATTGTGACTTACAGATGGAGTCAGGTCACAGACAAACCTAAATTCTCTGAGAAATATATGCCTTTTTTTGATAGATTTCAAACTAGAGAACAATCTACATAATATATTATATTCATAACTGCCAAAAATCAAGGTTTGTGACCGGATTCTAAAGAAGATATCCATTAGCCTCATAAATAAAGGGTGTTAGGAATAGATTTTTGTTGAGAGATGGAGTAAATACATAGGCAAATCCAAATTACCTGAAAAAATGTATACACATTGTGATAGAATTACAACTGCAAAGCTTTTAACATCCTACATCAAGGTTTCTGACCGATCAAAACCTCAATATCCAGACAGAAACATTGATGATCAAGGTTTCTGACTGGATACATAAAAACTGATAATGAAATCTCATCCTGAAGCTTTAGATACATGATTTAATAATCCTTTGCAGAAATAGATGTTATTTAGTGTCAGTCTCAATTTATCATCATAAAACCTTTGAAAAAGTACTCTTGAGACAGGCAGAAGGAGGTGTTTAATGCTATCCGGTCAGAAACCTTGCTCTGTTGGAGGAAGAATGGCCTGTAATGTACTTGCAGAAAGGCGTATAGGTTTCATTTCCATGGGAGAATGAACTATATGCCTCCATACATGGGATACATATGAGAAATTAGAGATTACACATAAATATAGTTGAATAAAAGCCTTATAATTAAAGAATTAACTAATAATTGTAGACTTGCTGTTTCATTTATACCCTGGTAGCTGAATTGTGTACGCTAAGCACCATCACAAGATTTGTTCCTGTTAGACAAGACTTCTAGGGAGGTAATTCAATGGTTCCAATTTAGGTTTCTTTGACCAAAATCAAATGAGAGGTGTTAGAAGAAAACGGTCAGAAACCTTGATCAAAACAGTCAGAAACCTCGGTCAGAAACCTTGATCGCTGACCTGCACAGGTTCTATGAGACATAGTCATATTCAGTTTGTCCCCTCTGTTCAGACAAAATAGAGGCTGTAAAAGATCATTATTTTTGTTCCATTTACATTCAACAGCTACCTTCTAAAATGGAACCGATGTGTAAGAGTTATCAAAAACAAATGTTGATGTATGAAGTATCTACCGTTCTGTGCAAAATTATGCATAAAAATGTGGTCAACACAAATGATGTGAACACATCTCTTAATTTCTAAACACCAGTGTGTTTACAAACCATGAACACCATTTTTACAGTGTATGGCTGCTTACAAAACTGTTGCGCCAGCACACTGATTAGTGCTGATAGTTGGTGCATGGGGAGGAAGACATGAATACTGTTTCCATACTAAACAGGCTGTTTATTCACTGTTGGTATCCTTATTTATCATGCAATTCTGGGAAGATGGGGATGTGGGGGATCTGGATGAATAAAACATCATCTCAAGCTAGTCTGTGAGGATACATTTAGGTTGACATTAAATTCATATCCATGCTCGAAATGACATGGCCGAATATTTGCTACATCTATCAAATAGTGAAATGTAGAAAAGGTGATAGAAATAGAACTCTTAAATATTGACATTCATATGAAGAAACCAGTAGTTTTCGTTAATAAATCGAGGAATGGTCATATAACACTAACCTAAATATATTTATGATCTGTTGAACAGCGGAAATTAGTATAACATTCATACCCTGATATATGATCACAGAAACTTTGAATTTCTTTATGATTCCAAAATTCCTCCAGAGGGTAGATGTGAAAGGAATAACATCTCCTGCTCCCTCTCCCAACTATTGCATGGACTGATGGATGGGAGTGGGAGCACGATACAAAATGGACCGGTTGTCGACCCTTATTCCCCATAGCATGTCAAATGTGTACTATAAATCCCTAGCCAGCTGCTTACTCCAGGTAATATGACCGAGATTTACTGAATCCTTCACTCTGGCAATGTACATTTTTGCCTCCCAAGGAAAAGTCTGTGGTACATCAAGGCACCGTCACACCACCTGGTGAATAACTGATAAACTACCTGCGAGGCCTGAACTTTTAACTTATGTTGAAACCAATGTTTTTATTAGTTGCTCTAACCATCGAAATTACTTTAGGGCCAGTGAGACTGGCGGGAAATGTGGTGGGAGTCCATTCCACCCCAACCCCCAACCCCCAACCCCCCCCCCCCCCCCCCCCAAAAAAAAAAAAAAAAAAAAAAAAAAAGATATATAGGAAGGTCTTCAATATAGCCCTATTTATAAGCCCAAGAAGGCGCTTGTAACCCCACCTCTGAAAAAAAATTGCCCCTACATCTTCTTTTTTCACAGGCAGCGGTTAATTTATAACGCACACTACACATAGATAGTAAGAATAAAACAATATTCACTTTAGGGTCAGGCTGGGCGCTCTACCTCCAAAGCTAACAACTCGGCCATCCCACGTGAGCTTCAAAACCAAAGGTGTATTAGACCAAATAATTAGCCTACTTCATTTCCGATTGACAAACTGTCAGCCTAGCACGTTACAGGAATTATCAAGGGAAATTTTATCAGGTAAAGTTTAGAGTCAAGGGTAGTTGATGGTGGGCATATCTACGTGTGAAAACATATAGAACTTGCTTACGGTTATCTTCTCTCTTTTTTTCTTAAAATCCCGAATCTGTCATTGTGAAAGGGTTTGATCCCAGAGTGACCATGATTCTGGGTCGTGGGGAACTAACTGGTGCTAAAATCTCTTGTCACCTGTAAAGTAAACCCCGGAGGGCACTCAATTTTTTTTCTGACACAGGTGAGCGGCTGAGCCTCTGACATCCCTTACCCTTGCTTAGAGGGATTTTCTTGAAAAGTGACCCTTGCTTAGAGGGATTTTCGTCAGAAAGTCCCCCTTTCTGCAGAAAATCTAATTCAAAATCACATGCGTAAGAATTTTTCTCAAAAACTGACCCTTGGTTAGAGGGATTTGGGTAAAAAAAATTGCCCCTCTTGTGGGTAAATCTTGTAAAAAAAGTGATGCACATTATGACTTTTGGCAAAAACAGACCGTTGCTTAGAGGGATTTTTTGGCCAAAAGGAACCCTTGCTTAGAGGGATTTTGCTCAAAAAGTACCCTTGCCAGCCGCACACATGTGTATCTCCAACATATGAAGTGACCCCCCCCCCCCGGGAGTAAATCAACTCTGCCAAATGATTCATTGGAAACTCACCAGGTGGCAGCAGTGCGTTACACCGTTGCTGCTGGCAAAGAAATCAGTCTAGACCCACCTGGAGCTGAGGTATACTAGGGCGGAGAGGGAGGGTCTGAACAGGTATAATATCGCAAGTGATTCCATTTTATTCAGTCATCTCATATGCCCAAGAGATAGGCCTAAATGATATAAAGATGGAAAATACTGTCTAATGCCAGCTTAAAAATGAATGCCTACCCATGGGTGCTTACAATTTCCGGATGTCACGCCGTCACTTTTTAGGAAGGATGGGGCATCACGCCATCACTTTTTATGTAAACGCCAATGTACAGGAACCTTTGAAATTGTCTGTGTCATTTTCTAAAATCCCTGCGTCACCAGCATCACTTGTTACCCATCTATAGGCACATGAGTGTTATTGAAACAGTCAGTCACAAATAGATTACTTTTAAATGACAGCAGAAAATTTACTGAATTCAAACATCTTCTTTTTCTCTTCCACAGGGGCAGGAGAATGCTGCATTTGACCACACATACACCAAGGAAGACGATGACGTCAACAAGGACCCTCCGAACTCCCTGCAACTTCAGCAGACGACATTCGGTATCTACCAGTACTCAGGACTTTCCCGCCAAAATAGCGCCGCGACCACTGTAGAACGCATCTATGGAGGCGGACGCACGTCACTAAGCGTCAGTGACGTAGACTGTGACATAGAAGAGGATCCCAATAGCAGCTTCGAGCATCTTTTCCTGCCGAAAGAGGACCCTACAGAGACGCACGTCCATGTCAGCATGCCGGCGAAGAGAAGAGGAAGTCGGCGCAGCGGCGGGGGCGTCGGAGGCGGAAGTGGAAACCATGGCGACCAGGGTCGTCTGCTGGAACCGGGGAGTTCGCGGGAGGAAGACGACCAGCGACATCCCCACGCACACACCAATGACCCAGCGACACGGACAGAAAGCATGGACAAAGCGGAAGAGGAAGCGGCGGCGGCGGCGACGAATTTACACAACAGTTCTACTTCCAGTGCAGAAGGTACTGCAGTATTTTCTGACCCCTTACATACGGGTTCAACGACAATACCACAAATTCGTAAACCGGAAGCGGACCAGAATCATCCTAGTGGAAATTCAGGTGAGGATCATATTAGACTGGTTGATGCGGCAAGCGGCAGGCCGGGTGCTACAAGCACACCCCGACCAGGGCGCGCCACCAGCACCGCCACCACCACCCCACAGGACCACCCACAGCAACCACCACCCACCAGCAAAACCCTGGAGGCGGTGACACCCATAGCCCCTGGAGGAGGAGGAGGAGGTTCAGGTGGAGACAGTCAGAACACTCTTGCCCCAAACACTGCCTCCAACACCTCCAACTCTCACTCCCGCGCTGGCTCCCAGGTGTCGCGCCAGTCGGCGGCTACGAGCGCGACGTCTGGTGGCAGCGCCACGAACCGTTCCAGGATCAGTGCCAGGGGGCGCCAGGCTGGTGTGTTGGTGAACGCCCAGGGGACGCCACTGCAGAAGGTGGTCTACTACCAGAACAGGTTTATCACCATCCCCATTGATCCAGCGGACGCAGCAGCAGTAGCAGCAGCACAACGACGGCCGGGGGCCCTGCACGTGCAGCAGCAGCGCAGTGGACCGGCGGGCGGCGAGCGGGATGGTGGTGGCGGCGGCGGCGGCAAGCCCACAGGAGGAGCCCGGACCTGCCAGCTAAACCCTGGAGCAGGCACGGGAGGCGGGGATATGGACCCCAACATAGCGGCCATGGCGGGGCTACCTCAGCAAGGTGCTGAGGAAGCTGACTCCCCTCCGCCAAAAAAGCAGAAGAAACGGCGGAAAATGCCAAAGTTTCTCAAAAAGATCGCTATGTGTCTCCAAGATAACCGCATGCGGACTGGTAACGACGAGACCAAAGAGAAGATCCGCGAAATGAACGAGAACCAGAATACCACCAACATGGTCCTCAAGAAAATACTTAACATTATCTTCGTCACCACAGGCATCACCCTCTTCCTCGCTGTTGTCATAGTTATCATTTATACGTCCATAGGTGAGTAGAATTTGATTTTTTTTCACACTTTTATTATTATATATTATCATACTTTATATGATACTTTATTTCAACGTTCAGCGAAGTAGTGTCATCTTGTTCAACACGTGGACCAGAGTGCAAGAAATGTGTGTTTACTATTTATGTCATTACAACTTGTGTAATTTTATATTTGGCACAAAACATAACCCGCCATCACATGGTGTGTTGTGGCACATAATGACACAGATATGGCACCTTATGACACGTCCTAACACAGAATGACACTAATTCGCTGAGTGAAATGAATAGTTATGTTTTAAATTGTCTTTATGTATTGTATACCATTATGTTTGATACGAGGCTTATGTGTTAATCCATGCTGACTATGCACACATACCTTGAATGGCGTGTGTTCAATGGACTTCATAAGGTCACAAAAAATGAACCCATATACCCTCTTAGAAATAATAATGATCCCACCTCGTAGCTCTATACGGGTGGGATCCTAAATACGGTAATAACTTAAGTTCCAGCAATATCAATTGATAGTTGGTTCACTGTATACTATGAGCTTTTTGACCGTTCTTCTGGCATGTATTTTGTAAATTCGGTCCAAACAGTTCATTATATCAGGACTGTAAAAGTCGAAATCTAAAAGACATTACCTAGTTGTACACCAATCTCTCATCATGTGACTAATGGTCTAGTTTAAAATGGGATATTGGCCTATTAAAGTGTGAACGTATGAAATTCCGACGCTCATTTCCTGCCCCCTAACAATAAAAGAAAGAAATCGTGGCACTGCCTGTGATATGTCCCGACTTCTGAAGGAAAACACATTTAAGATTATTATGTTTAGGAGTAATTGAAAAGAATAATTAATAAAAAAAAAAATCTAGTCTCTCGCCTGTATTTTCTTATAGTGAGATGTGTCATTAATCATTAGTTACCCGATACTTAATATCCCCAAACCTATTGGAAAAATGGTAAATCCTCTAGTATTCCTGCAGGGGAGTTTGGCGGGGGGGGGGGGGGTTATCGACATCTCTCATAATGCTAGTACTGACGACGAGTCTTTTATTTCCAATTTTCAGTATGAATTTGCTCTCATATAACTAAGCTCAAAGCTAAACTAGTAATAGGTCTCAGATATATCTTCGGATTCTGCCATGTATGCTAATCTGTAGAACACAGATTATAATCACATATCTATGCAGCATAATATAAAAATACAAAAGCAAATGTTCACGACCATGGGATATTTTACATTGTATTCCCCTCTGTGGGATGGGTGGGATACAGCCAGTCCCACAGAGGGGAATACAATATAAAAAATCCCATGGAAGAGGACATTTGCATTTATGTCATGGCCTAGGGGCTTATTTTGCTTTTAAATAAAGGAAAACTGCTCAGATCTGTTCAAAATTCAAGATTAGGGACACCCATTGAATGTGGCCACATTGTATTCCATCCCCCCCCCATTGAGTACGGAATGTCCAGTACTGTTCTATAGTAATGCTCGTACCTCCCATGACATAAAAAACCTTATCATACTTTACAATGTGAAGTCAGTGACCTCAGTGGGGTTACATAGAGGGGTATATAGACTGTATACTACTACACAGTGACAGGAACAGCAGGAGTTGTACCTCCCTCCTATAGCGTCCTCCACACGTCCTCCATCCATCCACCATGTCTCCAATACACACCCCTCTCAGTGCTGCTGCCTGCTGCCTCCCGCCCTGGAGGAACCATAAGCACAGAATTGACTACCCCCATCCACCAGTCCCTCGCCCCCTCCCACTGCCTCTCTCCTCCCAGCGCATATCTACCGATAGTATGCGTCAATATTTAATGCCGATTCCCTCCGTGCCAATCGGGGCAATGCTGAGTTGGGGTGGCATTAGGTGGACGGGAGGAGGCCATATAAAAAGCAAGTGTGTATATCATGTGTGACTCTGTGTGATGGAAGGGGACTTGTGTATTATACAATTGTGTGTATGTGTGATTAAATGATTGTCTGCAGGTTTTTATAAATGGAGACCAGTCAGGAATCCGATGGGGGAGGGGTATATTTTCATATAGTCCTACATGGTTGAGCCTTTCAAATATATAAGGTTGGGGGAGGGTTCCCTTCATACTCCTATACCACTGGGTAAGCTACCCCCCCCCCCACCTTCTATTCATGGAGTGGCTGCTGCAATCGGGAACGATCTGCTGTACCTACTAGATATAGTAGCAACCACTGGGTGCTGAGGAGGAGGGAGAACCCAAGAGGGGGAGCACACTGCAGCCACACTGGACCTGTCTATAGGTGCGTGTATACCACGCCCTCCTCCAGTGTTCCTCCATCCCTCCACCCCTGACTGCCAGCAGAGCAGCCTCCAGCATCCAAACCAATGCCTGCATGGCCAGCCCCCACAATGCCTGCACCTCTGTTGTTGTCAGTGATGGGTAATTGATTGAGACTGCTCCCATTGCTGAGTATACTGAACAATTGGAGGTGCTTTTGCTCCTGTGCCACTGACTGCTGCACCTTCTATAACGCCCACCCCCTACACCCCATGCCAGCAATGGTGGTATATGTATAGCTCTGATGAGGTGCTGTTTGGGAGGGATTGTATAGTTTTGGTTTATATTGGTGCATGTATGCAGCATAGAGTATATATGGTAGGGTTACAATTAGAGAAGGCTGTGTAAAGGTAAGAGTGGTTTAACAGCCTCTGCCAGTAGGAGAAGGAGGAGGGGAGGAGAGATTTCTTGAGGGGTGGTAACATTACAGCCGCTCCACATAATTAAACTGCAGACTCATATATCTAACTTAGCGGCAACAGACATCATTTTCTCTGGCGTTTAGCAAAAATTGCCCCTGCCAGTGTAGCACTGTAGATTCAGCAAATGTTAGGACTGGTTCAAGCGCCATGGTCTCCATGGCTTTATTTGGGGCAGATGTACATATGACTGAGGAGGACCCCATGGTGGTGCAAAAGGTGTCTGAAGAAGTAGTTAGAGTGCTCCTGGTTGGGGAAAGAGGCAGTGGTAGCTGCCTTCTCCATGGCGGACCCTTACCTCCACCAGCAGCCAACTCAGCAGCACCAGCACCTTGTCCCACCCTGGATCAGCAGCCTGACACCAGGAGGGGTGGACTGCATACTGATGGTGCTGTTCCTGCATCTGCAGCTGCTGCAATCCCTCCTCCAGAACACACACACAGCAGGTCTCTGTAGGGACTACAGCCTTTCCTCCTGGGTGGGGCATAGACTCCTCCAGAACCCATACAGAGCAACTCTCCTCTCGGGCTACTGATTTCCTACTGTGTAGGGCATACACTCATCCGGACCCCATAAACGGCAGATCTCTGTAGGGGTCACACTGCTTTTTCCACCTTGGTGTGAGACAATCTGCTACCTTGACATGTACAAAACTTAATCAACAAACCCTGGGGCAAGATGAATGGGGGTTACACGAAATTCTATAGTGTAGATCTCCCACTGAGCCACCCCTCCCACCCTTCTATCCTTCCTGCATCTATGTATACTGCTCGAGGTATCGATAGTATATGGAAATGATGGTTGTAAGTAGTGTATGGAAATGATTGGATGTAACTAGTATATGGAAATAGCAGGATGTAAGTAGTATATAGAAATGTTGGGATGTAAGTAGTATATTGAAATAGTGGGATGTAAGTAGTATTTGGAAATGGCGGGATATAAGTAGCATATGGAAATGATGGGATGTAAGTAGTATATAGAATGGAAATAGCGGGATGTAAGTAGTATATGGAAATAGCGGAATGTAAGT
The DNA here is from genome assembly GCA_949317995.1 of Acholoe squamosa. NCBI lineage: Eukaryota > Metazoa > Annelida > Polychaeta > Phyllodocida > Polynoidae > Acholoe > Acholoe squamosa. The sequence goes on from OX439049.1 coordinate 41,739,163, forward strand.
AGTATATGAAATAATGTGATTTAAGTAGTATATGGAAATAGTGGGATGTAAGTAGTATAGAAATAGCTGTATATAAGTAGTATATGGAATAGCGGGAAGTAAGTAGTATTTGAAAATGGCGGGATATAAGTAGTATATGGAAATGATGGGATGTAAGTAGTATATGGAATGGAAATAGCGGGATGTAAGTAGTATAAAATTATGGAAATAGCGGGATGTAAGTAGTATATGAAATAGTGTGATGTAAGTATTATATGGAAATAGTGGGATGTAAGTAGTATATGAATAGCTGGATGTAAGTAGTATATGGAAGTTCATGTAGTGGGATGTAAGTAGTATGTAGAAATGGTTGGATGTAAGTAGTATATCGAAATAGCGTGATTTAAGTAAGTTGTAGAAATGGCGGGATGAACGTAACATGAAGAAAGGGCTAGATGCACATACCACAGGGGAAGGTGGGCTACAAATCTTCTGAAATTGGGAAGGCTACAATTTCCACTAACTTCGTAGTATAAAAGAATGGAAAGGCTGTAACGTACACAATGAAGGGAATGACATATAGGTAATGTACTGAAATGATGTTGAATGTTAGCAGTATATAAGAATTGGATAGGTCTGGACGTTTAGATGCTTTATCATTCACACCACAAATTGGTATATGCAATATGCATATTGTCTGTGCATTTTGAAATAGGAGGTATATAGAACCAACCTCCCTTTCTATAATGCGATGTCATGACCTAATGCCCTCCACATTGAGTGACCCCTATGTCACAATTGAAAGGTTCATAATATGGCTGATAATTGCAGTGATGCGGGCGGTAACATGTTGGTCTGATGCTGATAATGCAGATTGTGGGATGGGGGTATAGAGGCTGTTGTTGAGGAACATATGGGAGCAGCCAAACACAAAGGGAGCCCAAGCTTCTCCCACGGGCTATCCCTTCTGTTTGCTACTCAAATATATGAATGGATAGAACAAGGGGTGACTGCAGACTGTTTATTTGGCATGACACAGACTGAGTCTGGAGACTGCAGTGTTATTGGCAATGAGAGTAGATTGGTTCATGTCACAAAGTCAGACATGGATCGTGCATTACAGTAACAAACCAGCAGCTATAGTATCTTAACCCTTTCAGGCCCCATGATGCCTTTAGGTTTAGGCTCCTAGGTCATCATAGTGCTGGAGTGTTGACGAGTCTACTTGTCACACTGCATAAGTGTCCTCATGTACCATCCAAACTAAAGATGGCAATTTACCAATACCTTAGCACGCCATCCTCCCTACAACCGCGTGTCTCTCTGTTTTTGTGGCGTTTCGTTTTTTGTTTGTTTCTATTGTTGATTCATGTTTTTGTTTTTCTTTCTTCTAAATAGTACCGACTCTGCCTATATTTTAACCACCATCATGATAACCTGCCGCGTATTGACGAAATGCCCCTCCGTGAAAATGTCCCCAAATTAACGTTAACTTCATTCTCTTGGGGTACAGATACAACATGGCGACCCCCGTAGGATAACCAGCTACTATCGCATCTCCTCCTCCATCTATACAATGACCCCTAGTTCTATAGGGTGAGGTGGGGAAAGGTTTCCTGAAAGTACCAGCAATACTTAATAATGTAGGCCTCATCCGCCGGGAATCAGCGCCTCTATAGAGTTGCTGTTCCCCGGCACGCACATGGTAGATCCACAATGCACTGCGTTCCACGGCCAGTGAGACGTACAATGGGTAGTAATTAAGAGTTCCTGTTTAGAGATGATGTTCACTATATATGGGGATGTCCAGAGTATTCTGCCATTTTGTCGCCCAAATAGGACCTTGCCCATCGTCTAACGGTGCTGTAATGGTGGTTAGCGTTGTGATAGTTAGTAACTTACCATGGGTGCAAGAATGCATCATAACTACACTATCACATTGATACATTCCCAAGGCGGTTAGCATGATGCGTGATAAGTGTAATTGCTAGTGCATCATCACAACCAAGGAATTAGAAGCTGAAAGCATCATGCGGATCTGAAGCATATCATACTTCTCGGCGACTGGTTTGGGAAATCAAAGACCCTGTACTCTGGGGTAGTAAGCCCTCTCTGCACTATGGTCAGCTAAAGTAGCTAGGTTCAGGTTTCATTATTTCTCACTGATAATAACACACTGATGTGTACCATAACACACTTATCAATACAGTTTTTGAAATCAATGGGTAAGTAGGATCTGTGTACCCCCACATGGGGCTTCTTTTTCATATGACTGATCACATGCATCATGTGTGTAATTGTCTATAATAATATAGGGTCAATCTGTACACAAATTGAAAATTTGATGCATAGAATATGACGGTTTATACCTCCAGCAGAGTATGACCGTCCTATTTAATGTTGGAATAGATATAATAAGATAACCATGTAGCACAGACGATGCATTGGCTGGTGGTTTGCATGGCCCTTTATCAGTGTTTATCTGAAATATCGATTTTAACAGCCGTGGTACTGGTGCATGTGTGTATCATATAGCTGGAACAGGCACCGTGTGGGCTACATAGTCTAGTGGCTGGTGAAAATGGGCCATGTACAAAAAGATGCAGTACAAAATGTTTATATGATTGCAAATGGGCTAAAGTTTTGCAATTGTGGTCCCAGAGTAGATAGGATATGTTATGGAGTATGGGGCAATATGATAGAGAGAACTGCATATGAGTAGGTTGTATTGCATGGGTCTCCACCCACAGAGACCAGACTGGGCACAGCTACATTTTTTGTAGCAATTTTATGGAAATGAGTAGGCCTTTGTGACTGTAGGAGCAGTGAATAGCAATTCATTGGGAAAATAAAGTATTGGGATTGAGTATTAGGTCATTCCAAGATTTAGTATTACATGTAGTCCATTCCTATACCATGCCAATTAACTATTGCCAGCCACTAGAGAAACCAACAGCATTAACTAATTACAGAGGCACCAATCCTTTGGTAGATCTCTCTGGGCGTTGCGGTCTTTGAGTTCAGATATATCATTAATTATACATACCAGCCAGTAGCACTACTTTCCAACTTTTGGAATTATGTTTCTTGTTTTCTTGCATGACTAAAAAGGTCAGAGTGTGAGCTACTTTGTCCATTATACTAAAGCAGGAAAGGCCACTGGTGCTAATGACATATCATAGCACTCAAATATAGACATTTATCAAAATTACTATGGAACACACACACTGCTTGCTTAGCATGGCTGTTGAGCATTAGCATGGGGCCATTCGCAGCAATTTGTGATTGTGTGTTAGAGACGAGGCACAATAAATTGGTGAATGTATCTTTGTGGAACCAGACCCTCTATCATGAATGTTCTTTTTATAATGTGGATCCATATCCATACACTGATTGGCATTGAAAAGTGAAGAAAAGAAATGTGTTCTCTCTATGAGTCATGAGGGGATTCACCGACAACGCTGAAATTTACTCGGTTCTAATCTTATCACCCAAAGACCATACTTTAGTAACCCTCCAAGACTTTCTTACGAGGTAGCCTCCTGATAATGTTTATAGATTCATGTCTTTCTGACGGTTATTGATGTCATGAAAGTTTAGAAGAAAAATGAAGGGCAGTCGGATATCAAGCGAGAGACCCCCCCCCCCAACCCCACACCCAGACCAGAGTTATATGTACCCTTAGGCCTAAGTTACTTGCCCACTAGCCAATGTTTCATCGGCAAGGGCATAAGGTCACTGTATATGCAGTCACTGTCTGAATCATGCTATATGAGCTGCTTATGTTAAGTGAGTGACTCATACTCCAAAGTTACAACTATTGGCTGGGATCCTCACTGCTCTTCTGCTGCTCAGTGGATCAGGAGGCGGAGGCGTTCACTCGTGACTAGAGAGTAAAATGTGGCATTGTTAGGGCTAGGTGGATGGCAACCACCAGCGATATGTAGCATAATTCTTGAGTAACTGCTTACCACGATGGCCAGCAGGATCATATCCACTGTTTATCCCATCTTGATCATCTTATATTGCATGGTAACTAGGAGGAGTGTATAGAGGAGGGTATAATTATGTTAGTGGAGAAAGTAACATAGCAGTCAAACTACAACCAAAGTAAATAGAGCATGGACACTGCAGTGACGGATTTAGAGGGGAGGGCGCGGGGGCGCGTGCCCCATCCTTTTTGTCTGTACTTAAGAGTTTATTTGAATTTTTCGTACCCAAAAAATACCCCCTCCTTTTCCAAATCCTGGATCCGCCACTGCATTGGAGGAACTCCCAGGTAAAGTAATATCCCTATGTTCAAGAGTTGACAAAAGCATCAATTGTATGTGTGACTGAGCTATGAAACCATGCATGAGAAAGTCTTGGGAGCAGGAATTAGGTACCACACAGATCTATAGGGCAAGCAGGCTTGGAGATATAGCATAGAAATAAGTAGATAGAGTATGTACAGGGGTAAGAGGCTAATGATTGGTGTAGAAGGCTGCAATTTGGGAGGATAGCCATGTAGTGGATGAGACAGTCTGACAGAGGCTAGTGGCTGGGTGGGATGGACGTCAATGTATATCTATGGAGGTCGGACCACTGTCGATAAGGACTAATGGGTGGTGACATGGGTGGCAAGCAGTCTGCAATTCACCCCTCCTAAGTTCTGTTCCCTTGCCTCTCCCTTCCTTCATTCCCCCGTATGCCCCTCATTTCACCCCTTCCTCTCTTCCTCACTCACACTGAAAAGTAGGTCCAAGGATGCGGGCTCCTCATATTATCACTGATAGAACTAATCGATAAACGTAATAGAAATTGACAAATTTGTGATAAAAGCCCCCTTTTCTAAAGGCTCTACTTATATTTTTCTCAGTGGAAAGCAATTAGATATTAGCAGCACAACTCATATTACCATCTTTTTGCTACATGATCTTCACAATTCTAGCTGCTACAGTATACTTCATTTGACTAGTGGCTCCATGGCGGTGGGCGCCATAATGTATAGGTTTCTGCTCTATCAAGATGCATGCCCTGTCAACCTCAGTAAGGTAGTGATCACTCATACATGGGATTGGACATTTACTCTGCCCTCAGTGCCCTTGGCGATTTCACCCCAGCCCATCAAATATGACCCTGGATGGAATAGCAACCATCAAGCATGTATCATCATGTTATATGGAGTATGATTTCGTTGATCAATGCTTTTGCACTTAGGATGAATTCTTTGCAAAGGCTAAATCACTAGATTCATCCATTTGCAAGGGTATTTTTTTATATAGACTCTCGGCTGAAAATATCAGTGTTCTTTTCAAAGGCAGTCCAATGACCCCACAACGACAAAGAATCCCTCATGAAGTGTTCAACAGATCGATTTGTCTATACTGAAATAAAAGATGTGATGTGTAAGAAATGCAGGGGTCCTTTCAAAGTGAGCTTCTAATCACACTGTCTTGAAATGGAGCACATTGCTGCCCTTTGCTCACAGTTTGAACAGCCCAGCAAAGACGGTGATCCTCTCCCCCTGCATGAAATATCCTTTCAGCATCGTTCCACACAAATGCCTTCATCAATGATCAGAACTAAGCAATGGTGGATTTGCCTTAAAAATGACAACATCCATCCTTTGGAGTCAGACATCACGCAGAAGTAGCTGCCGCTACAGATTGCTCATGATAAGGCCTTATCAGTGCAGATTGTTAATCACTGCGTGTAATCTCTGAGACTGGATACGAGCTGGCCACTCCAGTCTGGCTAATCTCTGCGATTCTCAGGCCAACCAAACACGTAATTCCGCTTATCACCACAATGACCTGGGGCGCTGCTTGTCTTACTCTCGTCTTTGGTCACGTGATTATGAGTGGCTCCGTCTGGCGTTGTTTATGGCATAGAGACTAAAGAGGTGACAAAGGGGTCATTGGTTGGTTAATGGGCTTTTTAGGTGGTCATCCATCGTTTTCCATTTAGATCTATCTCACTAATTCAACTTTTGGCGATTGATCCCGTCCTGTATCTATTCCTTCTGTCTCTGTCGAGCTCTCTACCTTTTCTCTATACAACATTTTACATTTGACTGCTTTCTCTGCTTTTTGCAGCCTGTCTGCGGGACTGCAATTACCAAATTATTTCTTTCTCACAGTCTCCACGTTTCTCCCTCTACTCATTTACCATCCGCCATGACACCCATCTCTCTGTCCCTCACTCCCCTCCACCACCATTCACTTCACCCGCTCCGCTCGTCATTCCATCTCTCCCTCTCTAGCCTCCACCATGCTCCCACTGCCTACTCCGCCCTTGGCCCTACTTTCTCCATAACAGTGATTAATTAGGGACGGCCTATCTGTAGATTAATGCACGTGGTCGTCATAGTTTCCAATCGTGCTTCAAATCAACCATCCAATAGTGTTCACTTAATCAAGTCCTCGATGCCTTCTTCCTAGAACCAGCCTAGCCTCCAGGCCTCCCCACGTAATGACGGTTCAGGATGATACATTACCGAGCTCATTTACATTGGAGATGCAGCTTTTCCTCATGGTTACCCCTATGGTAAATCAGTATGCAGTAAATGATGTTTGTCACTGGTACATTCAAAATGGTAGTTTGGGTAAGAATAGTATAGGTTCCAAATCCACTCTTGGTTGGGGCTCATAGTATTTAGTTAATCATCCCCTCAATCATGCCAGTGGAAATGCTGGGGAGGCCCAATTGTCTCCTGGGATAAAATGTCGAATGTCGAATTCCAACATGTGATTTATAAGTATATAATCTGTCTCTGCTGGATCACTTATGGCGAACATAGAGGTCAAAAATAAAAATTGTTTTCTCTTTCTGAGCCTGCTCCCAACCAACATGAGATGGAAAAGGTTTAAAAACAAGTATATACAGGTATATACAAGGATATTCTGTATAAAGGCTATACAATCATTGCACTTATTTCTGTATACACAATGTTACTTTAAGACGTTTCTCTTTGCTTAATTGAAATGTACTGTATGGTATTGCCTAGGCCCTGTTTCCTACGAGTATTAAGCTACTGTCAGATTAGATGTGGATTATATGGATTAGGGCTGTATGATGTAGAGATGGAGATAATCCAATCCTTTAAGCAGGGCGATGTTTAGATTAATTATTAACTGGGAGGTGTGAGGGATTATTACTCTATTAGTCTGATTAAAAATTAGTATTTCCATTAGGTCTTGAATAAAGATGCGCGTTCCATATCAGGTAACCTGTGAGTGGTCGGAACTAAGAAGGTGTTCTCAGTTTAAAGATAATCTAAACACTGGTTCAAACCAAGGGATATGAGCCACTAAAGTACTGAGTGGTCGGAACTAAGAAGGTGTTCTCAGTTTAGAGATAATCTACACACTGATGGGTTCAAACCAAGGGATATGAGCCACTAAAGTACTGAGTGGTCGGAACTAAGAAGGTGTTCTCAGTTTAAAGATAATCTAAACACTGGTTCAAACCAAGGTATATGAGCCACTAAAGTACTGAGTGGTCGGAACTAAGAAGGTGTTCTCAGTTTAAAGATAATCTAAACACTGGTTCAAACCAAGGGATATGAGCCACTAAAGTACTGAGTGGTCAGAACTAAGAAGGTGTTCTCAGTTTAAAGATAATCTAAACACTGGTTCAAACCAAGGTATATGAGCCACTAAAGTACTGAGTGGTCGGAACTAAGAAGGTGTTCTCAGTTTAAAGATAATCTAAACACTGGTTCAAACCAAGGGATATGAGCCACTAAAGTACTGAGTGGTCAGAACTAAGAAGGTGTTCTCAGTTTAAAGATAATCTAAACACTGGTTCAAACCAAGGTATATGAGCCACTAAAGTACTGAGTGGTCGGAACTAAGAAGGTGTTCTCAGTTTAAAGATAATCTAAACACTGGTTCAAACCAAGGGATATGAGCCACTAAAGTACTGAGTGGTCGGAACTAAGAAGGTGTTCTCAGTTTAGGGATAATCTACACACTGATGGGTTCAAACCAAGGGATATGAGCCACTAAAGTACTGAGTGGTCGGAACTAAGAAGGTGTTCTCAGTTTAAAGATAATCTAAACACTGGTTCAAACCAAGGTATATGAGCCACTAAAGTACTGAGTGGTCGGAACTAAGAAGGTGTTCTCAGTTTAAAGATAATCTAAACACTGGTTCAAACCAATGGATATGAGCCACTAAAGTACTGAGTGGTCGGAACTAAGAAGGTGTTCTCAGTTTAGAGATAATCTACAAACTGATGGGTTCAAACCAAGGGATATAACCCACTAAAGTACTGAGTGGTCGGAACTAAGAAGGTGTTCTCAGTTTAAAGATAATCTAAACACTGGTTCAAACCAAGGGATATGAGCCACTAAAGTACTGAGTGGTCGGAACTAAGAAGGTGTTCTCAGTTTAAAGATAATCTAAACACTGGTTCAAACCAAGGTATATGAGCCACTAAAGTACTGAGTGGTCAGAACTAAGAAGGTGTTCTCAGTTTAAAGATAATCTAAACACTGGTTCAAACCAAGGGATATGAGCCACTAAAGTATCATGGAGAGAAGGTCACATGTAAGCCACATGCCATAAGCACAACTTGTTTTTTCGACCTATTTTCTCTTGATCATCTCATGTACAGACTACATGGTTCTTATAACTTATTTATCACAGGAATAGCTAGAGTATAACATAGGGGATACATACTAAATCATACATTTCCAAAGTTATTTATTCCAACTTAAACACTGGCTTCTTTACTGGTAGCGCCAGCCTGTCTGTGCTGAAGTTGAATGTCGTCTGCTGGTGGTGCGGGAGGCGGGAACATTGTGTTTGTAGAGATGAGTCACTGAGTGTACAGTATATCATGTACACAGCTGTTCTATCCCACATCCACTAGTCTATTCACCACAAGGTACCATACAGAGCCAGTCTGTAATATAGGTGTATCAAACGGTATGCTGTATGTACATGGACCCGTCTGTAGTATTCTGTGTAGATTCCCTTGTACCATACTTCGTACAGACCCTACTTAGCAGAAAAGGGCTGATTCTAAAAAGTATTTGATTAAATTTCTGGAAAACCGTAGGCCTACATCCTAGATCCTCCTTTTTCTTTTTTTTTTCTTTTTTTTGTGAATTCTTAGTCAATCTCATGCCCTCACAATGGTGCAGATATACTTTTGAGGCCTGGCATACATAAGAAGAATAAGACTTATAAAGGGAGTCATTTGGACCCTTTAGCATGGAACATGTCTTTATGGACTAAGCATATGATATTATGCAAAATAGTAATAACACACAAAACCTGCTTTTCACTTTCATAATATTTAAAATCACTTGACCTATGATGATTCCATGGACTACGTGCTACATCATCAGAGTATTTAAATATACAGGGTGAGATATATGAGGAACACCCAATTTATTATCAACATTCCAGATCCCTGGGTCCCAATAGATGGGCTTGAATAATGATGGAAAAACAAGCACTTGTTTGCAGTACTCACTGGAACTAGTTGCGCCGTGCCTGTTAACACAATACTCATGGATGTATTTGTTAGCTGATGGAGGGACACGCATATCTGTATCTGGCTGCGCTGCCCTACAGTATACATATTAGGTGTTGTGTATTGTTCCTTCATCGTGAAGCTGACCACAAACTAAACCCAAACATGTACCATCTTTGCCAATGTAAAATGACCATTGCTGCGTAGAAAGGCTTGATTTCTGTGAGACTTCACCGGTCATAGTGAGCTACTATATAGTAATACTCATGTCATAGTGGCCCCCCCACCCTCACCCTGTATAGACATGATAGTTACACATGTCACACTCAGCTAATCTATGCATAGACCTACATAGAACTACTCGTGTCGTAGACCTAGACTCACACATAGTGAGATATTGTGTGCAGAAATGGAGCGGTTTATGCCACAGTGATCTGGTCCATCTAAACCTATAGGTACTCATGTCAGGGTGAGCTGCCCTATGAGGAGACAGGTCCTAGAGATGCTCATTTCACAGTGGGCTGATCTGTGCAGACCTAGATGTATTTGTGTCACAGTAAACTGTGTTAAGACGAGAAGCTCATGTCACATTGAGCTAGTCTGTGTTGACCTTGAGTTACTCATGTCACAGTGAACTGAGATGCTCTGTGTGTAGACCAAGAGATGCTTATATATCCCAGTGTACAGCTTGTCTCCTACCCAGACTGTCCCTAGTGAACTCAGCGTCACCAACAGTTATACGCAGTATGGGGTGTCATTATGGAAATGTGACGAGTCAGGTTTCCCTATGCAAGTCTAATCCTCATGCAGGTCTCGACATTCAAATACGACAGGTTATAAAACGAGGGAAGGGATATTATACTTGCAACTTTAGGTATTAGGAGATTAAATAATGTGACATGAGGCATTGTGTTTCTTCTTATCTTCGTTATAATCTAAGAAGCGGTTTTTTTGCTTTGATATCGATCTACTGGCATTTGTCAATTTCCACACTATGGATTTCATGCAATAAATATGTGCCTTTCTTTGTTGAATAGGAAATTGCTCTCTTTGAAATAGTCCTCAAATATGTGATTACCATTGGCTTAATTGGAACATTTTGGCAAATAAATAGAAGTAAATAATTCATCCAAACGCACGCTATATCAATCTAAATCTCCAGATAGGCACCTCATAATAGGCAGCATGCCTGATCACACACGGTCATGGTCTGCTGAGCACGCGCCAGGCATGACTAGTCGATGGTGTCGATGTTGCCGATCGGCAAGCTGACCTCTGACAGGTAAACACTGTAGGGGGCGCAGTCGACGCATGTAGGTACCCATGGTAACCAGTAACCAGCAGCCGGAAGTAACTGGTGCCTGGCAGGAAACATGGGAAGAGAAAAGTCGTCTGCCAACAATAATCCGTCAATAACAGCGCGAGAAACATTGCAAAGTACTACAGATCTAGTAGACTCGAATGGAATAAACGGGTGTTACTATTCCCTTCATAGTCGATGTGAGAATGTTCTAACTACTAGTTTTCCAAAATATTTAAGTTTGTTTGATAGTAGGCAGATTCAGTATTATCTAAATCTAATTCTCATTTCCAACAACAGAAATAAATCAGACGTCTTCAAGAACAAGATTGGTTTAGTTTTCATTAATATCATCAGATACTGTAATAACTACTCAAGAACAGGGGGTAAGCACCCTTCCTTTGGGATACACATCCTTCTTTTCGAAATCTTGGATCCACCACTGAATATCTCTCTCCCTCTCACTCGTCCAACCCTTATATGATCATATGATAGGGCAAACACCTCAGGGCATCATTGAAGCCATCCTTTCCTCCAAACAACACCAGAGAGAGAGATGATGTCAGACTCTAAAGGAAACTGCCTGCGATCGACATATGGCAACTTTCATAATAGATTCACTAGATGAGGACTATGGGGACCATACTTATAATGGAGTCCTTATCTTTGTAAGCTTCGCATTAGAAAATAACGATCAAATATTTTACAGTAATATAGAGAAGGCGAATGGAAACAGATATAATTATTTTCAACTTTGCTGAGAGGAACTATAGCGATTAAAGAAGAAAAAGGCTCCACCCTATAGTATGAGTGGGGTAGCTTACTAAAACGTTAGATTGGTTGAGATCTCTAATTCAAGTAGAATCTAAGCCTTATTCCAATACTGCATATATATTAACTTGGGAACCAAAAAGCCCGTTATGGCTTATGGACATTTGTCGTCGTTATAAATGAATTCAGTTGGGGTGAGTCTATCTTTTAGGACTGCATTTTATAAAATGGCGATCCTGCAATGGACGTAGAGTATGTGGCCCTAAAATGGTTAATACATCCATAGGAATGCGTGCCACCACCCTTTCTGTAACCCTACGTTTACAGTCAGTTCTCACTCCATCAAAGAGACACCAAACCACAGAAGGGTGGGGCTGGCGGAGGTGGTGGATGGGGGTGTGGGTGGTGATCTGAGATGTGAGGGGTGAAGGGTGGGGTGAGCTACAGGTATATATATATATATATATATATATATATATATATATATATATATATATATATATATATAGAATGCCATTAAGTATGGACGTAATCCAAGGAGGAGCCAGTCAAAAGGTAGGCATTGTATCTGACAAGGTCATAGCCAGGAATAGCCGAGTCAAACTTTGCTTGGAGGTAGTTGAGCTGCATAAAAACACCTTTGAGGTGATGCAGTTTTACTAACAGTTACTATTATGGCATACCTGTCTATAGATATTATTCCTCTATAATGCCCGATTGCTGATGTAATTTTGCTACCATGATGTCTGAGGTGCCTTGTGTAAATATAACAGATATTGACAGAATATCAGTAATCAGCTATACGTATTTCAGGGCATAGTTCCTAGCCCCAAGATTGTAGATGATAAAATATGCAATGATGGTGGAGACGTTGGTACATTTTGTACCTCCCCCTTCCCCTGTCACTGTCTACCTATCTACTCCCCATATCACTCTCTATCTATCCAACATGTACACCCACATTTTATCTGCTACAGCATGAGGTGATGGCCAAATCTTTTCCACTCTTATATATAGAAGCCATAGAATGCTTACACAAAGTATATAGGATCCCCTAAACCTGCGCACATAGCCCATTAGGACTCGTGTGATTCCTAACGCTATACGTTTCTTGGCCGTCATGATGCATTACCCCAGGATAGGCAAGTGTACACTTACTTACACTGCATTGGTGCATCATCATTCACACCAATATTGCCTGGACTAAATTCATGCATTATGCCAACTGACGGGCACTATACTGCATTCGTGCGTTATATGCAGACCAGAGGGCATAATACTGCATTTGTGTGTTATGTGCAGACCAGAGGGCATAATACTGCATTTGTGTGTTATGTGCAGACCAGAAGGCATAATACTGCATTTGTGTGTTATGTGCAGACCAGAGGGCTTAATACTGCATTTGTGTGTTATGTACAGACCAGAGGGCATAATACTGCATTTGTGTGTTATGTGCAGACCAGAAGGCATAATACTGCATTCGTGCATTATGTGCAGACCAGAGGGCATAATACTGCATTCGTGCATTATGTGCAGACCAGAGGGCATAATACTGCATTCGTGCATTATGTGCAGACCAGAGGGCATAATACTGCATTCGTGCAGTATGTGCAGACCAGAGGGCATAATACTGCATTCGTGCATTATGTGCAGACCACAGGGCTTAATACTGCATTTGTGCATTATGTGTAGACCACAGGGCATAATACTGCATTCGTGCATCATGCCAAACATATATGCCCTATAGGGCTTGATGCCCTTAATGAACCATACGGCCATGGTTAAGTAAAGAACTCCATCACCTCCAATACCAATGACCCCGTCCTCCCACGCCCTGTCCTACCACCACTACCAAGCCACCACCACTACCACACCACACCACGTGCTGGTGAATCCTCCAGGCAGCGCTAAATCTGCAGACCGCTATGTGACGATTGGGACTGATCCGCTTCCACTGTCCTAGCCATCATAGGCATGGCTGAGATCAACCATCTTACCCCCCCCCCCTCACCACCACCACCACCACATCCAGGATCCTCAATCCCCCACAAAGTGGTGCACTGGTCTTCATCCACTTTACTCCTATAAGTACTGAGCCTGTCTCCAATACTACAACAATAGCAGGAGAAGCCTAGATATATGGGAAAGTCAATATGATTTTAGGATTATACATTTCTAATGACCCCCTCATTCATTTTAATGGGATGTGCCGGGGGGGGGGTTACTCACCCACCTTTGTTTATTATTGAATATTTTGTTCAGTTATCAGAAATGAATTTGAAAGGGTACATTGTTGCTGATACAAGTTATATGGATTATAAGTACCACAGTTTTAATATACAATGAAGTGGTCCCTTCAGATATGTGTCCATAAGGCTACCAGTAAGCCTTGACAGAAGCAGGCATTCCACTCACACCAACAAGACCAGTACTCGTTGCTGGTAAGTGATGCCTAGGGATAAGAAAAATTAGATTAGTGAAAGCCCACATCTGTGTCCAAACTCCTCTTCGTTATTAACCAACGTGTAAGGGATAGCATGCGAAAAGATGAGGGTGGAGGATAGGGTGAGGTAGGCGTTACAGCAGAAAGAGCATCTAGGCCCTTTTAGGCGAGACTTCTAAACCTAGGAGAGATGAGAAAGTTGAGAGGATTTGATGTGATGAAGGGGATGCTATAAGACACGCGAGCAGTGGATATGCTGAACCTAATGAACTCTAAAATATTCCTAACCACTCTAGCTGAGATCAAGATATTCTTTTGAAATCATGCATAACACAGTCGAAAGTGCCATGCTAGATTTCTTCCTCCTTATAATGTCATCCATTTCGATTCTACAGGTATTAAACGTAAAGACGAGAAAGGGTAATCTAGATAGGACGGCTCTATCGAATTTCCTTTGATCGAAAGGTGGCTCCAAAACGGAAATTACCAGCTAGAAGCGCAAGTCTCGTTACATCTCGTGATGTCACGTGATTTCAACGTTGGCTGCTTGGTAGTCTATTAGTCCAGGCCAAAGAGGGAAATCATTGTTTTGGTGACCCTACCACGCCTACCATTATATGGTATATCCTAGCTGTTTTCCTCATGACAATACATTGTCTGTGTAGAATCATATGGGTAGGGCAGAAATGATCCATTATCTCATGTATAACAAAAATGACGATTATTAAAGAAATTTATGATTTGTTCATTCTTTGTTCCCTGGAACACACGTGCACAAAACGACGGTTTCCCTTTGTGACCAGCAAGGCATGTAATGGTATTGCATGCACTTTACCAAAGTGGCACAGGTCCTAAAAAGGCTACCATATGACGTCATATGGGCGACATACAAGGTTATATGCACGCTACACGAGAGCCTATAGGGCTTCTGTATCACCTTGCGTGTTACCCCTATATGTGTTGTGGCACAAATCTGTTGGACTTCTAGTATTAGAAACCTTACAACACTCGGTCCTGGTTGATTTATATTATATGACGGACAAGCTACTAGAATACTAGATATCTACCAGGCCTCCTGTAAATTTGTCTGTCCTTCAAACAGTTTTTAGACCAATAAAATGCCTGTACACATAGTTACCCACGGGTCTTGTACCCAGTAAATGAGCAACAGTTCTCTATAGCTAGCTGTGAATTAAAGACCAATGCATGGAACACACCTCGCCCTGGCCACTGTTGAACTGCAGTGGAATCGATAGTACACCTGTACCACTGAGGATGGGCCTCTCTCTGTCAGGTTTTGAATACTGCATGAAGCCATATAAACTCTTCTGATCACGACACCATTGCTGGGAGTACCCCAGGAGGGCGATTCATAACAGGTGACGACGTTGATTTGGTTTCTGTGGTCAAATGACGGCTTTTGCATATTTTGGATATAACCAGGAATTGAGAGACTATTCATTCATGGTATTAACACCTGGATAATTAACGATTAAATCAGTATAGAAAAAATTCAAATCAAACGAATAAGAACTTCTTCGATTGTAGTTAGATCATGACGAAAATTACTATTCTATATCGTCAGTTTTTATAAAACAGCCTCCTGTGGTCATGTATGCAGACCTACAGAGCATCTATAGATTCACACCCACTTACCGCATCTACATCTGGAGTATAAGTGTGTTTTCAGTCCTCTTCAGTTTAATTTATTCCACTACAGAGGCAGTGCTTATTGGTTTAACAGCTTAAATTCAATACAACAGAGGATGTGCACTATTGGAATCAATACTGCATGGTTTTGGGTGACCATGAGATTTGTTTCTGTAGCAGAATACATTTGTATACATTGTGAGGAAATTGTGATATTATATATCCTATCCTTACAGGGATAACACAGAAACATTTCTTGTCAAAGTAGGCATTAAGCAATGCATTTCTGTGCTCTGAAGGAGGAGCCTGGTACATCTCTATATTCAGCTCAAAGCTAGCATCTTTTATTTGTTGGGGATTAGGGTTCCCTTTGGTAAACGGGATCTTATTATGGGTAGTCCTAATTTTAGACCCGAACTGAAGAGCACCCTTAAGAGTTACCATGATAAATACAATATCATGGTTCAGAAATCACAGAGAATGTTCCTCATACAGCATATTACACAAGGTAACTATTTGTACTAGATCTAGTATGAAAGTGATTGTCATGTAGTGCTGAATGAACCATTATTTTGTATAATAATTATAAAAGTAAAGTACAAACAGCACTAATAACCGCCGTGCTGTTACGTCGTGTATGACATTTTTTATGATAAATGTGTCGCTGTGCCTTCCCTGCCCCCTTACAAGATACCAAAGCTCTCCTATCTCTGTCTGCGATAAGAGGGTCCAGGTAGAGGTGTACAATCCTCGGAGGGCTTTGTCACCCATCAATGTAATCTTACATTCAGTTCCTTTACTTCTTCTACTGGCTAGGAAGTTTAAAGGCACTCCTCCCTTTGAAGTCCTGATCCATGTGGAAA
Organism: Acholoe squamosa; assembly: GCA_949317995.1. Classification (NCBI taxonomy): domain Eukaryota; kingdom Metazoa; phylum Annelida; class Polychaeta; order Phyllodocida; family Polynoidae; genus Acholoe; species Acholoe squamosa. The sequence continues at coordinate 41,755,638 of OX439049.1, forward strand.
CATTTTCAGTTCACATTATGGATCTGTTTGCTAAAGCCATGGAGACATCAATTGAAGATCACACAGAATATTTCTGCAGGCAGAATGGCATTGACAAATTCTCATTCTATTATATCAGATGTTTGCCTTTTCCCCTCTGTCTTGATCTTCTTAGCAAACTGCAATAGCTTCTTCTTCCTCAATGTCAAATCATCTTTAGAGACATTAGAACTGCTCTCCAGATTATCCTCGGAGTCTGAATGATTTGCCGAGATGGGCTCGTCTATCTGAGGGAAAGATGACATGAATAAAGACGGCAAAAACCTCTAGAGGTATAAATTCCATATTGAAAAGCTAAAATCCTAAATTCCTCTATCAATTGATCATAAAACTACTGTATATTGAAACCAAAACCATCAATTGTCCTCATCCTCATACCAACGTCAACATTAAAAATTGAGGCCTGATTCACCCATTCTGGCATGAACAAAGCATCATTTGAGCAGTATCAGAAACCCATAATGATATTCAAATGTGCGCCTGTGGGTTCACCGTGTCCTTGTGAGGTACTGATTTAAGAACCTGTTTATGCAGCACAGCATTGACTGTATTGATCGCGCCGGAGGCCAGTGTCCTTGTGGCTTACTGGAGGTGCAGCTGTGTCCACAGGAGATTCCTTCATGGTAGACCCTTTTTGTAGTGATTAATTATACTTAGGCAAACAGTGTCTGGAACTTCCTTTTCTTTGCTGTGCCTAAAATAACATCATTTAGATTTGCATTCGGATAAGCCTATTGTAAAAATGATTATGCTGGTAAGTGAGGAGAAGAGCATAACAATGAAGTGGTCTCATCGTTTACTTGTGGTTGAGGTACATTCTAAGCCTCCTAATTGTAAATAAGTATGTGAGCAATGGTGGTTGTCCTCAAATTTTATCTTTTCCAACCAATCTTCGGAGTATTTATTACCACAGGAATACATTTTACTAATATCTAAAGAATATAACTTTATTAGACTATCATGTGTACTTTTACTTCAGGTCCTTAAAGTCCATTCTGTATCACTGCAACCAATACGTAACACCAGTACCTTCAGAAGAATCTGTGCACTGTAGTATTGATTTAGGCTCCCAGTGGAAGATGGGGAAGCCCGGGGGGGAAGCCCCTTGCTTAGACCACTGCCCTATAATGACCACTGACCGGTGCACAGCCTCCATACTCCACCCTTCTACTTACAACCAGCCTAGCCCTGAAAGGGCGGCAAAATACAGGTACAGGTTCATGATCCTTGGTCGTCATGATGCACCAATGCAGTACCAGAGAGTCTACTCACCAGCACTGCATTGGTACATCATGCCGACCCTTTAAAAGTGCATCAACCCCATAGGGTAGGGATGATACTTGAATGCATCATTAGTGAGTTACTCACCAGTGCTTAATTTGTGCATCATGACGACCAATGGACAATGATGCATTGATGCAGTATGTGTCCTTGAAGAGCTAAACGGATGTCCACTTTTACAGCAATCAATCCGTATTGATCAGAGTAGTTCCCTTTTTGGACCTTGGAAAGAAAGTAAGTGAGTATTCAACGGAATGTGACGCTGCCATTCCAGTAGGCGCCATTGTTGGTACTGCATTTGCAAAAACACGACGCTTGACCCCTCACAGGAGAGATAACATTGCATCTAAATACTCTCTGCTTCTAATGTGGGGGTCAAAAACAGGAGTCAGGAAAATAAAAGGAATAGCACTTTGTGCAGCCTAATCATGCAACTAACATGTCGACTAAAGTAAATTGGGAATAGTCTATATACCCCCAAGGTTGTTATCGCAGACAGACAACCCTGGGGAGGAATTCTAATTACAATACAAGTCCAGTTGTTCATAATATTATTGTACTATGTGAACATGGTCTGTTTGAGTACCCCCAGGAACTGCAATGATTGTTGTCAGGCAGAGAGTCAAATTACAAAACCTCGTGTGGTGTATCCCTAGAGCTCTGCTCTGTTTAATAATTATGCGGAGTGCGGGCTTTTAATGCCAGTGCCTTACTTTCAGATACACCTGAAAGTCATGGTAGAATCCCTTTGTACAATGCAGTGACATATTCACAGTGTTCTAAAAGGAGCTTCTTATATTACAGTTTGATTTTGACTTCTGATTTCCTCTCACCATAGATGTAGATATGGAGGGTAACAATGTTGTGTAGACCCTGGGTATCAATGTTCTGTAGATGGTGTATGGAGTGTATCAATGTTGTGTAAAAAGACCTCTTATTGGGTGTATGGAAGGTATCAATGTGTGTAGAAGCTGTATGGAGGGTGACGATGTTGTGCAAAAGACCCCTTATTGGGTATATGGAGGGCATCAATATTGTGTAGAAGGTGGATGTAGAGTATCAATGTTGTGTAAAAGATCCCTTACTGGGTGTATGGAAGGTTTCAATGTTGTGTAGAAGGTGTATGGAGGGTATCAATGTTGTCTAGAAGGTGTATGGAGGATATCAATGTTGTGTAGTAGACCTCTTATTGGGTGTATGGAGGGTTTCAATGTTGTGTAGAAGGTGTATGGAGGGTATCAATGTTGTCTAGAAGGTGTATGGAGGATATCAATGTTGTGTAGTAGACCTCTTATTGGGTGTATGGAGGGTATCAATGTTCTGTAGAAGGTGTATGGAGGGTATCAATGTTGTGTAGAAGACCTCTTATTGGGTATATGGAGGGTATCAATGTTGTGTAGAAGACCTCTTATTGGGTGTATGGAGGGTATCAATGTTGTGTAGAAGACCTCTTATTGGGTGTATGGAGGGTATCAATGTTGTGTAGAAGACCTCTTATTGGGTGTATGGAGGGTATCAATGTTGTGTAGAAGACCTCTTATTGGGTGTATGGAGGGTATCAATGTTGTGTAGAAGACCTCTTATTGGGTGTATGGAGGGTATCAATGTTGTGTAGAAGACCTCTTATTGGGTATATGGAGGGTATCAATGTTGTGTAGAATGTGTATTGAGGGTATCAATGTTGTGTAGAGAGGCGTTCAATGGATGTACCGAGGGTATCAATGTTGGATAGAAGGGCCCTTGAGGGTGCATGGGGGGAGCAGGTGTGGATGGTGTTAGCAGGATGGAGGATGCTGAGCACGGTCACTGAGGAAGGATAGGAGACTGGCTCTCAAATCCACTCCCATGGGACGAGGACACCTCACCTCCCGATCAATCTCTAATAGACCGTCCACATTGCACTGAAGCAAAGAGAGAGGTTTCTAACGTGACTCAAAAATAGATGTGGTCTTCAAATGATGCAGACATTTAATACACTCAGGTTTAACCCTTTGGGGCAGAGCAAAATGGTTGCCCTCGTCATGGGGACGGCCTCTGAAAAAAAGTATAGTTCCTAGAAGACGAGCCAATTTTCAATTCCTATAGAAATCCTATATAATGGATGTCGTCTATAGTCAATGCTAGGCCTACCATGGTGTCGACTGTAGTTGATGCTAGCCCTCGATAGGTTAACCAGGATGCCTGCAAGTATCAACAACTAAATAACCTTTTCGGTACATATGTCGAATGACTGTTTGAATAGATTATGTAGCCAATTATGTCAGTACTGCCAGGATGAACATTATATATCATGTTGAGTCTGAACCACACCAGCCTCACCCCATCTCCCGGCGGCCTGGTCTATATCCCTGGTCACAGCATCCCTGTAGCATCTACATTAGCCTTCTCCACCACTATCAGGCTAGCAGTACTGGGTGGGGCTGGTGTACGTTCTACATAGCCCCCCTCACAATCAGCACTCTAAAATCTTCTACCTCTGTCAGTTTGGGAGTGCAGTTTGCGGTTCCTTTCATACACTGAGAGATGCATAGTTTTCCTTACTGCAGGCATCATACAATGGTAGATGGCCTACAATGATAACTTCATATCATGGTGCCTACTGAAGTCATAATAAACTTCCTTCGCGTTCATGTATTATACATTTGAATGCCCTCGTCAAAGAGCAATTTCAAATGGTACCTAACAACCATAGCCCTATTTTACTTTGACCATTTGTCTTCTCGCACTCAATACTGCTTTTAAAATAAAATCATGTTTATTTGTATACTACTTACTATAGCCTTCATACAATGACCGTTCTATATACTACTTATTGTAGCCTTAATATACTACTTACTGTAGCCTGCATACAATGACAGTTTCATTATACTACTTACTGTTGCCTTCATACAATGACACTTTTATATATTACTTGCTGTAGCCTTCATAAAATGCCGCTTTTATATCACTACTGCATTTACAGTTTGTCTAGTTCGAATGTATATATTGCTTTGTACCTAATTACTTTATAATCTTAGAGTATTAACTTTAAGGTGCTCCCACCATGAACATGTTAAAAAATGAAGTGTTTTACCTTTATTCCATGCTTCCACTCCTTACCTGGCAATTACCAAATGGAATCCCCTCCCCTGTGTATGATTAACCAGGTAACATCTGCCGCTAATGCACTTCAGGAGTTTCTGATTAGTTAAAAACCTGCCTAGTTGTGCTTTTAATGGCAAATCCATCTCTTGGGGGAACTTATTTCATGGAAAATGCCTGTCCCTTTGTTTTAATGCAAAAGTTCTTCCAAACATAACTTAGTTTCTTTGACAAGTTAATTTCTCTTGGGGATTGGTGAAATGATACAGTTACATGGGTTTGGATTATAGGATGAAATTTATGTCACTGAAACATTGTTGTTAAACAAAACTGAATAAAACAACATGTCATGCTCAGGGACGTTCCATTTCCCAATGTCAGAATGGATAACTACATTTCAGTGATAAATGGTAGTTGGAAAAGGCTTTTTGTATTGATATATTTTGCTGTATGAAGAGTTTTATCAGATTAAGAGTTTTCAGAGTATCGGCTAAATGTCTTAAAAGACCAAAACCAATGCATGGAAAGTCCAACACTTATCAATTTCAAATGAACCATTTATGAATGCTGACATATTCACTATAGTAGACAATCCGAGAACTGTCTTTCCTTTGCCATCTCAAGGGCATTACGCTTGACAATAGAATTTCACTATTCTTGGGTGGAGCACTGTTACTTTTTCATAGTACTAGCACCGCCCTCCACAGAAAAGTCCAAATATGTAAAACCAATATGTAAAAATGTTACTTATAATTATATTATTCTGTAACCTAAAGTGCATCTGTCATTATACACATGTTATATATATATATATATATATATATATATATATATATATATATATATATATATATATATATATATATATATATATATATATATATACAGGCTAAAGTGAATAGTATATAGGAAACTAACATTGTATGAAGGAAGTCCACAGTAAGTAGTATATAAAACTGTCATTGTGTGAAGGCCACAGTAAGTAGTATAATGAAACTGTCATTGTAAGAAGGCCACAGTAAGTAGTATAATGATACTGCCATTGTATGAAGGCCACAGTAACTAGTATAATGAAACTGTCATTGTATGAAGGTCAGAGGAAGCAGTACACAAAACTGTCATTGTATGAAGGTTGCAGTTCATAGTATATGCTCTGTATAAAACTGTTGCAAGAATGCACTTTTTTTTCAAAAGACTCCTATGGCACCTTTATCTGCACATACTTACTCAAGGGTGTAATTGGTATTAGCCACAGGCTTTACCTTTATATTGGTTCTTCCTGTGGCGCTACAGACCTAACTCGTTTGATGTTAGACCTGCCCAGAAGCTTAAGCTGTAGGGATCTGAAAGAAACAGATCTAAAGATGTAAGTGCTTACAGGGTCATCCGGCCCCATGTACCGACACCCTATAGAGGATATGTAAACGGGTATGTGAGTCCAGCCAAGGGCATTTGGCCTGGAGAGCCTCCTGCGAAGCATGGCAAGAGAAGGGTCCTGTAAATTGAGTTTAAGCCTCTATTACATAATCTATGTCTCAGGGGATTGTCATCCATTAAGGAACCAGAGGATGGGGTGCATTGATTCAGCAGCAGGAGTAGTATATACATGCAAACTGAGCGCAATGGATTAGCTACTAACTAGGTCATGACCTACTGGTAGACCGGAAGTGACCTAGTTTCAACCAATCAGAGGGCTGGATTTGACAGGAAGTGACGTCATAAGGTCATGACCTAGTTTTTTCGACCAATCAGAGAGCTGGATTCCATTTGACCTAGTGACCTGACCTAGTTACATAAATTAAAAGAATTGCGCAATACCTAGAGCTGACCTACTTGCAAACCGGAAGTGACCTACTAACCTACTTGCAAAAACGTATGACCTACGTATGAGGGTGCATTGCGCAATGCTTGTAAGAATTTACACAATGTTCTGATGCAATACTTTTATGGATTTACGCAATACTTATGACTCATGCATTAAAATAAAACACAACTCATTTATTTCACATAACAGATTATATTTTTTATTAGACACAATATTTACAGATGAAGACAGATTTTCCATTTCCGGGGCGTGCACATATACTACAAAAACATTTGTTGTGTGTGAATTTACTTGCTTGATACCAGCTTTGGCCAGTAAGACTTGTTTTCCATGTGTTGTGGAAACAATAACTGTTAAGTTTGGCTATGTTAGATATAGCATGCTCGAACAAAGCCTGGGCCAGGAAGTAAGTTTGACTGTTTTTGGGTCCAGGTAAAAGACCAGATAAAAAACCATCCTTAAAGTTTACCTCAAAGGAGAAATGATTTTTCACTCCAGGTATACTTAAGGCATGAAGTTCCAGAGAGACCTGCAGACATGTGAAACAAATAGTTTTAGCAATAGCAGATACTTCCAGTTTACAATTACACTGACAAAACACTCCTACTATGGGATTACATTCTAACTCTTGGAGAGTAAGAGCAAACTTTCTTACACTTCCTAAAGTGTACCTTGTGTAGTGTCTTGGGCAGCCAGGTTCAGTGTGCAATTGATATACTCCTATACACCAATCATGCATTATCAAGTTAACTTTTTTCACTCGACAATAGTACATGCAGTTTCTGTAGGCGTCCCAAAAAGCTGAAGAGAAATATTTGTACATTTTAACACTAGTTATACAGTGGTCAACAGTGTCTGGTTCAGCTCCTCTAAAATAACCAATGTTTTCTGCAGGTATTATTTCCCAAAAGAAATTCTCTGAACATCCACATGCTACAGAACTTATATCATTGTCAGGTGTTATAGAAGAAGCTTGATTATATGAAGCAACACTTTGTAAAACTGGACGCATGTAATAGTCATAAGGTGGAGTTTCTGTGGTTTGCTCCACAAGCATAGCTTCTAAACTTTCCATGTTAAAATGGTTGCTTAAATCTAACCAGATACTAATAGTCTGGTGAACGTGACGCTATGAGTTAAGAAATCTGGTACCACTTTTTTTCTGTTCCAACTTAATTTCTTCAGCGCCGGATTTTTTATTTTTTGTCGTGAACATGTACAGCGTTCACTTTTGTGAAAAGTTTTTTTTTTATTTTTGGGTGATACAGTTCACTTTTCTTACTTTTTTATTAGTTTTTTTTCATGATACAGTACACATTTTTTTTATTTGAAAAATGTTCATTTGAACAAAAAATATTTTCCAGTTTAACACTGTTTTCTATGGAAAAAAATGTTCATTTGAACAAATGTTCGTTTGAACAATTGTTCAAATGAACATTTTCCAGTTTAACACTGTTTTCTATGGGAAAAAATGTTCATTTGAACAAATGTTCGTTTGAACAATTGTTCAAATGAACATTTTCCATTTTAACACTGTTTTCTATGGGGAAAAATGTTCATTTGAACAAATGTTCGTTTGAACAATTGTTCAAATGAACATTTTCCATTTTAACACTGTTTTCTATGGGGAAAAATGTTCATTTGAACAAATGTTCGTTTGAACAATTTTTCAAATGAACATTTTCCATTTTAACACTGTTTTCTATGAAGGAAATTTGTTCATTTGAACAATTTGTTTAAAACTTTTTTTCTTTTAACGAAATGTACAACTGGAAGTGAAACTAGAAAAAGAAACCATTTTTTATATAGAAAGGGGTAGGGTGCTTACACCGTCTTCACATACTTGTCTCTTTATGTACTGATAGGTTAGACCTTGTTTCCTTTGAGAGTAAGTCGTAACGCTGTGGTTTACTACTTTAAATCCTTTGTTGACTACCGTGACAACATTTTCACTGTCCAGTACTTCTTTGTACTTGTCAGTGGTCAGGGGGTTTTGTTTTTGAATTACACCTTTGCAACTCATTTTAACGGGCACATTTACTCCTGTGCCTATGTAACATTTGGAGTTCAAGGCAGTCATTTCGTCACCTTCCCACTCCACTTTGAATAACCCGGGGGTTCTCTTGTCAAACGCCAGACGGCTCTTACAACATGGTTGAGGCAGCCACAGCTCACCCAATACTTTGGTCTGAACATAGGTCTCTCTGTGGTGACTGTTGTCACATGATTCAGAGGGCAACCATTTGTGACGTTCTCTGAAGAAAGCTTCACGTTTTTCAGGAATAATTACGTCTTCTATTTTCTCTGCACTTAAAGCAAAGTAAAAACTGTCAGTGTCCATTTCACACATTTCAAAATCTTTCTCGTCTATGTATTCAAGGAGAAAGTCGTAATAGAAAGCCAACATTTTAAGTTTGGCATATTGGTATACCATGAACCCTATTTGAACTGGGAGATCGTAGGTGATGGAGGTGGGCAAACAGGACAGTTCTACCGTGTTGTCACTTATGTCTTGCACATCTTGCACTGACCAGTGCATGGCCAAACGTCTTGCCTTAGAGGGGTGAAGATACTTTGTTTGAACAAAGTTTTGTTTGTTGCATATGGTTTTTCCGTATGAACCATTTCCCAAAAGTTTGTACAGATCTGACAAAATCTTACAGTCTATATTTTCGTCGCCCTTTCTCCTAGCTTTGGTTACTTCGTCCATGAAGGGTAAAAAAGTCTGTTCTGGAGTGTATTCTACGAGAAGGTGTACTGTCGTAACTACCAAACCTTTTTCCAGGTACCACTTCAAGAGAGGAGTTCCCAACAAAATTCCCTCTGCGTGGTAGCTGCCTATAAGTTGGCGTTGCGGTTGTTTTAGCTTACCTGCTGCTTCCAGGTAACGTTTCATATGTTCACCTACGTCTTTTTTTCCTACTAAACAGTTTTTGAAAATAGGTGTCATTTCACTGAATTTTTCTTTCAAGTGTTCAGGTGTTTCTATGTCTACCTGGATAAGTCCAAAAGTTGTTCCTTTAGAAACCCCTCTCAGTATTTCATCCTGACTTTTTCTGCCTTGGCACAACGGTCTTTTAATTTCCCATTCACTTTTTGTTTCTCTGCACAAGTTTTCAGTTTTTTCTTTCAACCACATACACTCATACTTTTCCTCTACTTGGTAACCTAACGATTGAAGATATAGGGTAGTCAAAATGGTATTTTGGTTTTTTTCTTCTAACCATGCCTTTCCATTGGGGTCTCTCAAAACTGATTTAGTAAGGTGACATATGTGACCATGCCAGTAGCACCCGTGAAACTGGTATACTTTTTTTGAAGCTGGATCATATCCGTCCACTTTTATTTTCCTTGAACCCAATACTACTTCCCCGTAGTTGTATTGGTGTAATATCTTGACTTTGTCTGTCACAGTTTTGTATCGCAACCATTCTGTGGCTGAGTAGCTAATTTGTTGACTGCAAACAGCTTGAAAATCGTTTTCTTTCCTGCGCACCACATAATAACCTGTGCAGTGCTCTTCACCCATGCACTTGAGGTACAAGCTGTTAGCATCTACCCCTACTATGTGTCTGCATACTTTGCTTTGTGACCCGTATTTTTTTTGTCTTATTCTTGTTTCTCCACTTTTGTGATGTCTGTGAAAAATAATAGAGGGACCCCCTACTAAGTTGCGTCTGAGCAAGGAGTGAACATCCTTTTCTTTCTCACCAAAAAGAATGTAAGGAGTGGCATTAGGTGCAGTGTTGTTGAAAAGAAACTTCAAGGTTAAACCTGGCAAAGTTAAACCGTCTTTGAACATGTCTACCCCACGATCTATAAAAAATTTTGTGTGCTCGTTTATGGCTAAAACAAAGGGTTTAACATCCAGGTTGTTGTAATATATCAAGTAGTCCTTCATAGTTTTCATTTTGTTTTCTTTCCAGACCTTCTTACATTTAAGATAATCTTCTTTGCTTATTCCACCACCCGACAAAGAACTGTAGAAGCAGTGGCGTGGAGGAAGAGCTTTGTTGTTCAGTTTTCTTATGTTGTCCATCCACTCGTAGGGAAAAAAACCTTTTTCAGCTTTCCCTTTTAGAAAGGCTTTCAGGTAGTTTGCGTAGGAATAACCTGGTGCCAAATAGTTAAACATGTCAAGGAAAAGAAGATGGTCTGTGTACACTGCTATGTACTTGTTGCATTTTTTTATGGTTTTCATTTCTGTTTTGTCTGTGTCTATAAAAAAAGAATGAAATTCCTTTTTTATCAAATTAATGTCATACTTTCCAGAGTTGAAACCTAGAACAGGGACTCTTTCTATGTAGGTAAGAAGTTTTTCCTTCACTTCAAGAACATGGGAGATTTTTTTTTGGGGATTTTTTTTGTTCTTTGCTGGAAAAACTTTGCTAGCTTTATGTTCTAGTTCCTTTTGTTTTTCTTCTAGAGAGTCTAGTTCGTCTAAAACATCTCTAAAATTCTCTTTCACCTGTTCTCCTATCAACTGCCCCAAGTTGTTTATGTGTTCCAACACATTTTTAACCAAAGGATCGTCGTCCCTGTTGGAATTTCTCACAAAACACACTGGTTCTGTATGCCCAGGAAAATCAGAAGCTACACTGGCAGAAAGGGGTATGTGAGTTTTTTCTATCACAGTGTTAGCATTTTCTGGGGACGAATTTTCAGGTTGGACGAAATAGCTTTCAAAGTCAAAAACAATTTTATAGGGGTATATTTTTTTCTCAGGTGAACAAACTATTCCCAGTTCCTCTAAAACTTGAAAAACTGTTTTGGATGGATTGTATGCTCCACCTTTGTACCTGAAGCTGACTTTGGTGCAATCTTTTTTCACCCCATTGTGTTGTTTCAAAAGGAAGCTACGAGTGAAAACTTTATGACACTTTTCACAGGGGTACATTTTACCATACAGTCCCATGTTAGTTATTAAACTTACATGGTTTCTGTGTAAGTTCAAGTTCATGATTTTCTTGGATGAACACATGTTTGACCTTATAATTTTAGGTCAACCCTTTCTTTTACCAAAAGAGGGAAGGTAAAAGATTCTTATGTTAACTTCAAACATTTTTTCTAACCTGTCTAAATCTCTTATGTTAACGCCCTCAAAAGTCTCCTTGTTCACCCCTGGATAGGCTTCAAGGAAAAGCTCTTGAGTTTTTTCTAAAGATTCATACAGGAAGAAAGACAGACATCTAAAGAAACACAAGTTGTCCTTGTAAGCCCTTTTGGTTTTAGGGTCTCTGTGAAAGTGTTGCATTCCTCTTTGTCTTAAACCTGGTGGAACAGTTTTCATTTTACCTAAAAGATATTCTCCTCCCGTAGCCCTTATTAGTGTGATGTTGGCGTTCACGTTGCCTATTACACTCCATTTAGTAGAGGGTCTTTGAGTGTCTTCTTTAATGTTGTTTTCTATTAAATCTAAACACTCTGCAAAGTCTTTGTCGTCCCTTATAAAAATGTAAGGGTCTCTATGACTTTCACTGTCATAGAACAAAGACGAGTTGTTGGCAGAAGCATGAAAGTACATGACTTTCTCTTCTTCTTCTTCCTCCTTAGAGGAAGACAACAACCTTCCAAAAGAGACAGCCACTTTGTAAGCCATAACTTGATTTCTATGAATAGAGGTAAGCGCCTCTATTACCTGTTTGGCTCCCAAGTCTTTGTTGAAACTTGTCATTCTGACGTTGAAAATGGACTGAAGCTTACCAAGCACAGCCAAACCTGAAGCTATGGACTTGAAGTTGTCACGGTAACTGCTTTTATGCAAAGAATTTTTTTCTATTTCTTTTGGAAGTTCTAAGCTGTCGGAAAAAGTTTCTCTTCTACAAGAATCTGAGTTACATAAAGTTTTTCCACTGTTTTCTACAGTTACCAAACGTGGAGGTCTAGGGGTGTTACACATTGGACAGTTGACGGTGTAAAGTTGTTTTACCTTTTTGGGCGGCATTTTTTTTTTTAAGGTTTCTTTTTCTTGTTTCACTTTATGTTCTATATACAAACTTATAACTAAAAACCTAACCTAAGTATACATGGAGTACATATGGAACTTAAACCTACGCTGGGCTATGTTGACTAATAACGGAGTACATCTAAATCTAACTACAAATTAGCTGATATACATCATAATGTAAAAGCACTTAACAAGGAGCTGTTGACCAGACACTATACAAAGTTGACCACTTACCCAGAGTAGAAATCGATCGTTTCGTCTAGGAAGGGACCAACTCGTGATTTTATGTCCTCCAGAATGAAGGGGGACACAGTGTGTCCGCAGTGTGTGGCTGAGGGGGGCATTCTGAAGCTGGAAGACACCGAGGCATTCATTTCCTCCACGTAGCTGGTTGTTCCTATGTGAACTTTAGGAGTTCCCTTGTACAAGTTTACCAGGACCATAGCCCGGCCTCCACTGGGGTCGGTGCAGTCTTGGTTCAAGGACAACAAAAGATTATCCACCTTCCTCTCTCCAAGGGCAGCTAGGCGGTGTAACTCCTTGTACTTTCCTAGGATGCACTCTATCTGGTCCACTAAGTTCCTGAATTCACGCGCCTCTAGGTTCAAGCACCGCTCGTAAGGTTTGTCCAGGTAGGTTCTCAAGCATACTCCCCTGATGCTAGGTTCCCTGTATATTTCTATGCAGGCGTTGTTATCCCCTTCCGGATAAAAAACCTGGTTGGGGGCAGGTGACTTTTCTTGGAAACCAAATCGAGCAGGCCACTTTTTTACCACCAAAGGCACTGACCTAAAGCCCACAAGCTTGCTGGAAGAACTGGGGGCAGTTCCCTCCCCAAACTTTTGCCTGTGTGACTTGTCTTTAGGAGAAGGAACACCTGGGACAGAACCAATTGGCTCGGCACCATAGGATGAAGTCGCTGAGGAATCTGAAGCAGGGGTAGAGACAGGGGTTTTCTTGTGGTAGGCGCGCTTCTGTCTTTTTTTCTTAGGCTCCCCTTCTTTCTCACTGGAACAGTTTCTTTTTTCCGGCGGGCTTTTAAGAAGCAGCTCCTCTACTGGAACCGGGAGAGAGTACAGAGGAGAAGGGCCGGTTAAATCTATAACCTCTACCTGCGAATACCCCCCGCGGTGAGCAGGTGAAGGTGTCCCTTGTGTTAAGTCCACCACTTCTATGGGTTTAACTGCCGGTGATGAGGTTGTAAGGTCTATAACCTTAATTGGACTGACCTGGGGAGAAGGTTCCTCCGGAGTCACAGGTGAGTAAGAGGCGGACGTAGGTGTTTCAGTGGGGGGTTGGTAGTTCAAAGGTGCCGGGGGATTGATGTATTCCCTGATGTCAAAATCGCCGTCGCCAGCTTCCTGAGGAGAGCGATCCCGGACGCGATCCAGGAAATCAGTGATTTCGCCATGAAGAGCTGCAAGAGCGGCTTCCTGTTCTCCTGCATCAGGCACTTCAGTTGGAAGCCGAGCAGGAGTTGCAGGTGGTTTATCAGGTGAGGCTGGAGAGGTAGGAGGAGGGGCGATGCCCGACGCCTTTTCCACTGTCTGTTTAGAAGTAGTAAAAGTTAGTGGAGCCAGTTTTTTAGCTCCTCCTCTCCTGACACTAAGTCCCGTCTTCATGCGACCAGGCATTGTTCTCCTTGAAGATGAAAGGGTGGCAGGGCTGGAAGGTGCAGGAGCAGGACGGCGAACAGCAGACAAACGTCAGAAAAGGTTTGATGAAGATCGAGCAGCTCAAGTCTACTTTATAGTAACTATCCTGATACGATGCTGGGACGTTCCCTTGTCGTTCAGATAACGTACAACCACGTCCATGAGTCGTAGATAACCGTGCTTTTCCATTCATAGTATGTTTTACACTTAGTCAGTGTTGTTTAGGAAAAAAGTAAAAAAGCTTAACTCAAATAAAAAACGTGATAACGTTCAGTCAACGTTCAGGGTGAGGCTTGTAAAACGAGTCTTGTTGTTACCGTTCTGTAATTAACGCAGACCATTCGTCATTTATCAGAACTAGCTTCTCTCAAGCAGACATGGCTAACTTTTGTCCTTTGCCTTTGTCTTTGACCGTAGGTCACAAAAGGCGTCAGGAGGTGTTTATTTCAGACATCAGGAGGGGCGTAGAAGAAGGTAAGGTGTGGGCTGTGTGGAAATTCTGTCCTGAAAATTTGAACAGGGATCTTTACATCCCTCCTAACTGTAACTTCAAACAATGCTTTTTGCACAACCAAACCACTGCATTGGTTCCTGGTGGACCCTCTGTGAAAAAACTTATCTCAGAAAATGGGGAAAGTTTTTTTTCAGGTGTTCTTTTGGGACATGGTGCCATGGTACACTTAATGTCTAGACATTCCATTTCCTCTGGAAGTTCAAAGAAATTCATTTCAGACAGACAAAAACCCTTTTTTCTAAGGGATCAACCTTTGGGGGGAGGGCCTGGTAATTCAGTTTTCATCGATTCTACTATGGTGAAGGCTTTAATTAAAGCCACTTTACTTCACCCAGACAAAATTACACACTCTTTAGGTTCAAAAATTTTCTATGAAAGAGGATTCAGGACAGAGATTGGCCACAATTACCATGGATGCTGTCATGTTGTGAGAGTTATTACTGAAATAACTGCCTCCCATGAAAAAGGTCAGCTGAAGGTGGTAACAGCCTACCCCGTATCTAATTTTTGGTCCTCCTAATAAAACTGAACAAAAATAAACGATGATCCTCCGGGTAAGGCCCCTGGGCCAAACCCACCCTTCCACATGTTTTCCCCTCTTTTCAGAACGCTCAGGCACTGACCCTGACGTTTGTTTCGTCCTTGAGCAATAAATCATTTCAGGAAATTGCGATAAGGAAAGACTGACAGGTTTCCTATAAAGGTTAAACGGGGACTAAACCATCGTTATTTGACACAACAACCTTCGACCTACTATGTCGCGTTACTCCCTGCAGCGTGTATTAGAACAACGTCACCCCGACGACACTCAAGTTCTGACATATGTGAGGGAAAGAAATGAAATTATATGTTGCTCTTCTATTTGTTTCAGGTACGTGTGCAAATACTTGAAAGAATGTGTTCTTCACCGGAAAAAATTATACTTAGTTTTTTCTTCAGTGCAATCAAGTTTTACATCCAAAGACAGAAAAACCTTGAGGAAAATGGTTTTGAGTCATAACTTGTCGAAATTTTCAGCGGTGGAAACCTTGGGTTATGCCCTGAAGCATGGAAGAAAGGGAAAAGGCCCACTGAAAAACCCCTTCCATGTGGAAGCATTGAAAGCGGCAGAAGAGCATCACGCCAAAGAAAATCCCCGCCTACTTAACCAGCGTCTTCATTTCTTCATGTCTATTTTGGAACTTCTAGCTGAGTGCTTAGAAACCAAAACTTTGTTTTCCTCCTGCCCCATATTTCACATCCCATCATCGTCCCTGGATCGTTTCAGTGTAGAGGAGAAAGAAAAAGTTTGGTTTTATCTGGCTATGTGGTGCACCCAGCTTATCTCCCTTACTCACTGTTTTCACCACAATCAGCTCGCTTTACACTTAACGTCATAACAAATTTAAACGAACGAAGAACGATGTAACATGCTTACCTAAACAGGGGGAAGGGAACGGGAGAGATATATAGAATAGGATAGAATAGGGTAGGATAAAATAGGGTAGGGTAGGGTAGGGTAGGGTAGGGTAGGGTAAAAAAGGGTGGGGTTGGGTTTAAAAAACTATGGGGTGGGGGGGTGGGGGCACCCCTCAAGTATGGGGGGGTTTGGGGCTTGTTGGCCCGGGCTGGCCGCCCAAAATAACCCACCTAACCCACCCACCCACCTACCCACCCACCTAAACCACCTACCCACCTACCCTACCCTACCCTACCCTACCCTACCCTACCCTACCCTATATAAGTCAACTGTATGCTTTCTAGCCTGTCATAACCTGCCTGCCTTCCTACCTGCCTGCCTTACTTGCTCAACACTTTTTTATTTGGACGCTATGGAGTTTCACCTTTCGGACGAGTTGTTATTCAAGGTCAGTGAAAAAATATCTGAAAAAGACTACCCTCGATTAGGAGTTTACTTAGGACTTAGACTAAGTTTAATGGATTACATGGAAAAAATACCGTCTCTTCGTTCTATGGGGAGAGAAATGCTTATTTCATGGAGTAGAAAGAACGTGCGTTGCAAGTGGATGGTATTGAGACATGCATTAAGTGACATAGGTCGTTACGATCTAACTGATTATTGTAGATGGTACATGGGATATTACAACGTAGTGGACCATTGTGAAATTCCTCCAGAACAGTGGAAAGTTGATACTTTGTTCGTCAACCTGGCAGACAAGTTCGAAAAGCTTGACTGGAGGAAACTGGGAACTCAACTTGGAATGAGCGACCACGAGCTTAACCTGATATCCACCCCTGTTCCAGGGAAAAAAGGTGTCACAAATCCTGTGTTCGAAGTTCTGATGGTTTGGAAATATAGAGAAATATCTCATCCAAGCTGCCTAATAGCCAGTCTATACAACATGGGACTTTCTGATGTAGCTCTTTACGTGGAAGGTTTGAACAAGGGTTCTACTGGTTTAAAAGAGGACGAGGTTGCTCCTTTGGTCACTTTGGTTTAAGATATCGTCCAACATGGATCACAAGGAAAAGGAGATCATTTTTGACCCACGTCTACAAAGCCCCTTCACAATGATCATAGCTGGACCTACTTCTTGTGGGAAAAGTCAACTTGTTTTCAAGTTGATTAAAGGTGTAGACGAGCTTGTTACTCCAAAAATACACGACATATACTACTGCTACAGTCAATGGCAAGATGGATTCGACGAAATGGTGAAGTTGGGGGTTAAGTTTAACAAAGGTCTTCTTTCAGAAGACTTTTTGTTCGAGGATGAAAGAGACGTGACTAAACATGGACTGGTCGTAATAGACGATCTCATGGATCCCGAGTACGTTCCCACCATAATGAAACTTTTCACTGTGGGCTCTCACCATCGCAGTTTAAGTGTAATTTTTGTTACTCAAAACTTGTTTTTCAACAATCCTGCCTTCAGAACCTTGAGCTTAAATGCACACTACCTAGTTGTTTTTAAAAACCCTAGAGACATGAGTCAGATAGGGCACATCAGCAAACAGGCCTTTCCAGGACAGAAATCCTTTTTGACGGAGGTATATAACTCAGAAACCAAAGAGAAGCATTCATACATCCTATTGGACTTTAAGCAGAGCACACCTAACGAGCTTAGGGTAAGAAACAGCATAACAACTCCTTGGAACACCTTGGTTTTCATTCCTCAAGCTTCAGCTTCGAAAAGAAAAAGATAGAATGGTGACCAAAAGATCTCCTACTGGAGGAAAATTTAAAACAATTAGGAAACATTACCACTTGTTGAAACACATATCCAAGTGTTCCTCGGCAGAGTGTTCCCACATTATCAAAGGTCTCAGCGATGAGGTCATTAGGTTGATGAGTCAAATTTGCGTCAACGTAATGAACAAAAACCTGTTGCGTAACGAGTCCGACGCAGTCAAACGTTTATCACCCTACAAGAAAGAACTCAAGTCAGTCACAAGGCACAAGGCTACCGTTAAGCAGAAGAGGAAAACCTTTGAGCAAAAGGGAGGATTTTTGGGAACCATTTTGGGCCTCGCCTTACCCCTGATAACAGGTCTCATAGGAGCACGTCGATAAAAAAATCATGTCTTATTCAAGGATGGCCCTCGTAAGGGCGGATCTTGTTCCCCGAGAAAAAAAATCTTCTTTTGTTAGTCCTTCCTCTCCTCCCCAGCCTGGACCTAGTGTTCAAGACCAGTACTACAGCACTCAACTTTTAAGAGAAGGTTTAACTCCTGATTCCAGCCTGGTTCAAGTCCTGAACCACCTTCAGAGTAAAGCACATGAGGTGCTTAACTCTCCTAACCTCAAACTGAAGGAAAAGTTAAGGCAGTACAATCAACTTATGATAAAGTCGGGAATTTTAACTAAAAAAGCCAAGGCCTTAGGACAACGTAGGGAAGGTCCCTATTTTGGTCGAGCAGTAGGACAAGGTCCTGCAGGAGCAGCAGCAGCAGCAGCTGGGGGTGTAAACAATTCTTTAGAAGACACCGACGACGGCGACGATGATGCTGACCACACTTTCACAGAGACTAGAGACGATCCACCACTTCCTGACGATTCAGACGGAGACAGTGTAGACGAGTTCAAAGGGGAGGAAGGCTTTAAACCTCGTGCAAGAGACAACACAGAGGGTATGGACGCCGACATAAAAGAAAGAATACCTGCAAGTTACAGAACGACTGCTAAAAATCTATACAGAGAATTATCTCGTCACGGAAGTCAAATTTTGAATTGGAACAGAGACGGAGAAATATATGTTAACGGGGAACGTGTGCCTGGAACTGACATAACAGATTTGTTAGCTTTTGCTGCCCGACCAAAGTCTTTGAAAAAGGACCAACCTAAAGGAAGCCAGGTTTTCATGAGAGCAGTTAAAAGGCTGAACCCCACCTTAAAATTTGTCAAAAACAAGTCGGCTTTTGCAGGGCACAGTCCTTCCTTTGCTGCCAGTCCCTTGAAAAGAGCTTCCCCTATAAAGAAGAGGAAAGTAAGTCAAAAAGGAACTGGACGTAAGTTTATATGGCGCACAAGGCTTTGAAAAAAGATGTGCTCAGGTTTTACACAGATCCTAAACAACCTGGAAGTTTCACCAGCGTTTCTAAACTTCAACGTCATCACTTCAAGAAAACAAAGAAAAAAAACATAGAACAAGCTTTGGAAGATGTAGACGCTTACACCAGACACAAACCTTACAAGAGAAGATTTCCAAGAAGAAAAACACAAACATGGGGCATAGACAAACAGTGGCAACTTGACCTCATAGACATGCGAGAATTTTCAAAGGAAAACAAAGGATACCAGTACATTCTAGCGGGAATAGATGTTTTTTCAAGGTATGGTTTTGGACAACCTGTGAAAAGTAAGAGAGCTGATGACGTGACAGAGGCTTTCAAAAAAATGAGCAAAGAAAGAAAACCTCAACAAATTCAAACTGACAAGGGCAAAGAGTTTGTCAACAAAATTTTCAAAAAACACTGTGAAGATCAAAAAATCAATTTTTTCACAGGAGAGAACGACGACGTGAAGTGTGCCTTAGCCGAAAGGTTCAACTCTACCTTACAAGGAAAAATGTGGAGATGTTTTTCTCATTTCAATAACTACAAATGGGTTGACTTGCTGCCCGACTTGGTTAAGTCCTACAATTTGACTTACCACAAAGCCTTAGGAGCTGCCCCTTCAGACATAAATAAAGACAACTCTGAAGTCTTGTTCTACAGGTTGTACGATCAACCTCAAAAGAAAAAAGTTCCTGTCCTTCAGTTGAAGAGAAAAAATCAAGTGCGAATGTTGAAAACAAAGAAAACATTTAACAGAGGGTACGAACCTAACTGGACTGAGGAAATATACACAGTCGACAACATTTCGCCCAAAGGGTACCACCTGAAAGATCTCCTTGGAGAAGAGATAAAAGGAAGCTTCTACGAACCTGAGGTCCAGAAGGTGCAAGTCCGTCACGGAAGACGCTACAACATAGAAAAAATAGTAAAATACAGAGGAAAAGGCAAGAAAAGAGAAGCCTTGATCAAGTGGAAGGGTTATGGAGACAAGTTTAACTCTTGGGAACCTGTTAAAAACATAAACAAATGGCGTTTACCTTAACTTTACCTAGTAACTCATCTATGAACGTTTTTCCTGACAACACTTTAACTAGTTACAATACAATTTTGGCAGAATACATTAACTCTCCTACTCAGTTAGAGTGTGCTCTTCAAGAAATAACCTGTCCTACCACGTGGTACAACGTCAAAGAAGAACCCATCCTCTTGGTACAGGGAGAAAACGACCTGACAAACAACCTCCGCTCTGTAGTAGCTTTATTGAACAAACGCAGAAGAGAATTTTTTCCTCTGGAAAAACCAGGAGCCCATAGTGTCTTCAGTAGAGCTTCAAGCTCTACATCAAATTTATCAGCCCAATCTGCTTTGAAGAGAGGAGTAAAAATAACAAAAAACCTACGTCATGTCAACCCTGTGGGATCGACTGAAACCATTCCTCCTGCTGGTCCTGCAAGTGAAAGTCCACCAACTCCTGCTGCTGCGACTGAGACGCCATCTGGAGGATTCACTTCTAACCAACCCACGCCAGAGAAGGAGGAAAAGGAAGAGGAGGAGGCTGAGGGGGAGCGTGACACGGCAGGCAGAGAGAAAAGGGAAATATCGTCGGCTGTGGCTGAAGTGATGTCTATGGATGACAGGGAAAAAAGGTCTCTTTCTTTTTTTGAAGAAAAGGCCGTCTTCACAGACTCTGCTAATGTTTCTCCGCTCTCTCCCAGTCAGTTACAGGCTGTGAAAATATGTACACGCTTCAAGGAAATTAGCAGATACCTGTCTAAGTATTACTTCAAGGAAGGTAGTATCTACAATATGTTTGCCTTAGAAGGTGTGAACCTGGAAAGCAACTCAGAGTTGATAGGATACTTGAACAGGACCATAAATAAACTACAGAGCATGTTGGTGAGAAAACTAAGAAACTACAGGAAAAACAACAAAGCCACCGTGTTTCACTACAACAAATACACAATGAAAAGTGTAGTTTCCTTGCCTCCTGGTGTGGTCATGCAACTCCCAGAAAACTTAGGGAAACAATTAGGTTTTGACGGAAGTGTTTTCCTAAGTGGAAAGACACAAAGCCCCTACGTGGTAGACCTTCAGTTCAAAAGTCGATGTGCTTTCGTGTACTCTGACATAGTCAAGCACAGTCTTGTGGGTGATTCTAAAGCACCCCTTCTCAGGCAAATCAACATAAATCGCTACAACGGTGACATGCAGACCATAAGTTTCCAGAACTTGATATATCTGCCAGTCACTAAAACCACCTTCAGACAGATAGGGATATACTTAAGAGACAAGACTGGGGAACCTATACCATTTGAAAGCGGATCAGTGTCGGTGGTACTTGCCTTCAGACCTCTTCAAGGATAGGAGTATATTACCATGCTTCACTACTATGGAACACCTCCATACCTGGCCCCTAGGGGTCAGTACGCTGAATACTACAGAAAATCACAGTTTGGGAACGGTGCTTTACCAGCGTACGGTGGCAGGGGCAGACAAAGAGGGCACGGACTTGGTTCGTTAATAGGTGGTTTACTGAGAGGAGCTGTTCCCCTCTTAAGTAAAATAGGACGCTCGGCTGCCAAATCTGCAGGCAAAGCCTTGCTTACTACAGGAGCTGGAGTCTTGTCCGACGTGGTAACAGGAAAAGGCTTCAAGAAAAGTGTAGTTAGGAGAAGTAAAGCTACAGGGAAGAACTTACTCAAAAGGGCTGCTTCTTCTGCTCAAGGATACATAAAAGGTACATCTGAACCTCCTCCAGTCAAACGACGAGCAACCGGCAAGCGCGGAGGACGTAAGGGGCAACGCGGCAGAGGCAGAGGACAAGCTAGAGGAAGGACCTTGTTCTAGTCATGAGTCTCCTTCATCCCAAGGGTCAGGTATGTGCAGTAGGTGAACTAGACCTACACGCCTTGCCTGTCACTCAAAAGGACATATTAAAATGTCAAAAAATAACCAAAACTACCAACAATGCCCTGACTCCACACACTGAATCATTTGACTTCACCTTCGAACCAAGCAACCTGTACACAGACCTCTCAGAAACTGAGCTGTACATGGAACTGGAAGCCGTGGCGGCAGACGGAACAACTCACCTTGCCGTAGGCATAGAAGCTGCTCCAGTCAACAACTTGGCACACGCTCTCTTTGCTTCCTGCCAGTTGCTGATAAATGGGGAGAAAGTCACCGGCAACAATGAAGACTATGGTCTCAAGGCCTACATTTTGGACACAATTTGTTGCAACAAAGAAGACAAAGAGACTCGGTTGAAAGGGTGTCAAAAGTACATGAAAGACACCTGTGGTCACATGGAAGCCAGAGCGGGCGAAAATGCTGGATGGACGGCACGGAGAGCAGAGTTCAGTGCCCGCAACAAGCATGCCTTAGTAATGAAGCCGCACCTGGATTTAATTAAACAGTGCAAGGTGCTGCCTCCGAACTGTGAAATCAAGTTCATATTCGAAAAAAATCAGCCCAATTACTACATGATGCAAGCAGCCGATCAAAACTACTGGGTCAAAATCACCAAAGCTGAAATGACACTTCTCCAAAGATGTGTCGACGACGAGGTGGTGAAAACTCACGTCAGCAGTGTCAGGAATCCACATTGGGGCCCTTTCAACTATCACATAGCCAGGTGTAAAGTAACTAAACACACTTTGGACGGCGGCTCACAAGACTACAGTTGGACTCAACCTGACACTACTCAGATCCCCACCAGGATAGTCTTGTGTATGATAAAGGAAACAGCAGCTGCTGGGACTAAGACAGAAAATCCTTTCAACTGCAGGCATTTCAACGTGAAGGAAATATGTGTGAGATATGACGATCAAAAGTTTGAGTTGAAGACCGACTTCGAAACAGGCAACTGCATCAGAGCCTACAGTCAAATGTTCATAGACAGTGGGCTGTCGGCTTTGGGGCAAGACTGTGGCATAACTTTGGAAGATTTCAAAGATGGATATTCCTTCTTTGTTTTCGACCTCACCCCAGACAGAGCACCTGAAGACAGTCGTATAAATCTCATCAAGCAAGGAAAGCTGGGCATTTCCCTTAGGTTTGCCGCCCCGACTACTCACGCCATATCTGCCGTCTTGTGTTCCTTCTACGACAACAACATCCAACTAACGGCTGACTGTCTTCCTGTCACAGACTACCACATGAACTGAGAAAAAAATGAGAACTTCAGACATAACAGGTGCACTGGGAAACCATCCACACACAAGGCGGTTCTACCTGGGAACTTTTGCCAGTAATCAATGTCCTAAAAAACCAATTCCCTCTACATGTTTCGTCAGTAACACAGATCCAAGCTCTAAACCTGGTCAGCACTGGGTGGCATTTTACGTTTCTCATAACGGGAATGTATTCTACTTTGATCCCTATGGCCTACCTCCGTTTACTATATATCACCAGAGGTTCATGCAAAAGTCGTCAGATGGTCACGGGTCGTTCAGCAGAAAACAAGTGCAAAACTTTTACGCTAAAACGTGTGGAGCCCACTGCATTAACTTCCTCATAGAAACATGTCGGACCAAGGATCCACACCACACTGTGAAAAGGTTTTCTCAGGTCCCCTTCAACTTAATGGACAAAATAGTCAGGCCCTTCCTGAGAAAAAGAGAGAAGAAGAGGCAATGAATTTCGAGATGAGTCCAGAAGAAGTAGCAGTCAAAGCAGACGTGAGCAATCTTTTGGTGAAAGGAAAAGTTAAACGTGAACTGGACGTGATAGACGGGCTTCAGAGCACGGCGGAAGTAATAGACAAGATTCTCATCATCATGGCCGAGTTAATGGACAAAGTGGTAGCCCTGGAGGAGAACGACATAGGAAGAAAGGCCTTGAAGGATTTAATGGAGAGAATGCGGGCCTTAGAGGACCGTAGTCAAAGTCCTACTCCAGCCAAGACCGGGTGCAGTTGGTACTGCAACAAGAATTCATTTTCCATATAATATCCATGTACTCTGCTTGCAAAGCATATCTGATTATAATGATTCATACCTAGCATGTACTCTGATAGGAAGAAAAAAATAAAAAGATTGAATTAAAAAAACCGAGTTGTGTCTTTGTTGCATTTAATCTCATATCAAAATAGTGAGTCATAAGTATTGCGTAAATTCATAGGAACATTGCATCAGAAAATGAGTCATGGTTATTGTGTAATTTGTTTCAAGGATTGCACAATACACCCTCATACGTAGGTCATACGTTTTTGCAAGTAGGTTAGTAGGTCACTTCCGGTTTGTAAGTAGGTCAGCTCTAGGTATTGCACAATTCTTTTAATTTATGCAACTAGGTCAGGTCACTAGGTCAAATGGAATCCAGCTCTCTGATTGGTCGAAAAAACTAGGTCATGACCTTATGACGTCACTTCCTGTCAAATCCAGCCCTCTGATTGGCTGAAACTAGGTCACTTCCGGTCTACCAGTAGGTCATGACCTAGTTAGTAGCTAATCCATTGCGCTCAGTTTGCATGTATATACTACTAGCAGGGATTCTATTAGTAGATATAGCTAAGCCACATATTTCTTTCAATTATTTGTTAAGTAAAATGGAATAGATAATGCAGGAACCTATAATGGGATGAATAAAATCATGTAGAAGTAACAATTGCCTCCTGTTGAACACAGGCTTAATTAAAGCATTAGTAAGTGTTTTTTCCCTGTTATCGCTCAAGCTGACCAGTGCTGTAATTGGCGTCACCGAGCTAAATATAGCCTCAATGGAAGATAAGATAAAGCCAGCTTTATGAGGGTGTCACAAAGAGAGAGAACCACAGCAAGTGGAAGCTTTCTGTTCTGGTAAGGCAACGCGTAGAAAGCCAAGGGTGGAAGACATGTGGAGTAGAGGGGGCTCAGTGGGGGTGGTTGCTTGCTAGTTATTGGTATAAATGGATGATTGTCTCAGAATAGCTCCACTTGTTTTTAAGTATGAAAAGGGGGGAGGTAGTATGGCAGAGAGAAAACAATCATTGAAAAGCCAATTCTTTAGACATTGGAATAATCAATGTGAGATATGCACCCTCTAAGGAGGATTTAGTGCGCTTTTGTTTTTTTTTTTTCATCATCGTGATGAGGCGGAATAGCACTGACGAGTAACTCACCGGTGCTCTATATATATTAATTTGAGTGCATTGCATATTTTTTTTGCAACATCCCACAAACTAGATAACAATGTACATGTACTAAATATATGAACTGTTTAATATGAATATAGCTGTGTCTTGTATTGGCAACAAAACTGTTCTCTCTATAATAATCTCACCTTGATTAGTTACCCCTACTCCCCTAATAATAATCCTATAGTAACCCCCCAACCTGTGATTGGGTTATGGTTATGCATCATTGCCCAATAACTGTTTGTGGTGCCACCAGATGGCGCTGTGTCTATTTAACACCCCCTGGTAGATGCCAATAAGACTAATCTAATAAGGGGCTAATAGTAGGCTTTAACTGTGGTAGCCCCGGAGGCAGGGAAGGGCTAAATTGACCGTTATGTAACCTGCTAAACATGCCGCATGTCGGGGTTCAAAGGTAGACACACAGCAGAATCTAGGCCAGCACTCAAAACTAGACTATCCATTTACTTAGCAAATGGATAATGCACACCAATCACGTCTCAAGTTGTCCATTAATCCTTTTTGCCCTAAGGGTCCATGTCCCTGGTGCATCATGAAGAGCCTATAAAGAGGCATCAGTCCCATATGGTCAGTGCGATACATGCTTGCTCAAGTGGTGGATCCAGGATTTGAAGAAGGAGGCACGGTCCAAAAGGCGGGAGCGCATCCCTGACTTTTGAGCAAATTTTGGGGTGCAGAATAGGCAACTTTAAAAGCTCGGGGGAAAAGGAGGGGATACGCGCCCCCACGCCCCCTCTAAATCCGCCCCTGTGCTGAGATCTATATCTCAACATAAAAGGTTTGATTTGAATAGGCTTTAACAAACCAAACTGAGCAGCATCGACCTCCTCATTTATTCCCCTTCAATATTAAATAGGACAGAAGATGTATGAATGTGAAAAACCTACACCCATTGGCTCTATTAACTGTGAGACGGTATCCTTTAAAAGCTTCACATACATAACTGATGTGTTAGCATACTGTATTTGTCTTGTTGCTTACTAACAAGACTGCGATTCTGGCTCAGGTCCATTACTATACACCTTACCTGCACACACACACCAGTAGGTGTATGGTGATGGGCACCGATCACACATCGACCTAAGCTATTGATCTATATCTCCTCCATGGTGTCCAAGGTGGCTGGTGGTGAATGTGTATGTGTGTGTGGGGAGGGGGGTCACAGTTATTGGCACCATACATGCAGGGCAGCAGTATGGGGAGTGGCAGGAAGGATAATTATATTGGTTTCTAGTTTTATTCCCCACATCAACCATGTATTCAGTGCAGAAATCATGTAGTCATAAGATTTTATAAACATCCAATTATTCGATCTTCCAGGTGAATCCATTAACTTTGTAATGTCACTAGCATACTAGACATTATACCCTGGAAGTTGCGAGATTCTACCATTCCAATATTGATTGGAGCTCATAGGGAGGCTACAAGAGTGATTAATACTGATATGCCCCTCTAATTTCTACATGATGATCTTAGGTCGGCCTACCTATACCTCACACCCCTGGCCATTGAACCCACATTGCCTGTTTGGACCTCCATTCCTCAAGGAGCTACACAGGGCGGCAGTTAATCCCATTATGGTCAGCACTTTATGGTTTTGGATTAAGCTGATTGTGACAGAAGATCAGGTATCAGTTACACAGCTACACAAAGCGGCTTAGTGAGAATACACCAGGTAACTCCTACATTATCACACCTGTTTAACCCTTTAAGAGAAGCATATAGTGCTGGAATACTATGCTGCCCCCTATGGCAGAATGGTGAATTCATGCAACGCTGGTACCTTATGGTAAGTACATAATATCAAATGGTTGGCAGGATGCAGCAATGTGCCATTGAAAAGCTACTGATCACTGCTGCATCAGTGCATCATAATGCATCATGCCGTCCATCACGGGTTAACATAACCATTGCACACCCTGCCCTAGCCATCTCAGTGCCTACCTATGTAATGGCACATAATGGGCTAATTAGGCAATAAATGGGGTGGGACTCATCAATGTTTATGGCAGGCCTGTGTGTTATTGGCACACCTTAACGAGGGCCCCCTATGAATTGTCCGTCTGGGGTGGCTACTGTGATTAATAGAAGGATGATCCAACCTCTGACAGAGGTTGGTCATAAGATATTTACTATGGTTTGGCTTAGGACAAGTCCTATTCCAATGGTTTATCCTAATTATTGGACAGCACGTAAGAGCTATGAGTGAGCTAAGAGGGTATTTTCCACACAACTTCCAACTTTCATCCACTTCTGTTAAGTGTGTTGATCCTTTTTCTTTTATTCGGGCCTAAATCCTATTGTGGACCGTCTCATTGCAGCTGTTTTTCTAATAAGTACAAAAGAAAACATCTTAATGGAATATAGCATAAATATGGCAGCACAAGGGTGGTATATTGACGAATATTGCACGAGGCCGTTAGGCCGAGTGCAATATCGTCAATATACCACCCGTGTGCTGGCATATTTATGCCATATTGCATTTATACCACCTTTTCCTCCATTTTGTATTAATTTCTTACCTGATATCCACAGAATATAGCCACGAGAAGGCATTTTGTAAAAGCAAGCGATACGGCCTGGGTCAGCGCTCTGCGCGAAGCCATTGTTTTGGTTCCTTGCCGGGAGAGGTACCGCTGTGTATACAGTCACTTTTCGTATGGAATCCAACCATGACAAGTCTTCAAATTAATACATACACATCCTTAGATAGTCTAGATGATCCCTCCATATGTATTATGTCCAATATATTCAAAATAAAGGAGAATCCATTGATTTTCCAAAATGGTCCGAAATTTTCGCCATGTTCCTCGTACGGCGAGCGGATGACCTTTATCTACATCCGGGCCACTGACACACTTTCGCCGAACAAGGAGGCGGGTGGGAATGGCCGGACCGCGACTCGCTTACGATGGAAAAATCATTGGATTCTTATTTATATCGAAGAAAATGGAGAAAATTAGCACGCATTCCTCGTCTATGGATCGAAAACTTCTTGGAACTTTGATATTATAACATGTCATGGTTGGATTCCATACGAAAAGTGAGTGCAAACATAGGACAAGGACCCCAGGTTAGAACTTATTTACCTTCGCATTGGGTTTCATCACCGTTCAGTGTAGCGCAATGGCTAAGGCCTTCGCCTACCACCACTGCGGCCGGGGTTCAATCCTTGTACGAGTTTGGACGATTTTTCACCTTGAAACAATGGCGAGACTAAATTTCTATGTCCGCCAGCGTCTCCCAAAATATTCTAAGTCCAACTTGACCTCGAAAAAGTATATCCAAAAATCCCAAAAATGCACATGTGCGTATATGCTCTCATAATGCACTGGTAGGACAGGGCATAACAGTAAGGGAGGTGCCAGAATAGTGGTATAAGAGTATGTATTGTGGTCATATTGATATGAGTTTTTATATGAAAGTTGTGTTCCTCCTTACCCCCTATGGACTATAACCCAAACAACCCTTAACTGCAATGTCATCACCCACAAACTCCAAACTCTCCTTGGCCCAGGTCCAATAAAATGGATGTACCATCATCATATTAGCTCAACCAATCAGAAGTGACGTTTCATGCGGTCACGCACAGAAACAGAGTGGGGCCAATACAGGAACAAGTTGAGAGAGGCATCAAAGTGATGGGGTCTCCGACCCCCTCCTCTTCATCTCTTTTAGTAGTGGTACTTCCCTGTGTTCAAGTATTAATGGACCGATATACATGTGTAGAGTTCATCTGATGGCGTTCCCATTCCTCTAGTTCAGTTGCAATCTATAGGCAGTGCCTTGGCGGCTTACAAGTTGTTCAATGTTGGCTGTAATAGGAACTGTGTGTTCAAATGAAAATATTACAACTGAAGAATGATATTGGTTTTCAAATAAGGAATGGTGGAATGAGTTCATAAACCTTTTTGAACCACAGATAGGACTCATGATTATCAGAATAAATAGCCTAGGAGGCTCTTTACTGGACCCCCAATTGCTATTGGATAATCTGCAACATTTTCAATATTATCAATTTTGAGTTTCCATCCAGCCTATCGTTTTACACCTTTCTGTAGATAATCAGATATATTATTCCTAATATAACATAGGGTCATTACGTTGTCTCTCCTAGGAGACAAATATAAGCCAAGGTTGGCCAAGATCCAATACATGATAAATTCTACAAAATTGAAATCTCATGAAAAATAATCTGGCTCCTGTTAGCAATCTGGAGTGGCCTCCATAATGGGGGTCTATGTTAGAGCACATTGTACAATAAAAAAAAACGAACATCCTCTCCATCAGAGTGGAGGTTTCGTGACGAAGATTAATTCGGGGCATGTTCACATATTATCGCCCATGGTGCTATTACAAGCCTGGGTTGGCAGCATCCATAATATCACCCACCCCATACCCCACACACCACACACCACACACCACACTCCTCACCCCACATCCCATGCACTCTCAGTAACCCACCCCCTTCTACCACCCCCTGTTGCTATACTTAGACATTTCTTGCTGACGTAAGCACGTCTAGGTCTCAGCCTACCAACAGGTCCAAAGCAGGCTGCCCATCACCTGTTAGCCCCCTAGTTGCCATGACGACGGGTGCAGATACCACTGCTTGCATTCGCCTGGTTGCTAAGAGACCAGTGGTGGTGCTAAGGGTGGTGGTAGTGGTGGTGAAGGTGGTGCTAGTGGAGGAGGTGCCCAGCGGGGCGGGGGGTTGGGGGGTAGGTGTGCTGGTGACAGGGTGCCGTGGCGGCATGGTAAGGGTGAGAATAACATGCAAGCCATGAACATTCTCTGGCCCTTTTTACCCATCTCACCCCCTTGTACTGACAACCTGAAGATGGTCTTGAAGGTCCCCTTTCCCCACTAAGTGGTGCTGGCCTGGTTTGACACTGTCACAAAAACCTGTTCTTAAAATTCAAATAGCTCCTAGTGTGGCCTCTTTTCTTATCTCTTATCTGTCGAGGAGTATTTTCGATATTTTCTGTTATTTCTTCAGACTGGCATTTACCAAAATAAACCTAGCATATGCTTTATCATGTTCTTATTACATATCACTGAACACCTTAAGGTGTTTGCTTGCTAGCTCTGATTATAATCCACCATGAAACGCAGTGCAGCACTTCTTGGCATTAAAATTGGTATTGACCTTCTTTGGAAATTCAAAGATCTACACTGTGGTTATAGATACAAACTTAATACAATAACACTGCAAAATACAGCTAATTAATCCAACTACAAAACTGTTGCTGACTCTACAAGGTTTGTACATGAAGAGCCCCGGAACAGCCCAAATGGACCTAAACTACAGCACTGTAGGGCCGACTGTAGCAGTCGTACGCTGAATTAGAAACATGACTGAATTATTGATGTCATATGGGAGAAGAGAGCAATGTTCTCACAGCCCCACCAGAACAGTGCGCAGCACATACTATGGACATTTATAATTATGTTTCATTCAGGAATTCAGCTTGTACTGATAAGAACTAATCTCTCATCGCATTCGCCTCGATTTTATCTCTGAATATCATTATAGGAGGAGGAAATGCAGGGGTAAAGGTAATTGGGAGTTGTGAGCAAGCAGGCACGGTTGTTTGCAGATATTGTGAGCTTGCAAGCAGGCAAGGGTATCTAAGTAGACAGGTATTATGGTCAAGCAGGCAGGGGTATTTAAGTAGGTAGGTATTGTGAGCAAGGAGGCAGGGGTATCTATGTTGGTACACTGCAAAAATGGTGTTTAGGTTTTAAACATGTTTAGGTCTAAACACGTTTAAAACCTAAACATATAGGTCAGTTAGGTGTCTCATCGAGTACACATTTAGAAAATGAACACTTTTATTCTAACTACATAAACATTTATGCTAAACATGTTTAGATGTTTAGAGTTGAAACAGTTGAATAATAGGTGTTTAGATTTAAACATCAATATGTTTAGATACTTGGATATTGAATACACACCAGGTAGCAGCACTACCTTTGAATGGGCTATCTGCGCACAGTTATAATCAATTGTTGTGACAAATGTCCCCACATCCCATGTTTATCATGGTTTCATTTCATGTGAATGTCATGTGAATAGAAAGGGCAATAGAAAATTGATTAGATTCACCTAATGCCACCAACATTAGCATAAAATAATCAATAAGCTCCATGACTGACACCTATTTGATGTTATTCTGGAATAGATAAGGCAATGTCCTTCCTGCTAAGCTGTTGTACTTTCTCAAGTCTCTCATTCTGATGCAGTGTGTAATACATGTACACGTATAAAGCTGTGGCTGACATCTTTGGAGACTTTGACAAGTAAATACCTGCTGATATCCTCCCAGTAAATGAGAAAACAAACAAAATATATTTCTTTTTTTTAATGCATACTTGTCTGCAAACCTTAACTCTCCATCAAATCATTTAAACATCTAAACACAAAAATTCATAAACACCTAAACACAAAAAATCATAGATATCTAAACACAAAGTTTTAACCTAAACACCTACATTTCTAAACACTTGAGCTGAGCACATTGTTTGGCTAAACATGTTTATGAAATTAATGTGATTACAAAAACGTTGCAAGAATATGTTTAGAATTGTGTTTAGGATCTAAACACCATTTTTGCAGTGTAGGCATTTTGAACAACCATCGAGGGTGTTCAAGTAGGTAGGAATTAGAAGTAGGCAGGGGTTTCAAAGCAGGGAGGAATTATGAGGGAGCAGGCTGGGGTATGTATGTGGGCAAGTATTGAGTCCAAGCTGGCAAGGCAATTAAATGGGCAGGAATTGTGATATCAGGCAGGGAGGAATATTTAAGAAGGCAGGAATTACACTTAGCAGAATTAGGCAGTCAAGTATGTCTTGATAAGCAAATATATAGATATAATAGACAACCTAAGTAGGACTATCTCAATTGCCTAGGTGTGTGTACACTAGACAGGTATATAAAAAAAATGGGTTTTTTTATCTGCAGCAGGCATGCCTATCTAAATAGCTAGATAGGTGTAGAAGAAATCAAAATGCAGTTTGCCAGGCATCTGCAACAGTGTCTAAACAGATCGGTATATGAAGTACTAAACAGTTTTTGAATCGTGGTTAGCAAGGAATATTATAACCAGGCAAGAATGTGCAATAGGAAAGAGTATCTAAATAAAGAGGTATGTGCAGTAGAAAGGAGTATCAAAACGGGCAATAGCTAAAAAGACAGGTGTGTGTAGGGCACAGGCGGGGATAGGCAGGGCAGATGATCAAGGCGCAAGGCCTGTCCACTGCCGATATGAATGGGTTGTGTCTAGGAGGTGATGAAGTAGGTGTGGGGCCATGGCGCCAGCCCTCACCCCTAACCCCCCTCCCCTCCCCCCTCCCCTCCTCCCCATCCTATACATCTCCTCCAGGTGCCGATGGCACCTCAGACATGCGCACAGCACGCCCTCATTACCATGATTCAATCGGTCCTCTCAGACCAATCCATCGGTTACATCTGCAACCCAAGTCAACTACATCCCCCCATCTCCATAGCCTTTATCTATATCTCAATTCTCCTAGGTTAACCCCACCCCCCACACTAGATGATTGGTCTTGGTAGTTCCTGGAATAATTCAGACCAATCCATCGGTTACATCTGCAACCCAAGTCAACTACACCCCCACCCCATCTCCATAGCCTTTATCTATATCTCAATTCTCCTAGGTTAACCCCACCCCCACACTAGATGATTGGTCTTGGTAGTTCCTGGAATAATTAATAGGTTTTCTGCCTCTACTGTCTTGTACAAGGTGAAGCAGCCAAACCGCCTATGAGAGTCATATATCTCAGTATAATCTCAGTATAACCCATGGCACTGTAGATACATACAGAATAAACCTGGAGGCTGGCTGTAGTACGTCTGAGTAGGGCCAGAAATATGTACTTTAACGTGATTGATCTGAAGAAGCAATTCAAGTAGCATTACGTAGAGGGTATGTTTTGTGGATTGGCAATAAATTAGCCCATCTTATAAATAGAATAGCAAAATAAATGGAAGATAAAAAAGAGTAAAATACACGGGCTAATAGATCAAGTGAAGAAACAGGTAGCGGCAGATGTGTGGCTTAAGTGCTTTAGATTGAGAAGCTGTTATTTTCTCACTTAACTTAAGGGAGGGATTCTGGAACCTTCACACTAACAAGCCTAACAAAGGCAGCTTTGTGATAGTGCCTCTCCCACCAGACCCCCTCTGTGCATCCACCCCTTGGTCTCGGTTGTAATGGGTAGAGACTTTAGAGCCGGAGAGAGCTTTTACCCTACCGGAAGTGCCTGAAGCCTTGGTGTCTTCCGCTCTACACCCCCCCGTGCACAACCACCTTCAGCATCCCTCTGAGAGTTCTATTTATAGTATACACTGTAGTGCTGCTTGTAAGATTGAGTTGTAAGGCTTCCAAACACAATATTTAGATACAATTTCAATGCGCTCGGGATTTAGAGTACCTTACTAGATTGGTTTACCCATTGTCAAAAATCATATTTCTACATGATCATTTAGTCATAATAATTTTACAATGCATGTTTCAGAAGTCCAAAATAGTAGGCAATGAGACAACAATAAACTATGTAAATGGCCTTAATTGAATAACAAGGTGGACTCTCATCCAGGTACAACAAAAATGAATTGCAAAGCTAAATGTGTAAGCTATTTCTTTCCCATATGGGTGTGTGAACGCATGCGAATGAGAACTAGTTGTCTTCTCTCTGAATTTGTAACCAGCCTTGTTATTGGTTGGTTTCTCGCATGGCAGAACTGGTAATAAAGGGGTTCATTTCCGGTTGTGCTTTAGCTACTAAGTAGATCGGAAATGGAACCGCCTCCGGAATGGCTTGAAATTGGAGTATAGTGAGTTAGGGGACTGTTAGCCTAGAGTGTGTCTATGATAAGGGTGGGGATGTTCCCATGTCCTGTTGTTCCCTTTGCCATCATATCATAGCACTCAGACAATGCTCAACAAAATAATTTTTTATATATCAAGTGACCTTATAATGTTGACTATTAGGGACTATTATATGATATTAATATATTCACTAAAGTCTATGAATCCTGACCTCCGTATTATATTATCCATCAATCATAGTTTTTGTGTTTTTTTTGTGTTTTGTTTTTGTTTTGTTTTTTTTTTAATGAGAAAAGTAAACCTTTGGTTGTAAACTAGCCTCATGGGCAGCTCATCCCTGAAGGTGAGTGACTCATACAGACATTCTTCTGCTCACTGACCCCGAGCTGCTCCCAATAACAACCAGTGGTACTGATGTATTGGCTCACCATTCTATGTAAGTAACCATACAGAGCAGATGCTTCCCAGGGGTGTAAGTAGAGAATCCTTTCTCTGTGGCTTCACACTAACCATCAGGCACCTTTGTCTTGCGGCACAAGTGTTAGCAGCCAAGCGGAAAAGGTCATCCTAGAATCCAGGTAGGGGTGCCATCGGAGTTTTTCCCTCTGGAGACTTAGGGGCCAGGTTGTATACCAATGCAGATTTTGACAAATATTTCCCATCAACCTCCAGTGTTCTTCACTGCAAGTCCATGCCCTCTAGATATGTGAATGCTTTGACACCAGCTAGGACCTTCAGGTGTTATGCTATCTCTGCTTGGTTAATCCTGCATATTTTACTTATAAATGAACTATATTTCCCGACATATTACATCAGAGTTTCACAACCCTACAACATTGCCACCCGATGTAGAAGTGTTGTACAGTGTAATATTCTAGATTATGAAATCGCACTTACACTAATTAGAGAACTATGTAGACCGCCACAGAGTCTACACTGTGCTGCAGGGACCCTTCTGGGTCAAATAGAACTGCAGTCAACCCATTTGCTGTGGCCTCGGAAAAAAATGGGCTTAGCTATAGAGTTGATGGTGATATATAATCTTTTAAACTATGGTTACAGAACGTCCACCTCTTTTTATTTTCTTTTGTTCCTGTTATTTAACTCTGAAACGGACGAAAATGCAAGCCCCTGCTTGGGGTACCCTTTCTGGATGGCCGCTAATGCATCTTCCCCTTGTCCAATCAGACCTGCTGAGGGCTGTACTAACCGCAGGTCATGCTCTCTGACTTCCACAAAGGGCGTAGACATGGTCACGTCACTTAAGGTCAGAGGTCCAATGGTAGTAATCGGGAGGTCAGACCTGGTGTATGCTGAGAACGTCCTGCTGACAGAAGTCATCGGGTAGTAGGAAAAATCAATTTGTCTGTAGTGATGGACGTACATGCCCCTCGGGGGTGTAGTGAGAGGGGATTGGTTGCCATTGATTTTAGATAACGTTAAAGTCAATCACAAGATAGACGTCTCTATCAGTTGAGTCAAAGTTAGGTGCACAATGTAGGCCTAGTATTGCTGACGGGACTCAGTGGGCACAGAACACTGATTCGATGTTGATAACTAGTTGGTAAACGTTGATCAACCACTTGTCAAATTATATTTCAACGATCTATGCCCATCGAAATCTTTATTAGCAAAAGTATTATAGAAACCGTTTTATCTATTACAAACGGATGGTTCTAACAAGGTCCAGTCCCCTCCGATATGTAAAGGTCAACCCCTGTAGCTTGAGAAGTTCATCACATAAAAGAAATGTATATCTCATTCACAATATAAACTTATATTGACGGAAATAGCCATACAGCGTTCTGGCCCATTAAGTTAATTACCATTTTAATAGCATGAGTTTACATTGAACTATTCGCAGTATTATGCCTTCAGATACAATTTAGGCGACCTACATACCATCGCCCTCCCAACCAGAAAGCTATGAACACGAGGACAGAAAACCCTCCAGTTAAAAAGGAGATGCCTTCTGAGTTTCCATGACAACGTTTCAGCTCGGGCAGACGACAATGAGACGGTCCACTTTGTTAGGCAGAATGTCCACCAGTTGGACTTTCTCACACATAGCCTCAAACCAAATCGTTACCTACAAAGGCTGGCCCATTACGCAGCCGCAATGAGAAGCACTGGGTTCTTCCAGCTTCCGGCCTTTTGAAATTGTTCGGATGTCTTTGGAAACTCATGATCGATGCGCGACTCTGTGTTGTTGATAAAATGCTATCAGACTTTTATCAAGAACGAAGACCTGGATCCAGACTATCATTAATCAAAATGTAGGGGGAGTGCATGGGGGATGGGACAGAGCCAAGCCTGTGCATGGTGGGGTAGGGAAAGGCGCATTGATTTTTCATCTCGGAGCGTGATGAGGCGGAAGGCCAGTGGCGGTGTACACATCCGCCAGAGGAGGCCTGTTTCAGGCTAAGAATAGTCCTTGGCCGCGACCTCGGCCATAATCGCTGCTGGTGACATCTAGTGGTGACAGTAGTTATCGTGCGTCTCATAGAGGTCACCACCTATACCGTTAGATCATAAAGCGTATCAAAGCTCTCTACACTGCAAAAATGGTGTTTAGATTTTAAACATGTTTAGGTCTAAACAAGTTTAAAACCTAAACATATAGGTCAGTTAGGTGTCTCATCGACTACACATTTAGGAAGTGAACAGTTTTATTCTAACTACATAAACATTTATGCTAAACATGTTTAGATGTTTAGAGTTGAGACAGTTGAATAATAGGTGTTGAGATTTAAACATCAATATGTTTAGACACTTGGATGTTGAATCCACACCAGGTGGAAGCACTATCATTGACTGGACTATCTGCACACAGTTATAATCAACTGTTGTGACAAATGTCCCCAAATCCCATGTTTATCATGGTTCCATTTCATAGAATATCATGCAAATAGAAAGGGCAATAGAAAATTGACTAGATTCAATCATACCACCATCATTACCATAAAATAATCAATAAACTCCATGACTGACACCTATTTGATGTTATTCTGGAATAGATAAGGCAATGTCCTTCCTGCCAAGCTGTTGCACTTTCTCAAGTCTCTCATTCTGATGCAGTGTGTAATATATGTACATGTATATATCTATACCTGTGGCTGACATCTTTGGAGACTTTGACAAGTAAATACCTGCTGATGTCCTCCCCCCCTCAGTAAATGAGAAAAGAAACCCCAAAATATATCTCTGTTTTTTAATGCTTACATGTCTGCAAACCTTAACTCTCCATCAAATCATTAGACACCTAAACACAAAAAATCATATATCTAAACACAAAAGTTTTAACCTAAACACCTACATTTCTAAACACTTGAGCTAAGCACATTGTTTGGCTAAACATGTTTAGGAAGTTAATTTGATTACAAAAACGTTGCAAGAATATGTTTAGAATTGTGTTTAAGAGCTAAACACCATTTTTGCAGTGTATGTGTCCTCCTAACCACTCTCTTAGTGCATTATCCTCAGCATCACATCACTCCCACACTCTCTCTACCTCTACCTCTGCCAAGCTCATCCAAGCTGGCGACTAAACATCTTTTGCTGCACCCCCGGGGTGTGCTTAGCTCCTCTGACGTCATAGCGGGCAAGGCGGATAATGCAGTACCATTTCAGGATGGAGTGGGTTGTGCCGTGGGGGATGCCTAAAAGGATGCTTGTTGTCTAATCTACTTACTAGAAACCCTTTAAAGGCCATGCGATGCCTTGAGTGCCATGCACCACTGCATTGGTGCACCATACTGACCCCGGAGTGTATCTATTCTTTATTGTCAGCATGATGCATGAATGTAGAATCACCAGAGCTGCATAACTATTATGCATCATGAAAACCAGTGGATATGATGCAGGTCAGCGGATATGATGCATGTATGCAATATGCAGCCCTAAACGGTAAAGCATGGAGTAACCAGGATACACTGCCCTGCTTCACTAGATGGGTGCAGAAAAAAAGCGAACAGCCCCGAGCCTACAATCGTGAACCAATCAGACCAGTTATTGAAGGCAATGGGTTGTAATCTAGCCTATAAACACCTACACGAATGTATTCTAAAAATCCATATTTAGAGTTTCTTCTCGGGGTCAAATGTAGGGATATCGATGCTACTACATGTATTGGAAGTTCTCGATGCATCTAAATGGTTACGCTTATGTACCTTCCGTAAAGCCAGACATTGATGTGGGAGATTTGGTATGTGTACGCTGCTTATGTCTAATTCCATACACAACAGACCTATTTTTGGGTGATGTGTCATGGTGAGCCTAGTGCTTATGCCCAATTCCATATACCACCCCATGACTATTGTGTTGGGTTATATACAAGTCTGGTTTGTTGGGTTATAACAAGCCTGGTGTGTATGCCCTATTCCATATACTACTACACAACTGGTGTGTTGGGTTATAACATGCCTGGTGTGTATGCCCTACTCCATAATTATACTGCTACACAACTGGTGTGTTGGGTTATAACAAGCCTGGTGCCTATGCCCTACTCCATATATTGCTACACAACTGGTATTTTGGGTTATAACACGCCCGGTGCATATGCCCTACTCCATATACTACTTTATAACATG
This sequence comes from Acholoe squamosa, assembly GCA_949317995.1. Classification (NCBI taxonomy): domain Eukaryota; kingdom Metazoa; phylum Annelida; class Polychaeta; order Phyllodocida; family Polynoidae; genus Acholoe; species Acholoe squamosa. The sequence goes on from OX439049.1 coordinate 41,794,054, forward strand.
TGTTGGGTTATAACAAGCCTGGTGCTTATGCCCAATTCCATATACTACTGCACAACATGTATTAGGTTATAACAAGCCTTGTGTGTATGCCCAATTCCATATACTGCTCCACAACTGGTGTGTTGGGTTATAACAAGCCAGTTGCCTATGCCCAATTCCATATACTACTGCACAATGTGTGTTGGGTTATAACAAGCCAGATGCTCGTGTCCAATTTCATATACCTACTTCACAATGTGTATTTTGCTAGAACAAGCCTGGTTTATATGCCCAATTCCATATACTACTACACAACTGGTCTGTTGGGTTATAACAAGCCTGGTGTATATGCCCAATTCTATATACTGCTACACAACTGGTTTGTTGGGTTATAACAAGCCTGGTGTATATGCCCGATTCCATATACTACTACACAACTGGTTTGTTGGGTTATAACAAGCCTGGTGTGTATGCCCAATTCCATATATACTACTACATAACTGGTGTGTTGGGTTATAACAAGCCTGGTGTGTATGGACAATTCCATCTACTACTAAATAACTGGTGTGTTGGGTTATAACAAGCCTGGTGTGTATGCCCAATTCCATATACTACTACATAACTGGTGTGTTGGGTTATAACAAGCCTGGTGTGTATGCCCAATTCCATATATACTACTACATAACTGGTGTGTTGGGTTATAACAAGCCTGGTGTGTATGCCCAATTCCATATATATACTACTACATAACTGGTGTGTTGGGTTATAACAAGCCTGGTGTGTATGCCTAATTCCATATACTATTACATAACTGGTGTGTTGGGTTATAACAAGCCCAATATATAGCACATTTCAGAACGGAACATCACTGGTTGGGACCCTAGACTAGATGACTGATACTTTTTTCAGTGTTAGTTTATAACATAGTGCTTATTATTGTATTCTGATGGTGGTCTGGTAAATGTGGCTACCCCTATACCGCCAGCACTTTCCATTATGGAGATGTTTCGAATTTCAATGTGGGCGTTGGTATTGGATCTCTATTTTGATATTCATTCTCTGAAAGAAAAAAGAAACAGAGAGAACAAGAACTGCATCAATAATTATAAGCGACCCACTGGATTCGTGTCTGGGATAAAGTTACGACTCGCATAATTTCACTGTTTGAACATGTTATTGTCAGTGCCTGTGTTATTTTCATGAATTCATTGGGGATTCTTAAAAACTGCGTGATTTCATTCCTTTTTAAGTCCGCTTGATGACTAACAATGTATACATAACATTGCATACTCTAGATATGGCAGCAGAGAGTGGGACACTGGTGGCTCCTGCCCCACTATCAGATAGTCTACTATCAGACATGTGCATATATGTATGAGGATTCCTGTCCAATAATATCAGACATCGTACTGAATTGCCACCCCTTCAACTCCCATAGTGCACCTAGCAACCATTCACACCTCCGCTCTCAGTTTGCTAAATGAGGGAGAATGAGTTAACCTTTGTGAGTTGATTATACATTATTTATGTGTTGATGAGGTCACAATCTATTGGCCTTTTCATTTCCCTTCATTTCGAAGTAAAGGTTTAAGATCCAAAGATATGAGTTGTATTCTACACATGGATGAAAGGGATCTGTTGTTATATTTGGGTCCGCTTTCACATTCGGATCATACACAACTAGCCTAATCCTCCCAACCACCTCTGCAACCTTACATCCACAACCTTAACCCTTGCTCACATGCTATGCATCTCCACTCTCCTTCCTCCCCCTGCCATCCATTGCATCCCCACAACAGCAGACGGCAATCGCCCTGTTTTGGCGCCAAAGCGCGCCCCCTGCCGGGCAGCGCTCGATACACTCGGGCGTCGATAGAGGGTGGGTCGGCTGCGTCTGTTTTCATGAATAACTCTTGGTTGTACTTAGGTCCACATGACAACAGGACAGTAGTGCCGTCAGGTCGCCACCAGGGGTATCTATATAGGCCCCTTTACACGGTATTATCTATGGCCCATTTGCACAACGCACACCAGGACGCGTCGATGCGTTTACATTATTGGGATTATGGGCGTCTGCCATCCATTATGGGCCAATGCATTATTGTGATCAGCCATTCAATTTCATGTTGGGCTGGCCGATCCTTTTTGGTTTATGAGCCATAGTTTATGTTTGACATAATGCTGGCTTTTAATTTCCCTCACTTTATGGCCCTTAGTGGACACATTGTATAGGCCGCTAAAATGCTCGGCAATATGCATGGGTTGCATCAATGGCACATGTAGCTAAGCATAGATAACAGATAGATAACTGGCCGGTAGGCATTAAAGGTAAATGGAGGATCAAGGAGATTGATGCTGATACCATGAGTAGACACATGGATATTACAATCATGCTATCTGCCCTCCTTACTTATCATTGTATAATCTAATACAGTAAATTAGAAATCAAACTGGATATTTTCTGGGTCCGATTCCTACTGCAGTCAAAGAAAATGTGCTTGGAGTGGGAGAGAAAAGTTATAAGCCAAGTCATCATTGCCATACCTGATACATAGTGTTTGAGTGGAAACGTTCCTTTAAGGAAGATCAGTAATACTTATTGGGGACACACTGAAAACCCGCCGCTATTGGAAAGTCGTCATATATGACGAGTTTAGGGTCGTCAGATGGTCGTCAGGTCAATATGACAACCCTAAGTTGTCATATTGACCAACTTGGCTCTATTGCTAGTCTGGGATTTTGCCATGAGAGGTCCCTACTATGCATTTCTATAATACAAACGATGTGACATGTGATGCACATTGAGCATTGTCTTTACAATGCTCTTGTTGTACAGTCTGCTATGAGAAGGAGAATGTGGACAATTTTTGATACAAATGTAGCAGTGAAAGTGGGGAATTTCTGATTAGAAAATCTTGAAAAAGATGGATCATCCTGGTAATCACACCTCTCTTATGGATATTGCTAGAGTATGATCACTTATTTGATCGTACCTAAGATATAATACATGTAGATGAGTGAACTCACAATATACTACACTATAATGTATCAATGAAGCCATGACAGTGGGTTGGGCATATACCCAAAGTTAACTCTTTAATGGTGGGTGAGGTAACGAGATGTAACTAAAGAAATGATATTGCGAAAATGGAAAAGACAAGACAATACTGATGACCTAAAGTCGTCATCTATGACAACCCCCTGATGACCTAAAGCTGTAGTTTAGGGTATTGTCAACCTGAGCACCTAAAGTCTTCACTATTGACGACTTCTGGATCCCATAAGTTTTGAGTGCATCTTCGATGGGCCCTGATACGATATCTGCAGATAACATTGCAGGATGACATCAAGACAATCTGAAATGGCCTAGAATAGACTTATTAACCGAATGCATGTGCCAACATGGTGGATTGATTCTGTGAAATTTTGGTGCACATTGAGACATCAGATATTTTTCTTGGCAACGTTCTATGAATATATTTCGCAATGGTTTCTCTGATAGCGATGAATCCTCATTAACCCTACTCTCGATGTGCAAACTCCAATGTAAAATCGTTTGTAAGTAACACCGTTTGTACAATGATTGTAATCGGTATTCAGGTATCATCAAGTGAAGTTCTCAGATAATGTTATGACGCAAACCGCAAACTTCAAAGTTGAAGTAGTTAAGTCTCAAGATACATGCATGTCTGATATACACACAAGAAGGTCATTTGTACATATAATAGCTTCTTCCCCTTCCTCCATCCCTATATATACTACCCCACTCCACCTCTCCCCACTGGGGACCAGCCCCTGGAGAAGCACAGCACACCGCAAGCGGAAGGCAGGGCCAAATCACGCGATAACTCTCACGCGATAACTCTCACGTGAGGAGGCGAGATCTGAGTCTCTCAGCGCCCCGGAAGCAGATAGCGGTGGTCGCTGGGGCTTCGGGCGACCGGAAGTGGTGTGCTGCGCAAGTGTGAAGCGTCCCAAGGGGGGGGGGGTGTATTGGCTGTGTTGCAATGGGGGGGGGTGGATACTATCCTATAGTGAGGGTAGGTACCAGTATAAGGGACACAGGGGAGCTAGGAAGGAGCGGAGAGTGGGGACGGGGGTGACATGAGCAGGGGTGTGCAGGGTTGGCTGTAGTTTGCACACAGCCATCTGGTAGATATAATACGTAGTATCCTGATCTAGTTGTTTGGTGAGGGTAGAAGGGAGGAGTGGTGGAGGAGGGAGGCTGGGGGATGGTAGGAAAGATGAGGCTGTTATGGATGTGGCCCCTGGCAGTGCCCAACATGGCCGGCCAAATGGATGTATTGCGGTTACCATGGAAACATGGGAGGCCCTCCTCCCTCAGAGAAGTATACCTCATCTGCTGGTGTTTTGTTCACCAACTAGCGGCAAACAATGTGAACGCCATAGACCAATTCCCTCTATCATGTCCAACATGGTCTAGAATTAGTTTCCTCTTCGTTTTGCCATGGATATCAAACACTAGGCGCTTGAAGAGACAAAAGGAGTTATAAGGAATTTCATATGCCAAACTGAAACTAGTAGTCTTGTGTTCTACATCTCATATATACCATTAATAAAACCTTATCTAGTTTTTTTATGAAAAGGAGGTAATGGTTTATGGATTGTCAACATATGCTTGTGATAATTTATATCAACCTGCCCAGGTATTCCTTTGGAAAGCGATTTGTTCTAAGCATAAACCCCTGATGTCCCAATTTAAGTTGTTGATCAAAGTCAATTTAAGACGGGTCGTGTCAGTAATTTCCATTTAATATCAATCAGGCCCAAATCACTTTGCCAAAGGATAAGAACAAATGGGCCTAATTTCTAAGCTCTTTTATCAAGACTTTGCCCTATTTTGCTGCTTTGTTAAGCACTATTGCGTTGATGTAATGGTATTGATTTTATTACAATTCAGTGATATGCTTCAATCAAAGTTCCTTTTTCATATGAGGTTCTCCATACAGGGAACAGCTTCGCGATCTCATTTACAGAATTCAATCTTTTTTTCACCGCAATAACATATCTTGATGATTATGGTTTGTACTTTGGAAGCTGCATTTTTTATAATTTATTGTCTTTATTTTTTTCTCTATTTTCCCCTTATTTTAGGAAACTGGTGGATTCTAGCGTCAGGTAACATATACATCTTTATTATGTCGTAGCCTTTGTAGCCAGTGGTGACGTCATAGTTTGTTGTGATGGAGACGTCATGGTAATTACGTCATAGTTGGTTGCGCAGTGAGACCCCCTCACCCCATCCCTTATCCCTGTTTAATGTATCTATGCGCTCCCTAAAGTAGTTCCACCATTTCAGATAGTTCTCATCAAGTGGTCGTGTATTGATACATATCGTCAGTGGATTGCATAGAGATACCATGCATATACCCTTATACCCTATGTGGACAGTCAGTGCACCCTCAAAGTACATAATCATAAAGGATGGCACCGTGCCCTACACTGAAAAAGAATTCTTACTCACTTGAGGCTGGATCCAGCCTCTGGCACATGTCGCCCAATGAGTATGAGTATGCCCAGCCTGATCCTTAGGTGACACACTGGCAAGATCCTAGGTCTGGGTAGCAAATCATACTCATTTTGGTGATATATGCCAGAGACTGAATCCAGCCTCTTGAAAGTGATTGAGACTTTTTTTCCAGGGTAGGAACCTTCTATAACGAGGCATTATACACTTAGGCTCTCTACAGAGAGGCATTTTAACCTCAGACCCTCAATACACACTATTCAGCGCTTGAACCTTTTGTGAAAACCTCAATGTAGATATGGGGAGACACCCTACTTCAAAGCCATCTACCTGAAACCCCTCTAAAGACAAACCCTGTCTGCACAGATGCATCTATTAACCCTTACCCTATTTACCCTTAAACCTGCCACTCGGATTATTTGCTCCGGCTTCTAAGGGGCAATCTACCCATAGACCCTCTGTATATTATAATTATTCAGAGATACTCTATCCTTAAACCCTCTAATAAGATACATTCTACCCAAAAGGTTTCTATGTAGACATACTGTCCTCATGAATAAAGTGCTGATGTTAAAGGTTTGCTGGTAGGCCTTTACCAAGACATTTACAGCAGCAGACCGTGCATGGATAGGTACCACTCCCTCAAACCCCTCATACCTAGACACAGTACATAACGGCAAAACCCTATGTGAAGATGGAGTAAAAAGGAATTTCGGTAATGACCTTTACCTTTATCTGGGCCATCGAAGGTAGACTATGCACCATAAACAATATATAATGTCTTCATTCATGATGCTAGATCATGGAAATGTGGGTATAGACACTTTTAATGATTGTCTTCCATCATTACATATGAGGATAGAGCTGAATTGGGCCCAATTTCAGAGAAAATCAATGTTTGAACGTGGCATTCACCCTAAATTGAATCAGTATAGGTCAAACTTCAATTCCAGTATGGACGCCAGTCTCTAACATTCCGCACTCCCTAAAGTGATTTCTAGGCCTCTTTTAAAATTCTGCCTCCCTTCTACATAGAGCTACCGGTATCCCCTCCACACCAATACCTTACTCTTACCCCTACCACCTCACCCAATAACCTGTGTACGAAGCAGTTCCTGCCTCTGCCGCAGTTACGGTCACCATGGCACTGCAGTTGATTATTTAAACCTATATCTATCCTTAGGCCATCTAATTATAATAACTTGGATTACGGATCCGCTGCTGGGGTTTTTGGCATTTTCAACAAAAAAAAGATTTTACCTCTGGCCGCTGGGATTTTTCAACATTCAGGGGTAAAAGATAAAAAGAAAATGTCTATGGAAACCAACGAATGTCAAGCATTTTGCCCTTTAGCCGCATTAGGCTTGTCAAAAATCGACCTTTAGTGGCCAAAAGTGGCATTTGGTGTCCAAAAACGTCACTTTTCATGGCCTTTTTTATTTTGTTTCCTCTGGCCGCTGGGAAATTTGGCCTCAGTTTAAGGACTTTTTCCCCCACTGCATGGACGCCCAAATTGTCAGCTACAAAATCCCGTAATCCAAGTAATTTTAATGAGGTGGCCTTACATTGGCATCCTCTTCCCCTTCCTCCATTCCATCCTTGATTCCTGTGGTGCCCCGTCTGTGCTCCATAGTTTGTTAGGCTATTTTACATGACATATTGAGTGGTTTGTAGAGCAAAATAGGACAGTGTAGGCTAGAAAAGGCAAATCATAGACCCAAACCCCTAGTTAACAAACCAACTCTAGAGTATTATTAGATAGAGTCCATTTAGTCATTGTATGACTAACAACTGTTCATCAGACCTTGCAACATGGTGGCATTAACGACGTACTCAAATGTGTCTTATTACTTTGAGGTCAACAACCTTCAGGTACTGTGCATAAATTCTACTCAAAGCCTAGCACTACATTTTATGAATTATTCCCATTTGAAGAATGGAGAAGCAGGAGCACTTGTCCAACTGTTGAACTCTTCAAAAGTATCTAACATTTCAACTGATGACTCATTCTCATTTTGTTTTTGAATTTTTTGTCTTTTGCCTGAAAATGCATCTAGAACCCTCTTTGCAAGCCTCGTCTCAGACACCAACCCATCCTTAGTTTAACAAAATATTCAGTTTTTAGCTGAACCATGCTGTATAAATGTGTATACGTACATGTACTTTCTACCCTATGATCACACAGCACAGAATGTGCGTGACTCCCTTAGCGTTTCCTGTGTAACAAAAGCATACTCAGGCAGAAATAGCAACATAGGGCTGTTGGCTGAAATGGCAGCAGGCTGGACTTCTTTCCACTTCTCCTTCCCATCCAGTTTCTGCCTACCACATACACGCAATGCTGTGCGGCTGAGATACGCTATTCGTGACGTCATGCAATGCCAGAAGCTCCCACACACTATTCCTACAGCATTCTCTATGGAAGTGAAGTACCTCTGATAAGACCTGAGATAGCATATCGTGTGGAGAAGTAGTAAAAGAAATGAGATAGAACAAACAGAGTCAGCACAGATTAGATAAATAAACTTCCTAAAAAGTAGCCATAAAAACATATATATGATAATGAGTAGTCTGAGTGGCTTTTCCATATTTACGTATGTTCACATACATGCATTAATACATAATTATGATGAGGGATGAAAAATTTGGTACAATGTCACAAGCTTCTAAAGGTTGTGCCAGTGCAAGCCCACACGTATGAGGTCTAACAACGGTTTTTTTTTCAGGTTACTCGAAGCTACTTGGCTACCCTGGCACTTTTCATCCCTATCCTAGATTTTTAGACAGTATACTAAGAAAAAAAAATATCTGGGCACAGCCAGTGTGAATATGTGACCCATCTGGAGAAAACATGCATCCAGGGGGGGTTTAGTTCTGCATTTGGCCACCAGGGGGCAGTGTATGAGTAAAACACTGAAAAATATACAAAAAAATGGCTTAGAATAATTTTTGATGAGGAATTCAGTGGTATTCTCAGAATTATTCCATTTCTACTGAAAACGTTCCGTTTACGGAATGCAAAAGAGACATCCATTGCCATGGAAACATAGATAATTGGCATATATGACAATTTCTGGTTGCCATGGAAACCACTCCATTATTCTAAATGGGAATTTTTACAACAAATGTGTTGGATATTTACATAAGGAACTTAGAACCGAAAACAGACCCAGACCTCTAGAACAGATTTTATGATGAAAAAATCACATTTCTTTGTTTATTCCACAAAACTGTATTTTTTGCATTATCACTTTTTAAGCTAGGATATAATGTATTTAGAGCTTATTTGCACCTTTTAATTGCTCACACCGCCCTAGGTTTGACAAGCAATTACAGAAGAACTACCTGGAATATTTTAGCTCAATATATCTCATTTTAGAGCACAATGTCATGACTTCAACTTCAAGAAGCCATATCCCCCCTGGATGCAGCTTTTCCCCCATCTGGTCACATATGCCCAGCACACATGCAATCCTATCTGGAGGTCATAATTATCTTAACATACTACGATAGCACCCTTTAAGTCGCAACAATATGCCCAGAAATAGCAGAGAAATGTGCAGTTCTAGGACTGGATGTGATTGTAGTACCTTAAGAAATTACCTTCAGCTTCAGAGTGTAAAGCTGTGATTGATATTGATCCATATCTCTCATTCATAGCTATACATAACAGATGTAATCACATTAGCACGCGGTTCTACAATCATGTAAGGGATTAGTAAGTGTGGTACGACAAAGTGTTATGAGTTCAATAAATCTGGCATGGGATATCCCCTATAGAATTATAGGGATTATTAAATCTAAGGAATAACAAAGATTATTATCTCTATGCAAGGATCAGGCTTTTCAACTTGAAGGATGAGCAGCGAATTAAAAACCAGGTGGTTAACAGGAAGGGGAAGAATCCCTATTTGGGAGTTTAAGATTTGCCTACTTGCGACGTGTACGGCAACGTGTAGGCTGTAGCCTATGCTTCAGCATTGCTGTAGACGTACACGTTGCAGTACACGTCGTCATCTTAAACTCACTAAGTACTACCTTCCGTTCCTCTGAGTCTCATCTTTTTCTAGTGGTCAGAGAAGTAGGTTAGACCTTGAATTTACATTTCTAAATGGTCGATCTATGTTGATCAACCAGTCGATAATTTGACTCTTCTGCCATTGTAGTTTTTATCGTACAGTAAGCCTCTCTTAATGAGCTACTTATAAGAAAATCGAACTCAAGACTTTAGTAATGTTATTCAATGGCCAGTGTCATGTGAAACTGTGCAATATTAATGTAGATTCCAACTGAGAATCAAAGCCAACAGTCAAACGATTATAGATAATTTAGTCTATTATGATATGTTGACGAATATTATTTGATATTCTATCTAAAGTAAACATATCAGATCAAGAAATACAAAGAGCAGGAATAGTCCCAATAGGGTAACATTATAATGTCCCCAGTGATGGTGTTACCGTGCAGTAGAACTTCATCAATCTGTGCAGTAGACGCTGGGACTCCTAAGGTAGAATGCACAGTAGGCTAAATCATGACGTAATAGGGTCCTGCATGAGGGTAACTGTGACGTAATGACGTGTCCAGCCTGCTCTAGATACATGGACAGTCAGGGAGGAGCATCTGACAGGAGAAACTGTTGTTGATCCAACAACAGGAAGAAATTGTTTCTGTTGAACCAAAAACAGAAAAAGCTTTTCGGAACTGTAAAAATAGGATATAGCTACCACGCCATGGCAAAGACATGAAAGGACTCTTTTTTTTTCTAATCTATGAATCTTCGAAATTAAAAATCTATATGAGAGCTAAAGGTACACTGTAAAAAATAGCTGTTGAATCTACCAGGGATCCTTGTAAAACTGAACAGTGAACTACCGCAATTGTATAAAAGGGGGGGCCAGTGTAGTTTTTTTAGAAGAAACCCAAGGTGGCAGTGCGGTGGAATCTCGGTGAAAATAACGATGGATCTCTGGCAAATTTAGGACGAGGAATCCATCGTTATTTCGATGACATATCTTTTACAGTGTACACCCCACCATCTGGTGGCTTTCGGGGTGCCCTTGGGAAGTTCTTGAGTGATTCACTCCCCTCTCCACACCTCCCATCCTCACCCCTGGGATACAGGCAGTGCCTCATATTTTCAGCAATAAATTGTGTTGATCTTGACTAAGAATATAGGAATCCCGAAGATGACAAAATTGACAAAGAGGCTGTTCATAAATGACGCTCTCTAGCTCGGCATGTAGTAGAATGGTCAAGTTATGTAAATATTGTAAAAGCATATAAGCGGATATTGGGATTTCATCTGCATTAATGCTAAGAGAGCGGTAGGAAGCTGTATTTTCATTGCAGCAACATTGCCAAAGGCTTTTGCATGGATCCGATTTATCATGGGCAGGAAACCCATACACACCAGAAAGCTGCATAAAAAAAAAAAAACACAAAATGCGATCCCTCCTCATAGATTCGAGTATATACATGATGTCTTACCATAATCCAGCATGTGAAGGAATAGCATCAACAGCATCTCCGCCATCTCCGCGAAATCCCAGCCATCAGTATTTAGATATGGGCTCAGTTCCTCCCCGTGATAGGCAGATTAGGATAATGGGCATACTGTGACTTGAAGCACCCTAGGCATTAACCCTGTAAGAGATGCATAAGGAATTAATGCATCATGCCCATTGGTTGTCATGATGCAATAATGCAGCATGGCGAGTAGACCCTGCAGACCCTACAGGGTCGGTAAGTCCTGAAGGGCAATCATGATGCCCTAATGCTGTGCTGGTGAGTAACTCACCAGTACTGTATTGATCACATTATGTTGAAAAAGGAACATGTCCCTGAAAGCATCAGGTAGCCATTAAATGGTTAATACAGCCTCCTAGAAATGAGAATTAGAAGCCATGATGGAATCCACCACACCAGGTTGGCTCCACTACCATGCAGTGCTCCCGAAATCAAATCACAGTTGGTGGCAGTTGAATGATAATCAAAATCGCTTAAGCTTTTATTTTCTGTTTTTCGCCTTTGCAATTGCAGCTACTGCTATCTCGTGTCAACAGACTGGCCACAAATCGGAATTCTCATGAGCAGAATTTGATTGGCTTGGTAAATTGGTACTCCTACTTCCCACCAGTAACCTGCCTCTCTGAATATAAAGTGACTACTTATTGTTGAGATTTTGAACACTGAAACAGGATGTGAACGATCACCAATTTGAATTATTTGCTAGACACAACAGTTATAGCTACTGTGTACCTTGGCATATATAATACAAGAATAAAACGAGTGTACTCTCAACCCAATAGAAACTGGAAAGTATACCAAATCTTTCTTATGTGACCATCGTGTAGTTTTGAATGACTAATCTCAAAAAGAAAAAAAAAACCTACATGACTGATTTAATATTGAAATAGCTTATATATGATATAAAGCTTTGTCCAGTATAATGGTATAGATATAGGAAGAAGAAGAATTCCCTCTCCTACATATTTAGGGTTTAAATCCTACATATTTCTTAAGACCGTCCATTCCTACACTACTCTTACTATACAGTCTTGAGGGTATGGACATTGGATTATGCTGCCCATACAGAAAGTGTGCCAGATTATGAAGATGAATGATAATGGAAAGGCATGGCACGCGTCCAGTGGCCCCTAGACTCCCATCTCTCGTGATTTCAGCTGTTGAGTCGGTTCCTGGTACCAATGCCGGGCGCGTGTTATGAATATACTACTTACGGTCAATAGCCCTCAGCCGACCTCCCCCTCCCTCCTTCCCCTATAGCGTGGTCCAGCCTACTCATACTCCCGTACCTCTCAGTGACATCACTGCCTTCTCATTCTCCATACACTGCGTTTACACAGTTATAACTTTATGTTTCATCTAAAAAAGAGGGCACAGAACTTGAGGCATACTGCTTTAGTGTGAAATGCTGTATAAGAATATTTGCTGGGGTGTATATATATCCTGCGGCGCTCCACATTAAATACGCAGCCATTGAGTTAGACTATACACCCCATCCCATTCTTACTATACCCTTGCTGTCCCACGTGTAAATGTATTATCATTCAAGGGTGACTGTAAGGGCTTTGTTATTTAGGGTGACTGTAAGGGCTTTGTCACTCAAGGGTTACTGTAAGGGCTTAGTCATTTAAGGGTTACTGTAAGGGCTTTGTCATTCAAGGGTTACTGTAAGGGCTTCGTCATTCAAGGGTGACTGTAAGGGATTTGTCATTCAAGGGTGACTGTAAGGGCTTTGTCATTTAAGGGTGACTGTAAGGGCTTTGTCATTCAAGGGTTACTGTAAGGGCTTAGTCTTTTAAGGATGCCTGTAAGGGCTTTGTCATTTAAGGGTTACTGTAAGGGCTTTGTCATTTAATGGTTACTGTAAGGGCTTGGACCATATCCCAAGAGGACATTCACCATCTGAGCTCCATAATGTACTAGATCTGGCTAGAGCTTCCTTATCCTCATGTGGAAACGACTCTTGTATATTCTGTGGGAATGCTGTTGCTTTTATAATGTGCAAGCAACCCCCCCCCCTACATCAATGACCCTCTGCCTTTACTTATCATTCTGCAACTACATAGTGCCTACATCACTCATACATAGCCTTATAGATTTTATACAATTGGACGGTGATGGTTTGAGACGTCATGTGAATTCACCTATACAGTCAAAGGGCTTAAACCAATGGCACCACCATGACTGCTTTCAATACCAAGTGGTGCTACCACAACTGCTGTGGCCACCACCACCACCCATCGCCTCCAGTAGGGCTGGGGTGTCTATAGCATACATCAGTACAACGTTGCCATGGCAACAACCAATACTAGTAAAATACCTTTGATGGAGGGGGGGGTAGTGGCTGGGTGTGGGATGAACTATGAGGAAGCCAGAGGAAAAGGAACCAAGGAACAAATCGGTGGATTACAAGAGAAAATATGGATAAATAGAATAAGCATGGATTGTAGGAAGGTTGGATGGAACCAAAACAGAAGGGTGGGTATAGGCTACATGTATGGCATCAGGGACAGACACAACGGAGGACAGACAGAGATACCGACTGATTTACGGTCAGATAATACCAAATTAGAGGTATGTTAAATAAGATGTTGAGGTAGCCAGATGTGCCAGTGTAGGTAGGCAAGGATGTGAGTACGTGGGAGCCGAGAGGACCAGTGAAGAAGGGGGAGAAGGGATTCATGTTTATGGAAGCCTGTTAACCCCTTTCGGACCCCATGGAACCTCAAGGTTATAATGGTGATTTGTACATATGCGGCAATTTAACCCTGTGTGGTATGGTGCATCATACCAACCCTTTGGGAGTGCATAGGTCAACCCTGCAGGGTCATCATGATGCACTTTATACATCATTAAGACCAGAGGACATGGTTCATTAGGGTGCCATGCTATACTAAATGTGTGACAGAGCCTATGTGGGAGGGGAGGAGGTTGGGAGGAGTGGAGGAGACTGGTGGGGGGAGGGATTTATTCCCTCTGGTACCTTGTTGGCGCCAGTCTGTACATTGCGGCCCCATCACTGTAAGCACTTCTGGGACGTGTACATATAAAGACTGTAGGTCCTGCCAACCAGAATCAACCCACTCATTAACCATGAGTAAAAACAAAATGGACATTCCACAGACTAATTTTATACTTCAATATTAGGAAGGGTTCACATTAGAGGACAAGCAGGTTTTGCCTGTAGGAAGCGGTCATGGTTTAGATTCAAATGGGATTAAATATATGCTACTGGTACGAAGAGATTCTACCGTTAGCCTATTAAGGTCTAATTGAGAATCATGGTAGATAGATACAAAAACCAATTAAACCCTAATGCTGTGCCATTATGGCATCGTACTGAGCAGAGATTTCAGAGAAAACACCACCTTATTTCATGTTGACCCCTTTTGATGGTTTTTTTATGGTATTGGCGGATCCAGAATTGAGTGTGAGCAAAGGGCGAGATCATAAGTTGGGATGTTTTAGCATACCAAATTCGATCCCATGGTTGTATCTACTCTCTAGACCAACATAAATAAATGCCTACTCCCCCCCCCTTTCTTCCTCCTCGCCACCCTCCCTTGGGGGGGGGGGCGTGGGGAGTGGCAAGGGCCATTGACCCCCATGGGTCAATCAAAGTTGTGTTTTTTTATTCTGTTTAAAGTATAAGGCGTTTCTGGTATATTTTATTACGTAAGAAAGGACTAAATTGAGTTAACATGAAATTCATTCCATGATGACAAAGTTCTGTAGGTCGAGGGTGATCGGCAAGTTGCCAGAGTTGAATCAACCTCCGGACCTAATATCTGTGCCCACTGCCTCATTTGTGTCTCGGTGCATCGCTGTGCTTATGCCCTCGTGTGTTGTGTGCTGTTCAACCCTCCTCTCGGTGCTTTCGAATAATTAGCTCTAGTTATGTGTAGGTGCAATGAAAAGCCCATCTGTTACCAATCTATAGTTATTACATCCTTTCCACACACACCCTTTTAAGAATAAGGGTTATTGTTGTTTGATGATAAAAATGGTCTGACATTTTGTCGAGATTGTTTAATATCAATGGAATTAACATTTACAGGAAGAGTCTTCCATATCTAGAGACGTTTGTACTTTAGATTTATCCTAAGATATTGTAGGGGCAGTAATTCCCCATACCTGGTGGAGATACCGAGTGGTCCCTCCCTGCGAGGGGGATCTCTAGAGAGCTCGGTACCAGGTAATCACTGCCCCCTAGTGTGTGTATCATACCGATCCAGGTGTAGTTGGAAGGTAGAGAATGTCAGGCCAGGGGAAGTAGCTCAGGGGTAGAGCTTCTGCTTCGAAGTTGGAGGGTCCCGGGTTCGAGTCCTGGTTTCTCCATGACATTTTCCGCTGACCACTACAATATCAACAATTTAATACCTTAGGAACGACACATGATTCATTGGATAATGGTTACCTTGTTTTTCAGTCTATATAGTTTCAATTCTATCACCGATCAATAACAATGATGAAGACAAATTTGTCTTATAAATGCTCCTAAGAATTTATTTTTATATAATTAATAGTTAAATTATACTTCTAGGTTAATGTGTACTTAATTCATACACATGAGCCCCCAAACAAGAGTTACATCAGAGTATATTTCTTGACCTCTAATGCTCCGTTCAAACTAAATTGATTTGGCATTCTATGGTTCCACATTCGTAACATTTATTAAACATTGTTTGGTCCTCTAAGTGGTATTATTTTGATTTTAAACACCAATATTGTGTCTCAGAAGACACAATGCCTAGATTTTAGCGACTATATACTGATAGTCTGAGCGCAGCATTAGAAGTTGAACTCCAATTTCATGTTTATTGACTATAAGCATACAATTCGGTCAGTAAGCAGAAAGCTTGCTATACTCCTCTGCAAATGCTAACTAACGGTTAAGGGGAGCATTGAGAAAGGCAATAAAAGATTTTCTTTTTCTAACAGCAATATTTTCTCTCAATTTCTGTGTGCTGTATGCTCTTTAAGGTTTTGGGTTATTTTCCTTTTTGACTGAGCCTCTTTGCCTCTCTCCCTACTCACAGTCCCGGCTCCGGCCGGTTGGGACACCGAGTCAGCCGATGCTTCCGCATCTTCAGGCTTCGAAGGTATATTATGTTTTCTCTATCTGATTCATCCTCTTTTTTATCTGCTCCTCTTTCATATCTTATTTACTGCATGCTTCTATAACCACCTTTGCACTACCAATTCCCACTTTTATACTGATATAATCAAGGCTTCTTCTTAACATCACCTTCCACTCTTTATCAAAGACCACTGTTAACATTGTGCCAGTTTATTTATATTTGTTAGATTTCGATCCGAATCCCTTTCTCGATTAATAGGGTATCAGCCATTTATAAATATTTTCTACCATGTTGTTAAAGAAACCATTGTGTTGATATTGTGTTTGCAAAAGTTGGTGACAAGTAATATTCATAGTCTCGTCCCATCGTGTCAGACTGTGAATTCCCTGTTACATTTATTCCGAGTTTTTTTGTTGAAAATTCATTTCCTATCTCAATCTTGTTTCCTATCGTGCGAAAAACGTTGACAAGAGTTATTCTTTAATTTTCTGAGTTGGTCTACCATTCATTTAAACGGGAAATCAAAATTGCACCCAACACAGAAGATGTTTTCTTCCTCCACTCTATTTCTTATTCCTCTTCAGAACATTCCATTATTCAAGAATGTATTCAAACCCTTCCCCTCCGCTTTCAGTTGTATTCAAATCCAACATGCGAATAAGAGGACATAAAGGGAGCGATTTAACAAAATGATATAACTAGCATATTTTTGCAAAGTTTTCAAAAAGAACAAAAAGTGAAGAAAAGCCCAGTAATTTCAAAATCATTGTCTATCGAGCAAACAAGCATCCCTGTATGTCTGAGAACCCACTACACTGCAAACTGCATTCAATTATGTAAAGTCCATTTTTTCTCCACATAACATCTAAATAACATAATCACATCAATTCACTTTTCAAATTAGGTCTTGCTATGATAAACAAGGAATGTAAATCATTTTCTCTTACCCAGTAGACCTTTTTCTATGTGCACTATTTTTCAATTCTACTATACTTAAAACTCGTCCTTTAAAAGGTTCTAAAAAGAATTTTACTTGTATATCAGTAGTGAACTTATGGTTCCTCCACGACATGGTATTCAATAATCAACATAGACTTCTTCTTTCCTCTTTCACTGTATAATCAGACTTAAGCTATATCCATTTCTCTCCACTTCTAAATCTGCGAATCCCTCAAACTCACTTTATAAAGAATTCAAGCAAGAACATAATTATTCTCCTCTCTGTACGATCTTGTAACCAACCTAACACCCTACCAATGTTTATGTGAGATAATACTGTAAGATGATATAAACCCTTTTGTCTTTTACCCACACTAAAAGTGGTAACTAATGTTTGTTTGACTGTGTCTGTGGAGAGATAGTACTTCTCTCTGGTTTAAAACGTAATAGTGAAGGAAAGGTGAGTCTCAGGTAATATTATCTTGAATGTTAAAGGACACATATACCAGGGTGAAGCAGACTAAACTTTCTCATAAATGAGGAAAGTGAATCTTTAAAGAATACTGATATGTGCCCAGGCTTGGCTGCCCTTGATTATAAACCATAAAACTGAATTCTCTTAATTCCATGATTTGCTTTTTGAAATGATGATGCAAAAGCTACCTTATAATTTCTTCCTTTCATTGTATTGCCCAGTGGTAGGCCTAATACCGGTTTAGCAGGTTTCCCAAGGAATCTGGTTTGACAAAAAATTCACAGCCGAGACAATTAGGTTGACGTTCATCAGGTTTATAATAGCAATTATATTATTTTTTCTTTATTCCAGTTGCACCCTGAGAATTCTGCAGTAATCTGATGGAATTATTTCATTATTCTTATATGTTTTCTGCTTACTGTCTAATGTGATCAGATTATTCCTTAATCTGTCTCATGTTGGGCAAGAGGAGTTGAAATCTGTTTAAGGCTTAAAAGCTGTTATCTATTTTTTTTGTCCTTTTCTTTAGAAGAAGTCGGCTATCATTTCAGGTATTTTGGAAGTACCACATACACATTCACAGCTGCTTCCGGCCCATAAAACAAAACTTCAAGAAAATCCCATAAAGATGCAAAATCTAGGGGTGGAAGGGTCCTAATTTGAAGTCAGATTGTTGAGCTTAGGCTCCATAAATGATTTATGATTATAGATGTGAATCCTCATGCCTCCACTCCACTATGCCAGTAGTATATAAGATATGCTGGAGAATCTTCTTACTGTTTCAATTTTTTGTATTATTTTACTAATATTTGCTGTCTTTTTAACTTCTTGTAGTTACTCAGGATAGTGAACCAACAGGTGGAGATCAACCCACTACTGTGTCCACTGTAAGTCCCAACTGACCATTAGTCAGTGGTGGTGGGTTCTGTAAGGAAAAGTGGTGGAGGCACACAGTCAGTATTTCAATGAAATCTTGATGCATTCATAGTATTTACTATATATATATATATATATATATATATATATATATATATATATATATATATATATATATATATATATATATATATGTCAGGAAAAAATCTTCTCAAAAATTCTTTTTATGGATCTCATCACACAAAGCAGACACATCGAACGTTAGTGTTAAAATTCCTAAAATACTCCCTACACCCATCTGGTAACATGAAGTATTCAGGGACTGTGCGATGGTTATGTGACTTCCTTAAACAATATTAATTTTACACTGGCCTAAGGTAAATACATCGTCCGTACCCAAGGTGGTGGGGCACTTCAGCAAATTTAATTACTGTGATCTAATGGTTATGTAATATATCATATTTTATGATACAATTTTTGGTAAAATTATGTCGTATTCATCAGACCATCTCTTTTTTGTTAGTATTAGTTTCAAAATTTTCTCTTTCACATCGAGAAATTTGTGCACCTGGTTTTATATAATTCCCAGACTTTCTTTCTTGTTATCACGTTTTACATGCTTTAATAAATTCCAAGGAGTAGTAAGAGCTATTATTTGACAATTACATTTCTAAACTCATGTATAACCCTTACATTGTTCTTCTTCCTGGATTTCCTTACAGGAGGAAGTACTGAAATACTTTTAAAAAGATAAGACAAGGAAGCAGGTGACTGAAGGTGAAGGGTTTTATGCAGAGTGGAGACGTAGTGTTGACATTTTTATTGTGTTTTTTAGGGAAGCCTGGGACAAATCCTGGCGAAACGGCGCCGATAGAACTCGGAACGCAAGCACCTAATGTACCTCCACCATCGCCCTCTGGTGAGTAAGAAAGAAACTAAATTATACTGAGTATCTTACTTGGTTATATAGAAGAGTACTGTTAGACATTGGATTTTTCAGATGTGTTGTAGACATGAACATAAAAGGTGCAGTGGCTAGTCACAAGTCATGTTGTGTTCCAGTGACACATGAAAAAAAAATATTGATATTTAAAACTTTATACATCTTTATGTTTTATGACCATTGCAGACAACACAACGTCCAATAGTAATTATGGAAATTAACCTCTCAGTATCACATAATTACAAAATAGAATAGCAACAAAGAGGAATTCCTCAACATTAGAATACTAGTGCAATATGCAATCTACAGTTTTCACCTGTTATTGTCATTGAATTCAAAGTTTTTCCAACTCTCACTAAAGAACACAGACTTGAACCAAGACTATTCACGTTACAAGATACCTCATTTTTTAAAGAAAACATTTATGCCTACACATTACAATCCAGCTCCACCATAATTGTACTAGGCTGGTATGTCTCAATATTCACAGTCGAAACAATTAAAAAAAACATCACTTATCCCAAACACACCATAAATAGTTAAAGGACACTGGTCAGCAAGAATTGCACGTACGTAAGCCTGTTAAATGTCATGTTTGAATTAGGCTTTACTACATGAAATTTATGACTTTGCCCTTACTTAATCATATAATGCAATGAAGGAGTTTCTGACTGTATGCATACAATAATTTCCCCAAGAAGTTTTATGAAAGGGGGAAAGCATTTTACGGGTCTTCATTTCGACTCATTGTATGATATTCTCCACTTTTTTCATCAATATCTCCTTTTTGCGTGGATTATGACAAACGTTCCTCACATTTTCCTTTATCTTAGTTACACTACTTATAACACTTTCTATGTATTTTCCGATTAATCCTAATTTGGGTGATTGGAACATCAGCCTTAGAATAAATCGGAATGTACGCTGACTATTTATATACAAATGAAACATTCGTCTTAGATTGCGTATGTACGCAAGTATTTTGTTACAAGGTAATGTAAGCAACCTCAGGAGTCCAATCATACAGCATCCAGATTCTTAAAAAAGGCATAACTTAAAAAATGAATAATTATAATGAACATTAAAGTATAACTCATGAAAAAATTAGGTCCTAAACCAGTAGAAAAAAAAACAGCTCCCATGTAATCCTCCCTGATATAATACCAATGTTATGTTGCTTAACATTTTGCTCTTCCATCTGTTTTTCAGCAACGGAGACAGACTTTGTGGTGGAGCCCCTTCGCCCAGAAGATGAGGATCATGAAACCTACCCAGATCCTCCAGGAGCAGGGGGTTACAATGACGGGGATAACTACCCCTCAGAACCAATAGTGGACCCCTTACCCCCATACAACCCCTTTGGGGTGGGGGAGGACTATGATGGGGGTTACTACCCGTACAATGAAGAGTATGGCGATTATGACCAACCAATTGTCATAATGAAACCACGGCCAACGGAGAAGCCGGAGCCCAGAACAAGGCGTCCGCGACCCACTACACCTCCAACAACAACCCCCCAGCCTACTACCACAATGTTCATGCCTCCTTATTATGGTGCTTATGATTATGACTATATGATGAATACCGGGCATGGGGGCATTGGTGGAGATGCTTATAAGCGTCACCGACAGGCACTGCGACAAAAACTTAAAGAGAAACAGCGTTTTTACAAATACCGACGTCGTCACAGGCATTACCACCAGGGGCGCCACCGCGGCAACTCCTGATGTGCCTGCACCTTGCTAAGTACTGCTAGCTGTCACCAGATAATAAGTGTGTCTACCACTACTTTCAACTGTGGGTGTCATACTATCCACAGCAACAGTAGTGAACAGACACTCTTCATTTCTTTACTATGAACATAGGGAGGAAGAAGGTGACGACGATGGGATAAAAAGATATTAACTGCCATGATAATATAAAAAAAATATTTCCCTTCCTGCTGAGGTTAGGGTACTATTAAGATGATGAGATGTGACCATGCGACATTATGTCGGATGTCATTGGTCTCGTTGTAAATTAGGCCATAGCATGCAACCGCATGGCAGATAAACTGACATATATGCTCATGAGAAAATGGGTATCCTATACAGGAATATTATCATATTTCTAATGGTGGAGGATTGAATTTTTGGTTGTGTCTCATATTTTGATTTCAGGTGGTGGCGACCCTTTTCATAGGTTCCACGAACTGTCCATGAAGAACTCCGTCGGCAAAAATAGCATCTCAGAAGGAAACGAAGAATCACTGGAAAAAAGGGAAAAGCCATCAAAGCCATATTTATTTTTTTGTTCATTCCATGAGTGAAAAGTCATGCTTACTTGTTTGTATGTCTGAAACAGAAATATCAAGAGGTATGGGTGTTTGTAGACAGTGTTCTTATAATGAGTGTTCTTTATTGATATATTTCTATTTTTCACCCCAAAGAAATGGATGCAGGGTCATATGAATGACCTGTCTGACTGACTTTTGCTACCCATATGTTCATACTTGTCTATTTTGTGTATTCCACTATTTGGTGGATGTTTTTTCACTCACAGATTGTGTTCGGATCCAATGAAGATGAAAGACTTGTTTAGAAATCCCTAGCATCAGAAAAATAATTTTTTCTATGTACAAACTAGTAGAAGGTTTAGAGCTGTCCACAAAGGCTTCGGTAACTATCGGGTCTCTCTTTGCTGTCTACCCTCCTCATAGGATGCCTCATAGCTGTATAGGAAGGAAGAAAGTAACAGGGGTTTCCGAACACAACTGTAGAGGGTGCCATGGATTTTGCTCAATTTGTATTTTCTGTTGTGTGATGGTACAGAACTGTAATGATTCTGTACCCTACCTATCCTGTGAAATCACTAGAGCACATTTGCATAGTATGGTCCCATAACAAGCCCTTTACATTAAAACACAAATCTCACAGGTGTATTACTTTTCTTTATGTAATAGGTTTCAGTTGTTACTGTAAGAGTAGAATCACATAGAAGTACATGATTTGTGATTTTTATTTGAAAAGAAAACACTGGTTAAATGTCATAATTATATCTAAGACAGTATAAGCATTATTCTATGTGAGTTTATCTTTGCAAAAACAAATAGAAGGAATGACAGGGAGGGGTGAAAAGGAAAATGAATTGCCTCAGATTCAGTGCATTTAACAATAAGTTACCTTTGTAAAATCTCTGAAATTTATATGACTTGGAAACTCATGAAGCTAATATAAAGTTCCAAGTGTACTACCAGTGCAAACCATTGTAGTATTATATATGATACCTGCACTTACATGTAAATCGTGGTAGCAACTTATAACTCTTCTTAACATAAACATTAACCTATACATGTAGCTGAAGAGTAACCAACCATGATGCAAATTGTACATAGGAAGACACAGTACCAAACATATAGATGACCTTTTTTTAATATCTTCCACTATAGGCAAAGGGGTTCCCTCCATGAATGTCTGTACATGCTGTAAGTAAAATTACTGATGTGATGTGGAGCCCTGCCTAACACACATAACAATGTACATTCTTACCTCTTGTTCTAAAGAGTTCCAAAGAGCTGACATTTGCCTGCTGTTGCTCCTCACATGTAACACCTTGGGCAGGTGTTATCTGACTTAGAGTCTAGCTGCTCTGATAGTCCTCCTAATGAAGTAGCATTAGAAATCTAAATTCCACTAAAGCAAGATACCAAACACTGATATAGATGGAAATTCCTAATGAATTTATTTCAAGAGATCAACAATTTGATTGACCAGGTGACGCTAATGGGAGTGTATCCTTATGCATAAAGAACATAAAAAGAAAAATGTGAGGAAAATTAACCATTTTTGTCAACTTCTTTTTGTCTTATTGCTTAGAACTCTACAGGATCTGAAAATAGCATAGATCATTGACGGGTTTGTAGCTGATTTGAAGATATTATCATAAATCATGTTTGTAATAGTTTTGTTAGATTTATACCTTGTTTATTAGGTTATAACATAGAAGAACTTGTGATGGGAAGAAGAAAGGAAAAGATAATTCTATTCCGTTCAACATCTGCAACAGGGATCTTTTTACTATCTGTGCCTTTAAAAATGCTATCTACAATTATTTTATTTTCATATGAGGGAGCTGGATCTCTTTTTCGTCCTCCAAGCTCTGCCAGCCTCAGTTTCATTCTGAATCGTCCAATCCGCTTGAAGCAACAGGGCTGAGTGAGCCACCTGTTGGCCAGTAAGAGAATTAAACTTAATGATTAACGCAGCTATTTTTACAAGTGGAAACTTAAAGATCTACATTTATCTTAGTTAAAATAGATTATACTAAATGAAACAAAGACATAAATTAAAAGTATGTTAGGTAAATATAAGCACGTGTGCAGGATTAATCAAGACTAAATTTCGTAACATAGATTGCAGAGAGAGGAAATAGCATTTGATATTTGTATCAAAGGATTTGCAACATGTATTGCTAAATATGATGATAAGGTCATATGATTTCCATGGTGTAACGGGAACTTTCATGTTATATCATAGTTTTGTTACCAGAAGGATTTCTTGAACTTTTGTCAAAGTGTTCTTTTAATAATCTTAGAGGAGGATGGCTGCCATAATAGGTTCCATGATTATCCTACATGTGTATTACTAGTTTCAGCAAACTCAAGTCTTCTTCTACTGTCCTGTTGTTATTATTATTATTCTGCTCAATATATGCTCAATTGTTGTATGTGAAGGAAACAAGAATAAGGAGAGTAATACATCGAATTGTTATATTTTCTCCCCAAAGCCATAATCTTTTGTCACCAAATGTTCACAGCATTTGTTTTATGAATGTGGTATGTAGTAAGGTAGAATGTTAAAAAAAAATGGAATTTAGTAATAATTGGTTGGTTACAGTAGATGATCTGCACCGGTTTTCATCATGATTAGGATGTAAATTGTTTATATGTGATTGCTATGATTACTTAAATTGTTATTGCATGTGTTACATCACTGCAGGGCCTTATTATTGGTGATAAGTATATATTTCCTTTGCAAACAAATAGGTGTGCTCTTTTCAGATCGTGTTGAACTGTTAATAATCATTGTTTTAATGTCATTGAGTCACTTAACTTAGGGTTGAAAACTAAAAGAGAAAGGGTCTACATGTCTATTTCCACTAGTGCTTCTGTTATTCAAGCTTAACTGATAGCATTTAGATAATAGTGCAAGATGGCCTGTTGATTGCCATCAACATAGGGTTAATTAATTTACACTTTTTCCAAAGATGATTGCTCATGTTGACATTATTTTCAGTTAGGTCAATACTTGATGGGATATGAGAATACATGTATTAGATAGATATATCTTTTTCTGTCCAGCGGTGACTTCGAAAGAATCTCACCAGAATGATACGCTTCCATTCCCCCTGCTATCACTCTTACATTGCAGCTATGACTGACATTTTACTATGTATGTTACCAAGTAAACCCTCCACTGTACTGTGTTTTACCGCCCGATACCACAAATATATAAGCAAATGTCAATGACCATGGAATATTTTTGCATCGTATTCCCAGAGGTGTGGCTGGCGTATTCCACACAGAGGGGAATACGATGCAAAAATATGTAATGGGAGTAAACATTTGCATTTATGGCATGGCCCATGGGATAATTTGCTTTTAAATAAAGAAAAACTCCCCCTGTTTGCTGCAGCAGGTCACATGACCATCAGCCATTGAATATAAACACATTGTATTCCATCCTCCCATTAATTACGGCGTGTCCAGTACTGTTCTATAGTGACATTCGTATCGGCCATGACATAAATACATGAAATACATGACTCAAATGGATGAGAGTCTAAGTATGTAGGGACATGCTATTTCTATATCTTCTCTTCAAAAACTAGTACAGAAACAAACACTCAAATGAACAGAGGAAAGGCATCTATGATGCTGCTATTCATCCTTCAGAATCATCTCAACCTTTACAATTTAAAACCCACACACTATGATAGTTGATACCAACACTGTAGAGCCCCTTCTCCATTGTCTAGGTACCACTCTGTACAGTAACAACCATATGCCTGTTTTAACCAATGCTATTAGCAGCATGATCCCCACCAAAAGGGATCATAAGGCTTCAAAAAGATGAAGATTTGATTTTATTCGATTTTAGCAGAAGATCACTTTTAGCGAAATGCTGGCTTCTGATTGTTACGTCCAGACACACGCAACCCAAGTAGTGCAAACCTGCCTCACAGAGGCTCCTATGCAGGTAACTAAGAGCACTGAAATATGTGACATGCCTTTTATTGTTGGTGTAAAAGAGGCTTTACTCTAAATGTTAGGGAATGCACTTAGTAAAGCATAATCAAGAAAACAGTGAAAGTACTTGATATGTGAATTTGTTAGTTGTTATATTATATCATTGATCATCCCAACTAATTTGAGGTAATTCCCACTGGTGCTGGTATGTTACTGTTGTAGATCAATTCAATGGCATATACTGCAAATTAAAGGGCTGAAGCTTCTTGTCCTTATAAGTAGGGGTGCATATACATTTTAACAGGAAATGTGAGAACCTTCAAATTTTTAAAGGAGATTTAAGAAATTGTGTAATGTATCATAAGGTAACTTTGATTACATCATTTTAATGGCCTAAGTTATGCTACACCTATCCCACACCCACAAGTTGAGATTGCATTGCTCATTATGTCCATATTCAGAGAAAAGGTTGAATAATAAAATGATGCATTTTCCATCTCAACACATCACACACAAAATGAAACATACAATATAAGCTTTCATTATAAAGATGTATCACTTACCATAATAACCATATTATGTATCAATTGTATTACCCCATGGAAATCCACCATTGGAGATTCTGTAATATCACCAGATGTCCATTTAAACAAGGACACATGGGGAAATAGGTACTGTGTAGTCTGATCTGTGTTGCCAATTGATAAAAAATGCTATGACAGTCCTTCCCAGGGTGGTCATTGTTAAATGTGTACATATATCTTGCTATATGATAGTATCAATTGGTGTAAAATGGCAGTCCTTAATCCATACAAGCACTTTTAATTACAGAATACATGGGGAAAATATGCATTGACTTTGCCAGGCTCTCCTTGTCAGGTAGTACAACAGAAACTTACCACAATTGTCC
Source organism: Acholoe squamosa (assembly GCA_949317995.1). Taxonomy (NCBI): domain Eukaryota; kingdom Metazoa; phylum Annelida; class Polychaeta; order Phyllodocida; family Polynoidae; genus Acholoe; species Acholoe squamosa. The sequence goes on from OX439049.1 coordinate 41,820,500, forward strand.
ATACCTTCAAGACTAGCATTGATGGGTTAATCTTTGGGAATTCATTTCACTCCTGGTTGAATTCATCTGTTGTGAACAGTCAGAAAAGAATCCAACTACTTTTGAAATAATTATTCTACTAGATGCAACAGCAAAGTAAAATTATGTGTTCATTGCTAACTGACATAGGGAATCTGGTAGAAATCAACCAGTGTGCAAGGAAATGGTACCCAGGCCCATAGTTGCTGATGATATACAGAAGCGAACATTTAAGTGCTTCCAATGCTCAATGTATTCTTTCGCTCCATGGTGACACCACATGGTAGTGTTTTACCCCATGCCATGCAGGTCATTCTTTGTCCTTTGGCAAGTCGTAAAACTTGGTCGTTACTACACATGATATACTTTGATCAATCTGATGCCACCCTTGACATCGATCCATAGTCTATGACTGATGACCATGTCAGAAATATAATGATATGTCAGGACGCCGCTTGTCCCCATGACTCAAACATGCATGCTGGCATAAGTTAATCTTGGCTCGCATCTCAAAATGCTGCCTGTTCCTGATATTGGAGAGTCGGTTATTGTGCATGAGTAGCATGAGATGGGAGCCAAGATGGGGGCAGCCCACTACCATCCAGAATTATCGGTATAGGATTGTATGGCTGATGCCATTTACATCCTGAATGTATGAAACTGACATCACTCACACCATAAAAGAGTCTATATTGAGTAAGTATGTCCGCTGTTGTTGTAGCTATGACAAAAATGCAAAGAAAGGACAAAGTTGGACCTGTCTAGTAAGAACACTGCTATTATAGAAGCACTGCTTGCATTATCAGCTATCACCAATGGATGCTGTCAAAGGGGTATGAGTGGCTGTAGATCAGTCTTTGTACAGAATGATTTTACACTCGTTTTATATTCTCAGTTTAATAAAGTTTCTACTCTGTCCAAAAATAAAGGAAAATTACCAGAACCAGTTGTTATGTGATATCTTTATACAGACCCTACAAGGTTCTTTGAATATATGAAAAGGATATCTATTCAATAAAAAAAAAGGAAAATAGGGGTACATTGTAGAGACAAAAATCTTTTACTTTCTTTCTTTTTTTTTTTTTTTTTTTTTTTTTTTTTACTTTTTAACAATGTTACTATTCCATTAATTAGTGGGTCCTATGGGTAATTGATACCTCAAATAGAGATGTAATTAGCAGAAATTATCTGGAAATAATTATGTGGTGTGAAAGTATAGTCTATGTAGGGTGTAAAAAATTAAAGTTGTAGATTATAATTCTTTTAAATCAGATGACATATCTGTAAATGGTAGCATTTTATCAAGGTAGTGTATCTAATTCCCAAGGAGCTTTCTCAAAGATAATGTGCAATCTTGGCTTAGCAGCTGAGAGGGGCTGCCATCTGATGATCATGAGTGAAACTACCTATGGACAGAGCCTGATAGACCAACATACAAATTACACACACACAGTGCCACCACCTCGTGGATGTAAGAAACATATATGGCAATATCCTTTTATCAAAAACTGCCTGGCCAGAAGCAGAGTAACCTTCACTATGGGTATTTTCTATATATTTGATGTAGTTTTACACATGGATTCTAGCATTAACATTCTTATCTGTTCTTTTACCATACACTTAAATAAGGTATGCATTGCAAAATAATAATCATCTATGCCTCATTGAAATCATCACTCAAATGTAAGGTATGTACCTTTTATAACTATGTGTCTGTCACTCCCCATAGCTTTCTAGTAGTCAGTTGGCATTTTATGGGATCCCATTTTAAATCTAAGCCACATGTATACATATTTAGGTAAGTGTTCCAAATGGGGACATTGGGGATTTCCCTCCTGTATATACTTGGACCTGACTACAAGCTGAAACTGGAAACTAGGTATAACCACGACGTCCATAGTTTTTTATACACTTCCCGATGCACGGTGGTGGACACACCAAGTATACACGTACTAACTACATGTATGATTTCTTATTTTAGAAACAGAAAGTAGGGAAATCGGGAAACATGGGCTGCACAAATAGATTCGCGGTCATTTCCACGCAGTGGACAAAAAAAAAGTTTCTTATTTCAGCTCAAAATGAGAAATACTTTTACGCCAGAAAAAAAAAACGACTACGGAAATCTTGAAACTAGGCATTTCACAAGGTAGTTACTCTTGGCTGTGTATTAGTAACTCCCGGGTATGAAAGATTCTATTTTTTTTTCTTTTAGGAATTGCAAATCAAGTCATCTCCCCCAATCCTAAATAGAAATAAGAAGATGGTGGCACATTGTTGTGTCCTGTAGGCTATGGTGGCACATTACTGTGACTATCTATGCTATGGTGGCACATTACTGTGACTATAGGCTATTGTGGCACATTGTTGTGTCATGTAGGCTATGGTGGCACATTACTGTGACTATCTATGCTATGGTGGCACATTACTGTGACTATAGGCTATTGTGGCACATTGTTGTGTCATGTAGGCTATGGTGGCACATTACTGTGACTATCTATGCTATGGTGGCACATTACTGTGACTATAGGCTATTGTAGCACATTGTTGTGGCATGTAGGCTATGGTGGCACATTACTGTGACTACCTATGCCATGGTGGCACATTACTGTGACTATAGGCTATTGTGGCACATTGTAGTGTCATATAGGCTATTGTGGCACATTGTTGTGTCATGTAGGCTATGGTGGCACATTACTGTGACTAGCTATGCTATGGTGGCACATTACTGTGACTATAGGCTATTGTGGCACATTACTGTGACTATCTATGCTATGGTGGCACATTACTGTGACTATAGGCTATTGTAGCACATTGTTGTGGCATGTAGGCTATGGTGGCACATTACTGTGACTACCTCTGCCATGGTGGCACATTACTGTGACTATAGGCTATTGTGGCACATTGTAGTGTCATATAGGCTATTGTGGCACATTGTTATGTCATGTAGGCTATGGTGGCACATTACTGTGACTAGCTATGCTATGGTGGCACATTACTGTGACTATAGGCTATTGTGGCACATTGTTGTGTCATATAGGCTATTGTGGCACATTGCTGTGATTGTAGGCTATGGTGGCACATTACTGTGACTATAGGCTATGGTGGCACATTGTTGTGTCCTGTAGTCTATTGTGGCACATTGTTGTGATTGTAGGTTATGGTGGCACATTGATGTGACTGTTGGCTATGTTGACACATTGTGACTGCAGGTTATGGTGATTGTAGGCTATGGTGGCACAGTGCTGTGACTGCAGGTTATGGTAGCACATTACTGTGACTGCAGACTATGGTGGTAAATTGCTATGGCTGCAGGCTATGGTAGCACATTGCTGTGAGTGTTGGCTATGTTGACACATTGTGACTGCAGGTAATGGTAGCACATTGCTGTGATTGTAGGCTATGGTAGCACCTTGCAGTGACTGTATATAGGCTATGGTGGCACATTGCTGTGACTGTAGGCTATGGTGGTACATTGCTCTGATTGTAGGCTATGGTGGCACATTGCTGTGACTAAAGGCTATGGTGGCACATTACTGTAACTTTAGGCTATTGTTGCACAATGCTGTGACTATAGGCTATGGTGGCACATTGCTGTGATTGTAGGCTATTATGGCACATTGCTGTGATTGTAGGCTATGGTGGCAAATTGCTGTGTCCTGTAGGCTATGGTGGCACATTGCTGTGACTGTAGGCTATGGTGGCACATTGCTATGATTGTAGGCTATGGTGGTACAATTCTTTGACTGTAGGCTATGGTGGTGCATTGCTGTGATTGCAGGTTAGAGAGCTATGCTGGATACACCCAGGAACGGTAACCGTTAAGCTCCCTGAGGATTTATGATAGGTTCCCCAGGAAAGGATAACGGTAAATGCACCCTGGGTGGTTTCACTGTAGAGTCCAATGGCGATCCTCCATAACAGTCCTTTATTTATGCCAATTTCTCTGTGTCTTTCATGAATAATAGACTAAGATCTTACAGAATACATACAGAGTTAAACATAAAGGTGTCTCACATGAACTGAAAGGCAAGTAGGCACATTATGTCATCACATCTGAAAGCTAAGTTCTGTTTGAACTCACCCATGGTGTTAGGCCTCTGGAGGTGTTCTACGATGGTATATGGATGCATTCCTCCTGCCAGTCTAGGTGTTGTACTACATGAGATGGTATACCAATGAAATTCAATGTGTCCAGGTAGTGGTATACCAGTCTAGGTGTTATATTCCATGAGATGGTTTACCAATGAGTGTGTCCTGTTAGTGGTGTGCCAGTCTAGGTGTTATATTACATGAGATGGTTTACCAATGAATGTGTCCTGGTAGTGGTGTGCCAGTCTAGGTGTTATATTACATGAGATGGTTTACCAATGAATGTGTCCTGGTAGTGGTGTGCCAGTCTAGGTGTTATATTACATGAGATGGTTTACCAATGAATGTGTCCTGGTAGTGGTGTGCCAGTCTAGGTGTTATATTACATGAGATGGTTTACCAATGAATGTGTCCTGGTAGTGGTGTGCCAGTCTAGGTGTTATATTACATGAGATGGTTTACCAATTAATGATTGTGTCCTGGTAGTGGTGTGCCAGTCTAGGTGTTATATTACATGAGATGGTTTACCAATGAATGTGTCCTGGTAGTGGTGTGCCAGTCTAGGTGTTATATTACATGAGATGGTTTACCAATGAATGTGTCCTGGTAGTGGTGTGCCAGTCTAGGTGTTATATTATATGAGATGGTTTACCAATGAATGTGTCCTGGTATGGTGTGTGCCGGTCTAGGTGTTGTACCGCAGGAGATGAACTGTTGTCGCCAAAACATGAATTTATATTCACCATGTCATGGTTACAACGGTGCACATCCACATGGTATACATACATTGGCTCTATACATCATGACGCCTCTTAAATGGAATTTTGGAAAGTCTCTGCTTTTAAAATTACCGGTAGGACCTACAGCTTAGTGCATTCTAATGCCTACTACCATCATCAAACGTCTACTTAATACTGATATAATTAGTCATGGCTGGTCATCTCTGAAATGACATTCTGACAAAAACTTGGATTTATCAATAAGTGTGACATTAAATGCAGTCTTTGCTGAACGCTTTTAAGCATGCAGGACATTCGGTCATGCAGATTTCTAACTCTGCACGCCCAGTTCAATTTTTGCATGCCCAAAATATAATGAGTACCTCAGGACATTTTCTTGTCCTGAATACCATAAAGCAAGAATAATATCTATATTCATTAAATTCATTAGTATTCATAAAGTTCTGAGAAAGAAAATTCACAAAAATTCATGCTTTTTGTTTACAATTTAAAAACGTTAATATTGACTTGAGAGCCATAAAACTGGCAGGTAGCCTAAGGCCTGGGCACTTTTTTTCCTGTCTCCTGTCAGCCTGAGAGCCATTCTGTCAGCTATAGCAGATGTCCAACATGTTTTCGCAAATACTGTCATTAGGGTTAGGGGTTTCTATGCAGGTTGGTGTCCCATTGATGAATAGACATGTTGTTATTCTCTTGAAGATATCGCATACCTGTTGATGCTGTCATTGGCTTGATGTGAACAGAGGTCTCGGGGTTTACCGGCACACACCTGCCGCCTGTTGTGTATCACGGATGCAGGTTTGCAACGGTAAGCACCATGATCTCTTCAAGCACTCCTGAAATAAATAGCATTGTGATCCCTTGTAGCACTATTTAACCCTTTTGTAATGGGATGTACCATGATCCCTTCAAACCCTCCTGTACTGGGAAGTGCCATGGTCCCTTCAAACCCTCCTGTACTGGGAAGTGCCATGGTCCCTTCAAACCCTCCTGTACTGGGAAGTGCCATGATCCCTTCAAACCCTCCTGTACTGGGAAGTGCCATGATCCCTTCAAACCCTCCTGTACTGGGAAGTGCCATGGCCCCTTCAAACCCTCCTGTAATGGGAAGTGCCATGATCTCTTCAAACCCTCCTGCAATGGGAAGCACCATGATCCCTTCAAACTCTCCTGTAATGGGAATCACCATGATCCTTTCAAACTATCCTGCAATGAGAAGTGCTCACCATGATCCCTTCAAACCCTCCTGATGTAATAAGCATCACATCCCCCTATCCCTCCTGAAATGGTTTATAAGCACCATAATTTTCTCTTCAAACCCTTCTTAAAGTATCTGTAAGCACCATAATCCCTTCAAACCTTCCTAGATAATTTGCGCCATGATCTCCAGGACAGAGACCTAAGTACCATGGTCTCTTTGCACAATAAACCTCATGACCCTCATTAAATGTCAACTTTTGACCAACTACAATAAGGGAATGATCGGGGGGGGTGCTGGTGGGTTTGTGCTTGGACGTGCGAAAACCCTCGAGGGGTCAAAATATTTTTGATCTCCTAAGGGCTGAAAATCGTGTGCGAATGGTCAAGGGGTCGAAAAATTCTGACCCCCTCCCCTCCAACTCACCAGCCCCCCCCCCCCGTTGTTAACAATTATCACTCCCTACTTGCCACGCCCCTGAGGATGTAACTTTCCTATGTCTGTATTTTAGGGATATGTAGAGCTGTGGTAGCAATGCACGGTAAGTATGGGCTAACAGCTAATAACAATGGTGGACCTTGATATTTGGATGCGTTTTGTAATAAGGAAACTTCAAAAAAAAAAGCCCTAAATATCTTCTCTTCTGTAAGTAAACTTTTAGATACACTGTTGCAAGAAGTTTGGGGTTTTGCCTGGCGGCATAGGAATTAGAAATAGTGTGGTTGAAGGTAGTATAAAGAAAAGTTCTTCTAAGTCTGTAGATAATAATGTTAAACATTATTGACACTGGTTCACCACCCTCATGGACACATGTACACGTCTTCACGGGCATGGTCCTGTTACCTTTGGCTTATCAGATCAGACCTTAATTCTACTTTAGACATTCCTGGAGAAGTGAAACCACATGCACCTCTTCTAATCTACCTGACACTTTGCTAGAAATAGGGGGCTTTGGCCTGGGGGGGGGGGAGACAGCCCCCCCCCCCAGAGTGGAACAATCACATATAATATATACGCCATGGTCGTTTACTTCTGCACAACACACCCTTTGAATATAGCTATAGGCCTAGTCATACTTTCATTGAAATAAGAGGAGTCGTACCAATTGGCTTAAATCAATAGTTATTTGTGTCTATGATTTAGATCACTGAAAAGAAGAATCAGTGGTAATGGATGTTCGGTTCTCGTGGCTTGTGTCAAGGTGATTTATGTAGGTCTTTTAGAATTCCCTTATAAATCTACGAATCCATTATGTGAATGAATTAGACAAATGGTTTTGCCATATAAATATGGATAATTGGAAACCATCCCGTTTTCTCTTATCATAACTACAATTTCAATTTGAGGGTGTGTCGCAGATCCATTCTGCAAAATAACTGTCATGATGATCAAGCATTATTTAGGCTACATAACGCTGTGCAAGCCAATAGACTATTGTGTGGTGCCAGATAATATTAACTATAGTATACTGATTGTCTTTGAGATAAGATATAATAATGGATCTAGCAGGTGACAGTTACTAATTGATTTAATACCTGACAGCACTGTGGCCCTCTTATCAGTTAGGCATGGATTAAGACTGAACAGAATAAAAGGGAGGAATGTGGGTGGAGGAAAAATAACTTTGTACTGTAAATTCCACAGGCGACTAAATAGAATATCGATGTCATACTTTTTGCACTAGAAACAACTGGACCATTTACGAAATCAACTATAACTAAGAGCTACGATCTACCGGTACGTCTGTATCTTATTGGCTGGTGTGGCTCAATATGAAGCCCATCTGAGCCCGCCCACATGTAGATCATGTTTTCGATCGTGCCAAGGTTGTGAAACATTGCTAATTTATGGTAATTATGGAGGTGGTGGATCTGGTTCTTCTCCCGTCCCCAACCTGTGTCCCTATATCGTTCAGCCTATCTTGTTTGTATCTGACTGTCTGTCTGCCTCTCTGTCTGTGGCTGTTTCTCTGTCTCTGTCTGTCTCTCTGTCTCTGTCTCTCTCTCTCTCTGTCTCTCTCTGTCTCTCTCTTTCTCTGTCTCTGTCTCTCTCTCTCTGTATCTCTGTCTCTGTCTCTATTCCTCTCTCTCTCTCTCTCTCTCTCTCTCTCTCTCTCTCTCTCTCACACACACACACACACACACACACACACACACACACACACACACACACACTCACTCTCTGACATCCTATCAACAATGCAAGGTGCCCCTGCATAACCCTCTACTTACGAAGTCCACGTACCTATACGGATTTTTTTTTTCATATTTCTCCTTTTGCTCAGTTGATTCTGGGTAGATAATTGGAGTAACTGCTTCCCTTTTGTTCCTCCAACATATGTTTATGCCTCCTATTTTAACTTCCTACTATCGGGAAGTCATTGTGAAGGAACACTAAGAAATAACTGTTGAATCTACCAGGGGTCCTAGTAAAACTGAAGAGTGGACCACTGTTCTTGTATAGCTTTGAACCAGTGTTGTTCTTTCAAGACGCACCAGGTGGTAGTATGGTGGTATACAAATGCACAAAGAATCTCTGTGAAAATAACAACAGAACTCTCTTGCAACCTTAAAAATTGGGACGAGGATTTTGTCGTTATTTCGACAACATATGTTTACAGTTAAGCTTGTTTACGGACATGTGCACACTAGAGTAGAACTCTAGTCAATACAAGTCAGTGTAGATTTACAACTAATGATGAGTGCACTCATAGATCTAAACGTTTTACAACGTTCTATGTATTGTCTACGTCCATATAATTGATAACATGTCATATACTAACCATAAATTGGATTAATCCTTTTGGTTGACCTATCAAATCAATGAATGAATGAATTTATTTGCATTATTATCCATTAAAATCGCTAACAATCTCCTTGTCGTGATTTCAGCATGGCTTACAAATGCTAATTATGAACTGATAACACGGCCCAATATATTTAATAGTGCTACAGGTATTAACCCACACGGGTGTAGTATTTTAAAGACGTTTTCACTCAACTTCTACTGGTTTTGATGCCAAAATACTTTTTTCAAATGGTATAGAATCTACCATAGCTCAGATAATTGTAATCAGATCCAGAGTTTCAACGTTGGCCCCAGAAATACTCTCTTACTTGTGCAAAATACATTCACACGAATAAGTCTCTCTCTCTCACTCTCTCTCTCTCTCTCTCTCTCTTCTCTCTCTCTCTCTCTCTCTCTCTCTCTCTCTCTCTCTCTCTTGAAAATCCTTTTCAATTGATATCATTTGCTGGCCCTCCAGCAAAGGGGGGGGGCAGGCTCTTGGGCTCAAATCAAGAAAAGATTGTGGCCTTAATAAGGTTTATTATTATTCATGACGTGAATAGTCTGGCTTGGAGAAGAAAGTTTAAGTTTCGCTCTTCAATGCACCCTTTTTAATTCTCCCTCTTATATCAGTATTAAGATATATAGAAATAGAAACTGACTTACAGGGACCAAATTTCACAGAATCCTCCGTGCACGCTCACTCTGGATATTCACACATAACGTCGTTCCTGGTTCAGTACAATCATAAATCTGACATAGCGTTTAGACTGGGTTTAACATTGAAACAAGATACAGTTATGTATCAGGAACTATTGTATATTATAGACCTTCCTACACTAATCGCACCTCTACTCTATATTCTGACCTAACCCTATGGTCTAAACATGTGTTTACATGTTACAGTGACAGGCCAAAAACGAAACAAAACATGAATACAGAGAGTCATGCTTGAATAGTTCAACACAGCCTCTGCCTCGTGAATGTGTACTACGCACACTTCTGCCTATGTTATGCATTGTTGCATGGAATGGGGGCAACAATGTTCTAATTATATTATCTCTCTACTGACGATAGCCACACCCTTCTGCATTGTTTGCTATCCGATCATGCTGCCTTCAAAGAGTAAAATCAATTAGAACCCAAAGTCTCGCACATACCTTGAGTAAGTGTGAGCCAGTGTATCATATATATATATATATATATATATATATATATATATATATATATATATATATATATATATATATATATATATATATATGATGACCCATAGTAAGACCCTACCATCTGTGTAAATTTGACAACCCCGTGTAGTTGTTCCTTGGTCTTGGAACTGGGTCTTACTATCAACATTGTTGACATATGCATGTATGCATGATCTGACCAGAAAGGACATCTCTCTGATCTGATGAATAGAGCCTCTCTGTCTCTTGTTGATATTAAGAGATATTACAGACAACCATTTGTGCTCGTGGCTATACATAAGGCCTACATATATATAAATGGTTCTACATTTTATTTCAAGTTGAATACAGTTGTCCCATAGCTTTACCCAAGGAGTCCCGTAATGGACATCCACACACACTGACCTACAACGTATTCCATGGCTAGTTGCAGCATCCTAAATGGCCAGACAACTATGGTCCAATAATTATTAATATTTTTATGGCAAAATTACTGAAATTGTGGACATATATCACTAAAACAACATGAGATAACTGAATTTGTTTTACTCAGGATTATCACCCAGCTCCGTCTTATGAGATAACACTTCATTAGACCAATTGTCGTGAACCTTGAACATTTTAGCCAAGTGTGTGGAATAAGCAGTTTAATGATTCATTGTATCTAAAAGCTTAGTTTCGAATATTGAAGTCTACATTGTTTGACCCAAATTATTTGCCCGGTAATTTGTCCCAGCGTTCCTGATCGTAAATTGTTAATCGCTAAAATGTTGGAATCTCTCTTTAAACAGTGAGTCCTTTCAATGATAGTAATTTGTTACATATCTTACACAAACATTGTATATCTGCCTATTGTCCATGGGGTCCATGGGGATATAATGCCAATTAAATGTCAGAAGTTCCCATAGATCCAACCCCTCCCCTGTAACAATGAAAGAAATATTGAGCCCCCACACTGGACTTAGACTGAAAACTAGGTCCACAAGAAAGTAGTTGACTACCTGGATCATCATTTCAGAGACAATGTACTTGCTACTAGGGGCCCTACTATGCTATACTGCTGTATATGGTGCATACAGTAGGTCATCTTATCAGTAGTTTGCTGATTAAGAACATGATTGCCTACAATGGTAATGTTGCAATAGTGAACAAGTAATCAATGGATAACTCATGACACGTGTGTGTTAGTGAAGGATAATGACACGAGGCCGTAGGCCAAGTGTTATTAGCCTTTGCTAACACACACAAGTCATGAGTCATCCATTGACTACTTATTTTATACCACGAAACCAATAAATAATCAATATTATACCAATAAATTCAAGTTGAAAACAAAAATTATTCCCCCTCCCCGGGACTCGATGCCAGCCATTGTGTGTGTACACAGGTACATACACCTCCTTCCCCGGCAGCAGACAGCGACAGCACCTGTCTCGGTTTGGACAGGCAGCGGCACACAGCTAAAGATTTCAATGCGTCTCACTGTTATGTTTGTGTATAATACACCTCCTTGCCCAGCAGCGGACAGCGGCACACGGCGAAAAAGGATTTCAATGCGTCTCACTGTTATGTTTGTGTTGAATGCACCTCCTCGCCTGGCAGCGGACAGCGACAACGCACACGGCGAAAAAAAGATGCTTCTAGCGGTTATGTTTGTGTATAATACACCTCGTCGCCCGGCAGCGGACAGCGACAGCGCACACGGCGAAAAAAGATGCGCCCGGACCGGGGCTCGATCCATGTACCTCTGACGGCTGAGCGCAAAGCGCTAACCGCTAGACCACCGCGTCTCCTCCTTCAGCGGCCGTGTCAGCTTGGATATATTTGAATGCGTCCCACGGTTATGGTAGAGGTCAGCCCACAGTCGTCGTCTGCCCGGCCTTTGTATCATATCTGGACATGGTTCAAACCGAGGATTTCTTGTCAGTCCCTGTGGCGCACTGCATAGGGAGTTGGACTAGGGACCTGAGATTGCAGGTTCGACCCCTACCATGGCAATGAAATAGTCTGTTGGTTTTAACATGTAACATATGACATGGAAGGACATGAGAGGCATGCGGTTATCCTGGATAACCGCACGCCTTACATGGATAACCGCACGCCTTACATGGATAACCGCACGCCTTACAAAATTGATGCTAAAGTATACAGGGTGTGCAATATCGACAGATATGTGTATGGGAATAGCCACGAAAAAGCACTGTGTAACCCAGAAATCGTGGTATAACTATTTATAATCATGTAGGACACAAATGATAATTGCATTAGATTCATGTATGATTCTAAGGAAGATATGGGATATCTACATACATCAACACCTTTTATCTGTCTGAGACCACAATTACATGTCTAGTTATTGGAGTTTGACTATCATCACCGGGAGGCGTGGCGCAGTCGGTAGCGCGTCCGCTCACGGGCCGTAAGGTCATGAGTTCGGTTCCCGGCCCGGCCGGGGCACAGTGGAGGCTCCAAACGTCACCGTAAGGTGTCATTTGAGTTCCTCCCTGCTCTGGCTAGGCTGTGCTGGAAAGTCTCTCAGCGGTCATGGCAGACAAATGACTTAAAACAGGCCTGTCCATTTCTCACTATGCCTATGTAGTGACCGATGTTAAAAAACCATTGCCTCGGTAAATGTGTAGGGGCGTGCTTTCTATCTTCCCATAGATTCGGTCACCATCATCCCCCCTCCCCATTAGACTAGAGTCCAGGCACAATGCCACAAGGGTAATCTCACTTCGGTGTGGATACAACCTGCAGGACCTCTCACCCTTGAGTGTCGGCCGTAAGGAAAGCACGAGGTGAGATAAAATTCGAGCAGTTTGACTATCATGCACTTATATATGCCCTGTATATAAGGCCAAGCAGAGAGCAAACCTCTAATAAAGGCCCAACAATGAAAGAGGATGGGAAAATTGAAATTAATCTAATCACCATGATATAATATATTAAGATAAGATATGATGTAAAAGTCATCAAATAGAGCACCAGGTATAGTCATATTGACAACCCAGTGTTCTCAGAAAAGTCAATATGATGCCTTTTAGGACTGCCCGGTACTCTCCCCAGTAGCAATCAATTTGACTAACTAAAGTAGTCAACTTGATGACCTAAAGTCGCCTGCACAGACTTCCTTTCTCACCATCAGGTTTTCAGTGTACCAATACATCGTGTGACACTGATAAATTGGATTCAAGATTTTATCAATTTGCGAGATCTGATGAAGAGCTTGACTTTATTTTTCTTAAGGCGACCCTCTAGGATCAAATACACCTAGGTGCTTCTGTGTATCGCCATAGAGCCCTAAGATGCTGATTCAGCGAGACTTTGTAAATCAAAGTCGTCGATGTTGTTGTTGTTGTTGTTGTTGTTGTTTTTAGTTTTTTGAAACACCACCCTCAATTGTTACATTATTTTGATTGAACCTATTTTGCTAGTACCGGTACACATCCCTTTTCTCCCAAGCAGTCACTCATAATACTATCTTGTCTTATAGAATTTCCCCCTTTTTATGGTAACCAAAGCTACTGGTAGTAATTGCCGGTATTTTAAGCTTGGCTGATATTCTGTGAATTGTATCGTTTCTGAATATGTACAATACTGCATTGCATATTGCATCGTCACATACAGTTTCGGTGTACGGTATAAGTCCATTTTACTTGAAAAGTTTTTTTTTCTTTTTATCTTATCACTCTTATATCCATGCCAGTAACCTATACATGCTACCTCTTGACTGGTGCGGCACTATCTGAAGGCATTCTTTTTATACCCGGGAAAGGTGGCAGAACCTTTTCAATATCTCCCACCTACTTAATATATTCTTATGCCATAGTTGTAGAAAGATATAGAAATAAACCCCGTAGTAAGCTGTAACCGTTATCTAAAGTTACATCTTGTATTTATAAGTTAACTACTCGATCAGTAAATTTATGCTCATTATAAAGGCACTTTCTGAACAATATTCCACTATGGTGATCACAAGCCACAGCCTTATGGATCAATTTGTAAAGATCATGCAAGAAATCAAGATGCACTCAACAGTTATTCATTCAAAGTAAAGAATCAACGAAAACATGAAAGCTACATATCAACTATCTTATATCAGGGTGATTTCTCATGACACTGCCATAAATGTTAACCTTTGCCCACACCTGCATTTACCTATTATTAGTTTCATTATCTAAATATATCACATTATCTGACTTTCAAGACTTGTTGCTTTTGGAAATAAATGCTCAGCAGAAGGGAGTCGTTGAATGTAAACGACTTGCTCCTGAATGACGAGACTCATCCATGGATATAAATACGTATAACTGGATATAGAGACTCACCTAATAATCTCAGGAGCACCTGGCAATGCTAGAATGACAGTCAGGAGATTGTAGCCAAACCTTCCTCCGGTACCTCATTGAGGTATAGGCCACTGCCTGCCCTCCAGCACCAACACCTGGCCCACATCTTTACCTAACTAGTCAGGTATTAAATCAGGTATTTATAAGGGGATTGGAAGGAACATCCAGTGCCATGGGACAAGGAAAGTAGAGAATGAAGCTAGTGCACAGATAATGCTTTCGCCAATTCCTTCGGAGAGAAGAGCTGTGGAGTTTGCAGGAATTGGAGGGCAAGATGGCGACTTACCCTGGACGGCCAGCTATCTCCCTATACAATGAGGAACTGGAGTAGTGCTTTATAGGACTATCTGTTGAAGTACAGACATTCTCCTTGATCTATAGGTGAGGAGGCGCACCTGCTCCTGGTGAGAAAATTCCTCCATGGTAGGACCTCTCTCCATGTGGTGAGTGTCTCCCGTGTAGGTGGGTACAGGTAGTGAGCCCACTCCTCCAGGGGCTGGTCTATATAGCGGGTCAGCAGGTGAGTGAGTGGGTGTGGGGGTATTCAATGCCGTGATGATTAAGAAATGGTATCCACATATGTGTGATATCACCTCTTACATGTCAATACTTGCATGGCTTATTGTTTTTTATTTCTATTCTTTTTCAAATTCAGGATTACTTCAGCTTTGAACTGGGGAACAAGCAGGTCGATGATCGGTGGCAGTTATCAATTAATGATTAATGTTTCATTAAGATGAAATCAGAGCATTGGTTATATAAATGTTAAGTTCCAACCTGGTAACTATATGTCATTGTATCATGTAATGCCATGATGTCATGGCAGTACTGATTATGACATTTCATTGTGAAACTGATAGATAAAATATTGACAGATGTCCCTGCGTCAATGTTAACCTGTTGCTGCTTCATAAGACGAAGCTTTCATTTTCTACATGAAACATTATATGCAAACATATTATTTATGCTAAATCCGTGTGATTTCTTCCCTAAACTCACTATGAAACTAGAGTCGTTTACTTGCATGAAACCCACCCTTTAAACAAAGGTACATTTAAGTATCCTTAAGTAAGGGGTTAAATATATGGTTGTGTGTGTCTTTCTCGCTGTTTTATTATGACTTGTATAGAGGCATAAATGTGTCTGATGTCTTAGCTGATGAAATCAGCAAGAACCAGGGCAAGAAGTGATTGTCTGGTAAGATAGTAGTTCATGAACTATGTACAGTAGCCAAACATGGAGACGACAGTCTATCCCTCTATCATTGGCACTTCTTAAATTGAATATCACCATAGATAGTTTAACCCCTTAAGGATAGTATGGCACACGAGCATCACTTGCCATCAACTCAGTGAGCGTACATTCGTACCCTAAGGGGTCAACCTAAATCTTTATTCATGAATGCCAAGAAATTTATGATTTTGTATAATAAATCAATGATCATCTGTACATCTGAGTCTTTGTTTAGTAAACGTATCCGTCAATAATCTCTGACAATAAAAGACTTACATATAGAAGGGGAAAATAATTGATTTTCAACAGGAGATGATACAGGCCTTGCTTGGTCACTTGTCCCTCCTCCCACCCACCCCCCTTCTCACACACAAGCATTTCCTCGGAAATCTTGCTGTCTAAGACTGTCGTAAATATACATATGTGTTGGTGATGTGAGCCTAACCATATTTTGTATCACAACCATCACCCAGGAGAACAAGCTAGTTGAACATAACTGTATACATACATGTAGCCCAGAATAACTACCCTTTTGATGGTAGCACAGAGCATATCCTCTTGTTCCTATTAATATGTTTAGATTCATTTCTGGGAACTACATTGTGAATTTATCTCTGGGAATTAATTCTTCATTGGCTCTTTCCATTATCAGATTAAATGATTATAGAACTACAGTAGAGTTGGTAAACTTTCAATGAGGAAATCGAGATTAAAAATGATGGTAAATGACTCTACTGTGATGTGTCACTGCACCTTCTAGCATATGTACTAGCATCACACGGTTCTCAAAGGGTAAGTATAATACATGGATCTTTGTGCATGTATATTGACTCTATACAGCCCTGCCAGCTGACCTAAGACTTTTATCAATATTCTTATCTCTTCTCCAGGGCCTGAAGACGTGGGCCACACGAACCTGTCGTCATGCATACTCATGATAAGGCAGTAAAAGATACCGTCCAACCTGGAGTTCACATCGGCAATAAAGAGAAGAAGAAAAAAAAGAGAAAGAAATAAAATATTGGGTAACTAAGTGCTTTCGTCCTCTATAGAGGTTAAAACATGTGAGGACCTGAGACCAGTTCACATATGATAGCCTCCTTCCTAGAGAGCTTTCCGACTTATAGAGGTTGTCTTTGAACCTTTGTGTATCTATAGGCCATGGTATGAACATGGATAGTGCTTAAATTAAAAAAAAAAAAAAAAAAAAAGAGGAAAATAAATGTATGTACGATGTTAGTTGATAATCACTGGATGTCATTTCTCAATAGGCTACGACTTCTTACTTTCGAATCATAGTGATAACCCTTATTTTAGTGACAATACAGCCCAACAGTAATGGTCCTATAGTAGCAGCAGTACTACAACTGCCCTACCAAACTCTATGTAATTACTACATTAAGTGCTGATCATACAGATCAGTCGTAGGGCAGTATACCTACTATCACTGGTGCTAACTTTTGGATTGTCAATTCGTAGTGGCTGTATGCAGTTGTAGTACATTACGAAATGGCCTCCCGCTATAATACAACGCATCAAAAAACAATAGGCAATCTTTTTCGATTTGTCCTGAGTATAATTATTGTAGGATAACTCACTCTATAGGTGAGGCACCACTACGCGATTTTTGCTGAATATCGGAGCTATTCTCACAAAAGCAGACACAAACACAGATTATAGAGTGGTATTTGTTATTATTTCAAGGTGTAAATAGAAGATTGAGAGAGCTTTCTGTTTATGTGGGGAAGGCTTTGTGTACAATCTCAGGCACATTTTTGTTGCCAAAAGATGTTTTTGTTTACTAAATCAAGTTGACCTAATGTAAATATTGCAGACTTTCACACTGATGACTCTCTGCAACTCAATATCAGACAGATTTGATTTTTGCAGTACAAGACCCTGTGATCTGTGTGACTGCTGTGTTGTTATTTATATTTCGCTGTGTTGATGTTTATATATTGAACTCCCACCCAATCACAGAGTCTATGCAGGTGCAGGTTGGTTGGTAAATATGACACAGAAGGAGAGAGATCACCCATAAAATAACCCCTGAAATCTCATGTTTACAATTTTGAATCTGATGTTTACAATATAGGAATGCCAACACCCTATACCTTAGGCACTATAGGGATAGAATTAGGTGAGACTGTACCAAAAAATCGCGTTTTGGAGCCTCACCTTATGGTAGGAACCAACCACAAAATTACAGCATAATAATTTTCATTTCAGAGACACCCCTAAAACTAACGCTAGATATTGCAATAGGCTCATAACTTGCAAAAAGCAAATAACAGTGCCCTTGTGATAAATTGAGGAATGTCATAAGCTTAGACACAGAAAATCTCGCCTTTATAGATACCAGCAATGCAAATGTAATCTTCTCCATATGAATCGCCACATGTCTCTTTATGTTGGTGTCAAGCACAAACTTTCATCTTGAGCCCGATCGTAAGCTATGTATAGTACGTTCATAATAAGGGCAAACAAAATATAAAATAAAGAAATCACCTATATTGCTAACCTGTGTCGAAACAACTTCCTAAGGGCATAAAATCCATTGGCTTTATTGATTTAATCTAATGGGATAAATGTGTAGGCTATATATGATATTCAAATTGATATTGCTGAGGTAGACGTGGATTTCCTAACATTAAGTTTCATAAGCAATGATAAAGTATACACCGCTAAATCTGGCCTCGTGAATATTACGCAGCAGCGTTCCACAAAATATGGATCAAAATCTAATTAGATTTCTCGATCCCCTGATATAAGCATTCTCTGCTGCCAAAGTGTGGCATATCTGTATAGGTAGACATTATTCTCAGGTTTACAACTGATGATATTTGAATGATGATATCATATTGTATATCTATAACACTACTATTACTATAATATCAGTACTGGTCATTGGATCGCAAGATTGGAGAAAGGCGAGGGAGAAAGGACAGGGTTGCACCTCATATCAAAATCTAACATTCTCTCATCAATAATTATGTCATCTATATCTATAATTCCAAAAGGCAATTGTATTTGAGAGCTCTCACAAAGCACACTTTTGCAGCTTTAAACTAAAAATAAGGCTTCATATCTATATGGAACCATTGATTTTCCAAATAGCTTAATAATTTATGTCTGTTCTGGTCAAAGTGCTGATTATTCATTATCGCTTACACACACAGAGAACGAGAGAGAGAGAGAGGGGGGGGGGGGAGAGAGAGACCGAAAGAGAGAGAGAGACCGAAAAAGAGAGAGAGAGACTGAAAGAGACAGAGGAATATATAATGACCGTTTAACGCTCATAAATTTATGGATGTTGATTGAAGCAGTGTGTCACATCACATGTGTATATATCAATATAAATAGATATGCATTGTTCTGTATGGCAATCAATATCTGTTATTTATTTAGAAGTACCTATGGCTATGGTTGCTTTACTTCATTTGAGGGTATGTCTGCCAAATATTGCAATTGAAAAACATTTCAATCATCGCCAGCAATAAACACTTTTGGAGTTGAATTGCGAGACAGACAGAGAGCAAGAGAGACACAGGCAGACGACAGACAGACAGACACAAATAAATATGGACATATCTGAGATCGATCGAGGACAGGAACGAGTGAATTCGCGTGACGAAAAAAAATACAGACTTGAGGGTGAGGGGTGGGAGGAACAGAGGGAGCCAGTTCATATACCCTATAGACAAAGCCAGATATATGTGGATATGGCACAAATATTGTTTGAGATTGTAAAAGGAAACGCCGGGAAGGAAACCAAGATGAACTGTTTTATGGACCCTGATAATTATTGTTTACGATTTATTGTTTAAAATACATCATTGACTCTGTATGTGACTCTTATACATGTACCTGGCTTTATACATACGATGTATTTAAGGCCACTCAAAAAAATCTTGTTTCTCATCACCGCCCTCGTCAGAAAAATAGTCATTTGATTTTATTTTTTTAGAATTTTCTGAGAAAAATATACTACCCAGCAAATTGTCGTGATTCCTCTTCAACCTGTGTGAAGTGGCTCACACATGTCGCTAGATGGAACACGACGTCGCTATAGCACAAGATCACCAGGAATAGCAATGGTGGTGATCACATGGCCTCACCTCAGATGGCGAGGATGGTGATCACTCAGACTCACCAGGGATGGCGACGCAGGTGATCACTCACCTCGCTAGATGAAACACGCACCTCGTCATAGTGCATGTTCACCAGGGATGGCGACATGAGTGATCACTCATCCTCACCAGGGATGGCGACATGAGTGATCACTCATCCTCACCAGGGATGGCGACATGAGTGATCACTCACTTCGCTAGATGAGACGCACACCATGTCATAACGCACGTTCACCACAGATGGCAAGGATCGTGATCACTCACACTCACGGGGGATGGTCACTCAGGTGATCATTCATCTCGCTAGATGAAACGCACACCATGCCATAATGCACTTTCACCACGGTTGGCGAGGATCGTGATGACTCACACTCACCAGGGATGGCAAGGCGGTTGATCACTCACCTCGCTAGATGAAATGCGCACCACGTCATAGCGCAGGTTCACCATGGATGGCGAGAGTGGTGATCACTCAGACTCACCAGTGATGGCGATGCTGGTGATCACTCATCTTGTTAGATGAAAAGCTCATGATCAACATTGGTAATCATGCAGCCTCACATCTGCCAGATCAATGTATGTTTTGCCAGAGAAGGTATTGCCATATGTATCTTCCCTCTAACCACAGACAAGGTGTTCATGTAGATACTTCCTTATGTATTTTTCCTGTAACCAGAGAAAAGGTGTTTATGGATAGTTGCTTTTATTTTAGAGATACCTCTATCTAAATTTAATTGATATTTTCTCTATATAATCTTGTTTGATTCAACCCTGAAGTATTACATGGAAATCAGTGTGCAACAAAGCACATTTGATAAGTATGGGACTTATACTTCATGCCCACACTTCCTAGATAGGCTACATGTTGAACAGTGGTGCTGTCTCAACAACTTTGGCAATGGTGGTGATAAGTTGCCATTCTGAGTGAGAGTGAGTGACAGATGATGCAATCCCCAGAGAGCATTGACTTGGAGTGAAACAAATT
Source organism: Acholoe squamosa (assembly GCA_949317995.1). Lineage (NCBI taxonomy): Eukaryota > Metazoa > Annelida > Polychaeta > Phyllodocida > Polynoidae > Acholoe > Acholoe squamosa. Next base: position 41,841,219 of record OX439049.1, read on the forward strand.
CACGCATTGAGTGAGACAAAGGCTGGCAATGGTGGTGATAAGTTGCCATTCTGAGTGAGAGTGAGTGACAGATGATACAATCCTTAGAGAGCATTGACATGGAGTGACACAAGTTCAGGCATTGAGTGAGACCAATGTTGGCAATGGTAGTGATAAGTTGCCATTTTGTGTGAGAGTTAATGCCAGTGGCACAGGAGTGCTACATAATCACACAGTGAGTCAGATCCATGTTGGCGATGCTTGTGATAAGCCGCCATTCTGAGTGAGAGTTGACAGGCAGTGGCACATATTGACGGAGTGAGTGAGATCCATGTTGGCGATGGTGGTGATAAGCTGCCATTCTGATTGAGAGCTGACCGGGAGTGGTACATAATCACACAGTGAGTCAGATCCATGTTGGCGATGCTTGTGATAAGCCGCCATTCTGAGTGAGAGTTGACAGGCAGTGACACATACTCACGCAGTGAGTTAGATCCATGTTGGCGATGGTGGTGATAAGTCACCATGCTTTGTGAGGGATGACAAGGGGTGGCACATACTCACGCAGTGAGCGAGATCATGTTGGTGACTGTTGTGATAAATTGCCATGCCCTGTGAGACTGACACACAGTGGCGAAAGATGACGCAGTGAGTTATCACTCAAAAAGGAGTCACCATTGATGACCAATCATGGCGACAGATAACGACAATTTGCTGGGTAAAAACATTAATAAAAGTAGTCAAGTTTGGTATCAAATCAAAGCTTATGGTTCAGGGAATGCAGCTGACTATCAATAATACTATGACATCCTAACACTTTTGAAATATCAATGATAATGCAGTTTTTTCATACATGCCACATCCGCGATGAGCCTGCGCTGCATAGATATCAGGACCTCATGAGCTGCTTCGGCAAAAAAAAAAAAAAAAAAAATCCTCCCACGTAACTTTTTCCATGGCTTGGTGATGACAAACAAGTTTTTTTTTAGTGGCATAGGAAATCATTTTCAAAACTGCCTGGCGAACCTATGAGTAGTGTCCATGACATCTTAATGCTACCCTGTTCTAGACAGGCTACAGTTCCTCCACTTTACTTCACACAACAGGCAGGGTATAGGGTGATGGACGGGTCTGATTCACTATTTCTCCATCGCTACATCTTTATGAATACTATTTTCTGACTATAATTATCCTAATCGTTGCAATATGATTAAATACTTAAGCTAGTCCAACCCTACCCATGCACAGAAAAGAAAGTTAAAAAGAACCGATCATCCACTATCTATGATTATACCCTGTGCCAAAGTCCAAACATCTGAACACTTATCCCATACCGTGGCCATCTATGAGTATGAGGTAATTGGCATAACGGCTATATATACAAGTCTTACGCTTACCCTTCTCTAACTCCCCTTGGTGGCATTATTGATGATCATCTCCGATGATTACCAAACGATAACGATAACATCCATGATAGTGGAAACTTTAGGCTCTTGGATACTCCTGATTAATCCAAATACACACTTGTCCAACCAACACTGTCCACATACTGAAAACCAACTCCTCAATGATTATTACTCATGGTTTCTTGTATGGAGACATTGGATACATACTTGCACTTTTTGAATCATCGCACCACCGAGAAATGTAAAGCAAAGTTCGGTTCTGAAATGCGGAAGTGGTGAATCACAAACCGTTGCGGCGTCCCGGGTGGGCGGACGGAGAGCCCGGAGAGAGTGAGCGAATCCTCTCGCTGTCTCCCCATATCGTAGTTGGGGTCCACTTTCCTGATTCATTGTGTATTAAATGGTCAAAGAAACTTATATATGATGATGGATAAATCGGTAAGAAAATATTTCGTTATTCATACTGGTACCGAACCCTCCATTCCAGGTTCGCTCTTGATTTTAATAGTTTTGCTATTTTCATTCCGAATATGTCTGAAGCATTTATCCTGGCGATAGGCTTAGTACCCCCGGTACTCCGTCCATGCAGGAGTACATCTGAACTAGATCATTCAGCCTATTTACTGTGTAGAGTTCTATGTTTACTAATCCCAGAAAAATGGCCTACTTCTCTTCCTGGGTTTGTATTATTCTAAGGGAACGTTCAACAAAATTACGTCACTGCTGAGGGTGGGGGGTCTTTGGGTTCCTCTATATGTTCCATACAAAAACAGTGACAAGGGGGTGGGTGGGTCCTGAAAAATGCCTAAAATACCGATGACATAATTGTTAAACGTTCCCTAAGGGCAGAGCAGGGCGGAGGCGGGGTTGGTCGGGGGGGGGGGGGTAATAATGCAAAGGGATACAATATATAGTTGCAGTCGGTCTATGTAAAGACCTATGTGCAACTAGAATCCAAGAAAATCGTCTTTACACTCACCCAACTTTCACACTCCTGGGTTCCAATCCTTGTAGCGGTGATTATACTCTCCCTATCCCTTCCAGTATGGTGAAATTGTGCCCCCACTATCTGATTATAACTTAAAAAGCCACTCAAAAATGTATAACAAAAATGATAAAGTAAAAAAAAGAAAGAAAGCGAAATTGACTTTTTTTTTCATGCTCAAGCCATGAACGTGGGGATGAGCAAAATCTCCCTAGAAGCCCCATGTCCTTTGTCGATTTTAAGAAAAGGCCATGTCACACTGTCGATTTTAGGGGTCTAGACCCTTATAATAAGTGGCACCCTATTACTTGGGAAGGGGTATATAATCCTCTGAAATACATATCAGACAACACTATATTATGATATACCATTTTATTATTCCATAAATTGTAACATATTTTGTATTAATCAAAGAAATATCTATGAAATTAATACATAGGTTGGTTCTAAGAGCTATAAGAGCGCTCAAACTTTACATAAGAGCGTTCATGCCCCACTGCACACCAGCCACAGTCAGTTAGACTAAGTTTATGACATCAAAAGGTCCGACCTAATGGTTCACTGCACAATATAATAAGAATAAGGGTCTCAGTGTGCGACCTCATGGTTCAATGCACAAATTAATAACTTGTAAGTGAATGCAACCGGCCGTCACGGGTGCCTGAGCACCGCTGACGCCGTCATGAGTGTCTGAGCACTCTAAGGACTGAACAATGGGTTACATAAGCACGACGCCATAACCTTCCGGTCGCTCTAGCGTCGCTCCTGAGCAACCTAGGTCAAATATCAAAAATTCTATGGAAAGCCCATAATTAGACGGTCAGAATGAGCCCAAGATCAAGGCTGAACTCCCAGTATTAAGGAAGTTACGCCATGGAGACGGAATCGACCTCCGAGTGAGCTACAGACAAACCGGCGGGAGTTACGCGCCTATCCAGCGGGCATTATAATCTTGGCACATTCAGCTCTGCGCATGCCCAAAATGGCGGTTATACAAGCATAAACGGCCGAGATATGAGGGTCTAAAGATGCAGAACCGACCAAGACAATGGGGGCCATAGCGGCGTCCATGGGGGTCCTTTGTCCCCCTGTGACACTTGAAAGGGTCCCCTCAAACAATTGTAGAGTTAGGCAGATGCTGCTGGCTCCAGTCAGTCTGGAGGTGCTTTTCCAAGATTTGCTACAAATAGCCTGTCTGCACCTCCAGGAAGACACATCACCAAGAACCGCTCTAGAGGTAACATCTCCAGTCATCTCCTGCTACCTGCTATACCACTGCACTATGGTGAAACTATGCTAGACAGGCATTGGTTTCCTACCATTAGTGGCCAGAGGCTATCTTCTTCAAGACTTCCACCAGAGGGTAAAGTTATCCATTATTACATTATTCCTCTAAGCAGCAGGTCAGGAGCTAGGTGTGGGAACCCACCTAGAAGTATGCTGGACACTGTATTATTAATACCTCACAGGTGGAGTGGAACTGAACATTGTACTTTATAAATTACTGTATGTTTACTGTATGTACTAATTACCTACATACTAACTACTGTATGATTGATATTTCTTACATGTTGCCTAAAGCTGAATAAACCAGTGACAACTGGAAATAACACTATTTATTATGAGCCTGCTATATTTACTACATACACCACTAGTCATATGATATTTCTCATATGACAACTTGATCATGCCAATTACTAGTATGACAAAGTGGTGGAGAACATCCTACTAAGATCCCATATCTCACAGGCTCATAAAATTTAAAGCTGGTAACACAACTAAAAACAATCATGCACACAGTAAGTTAAAGCTGGTACCGCAACTGGGAACAATCATGCACACAGTAAATTAAAGCTGGTACCGCATACACACAGTTAGACCCACTCCACCCACCCAGTGACCTTGACCTTGACACCATACCCACCAAGGTCACCAGTGAGATCTCCCACATACCAGTGAGATCTCCCACATACCAGTGAGATCCCCCACACATCAATGAGATCTCCCACACATCAGTGAGATCTCCCACACATCAATGAGATCTCCCACACATCAGTGAGATCTCCCACACATCAATGAGACCTCTCACACAACAGTAAGATCTCTCATATATCAGTGAGGTCTCCCAAAACGTCAGTGAGGTCTCCCAAACGTCAGTGAGGTCTCCCAAACGTCAGTGAGGTCTCCCACACGTCAGTGAGGTCTCCCACACGTCAGAGAGGTCTCCCACACGTCAGTGAGGTCTCCCACACGTCAGTGAGGTCTCCCACACGTCAGTGAGGTCTCCCACACGTCAGTGAGGTCTCCCACACGTCAGTGAGGTCTCCCACACGTCAGTGAGGTCCACCACACACACATCAAAGCCTTATCAGTCAAGCTGGCAGAACAACACACAAAGACCTTACGTAGTCAGGGGCCTGTTGAAGAGGTCTCCCTCCCACCAAGATCTAGGAGGCCCACAGGAGGCAAACCAGCCTCCAATACAACAGACCCACACTCAGTAGACCCCACACCACCCACCCTGTCTACTCAGGGAACAACCAGTTCTCAGGGATCCAACATTTCCCAGGGATCTCTACAGGACGCCCAACTCACGCTATCTACCTCAGGGGAAGAAGGATCTGTCTCAGGGGGTGGATCCACACCCTCATCTAGATCCTCCACCCCAGCTCCAGCCTTTGACAGCCACTCCTCCAGAGACACCTCCCCCACACCCTCCATCATGGACACCGATGAAGGCCCCCAACCTAATCAGACAGCTGAGAAGATAAGGGCCTATGAGAAGGCCATCCAAGATGCAGTTACTGCCCTAGAGACCAACAAGTCCCAGCAGGAGGAAAGGGAGAGGATCCTCAACCAACAACTGGCAGAGAGGAATGCAGCAATAGATGCTCAACAGAAGGCCATGGAAGATCAGCGGAAGTCCCTAGAGAGACAACAACAACAGATAGCAGATCTCATGAAGATGGTATCATCCCAGACCCCACAACCTCCCACACCTGCCATCACACCTGTTGTCACACCATCTGCCTCTGGATCCAAAGATGACATCATAATCTCCATGGTGTCCAACATGACCAAGCTCATAGACAATAAACAGCAGGACGACAGAAAGATCAGGATACATGAGGTAACAAAACCCAAAACCTTTTCACACCCATCACCACTCATGTCAACAGCATTATTCATTGATCACAAATTCCCAGAATATCTGAAGGATAAGTACAAAGTGACAGACAGTGACACCATGGTAACATATTTACCCAAGTACCTCGAAGGACAAGCACTAGCTTGGTTTGAATCCTTCAGGGAGAGTGCCACACCTGATATGTTGACATGGACCAATGTAGTGAATAAATTAAAAGAGTATTTTGCTACTCGAGACAATATAATCTCAAGGACTGCACTCCGTGCACAAAAGATAGACGAACCTGTTCTAGACTATGCATGCCATCTCAGGAAAGTGTGTAATGCCCAACGCCAGAACGATGAAACCCTAAGCAAGGCATTTACCCAAGGCATGAGGCCCTGGATCTCTATAGCTCTTGAGAACAAGAAAATAGACTCTTTTGACCAAGCCCTAGACCTAGCCCTAGAGGTTGAGACCCAAGAGAGATCTAGGAAGGTAAGGGATGCAGAAACCAACCCACAGCCTACTAAGAAAAAGGTCCAGGAAATCAGCACTAGTTCAGATGAAGATGTTAACCTAATGTCTAGTGCCCATGTAAGGCAACAGGAAGCTAAGGTTGCATCAAGAGACCCTACCGGTAGATACAGAGGAAATAACTATGACCCCAACTACCAATCCAATAGAGGCAGAGGTAGAGGGGGCAACAACAACAACCGGGGGGGTCACAACAGTAGGAAAGACAACAGCTCTTCCAACTCCAACAATGGTAACTCTTCATACAGTGATAGGAGAGACAGAACCCCAAGTAATGGCAGATCCTATAATAATCAAGGATCCAACAGTAGGAGCCAGAGTCCACATAGGAACTACAACTCTGGATCCTACAACAACAGTGGATCCTACAACAACAGCCAGGGTTCAAACAACACTGGATCCTATAGTCAAGGATCCAACAGTAGGGGCCAGAGTCCACATAGGAACTACAACAGTGGATCCTACAACAACAATGGCGCCTACAACAACCAGAGATCCAACAACTCCGGTCAATACAGCAACTCTGGTCAATATAACCAGGGTTCCAACCCACGCCAGGAGGATTACAAACCTGACACAAGAGGTTACCAGGGGAACCAACAAAGTAACCCCCAAATACCACCTCATGTGATGGATCAAATCTCCAAACTCCTGGTGGCAAGCATCTCAACCACCCCACAGAACCAGGAAAACTAGGATGTCACAGTGCCGATGGGCCAGTGCACTGTGACACCCCAAATACAAACAATCAATCAGGATTAACAAAGATCCAACCAGAGACAATTGCTAGTGCCAATCTACCATCTAACAGACAGAGACGTCCATCAGTGATACACATCACCCCACCAGATTCATCATCAAAGGATACAGGTGAGAGTACCAAGCTTTCTATTGTACTTCTTCAAAATGGCTGTATCAATGCAAATCTATATGATGTTTCAGATGTACAATGTTTGGTTGATACAGGTGCTACTATCACCTGTGTCAGACAATCATTCCTCATGGATCTCCAAAAGAGATTCCATATCCAACTGAGGAAATCTAAAATCAACATCCACTTGGCAGATGGATCGGTGTGTCATGTTAGACATTCAGCTATGCTGAACTTTAGAATCCAAGGTGTCAGATTCCAATACCAATTTGCTGTAATACCCAACCTCACACAGCCCATTGTACTCGGCACAGATTTCTTAAGCACTACAAAATCTCAAATTGAATTTAATGTTGATCCTGAACAAATTCTCAAACCCATTAGGGCAGTGAGGGATTTTACCATCCCTCCATTCTCTGAACTTGCAGTATTGGGTAAGGTCACATCTACTCAATCACTGCAAGGGAAGACTGGAGTAGTAGATAACCTCCAAAGAAATAACAATGCCCCATATCTAGTTCAAAGGGCAGCAGTAACCCCCAGGGAAAATAACAAACATCCCCTAGTGTTACTCAACACCAGCAGGCGCCCACATAAAATCAAAAAGGGTGCCATCATAGCTCTATTTCAGGAAGTCAAGGAATCTGATTTAGAAAAACCTCAGCAGGTGTCAGACACTACCCCACACACTGATCAATCCATCTCAGCCATACGGCCTGAGGATGTAACTCAATTCAGTGACACAGACTCAGACTGTGAGTCCACATATGCTGACCCTGAACCCAACTCAATCAGACTCTCTGAAATAGCTGCTATACATAGTGAGGCACATGACCTCGAGCCAGAATTGGAAGAGAATGTTCCACCAAAATCTGTGCTCACATCCAAAGATCAGCATGATAGATTAAAGTCACTGCTGACCAAGTATGATGATGTATTCGTAGGAAAAGATGGAGACATTGGTGCCACACACCTGTATACACACTCAATACATGTAAAACCTGAGGCAGTACCATGTCATTTCCTACCATATAGACAAACACCAGAAAAACAGGCCGCAATAGGGGAAGAGTGTGAAAGGCTAGTGCAACAGGGCATTCTGAGAGAATGTGCCGAGGGCCCCTGGGCCTCCAGATCCTTTTTAGTACAAAAATCATCGGGAGGCCATCGGCTCGTCACAGATTTTCGTTATTTGAACCAGAACACGATAAATCAAGCCTTATCTACACCCCGGGCCGATGACACTCTAGACATGATAGGGTCACTCAGACCAAGAGTATTCAGTAAGCTAGATGCCCAACAGGGATTTTTTCAAATTCCTATAAGACAGGAGGATCAGCATAAAACCGCATTCATAGCAAATGACAAAAAATATGTCTATGAAAGGATGCCGATGGGTTTAGCGACGGCACCGGCGGGATTCTGCCATCTAGTCACATTAATTCTGAACAAACTCAAGTACAAATGTGCCCTACCATACCTAGATGACATATTGGTATTATCACCATCAATCGAACAACACTTCCATGACCTGGAAGATGTGTTCAACAGCCTAAGAGTTGGTAAACTCAAACTGAAGAAATCAAAATGTGAATACTTCATAGACAGAATAGACTTCTTGGGAATGAGAGTGACACCCATGGGACTGCAACCATCTCCCACAAAGGTGGAATCAATCAAAACCTTCCCAACACCAAAATCAGTCAAAAATGTCAGATCCTTCACAGGCCTATGCCAATACTTCAAAAAGTTTATCAAAGGTTATGCCCAAATTGCTAGACCATTATATGATCTACAGACACATCTCAAAGCATTTGTCTGGACAGAAGAGGCAGATAATGCTTTCAAAACATTAAAGCATGCCCTCTGTACCAATGCTCTTCTCAGATATCCAAACTATGAGAAAGAGTTCAGTTTGGCAACTGATGCTTCCAATGTGAGTTTAGGAGCTGTACTCTCACAGAGAGATAATGAAGGAGTGCTCAGACCAGTAGCCTTTGCAGGTAGAACCCTCTCCAAACATGAGAGAAATTACAATACCACAGAGAGAGAACTACTGGGAGTAGTGTATGGAGTATTACACTTCAGACACTATCTAGAGACCAGACACTTCCAACTATACACAGACCATGCAGCCCTAATCCCACTATTAACCAATACAGGACCCACACATAGATGGGCCAGATGGGCTCTAGACATACAACAATTTTCATTCACCATCCAACACGTGAAAGGTGATGATAACACACCACCAGATGCTATGTCTAGAAGAGAATACCCAGACTCTGGACCCATGACTAACCCTCCACCCCCACCAAGGAGAGTTAGAGCAGCCAGTAGAACCAAGTTTGCAAAAGTAACAAAGAAAGTACCATTCAAAAGGGATGATCCACCCAACACCATTGAAAGGCCAGAGACACCCATTAGGGGTATCTTGAAGCAATCTACACACTATGTGTTTTGCCACTGTGAGAGAGAATACTCACAACTCTTTCCAGATAATGACTTCGAGCCTATTGAATTCTCATCACTCAATCAGATAGTGAAGGCAACTCCTAAGGAGCCACCCTTCACCCCACCTGACTCAGATGATGAAGATCCAGAAGACACGATATATGCTATTACTCAAGCAACTTCTAAATCAGTCAGATTCTTTGAACCTATGCAGGGAGAGGAAACATCAAACCATTTGTGTCCTATGACCACACGCTCAAAGACTAGAGAAATGATTCAGGAGGGCACACCAAAACCCCCCACACAATCACAAACTATTCTAAATGAGAAAAAGGTCACAGGAAACAAACCTACCAAAACCCCACCTGCCAGGAAAAATGTCACAAAAGACACTGCATCTACTAAATCAAAGAACTCTGAGACAAAGAAGATCGACAAAAAGCAAATTGTGCCTTTAAAGAAAAAGGTTGCCACTCCCATCAAGGCGAGAATAGGCCCTCCAAAGGAGCCTACACACCAAAACAAGAGTGACACACCCCAACAAAAGGCACAAGATAGGCCAATAGTCGATGAAAAAGAAAAAGAAAGAGACAGAATAAAACAACATGTGCTAGATATAAATCAACTACTGGACCAGATTCCCGACACATCCATCTCAGGTACAAACCTTGGCTTGGAACAAAGGAAAGACAAGGACCTATTGCCCCTCATACAGTATCTTGAGGATGGGACCTTGCCTGCACCAAAAGCACAAGGAAATAGAATCATCAACCAAGGCCAGACATACACCTTGGTAAATGGTACATTAGTCCATATATGCCCCATAAATTGGAGAAAAACCAATACTGTACCACTTCAAATTGTTATACCACAGCAATGGGTAACAAGTACACTACAGTATTTCCATGACTCACCTACCGGCGGCCATCTTGGTTCAAGTAGGATGCTGTCAGCACTCCGACCTAGGGTATATTGGAAGTCTATGCTAGCAGACACAACAAAATATGTTTCCACCTGCCACACATGCCTCACAGCAAAAAGGCAAGTACACTCACACAAAACACCAATGACAGTGAGAGAGTACATGACTTCACCAATGAAGTTCCTAAACCTAGACGCGGTGGGACCACTTCCCACAACTGCCAGGGGAAACAAACATATACAAGTCTGCATAGATTATGCTACCAGATATGCAACAGCTTGGGCTACTACTGACTTAAAAGCTGAGACAACAGCAGCAGAGTTCTACAAGAATATAATTTGTCATCATGGAACACCAGCCACTCTTCAAACAGACAATGGGACATGTTATACAGGTGCAAAGTTCACAAAGTTAACTAAACACCTCAAGATCAAACATAAATTCTCCTCACCATACAGGCCACAATCAAATGGGCTTGTAGAGAGATTCAATGCTAGCATAGGCACAGCACTCAGAGCATTCTGCTCAAAGCACCAAAACAATTGGGATTCATTTATTGAACCCATAACCTTTGCATTAAACAACACTGAATCCCAAACCACAGGATTCACCCCTTTCTTCCTACTCCATGGAAGAAACCCAGCCACCCCAATGGACTTAGGGCTGGGAATACAGGAAGACATATCCACAGTAGCAGACCATGTAGCTAACATGATAACAAATCAAGATACCTCTAGGAGGAAAGCTATAGAAAGGGTCGCCAAGCTACAAAAGGAAAGGAAGGATAGATATGATAAGAAACTTACACCACAGGAAATCAAGGTCACCGACATGGTGTACCTAAACATACCAAGAATCCTGACCAACACAGAGTGTAAGAAACTTCAACCCCTTTTTATGGGACCATATGTTGTAGTAGATAGACCTAGTTTGACAAGTGCCAAACTCAAAAACCTGGACACCAATCTATTGGTGGCCAGACCAGTGCACATAGACAGACTGAAAAAGGTTATGGCTGTCAGAAATAATGAATTTGCACACAGGCTTATTCCACATGAGGCCAAATACTACAGCAAAATTGTAAGGAACAAAAATGATATCACCCTTACAAGAGAAACCACAGGCATAGGCCCTATCAAGCCTAGGCCTGCACACCACATACTAAGGAAGACATCTAGGTGTGGTGCAGTTTCAAGAAATTAGAAAACAAGATTGAGATACCAAAAGACATAAGATTTTCAAAATGTATTACAAATTCTCTTCATCCACACATAAGACATGTGTGACTGATAATGAATTACTATGTATATAAAGCCAATCAAATTTGTAAATATATCAGTAGGTTATTGCCTCTGAAAGGGTCAAAGACTGGGACCCCCCAAGTAAAGCAGACATGAAGTCTAAGAAGAGTAAGGGTAACACAATGGAGTGTCTAAAGCCTAATCCCCACATGAAAGAGCGCGCTATGCCAACACAGCAGTCTATAGAGATCAATTGACCTTATAAGCTACACTCAGACAACTGTCTAGACGGTCATGAATGGCTGTCCTGGATGACAGGAGGAGCTAATTACCAGTACACAGATTACACAATAGAACCCCTCAGTTGCAGACACTGGAGATTAGGTACATGACTCCAGAGAAACAATACCAGGCCCACAATGGATGTGGGTAGGGTAGGCTACATAAGAAGCACTGTGGACCATAGCCCACCATCAGTCTTCATCCAGCTGCAGTCTGGAACACAAGTCTACAGGACCCCACTTGGGAATTAGCCAGCCCACTTCTCCATTAGGAGAGACTGCACTAGGATAAAGAACACACCTACTTCACCTTCAACCTGACCTTACCATTTACTGGTCAACCTCTATAGACTCACCGGACATATTGCCAAGACAGCTCAATCTTGCAAAGGTACAGTTTGAACCACTTCATTTAAAGTGTTACACCATACACTTAGACTTTACCAGCACCAAATCACTACAAATTTGACAAGACTTTAAACAGCAAACTTGCTTTACACAAGCACCATGGGGAGACTGAGAGTTTCACCCATACTGCTAACTATGCTGTTATTATATACTATAAAACCACTTACTGCAGGCTATACACCTGTGGTGAGACAAAACATAGGAGTAGTATTCAAACCTAGCCCTCAACCATTGGTCAATGGACATACAACCACAACACTATTGTTAGCTATTCCCTACAAGATACCTCGGGCACCCGTTACCCAAGGATCCATAAGGGATAGAATACTCCATTTGACCACTCCTACTCTACAAGATCATACCTCTGGCCAAATTATCCAACAAGCTAAGGAGCTAGACACCTTGCTGGAAATTGCAGACAAGGAGATAAATGAAACACTAGCCTCCATCAAATTGTTCTTATCCAACCCCATAAACACATTGGACAAGGCCAAAAGAGAGGCCATACTGGGTTTTCTAGCACCCCTGTTTCGCGGTGTGCTAGGTCTAGCCACAGTAGAAGATGTAAACCAAGTAATGGGACAGCTCAAGAACATAGATGAAATACTAAGAAAATTTGCTAAACAGGATCAGGAAGCAGCTAATCTCATTGAAAAGATCACAGACAGACAAGATAAGTTTGTCAAAGCATACATCCAAGATAAGAAGGTACTGGACAGCACAATCAACACCATAGGTGACACCGTCAACCTGTGGGCCTCTAACATGTCCAGGTCACTTGACTCATATTCAGGGCACGAGAAAACTCAAAGGGAGAAAATGCAAGTATTAAATGATGCATTAATTATCATAGCAGCAAGAATGAATACAGTTCAATCACTGCAAAGGACAAATGCAGCCCTGAGGATGCTATCATCAGGAATCCTAACCCCTGATATAGTACCACCCTCAGACCTCGCTAGATACCTAGTTGACATTAATAACAAACTTAGGATTACACACCCTGGAGCACAAGTCGCAATTAATGACTTAGATTTCTATTATTCACAGAAGCTGACCTCATACACTTACTCAGCTCACCATATATATATTCATCTGGACATTATAATTCAATCTACCACCTCGACCTTCAAACTGTACCAAATGATCACATCACCCATGCCTATAGACACACAGGAGACCCCCACCAGAGGAGTCACCAAACTACAAACCACAACTGAGTTTCTAGCAGTATCTTACGATGAATCATTATTTATCGAATTGGACTCAGCAGATATGCAGGCATGTGAAGGTACTACAGTAAAGGTATGCAGAGATGTAAATGGTAGAATCTATAAACACAGGCCTACATGCCCTGTAGCCATTTTTACTAACCAGGCTCAACAGATTAAGGAACATTGCAAGTTTACAGTTTCACCACTGCAAACACCTACCACCCATGCTATTTCCATTTCTGAAGATGAGTATCTGGTCACTACTAATGAACCCCATTACTTTATCAACTGCCATGGTAAAACGTCTGAAACTCGGAAGGCCCAGTCCTACTCAATCATAGGTGTACCCTGTGGGTGCACGATCAGTGTAGGAGAATTTTCTCTTCCAAACACAAGGTTGCCCTGTAACTCAACCTTATCATTTCATTACATTCTCAAGACAATTAATTTACCATTCATGGCAGCACTTAACAAAATTTCTGAAACCAAACCAGATGAAAGAGAGAATCTTCCAAATTTCCCAGTAGTAAACCTTTCTAGAACCTTAGAAAAACTACAGGAAAATCCAATCATGGATGATATTACTCAACTAAATTTAGAGCCCTTTGCTAAAACAGTATTAAAAGATGCCTCCAACCTTAATAAGGAAATGGAAACGCGCTACGAGGAATCATACCTACGTCGAGTTACAGAGCATCCAATCTTCCAAAGCTTAGCACTCATCCTAGGGATATCAGCTCACATTTTTATAGTATACATACTACTCAAATTATACAGACTAGGAGGAACTGTAGCCTACCTGCCTACAGCCAAAGCATTCAGACTAGTCACCGAGCTGCCCCTACACAAATTGCTCCCAGATAAGAATCCTACCAAACTAACCCCTACAGAGGAAACCCACACCCCCTTCCTCACAATTCAGGAAACCCACACCCTGATAATTGCTATATTATTCACCCTGACCATCTACTCAGCCTACAGAATAATGAAGTACCTTAAGAAATTTGCACAGACACACTGTGGCAAGAAAAATGTGGCCAAGCGCACAAACCCCACAATATATTTTAAAATATATTGTGGAGACTCAAACTTCGCGCTACCCTTGAGGCCAATACCACATGAATTTGATGAGATTAAATCAGCAGCTGCCCCTACCTATAAGGATATAGTGGTTAAAACCTTCCCACTACCTAAGGCTATATTTACCTGGAATGGACCAGCAGTTATAACAACACAGAGAGGAGAATTTGCTTATCACCTCCCTCAGGTGATACACCTACCTTGGCGCACTAGGTTCAGCACTATACCAGCCCTTAAAAACAAAGGACTGTACTACTCCATGCTTCTCCAGAATGATTGTGGCACCAGCCCGGTGACCATGACAGCACTGGAAAATACAACAGATATAATTATTGACGAACAACAGGAGGAGACCGCAAGGTCAAACATGCAGACTATTGCTAATTTTCTAAACCACCAGCCCTCCCCGGTGACTGTGGAAACAGCCTAGACTGCCCACAGCCTAGGCTGCCCCCAGTCCACCACCAGGAGACAACACATCAGAGACAGTATTCAGAACTTTTCGGACAATTTGCCGGCCCTGAAAAGGGCCTTTGGGATGGCGGGTTTTTACACCCTAGGTTTCAGTCAGTCGGGATCCTACCACAGATCCTCGGGTTCAACATCAATGGGAGAGTCCGGGGCCGAGTCCGAGCCATACATATGGCCGTGATCCTGCTCCCACTCAGCGAGCCGGGCCTCCAGCATCCCCAGCCCATACTCGGCAGCCGTGGATGGATTCCCGGATGCCGCAAGATCGAGGAGGGATGCCGCCAACAAATAATCCCATAGCACTCGCTCCCGCGGCCCTAGGTTATAATCCATGGGCCAGAAACCCATACTGCCCAAGGCCCTAGTCAGAAGGGCCACAGTGGCCCCCCGACGCAAGGCTGAGCCCAGGAAATAATGGCAGGAGTAATTACAGACCATCACATCACCATGCTCTATGATCTCTTTGAAGTTACTCACTATGTACCCATAATGGATGGTCTGGTTAGACTCAACCAGGGCCCTAGCTGGACTCCCCACCTCCATCACCTGGGGGACAGGCAGAGCAAAGAGAGCTTGTAGGTGGGCCATGGTACTACAGCAGTGACTTCCAGAGAGGAACTGATGCTCCAATACCAGCCACACACTCCTTAAATGGACACACACACACCCCCCCCCCACCCTGAACTGTCCACTGACACCAAGCTAGGCACTGCCACAGACACATGCCAAAATCTGGCACCTAACACCTCAAGTGCCACCACTGCATGAGCACACCAGGGAGGAGACTCACATCTCACTCCTGACACACCTCCACTGTCAATGAAATTATCAAAGTATTAGAAAAAAAAAAAAATTATATACACAGCCACTTGTTGATGTATAATATGAAAATCTATGGTATTCTCACAAAATCAATGATTAATGCGCGCATATACGCGCAAAATTGCGAAATTGCAAATTACAAATTGTAAAATTGTACAAATCTAACATTAATATACATGAATGCAGGTAGATAACTAAGACAGTTTTTGTACCCACTAGCACTTGTATACTATGCCAAGGTTTACTTAAAGTAACACACTTTAGGTATCCAAGAAAATTGTTGAAAAAATGAATAAAAAAAAAAAAAAAAAAAAAAAAATTGTTGAGAAAATTGTTGACATAAAACATGTTTACTTAAGATACTCACCAAATAAATCTCTTTCAGGGACACATACTCAAAAGGCTAGGGGAAAAGTCAATTAAGCAGCGGCCCACTGCCGAAATTGCCAATTAATACACCCATATAGCAAAATCAATGAGTAACTCAGAGACAAACAAGCCTATTGTACCTGAAGTACTTTGTTTTTCCGGCCCTCGGAAAAATTTGTCTCAAATCCCATAAAATTGTATATTTGCACACCAGATTGTACGCTTGTACCCAATTTGCACACTAAAATTGTATGTTTGCACACCAGATTGTACGCTCGTACCCAATTTGCACACTAAAATTGTATGTTTGCACACTAGATTGTAAGTTGTATCCAATTTACATTTGGATTATATGTTGCACATTATACTGTATGTCTGTACCCAATTCATACACTGAAGTCAGATTTTTAGAAAATCAACATTTCTATGTGTATCCAAGCTGTACGCAAAATTATATTTGTACATACAGAAACTATCAATTGAACGCAAAATTATACATTGGCATACTAAAATTGCCAAATGCACGCGAAATTATATATTTGCACACTAAAAATGCCAAATATACGCGAAAATTATATATTTGCACACTTAAATTGCCAAATGTACGCGAAATTATATATTTGCACACTAAAATTGCCAAATATACGCAAAAATTATATATTTGCACACTTAAATTGCCAAATGTACGCAAAAATTATATATTTGCATACTGAAATTGTCAATTGAACGCAATTACACGCGAAATTGTAAATTTGCACACTGAAATTGTCATTTATGTTCAATTTGCACGCTAAATTGAATATTAAATGCCAAAATTGCACACTATTTGCCAAATTGTATGTTGTACATAAAAATGGAAAATTGTACCCAAAATTGATGTTACATAAGCAAATAAGCTCTGGTATAGTAAGATATAGAAACTCGGAAATGTACTTATACCCAGGAGAAAATTGTTTATACTGACAAAGCTCTACCACAAAAATTGCATTTGAAGCACTCCCCATTACTTCAAATCCTCTTACAAAACAGTATATAACTCCAAAAATAAGGTAAAAATTGTATAAATTGTACATCCCCTCGGCGAAATGACGGAGTTTCGCATTCTTTCGGGGGAGAGGGAGTATTCTATGATATACCATTTTATTATTCCATAAATTGTAACATATTTTGTATTAATCAAAGAAATATCTATGAAATTAATACATAGGTTGGTTCTAAGAGCTATAAGAGCGCTCAAACTTTACATAAGAGCGTTCATGCCCCACTGCACACCAGCCACAGTCAGTTAGACTAAGTTTATGACATCAAAAGGTCCGACCTAATGGTTCACTGCACAATATAATAAGAATAAGGGTCTCAGTGTGCGACCTCATGGTTCAATGCACAAATTAATAACTTGTAAGTGAATGCAACCGGCCGTCACGGGTGCCTGAGCACCGCTGACGCCGTCATGAGTGTCTGAGCACTCTAAGGACTGAACAATGGGTTACATAAGCACGACGCCATAACCTTCCGGTCGCTCTAGCGTCGCTCCTGAGCGACCTAGGTCAAATATCAAAAATTCTATGGAAAGCCCATAATTAGACGGTCAGAATGAGCCCAAGATCAAGGCTGAATTCCCAGTATTAAGGAAGTTACGCCATGGAGACGGAATCGACCTCCGAGTGAGCTACAGACAAACCGGCGGGAGTTACGCGCCTATCCAGCGGGCATTATAATCTTGGCACATTCAGCTCTGCGCATGCCCAAAATGGCGGTTATACAAGCATAAACGGCCGAGATATGAGGGTCTAAAGATGCAGAACCGACCAAGACAATGGGGGCCATAGCGGCGTCCATGGGGGTCCTTTGTCCCCCTGTGACACTTGAAAGGGTCCCCTCAAACAATTGTAGAGTTAGGCAGATGCTGCTGGCTCCAGTCAGTCTGGAGGTGCTTTTCCAAGATTTGCTACAAATAGCCTGTCTGCACCTCCAGGAAGACACATCACCAAGAACCGCTCTAGAGGTAACATCTCCAGTCATCTCCTGCTACCTGCTATACCACTGCACTATGGTGAAACTATGCTAGACAGGCATTGGTTTCCTACCATTAGTGGCCAGAGGCTATCTTCTTCAAGACTTCCACCAGAGGGTAAAGTTATCCATTATTACATTATTCCTCTAAGCAGCAGGTCAGGAGCTAGGTGTGGGAACCCACCTAGAAGTATGCTGGACACTGTATTATTAATACCTCACAGGTGGAGTGGAACTGAACATTGTACTTTATAAATTACTGTATGTTTACTGTATGTACTAATTACCTACATACTAACTACTGTATGATTGATATTTCTTACATGTTGCCTAAAGCTGAATAAACCAGTGACAACTGGAAATAACACTATTTATTATGAGCCTGCTATATTTACTACATACACCACTAGTCATATGATATTTCTCATATGACAACTTGATCATGCCAATTACTAGTATGACAATATTAGCTTTTATACCAGCTTTAAATCAAACAAGGCCTTTGCATACACTGCATCTGTTATGAGAGTGAAATTCCTGCAACGTCCATGGCACGCTGTATAAGAAAAGTGCAAAAAAAAACTGGTTTTTCAACCAGAAACCCGGCCTTTAACCAAAAACCTACCTTTCAACCTAAAATTTTGCCATTCAATTGAAAAATACAGTTTTTTTTTTAGAAGAAACCCTACCTTTCGTTTCTATAACCATGCCTTCTGCCCAGGAAATGCTGCATTTCGTTTTGAAATCCTGCCTTTCACCTTTAAACTATGCCAATTGACTGAAAGGTATGGTTTAAAGATGTGAGACGCATCTATCTGTGTGCGTGAGGCAGGCGCTGACCCTATGACGTCATACAGGGGTTCCCCGGTCTAAGGGAATCCCGGGCCCGATATGCGGGCTATTGAGGCTTCCCACACTTTTGGAGGTGACTGCAGGACACAACACTTGTACTGGAGTTATTTCTCTATATCTTCAAGGTAAGATACTCTGATATTAAGGTGTCAACTGTGAAAACCTCACATTGGTGCCAGGAGTGCTTGCCCTTGTGGATGAATTATAGTGTCTACAAAACCTGTGGACACTGGAGTTGTTGTTGTGGAAGTTTTGGAGGAAGCTAGGAGGGACCTACTCATTCTCCCCCATCACTTCTTTATGTACAGTGAGCATATCCTAAATCCATCCGCTCACAAGGAGAACTCTAAATTCTGAGAAAACCATTGGACTTATTTTGCTTACCACACTGGAGCCATCATTTCTGTGTTTGTCATTAACTTTGGCCACTTTTGGTGAACTTTGCCCTGTCTGGGAGGAACTGGGTCAAGTTGCCACTAATAAGGATTACAGGAATCTTATAGAGTAGCCATCTTGGATCTTGCAGTTAAGGCCTCATGGTCCACTGATTTGAATTGACAATCCAAGCCATCCCAAAAATTCATGAACTATCTCACAGTGACAATCTACTGGAAAGTGACTGAAAATATTTGACAATATCACTGGGATAATTATTTTTGTCACTTTTTTGGGTAAAAAAATTATTAATTAATTTTGGGTTTGGTAATTTCTGCCCATGTGGTTTGGCTGCCATTTTGAATTCTCCTTGGACAAGGTGGCTCTCAAAAGTGGAAAATAGCCCAGCCAATGGCATTTCCCATAATTATATTGAAGCCAATATTTTTGTCTTATATTGTGTTTGAAGATTTAGCCAATATCAACTTGTTTGATTTCTGGCATTCTGGGTTGGATCTGTGTACAGTGCCCCCCCTCCATTCAAGAAATTCAAAAAGGTAGCCAATATCAACTTGTTTGATTTCTGGCATTCTGGGGTGGATCTGTGTAAAGTGCCCCCCACCCTCCATTCGAAAATTTAAAAAAAAAAAAAAAAAAAAAGAGGAGGGGGCATCTGTGGTGACCCCCCCCCCATTCGAGAGGGCAGCAGACTCTGAAATTTTAATATTTCCTGGTATTTTGGATTTTCTGTGAAGTATCCTTGCACCTGTGACATGACTGGTGCTATTTACTAATGCTGCATATGACTGGACTTTAAGCCAATTTTTGTTGGGAAAAATCTGACATTCTGAAATTGTGTGCATGACATACTCAATAAGGACGTAACCTAGCCAATGCATGTCATCTGGCAAATCGGTACTTAGGATAAAAAAGAGTGGATATCCCTCATTCCCCTAACTGACTGACACCCCACCCCCCATCATTGAGAATACAGAAAAGTAAGTGTAGAGGGGGAACACTAACATCGTATATGATAAGCCAGTGGTTGTAGTCCTGCTATTGCATTCTATATCACCTGGCCCACTTACACTTTCTCGGTTACTCATGCTGAGTCTTTCCTATACCTACTTACCTATATTATATAAGCCGTCAAACCTGAGGATGTCTAAGCCCGGTATTGATGTGAATGCGGCGAGTGCGGAGAACCTGAAGGCCCTGCCCTGCATCGGGTCGGCGAGGGCACGAGAAATCATCCAGTGTTTCAAGGATAATGGACCCTTTACGGATCTGCAGGGAATGCTTAAATTTTTCAGCCCAGAAGTAGGGGGTGTATTACAAAAGGCTGTCATGAAGAGCCTGGTATCATTTGGGAAGAAATACGATAGCATGGCGGATGTGACAGTTGTGCCTCAGGGAGAGGTTGAGGCTGCAAATAACTTAGAAGAGATGAGGGCCCTGTTGCAGAAGTCCTTGTTACGGATAAAGGAGCTGGAGGTGGACAAACAGCGGTTGGAGACCCAGGGGCAAGGGCAGCTACCAACGGATCAGAGAGACGGTGCAGAGCCAGAGCCTCACCAAGCATTCGCTGGGGCCACCGCAGCGGAGACTCTACAGGCCATTCTGCGGCAGAACCCGGCCCTTGCACAGAGAATGATGGCAGGGCTGAGTAAGATTGACCCACCCAGTCCGGTGCCAGGTGAGAGTTTCCTGCACCTCCACTCTACACCCTTTTCCAAAGGAGCGGTGCAGGAGAATGTGTATGTCTGCAAGGGCTCACAGCCATACACACAAAGAGCATCCGCTGACTGAAATGTCAGTGTGAGAAATGATGGGCCACAACACAAGGCCCCTCGTGTGAGTGTGAGTGAAATGAAGGAGTCGCAAAAGTCCAAGCGGCAATCAAGGGTTGAGGATACGGATTCCTCAGACTCTGATGACAGTTCATCAAGTTTGAGTAGCGACGAGGAACTTCCACTGCAAAGAGCAAGAGATACCAGAGACAAACCTCAGCAGGGGAAGATTCCCACTTATGACGGTCGCCTGAAATGGGGGATCTACAAAGATCCTTTCCTCACTGACAAAGGTTGCCCACCGGAGAATGCCAAAATGGGGCAGTGTCGAAGGCCAGACTTAATGACTGAGGGCCCTCACTCTGATTCTAGATCCTACACGGTGCACACGTTGGAAAATGGTGTGAGGACCCTCCGGTACGTAATGTCTACTTCCGTACAAAGAACTCTATAAAAGACACCCCTGAGAGTCTCGTCCTACCAGTTGTAATCAATGGGACCTCAGTAAACGCTCTGATCGACCTAGGCGCACAAGTGTCTGTACTCAGCTTGAACTTTGTAGAAAGCATGGAGCACCCTTCTTCACGTAAGGAGGCCATCAAGTTGAAAGGGGCTGGACTGGACAGCTTCATGAAGGGCCACTTCACAGACCCAGTAACTCACAAGACAGATGGACTCACGTTCAAGTGACATATGTATGTCGCGCCAATAACTGATTCTGCCATACTGGGTTTAGACTTTTTTAAAGCTATAGGAGCCTCGATTGATCTCACAATGGGAACAGTCCAGATCAATGGCTATGTTATCAGAGCTAAATATCGCCAAAGCAGGTCAGGCGACACATATGGGGTTTCCCTGGTGGCCTGCCTCAAGAGAGTTATATTACCACCACATTCATCTTGACAAGTAGCTGTGCATACTTATCATCGACTGGTTGTACCAGAAGAAGATCGGCTTCTGAGCAAAAGACTTTTCCACCCAGATGTCTTGTGCCCACACAGTGTCATAGATAAAAATTCAGACAGAGCAGTAGTCGAGTTATGCAATGTTGGCGATAACTACGTCAAGGTCAAGGCAGGCCAGGTTCTCGGGTCAGCACAGCCCGAAGGAGTCCTGGATTCAGAACTTGACATGTTGACGGTGCAGGCTAGCCTTAGGAACTTGGAACATGTAGATGCTGAAGTCAAACAGCCAGTCTCGGTAGAGGATGTCGAAGACCTGGCAGGGCAGACACCACCGCATCTTCAAGATTTGTTCTGCAGGTCAGCCTCAGTGCTCAACATGGATCAGGCCCTAGAGCTGTGCACTATCCTTAAGGAATACCAGTCAGTGTTCTCAAAGGATGACACAGACCTAGGTCACTTGTCAGCTATAAAACACACCATAGATACAGGGGATGCCAAACCCATCTGGCAGTGCATGCACCAAAACCACGTTGGGTTTCCAAGAGGAAGAGGAAAAACATCTTAACAAGATGCTCGATGCCGGAGTAATCAGGCCCTCCTAGTCCCCATGGGCTGCAGTTCCTGTGCTGGTACGTAAGAAACATGGATCAGTCCAATGGTGTCTCGACTACAGAGGTCTGAACAGTGTGACCACCAAAGATGCTTTCCCCCTGCCAAAAATCGAGGAGTGCTTAGACTCACTGGCGGAAAGTCGGTTCCACATCACCCTGGACATGAATTCAGGCTACTGGCAGATAGGAGCTTGATGAAGCTGACCAGCACAAAACAGATTTCATCACAAAGTATGGGCTCTATGAGTGGACACGTATGGACTTCAGCCTGTGCAATGCCCCTGCAACGTTCCAGAGGGCAGTTCAGCTTGTTCTCCATGATATGCAGTGGAAGAAGGTTCTGTTTAACCTGGATGATGTGGTGGTCTTTGGAAACAGTTTCTCCCAAGCCAGGGATAACTTGGTTGAAGCCCTAGAGAGGTTTGAAAAATATGACTTCAAACTGAAACCTAAGAAATGCAGACTGTTCCAGAACAAGGTCACCTTCCTCGGTAGGTAAGTTACACCAGAAGGGATCCAGATAAACCCAGAGAGCAAAGAGACTATAGAGAATTGGCCAACACCGAAATGTGTCAAAGAGCTTGAATCGTTCCTTGGGTATGCAAATTACCACCGTGAGTTTATGCCAAGGTTTGATGAAATATCTGCTCCACTCTACGCCCTGACTAGCCCTAAAACTGACCACAACAGCCTGACATGGGCTTCAAAAACATTCAAGGTCAACTTTCAAGGTGGCTTGAAGAACTCTCCCAGTATGACATGTCGATTGTGCACCGTCCAGGGAAGAAACACATCAATGCTGATGCCCTGTCCCGCATCCCAGACACGGTGGAATACTGTGACTGTTACAAAGCGGGGTCCAAACCTCAACTTTTACCATGCGGTGGATGCTGATTCCGTGAGAGAGCACATGACCAGTGGAGCCGTTTTGAGACAGATGTGGATGATTTAGTGCCACTTGCATTGCAGAGCCTGGATGTGGACTTGAATGTAGGTGAAGCTGAGTCGAGTGTAACACAAGGGACGTCTATCGGAACGCTGGATATCAAAGACCTAAATGTTGAAGACGAACAGACAATGCTGGACACATGCCTAGGTGGGTATTCTAAGAAACAACTAAGGGAAAAACAGTTTGAGGACGCCGACCTCAGCCCCATCATAGGTTGGATAGAGGCAGGATGTGAGCCGTTGCAAGCCCCTCTTGCCATCAGTAGCCCAGCCACGAAGTACTTCTGGGTGCACAGGTCACAGCTAGCCATGAGAGAAGGGGTGCTACACTACAAGTGGGAAACACTGAATAAGCCCTGTTACCTACTGATAGCACCAAAGGAGCACAAACAAGAAATACTGGAGTTCTGCCATGACCACACCACGGCCAATCATCTGGGGCAGGACAAAACATATGCACGTCTGCAACGAGGATTTATATAGTTCCAGCTGCAGAGCGACTGCAGGGACTTTGTGCGGTCCTGTGCCACCTGTACACAAAATAGGAAACCCTGCCAGAAGGCTCGTTTTCCCTTCGGAAAATACCATGCTGGTGCACCGCTAGAAATGGTCCACCTGGACATACTGGGGCCGCTACCGGAATCAGAGAGTGGGAACACCTGTATCCTAGTTATTGTTGACCAATTCACCAAGTGGGTCGAATGCTATGCCATCCCAGATCAGAAGGCCGAAATCATTGCAAATAAGTTTGTAGATGACTTTGTAGCACACTGGGGATGCCCTCAACAACTACATACAGATCAAAGTCGCAACATTGACAGCAATGTCATACACAGCGTGTGCGACTTGTTGAAGGTAAGAAAGACCAGGACATCACCATATAGACCTGCATCAAATGGACAGGTGGAATGGTACAATAGAACAATTCTGCAGATGGTGCGCTGCTTTCTGGATGGTAAGGCAAGGAATGTGATAGACACCTGGCTGTCCTGGCTGGAGCTCTCCGGACAGTTCCTCACAAGCAAACTGGGTATCGCCCCAACATGATGATGCTGGGTCAGGAAGTTACCCAACCAGAGGATGTGGTCTTTTGACTTACTGCAGGGAATGACAGTGCTCCAAACTCTGCCTCAGAGTATGTTCTAAAGCTGCAACGAACCATGGAGGAAGTCCATGAAATGGCATGTGAAAGACTCAAGGCAAAAACAGGAGCTCCAGAAAAGGAATCCACCCTGACTGCCTAATTATCTGCAGGCACATAACAATTCCAATGTGGCTCCGCCGTATGAGACATCAGCTGTTGCATCTGGAGGAATCTGCAGATGAAGAAGAGCCTGAACCAACTCAGGAGAATGGTCCTCCCAACATGTGGCAGAGGGAAGACGTACCCTTGGCTGCCCCAGACAATGACATGGCCCCAGGGAATGGCCCTCTAGACATGGGGCAGAAGGAAGATTCATCCTTAGCTGCCCTTGATAATCAGCCTGCAGAACCTGTGGCAGGGAATCCTAGAGGAGCTCTGGACGAGCCTGCCGGACCCCCAGCAGAAAATAATCCACAGACTGCAGTGGACCAGGACAAGGGGCTTGGTTTGGAAAGAAAAAGAAACACTACAAGAAAAAGAAATAAATGTCATGATCGAAACAGCCCAGTGGCAATGACTTAGTGGAAAGAAGGTCAAGAAGAGGAAGACCCATACACCTCCCCGCAAGACTTCTGAACATGATTCGCCTCCTTTCTCAGCTTCCTCGCTTACTCCACTAACAATAGCAACCCATAAGTAGTCGTAATCACACAAGTAGTCCCACTAGATTTTTTAAGATGGAATTATAGACCTCGACTTCTCTTCACCATTGCAGCTTGAAGCAACGATTCTACTAGAGATGGATCAGAACCATCCTACTCAGCCAATCGAGATGTCATCGAATGGTTTCATCCTAGTTCCAATGCCCCTTCCATCGGCAGCAACAGCCAACATGGGCCAAACACCTCTTCTGTTTGGCTCGCCCTGGTCATTACCACAGTGGGGGTCACCTCTACCAATGATGGCTGGACCAATGATGGCTGTGCTTCCAACCTGAACAGGATCAGGTCAATAGAACCCATACAAGATCACCCGCACAAGTTCCACCACAGCAGCAACCAGACCAGAAGAGCGCTACCCCAACACCAACAGTGTCGCCTCTGGTGTCCAGCGAGGTACGGCAGAAAAATCAAGGCCAGTAAGTAGCCGGTGGAGAAGGCAGTCAGCGGTATGTTACACTGGCCACAGGAAGAGAGAATATGAGGAAGAGGAGGAAGTAAGAACGATTGAGGGGCGTTTCAGCCCAGATGACAACCAGCCCAAGAGGTGTGGTACAAGGCTGCAGCCAGCAATAAAAAAGTGACACAAGACTAGCATGTGCCCAGTGTCAGACATGTGCAGTCAGGCAAACCACATCCATCGCCATGTGGTACAGTCTCATATGCCCTTCTTCATCCAGCCGGAGACAGCATGCTGGGGCTGTCAGGAACAGTTCACAAGACCGAGCTGTTTAACCGAGCATATGAGTCAGTGCCGCAGAGCAAGACCGTTTGACGATAGGATGCTGGACCGTTGGGCTGGGATGTGCGCAGGAATGCTTGAAGACCTGTCACATTCCTTGGGCGTAAAGCGAGCCAACCTACACCACCTGCTGAACAAGGACACACTGGGAGAGATCTCAGTGTCACCCTGCCAAGAAGCACTCAGGGCGCATTATAATCAGGAGAAAAGAATCATGAATCTGCCATCAAGCGAAGGATGTCTGCTTCACTGGCATGTGCTGGCATCGCTCTTAGCACTTTGCAAGCAGAATACCCGTCGTAGAGTCAAGACACCAAATGAGTCAGCTGGGTGCCTGGGGTCAACCCTTCCACCCGGCTTTGATGCCCACTGTCACCTTTGGCAGCTGGCTAGAAACTCCACCAAGTCCACTGTCTATGACAAAGGCTGGCAGAGGAACCTCTCTACCCTACGGTAGTTGATGTCCAATGCTACCCAGGTGACTGGGGACGTATGGCAGATCTCCCGGGGTGGGAGTGCTAAGAGCAGTGGGCCTACACACAGCAATAGTCCCGGAACAGCTGAAGGAGTTGGAGGATCTGCTAAACCAGACCCATGAGGCAGCGACGCAGGACGTCGTTGCAGTTGGAGAGATCAGCATCGACCTCTACCATAACAAAGACCATGGAATGGTCCTGGCCTAAGAGAGGTGGCACTGGCTAATCTTGCCTCCGTGGCTGCAGAAAGAAGACTGCCAGTTGTAGTCCATACAAGCGACAGGGGTGATGGACGGGCTGGTAGGATGTGCCAACAGGTCCTCGCACAAGTGCTACCCAAGAAACACCATAGCATCGTACTTAGGATTGCAGCACGGAACGCTGAGGTGTTCTTTGGGCCTCAATACTAAGCCCCTGAGAGTACACATAGTCAGTAGTCTTCGTCATAGATTGTAGGTACATAGACAGGTAGGAAACTATCATGAGACTGGGACCAGTGACCAGCACCTTATATATAGCAGCAATATTCCGAGTTGGACTGAAAGGTCTGGCGAACATGTATATAATCTGGACATCTTTGGGCTGGAGCCCTGCCCTTTAAAAACTGAATGAAGAGTGTGAGACGCGTGCATCTTTGTGCGCGAGGCAGGCGTCGACCCTATGATGTCATACGGGGGTTCCCAGGTCTAAGGGAATCCCGGGCCCGATGTGTGGGCTACTGAGGCGGTATTACCAAACTTTTGGAGCTGACTGCAGGACACAACACTTGTGCTGGAGTTATCTCTCTACACCTTCAAGGTAAGATACTCTGATATTAAGGTGTCAACTGTGAAAACCTCACAAAGACAGAAAACCCTGCCTTTCATTATTTTCCTTGTCTTTTGGACCGCAACTAAGTCAATCAACTAAAAGGCCAGGTTTCTGGTAACCGTGCCGTTTGATGGAAACCCTGGTAACCCTGCCTTTCATTTCTCATAACCCTACCTTTCAAAACTGGAATCCTGCCTTTTTTCTGAGAAAACCCTACCTTTCGCCAAAAGGCAGGGTTTCTAGAGTTTCTAGATGTCTAGGGCCTACTCCTTAAAATTGACAGCGGGCCAAGAGCAGAGCCCTTTAAAATTGACAGGGGACATAAAACCCTCTTTCCATATAGGGCCTGAATGCTATCTTTTGTCGATTTTCTCACAAGGAAATTATATCAGTGCATTTGTCACCAGGTATCTGACCTATTGTGCATAAGGTTATAAATGTGTTTTCTTTCAGCAATTATCCTATGCTTTGAGATGGATTGCCAATATTGATGGTCTGAATTATATAGGGAAATCTCTTATGTTAGAAAGACCATAGGATGTATTGACATGAACACCAATGGATTAACACTAGACAGTACTTATGCTGCTGTAGGTGCCCCGTATGAGTGAAGGAGTAATCAGTGAGAAGGCAAATAGAGATCTTTCATTTTGAAAATTTGGGCTCTAATTGCATAATTGTTTGAACTGCATTATTTCTTCTCAGAATATAATAATAAGGGGTGAGTCATTTATTGCCAGCTGAGGGGCTTGATGGATTTTGGCAGATTGGCAGATTTTTCCCGACCCCCCACCACTATGACAGAAATTATCGTGCCCCCCCCAAACTAAGAACTGAATATTGCAAAATGACCCCCCCCCAAAAAAAAAAAATCAGATAATGTGCATGGAATGTCGCGTTGCGATGGGTATTTGAATAGCCCATTATACATGAATGTAGTTTTGACCCCCCCCCAGTGTGAAGGTTGATGGGTTTGGGCCCCCCCACCGAGGGTTCTTTTTCAAAATGACCCCCCCCCACTGTATCTAACAAGGCAATAAATGACTCGTCCCTAAAGTGGTATGCCATCAAATGATTCTGTAATCTGCAATTGAAAATTATCGCTGCAGTGGCAGATCCGGGATTTGGAAAAGGAGGCGGTGCACCACCTATTTTGAGCAACTTTTGGGCTCCAAAATGTATATATAAAAAAAATTGTGGAAAACCACACAAACCTCCACACGAGCCTGTTGTACTTCCTCACCACCTGAACAGAGACAAAAAGAAAATCAGGCCTGCAGGGTTCAGTGAACCCTCATCCACACCCCCCCCCCTGAAAAAAAAATGTAGGTAAACTCCCAAAAAAACGTAAACATGCATGGAATGTCGCGTTGCGATGGGTATTTGAATAGCCGATTATACATGTATGTAGTTTTGACCCCCCAGTGCGAAGGTGAAGGTTAATTGGGGTTCCCCCCCACCAAGGGGCTCTTTTTCAAAATGCCCCCCCCCTATATCTAAAAAGCCCCCCCCCACCTGGCAATAAATGACTCTTCCCTAAAGTGGTATATCATCAAATGATTATGTCATCTGCATTTAAAAATTCACCAATCGTCTATGCAGTGGCAGATCCAAGATTTGGAAAAGGAGGCGGTGCACCACCTATTTTTGAGCAACTTTTGTGGTCCAAAATATGTAAAAAAAGATTGTGGAAAACCAAACAACCCTCCCACACGAGCCTGTTGTACTTCTTCACCATGTGTCCAAAAGATGAACAGAGACAAAAAAGACGATCAGGCCTGCAGGGTTCAGTGAACCCCCCCCCCAAAAAAAAAAAAAACACCCCCCCCTGAAAAAAAATGTAGGTAAACTCTTAAGTACTTGGAAAAAGGGGAATCCGGAGCCCCTGTGGCCCCTTCTAAATCTGCCGCTGTAGTAATCACCAAACCATCTCTGGATCACTCTTAGATTATTCTCAACATTGCCCATTTTCTCACAAGAAAAATGCAAAATTGCTCTGATCAAATTCAAATTGCAAATATATATGTGATGTCAGCGCTTCCTCACAACGTTCTGCATTTTATTTTAGCCATTGCCTATCTGTGCATTCTAAAATACACTATGGCACTTTAAATTATAGAGGGAAATCTTTTAGGTTAGTAAGACCATAGCATGTATCTGCCTTATCTCGCATATAAGAAGCATCTCCTATGTCAAATCCACTCCAAATTGATGCCAATGTATTGTCCATAATCCCATTGCGATCCACTAATAGTTTGGGGATGATTGGAGAACTTAAAATTTTTTAGGGGATTTTAAGGTAAGGTGTACCCCTTGGCATTTTTTTTTTTCACAAAAATCTCAAATCTTCTGATCGGGTTCAAATTTGAGGTGTACATGATCTCAACCATTGTGAACAAGGTGCTGGTTTTTATTTTGGCCATTGTCCATCTGTATGCTTTAAAATGAATTATCAATTATGATGTGTGTGTATCAAATTAAAGAGGAATAGAAAGACAATAGAAATAACACTAGACGGCAGTGCCTCTGATGTAGTTACTGGTGCCCCCTTGTGTGCACAGGGGGAATCTATGACAAGGTGAAAGGCAGTGAGGGCTTCCATTTCAGAAATGGGGTCCAACCTGCTTGATTATTTATACTGTGAAGATCTACTGATAGTTTGGCGATGACAGGAGAATCTTATACTCCCAACCTCACATACCCCCTCTTTAAGGCACAGGTTAGGCTATATATGCTGGGAAGGAGCCCTACTGTCCCTTGTGGAATTGGCCATGGTTTAGGGACAGGTCATTATTTATCAATGGAGGGTGGTGGGTTTTAGAGAGGGGCGGGCTAAAAAATTCAGCCGCCCCTCAAGGGGGGGGTGTAAAAGATTTTGACCCCTCTTGAGGGGTGGGGCGTAAAAGATTTACCCTATTTTTAGCAAAAAAGTCAGTGCACTACTATAGATTAAAGAGAGGCACAAAATTCACTGTTGCCCACGACCCCCCCCCCCACCCCCATTTCATGTCCCATGCCAAATGATCGTGACCCCCCCCTCACTAAGAACTGAATATTGCAAAACGACCCCCCCAAAAATCCTAAACGTGCGTGGAATGTTGCGTTGCGATGGGTATTTGAATAGCCCATTATACATGTATGTAGTTTTGACCCCCCAGTGTGAAGGTGAAGGTTAATTGGGGTTCAGCCCCCCCACCAAGGGGCTCTTTTTTTAAATGACTCCCCCTCCTATATCTAACAAGCCCTCCCCCCCCACCTGGCAATAAATGACTCTTCCCTAAAGTGGTATGCCATCAAATGATTATCTAATCTGCAATTAAAAATTCACCAATCATCGCTGCAGTGGCAGATCCAGGATTTGGAAAAGGAGGCGGTGCACCACCTATTTTTGAGCAACTTTTGTGGTCCAAAATATGTAAAAAAAAGATTGTGGAAAACCAAACAACCCCCCCACACGAGCCTGTTGTACTTCTTCACCATGTGTCCAAAAGATGAACAGAGACAAAAAAGACGATCAGGCCTGCAGGGTTCAGTGAACCCCCCCAACACACCCCGCCCCCCCTGAAAAAAAATGTAGGTAAACTCTTAAGTACTTGGAAAAAGGGGAATCCGGAGCCCCTGTGGCCCCTTCTAAATCTGCCGCTGTATTAATCACCAAACCATCTCTTGATCACTCTTAGATTATTCTCAACATTGCCCATTTTCTCACAAGAAAAACGCAAAATTGCTCTGATCAAATTCAAATTGCAAGTATATATTATGATGTCAGCGCTTGCTTTATTTTAGCCATTGCCTATCTGTGCATTTTGAAATGCACTATGGCACTTTGAATTATAGAGGGAAATCTTTTAGGTTAGTAAGACCATAGCATGTATCTGCCTTATCTCGCATATAAGAAGCATCTCCTATGTCAAATCCACTCCAAATTGATGCCAATGTATTGTCCATAATCCCATTGCGATCCACTAATAGTTTGGGGATGATTGGAGAACTTAAATTTTTTAAGGGGATTTTAAGGTAAGGTGTACCCCTTGGCATTTTTTTTTCACAAAAATCTCAAATCTTCTGAACAAGGTGCTGGTTTTTATTTTGGCCATTGTCCATCTTTATGCTTTAAAATGAATTATCAATTATGATGTGTGTGTATCGAATTAAAGAGGAATAGAAAGACAATAGAAATAACACTAGACGGCAGTGCCTCTGATGTAGTTACTGGTGCCCCCTTGTGTGCACAGGGGGAATCTATGACAAGGTGAAAGGCAGTGAGGGCTTCCATTTCAGAAATGGGGTCCAACCTGCTTGATTATTTATACTGTGAAGATCTACTGATAGTTTGGCGATGACAGGAGAATCTTATACTCCCAACCTCACATACCCCCTCTTTAAGGCACAGGTTAGGCTATATATGCTGGGAAGGAGCCCTACTGTCCCTTGTGGAATTGGCCATGGTTTAGGGAGAGGTCATTATTTATCAATGGGGGGTGGTGGGTTTTAGAGAGGGGTGGGCTAAAAAATTCAGCCACCCCTCAAGGGGGGGTGTAAAAGATTTTGACCCCTCTTGAGGGGTGGGGCGTAAAAGATTTACCCTATTTTTAGCAAAAAAGTCAGTGCACTACTATAGATTAAAGAGAGGCACAAAATTCACTGTTGCCCACGACCCCCCCCCCCACCCCCATGTCATGTCCCATGCCAAATGATCGTGACCCCCCTCACTAAGAACTGAATATTGCAAAACGACCCCCCCAAAAATCCTAAACGTGCGTGGAATGTCGCGTTGCGATGGGTATTTGAATAGCCCATTATACATGTATGTAGTTTTGACCCCCCAGTGTGAAGGTGAAGGTTAATTGGGGTTCGGCCCCCATACCAAGGGGCTCTTTTTTTAAATGACTCCCCCTCCTATATCTAACAAGCCCTCCCCCCCACCTGGCAATAAATGACTCTTCCCTAAAGTGGTATGCCATCAAATGATTATCTAATCTGCAATTAAAAATTCACCAATCATCGCTGCAGTGGCAGATCCAGGATTTGGAAAAGGAGGCGGTGCACCACCTATTTTTGAGCAACTTTTGTGGTCCAAAAGATGTAAAAAAAAGATTGTGGAAAACCAAACAACCCCCCCACACGAGCCTGTTGTACTTCTTCACCATGTGTCCAAAAGATGAACAGAGACAAAAAAGACGATCAGGCCTGCAGGGTTCAGTGAACCCCCCCAACACACCCCGCCCCCCCTGAAAAAAAAATGTAGGTAAACTCTTAAGTACTTGGAAAAAGGGGAATCCGGAGCCCCTGTGGCCCCTTCTAAATCTGCCGCTGTATTAATCACCAAACCATCTCTTGATCACTCTTAGATTATTCTCAACATTGCCCATTTTCTCACAAGAAAAACGCAAAATTGCTCTGATCAAATTCAAATTGCAAGTATATATTATGATGTCAGCGCTTGCTCACAACGTTCTGCATTTTATTTTAGCCATTGCCTATCTGTGCATTTTGAAATGCACTATGGCACTTTGAATTATAGAGGGAAATCTTTTAGGTTAGTAAGACCATAGCATGTATCTGCCTTATCTCGCATATAAGAAGCATCTCCTATGTCAAATCCACTCCAAATTGATGCCAATGTATTGTCCATAATCCCATTGCGATCCACTAATAGTTTGGGGATGGTTGGAGAACTTAAATTTTTTTAGGGGATTTTAAGGGAAGGTGTACCCCTTGGCATTTTTTTTTTTCACAAAAATCTCAAATCTTCTGATCGGGTTCAAATTTGAGGTGTACATGATCTCAACCATCGTGAACAAGGTGCTGGTTTTTATTTTGGCCATTATCCATCTGTATGCTTTAAAATGAATTATCAATTATGATGTGTGTGTATCAAATTAAAGAGGAATAGAAAGACAATAGAAATAACACTAGACGGCAGTGCCTCTGATGTAGTTACTGGTGCCCCCTTGTGTGCACAGGGGGAATCTATGACAAGGTGAAAGGCAGTGAGGGCTTCCATTTCAGAAATGGGGTCCAACCTGCTTGATTATTTATACTGTGAAGATCTACTGATAGTTTGGCGATGACAGGAGAATCTTATACTCCCAACCTCACATACCCCCTCTTTAAGGCACAGGTTAGGCTATATATGCTGGGAAGGAGCCCTACTGTCCCTTGTGGAATTGGCCATGGTTTAGGGAGAGGTCATTATTTATCAATGGGGGTTGGTGGGTTTTAGAGAGGGGCGGGCTAAAAAATTCAGCCGCCCCTAAAGGGGGGGTGTAAAAGATTTTGACCCCTCTTGAGGGGTGGGGCGTAAAAGATTTACCCTATTTTTAGCAAAAAAGTCATTATTCTACTATAGATTAAAGAGAGGCACAAAATTCACTGTTGCCCACGACCCCCCCCCCCACCCCCATGTCATGTCCCATGCCAAATGATCGTGACCCCCCCTCACTAAGAACTGAATATTGCAAAACGACCCCTCCAAAAATCCTAAACGTGCGTGGAATGTCGCGTTGCGATGGGTATTTGAATAGCCCATTATACATGTATGTAGTTTTGACCCCCCAGTGTGAAGGTGAAGGTTAATTGGGGTTCGGCCCCCCCACCAAGGGGCTCTTTTTTTAAATGACTCCCCCTCCTATATCTAACAAGCCCTCCCCCCCCCACCTGGCAATAAATGACTCTTCCCTAAAGTGGTATGCCATCAAATGATTATCTAATCTGCAATTAAAAATTCACCAATCATCGCTGCAGTGGCAGATCCAGGATTTGGAAAAGGAGGCGGTGCACCACCTATTTTTGAGCAACTTTTGTGGTCCAAAATATGCAAAAAAAAGATTGTGGAAAACCAAACAACCCCCCCACACGAGCCTGTTGTACTTCTTCACCATGTGTCCAAAAGATGAACAGAGACAAAAAAGACGATCAGGCCTGCAGGGTTCAGTGAACCCCCCCAACACACCCCGCCCCCCCTCAAAAAAAAAATGTAGGTAAACTCTTAAGTACTTGGAAAAAGGGGAATCCGGAGCCCCTGTGGCCCCTTCTAAATCTGCCGCTGTATTAATCACCAAACCATCTCTGGATCACTCTTAGATTATTCTCAACATTGCCCATTTTCTCACAAGAAAAACGCAAAATTGCTCTGATCAAATTCAAATTGCAAGTATATATTATGATGTCAGCGCTTGCTTACAACGTTCTGCATTTTATTTTAGCTATTGCCTATCTGTGCATTTTGAAATGCACTATGGCACTTTGAATTATAGAGGGAAATCTTTTAGGTTAGTAAGACCATAGCATGTATCTGCCTTATCTCGCATATAAGAAGCATCTCCTATGTCAAATCCACTCCAAATTGATGCCAATGTATTGTCCATAATCCCATTGCGATCCACTAATAGTTTGGGGATGATTGGAGAACTTAAAATTTTTTAGGGGATTTTAAGGTAAGGTGTACCCCTTGGCATTTTTTTTCACAAAAATCTCAAATCTTCTGAACAAGGTGCTGGTTTTTATTTTGGCCATTGTCCATCTGTATGCTTTAAAATGAATTATCAATTATGATGTGTGTGTATCGAATTAAAGAGGAATAGAAAGACAATAGAAATAACACTAGACGGCAGTGCCTCTGATGTAGTTACTGGTGCCCCCTTGTGTGCACAGGGGGAATCTATGACAAGGTGAAAGGCAGTGAGGGCTTCCATTTCAGAAATGGGGTCCAACCTGCTTGATTATTTATACTGTGAAGATCTACTGATAGTTTGGCGATGACAGGAGAATCTTATACTCCCAACCTCACATACCCCCTCTTTAAGGCACAGGTTAGGCTATATATGCTGGGAAGGAGCCCTACTGTCCCTTGTGGAATTGGCCATGGTTTAGGGAGAGGTCATTATTTATCAATGGGGGGTGGTGGGTTTTAGAGAGGGGCGGGCTAAAAAATTCAGCCACCCCTCAAGGGGGGGTGTAAAAGATTTTGACCCCTCTTGAGGGGTGGGGCGTAAAAGATTTACCCTATTTTTAGCAAAAAAGTCAGTGCACTACTATAGATTAAAGAGAGGCACAAAATTCACTGTTGCCCACGACCCCCCCCCCACCCCCATGTCATGTCCCATGCCAAATGATCGTGACCCCCCTCACTAAGAACTGAATATTGCAAAACGACCCCCCCAAAAATCCTAAACGTGCATGGAATGTCGCGTTGCGATGGGTATTTGAATAGCCCATTATACATGTATGTAGTTTTGACCCCCCAGTGTGAAGGTGAAGGTTAATTGGGGTTCGGCCCCCCCACCAAGGGGCTCTTTTTTTAAATGACTCCCCCTCCTATATCTAACAAGCCCTCCCCCCCACCTGGCAATAAATGACTCTTCCCTAAAGTGGTATGCCATCAAATGATTATCTAATCTGCAATTAAAAATTCACCAATCATCGCTGCAGTGGCAGATCCAGGATTTGGAAAAGGAGGCGGTGCACCACCTATTTTTGAGCAACTTTTGTGGTCCAAAATATGTAAAAAAAAGATTGTGGAAAACCAAACAACCCCCCCACACGAGCCTGTTGTACTTCTTCACCATGTGTCCAAAAGATGAACAGAGACAAAAAAGACGATCAGGCCTGCAGGGTTCAGTGAACCCCCCCAACACACCCCGCCCCCCCTGAAAAAAAATGTAGGTAAACTCTTAAGTACTTGGAAAAAGGGGAATCCGGAGCCCCTGTGGCCCCTTCTAAATCTGCCGCTGTATTAATCACCAAACCATCTCTTGATCACTCTTAGATTATTCTCAACATTGCCCATTTTCTCACAAGAAAAACGCAAAATTGCTCTGATCAAATTCAAATTGCAAGTATATATTATGATGTCAGCGCTTGCTCACAACGTTCTGCATTTTATTTTAGCCATTGCCTATCTGTGCATTTTGAAATGCACTATGGCACTTTGAATTATAGAGGGAAATCTTTTAGGTTAGTAAGACCATAGCATGTATCTGCCTTATCTCGCATATAAGAAGCATCTCCTATGTCAAATCCACTCCAAATTGATGCCAATGTATTGTCCATAATCCCATTGCGATCCACTAATAGTTTGGGGATGGTTGGAGAACTTAAATTTTTTTAGGGGATTTTAAGGGAAGGTGTACCCCTTGGCATTTTTTTTTTTCACAAAAATCTCAAATCTTCTGATCGGGTTCAAATTTGAGGTGTACATGATCTCAACCATCGTGAACAAGGTGCTGGTTTTTATTTTGGCCATTATCCATCTGTATGCTTTAAAATGAATTATCAATTATGATGTGTGTGTATCAAATTAAAGAGGAATAGAAAGACAATAGAAATAACACTAGACGGCAGTGCCTCTGATGTAGTTACTGGTGCCCCCTTGTGTGCACAGGGGGAATCTATGACAAGGTGAAAGGCAGTGAGGGCTTCCATTTCAGAAATGGGGTCCAACCTGCTTGATTATTTATACTGTGAAGATCTACTGATAGTTTGGCGATGACAGGAGAATCTTATACTCCCAACCTCACATACCCCCTCTTTAAGGCACAGGTTAGGCTATATATGCTGGGAAGGAGCCCTACTGTCCCTTGTGGAATTGGCCATGGTTTAGGGAGAGGTCATTATTTATCAATGGGGGTTGGTGGGTTTTAGAGAGGGGCGGGCTAAAAAATTCAGCCGCCCCTAAAGGGGGGGTGTAAAAGATTTTGACCCCTCTTGAGGGGTGGGGCGTAAAAGATTTACCCTATTTTTAGCAAAAAAGTCATTATTCTACTATAGATTAAAGAGAGGCACAAAATTCACTGTTGCCCACGACCCCCCCCCCCCACCCCCATGTCATGTCCCATGCCAAATGATCGTGACCCCCCCTCACTAAGAACTGAATATTGCAAAACGACCCCTCCAAAAATCCTAAACGTGCATGGAATGTCGCGTTGCGATGGGTATTTGAATAGCCCATTATACATGTATGTAGTTTTGACCCCCCAGTGTGAAGGTGAAGGTTAATTGGGGTTCGGCCCCCCCACCAAGGGGCTCTTTTTTTAAATGACTCCCCCTCCTATATCTAACAAGCCCTCCCCCCCCCACCTGGCAATAAATGACTCTTCCCTAAAGTGGTATGCCATCAAATGATTATCTAATCTGCAATTAAAAATTCACCAATCATCGCTGCAGTGGCAGATCCAGGATTTGGAAAAGGAGGCGGTGCACCACCTATTTTTGAGCAACTTTTGTGGTCCAAAATATGCAAAAAAAAGATTGTGGAAAACCAAACAACCCCCCCACACGAGCCTGTTGTACTTCTTCACCATGTGTCCAAAAGATGAACAGAGACAAAAAAGACGATCAGGCCTGCAGGGTTCAGTGAACCCCCCCAACACACCCCGCCCCCCCTCAAAAAAAAAATGTAGGTAAACTCTTAAGTACTTGGAAAAAGGGGAATCCGGAGCCCCTGTGGCCCCTTCTAAATCTGCCGCTGTATTAATCACCAAACCATCTCTGGATCACTCTTAGATTATTCTCAACATTGCCCATTTTCTCACAAGAAAAACGCAAAATTGCTCTGATCAAATTCAAATTGCAAGTATATATTATGATGTCAGCGCTTGCTTACAACGTTCTGCATTTTATTTTAGCTATTGCCTATCTGTGCATTTTGAAATGCACTATGGCACTTTGAATTATAGAGGGAAATCTTTTAGGTTAGTAAGACCATAGCATGTATCTGCCTTATCTCGCATATAAGAAGCATCTCCTATGTCAAATCCACTCCAAATTGATGCCAATGTATTGTCCATAATCCCATTGCGATCCACTAATAGTTTGGGGATGATTGGAGAACTTAAATTTTTTTAGGGGATTTTAAGGTAAGGTGTACCCCTTGGCATTTTTTTTCACAAAAATCTCAAATCTTCTGAACAAGGTGCTGGTTTTTATTTTGGCCATTGTCCATCTGTATGCTTTAAAATGAATTATCAATTATGATGTGTGTGTATCGAATTAAAGAGGAATAGAAAGACAATAGAAATAACACTAGACGGCAGTGCCTCTGATGTAGTTACTGGTGCCCCCTTGTGTGCACAGGGGGAATCTATGACAAGGTGAAAGGCAGTGAGGGCTTCCATTTCAGAAATGGGGTCCAACCTGCTTGATTATTTATACTGTGAAGATCTACTGATAGTTTGGCGATGACAGGAGAATCTTATACTCCCAACCTCACATACCCCCTCTTTAAGGCACAGGTTAGGCTATATATGCTGGGAAGGAGCCCTACTGTCCCTTGTGGAATTGGCCATGGTTTAGGGAGAGGTCATTATTTATCAATGGGGGGTGGTGGGTTTTAGAGAGGGGCGGGCTAAAAAATTCAGCCACCCCTCAAGGGGGGGTGTAAAAGATTTTGACCCCTCTTGAGGGGTGGGGCGTAAAAGATTTACCCTATTTTTAGCAAAAAAGTCAGTGCACTACTATAGATTAAAGAGAGGCACAAAATTCACTGTTGCCCACGACCCCCCCCCCACCCCCATGTCATGTCCCATGCCAAATGATCGTGACCCCCCTCACTAAGAACTGAATATTGCAAAACGACCCCCCCAAAAATCCTAAACGTGCGTGGAATGTCGCGTTGCGATGGGTATTTGAATAGCCCATTATACATGTATGTAGTTTTGACCCCCCAGTGTGAAGGTGAAGGTTAATTGGGGTTCGGCCCCCCCACCAAGGGGCTCTTTTTTTAAATGACTCCCCCTCCTATATCTAACAAGCCCTCCCCCCCACCTGGCAATAAATGACTCTTCCCTAAAGTGGTATGCCATCAAATGATTATCTAATCTGCAATTAAAAATTCACCAATCATCGCTGCAGTGGCAGATCCAGGATTTGGAAAAGGAGGCGGTGCACCACCTATTTTTGAGCAACTTTTGTGGTCCAAAATATGTAAAAAAAAGATTGTGGAAAACCAAACAACCCCCCCACACGAGCCTGTTGTACTTCTTCACCATGTGTCCAAAAGATGAACAGAGACAAAAAAGACGATCAGGCCTGCAGGGTTCAGTGAACCCCCCCAACACACCCCGCCCCCCCTGAAAAAAAATGTAGGTAAACTCTTAAGTACTTGGAAAAAGGGGAATCCGGAGCCCCTGTGGCCCCTTCTAAATCTGCCGCTGTATTAATCACCAAACCATCTCTTGATCACTCTTAGATTATTCTCAACATTGCCCATTTTCTCACAAGAAAAACGCAAAATTGCTCTGATCAAATTCAAATTGCAAGTATATATTATGATGTCAGCGCTTGCTCACAACGTTCTGCATTTTATTTTAGCCATTGCCTATCTGTGCATTTTGAAATGCACTATGGCACTTTGAATTATAGAGGGAAATCTTTTAGGTTAGTAAGACCATAGCATGTATCTGCCTTATCTCGCATATAAGAAGCATCTCCTATGTCAAATCCACTCCAAATTGATGCCAATGTATTGTCCATAATCCCATTGCGATCCACTAATAGTTTGGGGATGGTTGGAGAACTTAAATTTTTTTAGGGGATTTTAAGGGAAGGTGTACCCCTTGGCATTTTTTTTTTTCACAAAAATCTCAAATCTTCTGATCGGGTTCAAATTTGAGGTGTACATGATCTCAACCATCGTGAACAAGGTGCTGGTTTTTATTTTGGCCATTATCCATCTGTATGCTTTAAAATGAATTATCAATTATGATGTGTGTGTATCAAATTAAAGAGGAATAGAAAGACAATAGAAATAACACTAGACGGCAGTGCCTCTGATGTAGTTACTGGTGCCCCCTTGTGTGCACAGGGGGAATCTATGACAAGGTGAAAGGCAGTGAGGGCTTCCATTTCAGAAATGGGGTCCAACCTGCTTGATTATTTATACTGTGAAGATCTACTGATAGTTTGGCGATGACAGGAGAATCTTATACTCCCAACCTCACATACCCCCTCTTTAAGGCACAGGTTAGGCTATATATGCTGGGAAGGAGCCCTACTGTCCCTTGTGGAATTGGCCATGGTTTAGGGAGAGGTCATTATTTATCAATGGGGGTTGGTGGGTTTTAGAGAGGGGCGGGCTAAAAAATTCAGCCGCCCCTAAAGGGGGGGTGTAAAAGATTTTGACCCCTCTTGAGGGGTGGGGCGTAAAAGATTTACCCTATTTTTAGCAAAAAAGTCATTATTCTACTATAGATTAAAGAGAGGCACAAAATTCACTGTTGCCCACGACCCCCCCCCCCACCCCCATGTCATGTCCCATGCCAAATGATCGTGACCCCCCCTCACTAAGAACTGAATATTGCAAAACGACCCCTCCAAAAATCCTAAACGTGCGTGGAATGTCGCGTTGCGATGGGTATTTGAATAGCCCATTATACATGTATGTAGTTTTGACCCCCCAGTGTGAAG
Organism: Acholoe squamosa; assembly: GCA_949317995.1. Classification (NCBI taxonomy): domain Eukaryota; kingdom Metazoa; phylum Annelida; class Polychaeta; order Phyllodocida; family Polynoidae; genus Acholoe; species Acholoe squamosa. The sequence goes on from OX439049.1 coordinate 41,882,118, forward strand.
GTGAAGGTTAATTGGGGTTCGGCCCCCCCACCAAGGGGCTCTTTTTTTAAATGACTCCCCCTCCTATATCTAACAAGCCCTCCCCCCCCCACCTGGCAATAAATGACTCTTCCCTAAAGTGGTATGCCATCAAATGATTATCTAATCTGCAATTAAAAATTCACCAATCATCGCTGCAGTGGCAGATCCAGGATTTGGAAAAGGAGGCGGTGCACCACCTATTTTTGAGCAACTTTTGTGGTCCAAAATATGCAAAAAAAAGATTGTGGAAAACCAAACAACCCCCCCACACGAGCCTGTTGTACTTCTTCACCATGTGTCCAAAAGATGAACAGAGACAAAAAAGACGATCAGGCCTGCAGGGTTCAGTGAACCCCCCCAACACACCCCGCCCCCCCTCAAAAAAAAATGTAGGTAAACTCTTAAGTACTTGGAAAAAGGGGAATCCGGAGCCCCTGTGGCCCCTTCTAAATCTGCCGCTGTATTAATCACCAAACCATCTCTGGATCACTCTTAGATTATTCTCAACATTGCCCATTTTCTCACAAGAAAAACGCAAAATTGCTCTGATCAAATTCAAATTGCAAGTATATATTATGATGTCAGCGCTTGCTTACAACGTTCTGCATTTTATTTTAGCTATTGCCTATCTGTGCATTTTGAAATGCACTATGGCACTTTGAATTATAGAGGGAAATCTTTTAGGTTAGTAAGACCATAGCATGTATCTGCCTTATCTCGCATATAAGAAGCATCTCCTATGTCAAATCCACTCCAAATTGATGCCAATGTATTGTCCATAATCCCATTGCGATCCACTAATAGTTTGGGGATGATTGGAGAACTTAAATTTTTTTAGGGGATTTTAAGGTAAGGTGTACCCCTTGGCATTTTTTTTCACAAAAATCTCAAATCTTCTGAACAAGGTGCTGGTTTTTATTTTGGCCATTGTCCATCTGTATGCTTTAAAATGAATTATCAATTATGATGTGTGTGTATCGAATTAAAGAGGAATAGAAAGACAATAGAAATAACACTAGACGGCAGTGCCTCTGATGTAGTTACTGGTGCCCCCTTGTGTGCACAGGGGGAATCTATGACAAGGTGAAAGGCAGTGAGGGCTTCCATTTCAGAAATGGGGTCCAACCTGCTTGATTATTTATACTGTGAAGATCTACTGATAGTTTGGCGATGACAGGAGAATCTTATACTCCCAACCTCACATACCCCCTCTTTAAGGCACAGGTTAGGCTATATATGCTGGGAAGGAGCCCTACTGTCCCTTGTGGAATTGGCCATGGTTTAGGGAGAGGTCATTATTTATCAATGGGGGGTGGTGGGTTTTAGAGAGGGGCGGGCTAAAAAATTCAGCCACCCCTCAAGGGGGGGTGTAAAAGATTTTGACCCCTCTTGAGGGGTGGGGCGTAAAAGATTTACCCTATTTTTAGCAAAAAAGTCAGTGCACTACTATAGATTAAAGAGAGGCACAAAATTCACTGTTGCCCACGACCCCCCCCCCCCACCCCCATGTCATGTCCCATGCCAAATGATCGTGACCCCCCTCACTAAGAACTGAATATTGCAAAACGACCCCCCCAAAAATCCTAAACGTGCGTGGAATGTCGCGTTGCGATGGGTATTTGAATAGCCCATTATACATGTATGTAGTTTTGACCCCCCAGTGTGAAGGTGAAGGTTAATTGGGGTTCGGCCCCCCCACCAAGGGGCTCTTTTTTTAAATGACTCCCCCTCCTATATCTAACAAGCCCTCCCCCCCACCTGGCAATAAATGACTCTTCCCTAAAGTGGTATGCCATCAAATGATTATCTAATCTGCAATTAAAAATTCACCAATCATCGCTGCAGTGGCAGATCCAGGATTTAGAAAAGGAGGCGGTGCACCACCTATTTTTGAGCAACTTTTGTGGTCCAAAATATGTAAAAAAAAGATTGTGGAAAACCAAACAACCCCCTCACACGAGCCTGTTGTACTTCTTCACCATGTGTCCAAAAGATGAACAGAGACAAAAAAGACGATCAGGCCTGCAGGGTTCAGTGAACCCCCCCAACACACCCTGCCCCCCCTGAAAAAAAAATGTAGGTAAACTCTTAAGTACTTGGAAAAAGGGGAATCCGGAGCCCCTGTGGCCCCTTCTAAATCTGCCGCTGTATTAATCACCAAACCATCTCTGGATCACTCTTAGATTATTCTCAACATTGCCCATTTTCTCACAAGAAAAACGCAAAATTGCTCTGATCAAATTCAAATTGCAAGTATATATTATGATGTCAGCGCTTGCTCACAACGTTCTGCATTCTATTTTAGCCATTGCCTATCTGTGCATTTTGAAATGCACTATGGCACTTTGAATTATAGAGGGAAATCTTTTAGGTTAGTAAGACCATAGCATGTATCTGCCTTATCTCGCATATAAGAAGCATCTCCTATGTCAAATCCACTCCAAATTGATGCCAATGTATTATCCATAATCCCATTGCGATCCACTAATAGTTTGGGGATGATTGGAGAACTTAAATTTTTTTAGGGGATTTTAAGGTAAGGTGTACCCCTTGGCATTTTTTTTTCACAAAAATCTCAAATCTTCTGATCGGGTTCAAATTTGAGGTGTACATGATCTCAACCATTGTGAACAAGGTGCTGGTTTTATTTTGGCCATTGTCCATCTGTATGCTTTAAAATGAATTATCAATTATGATGTGTGTGTATCAAATTAAAGAGGAATAGAAAGACAATAGAAATAACACTAGACGGCAGTGCCTCTGATGTAGTTACTGGTGCCCCCTTGTGTGCACAGGGGGAATCTATGACAAGGTGAAAGGCAGTGAGGGCTTCCACTTCAGAAATGGGGTCCAACCTGCTTGATTATTTATACTGTGAAGATCTACTGATAGTTTGGCGATGACAGGAGAATCTTATACTCCCAACCTCACATACCCCCTCTTTAAGGCACAGGTTAGGCTATATATGCTGGGAAGGAGCCCTACTGTCCCTTGTGGAATTGGCCATGGTTTAGGGAGAGGTCATTATTTATCAATGGGGGGTGGTGGGTTTTAGAGAGGGGCGGGCTAAAAAATTCAGCCGCCCCTAAAGGGGGGGTGTAAACGATTTTGACCCCTCTTGAGGGGTGGGGCGTAAAAGATTTACCCTATTTTTAGCAAAAAAGTCATTACACTACTATAGATTAAAGAGAGGCACAAAATTCACTGTTGCCCACGACCCCCCCCCAACAACCATGTCATGTCCCATACCAAATGATCGTGACCCCCCCTCACTAAGAACTGAATATTGCAAAACGACCCCCCCAAAAATCCTAAACGTGCGTGGAATGTCGCGTTGCGATGGGTATTTGAATAGCCCATTATACATGTATGTAGTTTTGACCCCCCAGTGTGAAGGTGAAGGTTAATTGGGGTTCGGCCCCCCCACCAAGGGGGTCTTTTTTTAAATGACTCCCCCTCCTATATCTAACAAGCCCTCCCCCCCCACCTGGCAATAAATGACTCTTCCCTAAAGTGGTATGCCATCAAATGATTATCTAATCTGCAATTAAAAATTCACCAATCATCGCTGCAGTGGCAGATCCAGGATTTGGAAAAGGAGGCGGTGCACCACCTATTTTTGAGCAACTTTTGTGGTCCAAAATATGTAAAAAAAAGATTGTGGAAAACCAAACAACCCCCCCACACGATCCTGTTGTACTTCTTCACCATGTGTCCAAAAGATGAACAGAGACAAAAAAGACGATCAGGCCTGCAGGGTTCAGTGAACCCCCCCAACACACCCCGCCCCCCCTGAAAAAAAATGTAGGTAAACTCTTAAGTACTTGGAAAAAGGGGAATCCGGAGCCCCTGTGGCCCCTTCTAAATCTGCCGCTGTATTAATCACCAAACCATCTCTGGATCACTCTTAGATTATTCTCAACATTGCCCATTTTCTCACAAGAAAAACGCAAAATTGCTCTGATCAAATTCAAATTGCAAGTATATATTATGATGTCAGCGCTTGCTCACAACGTTCTGCATTTTATTTTAGCCATTGCCTATCTGTGCATTTTGAAATGCACTATGGCACTTTGAATTATAGAGGGAAATCTTTTAGGTTAGTAAGACCATAGCATGTATCTGCCTTATCTCGCATATAAGAAGCATCTCCTATGTCAAATCCACTCCAAATTGATGCCAATGTATTGTCCATAATCCCATTGCGATCCACTAATAGTTTGGGGATGATTGGAGAACTTAAATTTTTTTAGGGGATTTTAAGGTAAGTTGTACCCCTTGGCATTTTTTTTTCACAAAAATCTCAAATCTTCTGATCGGGTTCAAATTTGAGGTGTACATGATCTCAACCATTGTGAACAAGGTGCTGGTTTTTATTTTGGCCATTGTCCATCTGTATGCTTTAAAATGAATTATCAATTATGATGTGTGTGTATCAAATTAAAGAGGAATAGAAAGACAATAGAAATAACACTAGACGGCAGTGCCTCTGATGTAGTTACTGGTGCCCCCTTGTGTGCACAGGGGGAATCTATGACAAGGTGAAAGGCAGTGAGGGCTTCCATTTCAGAAATGGGGTCCAACCTGCTTGATTATTTATACTGTGAAGATCTACTGATAGTTTGGCGATGACAGGAGAATCTTATACTCCCAACCTCACATACCCCCTCTTTAAGGCACAGGTTAGGCTATATATGCTGGGAAGGAGCCCTACTGTCCCTTGTGGAATTGGCCATGGTTTAGGGAGAGGTCATTATTTATCAATGGGGGGTGGTGGGTTTTAGAGAGGGGCGGGCTAAAAAATTCAGCCACCCCTCAAGGGGGGGTGTAAAAGATTTTGACCCCTCTTGAGGGGTGGGGCGTAAAAGATTTACCCTATTTTTAGCAAAAAAGTCATTACACTACTATAGATTAAAGAGAGGCACAAAATTCACTGTTGCCCACGACCCCCCCCCCCCACAACCATGTCATGTCCCATGCCAATTGATCGTGACCCCCCCCCTCACTAAGAACTGAATATTGCAAAACGACCCCCCTAAAAATCCTAAACGTGCGTGGAATGTCGCGTTGCGATGGGTATTTGAATAGCCCATTATACATGTATGTAGTTTTGACCCCCCAGTGTGAAGGTGAAGGTTAATTGGGGTTCGGCCCCCCCACCAAGGGGCTCTTTTTTTAAATGACTCCCCCTCCTATATCTAACAAGCCCTCCCCCCCACCTGGCAATAAATGACTCTTCCCTAAAGTGGTATGCCATCAAATGATTATCTAATCTGCAATTAAAAATTCACCAATCATCGCTGCAGTGGCAGATCCAGGATTTAGAAAAGGAGGCGGTGCACCACCTATTTTTGAGCAACTTTTGTGGTCCAAAATATGTAAAAAAAAGATTGTGGAAAACCAAACAACCCCCCCACACGAGCCTGTTGTACTTCTTCACCATGTGTCCAAAAGATGAACAGAGACAAAAAAGACGATCAGGCCTGCAGGGTTCAGTGAACCCCCCCAACACACCCCGCCCCCCCTGAAAAAAAAAATGTAGGTAAACTCTTAAGTACTTGGAAAAAGGGGAATCCGGAGCCCCTGTGGCCCCTTCTAAATCTGCCGCTGTATTAATCACCAAACCATCTCTGGATCACTCTTAGATTATTCTCAACATTGCCCATTTTCTCACAAGAAAAACGCAAAATTGCTCTGATCAAATTCAAATTGCAAGTATATATTATGATGTCAGCGCTTGCTCACAACGTTCTGCATTTTATTTTAGCCATTGCCTATCTGTGCATTTTGAAATGCACTATGGCACTTTGAATTATAGAGGGAAATCTTTTAGGTTAGTAAGACCATAGCATGTATCTGCCTTATCTCGCATATAAGAAGCATCTCCTATGTCAAATCCACTCCAAATTGATGCCAATGTATTGTCCATAATCCCATTGCGATCCACTAATAGTTTGGGGATGATTGGAGAACTTAAATTTTTTTAGGGGATTTTAAGGTAAGGTGTACCCCTTGGCATTTTTTTTTCACAAAAATCTCAAATCTTCTGATCGGGTTCAAATTTGAGGTGTACATGATCTCAACCATCGTGAACAAGGTGCTGGTTTTTATTTTGGCCATTGTCCATCTGTATGCTTTAAAAGGAATTATTAATTATGATGTGTGTGTTTCAAATTAAAGAGGAATAGAAAGACAATAGAAATAACACTAGACGGCAGTGCCTTTGATGTAGTTACTGGTGCCCCCTTGTGTGCACAGGGGGAATCTATGACAAGGTGAAAGGCAGTGAGGACTTCCATTTCAGAAATGGGGTCCAACTTGCTTGATTATTTATACTGTGAAGATCTACTGATAGTTTGGCGATGACAGCAGAATCTTATACTCCCAACCTCACATACCCCCTCTTTAAGGCACAGGTTAGGCTATATATGCTGGGAAGGAGCACTACTGTCCCTTGTGGAATTGGCCATGGTTTAGGGAGAGGTTATTATTTATCAATGGGGGGTGGTGGGTTTTAGAGAGGGGCGGGCTAAAAAATTCAGCCACCCCTCAAGGGGGGGTGTAAAAGATTTTGACCCCTCTTGAGGGGTGGGGCGTAAAAGATTTACCCTATTTTTAGCAAAAAAGTCAGTGCACTACTATAGATTAAAGAGAGGCACAAAATTCACTGTTGCCCACGACCCCCCCCCCCACCCCCATGTCATGTCCCATGCCAAATGATCGTGACCCCCCCTCACTAAGAACTGAATATTGCAAAACGACCCCCCCAAAAATCCTAAACGTGCGTGGAATGTCGCGTTGCGATGGGTATTTGAATAGCCCATTATACATGTATGTAGTTTTGACCCCCCAGTGTGAAGGTGAAGGTTAATTGGGGTTCGGCCCCCCCACCAAGGGGCTCTTTTTTTAAATGACTCCCCCTCCTATATCTAACAAGCCCTCCCCCCCCCACCTGGCAATAAATGACTCTTCCCTAAAGTGGTATGCCATCAAATGATTATCTAATCTGCAATTAAAAATTCACCAATCATCGCTGCAGTGGCAGATCCAGGATTTAGAAAAGGAGGCGGTGCACCACCTATTTTTGAGCAACTTTTGTGGTCCAAAATATGTAAAAAAAAGATTGTGGAAAACCAAACAACCCCCCCACACGAGCCTGTTGTACTTCTTCACCATGTGTCCAAAAGATGAACAGAGACAAAAAAGACGATCAGGCCTGCAGGGTTCAGTGAACCCCCCCAACACATCCCGCCCCCCCTGAAAAAAAAATGTAGGTAAACTCTTAAGTACTTGGAAAAAGGGGAATCCGGAGCCCCTGTGGCCCCTTCTAAATCTGCCGCTGTATTAATCACCAAACCATCTCTGGATCACTCTTAGATTATTCTCAACATTGCCCATTTTCTCACAAGAAAAACGCAAAATTGCTCTGATCAAATTCAAATTGCAAGTATATATTATGATTTCAGCGCTTGCTCACAACGTTCTGCATTTTATTTTAGCCATTGCCTATCTGTGCATTTTGAAATGCACTATGGCACTTTGAATTATAGAGGGAAATCTTTTAGGTTAGTAAGACCATAGCATGTATCTGCCTTATCTCGCATATAAGAAGCATCTCCTATGTCAAATCCACTCCAAATTGATGCCAATGTATTATCCATAATCCCATTGCGATCCACTAATAGTTTGGGGATGATTGGAGAACTTAAATTTTTTTAGGGGATTTTAAGGTAAGGTGTACCCCTTGGCATTTTTTTTTACAAAAATCTCAAATCTTCTGAACAAGGTGCTGGTTTTTATTTTGGCCATTGTCCATCTGTATGCTTTAAAATGAATTATCGATTATGATGTGTGTGTATCGAATTAAAGAGGAATAGAAAGACAATAGAAATAACACTAGACGGCAGTGCCTCTGATGTAGTTACTGGTGCCCCCTTGTGTGCACAGGGGGAATCTATGACAAGGTGAAAGGCAGTGAGGGCTTCCATTTCAGAAATGGGGTCCAACCTGCTTGATTATTTATACTGTGAAAATCTACTGATAGTTTGGCGATGACAGGAGAATCTTATACTCCCAACCTCACATACCCCCTCTTTAAGGCACAGGTTAGGCTATATATGCTGGGAAGGAGCCCTACTGTCCCTTGTGGAATTGGCCATGGTTTAGGGAGAGGTTATTATTTATCAATGGGGGGTGGTGGGTTTTAGAGAGGGGCGGGCTAAAAAATTCAGCCACGCCTCAAGGGGGGGTGTAAAAGATTTTGACCCCTCTTGAGGGGTGGGGCGTAAAAGATTTACCCTATTTTTAGCAAAAAAGTCAGTGCACTACTATAGATTAAAGAGAGGCACAAAATTCACTGTTGCCCACGACCCCCCCCACCCCCATGTCATGTCCCATGCCAAATGATCGTGACCCCCCTCACTAAGAACTGAATATTGCAAAACGACCCCCCCAAAAATCCTAAACGTGCGTGGAATGTTGCGTTGCGATGGGTATTTGAATAGCCCATTACACATGTATGTAGTTTTGACCCCCCAGTGTGAAGGTGAAGGTTAATTGGGGTTCGGCCCCCCCACCAAGGGGCTCTTTTTTTAAATGACTCCCCCTCCTATATCTAACAAGCCCTCCCCCCCACCTGGCAATAAATGACTCTTCCCTAAAGTGGTATGCCATCAAATGATTATCTAATCTGCAATTAAAAATTCACCAATCATCGCTGCAGTGGCAGATCCAGGATTTGGAAAAGGAGGCGGTGCACCACCTATTTTTGAGCAACTTTTGTGGTCCAAAATATGTAAAAAAAAGATTGTGGAAAACCAAACAACCCCCCCACACGAGCCTGTTGTACTTCTTCACCATGTGTCCAAAAGATGAACAGAGACAAAAAAGACGATCAGGCCTGCAGGGTTCAGTGAACCCCCCCAACACACCCCGCCCCCCCTGAAAAAAAAATGTAGGTAAACTCTTAAGTACTTGGAAAAAGGGGAATCCGGAGCCCCTGTGGCCCCTTCTAAATCTGCCGCTGTATTAATCACCAAACCATCTCTGGATCACTCTTAGATTATTCTCAACATTGCCCATTTTCTCACAAGAAAAACGCAAAATTGCTCTGATCAAATTCAAATTGCAAGTATATATTATGATGTCAGCGCTTGCTCACAACGTTCTGCATTTTATTTTAGCCATTGCCTATCTGTGCATTTTGAAATGCACTATGGCACTTTGAATTATAGAGGGAAATCTTTTAGGTTAGTAAGACCATAGCATGTATCTGCCTTATCTCGCATATAAGAAGCATCTCCTATGTCAAATCCACTCCAAATTGATGCCAATGTATTGTCCATAATCCCATTGCGATCCACTAATAGTTTTGGGATGATTGGAGAACTTAAATTTTTTTAGGGGATTTTAAGGTAAGGTGTACCCCTTGGCATTTTTTTTTCACAAAAATCTCAAATCTTCTGATCGGGTTCAAATTTGAGGTGTACATGATCTCAACCATTGTGAACAAGGTGCTGGTTTTTATTTTGGCCATTGTCCATCTGTATGCTTTAAAATGAATTATCAATTATGATGTGTGTGTATCAAATTAAAGAGGAATAGAAGGACAATAGAAATAACACTAGACGGCAGTGCCTCTGATGTAGTTACTGGTGCCCCCTTGTGTGCACAGGGGGAATCTATGACAAGGTGAAAGGCAGTGAGGGCTTCCATTTCAGAAATGGGGTCCAACCTGCTTGATTATTTATACTGTGAAGATCTACTGATAGTTTGGCGATGACAGGAGAATCTTATGCTCCCAACCTCACATACCCCCTCTTTAAGGCACAGGTTAGGCTATATATGCTGGGAAGGAGCCCTACTGTCCCTTGTGGAATTGGCCATGGTTTAGGGAGAGGTCATTATTTATCAATGGGGGGTGGTGGGTTTTAGAGAGGGGCAGGCTAAAAAATTCAGCCGCCCCTAAAGGGGGGGTGTAAAAGATTTTGACCCCTCTTGAGGGGTGGGGCGTAAAAGATTTACCCTATTTTTAGCAAAAAAGTCATTACACTACTATAGATTAAAGAGAGGCACAAAATTCACTGTTGCCCACGACCCCCCCCCACCCCCATGTCATGTCCCATGCCAAATGATCGTGACCCCCCCTCACTAAGAACTGAATATTGCAAAACGACCCCCCCAAAAATCCTAAACGTGCGTGGAATGTCGCGTTGCGATGGGTATTTGAATAGCCCATTATACATGTATGTAGTTTTGACCCCCCAGTGTGAAGGGGAAGGTTAATTGGGGTTCGGCCCCCCCACCAAGGGGCTCTTTTTTTAAATGACTCCCCCTCCTATATCTAACAAGCCCTCCCCCCCCCCCACCTGGCAATAAATGACTCTTCCCTAAAGTGGTATGCCAACAAATGATTATCTAATCTGCAATTAAAAATTCACCAATCATCGCTGCAGTGGCAGATCCAGGATTTGGAAAAGGAGGCGGTGCACCACCTATTTTTGAGCAACTTTTGTGGTCCAAAATATGCAAAAAAAAGATTGTGGAAAACCAAACAACCCCCCCACACGAGCCTGTTGTACTTCTTCACCATGTGTCCAAAAGATGAACAGAGACAAAAAAGACGATCAGGCCTGCAGGGTTCAGTGAACCCCCCCAACACACCCCGCCCCCCCTGAAAAAAAATGTAGGTAAACTCTTAAGTACTTGGAAAAAGGGGAATCCGGAGCCCCTGTGGCCCCTTCTAAATCTGCCGCTGTATTAATCACCAAACCATCTCTGGATCACTCTTAGATTATTCTCAACATTGCCCATTTTCTCACAAGAAAAACGCAAAATTGCTCTGATCAAATTCAAATTGCAAGTATATATTATGATGTCAGCGCTTGCTCACAACGTTCTGCATTTTATTTTAGCCATTGCCTATCTGTGCATTTTGAAATGCACTATGGCACTTTGAATTATAGAGCTATATATATGCTGGGAAGGAGCATGTCCCATGCCAAATGATCGTGACCCCCCCTCACTAAGAACTGAATATTGCAAAACGACCCCCCCCCCCAAAAATCCTAAACGTGCGTGGAATGTCGCGTTGCGATGGGTATTTGAATAGCCCATTATACATGTATGTAGTTTTGACCCCCCAGTGTGAAGGTGAAGGTTAATTGGGGTTCGGCCCCCCCACCAAGGGGCTCTCTTTTAAAATGACTCCCCCTCCTATATCTAACAAGCCCTCCCCCCCCACCTGGCAATAAATGACTCTTCCCTAAAGTGGTATGCCATCAAATGATTATCTAATCTGCAATTAAAAATTCACCAATCATCGCTGCAGTGGCAGATCCAGGATTTGGAAAAGGAGGCGGTGCACCACCTATTTTTGAGCAACTTTTGTGGTCCAAAATATGTAAAAAAATGATTGTGGAAAACCAAACAACCCCCCCACACGAGCCTGTTGTACTTCTTCACCATGTGTCCAAAAGATGAACAGAGACAAAAAAGACGATCAGGCCTGCAGGGTTCAGTGAACCCCCCCAACACACCCCGCCCCCCCTGAAAAAAAAATGTAGGTAAACTCTTAAGTACTTGGAAAAAGGGGAATCCGGAGCCCCTGTGGCCCCTTCTAAATCTGCCGCTGTATTAATCACCAAACCATCTCTGGATCACTCTTAGATTATTCTCAACATTGCCCATTTTCTCACAAGAAAAACGCAAAATTGCTCTGATCAAATTCAAATTGCAAGTCTATATTATGATGTCAGCGCTTGCTCACAACGTTCTGCATTTTATTTTAGCCATTGCCTATCTGTGCATTTTGAAATGCACTATGGCACTTTGAATTATAGAGGGAAATCTTTTAGGTTAGTAAGACCATAGCATGTATCTGCCTTATCTCGCATATAAGAAGCATCTCCTATGTCAAATCCACTCCAAATTGATGCCAATGTATTGTCCATAATCCCATTGCGATCCACTAATAGTTTGGGGATGATTGGAGAACTTAAATTTTTTTAGGGGATTTTAAGGTAAGGTGTACCCCTTGGCATTTTTTTTCACAAAAATCTCAAATCTTCTGAACAAGGTGCTGGTTTTTATTTTGGCCATTGTCCATCTGTATGCTTTAAAATGAATTATCAATTATGATGTGTGTGTATCAAATTAAAGAGGAATAGAAAGACAATAGAAATAACACTAGACGGCAGTGCCTCTGATGTAGTTACTGGTGCCCCCTTGTGTGCACAGGGGGAATCTATGACAAGGTGAAAGGCAGTGAGGGCTTCCATTTCAGAAATGGGGTCCAACCTGCTTAATTATTTATACTGTGAAGATCTACTGATAGTTTGGCGATGACAGGAGAATCTTATACTCCCAACCTCACATACCCCCTCTTTAAGGCACAGGTTAGGCTATATATGCTGGGAAGGAGCCCTACTGTCCCTTGTGGAATTGGCCATGGTTTAGGGAGAGGTCATTATTTATCAATGGGGGGTGGTGGGTTTTAGAGAGGGGCGGGCTAAAAAATTCAGCCGCCCCTCAAGGGGGGGGTGTAAAAGATTTTGACCCCTCTTGAGGGGTGGGGCGTAAAAGATTCACCCTATTTTTAGCAAAAAAGTCATTGCACTACTATAGATTAAAGAGAGGCACAAAATTCACTGTTGCCCACAACCCCCCCCCACCCCCATGTCATGTCCCATGCCAAATGATCGTGACCCCCCCTCACTAAGAACTGAATATTGCAAAACGACCCCCCCAAAAATCCTAAACGTGCGTGGAATGTCGCGTTGCGATGGGTATTTGAATAGCCCATTATACATGTATGTAGTTTTGACCCCCCAGTGTGAAGGTGAAGGTTAATTGGGGTTCGGCCCCCCCCACCAAGGGGCTCTTTTTTTAAATGACTCCCCCTCCTATATCTAACAAGCCCTCCCCCCCCCCCCACCTGGCAATAAATGACTCTTCCCTAAAGTGGTATGCCATCAAATGATTATTTAATCTGCAATTAAAAATTCACCAATCATCGCTGCAGTGGCAGATCCAGGATTTGGAAAAGGAGGCGGTGCACCACCTATTTTTGAGCAACTTTTGTGGTCCAAAATATGTAAAAAAAAGATTGTGGAAAACCAAACAACCCCCCCACACGAGCCTGTTGTACTTCTTCACCATGTGTCCAAAAGATGAACAGAGACAAAAAAGACGATCAGGCCTGCAGGGTTGAGTGAACCCCCCCAACACATCCCGCCCCCCCTGAAAAAAAAATGTAGGTAAACTCTTAAGTACTTGGAAAAAGGGGAATCCGGAGCCCCTGTGGCCCCTTCTAAATCTGCCGCTGTATTAATCACCAAACCATCTCTGGATCACTCTTAGATTATTCTCAACATTGCCCATTTTCTCACAAGAAAAACGCAAAATTGCTCTGATCAAATTCAAATTGCAAGTATATATTATGATGTCAGCGCTTGCTCACAATGTTCTGCATTTTATTTTAGCCATTGCCTATCTGTGCATTTTGAAATGCACTATGGCACTTTGAATTATAGAGGGAAATCTTTTAGGTTAGTAAGACCATAGCATGTATCTGCCTTATCTCGCATATAAGAAGCATCTCCTATGTCAAATCCACTCCAAATTGATGCCAATGTATTATCCATAATCCCATTGCGATCCACTAATAGTTTGGGGATGATTGGAGAACTTAAATTTTTTTAGGGGATTTTAAGGTAAGGTGTACCCCTTGGCATTTTTTTTTCACAAAAATCTCAAATCTTCTGATCGGGTTCAAATTTGAGGTGTACATGATCTCAACCATTGTGAACAAGGTGCTGGTTTTTATTTTGGCCATTGTCCATCTGTATGCTTTAAAATGAATTATCAATTATGATGTGTGTGTATCAAATTAAAGAGGAATAGAAAGACAATAGAAATAACACTAGACGGCAGTGCCTCTGATGTAGTTACTGGTGCCCCCTTGTGTGCACAGGGGGAATCTATGACAAGGTGAAAGGCAGTGAGGGCTTCCATTTCAGAAATGGGGTCCAACCTGCTTGATTATTTATACTGTGAAGATCTACTGATAGTTTGGCGATGACAGGAGAATCTTATGCTCCCAACCTCACATACCCCCTCTTTAAGGCACAGGTTAGGCTATATATGCTGGGAAGGAGCCCTACTGTCCCTTGTGGAATTGGCCATGGTTTAGGGAGAGGTCATTATTTATCAATGGGGGGTGGTGGGTTTTAGAGAGGGGCAGGCTAAAAAATTCAGCCGCCCCTAAAGGGGGGGTGTAAAAGATTTTGACCCCTCTTGAGGGGTGGGGCATAAAAGATTTACCCTATTTTTAGCAAAAAAGTCATTACACTACTATAGATTAAAGAGAGGCACAAAATTCACTGTTGCCCACGACCCCCCCCCCCCACCCCCATGTCATGTCCCATGCCAAATGATCGTGACCCCCCCTCACTAAGAACTGAATATTGCAAAACGACCCCCCCTAAAATCCTAAACGTGCGTGGAATGTCGCGTTGCGATGGGTATTTGAATAGCCCATTATACATGTATGTAGTTTTGACCCCCCAGTGTGAAGGTGAAGGTTAATTGGGGTTCGGCCCCCCCACCAAGGGGCTCTTTTTTTAAATGACTCCCCCTCCTATATCTAACAAGCCCTCCCCCCCCCACCTGGCAATAAATGACTCTTCCCTAAAGTGGTATGCCAACAAATGATTATCTAATCTGCAATTAAAAATTCACCAATCATCGCTGCAGTGGCAGATCCAGGATTTGGAAAAGGAGGCGGTGCACCACCTATTTTTGAGCAACTTTTGTGGTCCAAAATATGTAAAAAAAAGATTGTGGAAAACCAAACAACCCCCCCCCACACGAGCCTGTTGTACTTCTTCACCATGTGTCCAAAAGATGAACAGAGACAAAAAAGACGATCAGGCCTGCAGGGTTCAGTGAACCCCCCCAACACACCCCGCCTCCCCCCCTTAAAAAAAAATGTAGGTAAACTCTTAAGTACTTGGAAAAAGGGGAATCCGGAGCCCCTGTGGCCCCTTCTAAATCTGCCGCTGTATTAATCACCAAACCATCTCTGGATCACTCTTAGATTATTCTCAACA
Organism: Acholoe squamosa; assembly: GCA_949317995.1. Classification (NCBI taxonomy): domain Eukaryota; kingdom Metazoa; phylum Annelida; class Polychaeta; order Phyllodocida; family Polynoidae; genus Acholoe; species Acholoe squamosa. The sequence continues at coordinate 41,897,249 of OX439049.1, forward strand.
TTGCCCATTTTCTCACAAGAAAAACGCAAAATTGCTCTGATCAAATTCAAATTGCAAGTATATATTATGATGTCAGCGTTTGCTCACAACGTTCTGCATTTTATTTTAGCCATTGCCTATCTGTGCATTTTGAAATGCACTATGGCACTTTGAATTATAGAGGGAAATCTTTTAGGTTAGTAAGACCATAGCATGTATCTGCCTTATCTCGCATATAAGAAGCATCTCCTATGTCAAATCCACTCCAAATTGATGCCAATGTATTGTCCATAATCCCATTGCGATCCACTAATAGTTTGGGGATGGTTGGAGAACTTAAATTTTTTTTAGGGGATTTTAAGGTAAGGTGTACCCCTTGGCATTTTTTTTCACAAAAATCTCAAATCTTCTGATCGGGTTCAAATTTGAGGTGTACATGATCTCAACCATCGTGAACAAGGTGCTGGTTTTTATTTTGGCCATTGTCCATCTGTATGCTTTAAAATGAATTATCAATTATGATGTGTGTGTATCAAATTAAAGAGGAATAGAAAGACAATAGAAATAACACTAGACGGCAGTGCCTCTGATGTAGTTACTGGTGCCCCCTTGTGTGCAAAGGGGGAATCAATGACAAGGTGAAAGGCAGTGAGGGCTTCCATTTCAGAAATGGGGTCCAACCTGCTTGATTATTTATACTGTGAAGATCTACTGATAGTTTGGCGATGACAGGAGAATCTTATACTCCCAACCTCACATACCCCCTCTTTAAGGCACAGGTTAGGCTATATATGCTGGGAAGGAGCCCTACTGTCCCTTGTGGAATTGGCCATGGTTTAGGGAGAGGTCATTATTTATCAATGGGGGGTGGTGGGTTTTAGAGAGGGGCGGGCTAAAAAATTCAGCCGCCCCTCAAGGGGGGGGTGTAAAAGATTTTGACCCCTCTTGAGGGGTGGGGCGTAAAAGATTTACCCTCTTTTTAGCAAAAAAGTCAGTGCACTACTATAGATTAAAGAGAGGCACAAAATTCACTGTTGCCCACGACCCCCCCCCCCCCACCCCCATGTCATGTCCCATGTCAAATGATCGTGACTCCCCCTCACTAAGAACTGAATATTGCAAAATGACCCCTCCAAAAATCGTAAACGTGCGTGGAATGTCGCGTTGCGATGGGTATTTGAATAGCCCATTATACATGTATGTAGTTTTGACCCCCCAGTGTGAAGGTGAAGGTTAATTGGGGTTCGGCCCCCCCACCAAGGGGCTCTCTTTTAAAATGACTCCCCCTCCTATATCTAACAAGCCCTCCCCCCCACCTGGCAATAAATGACTCTTCCCTAAAGTGGTATGCCATCAAATGATTATCTAATCTGCAATTAAAAATTCACCAATCATCGCTGCAGTGGCAAATTCAGGATTTGGAAAAGGAGGCGGTGCACCACCTATTTTTGAGCAACTTTTGTGGTCCAAAATATGTAAAAAAAAGATTGTGGAAAACCAAACAACCCCCCCCCCCACACGAGCCTGTTGTACTTCTTCACCATGAGTGAGCCAGCAAGCAGAAAGGACAGTTACTGCGGGATTTAGTACCAGATTTAGCCACCAGGGGGCACCAATATGGACTAGAATAGGAAAAATATGACTAAAAGTGTTATAGGCTACTTTTTTATGGAGAATTCAATGGCTTTTGATAAAACATTCTATTTTGGCTGGAAAGGTTCCAAATTTGGCATGTAAAAAGAATGTTTTTGGGCTAAAATAGGCATTTTTGTTGATTTCTGTTGCCATGGAAACATGATTTTCATTCTAGATAGGAAAATCAATGATCCCATCTGAAGGAACATCCCACAAGGTTTACTATGGTGAAAACAGAATGAAAATACCATTTCTAGATCAAAAGTTATGGGCAAAAAAATAAAAATTTATACGAATTTAGCTAATTAGCATAAATTATGCTAATTAGCTATATATCTCATGATCAATTAGACATAGAGCTTATTAACATTCTTGAAATGGTCAGACCTACCCATATCTAGCAAGCCATTCCTTCAAAACTAACAGGAGTATCTTCTCATGCTATGTATCACTGTAAAGCTAGTGACTTGAATTTTAAAGTTGACTTTTAGCACGGAGCACCCTTTCACCTTGCCTCTACATTGTGTCCAAAAGATGAACAGAGACAAAAAAAGACGATCAGGCCTGCAGGGTTCAGTGAACCCCCCCCCCCCACACCCCCCCTAAAAAAATGTAGGTAAACTCTTAAGTACTTGGAAAAAGGTGAATCCGGAGCTCCTGTGGCCCCTTCTAAATCTGCCGCTGTATTAATCACCAAACCATCTCTGGATCACTCTTAGATTATTCTCAACATTGCCCATTTTCTCACAAGAAAAACGCAAAATTGCTCTGATCAAATTCAAATTGCAAGTATATATATGATGTCAGCGCTTGCTCACAACATTCTGCATTTTATTTTAGCCATTGCCTATCTGTGCATTCTTAAATGCACTATGGCACTTTAAATTATAGAGGGAAATCTTTTAGGTTAGTAAGACCATAGCAAGTATCTGCCTTATCTCGCATATAAGAAGCATCTCCTATGTCAAATCCACTCCAAATTGATGCCAAGGTATTGTCCATAATCCCATTGCGATCCACTAATAGTTTGGGGATGATTGGAGAACTTAAATTTTTTTAGGGGATTTTAAGGTAAGGTGTACCCCTTGGCATTTTTTTTCACAAAAATCTCAAATCTTCTGATCGGGTTCAAATTTGAGGTGTACATGATCTCAACCATTGTGAACAAGGTGCTGGTTTTTATTTTGGCCATTGTCCATCTGTATGCTTTAAAATGAATTATCAATTATGATGTGTGTGTATCAAATTAAAGAGGAATAGAAAGACAATAGAAATAACACTAGATGGCAGTGCCTCTGATGTAGTTACTGGTGCCCCCTTGTGTGCAAAGGGGGAATCAATGACAAGGTGAAAGGCAGTGAGGGCTTCCATTTCAGAAATGGGGTCCAACCTGCTTGATTATTTATACTGTGAAGATCTACTGATAGTTTGGCGATGACAGGAGAATCTTATACTCCCAACCTCAGCTACCCCCTCTTTAAGGCACAGGTTAGGCTATATATGCTGGGAGGAGCCCTACTGTCCCTTTTAGGATTGGCCAAAGAGTGGTCATTATTTATCAATCAGGAGAGGGGGGGGTGGTGGGTTTGAGAGGGGGGCTAAAAAATTCGGACCTCTCCTTAAGGGGGGGGGGGTGGTAAAAGATTTTGACCCCTCTTGAGGGGTGGGGTGTAAAAGATTTACCCTCTTTTCAGCAAAAAAGTCAGTGCACTACTATATATTAAAGAGGGGCGCGAAAATTCACTGCTTTCGATTCTGGATAGAGACAATGTTGAGATGTCTAGTAACTTGATTAAAGATGATATTGGATGGAAGAATCCGATACAAAAAGGATAAGGCTCAATTCATACACTTTCATGGACAAATTCATTGATAAACTTGAAGGTAGATGTTGATTTTTCCTTCCCTCAGTTCTATTCATGCCTGCTTCTTGAACCTGACCATTGGTAGAATGGCTACCATTCAACTGCAAATCAACATTTTAACAAGATTCTTTATTTAGACATATGTACTCTCTTCAGGCTTTCCCCTCCTTTATTTTATTTTCACATATAAAAATCATTTCCAGTATAAAATAAGTGCTTAACAAGTGCCCTTGACCATTTGAAAAATAAAAAAGTGGTAAAAAATCGAAATTGCCACGCGTAGCCCTAAACTAGATGAACATGATTATTTGGAGTGACGTGAAATAGAGGTAGGTGTCAGAGGTCGCCAGACAACTTTTGGTGGTTTGTTTGGGGGCCTACTCCTCCAGTTTGCACAGACCAACTGTGCATGATATAATGTTCAAATCATTGTAAATCCAATCAACAAAGAATGTTATATAACATTGTAGAACATTTCACAATGTTTCTCACTGGCCCTCTGTCATGGCCAAACATTATAGAATATTTAAAATGGTATTTTGACATAAGATATTGCATGTTTGTTAGTTGGGTAGGTCTAGTTACATTGGTACCTGTATTAGTCACTAGATGGTAGATCTGTGTCATAGCTGTGATATGTGGATCATGTGTATTTCCAATATGGTGACTCAGATCTGTCTGAAAGGTTTCAGTGGTGAGGCATATTTAATTAGTTATAGGTTAGGCTGTAGTCTGTCCACTTTCTATGATTGGTTAATCAAATGTGAGTATCAGGCCTATATGTAAGTGCATAATAGTTGGCAATCACATCATTTTTTTTAGAAAGGCTCCAGCCACCCCACCTTAAGTGGGCTAACAGTCCAACATATTGGGCTGCAGCAGGCATCAAACAAGGCCAATTTCTGCTGCACCCGTTTAGCTAATTAGCAAGGCCATTCCTTTCTTCCAGTGGTTATAACTAAAATTTTAATTTCATTGTCTTTCCCCATTTCCATATGCTTTTGTTCTACCCCTTTCCCTTTCTCATGGGTAGACTAGTGCTGGGAGCGATGGCCTCCCATTTTTTTTTTGCTACGGTCCATGATATTTTGTTACATTTAAGTTGGACCATTTTGTCTGTTAACCCTTTGCCTACCAATAGTGCATTAATGCACTACCGTTAGTAGTGCAGATAGTGCATTAATGCACTACCATGGGAAACGCCAATAGTGCATTAATGCACTATTTGTCATTTTCTTTCTGAATAGTTTTTCTCAGATTTTTTGGTGAAATAATGATGCTATGAAGTGCAATTTTTGGCAAAATATAAGAAATATCATTGATAATCATATTCTAGGTGGTTATTTACAAGAAAACTTTGCTCTAATTATGTACTGCACTGCTAAAGTGAACATGATGTATTATCCTCAAAAATGGCCGGCTGTGGGGGTGCATTACATGTGCAGACTATGGCTGTTATGTAATATGCACTGGCCTATACACCGGTAGGCAAAGGGTTAAATACAGAGCTATGCATTGCTACAGAAGTGAACGACCTTGATGTCAGTGTCTACCCCTGTCCCATATCTGATTCCACTTGCCGTGCAGAGATGTTCATAAGGGATCAGAGGTGAAATGGTGGCGGGGTGGGGTGGAGTAGGGGAATGAGACAAGGGTGGAGATAGCTCGTGGGAGTGAGTAATAGAGGTTTAACGCCATTTCGACAGCTAAGGTCATATTCATAGCGAGAACGACATTACACAAGTTCACAGAGGAATGTGTCGGTGCCCACGCATATGTGCAGCACACACATCCTGAGAGGATAGGAAAGAGGAGAAATAGACCCTTTTAAGTGGGCTAGGGAGGCCCAGATAGCTCATGTTTTTTTTTTGAAAATATTAATGAGAAGCAATCTATTTTGATGGAGTTTGGGAATGACCTCATAGGAATATAAGAAATTCTTTCAGTTTCAAAAAGCCCACAATGTCAGCAATTCGTGAAAATGCCCTAAAATAGTTTGAATTAGCAACCCTTAATTCTTGTTAGCCTTACAGTTTACTTTAACTGCTCAATGGCTATCATAACAGGGATGTGATTTCATTTTGGCCAATGTATAGGAAGTTGATCAGATAACACGGCTGTGGCTCATTTGGTGCTTCATAGCCCCAAAATATCACAGCCCCCCCCCCAATAAATGTTAAAAAGTTTTCTCCTTGAATCTGTGAAAATCACGAAGGTCAACTTTTTGACCCTCAAGTGTAGTAAAACCTACAGATGTAGAATTCACATCCCTGCATAATACTCATTTGTAGAGGTTTCCTGATTTCACTTCTATAAGCTTTATAGTTGGGGATCTTACAATTTTCATTGTTCACTAAATAAAACACAGAACACAACACCTCGATGTAGAAGCAACAACCACTCCTTCAGTTTATTTTATCACAATGTTTGGCCTAGCGAGAGTTTACATAGCTTATTGTTCACACATACTTTAGTCACAGCAAGCCCCTGTATAGAATATCAAACACAAACTGGGTTTGGTCACAGAACTGTGCTCAAACTAACAAACCTTTACATACTTCTCATCATTTTCCCACATGGGTTTGTCATGGCTCCGTATAATAAAACAATGCGGCAAGATCGACACTGCTGGTTCAGATTATTTCCAATTACAGCGTCATAATATAAGGTGATCCGACACTTCAACTATGACTATCGCACAGATATCATGAGACAGAATTGAAAGCACCTGTTAATTCTAAATCCATAGTGCTTCCAAATTTGCTATTATATTCATACATTTTGTACACATGCTATTGTTTCTTTGTATAAAGGGAACAACAATGGTGGGAAAATAGCTAATAAAATTAGACTGGCGGAACAGTCCCGTCATATACAAATGACACTTGGGAATTGAATATTCTCATGTTGACAAAAGCACACATTTTGAAATATACAGTGCTATGACATGTTATTTTTTGTGAAGATATCTTTTCATATTTTGGCAGTTTCTTCCTTTTTTGGGGGATTTAATGACTATATGAACTTTGGTAACACACAGTATGGTGCCCACAGTGTAATCACCACACCAGATATTATAAACATAATTTTTCTTTCTCTTTTTATAAACATATTTGTCATCTTGTGTAATTTAGGTGGGAAAGAGGACATATCCTTCCAAAATGTAAACACAGGGAGGACAAGTAATTGACACTTATACTATACACTAGACTACTTCAACACATACCCCTACCGTGTCAAGCTAATGATTAATCTTTATGATAATATTCGATGCACATATACCCCGGTAGGAAATAATTGTAATATGTTTAACCATAAATCTGACAATAAGTGAGGTGAAACGGTTTTCAAGATATTCCATTTTTTGCTTTAAATGCAGTTAATTTTAAATGCTTTCTTATTTGTTCCCATATATCCTAAATTCATTTTGTTTTTGTACCTGATTAAACTAGTTGTGAAGCTCTGTAGATTTATCTCTTTTATCAAGTCTACTCTTGTTTCTCAACTCGAAGGTGATGCAATTGTAGTATCTATTCAAAAGGGCAGAGTACATACAATGTAGGCAGGACTAGCCATGGGCATGTTCTGAATCTTTAAAACTGCGGTTGCCATAACTATCACGACCGACTGCCTTATGACAGTAATCAGTTACCATTTGTTTCAACTGGCCAACATCCATCCGAAAAATTCACCACATAGTAATGTACAGAAGAATTGGCACAGGATGAGAATAGATTTAGTGAACTGTGCCCAACAGTATATTGCACAGTTAATCAGTGACAGATAGAATCATAACTAAGATTTTAGATATATGTGGATTCAATACCATCTAATCAAATTAAGCAATACACATGACCAGAAACATTGTTTCTAACATCAAGTTACTAGACACATCAATAATTATTAAAAAAAAAAAAAAAAAAAAAAAAAAAAAAATGGCATACAGTGTATAATTATTTTGCAAAAAGAGCAAACAAGACTTGGCATTTGCAAATATTTTAACTATAACAATAATAAAAAAAAACACCTGTACTCAGAGAAAAACTGCATAACCTTGGAAACTGTCAAATATAAATATACTGTACAGTTAAAATATTTTTTTTTAAAAATCATTGGTTAATAGAGTGAGACAGATACTATGGCAACAAAATATGACATGCCTACACAACAGAAGCGTCTGTCTTAGATTACTAAAAGGCGACCGCAATCAATGATGAATAGTCATACTGCCTAGTCTTTCGACTTAGTCAACCAAAAACAACCTTAAAGCAAGGATGCTAGGAGAGGGACAATGTTAGATGTATTGTTCTTCTAGACCCAATAAACCACTAAAAAAACAAAGCAGCTTAAAATACTTAAACTTATGATGCTGTAGAGAATATAGTAGTGTACAATATCCTTGCCTATATGTTGTGATACTCAGATGAGAGATTTTCAAAGCAAGAAATGTTTGAGACAACTCAACATTATTATTGTCCTGAACGGTATTAGGCCACACTAAATGAGAACATTTGTCTATTGATTTCCCACTCCTGATTTTCCTAGATGGAATTTTTATTTTTAATTGAAAAAAAAATTTGTCTATGGATTCCGCCCGCATCATTTTCTGGAAAATTGATTTTTTTTTTTTGCAAAGTCCTTACAGTGTCAACCAGTAAAGATACAGCAACAGCAGATCACTCATTGGATAGGTAGGGGTCTCCAGATTTGAATATTTCAGTGTCTATGCTGCATTTAGAAGCCAAAATACTAGTAGACATAAATTTGAGAAAAGGAGCAACAACAAAAAAAAAAAAAATCACCCCCTTCACATCTTTGATATTGAAAATCCATAGACAAATAAAATAACAAAATTTCGCCCTCCCGCTCCAGTTTTCAAAAATGAAAATCCATAGACCAATTATTTTATTTGGTGTGGCCTCACACGACTTTTTTTTTTTTTTTTTTTTATCTCAAGTTCAGAATATCTAGCAGATGCAGTAACAAACGACACGGTACGCAGCACAGAAAGGCAAGCATTACTAAGCATTTTAAATCTGGCAATAACCACCCTACCAATACCTCTGCAGAGGAAATAAAAACATTTCTTCTCTGTAGGATTACCCAAAAAGACCGACAAAATGAGGTGGGCAAACATGAATTACCAGTCTGCATATAGATATTCTGTGTAGTGGCTGACTTGACAATCTGAATGTAAATTTTAACATCATTGCCAAAATGGCCTCTTTATTACAAATCTTTAGTTTGATGTCCATTTTGCCAACAGTTCTATTTTCTAAATTTACTTTTATCAGAGAACCCCATATTTCATGTGTAGGCTATGATCTGAATTGAGAATTACCATCATGCTCCCTGCATTATATATTCTTACATTAGTGAACTGTGTAAGCATATTACAGGGATAACGATAAAAGGTCTCTGGCATTTTTACTATTTTTTTCCCACAAACGCGGATTACCATTTACGCGTTCACTTTCACAACACAGACAGGACAGGGCAAAAGATCTTATTTGGTTCAGGTCGATGGTTCACGGGGACCAAGTAGCACCAGAAGTAGAAAGTAGAGTTTTATGTGACAGGATCTATCATTTGACTTTTTTTCTACACAAGATTATATTCTTTGAACATGGAAATTTCAAAAGCTGACGTTCATTGAGATATCTTAAGAAAATATGTAGAATGTTACAGGAAAGACACTAACAACATACCCTTTGAAATATATATGAATCGTGTCATTTACAAGAGCACAAACATATTATTTTAGATATTTTCTGGAGAGTAGTGGGATGGGAAAATAACATGTACTAGTTAGGGAAATAGAAATACAAACAGATCGAGAGGAGACCTCTGTAGAAATAGTATAGGCCATAGGTGAAAATGTACCTTTGCTTTTTTGTGTTAGTGTTAGGACTCGACACAACTCATCAAATTCGCAGGCAGGGCTCCACAGATATTTTCCGCATCCTTCTATTATGGACTTTTAAAAAGATGCCAGGTTTGAACCATAAGGACTATTCTCAATAATGCATTTTAGGTTAGGTTATATTATGTGTTTTTTTTTTTTTTTTGCAATGATGAAGTCTATTTTTTCACAACCATAAGAGTCTGTCAAGATGGCATGCAAGCACAAGTTTATGATCACTCTTCTTTCAGCTGTAGAGAGGCTCAACTTATATAATACTGTACAAAGCTGGTGAGTGATGCATGGAAAATGTCAAATTTGATTAGGTCCTTTTCATTTTAATCTAGTTCAATCGTGTTGACCAATATAAACGTTTTCTTTCACATGTTCGAAGTAGACTTTCAGATATATGCTAAAATGTCATACATATTTTCATAATAATGATCAGTTGGAGAATATTTACTGAAGGGCCATCCAGCTTTGAAGAACATATCTGTTTAGGTTTGTTTATAATGCCTTATCCATTGCAACATGCTATTTTTATACTAAATTGATTCTGACTTATCATTGGTGTGTTCTTAAGGTACAGTAGCTATTTTTAAGTGTAGAAACAATAAATATGATCAGCAGTATCAGGAGAGAGGAATCTGGGGAAAGTGACAATGTTTCAAGCCAACGCATTAAACATCAATGATACCTTGATACAAATGATGAAGCATTTCTCACGTTTTTTTCTGACATTGAGTTCATACTCTTTCAATATTCAACTCTATCAGGAAGGAGTTATGTATACAGGTGGGCTCTAAAATAGTATTAATCTACTGCGAAGAAATTTGTATTGATGACGGTGGAAATCTACCGTTATGTATCAAAGAGTGACAATGCATAGCACCACCGAAGAGGAGACTAGAGATCTGACAGTTGATATAAATTTCTCTCGCAGTTCTTGTGAAAAATATGTTAGATAATAGTACCAACTGGAAAGTAAGAAAATTCATTAAATATATAGTTTCTTTTCAGGTTTGATATTATAAGTAAGACACAGAGAAAGGGCATGACAATGAAATATTTGAAGCGAAATAGAGGTCTTGGACAATAAGTAGGTAATGTATGTTATATACATATATATCTTATACAAAACTCACATCTTGAAATATACTGTCATGTATGTGGATTAAACCATTGGTCGGGAGAGAGAGGGGTACGAGATAAGAAGATAGTCAATGTAATGAAAATGGATAGAATGGAATCTCTTTTTTTACTTCCAATGCAGTCTTTAAATTTATACATTCACAATGTTCTTGCGGAAATTTTACTTTTTCCATGTACTGGTAGTTTGGACCACATGGAGTTTTCTTTTTGTAGCATTCCATCAGTGTGAAGTTTAGTTTGCTTCACGGATTAGGTGTGCAGTGGGTCATATTTTTTTACAGTTCAATATTTTACAAATATAAAAACATATCTCTGACTCATCACCTACTTAATCTTGGGGATTCCCTATTCTTTTGTGTAATTATTTTGTCATAAAAATATTTCAAGGAAAAAAAATCTGAACTGCCAGTAGCCATGACTAATCCAGATGCATAATCATCTTTTCTCTCATTTGAACTTCTAAAAACTATTTATGATCCATTGATGAGGTATTATTATATTTCCCATTACCATTGATCTCCGATTGGAGATATTTCTGTTATGGGTTAAGTCTTATCATACAACTACATTTGCTGTTTTGAAAAAAATTACATTTTCAATCAACTGTATATCACTATCCTGTCGGGCTATTTCTTTTGTTCTCTTTAATATCTTTTTTTTTTTTTTTTTTAAGATTCTCCATGCCAGACTTTGCTAGAGTGGGAATTTTCCAAGAGACTGACTTCTTAAAATGATATTATTCATGCTCAGATACATATTTCCACAAATCTGGGGGTATGTATTCTTGTTGGTGGGAAAAGTAATATTTTTTATTTTGAGACTGATGATCAAACTGAGCAATGAGAGAGCAAAACTTAGATGGTATTCCTACAGGATACGATGTAGGGCATCTACCGGTATATCCCGTAGAAACCCCATAAAGTTTCTATCCTATACGATGGTTGAGATTTTGCATAAACGCTAAAATTCTAGTTAAGAGTAAGATTAGAGGAGAAAAGTATGACCTCTCTATGTAAACCCTCTCACCGGTGTAAGGACAGAAACACAAAAATAATTTTTGACAAAGATGGACAACCTTGATCTTTCATTCATTTGACAAACAGCTTTGATGCCTACATCTCATATTACTATAATAATGCCAATACAAAACAACTAATAATAAATTAACATAGATCACAAACTTTTTACACTATAGCTCTTCTTGTTTTGTTTTTTTGCTAAACCGTAGTATGCCACAGCTATGTAATACATGTATATAACAATACACATATTCATTTTTGGAGCAAAGTTCTGCTCAGATCCATTGCAAAATAACATGGGCGACAGAAAATTCTAACAATGAATCATCATACTTTGATAATGAAACTCAAAAGGTGAAATTAGCATCTCTGTGCATTATTACCTGTATAAACTTTTGCAACTATCATAATTAACTCAATAACTTATAAGGTCCCCTTTCTTAATAAATAATAAAAACATTGGAATGTAACTCCATTACAAATTTACCTTTAAAACACTAAGGTTTACAAATATGAGCTCAGTAGGTATGAATTAGTGATTGGGATTTCTTAGTTTGGTGAAAGAAATGTCCTATGGCAGGTATCTGATGAAAAGCAATGCACTGAACATCAATAATCATTAATAAAAAGAAAAATAATTTAATGTGGCAAACTTACTCAGTAAAATTGTGCATTTTTGGGTCACTAGTTTTTGGGAAATTATCTAACCATGTATACTAGACAACAGCAATATTTTCCTGGTAAGATCAAAACCACCTCTTTTTTCCTGAAAACCTAATTTGTTTCAAGAAATACAGACATACACCAGAAATATATATGTCATATGATATCAGATTAGCATGTACAACAAATGTACACCACCCATATAACATGTATATGTGAACTACACCTTATTATATAAGATTTAGTGCTAGCAGGTGACATGCTCCGGATGTAGGAGACTGTTGGGTGTTGCCACAGGCCTTTAGCACCTGCCGGTGCTGGGGTTCGAGTACTGTAGATTGGTTGTTGCTAGTGTGGTACTCGGGTTTTATATGGCCATCATTTGGTGCACGGGGACTGCTGAATACTAGCAAAGTCACAGAAGTTAGGAGGCTTTGACCGCTACCTTTCCTGTCTTGGGTCGCAAGGTAAGGACAACGATCACCATGATAGCCACAACATGGAAAACGAAGTAGATACGCCTGTAAAATTTCAAAATCATGCACTTTTAGAGACATATGAATTATGATAATTGCTGGTTCAAGCGTGAGATGAACAGAACATGTGCTAGATCAGTGTGACTTCTACTCAAAGACACCATTACCTGGTATATGTTGTACCGTAGAAACTCATCCAAACCCATCAATCTCTTCTTGGAGGATTGACTAGACAGCAATTTTTAGTGAAAGCAGTGAAGACGCTAACCAGTTACCAATGTGAGGGTCCATGGCAGCTAAAACTCAGTGTGTTCGCAATTCAGCTCTAAGGTTTTCTTCTTTATTTTCCCCAAAAGAAACCTGGGGTGTTGATGTCATTCTAATCTATATAAGCTATACCAACCTAGCAGGATACGTTACTGACCAATAAGATAATTCCCTTCATTCAGTGCAGACTTTTGATTGTGCATTACACTGGTGCCCGTTATGCTAGCTGTTATCAGTACATATCTCTCTGGGTACCAGTTCAAGCAATGGCAACCCCTACTTAGGAACACGCAGCCTCATTATACAGCGGAGCATGCCCCCCCCCCCATAATAATTTTAAATTTCCCTATTCTACTTTAGTTACAGCTACAGACAATGTAGACATGGGCTTGATGAAACTTACTTGTAAACTTCCCAGCATGGACTCCACTCAAGGTATATGAAGGGGAATGTCATGTAAGCGACTGTGAGTCGCGTTGTGATGAAAGTGATTACTTCATATGCCATAACCTTCTCAGGAGTGGTTTGGAACCATGGTCGTAGGTTGCGTCGTACCTGAGGAGACACATTCGTAATAATGTATGAGTGCAGTGTGTGGAATACCATACAGCATCCAGTCAGAAAAATAATAAAAATAAGTACAGAAGCATTTAATACGATGCGGTCTCATCGATTGCAGACTGTGCATTCCAATTTCCGAGATATAATTGAGGTTTGAAATATCGTTTGTAATGCATTACAGGTGAAAAGGTGTCAAAATTCGGGATACATTACTACCAGTTGCCCTTTTTTTGCATAATGCTTTTTTATCCTTCTATTTTTTCAATGGTCTGTAGCATTTAACAGCAATTTTAAAAGATAAACCTGGCTTAGTGTCATCGGGTAACATAAAGGAAAAAAAATGAAAAAGTAAAAATTTATCAAATCCCACAGCGAAATAAACATTGTACATAAGTAACACCCTGAGTTCAGATCAATCGTAAAGGATGCCATCTGGCTGTAATCATGGGAACTTGGGCTAAATTTCTTTTTTTACGGCTTGCAAATCGGACCATTATTAAGGTTTTAGAGCCTCGAACGGCATTACTGTTTGTTTAAGTTTAAATAGTTAAAATAGTGAGCTTATTCTTGTTTTTCATTATTTCTTTCCTGACAATGATAATCTTGGGAGATTCAGTCCTGCAATAATCAATCTGGGCCTGCGGAACAATCTAATCTGCAGGACCAAATGCCCTGCAAGGGGAAAAACCTTTCGTATAGACTGATACAGACACGAGTGTAAGGCACTTACCAGTCTTGCGGCAGGTACAAAGATGGCACAGGTGAGGAATGTTAGGTAGTAACCCGGGTAAAAACCGTGCCACAGTGAGCTGACTACGAACACTGCAAACGTGTTACCCTGTGTTAACCGCTCATACACCACGTGCCGCAGCCATGCAGTGGTCGTTATGTTCCAATTGTCCAGCAACATCTTGATACTGGTGGAAAACTGAATCAGTGAAAAAACCAGGTTGTGAAATGCTGACAATATATATACAAAATAAAGTCATTCAAATACTCAAAAGGGCAAATCATTGCATAATTTTCATATTTCAAAAAAGCTTAACTTGACCATTAACATTTAGATATTGAAATATTCATCATTTCTAAAGTGGTCAAAATTTATGAGAAATGCAGTCAGAGCCCCCACCCCCCTCCATATATTTCCATCAAGATCATGTCTTCATTGTACAAAAATGGTTCAAACTAGATTTCCTTTAGGTTCTCTACCAACATCTAAATACATAATGAAATTAAATATTGTTCATTGCCATACCTCAACCTTTTTAATGTGTGCATTGTCGATAAGGTCCCATCTCTGTTGAGCTTTGTCGTCATAGTAGAATCCAAACCCCGCATTGTTGTTGACTGCTTCAGCTGGAAGAGACGAGACTAAGGATGACGCACAAGTCCATACTTGATGTTATCATCTATCACAAGGTATTTATACTTTTATATCATCAGCTATTAAAACTCAAAATGATAAGAGGCGCAAACTTTATTTTCAACTGACACCGATTACGGCGTAGATCGAGTTAATTTATGATGATGGCGATTACAGAGTCATTATGTATGATAATGTGCTTTATGCGAATGCTTTATCACTTTTATTATGCATAAATTTTGATGGATATTCTCATGCTACTGCTATCATATATGCAACATACGATACATATATACTTGGCGTTTATGCTGGCATATATGTACCGAAAATCATGCTAATTAATGGTTATGTGTTACATAACACAAACAACAACAACCTACCTAGCCAACAACAACAACAACAACAAAAACCAAAACCTACCTAGTGTCCACGCCAGGTAATACTTGGGTCTTACAACCGTGGTGCACGTGATCAAGTAGACAAATTTACTGAAGAAGTTACTGTCCAGGAAGGCAGGATCTAGGGAGTACAACCATACACAGTTATCAACTCTATACATGCTACATGATCGTTCTCCTCTTTTGTGTTAGAGGGGTATTTTTTTCTATCATATATTTCCATCAAAGTTTCTATCACGAAAAAGTGCTCTGGACAATATATACATATCAGTGTAGACTGTTTATCGAATTGAGGGTCCCGGTTGATTCCATGGATTTACAACAGGTGGCAGCACATTTATCATGGCACCTCAAAGTTCCATCCATACTTGATATACCGTAGTAGTAATTCATTACACTTGGGAACAGTTGTCTCATATTCAAACCTTTGCAGTCTCATTCAGTATCACGTCTTTATAAACTAAAAAGTGACATTTTAACCCTCTTAACGATTGATATCTTTGGTGGGTGGGTAGTCTGTGTTTAATGCTTACCTGATAGATAAGTTATGTTGAGGATTGGAATGATGAAGATTACAATGGTGGCACAAATGAAGAACATCATCACCTTCTGTACGACCATTACCTGCATCAAGGGTGCAAATTGAAGTAGTTATTCCATGTCTGGATCATCCATAGTTACATAAGAATAGTATTAGAAACGCCAATCCGCACACACCCCAACCTTATAATCCATCTCTTGAGCCACATCACTTGTCATGTGACTAATTAAGTAAATTGACAGTAACCCGCTCATGAACTCATGCGCACTGATGTTGTACCAATCTACCTATACAGTACACAGTGTGTAGGTCTATGGTGCACATCTATTTATCCCAAGTTTGAAATGAACCGGCTAATTCTATAAGAGTGGCTCTACATGAATAGTGTGATATAACGCAAAATGCATAACGCCGAAAATGGTCGTATTATTATGAGCTTTACAGTTGGAGGCTGATAATTTGTCTAAAGTGCCAAACAAGATACTGCTTTCATACTGGCTATGTGTTATGGTGATCTGGTGAATTCACCATTTAAGGTGGGTCGCTACCATTGAATCAAAGATCCTAGATTTTCTTCTTTTTCTCCCAGAGGTACAAAAAATCATCTAGAATAAGAATATGAAAAGAAAAGTAGGGGGTCCAGAGCTACTTTTTTTTCCCACAGATGTTTGAAAAATAAAAGTATTTTAATCTTTACCTAGAAATTAGAGAAAATGTGTCTCAGATTTGAGCATTTTTTTTCTGTCATAACTATTTAATACAGAGATATGAAACTTCACATGGTAAATGGTCTGATATCTGAGACTTTTTTATTTTAACTCCATAGCATGGCATTCTGAGTAAATTTCTCATTTTTCGGAAAAGAGAGGGGTAAATCTTCTTTTATTTTAAAACAAAAAGAAATAAAATTCATATTTTCAATGCCTAGATTTTTCTTAAACCTTTCTAAAATATTCTTCAGATAACTTGCCTTAAAATAAGTTATTTTGATGTGGGGTCCCATGCACAATTTTGAAGTTTTGCTCATTTGAAATAAAAAAAAGTATTAGACAAATTGACAAAATTCCATATTCAAAGCCCTGCATGTTGGGTAAAATGCTAAATCCTGGTAAGAAATTGTTTGTCTATATATACCCCTGGTCATTGTGAGCAACCTATCACTTGTACAGCATTGTATAGGTAATGTGAGGGTTAAAATTTTAAGGTATAAAAATTATCAGAGAATTATGGGAAAATCCAGATGTACACATGCAGGGATGAAAGTCACACAGCCCGAATATCCCTGAAATAGACCAATATCGGCCATAAAGCTGAGTTTTTATATGAAGGTATAAGGCCTTGGAATCCCTGACATTAGGGAAATCCCTGAAGACTTCCATCCCTGCATATGTCTACATTTCAAAGCGTCATAAAATGCACAATCTTAGGCAAAATCGTCCAAGATTTCTTGTAAAGATTTGGGGCATATATAAGTTTGTGCATACCAAAAATGCTCTTATTCTGATGAAAATAACCTATAAGCGCGGGGACCTGCGCGCAGGCTGGATTTCAATGGTAGTGACCCACCTTAAGTGGACAAAATCAGGGATATTTGAATCTGTACTACGAATTTTGTTTATGCTAACAGATAGTATGCAATAAAAAATATGATCATATAGTGGATATAGAATGCAAGAATACTTACAAAAGGAGATGGACATTCGAATCGTGCAGGAGTCTGATCTCCACCATGTTTAGTGCCCTACAAACAAAAAGGACGAACATGTATAACATTAGATATCAAACTAGATTTTCAGTGGCTTTGCTCTAAAACGACGTACTACAATTTTAATTTGCTCACGACTTCCATTCCAATATCCTACTCACAGATAGGCAGATGGAAACATATCAAAGCTTAAAGGGCTGCTGATGCATTAATGCATCATGCCCATTGGTCGTCATGATGCATGAATGCAGCCATGGTGAGTAACTCAATGGGCATGATGCACTTCTACATTAGCAGATCTCAAAGGGTTAAGCTCTAAAATAGTCTTACGTTAACAAGTTTTTCCTGTTTGAGGTTGTTGCCTTCGATGAAGTCCACATAGTCGACGTAGAAGCAGAAGGGTCCGACCATAGCACCATGGAAGTTAAATGTGTAGCTCAGAAATTCTAACATTGACGGACAGCGCCTGGGTATAAGGGAACACAGAATCTGATAAGAATCTTGACAACAAAAAATCCCCAATGGCGAATCTGCACATAAAAGAGGTGTTTTAGGCTAAACAATGCTACCAGGCAAAAGAGTGCCCTTATTTTAGAGATTTCATTAATAGCCTGCCAAAATCTTTTCCCACGTAGCAATTTCATCTTATTTTCATTTTATTGAGCAAGTATCTGAAGTTTCGGCTTTATGCCTCCCCTCCCCTTGCAATTTTATCTTTGGGATTTTTTCTTGCTGGGGGAGGGGGGCAGTGAAAGAACTTATGCTAAGTGTATACAGCATCTAACTCACATGACAGCATATTTTTTCTGATGTTTGGTTAACTTCTCGTTATCTTTCTCCTGTCCATCTACCAGGCTCCAAGCGAGTGATGTCATCCGCTGTGTGTTGATCATCAGTGGGCTGTAACAAATTGCAGCTTGATCAAGAAAGGCAATCATTCATTTGTCATTATTATCTATAAAAGGTTACCTTTAAGCAACTACCTTTTAGTATCTACAGGTTTCTGTTTTCTTTTGATGTTGTAAATTCATTAATTTTTTACAACATACATCTTTAACCACTGAAAATCGCAAATGGTAAATGTATGGATGTACAGTACTCTATTTGCATATACCGTAATCTCCCGCGTATAAGGCGCAGCCGGCGTTTAAGGCACACCTAGAGTTTTGGAAAATTCTCAAAAAAATGAAAAAAAACTTTGATTCTAGTGAATGAATTTTCAAAATTCAAAGACCTATGTGTAACTTGGGCCCCATAGACCCCCCTGGGGCCCCATATATCCTATTATGGCTAAGGGGGCATGTAACATATCTAAAGAAAGGTCTTGGAGTCGCCCTGGTGGATGCAATGAGAACTAAAACCCCGTATAAGACACGCCTTATATGCTGGAGATTACGGTAGGTCCGTGGTAAATACCGAGTAACCTTTATCCCATCTCTCGCATAATTTCCACTCTTTACACATTTTGAGTACCCCAGATACTATTTCATCTCACCCTGTGATGTCCATAGTGTAACCCCCGTAATCATACATCTGCCGCCATATATGACAAATACAGAGCAGCGTCATGGACCCGACAAAGACCGCCTTGGGCATGAAGCGCGGCGGCATGGCTTGCATCATGAAGAAGCAGGTAAGCGCCTGCCCCAGGATGTACACCAGCTGACTGCAACAGACAAACATAATACTATTAGCTAGTATTCAATTATATACGCAGCGCATCGCAGCTCTTGATCATATGATCCACATCCTCATACTGTAGTACCTCGCATATAAGACGAGGCTTATTGCAACCTGTAGGATCTTTCTGATCTAAGGGTGTACATGCATCTTATAGGCAGGGTAAACCCTTTGAGAGCTGCTGATGCATCAATGCATCATGACGACCAATGGGCCAATGAAGTGCTGGTGAGACTGCTCGGCAGCACTTCATTGGAGCATCATGCCGACCTTTCAGGGTTGATACATATACTCCCGCAGGGTTGGCATGATGCTCCAATGAAGTGCAGGTGAGCAGTCTCTCCAGCACTTCGTTGGTGCATCATGACGACCAATGGGCGTGATGCAGTCCTGCATCAGTGGCCCATAAAGGGTTAAACTACATAATAACAGGGATGTAAGTCATGGTGCATGAGAAATTCTGAATATACATATTACATGTTCTGAATTCACTGCAAATTACTGCAAAATTTTGATCCTCAAGTATATTTTTGGTAAATCCACAGACATTTTCATGATTTTGAACTGAGAAAATTGCAGTGGACACCAGGCCATTGTCACCCTACTATCCGCCACATCCAGCTATCTATGACCGCTATTGGTAATATTACGTAACAATTATGATTATTGATATTAATATGTGATATATTGTAGATGAATGAATTATAACCACACAGATGGTAAATAGTCCGAAATAAGGACAAATACACATTATAACAAGAACATATTATTGATAATTGTATATATTATGATTTATTATATGAAACATGTAACAGATGGAATATGGACTTTATTAATCCATCAACAATGCTGGTACCGCCACACCAGCATAAGTTCTATGAAAGCCAAAGTATTATACCCTCATAAGAAGACAAGCATTAAGCACTACCTTTACCTTATTACCAAATATGGACATATACATAAAACTGATGTAAGAAAGCGGCGACAGCTTTCACACTTTAATGAATTATATACTTATCATATATGGACATGTACATAAAAACTTTCTACCAAAAGGTGCAGCTGCTTTCACACCTCAGGCCTGCCAGACGGCGCCCCCTGAGGCTGGTGAAAGCTCCCGTTGCACCAATCAGCAGCTAGCTTTACTACCATGTGATACTCCCCACCAATAATATGATTTGTTTACCACATGTACCGAGGCATCATGTAACAAACCCCTATACTATCTACCCAAAGTAATGTTACTAGCCAGTACGAGACTGGATAAAACATATAAGAGGAAAATCGTTCACATGCCATAGTTTTAATAAAACCATAGTGTTGTAGATTTTAATACAATAGTAGAGAATAGTCCTGTTAGACATGGCGTGGCGACTTGTAATCTTGTGTCTAGTTTCAGTTGGTGAGACTGATAGATAGGGCATACTATCATATGAGCTTTTGGTAGCATATAGCGCAAATTCAACCCAAACTACCCACTGCATCTAAGTACTTATAGCATGTGGGTCAGGTCGCCAGAAAGCAGTAGATTTTGTGTTTTTGGGTCATTTTGGACTTTTATGGCTCTGGAGAAAGATGTTGTGAACCAATATTGTCTTACATAGACTCATTTGATAGAGAACACTTAGGGCTATCAGAAAAATGTAAATTTGTGGTCATCCATCAAAAACTGTAGGACTTATAGCCTGCCGAAGTGAAAAAACAGCAAAATTTGTTCTTTTTTATACTTTTTGTATTTTTTACATGTGTCCTGTATTGAATAAAGAACACTATAGAGTATCCCAATGTTATTTTTTGTATTGTATATGATCATAGATACGTCCGGTACCTAAATCTAAATCGGTTATAAAACATGGAAAAAATGAAGTTTCAAAATCTTTGTTATTACCCATATGAAGGGCCCTATCATCCCCTACTTTGGTGAAGAAATTGTGTGTCTACCAGCATTTGTCTCCATATAAGAGCAGCTTATGTGAAATAATTCTGATAAAAGTACCGGACGTTACGTAACATCGGGTACTTTTATCATCATTTAGGAGGCAGTCTACTGTGTATGCATAACTCAAATTTTGTTCCATTCTGTAATTGAAGTCAATAAAAGACATATTGGCCTTGTTATTTCATGTGTTTGTTATGCATAATGGGACATTCTTATATTACTGAGAGCAACTTCAATTACCTCCATATTTCATTATTTTGGTACCGGACGTTACATGACACAAAACAAGCAATAAAAATGGAACCGGATGGCCTAGATCGGTATTTTTTGGTCTTCTGAGCTGAGGAGATGTACCTTGACAATTTTGTTCAGGTTATATAAAGTAATTAGAAAATTAGTTTTTCAGGGACTTCAAGGGCAAAATCTTACACTTTCTGACGACCTGACCCATGTAGACTGTCCATTCTACATGCACCTCACTCAGCTGTCAGAGGGACCTGTCTCATTCAATGTCCAATGTTATAGTCAACAAGTGTGTCATTATGAGTGTACCCTGTTCTGCCTCCCCCCCCCACCCACACACACAACTGCCAATCACCTGTAATAGTCTGTACCTTGTCATGGGCCAGTGGTCAGCAAACTGGCCAGATCACCCTACCTCTCTGTAGAGGAGGAGCACAGTGTAAGGACACCTGCATACATAAATGTTTTCACAGTGTTCCACAAAATCTTTTATAAAGTGAAATATAATGAAACGAGTAATCAAAGTAATGTTTCATCACCAACTGGATATAGATATTATGAGAAAGCATTATTTCAATGTGAACTAAAAACTTTAACACAGAGAAGAACATAGCAGTTCCACAAGGTGTCCTTACGCTTAGACCTCCTCTGATATTAAAAAATGCAGATATGGCAAAAAACACTTTAGCACTGATTTCTCCATAGAGATCTTTACCAGTGAATAACTTGTTCAAATACAGAAAATATGATAAAATTGTACCATAACCCTCTGAGGTAAAACCTGTACTACATATATATAGTAGTTTCAGAAGAAACAATTCTAAAACAAAGGCTACAGAGATGCATTTCTGAATCTTAAAATGCTCCAATGCTAATCTGTCATAGGGCTCCATATGAGGAAATGTCTAATCTGTGAATAAAATCAAAAGTATGAGATATATTCTGGAAATTCCTTTACTCATGGTTAAAACACACACAGTGTTGTTATTATAATAGAACATTGTGTAGGAATAGTCCATAGCAGAGGAGCCACAGACAAAAATAGATTACAGGATCCCCCTATGCTTAACACCGTGGCGACTCTAAACCATACACTAGTAAACAAGTCTTACGAGTAGTACCTAGAGTCACCGCGCTAATAATAAAATCAGGTTCTCCTTAATTTACCAAGCCTGTGATAAGTTCCCTTAGGTACCTCATTGGGAACTATAATAGCCTATGCATGGCACACATTAAAACTTGAGGGTTGATTTCACTTGATATAAGTTACTATAAACATGTACTGACACAAGCAAGATGTGCTTCAAAACAACTAACGGTATTTTTATATGGCATGCCCCAAAGCAAAATAAAAAAGTAGGTATTTTGGAGAAAAAGTAGGAAAAATAGCAAAATCATAAAAAAATAGGAAAAAGTAGGATCACCGGACACCCTGAGTTCTGTGGTTGTTAGGGAATGATCATCTTTTAACAACGTTGGTTTGGGGGGGGGGGTTTGCACGTGCCCCCAGGGTTCCCACTATTTATGGGTCATGGTTTAACTGACTTTTACCTGACATTTATCGACTTAAAACTGACCAAATATTGGATGATTTACAAGGCTCAGGAAAAAATTCATCCACTGTCGTGCGAGAGTATTTCAGAAATTTTGCGAAAATTTTAACTGACTTTTCCCAAAATATCTTTTTAATTGACCTTATAAAGAAAAATAGGTTTAACTGACAAGTGGGAACCCTGCACCCCTCCCTCCGTTCTAGGGGTCGACAAAAATTTGTCCTGCCCCTCACCCCCATTCCCCTCTCGGTTGTTAAAAATGATTACTCCCATAGATAGGAGTAGAGGTAGAGGGCCTTGTATATAAAGTCATCAAGTCTCACGTTTAATAGAAAGTCTCACATTTAATAGAAACGTGAAAAAGTTTGCAAAAAGTACCATAACTTGTCTGATTAATGCGTGCCTTGATGTGTATTCTTATAGGCTGGTGGTAACATGATCTGGTGGTGACAATTCCACCTGTACTGGCGTTCTTCTTGCCAGACACTTGTTACAACTTCTAGCAGAAGGATTTGACCTCTTGTAATTCTTTACTACCGTATAGGCTATATTTAATAACTCACATATATGAATCCAGAGTTACTTATACCCTTCTGTATAAGACAAGGCCTATACGTGGAGTACTACAGAAATAATTCAAAGAGACTTATTTCTGTCTCTTCTTAATCATCATGGTACTTACTGTCCAAAGCAGAAGAATATAAGTGTAACGCCAACACAAATCTCAAAGACATGTCGAGCGGTGGCTGTCACCTGGTTGGGTGAGAGGCAGACCCGGAACACGTAGGCCAGTCCTAGACCGGTGAACTGGCACGCCAAGAAGTTAACCTGCAGCAACAAATACATTTATACATTTAGTATCTGTATCATATTTAACCATACAAGAACAGAAGAGTTTTGTGAACTTTAACAGCTGCTGCAGGGGTCGACAAATCAATTATGCACAGAAACAAATCAAAGTTGTGTCCAGCAGGTAAACGCCATGTGTCCGGCTCATTAGCTAAATGCATATGCTATCTATGCAGTTGTGTCCACTGGACACATCTTCGAAAATAAGTTGTGTCCAGAGAAATATTTTTGTGTCCCGGGCAATAGACACAGGGATTTGTCGAGCCCTGCACCATATCCAGGATTAAGCTGCCATCCTGGTAAAAGTAAAACCAGGAGGAATCTCTTAAACTAGAGAGAAATTTCAAACTTTGGAGAATACTCATACACAAAGTCATGTCTGCTTATAAATACTTATTCCAGTTATTTCTACACAATATGTGCCTTGTGGTGGCTTGTCCATTCTTTATCGCAGCTTAAAAACATAAGCATGTCGTTTTAACCCATTTTTTTTTTTTTTTTTCTGCTGTGGGCAGAAGGTCCTCACTTCGTGCTGCTAAAGTCGTTTTAACCCATTAGCGGCCACACTGCACTTTAATGCAGTATAACCATTGTAAAAGGCCTTGCTGGTGGTCAATCATTACCTTATTTTGGCTAGTATACCTTACCTTATATGGTTATTTTCCTTTCTTATATGCCATGTCTCATGGCAGGTTTAGCTACTAAGTGAATGTGTTCTTAACAAAAACATCATTGTCTTTGACAAACGCCAGGAGCGATGTTTTGATGTACGCTCACGCCATACATATAGGACAGGTTATTGTACATTTGTGATCTATGGCCAATAAAGGTAAAATTTGTAAAAAAAAAAAAAATAAATAAAAAAAAATATTGATGTAATATATGTGGCCTTTAACATTCACGGATGTAAGTCAGGGCATATGAAAAATTCTGAGAATACACATAGAAATTTGGAATTAATTGTAAAATACCACAAACTATTGATCCAAGAAAGGAAATTTGGTTAAAATGTATGGGTATGTCGAACTCTGAAAATTCTGAAATCAGACAAATTTCTGAAAACTTACATCCCTGAACATTATATGTATCAAACCAGGCATATGTTACAATACAGCATATTGCATTCCCTCTGGTAGAGTATGGGTGAAAAAGATTGTGAAAATCAAAGACACATTTTCTGTTGGGGGATACCAACTAATGTGAGCATATAGAGGGGCTCAGTACCCCTCCCCCCCCCCAGTTACTGGTGCTACTCCTGTGCCTGGAATCTCCTGCATCTTCTATGAGATGGGTATAGGGGATCACCAGGCCTGATTGCACCATACCCCCCCCCCCTCACACACACACACCCTGGTCAAACACTACACCATGTCCCTGCATCTCTCCACCACTACTACCAGTGATCACCCCAATGCCTGGGCCAAGCCCTCTGTCCCTATTCCAATACCGCTCTAACTGGTCATACTGCAGTATCTACCATTTTGAAAGTCACCGGGCCAAAAATCCCTGAAATGCTCCATAAGAACCCATCTAAATATTGATTTTGTTTATGAATGTATAGGGCTTTGGGACTTGAAAATCCCTGAAATCAGGGAAATCCCTGAACACTTCCATCTCTGCGCAGCCCCAGAGGTCTCCATTCAGAACTGCAATTGAATGCTACAAGACGAGACTTTTCGATTAGATTTTTCCGAATGGTGAGGTACTGATAGTATAGGCAACAGCTGCCTGAGTGCAATAACGTTTTAACTGCACATGGGTGAACAAGGTAACAGGTACCTGTGTAAGGGGCCTGACGGAGGTACCTTTTACCTTGTTGACCCAGATGCAGTATCTTATTGCATGGAGGCGATGGTTTGGCGCTGATGGTTTAACACCCAGCTTCCACTGCCGTCACCCTTTCCGTCAGTCGCGGTTCCATCAGGGAATGATGACTGATGGATGTCTCGCGGCAATGGAATTGCCCCTGTAGATCCTTTCGTTGAACCATTTATGTTGCTTTGGGCAGGCAGACTGAGAGTTCCACCCCTATATACCACTAACCCTACCAAAGCATCCCTCCTCCATCCCCACACCAGCAGCATCCTCTCTGGTAGCCTGAATGTTACCCCCATGGTCTCTGTGACAAACAGTGCAAGGACCATTGTAGAATAATTCCCTTTGGTCGTCATGATGCATAAAAGTGGCTTGCCATACTGCGTTAAAGTTGCTTGACACACTCTGCAGGGCTTTAGTACGATTACTCACTAGCATTGCATTTGTGTATGACTATAAGACGATTCAGAAATTAAAACCCATACATTTATTAAGCTTTAAGCTTAAGGCATCTTGCAGCCCTGAAAGGGTGCCACTGGAGGAGCGTGGGGAGATTGGTCTGAGCATTAAGTCTTTGACTGTCAAACTGTGCCGAGTATGAAATAAAACATAGGATATGCATATATTGTGATGGCGGTGGCAGCTTGCATTCCCTATATGGCAGTAGTAGAGCAGCAGAGTCTAGAGGGTGAATGTTACACCCTTGGCATATTACGCCATCTGTGAGAGGTCTAGAGAGATGGAAATATTGGCAACATCTACAGAGGCTGCAGAATAGGGCATGCCATGCGCCAAAAGGAAGGACAGTGTGGAAAGGATGGCAGCGTAATCTCCAACGTATAAGGCACATTCCTGCCTATAAGGCGCACCCTGAGTTGAAGAAGAAGACTTTAGGCTGCTTCTATAACGTATGAGACGGAGGGGGCCTAAGATTCGCAAATAAGCTGGTTATCATAACATGACTGCTCATGGGATCTCTATTAAACAAGTAAATGGAGGATGGTTGTGGCAGCTTTACCAGGAACAAGGAGTGGGAGCGTGGACTGGTTTCTCCAACTTCCCCTATTCTAGCCCCACTGGAATAGGCGTGATACCAATAATATAATTGTGTTATTAGGTAGAGGGGTTACGATCTGTTACCGTACACGTCGTGAGCACTGCACAACTGCTCAGAAATCCAACCCCTCACTATATAGACTGTTCTCCATATAATCGATATAGAGAAAAAGTGACAACATGTGCATGTGCACGTCTAGCATTAGTCAGCTACTAATCTGGTTACTGTGAAGGAGACTGCACTCACTTCACCGGCCTGTCGATTTTATCATATGACCCCTCAGGCCAAAGCACGTTGGAGCCTGTTTCAGGTAACCCAACCCTACCTAACAATATCTGGGCCGATCCTAATTTCCCCCCCCCCCCCACTAATTTTGAAGAAAATATATATTTTTGGGTCACATCCGTCTTTCTTCGGCGGCTGTCCATCCTTCCTTGCCTCGCCTCATTGTGGCATTAAATAAAGAATTGAAAAAAAATCCTTCCTACCCCAGCAACCTTTGTCGTCATGGTTTTCCACTGAGGACACTCTATGGTACAGCAATGGTATCATTAAAGAGACCTTAATGGTGGATCCCCTTGTGATTTGTGTTGTCACACGTACGGGGGCTTAATATTGCCTATACATGGGTAAAAGATGACAATTATAGTGGTGCAGGGCTTTTGAAATTTTAAGCCTGGTGATGCAGAGGTTTTAAAAAGTGATGGAAGCTCAGAGTGCATTCTTGAGTAAAGGGGTACACACTCATGCTGGCTCGGGGGTAATTTTAGGCCCATGACTTTTCTGAAAATTTCATTAGACAGGCCAGTTTGACTCATAGATTTTCTTAGATACGGGCCAGGGCGGTTAAAGCCCCAAAATCCCTGTCTATATGCATAAAGCAGTGCTGGATTGATGCTCCATTTTCCCTAAAAATGACGAGCGATAGCCTGACAATTTTGAGCACCCAAGTCCCACCCAAATATAGACACAGCGCCCAACGACACAGTCATCAATTACAGTAGAGATATATAATATTTCTACTATACTGTAGAAAAAAATTATCACAGTTACTCAGGGGTGCTGCTCCATCCAACAAAGGAGACCAATGCTTCACGACCGGTTCCTGGTTGATCCGAGGGAGGCACGACCGGGTATGATAACCGGGGTCATGTAGGTTCCTCCCTGTCTCGTCGAGAAGCTCCTTCCAGCGTAGGAAGCCTGTCTGCGACAGTCCTTCGACCCAGTTCAATGCCGGCAAATCCGGCTAAATAAGGGCAAGTAACATCCTGTTACTGCCCCTCAGAGATGGACCCCGTCGCGGCATCAAGCTCGGCCTGCTCTTCGGTGGTGCGTTCAGCAGTCTGTGAAGCACCCTCTTCGAGTCGGCTGGAGAACGAGAGGTTCGCGTCCAATGCATCTTCACGATCCATCGTGGCACCCCAGTGGGAGGCTGAGGTCGCGTCTCGTGATCCCTCATCCCCACTGGAATGTAGGATTGTTGAGTCCGCGGAATCGCTTGCGTCGTCAGCGTCACTCTCCCGATCATCATGATCTCGATGTTCCTCCGGAGAGGCAACATGTGGAGAGTTACTTCCAACCTCGATGACCTCGTCCACATCCATCTGCTGCTCGGCGGCTGAAGTCTCTTCAGTCGTCGCCGGTGCAGAGGGGTCCTGGCGGACAACTAACCCAGGAGCACTCAAAGGGTTTATGCCAACTAGGTCGGTGTGGATCCTAGGAGACAATACTCTCTGAGGCTCGGGTGGAGCAGGCATGAGTGGTCCTGTGAAGTCAATCAGGGGAGCACTCAGAACAGTGGAGGATGCAGCAGCGGGCTGTTGGTACACTGAGGGACCAAGAGATCAACCAGGGGTCAGGTTTCGCCTGTGCCCCCGTCTCTCGCCCCAGCATATCCATAGCCGAGCTCAGACTATCTTCCTCAGCGAGTCCTGCCGAAGGGGATTCGAATGAGCTGCCAACTGCTTAACATCCGGAACACTACCGCCCTGCAGAAGGTACTTCTGTGTCTGTAGGCTTCGGTGTAAGTTTCCAGACCTGTCGGTGTTTGTCTATGACCCACTCCTTGAGTTGAACCCCGAAAATCCTGTGAAATTCGCGGTCAATCTCTTCCCAGTCCTCTATGCAAAGCCGATCCTCTGTCTCTCGGGCAGTGAGATCCCTGATGCGTCGGAGCAATTGATGACATTCTCGATCATCGACACATACCAGTCGATGGCATGAGAATCGTCAGAGAACCACTCCTCATCATCACTTCCATCGCGGCCCACTAGTGGAGGAAGGGATA
Organism: Acholoe squamosa; assembly: GCA_949317995.1. NCBI lineage: Eukaryota > Metazoa > Annelida > Polychaeta > Phyllodocida > Polynoidae > Acholoe > Acholoe squamosa. Next base: position 41,926,198 of record OX439049.1, read on the forward strand.
CCTGACCAGATTGGTAGTCCTTCAATCGAGTCAGCTGTCTGTTATTGACGGTTTCCTCCCGTCGCTTAACAGTTATGGCTGACATTCGAGTCCACTCCTTGATGGCTTTAGCGGGATCAGGAGGGGAGGATACGGTGCTCTCCACAGCACCGGCCTCGACCTCTGGAGGTTCACCCCAAGTCTCAGGATGATCAGTAGACTTACTTCTCTTCTCCTTGACTGAGGTTTTCTTAGAAGACTACTCCTTCTTTGTTGGCGCCTTGGGGATCTTGAAATCCTTCAGAGATCCTTTTGAAGCCCCTTATCCTCACAGTTCTTCTTACCCTTTGAGGACGAAGCAGCCGGTTTCGACTTCGAGGCTTTAGAAGTCGACGGCTCGTCGACCGCCATCACCTCCGGAGAAGAGTCTGAAGACTACGCTGCGGCGTTTTTGGAGGGCGGTTGTCTTGGCCTCCCTCACGTCGAGCTCCTGCTCAGGACGCGTTCGCTTTGACTTCTTCTTATGGCTCGTCGAAGAGCTGTACCCAGACAGCTCGTCGGATGAGTCCCCTATGGCTCGTCCTGAACTATGCGGCGGGAAAAAGACAAAAGAGACCCGAATCACAGGGCTTTTGACAAGATTTTTTGCAATGCGCCAATTGCACACTTTTTAGCAAATACAATGCGCCATTCTGTAAATGAATGGCCATTCTAGCCATTTAAATGCGACATTTAAGCATTAAATGCATGTATTACGCACTGCGCAGCCCTGTCAAAAGCCCTGGAATCAGTTCTTAGACTGATCGAGCCTCAAGGAGTCCTTCGAGATAGCTCAAACCATTCTCAGACAGAACGAGCCTCGAGGTAGTTTTTCGAGGGAACACGAACCTGCACTCAGGCAAGTCATGTCTCTCTAGCAGTGGGAGCTTCCCACTTGGAGGCGGCTGTCCTAAGCTAGGCTTAGTCCAGCAGATATTCACGATCCACTCTCACAAGCAGACAATATATGTGACCTCTCTGGTCCGCCGCACGCCCTTTTATCACTGTGGCGCGTGCATGTGGAGCAATCCGATTGGAGGAACCATGCAAGTGACTGTAAGGAGCGCCCTATTAGGCTGCGTCCCACATCACGCCATGACCAAATAAGGTATTGGCACCAAAGTGGAACGACTCACTCTTCTCACACCGTCACAGTCTGGTTCTCCAGGCGCAACTTTAGCATTATGCCGTTGTTCTATGCTGGCAAGGTATTCTAATAATGAACGATAGGGTTACTAAGGATAGCTCCGTCTCACCCAACCCAAGGTGATAAAAAAAAAAAAAAGGTTCTTATATGAATCTACCTATCAGGTAGAATCCACCAGCTGATACTGAGAACCCAACCACACAGTCTAGTTAAACGGAAGGTATCTCTTTTCCCCTGCTCGCAATATTAGGTCTCAAATTAAGAGACGATCGTTTGACTTTTTGTTGTGTAATTTTTTATTCCGGCAGCTTTACGTCCCTAGATAGATATACCCAAGAATGGCACCTTGCATTTAATTATCATCAAATATAGGTCGGTACATCCACTATTTAGTATTGTGCGCATCACTCAAGAACTGTTTGGGTTTAATCCAGGACTCCTCCTAGTTTTAATCCCGTCTGGAGGGTCAAGTGGTGGTTCTCGAGGTGGCTTTTTACAGCCCCCCTGTGAACCTCCGCCCTTTGATGTAGACATGCCGGCCGGGTTATTACCCCGTTTCCGCCGGCGTTGACCTCCAATCACTGGTGGCGGCGTAGAAGAAAGGTCTAGAGTGTTTGCCCTAGATTTTCTTTCATCTTCGACACTTGTCGACTGCCCCTTTGATGTGCCCTGATGTGTCGGGCTCGAGTCATGGGGCCAGTCTGGAGTGACTGATCTTCGACTTCAATCGGAACCTTTCGATGTGAAGTTTGTTAGTCATTGGCATCTTCGAGGGGTCACTCGGTATACCCTTCTTTGAAGGCGGTTTTGATGCTTTTGGCTTATCTTGACTAGCCGGTCGACCACGGCATTGTTTCGATGGCTTACTAGCATCCAACATTTCCACCTCACTCAGTTTTCGAACTTCATCCTGCCGTTTTTGACGACCCCTTTTTGTTCGATTTTTACACTTAACTTTGGGTCGCGACCCTTTGATCTCTATTTCGACCTTTTCAGAATCAAACTTTACCTTCCTCGAGGCCTCTCGAGGGGGTGTGTCGTTTTCAAGCTGCGGTTGAAACAGCTCGACAGTTTGTGATAGTTCTATGCCCAACCACCGACATAGTCTATCCACATTACTTTTCTGCAACCTCCCTCGAGACAATCGAAGTAGAACTGTTGACTCAGAGAGAACAGAATCTACCACGATCTGCCCCTCCCAGTTGGGGGCTAGCTTCATAGCTGCCTGGGGTGTGTGGTACCTCACCACCTGTTCCCCAACTGAGTATCTTCTCTGTTTCAGCCCATAGTCCTACCCGACTTTTTGGCATCCAGCAGATTTTCCTAAATTCTCCCTTACTCGAAGCTGTTCCACAAATGTAACAGAACAGGGTACCTCGAGTGGGTTCTCGATGGAACCAAAGATTACATCAGCCGGCATGAGAATTTCTTCCCCGAATACCATCACATTTGGACTGCAACCAGTTCAAAGCTATTGTATGCCGAGACTCCATATTTGACCTGTTCATCCCAGTCATCCATATGTTTATCGACCAACATAGTCAAACTCTGAAAAAGTGTTCTATTGAACCTTTCCACTTTACCATCACTTTGAGGCCTGTATGGATCAGTTCGCTGTTTTACAATTGTCAAATATTCATACATTTTAGAGAAGAGACGAGACTCGAATTCACTTCCTTGGTCAGAATGCAGAAACAGCTGGATGCCGAAGGTTAACACCCACTCATCCACAAATGCTTGTGCACAGGTCTCTGTAGTTAGATTTGGTAAGGGAATAGCGCGAACATACTTTGTGAAGTAATCCTGGATTACTAACATACAAGTACTCTCATTCGGTGTGGGCTTAGAGCCTGAGATGATATCCATAGCTCTCCTCCCAAACCTAACCCCGAACAACTCTTGATGTAAAGGTGATTTACCCATACCCTCCCCCTGGCTTTACCAAGCAACAGGTCAGACAATGTCGAACCCAATGACCTATGTCTTTTCCCATTCCAGGCCAGTAATATCTCACCCCTCAGTCGGCGTGGTACTACAACTTGAATCGTGCGTCTTGCTTGATCCGCCTCGACCTTCCAACGACACAGCAAACCTTCATGAAATGTTAGTAAAGGCCATTGCCCTAGCAACCTTCGTACCTCGGCACTCTTGATAGAAACCTCAGGCCTAGTGGGTTTAGCCCCCTTCACTAGCCATTCAGCTACTCGTCTGATGTCAGCGTCCGCTCTCTGCGCATCAATGAGCTCATCGAGAGACCAAAATGCTACTCCCACCCGACTGTCCTCTATACCATTTACAGCCGCCAAAACAGCATTATGGCTGCCACAGTCCGTGCAATCTAACCTTTGGCATGGTCGCACAGGGATACGACTTAATCCATCGGCATTCAGATGCTTAGCCCCACTTCGATGTTCGATCTTCGAGTTTTCGAGACCAAACTCCGATCAGTGGGCCAGCCACCTTCCTATCATTCCCTCTGCATCCTTGAAATTCAGGAGCCATTTCAAGGAGGAATGATCGGTGCGGATAGTGAAATTACCACCATACAGGTAGTACCTAAACTTCCTGGTGTACACCACAGTGTATACCACAACTGCTAACAGCTCTCTTTTGGTGGTACAATAGTTTCGCTGTGTTTTACTTAGAGTATTACTAGCAAATGATATTGGAACCTCAACTCCATCCTGTACCTGGGAGAGAGCAGCCCCAATAGCAATGTTGCTAGCATCAGTGTCTAAGAAAAAAACGACCTTCCGGAGTGGTAAATCGAAGGACAGGGGTTTCCTTGAACCTTCGTTTTAACTCGACAAAGGCATGTTCAGCACTTTCTGTCCATGCAAATGCCCCGTAACGACCTCTACTACCTTTAGGCTTCTGAACTATTAAGTCCTGCAAGGGACTCACAAGTTCAGCGAACCCAGGGATAAAATCCCGATAGTAGGAGCAGAACCCTATGAAAGAACGAATTTCTTTCACTGTTGTGGGCCGAGCCCATGTCATTACATCAATAATTTTCCCCAGATTAGCTTCTATACCTTGTTCAGATACAACTCGTCCCAGTTGCTCCACCGAAGTCCTAAAGAGTCGACACTTTTTAGGTTTCAACTTCAGTCCCCAGGCATGCATTCTATTGAACAATTCTGCCAGATTAGCCATCGCTTCATCTGTCGTTTTGCCGAAGACAATGATATCATCCAGGTAAACCAGACAGGTCTTGCCTAATAAACCTCTCAACATGTCTTCCATCATTTGCTCGAATGTGGCGGGGGCGTTACAGACCAAATGCCATCAGGTCTAATTCATAGAGGCCCCTCTGGTATGAAAAAGCAGTTTTCTAAACCACTTATTTCCTCCAAGGGCGTCTAAGCAGTCGTCGATGCATGGGAGTGGGTAGGCATTTTTCTTAGTCACCCCGTTCAGACATCGATAATCGATGCAGAATCGCATGGTCCCGTCCTTCGTCACCATCTGGACAGGACTGGACCAGGGACTAGAACTTGCCCTTACCACCCCCGTTTCCAACATCTCTTTTAGTTGTTCTTCCGCCGCAGCTTTCTTACTGAGGGGAATCCTTCTATAAGGAACTCGGATAGGCTGTGAGTCACCGGTGTCTATCGTGTGCAGACAGCGATCGGTGCGCCCTAATGGTTCATCTAGACTTTTCAAGACGTCAACGTGCTTACTAAGTAAGGCGGACAGCTTCAGCCTTTCTTCTGGCTTTGTCAAGTGAGTATCTCCATACATATCCAACAGCCAGATAGGGAGCCCCCCGTGTGGGCAATCACAATAAATGCTTTCTTGAGGTCTGCACCCTCATGCTCGAGGCGCATCATCACAGATATTACCTCTGATGAATTAAACTCACCATTTCTGTCAGCATAATGTGTCATACCAACCACTTGACCTTTGTCCAGGACAATGTCTTGATTCAGTGGATTACAGACAGGAAACACTGTTACACGGACATTGCTGACAAGAGCAGCTTCCCCTATCAATCCTAAACTCCCCAGAGTTTTTGGATCAGGTTCCACTATACCCTGTCGACTATATTCTAGACCCTCGGATCTCACCAAGACATCACACCGATGTCTGGCGGGTATCCGACAGGTCTGGGCTACTGAGGCTATCGCTGATATTCTTTTCAGTACACACTGATAGTGCTGTTCTTGTGACTCTGCTATAACTTATTCTCCCGACCTCGGGTTAAGAATTAGACCATACATTGCTGCAAAATCCAGCCCAAGAATACCAACATCGGCCACATCGGCTACTATAGGGCTAAACACATAGTAGCTTGAGTTGACCTTAAGAGGTAAAACCAATCAACCATATGTCTGCATCTCAGATCCAGTCGCAGTACACGCCGTTATTCCCTCGTAGAGATTATCCGACGGTACTAATAACGTTCCCGCGAGTTCCTGGGAGATTATGGTATGGCTAGCGCCAGAATCTACCAAGGAGTCTAAAGTATGTCCCCGAATCTTTACAGGCAGGTACCAACGTTTTCCTGAAAGAGGAGCTGTCCCTGCTAGCATTTTCAAACCTACATCAGTACTCAGATCCATCCCCTTCTCCCTTAGATAAGTGAGACAGGGATTATCTGAGGGAAGCTCTGGCCAGCTGCCGCTCCAGGGCTTCTCTTCCGGGGTCGACTTTCTCTTTCAATTGAGTTGAACCATCGACCTCGGAGTTTGGGCTGCCAGCACCCTGTTCCTTAGTCATTGAGGCTTTTTCTACACCGACATGCTCGGAGCCTGACCGGTGATCAGCTGGTGCCGCTGTGGTAAAAGGCTTGGAGGGCCCTACCAGGAACTTACCTAGCTCCACAGAACCTACTGATGTCTGCTCGCGAACGCCAGAAATGTTGATACTCTGGCTTTACGATGGTCGGGCAGTTTGATTGCCACGTAGAGCTGCCCGCCTCAGTTTTCTGTCGTGCAGGTGGTAAACTCTTTATCGGCTCAGGATAGGTAGCGCAAAATGTCCCTGCCTTTTACAGTTCCAACACTTGGCATCTGACGGAGGGTGTTCGGCTTCTCCGAACTAGCAGCAGGAACTTTCCCTCCCTCGATAGCTTTGAGTAAATCGTGTAATTGACTCAACGAGAAGGTCTGTTCCTTTGCCTTTGATTTGGAGTTTTTGTTTGACCCCTTCGATTTGCCTACTGGTTTCTTTCCCTTACTTCCAGTAGCAGGGTTCGAGTAAGCGGCCACATCACCCTGCCCCCCTTGACCAAATCACTTTCAGCCAACGCTGACATTGTATTTGTCGAAGTTGGAATAACTAACTTAGGCAGTAATTGTCGTTTTCTTAACAATTCATCTGCCATAGTTTCCCTAAGAGACATGTATGTGCGCCACTCTCGTAACACTTCCTGCTGCAACTCGGTGTCATACAATCCTCCTATGAACAACTGGTTTACCTTGGTTATTAGCCATTCAACCGAGAAGTCCACACCTGGATAGGCATCGCCAGCAAGACGTCTTAGAGCAAAGCCAAAGGCTCTAATGCTTTTGTTCTTGCTCTGGCGTCTCTTCTCTAAAGTGACTATAGGATCTTGGAGGCTCGAAGTCATGGCTTCGGTTACCATATCTACTAACCCTTACAAGGTTCCATCACCATGCTCCTCCCATAGCCACACAGTATCTGAAGCAGGGCCATTCTGAAGTAACATTAAGAGTTGAGCTAATGCCATACTCGAGGTCCACACATTCACTCTACGGACATGATTGAATCCATAGTACCACCTGAGCCAATCATCTTTCCAAGTAAATGGAGGACACTCCACAGCCCTAGTTCGAGCAGGTTGTGCTCGATAGAAGTGTTTTCAAACATTCTGCTTGATCGCCTTACACGATCAAGGGCGAATGTTGTACCTCTTCTAGGGATCTGATGGTCCATTTCCATGTTTCTCATAGTCACATCTGCATGACTATAATTAAACCCGGAATATTAACAGCTTCGGACATACCTACTGGTGATGCCTCAAATCTGATGTCTTTATACTTCGGTGGCGCAACACGGGTCTGTGGGGGGATAGGTGTCGAGAACTGATCGATCACCCCCCTCAGACCAGCGGCACGGGGTATCGATCTCCTTGGTGGGTTTCGACTTGGTCTCGATTCAATTTTAGAGATGTTGTCTATCTTACCAACCATTCGATCGATCTCCGCCTGTTGTTTCGAGCATTCTGCCTGTCTGAGTTCGGAAGTTAGGAAATCAAGACGGCTTTGCTCAGGTTCAGAGAGATCTCCTTGCTAGTTTAAAGCTAATAGTTGTTTAGCCTCGGTCATAGCGTGGTTAAGCCACTCAACGTAATCAGGGTTATCGACAGGGACCTTCGAGGATTCCGACTTAGCCATGCTGCACCCACTGTTATGTCGTTCCTCATCCCGCCGGAGCTTTTCATTGTCCCCTGGCATGCCTTCCAAGGTACAAGTCTCTTTTTTCTTTTAGAGCTTCAACTACCATGGTTTCAGATTGGATGGCTCGAAGTTCTGCCTCCTGCCTTGCCTTTTTTTCCATCATAATCTGGTATTCGGCCATCTTGTCAGCGTGAATGATACACTCCTCACAGCGACGAAGCATTACTGCCTCATCCCTGGCTCGAGCATCCTCGTCAGCTTGTATCTGACAGAGTAACCATTCCCGTTCCTGACATAGCTTCTCCACTTGCTTCTCATAAGCATTTAAGTGGCCTGCTACTTCTTCAGAATGCTCGGCTGATTTTTAGTTCAGCTCCCTCTTCAACTTTTGCAGTTGTCCCTCCAACATAGTTTTCTTTACTTCTTGTATTTTCAACCTATGTTTCAGGGATGTCTGCTGTTGTTGGGCATCGCGAAAATCATTTCAAACTTTCTCGACATGTTCTTGCAGGCTTTGTGCAACACATTCGATTTTTGCTGTCTTCTTACTCTGCTCAACCTCGGACTTCAGTGCAAGTATCGCCTCTTTCTCACTAGAGAGCTGCTTTACCTTCTCCTGAAGGCTAGACAATTCCTGATTAGCGATTTGAGTCCTGTTTGAAGCCTCTAACGCTTGCTGCCGTAGCTGTTCCAATCTCAGCTCTACCTTCTTACTCTGCTCCTGGGCCTTCGCCGTGTTACTTGTGAGAATCTCCAGATGATGTCAACCTTGTCGTAGCTGGTACTCTTGCTCACATAAGAGTTCTTCGTTGAGCCCTCTACCACTTCCAGTGCTACTAGGCACTGAAAAGGCAGATGGCTCTCAGAAAGACCAGTTACCAAGGCCTACTGGAGTTCCCACAGGCGATGCTGATTTTTCCACATAGGACAAACTCTGTGTCCTAAGGAAAGCTTCAGCAGCTGGAGAGAGTTGTGTCGATACTCTCCAATTGAGTATTTGACGTTGCTGATACAGTCCCAAAGGATCAGTCGTCAGCGAAGTGGTCAACCCACCACCTATCAGTGGATCATTAATATCCACCAATTTACCTGCAGCCGCTTGATTTTGATGATCGGGGCCATCTTCGTCATTCAAGTGACCCTGCATGTCTGAACTTAAGCTCACAATGCTCAGATGCGGACAAAAGCTAACAACTGGTCATGGCACCAGTGTAGTGTTCTACCCCTTTGATTCTAATTGAATCCTTCTATAGAAAACGAAGAACAATTAATCAGGTTTCAGTTAAAACTTTATTGTCAACAATGCACTAGGCACCAGCCGTTTTAGATGACTGTTACAGGTAGTAGTGTATTCAACCACTAACAATGCGACACTAGTCGACGAGCTCAGTCGACTAGTGCCTGGTAAAAGCAATCAACATATACCTCCTCTGTGCAGAAGCACAGAAGAGTATCTACCACATGGTAGTCGGGCACCCGATCACCATCTTGTAAGATGGTCCGTCACGACCGGACTGACCCTGAGGATTGCCGTACAATGGCCTTATATACGCCAGAGTTGAGGTCCACGTGACCCTTAGGTGACGTGGCAATGGACTCCAGCGCCCCCAGGCGTCGGGTAAGAGAGGTGTTCTTGACGTCGCCAATGGGGAGTCCCAACATATATCGAAGTTCCCCGAAAGCGACTCGCGACTACCACAGAGGTATCAATTCCATCAAAGTATTAGAGAGTTGGCTCAGTTCAACTGAGATTGGGACAGCTAATTATAGTTTGTTTGTTTAGTTTTACGTCCGGGGGGCCATCGAGGAACTCAGACATTCAAGGTTTCTCGGACATTAAGTCCTTTCTTTTCTGTTTGGACACGTATTTATATGCTGCTTGCCCGACACAGCAGTGACCGTATCTATGAATGACCGAATCTATGAGATGAATGACCACATCTATGAGGAGGGGTGAGGGGGAAAACCGCTACTGGGGCTTCATTCCCCTACTCTTTTCGAAGGATAGCAAGTGTTCTTTTATTTGCCTGGTCCCATAGGCAGGGCCAGACAAACCACGGCCTTTGATCACTCAGCAGGGTTCACTGAGGGGGAATCCCAAGGCAAAAGGCAAGCATGCATGCCTGGGCCCGCGCATATGGATACCAGCTGCCTACATGCTCACGCAAAGCCACAAGAAACCCCAAGTTTGTCGCCTTTTACGAATCTGGTATGCCCACTGGTAGAATGGAAGGAGAACTCCTCCTTCGTGGACTCCCAATGAAGTTATTCTGCTCCTCCATGCCCTCACATAAAGGTCCCCACTCCACAGGGGGAGATAATTATAGAGAAGAGTTATTATGATGCGGGTGACTTGTAGGGATGGCTTCATGTCCCAATTCCCCAAATAATTTCCTAACTATATGTATATTTGTGATGAGGGAATGCAGTACCTATGAAAAGAAAATCAACCTGTGGGGTGGGCATGATACACAAATGCAGTACCAAGAGTGGTTGCATCATGGCAACAGAGGGCAAACAGTGTAAAAGCAGTATGCTGGCCTTAGAGGGTTAAAAAGTCATAGATAATTACCCGAATACCTCGCATAAAGGACACCCATATTTACATACATATTAAAGGGCAGCTAGGGCGTGATTCTGAATAGTTTAGTACTTTTATATATGTTATACTCCACCTGGCTCTGCACCCTATTGTTCCTACTGTAGGTTTATTTCTATATTCTACAGTTTGGGGGCCAACAGGAGGTTTTATGAATTAGGTCAGTTCTAGCAGGAGGTTTTGTGTATTGGGTCAGGTCTGGGAGGAGATTTTGTGAAATAGGCCAAGCGTAGCAGGAGGTTTTATGAACAGCAGATGTAATTCTTGGGAAAATTCTGTCCCATATGGGATTCGTACCCATCCACCAGACAGTGCTGGGATCCTGAGTCTCATGTGCTAACCATTACACCATGAGTCTTCAGCTGATACTGTGGGTGTTAGAACATCTACTGAAGGGCAATATGCTACTTCTATGACTGAGTAATCAATTATAGATAAACAGGGTGATTTCACTTTGAAAGTTTGACTTGTCAATCTAGTGTAAAGGTTAAGACCTGGGACTAGAAATCTAGACCACACAGGTTCAAACCTCTGGTGTGTTTTATTCTCGGTTGACCACTGTCATTTTTGCAACAAATTCTAAAAATAATGTATTATAATGAACATCCTCTCATAAAGGGGGGCTTCAGGAGGGCCTTTACAAAGACTCCTTTTACCTTGTATGTGTAAGTTAAAAACACTTTCCCCATGCAGTCTTGAACCCACATTCTGTGATTCAAAGTCAGACATGCTAACCATTATACTACTGAGACTGCTGGAGATTGTAGACTGGAACACCATATATTTATCATAGCTTTGATCACAGCTTTGTATCACAGCTGGAGGTTTTGCCATAAAACTTCCTCGGCTTCGCCTCGCAGGTTTTATGTAACATATCCTCCTATATAAGGCCCACCCTAACTTCAGGCAGATTCTATAAGGCATAGCCAGGGATTATCCTCATGCATAGACCCCACCTTATATGCGAGGTATTATGGTACTACCCAAGACTGACTGGTACCAGTTACAGTGCACAACACCAGAATGGCCTTTATCTCCCTGACCGAGGTCAGCAGTGAGAGTGTATACCACATCAGCTCTCACTTTCACCATCTCTGTTATCTGTTTGTTATCTCTGTAATATTCAATATGGAACAACATGTTGTCCCGGGCCTTGAAAATCGTACTACAGGTAGTAGTGTTCTGGTAAGGGCTGGTTTTAGCACTGTAGGTGTAATATCAGTCTATGGGAATTATACAATGCCATCCTTTTGAAATTCATTTTGTATGCATGGATTGTATATGATTTTTGGTGGCTTTAAACCTGTATTATAAATGTTAGTGCATATCATGTAATCAGTAGAACCATAATCTCCTCATGTATCAGGTGCCTACTGTGCCTCGTAAAAATTAGAATAATCCTGAACTCAGGGTGCGCCTTATAGGTGGGGTACAATTATCTCAAACAGTATCAAAGTGTTCAAAATCAAGTCCCAGCCTGGTGGTTTTCCTTCAACTAAGGGTGCATCTAATATGTGGGATGCACCGTATGCGTTGGGGTTTATGGTATATGCAACGTGCAATGATGTATGTTGCGGGTTATTAGCGCATGACATTGTGGTTTGGCAACATTAAATGGCAGTGTTGCTGAAAACTTTTTCTTGACGCAGGCCACTTTCTCAGCATCTTACGCAGGTCATTTCCCTTTTACACAGGCCATATGAATGCTGATATTTTAAGATACGTGTACCTTTATAAACTTCTTTGTAACCTGTTTATACTATGCACAAATTGAAAAAAATATTTCATACAAACAAGCCATATCTTCGCTTCTAATTGGCCGATTTGAATAAAACCATAGTGTTGTAGATTTTAATACAATAGTAGAGAATAGTCCTGTGAGACATGGCGCGGCGACTTGTAATCTTGTGTCTAGTTTCAGTTGGTGAGACAGATAGGGCATACTATCATCTGGGCTTTTGGTAGTATATAGCACACATTCAACCTGAACTACCCACTGCAGCTAAGTACTAATAGTCTGTAGACTGTTCATTCTGCATGCACCTCACTCAGCTGCCACAGGGACCTGTCTTATTCAATGTTCAATGCCATAGTCAACAGGTGTGTCATTATGAGTGTACACTGTCTTAGATTGCCAGGAGCCTGCTCTGCCCCCCCCCCCTGCCCCCTACACACACACCCAACTGCCAATCACTTGTAATAGTCTGTACCTCGTCATGGGCCAGTGGTCAGCAAACCGGCCAGATCACTCCACCTCTCTGTACAGGGGGAGCACAGTGTAAGTACCCTGGTGTACATACATGTTTTCAGTGTTCCACAAAATCGTTTATACAATGAAAGGAGTAATCAAATTAATCTTTCATCACCAATAGTAGATACATATTCTGAGATAGCATTATTTCAATGTAAACTAAAAAATTTTCACAGAAAAGAATGTAGCAGTTCCACAAGGTGGCCTTACACTTCAACCTCCTCCAATTTACAAAAATGCACATATGGCAACACACACTTTAGCACTGATTTCTCCATAGAGATCTTTGACAGTGAATACTTTGTTCAAATACAGAAAATATGATCCAATTAAAAAAATATAACCCACTGAGATAAAACCTGTACTACATATATATAGTAGTTTCAAAATGAACAATTCTAAAACAAAGGCTACAGGGATGCATTTCTGAATCTTAAAATGCTCTAATGCTAATCTGCCATAGGGCTCCAAATGATGAAATGTCTTATCTGCGAATAAAATCAAAAGTATGAGATATATTCTGAAAATTCCTTCACTGATAAGTAAAGTACACACACTGTTGTTATTACATTAGAATAGTGAGCAGGAATAGTCCATAGCAGAGGAGCCACAAACAAAAATAGATTGCATGGCCTCCCTATCCCTTACACCGTGGCGACTGTGAACCATACACTAGTCTACTCATCTCATGAGTAGTACTCACTAGTCGCCGCGCTAAAAATTCTTTCACCATTATGAAGCTTATACTATGGCAGGCCATTGTGGCCTGTGTCCTAAGACCCTACGCCGGACATTAAGATTCTACGCCGGCAAAAGCCGGCGTGCTGGCGTCATTTCGGCAACACTGAAATGGCAACAAATCTATTACATGTATCTTTTAGTACACGGTGGCTCAAGTGGCACATCAACATAAAAACAGACTACCATAAATTCTCTCGTATAAGCCGCATCCCTTGTATAAGCCGCACCCCGACTTTGGGAGGGGCTATAAGCCATACCCAAGGCTTGAAAAATGAAGGTTTTATATTGTCCTATAAGAGAAAATACCCCCAAATAAGCCGCACCCTGACTTGGGGCATATTTTATAAGCCTCCCCTTGAATTGGGTTTTAGTATAAGCAGCCGCTTATACGAGAGAATTTACGGTACTGTTTCTCAGCATTCAATTATTACTTTGTTAACATGATTTATTTATGACCCATGCCATCTTAATCACCAGCCTAGACCTGCCTACAGGAGAATGCAAGTGAATGGTAATTACTGAATAAGCTTGCTCTGCCAACTGTGTCCTATCTACTCAACCAACTATATCATGTATTGCAGGGGGCAGAAGGGGACTAACAAACCTTGTTAAAGCCCTCCCCCCTACTCCCCCCAACCCCCATACAACAAATGTGGATCTGGGGTGTATGGGTGTGTGTGTGTGTGTGTGTGTTGGGGGGGGCACATAACATGTTACATCAGAGTCACTGCTGTATTTGCAGACTAGAAGGTACTGGAACAGGCTGATGGAGGCAGGGACCTCGGCCTAGGTAAACACACCTACCAGATCCAATGTGTGTGTTTGTGTACCTCCTAGGTCTGGTGGGACCTAGAGATTATATTGTCCAATCACATGCCGTGCTGGATATTAACAGGCACCTATAAATTAGTGGTCGAGATTAGGATTACTACGTGGGTATTGTATGTATCGTACATACTATAAAATAAAAAGGTGTTGCATATGTCACAACCTGACTTTTTTGTGGAGGGGTTCTGCGATATTGTAGGGATAATAAACATTAATTTTTATGTTTTTTTGGGTATGTTTCAGGGATAATCAATGCCTAAATCCCTTCTGTGGGTGGTATTTGATATGATTTGTATGAGGTGGATTCCTTCAGAAGTCTACCCCCACCCCCCATATTAGCACTAAGTAGAATATTTGCTTAATCATTCTGTGCAATCCACAAGGATGGCTCATAAAAATTTCAGGGGGAAAAAATCCCAAACTTGATTTTGGCAGACGAGGGAGTGGGGGGGGGGGGTGACATACAAAAACCCAATATACAAATAATCACTGTGTATTGTTGCATATAGCCCTAACAACAACACAGGTGACTTGTATTTAGTTACATCCTGAAGGACCAACACTATAAATACATTAAACAACAGCTGCGTTTCTGGTAACACATCCAAAACCTTATGGTATCGGTATGTCGAGAACCTTTGTACAACAACCGCTCACAGACAAAAGAGAAAAATGTCAGAAAGTCAAATATCAGGAGCCTTGTGTTCACTTAAATATGAGAGGGCTCTGGGAATATTTCACTACTCATAGACTCACAAGAATGACCACAATTTGAACCCAGATGCTCACTGGGCTCTCAAGTTTGGGATCAGGCTTAATAACCCACCCCGATATTACTCCCGCTCCTGTCCCGTTGTTGTGTGATAGCCGCTGGCTTTGGATGTGTCTTATACTGCTGTATTCAACTGTAGGCCTCTTCCGCCAGATGATTCTGGTTATCAAGCTGTATCAGCAAGTTCAAGGTTACTCCTGCTATATTGGTATAAGATGAAAGATTAGATAACATCCGAGACACCTACAAGGTAAAAAGCGTAAGTGAGAGGACGGAGGAAGGCCTTTCTAAGAGAGAGAGAGAGAGAGAGAGAGAGAGAGAGGGAGAGAGAGAAAATAAAGTGTATTACTACCTCAGTACCCGGCATGTAGGGGCAGCATCATGTCATAACGTTAATAGAGGTAGCAATGCCAATGCCATGGGCCTCCTGCGACAGTACTCATGCAATGTCCAAGCAGTGTGAGACAGCCAGGATTAGCAAAATTTGACAACTTTTGATTTCTGACACTTTCGCATGTTCTGTCATATGACGGCATTTGTATCTAGATTCTCGCACTAGTGGATCCCAGGCTTATGTGTGTGGGCAACCAGTGTCCGTATACCGTAAATCCTCGCATATAGGAAGCCCCACAGCTATAGGACGCACCCTGACTGCTAAATCCTCAATGACCCACACCTGCTGGGCAATAGGAATATTGTTTGCCTGGCAATATCTTTACAGAACCAGGTAAATAAAAGAACTCTTGCTACCCGAGCCGTAGCCTCAGTGGGGGTCTTGATGGGAGTGGGTGGGGTCCCCATGGGCATGGGAAATGGTCACTTAAATTTGCTCTACTCATTTTGCTCTACTGCTGGTTTGCACCACATACCCCGGTACACATTCTCTTTATTTATTTCTTGCAACTTGCACTTGTATGTGTGTTCTCACAGAAAACATTCTAACAGCGGATCGCTTGCTGTGACAACGTTCATGCGACATCTGAGTGGCATGCGACAAGATTTGCAGAATTCAAAACGATTTGATATTTGCGATTTCTATCTGAAGTATACACACATGACAACAATCGCAGTGGACTCACAACAGTAGATCCACAGCTTTAGTGTCCAGTAGTGTGAATGGAGTAGAGTGAATAGTCTAGGGCAAATTGGCAGTAGAATGGGTCTAGACCCCCAAAATCGACACTGTTACATGGAGTTTTCTTAAAATCGACAAAGGACATGGGGCTTCTAGGGAGAAGGACATGGGACAAAAAAGATAGTGACAGGGGACATGGACTTTTCTTAAAATCGACATGTGACATGGAGCTTAGTGACAAGGACAGAGAAAAATACAAAGTTAGTAACATTTGACATGGGCTTTTCTTAATATCGACAAGGGACATTGGGACCCCCATCTAGACCCCCAGTTGAGCGAATGGTCTATAGCCCATCTTCATAGCCTTCTCATGATCCCATTTATCGTTGGGCCTGGCGGCACCAGCTTCTTTTTTAATCTCATGTGACAGTCTAGTTTGCCTAGAGAACTCATGTGAACTAGATGTACCGTAATCTCCCGCGTAGAAGATGCGCTGCGCGTATAAGAGGCACCCCAAACTTAGCACATGCATTTTCGCGTATAAGACGCACATTTTAATGCTGATATTTGTAAGATTAGTACATTTCTATAGAAAAATTACCCCTCGTATAAGACGCACAGGGCTTTTGACAGGGCTGCGCAGTGCGTAATACACGCATTTAATGCTTAAATGTCGCATTTAAATGGCTAGAATGGCCATTCATTTACAGAATGGCGCATTGTATTTGCTAAAAAGTGTGCAATTGGCGCATTGCAAAAAATCCTGTCAAAAGCCGGCACCCCCAACTTGAGTGAAAGCTATAAGACTCCCCAGCATTTTGTTTGGCGTAGAGGACGCGTCTTATACGCGGGAGTTTACGGTAGTAGAATATGAGTTTGGCTCTGCCTATAAAACAAAGTTGGGATAGACTGGGGGGTCTACATCATGGTGGTGGGGGGGGGGGTCCCCATCCCATGAGTGGCATGTCATATGACATGTCGATTTAAGAAAAGGCCATGTCACATGTCACTAACTTTTTGCTTCCCCATCATGGCCCATGTCTCTGTTAGACTTCGATTTAAAGAAAGGGACATGTCACAATTACAATATCACTCACATAGTCAAAATGTCTAGTCTCTAGACCCATCCAGTACTGGACTGACTGGCATGATATGACTTTATGAGACTGAGTATTCATGAGTCTAGACTATGACATTCAATGACAATGATTCATTTTACTTTTCAGCTGTCAAAAGTTCAATCCAACCCTTCACACAAACGCAGCCAGTCTACAGATAACACAAAGCTCCCTACCACATGGCCTACATTATAAGCATGTCAGATGATGTCTATTTAGATACAGGAACAAAAATAAAAAAAAAAAAAAAACACGAAATCGTCGAATCCATCTTCATCGCCGCATCTTCCCGATGTCGCTGTATAGTGTATTCAGTGTTTGGGCCCGGCGCACTGCGGGAACAGTGAGCGGTGCTCCCGCGACCGAGACCGCTGTCACCAGGGCAGGGGGTTACAAAGGGGATGAGAAATGCCCTGGATTCTTCCAGAAAAGAACTCACCTGATCTATGGGGAGGCCGAACACTTCGCCCACAGGGGTTAACATTCTGGAACCAGCATAAAACGACGCCATGTCGTTTTTCTTCGTCTGGCACCGACGGATGACAGGCCTTTACTTTGGGCGATGTCGCAGATTTTGTTCTTCTCGGCCAGCGTCCGTCAGATGGCGGAAGAAGCGCGACTACTGAATGTAGGACGCTACCGGTGACGTAAGGGTCCCTGCGCGATCGGAGCCAGATTCAGATTCCCGCCAGCAGCTGCTCAAGATAAGGTCTGGGATAAGGCTTGGCCACAGCCTGCAAATGCAATGATCGATATATGTACTTCGGAATAAGCAATATATATGCCGTTAATACTGAAATTTGTTACCATATTAAACATTGCATTAAATATTAATAATGTTTAATGTAATGTTAATATGGTAACAAATAGTGTCATTATGGCTTCATTTTCTCCACCCCAAGTTCTAGGGAGCTGCATCAAAATATTTTAGGGAGTGGTCATAATTTATCAAACGTCGGAGTGGGGGTGAGGAGGGGGGTGTAAAAATTCAGACCCCTCCTGAGGGGGGAATTTTGACACCTCTCCAGGGGGGGGGGGGCTTTAAAAAATTACCTTCGTTTTAGAAAAAAAAAAGGAAAAAAAAAAGCATGGACTATTCTCAGCGCCTCTGGCTCCGGGGGAGGGCACATTAATTTTTTACTACCTCCGAGGGGGTAAAAAAATTCCGCGCGTCCCACCGCCCCCTCCCCCTGTTGATAAATAATGACTGCTCCATTTAGTGTGGGGGGTTTCCACACCGTCTGCCGCTCATTGAACATCATATGCCTAGGGACCGGTTGGCACTTTATAAAAAAAAGTTTTAGAGAATTTGCATGATTTGATAGCTATAATTTGAAATTACGAGAAACTCCCAAGTATAACCTGATTCACGTATAACCTGCATCTTAAAATTCTAAACTAATAAATGGAGTGGTCATTATTTATCAACAAGGGGCGGAGGTTACGCCCCCTCCCCCTTGATAGCAGTCATATTTTTTTGCCCCCCCCTCGGAGGCGCGGGAATTCTTGCTCACCTCTTTCATCTATAGTAGCATGCAGGCCTTTTTTTTTTGCTGAAAAGAGGGTACATTTTTTTATGCCCCCCTCCCCCCTTGATGAATGATGACCACTCCCTAATACCCTCCCTAAGCCTTAGCCTAAGGAGCATCTATAACTATATGTAAGCCACACCTTGGGTTTGGAAATTTCTAATACAGTGAGGGACCAGCCATTCAATACCACCTGATTGGCGGGGGGGGGGGTAGGGTGGGCCGGTAGTGCTTGATGGATTTCCCCGACCACAACAACAAATACCTGGGTAAAATATTAGATAGTACCGTAAATTCTCTCATATTTTCCGCACCCTCTTATAAGCCACACCCCCTACTTTGGGAGAAGCTATATAGGCCTCATCCAAGCAGGGGCGTAGGAAAAGGGGGGGGGGCCAGGGCCCCCCCAATCATGAAGGAGGTGGGGCCTGAATATGTCTGGGCCCCCCCAATATTGGCCAAGAACTCAAACTCAAATTAGATTTATATGGTGATGGGATAGGGAAAGTAGGGGTGTGAGCGTAAGTCAGATCCAAGATTCAACAAAAATTACTTTTCTATACAAATTCTATATATGTATATGTATAGACGTCATTGACAACTCAAGGTGGTCACGATGGGGCCCTGGCTGGGCCCCCCCAATGATGATTTGCTTCCTACGCCTCTGCCAAGGCTTGAAAATTGACAGTTAAGTACTAACAGACTTTGGGAGAAGCTATAAGCTGCAATTAGCATCTGGGTTCAAGTATAAGCCGCAGCTTATACGGTATTCAGTTTTTACCAGTATGTTCGCTTATTAACACCCCCCCCCCCCAACAACACATATCAGTGTACTTTCCTATCAGGTGATTGACCGGGTAATGACCCATCACCCAGTATGATCCAGTATTATCTCCCGTACACTTCACAGATAGGCCACAAAACATATCTGGTGATAAGGCTTGGGGGCCATCCACAAATGATGTCATGCTGGAGGGGGGGGGGTGTCAGGACCCACATGACGGAATTAATTTTCAATATGACTTCAGCATTGCAAAAGTAGCAAAGAAAGCATGACAAGGGTGGAGGGGGGTGGGGTCAGAAATGGTCAAATTTTGCATGACGTCATTTATGGATGGTCCCTTTACTGTTGTCTATACCGTGTTTGATCTAGGGTCGCTATGTTGTTTTAGTGGTGACAATACACTTACGTATTATCAGTATGTATAGATAACGTGCTTCATGGTATCAATTCTGTGAGCCAGTGGAGTTTAATAAAATGAGATATTTAAAGTAATTTCAGGAATTATATTACTTCAAAGTATCCCTTTGGATTATTCGTGTAATCTGTTCCATGAAAATGTATAAATGAGAAAGACACGTTCGTCCAGATTTATGAAAGAAACAGAACAATAGTCTAGAAATATTCACTTATTTATTCATGAGGAGTTACAAATTCATTGCATCGTTTATTCATAGCTTTATGCACACTCATAGCACCCTGTAAATCACTTATACCTTCTCACAATTTAGGATAACAACAAAGATATCAAAACTCATTCAACGTATCCATTAAAATCGATCAACATGCATCAACAATATGAGCATATTACAACTAAATATCTAAGTGTTAAACATTTGAATTCGCTTTAACTAATATACTCAAAAGATTTGCGATTTATTTCATAATAATGTTGAGAAAAATCATTAACTACCGTAATCTCCCGCGTATAAGGCGCATCTTATACATGAATCAAAGCCCCTCTGTGCCTTCTAGGATCAGCCAAAAGTCTGGGTGCGCCTTATAGGCTGGGTAATTTTACTATAGAACAGTACTAAACATTAAAAGATCAGCCCCCAAATAAGTCTTATAGGTTTTCCTTCACCTCAGGGTGCGCCTTATGCGCAAGTTGCGCCTTATACGCGGGAGTTTACGGTATTAAGCTCTTGAAGCAGTCCCAAGGGCGAAATCCACCCTTGTTTTATTTTTTTTTGTGATTCTAGATGCCTCAGAGGACGATGTGATCGGCCGTCCACACCTCAACACTACCTTGTTGTAGATTCTAGATGCCTACATCTCAGATATAATCATTATAACACTGCTTCGAGGGCAGAGTTCAGTATTCGCTAGTTATATGGAAAAATTAAACGGTCTCATCATTTTAAACGGTCGCTCCCATGTTCATATTTTATAGTACTCAAAACACACATACCTCATATAGCACCACGTTGTCGAGCAGATGTTGATATATATATATATATATATATATATATATATATATATATACATATATATATATATATATATATATATACATACATATATATATATATATATATATATACATATATATATATATATATATATCAACATACATATAAAAAAAATTATATATATATATATATATATATATATATATATATATATATATATATATATACATACATATATATATAAGTAAGGCAAATTTCAGAAGGGTACAATAATCCGTTATGCTTAATTTTTAATTTACTTCACTAAACTCCCCTCGTTGGTATGGGTCAGTTTGGCCCAACAATCGTTGAGATCTGTTATTTTATTCTACCCTACAGACTAAGAGTATGCATCATGAAAGACTTTGTGTCACTGATTCAATAAGTCGCATTGTAACATTACATAGAGATAAATACATTTTTATATTTTCTCACATTTCAAGCGTCACATTTGAACATCATTAATACCTTCAATGATTTCAAATCAAATCAACCAATAAATACGAAAAGGTGAATGGGTATTGAGATTCGGGGAATGTCACCATCATCAGATATAAAAAAAAAAATCAAAAACGTTCACACAATTTGGGCAAAAAACAAAACTACCGTAATCTCCCGCGTATAAGACGCGTTGCACGTATAAGACGCACCCCAAACTCAGCAGATGCATTTTCGCGTATAAGACGCACATTTTAAGGCTAAAATTTGCAAGATTAGTACATTTCTATAGTAAAATTACCCCTCGTATAAGACGCACCCCCAATTTCAGTACATCCTATAAGACCCCCCAGCATTTTGTTTGGCGTAGAGGACGCGTCTTATACGCGGGAGATTACGGTAGGTACCCGGTATCCAGAGGCAAACGGTGTACAGGGTAATAACTACACTTCCCATTCCTATATATATTCACGAATGACTATGCCCCACATATTCTGTTTCAAATGTACGATAAGTGTCTTTCAAAATTAAAACAAAACGAAAGTCGTTGCAAATATGATTCTATACACAGGTATCAATTGTGATGACGACTGCTATAGCTGAAATTCTGTCAGACAATTCTACAATTTGTTTCCTCTAATTTGCGCACCCTCTCCCCTATCAATCTATATTCCTCCCAATATTTCACCCACCTTCATGCATCAATATCGATCAGAAGCTCATTAACTACCCAGGATTACCATTGTTTAATCACATTGTTAAGTGACTTTTAACTGAGGCATGGTCCAACCAGGCAGTAGACAGTGTCACCGGAGGGCTGAGAAAAACAGGTGCCCGGGGATCAAACCCGTACAAAGTACTTGGCCCTCAGAACTGTATTTAAAATACCAATGCATACAAACTGACAGCACTATCCAATATCTGTCAGACCCTTTTCCCCATTCACACAAAATCTCATTCTTTTTGCTCGGTGGGCACAGGAGCAGTACTCGCTTTATTTGGCTTGATAAGTCCATGTTCGACCGCTGAATCCAGTGCTTTAATAGCACATCCTTTGGCTCCTTGTCGTTCTGGGTCCTCCATAATAGAAAGTGCCATAAGCATCTCCATCATCGGACTTTCAACGATGACACGAGCGATTTCCTTGTCGGCAGCGACCATGTTCATAATGATATGTATACCGCGGTGCTGGATGTCTGGTATCTGATGCACAGCGAGCTTGGACAGGATATCAAACCACTGCTTTGTACTCTGAAAAGATAAGATATAGATATGGAAGATTTATCATCGCTTTTATATAATTTTTCTTTGATCTTGGTTCAGATATGGGCTGTATCAATTCCTTTTTTCCTGAGTAGGTTTACTCATACTTTGTGAACTACTTTAGCACCTGACATCATATAATATTGTGCTCTATAGGACCTTTCTTGGGCAAAGGTCAGGTAGTGCGATTAAGGTTTTGCAACATCCATAAAGAAGAGTGCTAAAGCATCAAAATCAACTAGCGGTGCAGTTTGGGATTCCGCAACGGTCAGGGTCAACCTTTTATGTGGTATTGCTTTTTCAGGTATTGTGGTATACATGTACTGTCTTTGCCTAAAGCCATCAACCATTGTTCTTCTTCTACATTGGGTTTCCTAAAATGCCCTCTATGGCAACCTTTTATGAAATAATGTGAATCAACTTCCTCATGCCAAATGAGCTATGCCATGTCAGTGAGAATAATGAAAAGTGTAATTTGGTAAAAACTTACCGTCATGATACGGTTACAGATTTTCGGCTCATATGTCATCATGGCGAGTCCTCCGGCAGCGGCGCGGACAGCACGGTCCTCCTCATCTTCGTGACACAGTAGGACAAACATCTTCACACGGTCATTCTCCTGCATGAACATCTCGACTACCTGATGGTTACATAATAGGAAGGAAATCAGTGAAAGAGCAGCGTGAATGTGTGAGATAGGACCCAGGATTTGCAACTAGTGGAGGGTCTATTGGCTACAAGCGAGTCCAGAGCTGGTTCTGGTGACATACACTGATAAGAACTAATAAGATGGGACCAGCATGTCCCTGGAAGTGTATGTTGAACAGGGACAAGGTGCCCATTTTGGTAATGTCTTATCAGTGGGTTTTTCCTCAACCAGCGAAATTCAAAACGGTGGATCCACTAGGCATCCTATTGGCGAACTCCAAAAATTCAGGGCAGTTTTAATGCGAAATCTGGCTAATTTCTGACGAGCGGAACCTGTGAGTGAAACCCCTGCACAACCATTACGCTATCTGGGACTATAAAGACAAGCCCCCAGACAAGTGATGAAAACACTGCTGTCACAATGAGCACCTGTTGCAAAACGTGGACGGTAAATGAAGTATTCAACTGCTCTTAAATCTATTTTACTCAATACCTATACAAAATATATCCTGATAAAAACCCTGAAACACTGTAAGAGAATGTCTTAACAATCATAGATTGAAGTGATTGAGAGCAAAATCCATAAAATGCTCTACTATAACCTCTGAAATACAGGTTTGTAAAGATTTATACAGGCATTTGGAAATCCCTGAAATGTGGGAAACCCTGTGATACCCATCAGCCAGTTTAATCAAAGTTATTGATCTCAACATTTATATAGTTTCACTCCCTTCAAGGATGAATTATGAGTATTGGTGAATAGTTGATAGAACTATAAGCTTACCTTTTCACACATAATAAGGTTGCACATACACTCCAGTGCTCCTATACGTAACTCCTCGTGGTCGTCGTACAGGTAGTTTTCTATCTTAGGCACAATATTGTCTTTTACCATGCGACTGCGAACAGTATCGCTTGAGGAAGCTAAATTTGTCAGTGCCAATAGACTCTCATATGTCTCCAAAGCTGTCGCCTCCAACTCCAATAGGGTCGCGATGGGCTTGATCGTCTCACACGCCTTGGGTAAAGGAAATGGTAGAATTAAAATATATATCAAATTGGATGGTATGAGAAGTGAGCACTTGAATTTTTATGTGTACTAAAAGCTGGTATTCCTTTTCATACATTTGAGTTATAATGCATGAAGAAGAATCCATTCAAGTTAGAGGTACCAAAGTACCTCGCACATAAACTCCATCTTATACGCGAATCTGAGGCCTCCTGCCCACAGTCAGGTATGTCTTATGGGCGGTGTACTTTTACTACCGTAATCTCCCACTTATAAGATGCGTCATATACGCAGGGTTTTAGTTCTCCCTGGATCTTCAAGGGGGAGATCAAGACCTTCATTTTGATATCTTACATTCCAATACAACCTCATCAGCTGAATATGGGGTTTGGGGGGGTCGGGGGGGGGGTCCATGCAACACATAGGTTTTTGAATTTTTAAATTCATTTAGTAGAACAAAAGTTACGAATTTTTCATTCTTTTGAGCATTTTCTGAAACTTTAGGTGCATCTTATACGTGGCCTGTGTCTTATGTCTGGTCTTTCCCTGTAAATGTACAACCATACTCATTTGTATTTTAGGGTGGCGTCTATTTATTTTATTATTCTCGTTACGCTCTATTATTTATACTTTGTTGAAGCTACTGTATATTGTACTAAATGTGACAATGAGTATTCAGTTACTGTACAGAATGGTAGCGTTAGCTTCACGCACCTCTGGTTTGCACTGGGAAGAACAATTTCGAATTGATCAATGTACAACCAGGACCAAATAAAACCGTTTCAAAAAAAAAAAAAAAAAAAAAAAAATAGGCAGGAGATTACGGTATAGAACTAAACCTTCAAATATCAAGCCTCAGGTGTGCCTTATAAGTTATATAGCATTCCTTTCAACTCAGGGTGCACTTTCCATGTGAATTCTCTAAATGCTGAATACAAATGTATATGCTTAATCTCAGCATGATTCTCCTCACCACAAACGAGTAAAATATATATATATACAAATTGAATTATGAGCACTCCTCTCACCCTTTGTCCTGGGAAGGCTATGGCAGGGTCGTTAGTAATGGCGATCTTGGCCAAGGCATGTGCGGCCTGTTTCTTTCCCTCATCTGTGCCTTGTCTAGCTAGAGGGATCAGGGCCTGCAAGAAGGAAGCCATTAAAGATATGAGTACTGGTATTTAGAAATTTAGGACAACACCGGTATAACTTTCGCTGTTAGCATTACACCTCGGGTGAAGCTATTGTAAAAACTGGGATAAAAGTGACGGGGGGAAATGTCCCGGAAATTTTTGAATAAGAACCCTCTTAAATAGGTTTTGTGTGGAATGTATCAAGTCTTTGAACTCAAAAATCCCTGAAATCAGGGAAAACCCATAACTCTTAAAGATAAATATAATAATTCAAAGATCACCTTGGCACCTCCTTGTTGCACAACGAGCCCGCGGTACTTCTGGTCTTTACATATAGCGAGGAAGACCCGGGCGAGCTGCTCACGACTGTTATCGCTCTCCACTGAACTCAGCGCTACAACAGCATTAACAACACCTGCCTCCACCACCCGCGCAATACGTGCATTAACATGGTCCTCTGAGTCCTGTCAGATTGAAAATGCTCATTGAAATCCTGCATGTACCACCTGGGTTTGTGTTTCTTGTAAATCTAAAACTATTATCAAATCATACAATCATGGCTTATGTAATGGGCTCCTGATATGAGGAGTTTGCCTTATCAATAAGCATGTCAGTGGTTCTAATCTCTATGTGCCGCTGCCATTAAGTAACAAATGTTAGACTCAGGCATATTACTGTAATATAACAATATGTGCTCACCTTTTCATGTTGCTCGGGAACATGCTGTTTTGCAAACTTTGCCAGCTCGATCAACTCGGGCTCGATTTTGGGTTTGTCGTAACTGTTTGTGACGTTAACGAGAATCTGCACACACGGGTAAAGGACGCCCTTGTCTGATTTCTATCAACAGAAATAAACACATATATACAGAGTACTATACACACATTTATCAACATTAAAATTCGTTATCCAGGTTCATCAATGCAACAATGATTTGTTCATCAAATAGATGTGTTTAGTCCAGGTAGTATTGTTTAACCACAATGACAGTATGGTCTCATGTATGCCAGAAATGTGGGTAGCTGATTCCATCTTCCCCTACTCTTGCCATAATTCACCTTACTGAGATGACATTATAGAATGTTACATACAACACAGACAATGGTATGGCGGTATGAGTATGTTACCTGTGCAAGGTCCATGAGTGATTTCAGTGCCTCTTGGTCTTCACACAAATCCACCTTGACATCTGCGTCTAACGACAGGTACGCAAGGCCCTCCGCTGCCCACTTACGAAGGTCCACATCTTTACTCGGGTTTGTTAAGAACCTACAAAAAGTTAAAACTAATTTTCAATATCTATTTTAAGTACACATATTCAGACAGAGCATTGGAAGCTCTATACATTATTGCCCCTTTCTGTTCCAAAAAGTACTGTAATTCAGTAAAACTTTCGTTCAGCCAATTAGAGGCGTACCTTCGTCATATACTCATTCATCTGAATACCGGTACTTCCAGTGTTATAAGTCAAACCCCAGGTATGGTAAAGCTTATAAATACCAAATCCGCGAAGAAGGGCTGCAGCTCATAACTGAGGTATAGCTTATAAACAAGGTGTAACCATAAACAAATCTGTTCGATTTTTGTCTTTGTCAAACAAATACAGCAAGACATCTATCTGTGGTTTGAAACGTTGTCCATCTTGTACGATGGGAAAAAGGCTTAGGAATTTTATATGATTATTTTTAAGTAAGTTGCTGCAGTGCCATCTTTCTTTTGGATGCTGACAAATAGTGAGCAATTACTAACATATATTGACTAATTGCTGACAACATGTGAGTAATTACTACCGTAAAACCTCGCGTATAAGACGCGTCCTCTATGCCAAACAAATGCCTTGTGCGTCTTATAGAATTTCTTCAAGTTGGGGGTGCGTCTTATACGAGGGGTAATTTTACTATAGAAATGTACTAATCTTACAAATTTACGCATTAAAATGTGCGTCTTATACGCGAAAATGCATGTGCTGAGTTTGGGGTGCGTCTTCTACGCGCAGCGCGTCTTCTACGCGGGAGATTACGGTAACATGTATTGACAAACTGCAGACAAATAGTGCATTATTGCTGACATATCTTGAAAAATTGCTGACAAATAGTGAGTGATTACAAACATATACCGTAAACTCCCACGTAGAAGACGCGGTGCGCATATAGGATGCACCCCCTTCTTGTGAGAAGCATTTTCGCGTATAAGACGCACCTCTTAGGTACCAATTTTGTAAATTCAGTACATTTCTATAGTAAAATTACCCCTCGTATAAGACGCACCCCCAATTTCAGTACATCCTATAAGACCCCTCAGCATTTTGTTTGGCGTAGAGGACGCGTCTTATACGCGGGAGTTTACGGTATTGACTATTTGCTGACAAATAGTGCATAGGTACTGACATATGTTGACAAATACCAGTCAAGGCATGATGCACAATTAAACATATGGGCTCGATCCCTGTGTTTAGGTAAACCAAGATGGCTGCCACATATGGAAAATAATAGAATCAGGTAGCTGATGTCAAATTTAAGGTTTTCCACTATGCCAATTCTATTTTATGAACCTTTGGACGCATATTCCTGATGGTTGCTGAGATGAGAGTGCATCATACCAGTCAAGGCATGATGTGCCAACGAATCATACTATGTACTATGCTAACATATAATGAAATATGTTGACTAATTGCTGACAAATAGTGCATAATTACTGACATATTTTGACTAATCACTGACAAATAGTGGCAAAGGACTGACATATATTGACTTATTGCTGACAAAATCTGAGTAAATACTGTCATATATACAAGGGGGACACCAAGACCTTTCTTTTGATATCTTACATGCCTCCTTGGTCATAATAAGACATAAGGGGCCCAGGAGGGTCCGGGGTGCCCCAAGCTACACATAGGTTTTTGAATTTTGAAAATGCATTCACCCCTCGGGGTGTGTACAATCGCAAACTACCACCAGCACCACCAACGTCGACAGCATGGCTCAGCACCTTCCTACCTACCACCACCAGCAGGCCTCAGTGAGACCACCAGACCACTCTTCCATACTTCCAACTACCACCAGCGACGATGTGTTCAGTGGCACCACCCCAGCGGGGCGGGAGGGAGTGGAGGGTAGGGGTGGTGGTGCCGAGAAGAGAACCACAGAGAGGAGTTTGGTGTTCACTGGCACCACCCCAGCCGCACAGCCACCACCAGGACACATGGTCAAGTGTATATAGTAATGTACTACATGTCAGTAAAACTCAGGGTGCCTCTACTGACGTAAATACCATCAACAGGTCGTTCACATTTACCCTAATTATTGGTGCATTATAAGTAAAACTCAGGGTGCCTCTACCGACGTAAATACCATCAACAGGTCGTTCACATTTACCCTAATTACTGGTGCATTATAAGTAAAACTCAGGGCGCCTCTACCAACGTAAATACCATCAACAGGTCGTTCACATTTACCCTAATTACTGGTGCATTATAAGTAAAACTCAGGGCGCCTCTACCGACATAAATACCATCAACAGGTCGTTCACATTTACCCTAATTATTGGTGCATTGGTCAGTAAGGATAAGGACCCCTCTAACAGCGTAAATACCATAAACAGGTCGTTCACGTTCCCCCTCATTATGGGTGCATTGGTCAGTAAGGCTAAGGATGCCTGTACCAGTGTAAATACCATAAACAGGTCGTTCAAATTCACCCTAATTATAGGTGCATTGGTCAGTAAGGCTGAGGACGCCTGTACCTGAGCCCTAGAAGTCATGATTGCGGCCAGAATGATCAAATTGTTTGCCTTTTAGTAAACCAGCCTTAGACGTCATGATTGTGGCTAGAACGATCTAATCATTTGCTTTTAATCCCCCCCCCGTACACTCCAGCACTAGTACACGAGCCCTGGACATCAAAATGTCTGTCAGGGCTCAGTTACTCCAACTTATGTAGGACTTGAGGGATTCAGAACACAATAAAACCGTAGTGTTGTAGATTTTAATAGAATAGTAGAGAATAGACCTGTGAGACATAGCGCGGCAACTTGTAATCTTGTGTCTAGTGATAGAATAATAGGAAAGCTAACTTCAAAGGCAATTAAAGGTTGTACCATCTGGCTCACCCTGTAACTCTTGTGCTGCCTTGTACTACTAGGTCTACTACCGAGAAGTTCTGCCTGCCCATAGATGACCACTACAAATGGTAGAGGTGGGCATGTTCAATGACCCAGAACCATATGCACCAAGAACCCCAGAATGACTAGGGTTGTGTGTGGCAGTCTTACCAACCCCAACAGCATACAGCTGGTCACAACCCCCTCCCCACCAAACTGGTAACCCCCTCCCCTCTGTAGACAGGGTACACCAAGTTTAGCATTTGTCTCTCCATAGAGATTTATAGAGATTCTAAACAGTAAATATCTTCTTCAAATACAGAATATATGATCCAAATGTACCATAACCCCGTGAGATGAAACCTTTAGTACATATACAGCAATTTCAGACCACAGAATTATCAGATAAAGCCTACAGAGATGTATTGGTGAATCCTAATTTTGTCTTATGCTAATCTTCCATAGAGCTCCAGGAGCTGAAATGTCTAATCTAATCATAAAACCCAAACTAAACATATATCACAAAAACAAGTTATCTACCATTAGTACATACATATGCTGATAACAATGCCTCAATATTGTGCCAAAATAGTCCATAGGAGAAGAACAGTGAACGAAAATAGAAATCAGGGCTCCCCTATCCCTTACACCGTGGCGACTCTGAACCATTGACTAGTCTACAAGTCTCACTAGTAGGACTTAGAGTCGCCGCGCTAATAACACTTTATTGGTCACCTCCTATTACTGCCGTCCCTAATGCCTATAACATATGTAGGACGCCCATCAGCTGGCCTTTGTACTCAGTGCTCCCTTGGCCGCACATTCATGTATGTGTACCTACTGAACCTTTGCATTAATCCATCATGTCCACTGGTCGTCATGATGCACCAATGAAGTGCTGGTGAGACTGCTCACCAGCACTTCATTGGAGCATCATGCCAACCCTACAGGTTTGATATATACACTCCCAGAGGGTCGTCATGATGCACCAATGAAGTGCTGCTGAGACATTAATGCATCAGCGGCCCTTAAAGGGTTAAATGACCAAGGATAGTTGTGCAGGTGGCAGGTATATGGTGCTGGGAGAGGCCTGTGGTCAGACAGAGAGGAGTTTGGTGTTCACTGGCACCACCCCAGCGACACAGCCACCACCACTGTTCAGAGGTGGGTGGGGTGGGGGGGGGGGGGTCAATAATCAATGCAGAGGATTATGAGGGAGCAGTGCTTTGTATTAGAACACAGGGCTATTCCTGTATGCTGGGCATCTGCGGTCTGTATAACTACCGCAGGCATAGGGCTCCACCCCCAACCCCTCTCCCCTTACTTCCTCCTGTGTCAAGGTCAGGTCACAGACAGGGAGAGGGAGGATTACAGAAATATAATCTTGTTATATCAAAGAGATTCTTATCCTAATCCCTTAATTGGAGGTGATTAGTGGATGTTTATTCTGCACTCTGTCTGTCTCAGTCTCATTTCACACTCTCTCCCACATATTCAGATAACCTGTCAGTGATAACATCTGCTGGGAGAGTGTGCTCATTCATGCACATCCAACAGTTTCCAACAGGTTGGCCAAGGTTTCCACCTGCCCCATATGTAGTGGGAGAGAAGCAGGAGTGGAATTAAGGGGTAGGTTTCCAGCCTACTATTCCTGTGGCCTCTGCCACCACTTCAGTGACCAGGATTCACCACTAATACCTACCACCACACTACTCTAATATTCCATTCTCACCCTGATATCATAAGCCATATTTCATTTGAAATATGGCAATAAACTGTCAAATTTGTCTGTTTTACTTACTTTCTGCAGGCCTTTGCTAGAGTTAGCGTGGAACCTTCTGCCATGGCTTTCATGCTGGCATCTGTACCTCCAAATGATCCCAGTTTACACAAGCCCTGTAGAAAAGATCAACTCTGTTATAGGTTTTTCATAATAAAGGATTCTAATTGGAAAACAAGTCAGAAACAAAAAGCACTCGAAAATTGGAAATAATTCTAAATGATAAATAAGTAGTCTTTTTCCCCATCTATTCATGAAAACGACTGCCAAGAAATTTTCATTTCGACTTTATAATCTACTCATTTATCCGAATACTCCCAATGTTAATTACACTGCTACTTATAAAGTCGCCATCATCTTTTTTACCCTTTCTTTTGCACACTCCCAGTTAACCAGCTGCCCTGCCCCTCAAAAATTAAAAGGGATAAAAGTGCAGCATAACACTTGGACATCGGGGCTGAAATCTGGACCAAGGCTGAACCTTTGCTGGTACCCTGCAGGTATTGAGGGCATATACCTGCAGGCCATGTTTGACGACATTTCCGCTCAGATGCTTGGGAAAATTTCACTTGAACTTCACTAGATGGCAGTTTGAAACCTGCAATCACAGTTTGTATTCCAAACATCTGTATATGAAAGACAGGTAAATCATTGGGGTGACAGGGTGCCCTCTTGGGAGTAAGTGTGAAAACAAGGGATGATTGACTGGTAATTTCTTAGGCATGGCCTGCCTGTATCCTGTCCCCAATATACAGGCAGGACGCCAGGCAAGGCTAAACCAAGCAAAATAAATTTAAAAAAATAAATTTCCTGTCCAGAGGCCTGGTGGATTTTTTTGTGAGAATGGGACATTTTTTTTCCTGAGTTCTGAAGAAAATTTTTTTTTTTCTCCCATCAGACAAGAAACTAATTTTCCAATCATAAAACCTTAAAACATAATGAGAAATTCATGCTGTCCCTGCTTATAATGTTCATGACAAAAAAAAGAAATTCTAAAAAATAAATTTTCCTCCCTCCCTCATGGGTCTGAAAAATCCCACCCTCTGGACCGGAAACGGACATATTTTTAAGGGTGGCCTTAGATTCACAAACAAATGCACAATGAAGTACTCACCACAAGTGCACGGACACGGATCTGGTCGTTCTGCGCCTGGTAAAGCTGTTTGAGAATGGGTGTGGCCTGTTTGATAACGCCTGAACACCGCTCCTTCTTAGACACCGAGTGCACCAGGGCCTCCACCGCATATTTCTATTTAAACAAGACAATATGCTGCTTAAAAACGGTACAATCTATGCGATTCCTTTGAAAGTTTCTTTTTAAAGAAATATGCATGAACATCCTGACTTTGAGATTATAGTTTTAGAATATGATCACCAATCGACAAATTTTTTTTGTAGATCTTCACTGGTTTCATGGATTGCTAGAAGTACATCTAAAATATTTTTGTATCAATATCAATCTAATTCACCTAATCTTTTTCACACAAATAGATCCAGCAGTTGAGGCATTTCGCAACTTTCAATATTGAGGTGGCCTGAATAGGAATAATTGAGACACTTACCACATGCACAACGTTACCGGAGTCCACCATAGCGACAATCATCTCCAGCATGCCGGGTCGACCAAGGATAGCATTACCTACTTCAAATGGACCCTGTCAATAAACCAATGAAGTCTTACAGTTGCATGATTATGTAACTATTATCATATAGCTACCATGGATTTTATCTATTTCTCACTTATTTCTCGAAACGTCTAGTTTATTCCACGATTTAATATACAAGTTATAATTCACATAAAAATCAAGGCTGTATCTTCAATAAAATAATAATAACTCAAACTTTCTGCTTGCCATTTTAAGCCAGATGTAATTCATATTACTGTGCGCTAAATCCCCTCACTGAAATAACATTCAAGCTCCGCAGAAAGAATGATCCTCCAAGGATGCAAGGGCCATTCCTTCTGCTTGGCTACTGATCATCAATCCTTAATATGCTTTCCCCCATTATCAAAAAGCAGCCAAGCAAAATGGGGAGATCCACACAGCCCTGTTGCTGACATGTTGACTTGTGTGACTAAAGATACTGACCTGTAATAGAGCTGCAAGGGCCATTACTGCTTCCAGCTTAGATTCCATTAAGTCGTCTCCCAGCATGTCTCTGTTGATAATAATGTAAATTGTTGAAAAATATCATAATTATGATGCATTTGTAAACATTCGTATGTACGACCAATACAAATACCGGAAGATCATTTACAATGACATTTGAACAATCCAAAGTAATTTGGCATTTGGCTTTTTTCGCTAGCTTTTCCGGAATATGTTATTGCATTATATTAATGGACTATTTACTCATATTTTGCGAACTGTGAGAAGAAAATCAATTTTGCCAAATGTCAGTTACAACCGCGTTGCACTGAGGCGACTCGCTGTTCCACCAATAGAATATTCTTTACAAAATTTACTTACGTAAAGAATCTTGTGACCGCCTCAACAAACAACTCTCGTTCCTTGTCGCTGATGAGATCCTCGTAGATCTTGGATAGCGCGAGAGACGCGTGCATGCGACTGTTGGATGAGGTCCGCAAGGTGTCATGTTCAGCTACTGTACCCGCTACCTCCAACAACGCCGTAACACCTGCCAGGGGTGGATAAAATACTAAGTAAGGACAATGTGATAGAGGAAAATCAAGGGCTGCTCCATTCCCACAGGATTGACCTTTTTAAAGCATATTGCTAAGAAATTTCCTCACAGTTATAAAGAGATGTTATGAATATAATATATCACATTACAAACCTTCATTGTCGATGAACTTGACTTGCCAGCCTACACCATTCCTTCGTGTGACTAGTTTGATGATAAGTTCCATGGCGTTGTCGCGTCCGTAAGCTGATACCTTCTTACTACCGAGCATGCCGATGATCCCTTTGAACATCTCGTCAATCTTAGGCATTACTTCTGCATCTGAAAACAAAAGGCAGTAAGGTTACATCTCTATTTATTAACATAACAGGGGTAGACATAATAACACTACTCTGGGGCGGGAGGGGGGGGGGGCAATAGCCTGGCTGCCAGCCTGTGAGTTTCTTAGTTTCCCCTTGAAATGGTTCCTCCGGCCCATAGAATTTAGACCACACACTGCTATGTACTGGACTGCTGACCTGGATGGCCTAAACCCCAAAATGTTGCAGACGCAGAACCAGTACCAGATAAGTCTGGTATTAAGAATCACACATGTATTAAAGAGTACTCAAACTTTACATCATTTTTCAAACATCCCAATAGTTTCTTTCTGAGATTTTTTCCTCACAATATACTGAACTTAAAAACTTCCATCCTCAGTTATCAGTATGATTATTGATCTATGTCTCACCTATACTGTCTGCCGTCCAAACCCATGGGCGCTCCTTGCTGTTAACGTCAGCCTTGCGCTTTTCCTCAAACTTCTCCTTAGATTTGCGGATGTTTTCTAGGTCGGCGACAAAAGTGATGAGGTTCTGGAGGAGGTGGGCTGCTGCTGTCGAGATCTCGTTATGGTCCAGCGCCATGTGCACTAAGACTTTCCGTAACGTCATCTGATCTAATATGGCCAGCGACTACAAAAATAATGGTAAGACCATGTAGATCTCCTTGAGTTTGGACGTAAAACCTTCTCATAACAATTTGACTTCAATGTTACTCTCCTAAATCAATAGCTGCCAGTTCAACTTTCAAAGTTCGATTTGGTAAGATGAAAGTTGGGCTTCAATCTAAAAGTCCTTGACATAAGATAATGTTTTTATTCTTGCAATAATTTCTTTTTGGAATAATCGCAAATATGTCAAAACATTAAGTGAAAGGTTTCCCAATTCCGTAAGTAGTGATTGGTGGATATACATGAAAAATATGTTTTACTGCAACCATATATCATAGGGACAAAACACATGTGTAAATGTTACTCCTTTACATGGAGAACATACAGATGAGGTTGGGTACGAGACCAATTTCTTTTTCTTACGGGTAGTGTTTATCCCCTCTCGTAAGACATCTTCTTCATATCAAATACAGAGCCTAAGTAAAACAGAAATTCCCAACATAAGACTCACCCGTTCCCTGCTGTTACTGGAGAGGCAGGCGAGGACCCTGAGAGCGGTCAATTGTATTTCTTTATCCTTGCTTGTATCCAAAAGGTGGATCAGTTTGGCCACCCCGTCACTTTGTGCGATCCTTTTTGCGCCAGCCTCCTCGCGGGCCAACACAATCAGATTGTTACATGCCTGTCTCCGTTTGTCCTCATCCTTCTGATTCTCGTCAAAGGCCAACTCGAACATTTGTGTAACCTTCGAATCAGTTGATCCTTGTTTCTTTAACTGTTGGACGATAACATTGAAAATGGAAGTATGTGATTCATTTCAGATAAGTTTCATGTGTATTTTGAGACAACAGAGAATCCATATAGCCACAGTAAGTTGTTTCGCAGTATGAGATATTTTAAGAGGAATTTTTGGCATCAGGTGACAAATATGAATTAATTGAATGTAAGTTTACAACAGGGATGTACCGGTAATTCAGGGTCACTGGGTGTATAAAAAGTCCTGAACTTACACACAATTCTGAATTAATTGGGAAACATAATTATTCACTGATCCTACTAAGTATTGAATTCTAAACCAATTTATAGAAATGTCCATCGGGGGGGGGGGGTCCTGATATCAGGAAAGTTTCTGAAAACCTGGATCTCTGTACAAAATTATATGATACTGTATACTCATTAACCACTTACCCGCTCTTGTACAATAGGGTTGAGTCGCTGTAGAATGGGTTGCACAGCACTGTTCTTGGGGTCAAGCCTGATGAGGGTGAAGGCATCTTTATAGGCTTCTTCATACTTCTCTAGGCCTTCAAAAGCCTGGCACCGCCTGAACAGAGCTTTGGGGTCATTGGGTGCAAGTTCCAGTGCTGAATGATGAAAAAATGAGTTTTATGAAAACATAGCCTAATTTGAAACAAGTTCATTTAAAAGCCAAGTATAATTTATGCCAGGCCTTCCAACAATAGAATGCAGCCTCCACCAATATAATCTATACAAGAACCACAATAGAATTAATTCATACTTAGGCAGCTAGCATCCATCGACATCCGATAAGCATCCATTTCCAATCTACAGGTTACCATCCAGAGATCACACAAATCCAGCTACTCACCCTTAGTTGTGTCGGTGACGGCGGAGTCATACTTGCTCTGTTTGAGGTATACGGCAGCCCGGTTCTTGAAGTAGACGCCGGTCTCAGGACCGCCATTTGGATTTAGCTCTAGTGCCTTTGTGTAGCTGGAGAGCGCCTCCTCATAACGACCGGCCTTAAAGTGGGCGTTACCTTCCTCCTTCTGTTTACTAGCCTCCGACATCTGACAATCAACAAGCCAGTGTTGCCTAAAACTTTTTCTTGACGCAGGCCAAAGTGGCAAAGAGTTATCTTTCAACATTCAACAATGCATATTGTAAAAAAAAAACAAAAAAAAAACAACTTTCAACACTGGCTGGTGTTTTTCTTCTGATATCAAATCAAATTCTAGTTTACTGTGGTAACGCCCATACAAGTCATACAATGGCAGATAAACTTCAGGTAAGGTAAGATTGCTCATCTTCTATTTGTCATTGGTACCCTATGTGTACCGGTGCCTCTTGATTGAAAAAGTTAACAATCCTGCAGTGTCTGAGGTAAATTCTAGTTTAGGTAAAACCTTGAGGGCCTCGCAATTCAACAATAAAAGGATCATGCTATCCTCAGTCAGAGAAAATAAATCACTTTCAACATGCTTTTAATCATACATCTGCCTGCCATCACAGTGGGTTTCTGGGCTTATATATTGCAAAGTGGGGGTGCATATATGTAGTAAGAATGAGAGAATAGGCCCTCTGAATGTCATAGAATACACATCAAATTGTCTGCATGCATGGAGCTCTTCTAGAATCAATTTCTATCTCAACCTCTATCTCAAGCTCTATTGGAACCTGTGAAAAGTCAAAGTTGGCCCAACAACTGTCTTTAAGTGCATGACAATATACTTTTGGTACATTTTACCACCTAGTGCCATCATGCACAACATAAATAGAAATACAAAATATTTTCATCGGACACACCATGCTTAATGAAAGATATGATAGATATTTTCGCTCATGACTAAAGTTTATGGGCAGAGTCAATCATAACAGTCCACACTTCTAATTGCACAGGCATAATCTTGTTGGTTACCTTCCCCTCGCCTGATATCAGTTCTGACTCTGACGTAATCTCTGACGTATTGACTGACGTGACGTCATTGTTCTCTTCAATCACACTGACAACAACCATGGTGGTCCTGTTGTGTTTCGTCCTTTGTTGATTTTAATATAAGTAGTTTTTCCCCTGTGTATAAACAATTGTGTACATATAATATATAGGGGATTGAAATCTTGGTCAGAAAAGGCTGGCCAGCCTAAAGCAGAAAACATACTGGATGAATCGACGTACTTATTTAGAGTTTAATTACATATTTTGGACCCCAAAATTTTGTCAAAAATAGGGGGTGGGCCCCCTCCTTTTGGGCCGCCCCCCTCCTTTTACAGATCCTGGATCCGCCACTGTGAACCCAGCGCTGGACTTTGTAAAATTTCCACTAATAAAAATAATTTAATTTTAAGTTTCCATTTTACTATGCTTTTCTGTACAGAACCTGTGCATTATATCTAGTGTCTAGATGCCATCCCTTTGTAATATTTACTAATGTCACTGCCGATTCATATTAAGGTGCAGGAATGGCTTAGCCTTAGTCTTAGATACACCACGCCTTATAAGTTATATGCCAGGTCCTGTGGTATAGCAACTACTCGGGAGGATGTGTGTACGCAGACATGATCCATCCATCTCGCCTTTTTCCTCCGAGAAAGTGGCCAGCCATATATATTGTATTCCTTAATACATTTCGAGAACCAGCAGCATATTGAAACTTTGGCAACGCATTGGCTGGGAACAGTGACTGACATGTTGATTTCAATGCGAGACGGGCACTGATTATAGCACGCTACGTGACCCGGTAGAGCTCTATTCTACCTGCTTCAAATGTATTACCGCCTAAGGTAGGCACTGACCTATCTGCTGTGTGCGGGTCTGCCAGTGCAGGTGTGAAAACTGTGATCATGCACAGCTGTAACCTCACTTGTTTTTCCAAATTGATTTTGAAGCTATTCATAGGAGTATCAGGACAACCATGCATATGTTTTAATTTAAGATCAGGTACAGAGAACAAAACCATTCTCCACACTTAAGTTGAACCAATATTTCAAAAGCATTTTATGATATGAAGATGGCATAGCACATAAAAAATAATGGTTTGCATGCGTTCTCTGGTTAAAAATGGTCTAGAAAATGTTTAGATTTATTTTTTTTCTAAAGCGCCCACAGATGTTTGACAGACAGCCCCAAAATTTTGATGTGTGGTTGACTCAGAGACTTGCTTCCCAATGTTAGGGAGTTTCCTGTTTTCCAATACTCTATATTTCCTTGGATGGATGGACACGACAACATATATACACTTTGCCCAAGTCGCTGACAATCGCTGACAATTGGGGCGGTTTATTAAACTTTAAACCTAATAGACAATGTCAGAAACAAAAAGAAAATTTTTTATGACCAAATGTCCATGGAGTCCATGACTCAGTCCCTTTGTTCAGCCTCAGTGCAGTGCCACCTGGTGTGGCAGCACAGAACCACCTGACCCAGGTGGTGGGGAGGTCCATCTAGTGGGGGAAATATACCCCTATATCTACCCCGTTCCTTTGTACATATAGTAGTCATCTCATGCATTCTATCTGTTGTGCAATGAATAGGTAATAAAAAGAAGGGGATATCCTTTTTGAATGAAGTCTTTATGTCAATTCAAAAGGAAATTATGACTGTTCAAAGCTCTCAGAGAGGACCCTACAATTCTGTGGTGATTCTTGTCGACTGCTAAAATGGGGGGGGGGGGGGGAATTTGGATCTAAGTAAACAATTTTGAATTATTTTACAGAGATAATATGCATCAATATCCATAATCTTAGGCATAATTTTTCATCTCAAAAAAGAAAATCATAAAAAATAGTGATATAACTGAACTACATTCTCCTGTATTCAACTTGCTTGATCACAAATTTGGATCCTACTTTAATAAACTCTTAACTATGGCAGAATTATGAGTTCGATTTGACATTTTTAACCAGTCATAATTTCCCTTTAAATTGACATAAAGACTTCATTTAAAAGGCAAATCCACTTCTTTTTATTAGCTCTATCCATTTCTAAATAGATAAACTCAAAAGAATAAAGTTTTGAATAATAGGTAAGTGCCTACCTAAGGCAACAACTGAATTAACCTACCGGTAGGAAATGGGTAGTGAATACCGGATAATGAAAGACAACAAGCTGTGCTGACTTGCTGAAATTTTTCCATCAATTTATAATTAATATGGTGCATCATAATTATATACCGGTACCAGTTAGAGTTACAACTTACACTTGAAGTTACAGTGTCAGTAACATGACTGGGTAATCTACATGTCATATGATACCGGTATGCTAAACGATCTGGACTACCGTATTCTCCCGCGTAGAAGACGGACTGCGCGTATAGGACGCACCCCAAACTCAGCAGAGGCATTTTCGCGTATAAGACGCACCTCTTAGGTACCAATTTTGTAAATTCAGTACTGTTCTATAGTAAAATTACCCCTCGTATAAGACGCACCCCCAACTTGAAAAAATCCTATAAGACGCACCAGGGATTTGTTTGGCGTAGAGGACGCGTCTTATACGCGGGAGTTTACGGTAGTAGTAGTAGTACTGATGCATGCACTCACCCACAGCAGAGATGCACCTGTTTTTATCTGGCTTGGTCCAGGAAGTAGCTCAGTGTCTGCGACTGAGTGAGAGGGACTGAGACCATGGACTCTATCAGAGTCTCTGATGGAATGAGAATATGCTACCGGGTACCCCACTCCTCAACTTCAAGTCCTTCAACTTGACTCAAGTCTCAAGTCTCAAGACTTGCAACTAACCAGGTTCCGGGTCTATAATGCTAAAGCATCTCAGGATTACATCAGCTGGCATTTCTAGGAGTTTCTAGGCAACAGGTTCACCAGGAAGATGCCAGAAGAATCTAGAATTTTGCACCTCCCCTCTCCTGTCTCCAGTCCACAAAGCACGCCTTGCCGGGATCTCCCCCTCGCGGACCCGGGGGGCTATTTTTAGCCCCGCCCAACTCATTTCAACTCTTCCCGCGAGCTATGTACGGCACCTTCTGGTAATAAGATATACGTAGTTATATTCCTGGATGGGATTCCTACCCTCCAGTATGATTTTAAGTTACTTTGAACAATAGATCAACTTAAAAACTGAAATATTTTCCGAGCACGCTTACCTTCCTTGTGTATTTACATGGAGGCTACCATCTTGTGATGTTACAGTCTTCCGTACAGGAGAGTTCCCGGAGGGGAATTCAATAGGCGGCACGCCCAGCCATCGGCGCGCGCCCGGACCTGAACGTGCTCGCACTCCAGCTAGAGAGGAGGTGCGCCTGTGGCGCCCGCCGCGTGGCTGGCGTGCGGCTAATGAATACCGTGCAGGTCTTGACCTTCAAGCGTAGGCTCAGTGCACGGCTGGTTCAAAGTAGGGAGCGGGATTAGCGCTTGAAGAGCGATGCTGACCGGGTAACATGCCCAAATATGGGCCATATCACGGATCAGCTAAAAATAGGCAGGATCCCGCGCGTGACGGACGGTACGCTCAAGCAGGCAGTCTGCAAGGCTAGAGCCTAGAGGGGCTGGGGATGGGAAGGGTGAGTGGGGCCGGGGGTGGTGGGGGGGGGGGGGGGGTAGGCCCTATAGATAGGGTAAAATTGGGTAGTATCGCGCATCTTGTTGTATCACGCACCTGCAGTTAAATAGATCTAGTTTTCATAATATTGAAGCTTTTTCAAAAATTCTTTTTACATTGTCATCCAACGCTATATATCCCCATATTTCAATGCAGTTTCGTTAATTTAGCCATACCAAGTACTACACAGGAATTATATAAACAAAAAGGTGTCAAACTCAGTATTTCTAGTGCTTCTTTTATTAGTAAATTTCCATTAGAACCAATAGTAACTTCAATAAGGCTAATATCGCGCACATATCATTGTAATATCGCGCACATGATCAAGGATATAAAGTAAAAACTTATAACCCAGATAAGATGGAGAAAATGTGTCGAGGGGTGGTGTTTTTTTGTTTTTTTTTTGGGGGGGAGGGGTAAAAAAAAAATCAGATCCGTCTTCGGGCGGGGGAGGGGGAAACAAATTTCACCCTTTCTTAGTGAAATAGCCCACGCATTGCTAGAGCACGAAACAATCTATAGCACAAAGGGGGATGGGGGGGGGGGATTTCTAACTGCTCTGAAAATCCACCACCCCTCCCCTGACCCTGTTGTTAACAACAGGCTGGGCCTGGTGGGTTTGCGCACCGACACACGAAAAAAAATTCTGCCCCCCCCCCCTCTCAAGTTGTCAAAATATTTTTGACCCCTCATGTGCAAATGCACCCTTTTATTAAACCTATGGTAACGCACAGGCTTTTCCCTGAAAACAGGTGAAATTATTTTGAGCCTCCCTGGTCAAGGACAAGGGGTTGAAAAAATTCCTTGTCAAAAATGATCACTCCCTAATTAGTCTTACACAGAAATTTGTTAAGGCCCCCTCAACAGCAGTCACAATCGTTTGTGCCCCCTTGCACCATGCAGATGTGCAGAGAATTTTCACTCCCCTCTTTGATCAATAGTAGTGCGCAGGCTTTATTGCCAAGGGTAATTTTTTTTACACCCCTCCCTCAAGAGGGGTTAAAATTGTTTATGCCCCTCAGGAGAGAACACTCGCCTAGGCCTATCAATGGGGGGGGGGGATTAAACTTTGACCTATCCTGAGGGGGATGTGTAAAAACCTTTGACCCATCTTGGGGGAGGGGTAAAAAAAAAAGCCTGCGCTCTAAGAGGGACATGTCTATCTTCCACTCCTGTGGCCCGGGGTGCTTTCTTTGCTATTATTGGGATTAGAAAATTCTCGGGAGCAGAACCCTGGTTGCTAGGAACCTGGCAAAGGGTCAAATTATATAGGCAATGTACATGTACTAGAAAAAAGTAGCCTTTGGGATTAGAAAATAATGCATCAAGTATGGGATGCTGTGATGCAAATTTTGAATATCTTTCTGATTTTGGAATGCATTTTGCTATACAATGCCTACATCTTTTCTGAGAAGCATTTTAACACCTTTTTCTAGCACATTTTCTATTTAATTTAACACTTCATGAGTCCCCTTATTAGTATGGAGATAAGCCTGATAAGGGCTGCGCTGGTCACTATGACGTCACTGATGCTCCTTGGAATAGTGCATCAAGTATCTGATGAAAATTTAAAAAAATCTTTCAGATTTTGGAATACATTTGCTGTACAATGCCTAGATCTTTTCTGATAAGTATTTTAACACATTTTTCTAGTTTAACCATTCATGAGTCCTCCTTATTATTATGGAGATAAGCTTGATAAGGGCCACGCTGGTTGCTATGACGTCACTGCTGTTCCCAAGAGCCTGGATCCAATGAAGCAAGTTTATATGTACCTGTATGGTCTATTAGAAATGTATGCATTTCTTTAGAAATGCATGAATTGTCCTCTATGTCTATTCAACTATAACAGTCCAATCCCATAATAAACCAGCCCAATACAATCCCCATTCCGTCATGAACTCTTCCACTCCGTCATACCATATTGTTTGGTACCTTGTTCCTGGTTAAGACCCACTTCCAGGGACATGCTGGTCCCATATCTCATTAGTGTGTGTCGCCGGAACCAGCTCCAGACCTATAGACTTCACGATCTCATGGATGCACCTACCTATTAAGGATGTCATCAATATACGCAAAATTTCAAAATATCGGCAATACTGCAATGTTGAAGTATCGACAATACTAGAAAATATACTTCTTCGGTGCTTCTTTTGGAGAAAAAAAATTCACATCGATAAATAATTTAAGCTTGACACTCCTTAACCTTACCTGCTTCCATACGTAAGTGTGAGGAACACTCTTACGTCCCTTTTCCATTTTCCTATAAAGAAAATAAAGGGGATTTGGGGGTGTAGCGATTCTTTGGTTAAAAGATAAAAATGCTGGCATAGGTTCCCGGGCATAGGTCTGGGATAGTCAATTCATAGATAATCTTCCTGGATAATCTTACATTTGAAGTTTATGCTACGTACAGTTCACTCCAATACTTTACTAGAAATAGGCGATGAATCTCATTTAAAATTAACTATTTTCTTATAAAATAATTATGTGTAACAGAAATTCTAACATTGGAGGGTTAATATTATGCAAGATACGGAAACAAAGAAATTCTGCCCCATAGCTTTTTTTCCATGGTACAGCATGTCTGAACAGTTGACACATAATTGCCCCCCCCCCCCATTACAAATTTCAAGCTTAAGAAATTATCCAGCTTTAATACCAGCCCTCGCAATAAATCCTAATGTTGACACCAAAATCGTGATTATTGTCACGATTATCGCCATCGGGGAAAAAGTGGATGTCAATGACATACCCAGCACATTTTTTTAACAAAATTCTATCAGCCCTACCCGTATATCAGGCAAACAATATGGTCCATTTTGGGTATAAAAAAAAGTGTGCGCGGTGTCCAAAAACCAAGTCAAAGTCTATTACACATTTCCAGCAACAATCTATTACATAAAATCCGTCTTTTAACAACCCCCTTTCCAGCCTTTACACAATTTGATTCTACATGTATACACACAAAAAAACTAAGCTGGTCAAAAAGACTCATGAAGCAGAGTCAACTCGAGATTACTCAGTTATAAGAACATTTGACTCAGGTAATATAGTGAGCAAACCACCGTTTACTCTTGTACTAGGATTGACTCTGATGCATGCAAGTATGAGTCAAATAGATTTTACTATGGGTGTGGACCACTAAAATTGACATGGTGACATGGGCTATTTTAGGCTTAGTGACATGGGACATAAACAATTTCTTAAAATTGACATGGTGACATGAACAATTTCTTAAAATCGACATGGTGACATGACCATTTCTTAAAATTGACATGGGGACATGGCCATTTTTTAAAATCGACATGTGACATCGGGGACCCCCCATCCACACCCCCTTTACTCTGTCACCAGTTGAGTCAATTCCGACCTAGCGTGATACATTATTGGCCAATGAGAAAATTCCTGTCATTCACTGCAGACT
This sequence comes from Acholoe squamosa, assembly GCA_949317995.1. Lineage (NCBI taxonomy): Eukaryota > Metazoa > Annelida > Polychaeta > Phyllodocida > Polynoidae > Acholoe > Acholoe squamosa. The sequence goes on from OX439049.1 coordinate 41,970,541, forward strand.
TTTTAATTTGCATTACGTAACACCTGGTACCCATCAGCTCGCTGTTATTAGTCCTTTTCTCGCAAGGTATCAGCTTCAGCAGGGGTCGGCCCACTAAGGAATCCGCTAATCCGGAATTGTTTTTTGACTCAGATAATGAGTCAATCTAATATGACTCAGATAGCCTCAGATCAATCCCTGACCTTGAAACTCAAGACCCTAACGTCGAAATACAAGCTATAGAATTTGACAAGCCCACCTACAAATCCTTGATCATTTTAAATACTTATCGTCCGCCAAATAAAGATATCGACTTATTCATTGAAAAATTAGGAACTACAATTAGATTGATAGACAGGGATAAGTATGAGATATGGGTGGTTGGAGACTTCAATATCAATATCAGGGACAGGAACTCTGATGGCTCAAAAAAGCTCTTTGACTTGTGCAGGGAACATAGCTTGCGTCGCATGATTAGAGATATAACCCGTCCCAATGAGTCTGAAACCGGAGGAACCTGCATAGACAATATTATCACTAATTGTGATATTGTAAGCTCACATGGGGTACTGAACTGCATGGTGGCTGACCATTATGCCATATATGCATGTCGTAAGAAGCCCAGAGAGAAGAATTGCTCAACATGTTTTACTGGACGCTCATATAAAAATTACGACAAATTAGACTTTTATGAATACTTACAGGACCTAGACTGGTCTGCATTTGATGAGTCAGTTCATCCTGATTTCCAATGGAATTTCCTCTATGAAAGCATCATTGAATATTTGGATTGCAGCTGCCCTGTCAGAACCTTCAAAATTAAGAAGGAAGCTAAGCCTTGGGTATCCAGAGAAGCCATTGAATTAATTAATGAGCGACATCAATTACTGCAAGAATTAAAACAATCTAACGACAGAGCTATCCTTAAGCGCGTACGCACCCTACGTAATAGGAATCATAGGCAGCTATTGAATTCCCAAAGTCAATTTGTTCTGGATCTATTAGAAGAAAGTAAAAATGATCCACACCGCTTCTGGAGAGAGGTAAATGAGTTAGTAAATCCTGTCAGCAAAAACCTAACCATACAACTTGAAAATGAGATAACGGGCCAGATTATTCCAGTAGAGGAAACAGCCGCCTACATAAATGATTACTTCGCCAACATAGGGCAGAATTTGTTTAGTAAAATACCCAATGCCGAGCTAATTTATGACAATCCTGAATTTGATAATGATGATCAACCCTTTGATATTGATGAACTTATAAACCCTGACACAGTGCTAGATCTAGTGAGGAAAATAAACATTGATAAATCAAGCGGTGTTACCGGAATCAATAGCATGGTCTTGAAAGATGCTCTACTACTCATGGTTGACAAATTGATACACATATTTAGGTGCTCTGTAGAAAAGGGTATTTTTCCGGCCTCATGGTCTTGTGGCACCTTAGTGCCCATACCCAAGAAAGGTAATCTGAAATCCATAAAGAACTGGAGACCGATCACCCTACTGCCCCTTCCGGGTAAATTATTAGAAAAATTAATCCACAAAACTCTTTCTAAACACCTAGAAGACAACAATATTCTGTCAACAAACCAATACGGGTTTAGGTCCGGCCGAGGCACTAGTGATGCAGTATTCACTGTCATAAAGGACTTGTTTGAAGCACGAGATGAAGGGAAAATAACTGTCTGTTGCCTTCTTGATTTCTGTAAGGCCTTTGACTGTGTACACCACCCAACCCTCATCCAGAAAATCTGTAATCTAAACATTCATAAATATCTGAAAAAATGGTTAACAGACTATCTGGCTCACAGAGCACATGAAACAGTAGCCAATAATATGCGTTCTAACTGCGCCACTGTTAATTTTGGAGTGCCTCAGGGGTCGATATTAGGCCCTTTGTTGTTTGTGTTGTTTATTAATGGGATATGTGAAAGAATTATGAATGGTAAATGTGTGATGTATGCAGACGATATTGTAATATATGTATCAGACAAAGACGCTCATATTGCAATCCAAAAGCTTCAATCAGATATTGATGGTATCAATGAATGGTGCCGAACCAATTACATGACAGTAAACACCCAAAAAAGCATGTGCATGTACTTCGCACCGGGTAATAAGCTGGGAATACTCCCTCCCTTGGAAATTTTTCTTAATGGTAACTTACTACCCATTTGTGAAACCTATTCATATCTTGGTGTGGAACTTGACTCTAAGTTGTCTATTAATTCCCATCTATCCAAGGTAAAGAAGAGCCTAGGCAACAAGCTTTATAAGTTATGCAAGCTAAGGAGATGTATGTCAGTCAATATTAGCTTAAGAATTTATAAAGTAATGATGGTACCCATGGTTGAGTATTGCTCATTTTATACTAGTTGCTGTAACCTGGGTGAATTAAACAAACTACAGCGAATGCAAAACCAAGCTCTCAGAGTATGTCAAAATAGAAGGGTGCGTGAGATCAGTATACAACGACTTCATGAAGTTTGTAGAATTGAAACCTTAGATATTCGTAGAAAAAAGCAGCTGCTGTGCATTATGTGGAAAAAGGCGAATAGGGGAGAGGCATTACAGCAGGCGGAGGTAAGAACCAGAGGGGATCGCAAGATCCGCTTCGCAAAGAGACGTGCCAAAAGTGCTTTTTATGAAAGATGCCCTTACTACAGAGGAGTCACCCTCTGGGACACACTATCTGTAGGAAATCAAAGGCTTCCGACTTTAAAGAGATTTAAATCGGCCATCAACAAAATCGTCTGGTAATTGCACTGCCTGATGGTTGCCTAGTCTACTATGACCCTTTTTGCTTAAAACCGGCTTATTGGATGATTATATTTGTAATTCAACCAATGGCATCGAATTATAATTTATGTTTCACATATGATTCACACTCATACGCACATACATTGTACTAGACACCAAAAGATTGAACAGCTGTTGTAATTCAACTTTCGGTGCACGGAAAAACGTTCTCCTCAGAACGACTACACTATGAATAAATAATAATAATAAATAGCCTTATTCCCGCCATAACTGGCATAAGGTCACGTGGGGACGCCATATGGACCATGGACCAACTGAATCCCAAGTGTCTTGCAGTTTTCACCCTGCACCTAAAAGTCCCTTTTATGCACCTAAGTGTCTGCTACTTAATTGTCCTTGCACCCTACATGTCTAAAGTACCTGTTATCATATAAGATACAATGGGGACGCTGAAATGTGTACATGGTTAAGTGGTCATTAGTTTGAGGGGGTAGGGATTAGAGACCCCTACTGAGGGGGGCTCTGTTGAAGGGGCCGTAAAAAATGTACCCTCTTTTTAGCAAAAACGACTACACGCTAGTATAGATCGAAGAGGGGCACGAAAAATTCTCTGCACCTCCGGGGGGGGGGGGGGCGTGTTGCAAAATTTTTTACTGTCATCCAGGGGGGCGGGTGTAAATAACATTCGCGTGTCCGCGCGAAAACTGCCACCCCCCCCAGTTGATAAATACTGACCACTCCTCAAGGGTCCCATACATCATTACTGCTTCATGTCCATTGGTCTTGATAATGCATGGATGAGGGAAGGACTGGAAAGTCTAGTTGTCATTGCATTATTTATATAGCATGCCAGCTCTAAAACCCATAGTCCACTTGGCTTCTATTGTACAAATAAGCCATCATTCGAGGTATCAGCCAGCACAAGGCCCAAGGAGCTATGCCGGTATATTTATTTATGTCAAGAGCTTTGCAATGATACCATGTTTATTATGGTTTATTGAGTATTTAATCAATACAGGTCCTATTGTAAAAAAATAAAGAATTAAAAGTAGCTCAAAATACATGAAAATAAAAGTGTGTAATCTAGCCATGTGAAAAGAAAAAAGAAAATACAGAAAATTCACTAAATAGGCATGGGCCCGAGCCATGTCTGAGTGATCTAAGATCATGGTTTTTCTGGCCCTGTCTATGGAACTAGGCAAATGGAATAACAGTTGATATCTTTTGAAAAGCGTAGGGGATGTTTCAAGTACCACTTTTCTCCCTCAATAGATACACCTCTATTCTATACCTTCTTAACATCAGCAAACCCAATAATTAATAGATGTCTTCTGCTCTGTAAGGGATAATGGACCAGGAAGGAACCCCCCTCCCCCCTTCTAGGAATATGGGGATATGCAATCAGAAGCAAGCACAGACTACCCACTTGGCAAAAAAACGTGTTTTTAACGTTTGCAAACGTTTTTATCTGGTTTGGGTAAAAAACGTTTAAAAAAAAATGTTATTTTGACGTTGAAAAAAACGTTTTTCAACCAATTTCAACCAAATAAAACGTTTTTTATTTACGTTTCTTTTACGTTTTTTTAACCTGATATAAAAACATTTTTATAAAAACGTCAAAATACCATGTAAAAACGTTATTTTGACTTTGAAAAAAAAAACGTTTTGCAAGCTTAGGAACCAAAATAAAACGTTTTTTGACATCAAAAAAACGTTTTTCTGCCAAGTGGGTACTAATCACTGGTGAACAGCATTTATCTATGTCAGAATGGGTGTCCAGATGGATAGGTGTTATATCACGAGGAAGCATAGGGGGTGTGTACAAATGACGTCATGCATTTTTGGACCATTTTTGACCCCCCCTCCCCCCCTTGTCATGTTTCGTCATACGACACTTGACCCCCCCTCAGCATGACGTCATGCAGAGAGATACCCCCCCCCCAAAGTGCATGAATAGTAAAGGCCTATAGGCTATAAACAAATTAAGATGGTTCAAAGGGACATATAGTGGGTGTGGATTGGCAATAAAGGGTAACATGCATACAAAGTGAAAAAAGAACTAGCACTGATCCACAAATGAACAGAGAAACATGCCAAACACTGTCAGCTCATATAATGTATGGGTCCCTATATGCAGGATGTCCCATTTCCGTGCCTTATAGTTATACACAGAGTACTATGGTAGTGATCATACACAAGTATTTCCTGTCACAAAAGGGCTTAAAAACTGTCTAGATCAATAGTCCAATACAGTTAATAGTCTGCCTTCTTTACAGTGAAAGTTGTACACTTGTCAGCGAAGAGAAAATCAAGAACAGTTATTATTAAGGATCATATAGTTCAAGAGCTTGAATGTATTGATATATTGAATGTATTGATTTAATCTGTAACTTGAACCATATACAAGTGTACTAGAAATATGTTTCAGGGAGAATACTCTGAATTTAGTGAGTGGCCTAATAGAAAAAGAAAACTCAGAAAGCATCACAAATTCTCAGGAGACCATCGATTGCAATCATTTTTCCAATTTGTGATCTTACAAAGCAATCGAGTCACCTCACCATTTTACTGTAGAATCTGCAAATAAGGTGAGTCCGATAGAGTTCCATTCAGACAAAGATGTGGAGAGTAAGTTTAGGGGGGGGGGTCCCCTTTACATCTCCCCAAGCATCCCCTCAATGAAAATAGCAACAGGGTGGTGGAGAGCTCCAGGGGAGTGTTCGTTATTTATCAACAGTGGGACTCCGGCAGGGGGTAGATTGGGGGAGGAGCAAAATAATTTTAACACCTCAAGGAGGGGGGGGGATATCACACCTTTTCAAAAAGAAGCCTGTGGATTATTATGGATGCTGCCCTGAGGCAACAGCAGCAGTTCAGGGGTATTTTAGATGCATCATTTTAGATCCTGAGGGCAGCAGTGGCCCTTTTCAAAAAGGGTTAAATTGGTATAGGTAGGATAGAGTAATAATGCTCCCTTATAGTGGTCTGGACATCACCTTGATTTTACACTGACATTGATGGCAGTGACACTCATTGAGTGAGATGTCTGAGGAATGCATGCATGTAGGGCCTATAGGTAATAAATTTATGTCAGATGAATGCATTAAACTTCCCTACCTTTACATATCATTTTACAACAGTTTTTGTTCTTGTCAAAACCAAAGCATATTGTGATTTCTTGATGACATGATGTCATGCAGCCCATGACCGCCCCCTTCCCCCCTTGTCATGCTTGGTCATGGCAAGTGGGACCCCCCCTCCCCCCCCCCTCCTGCATGACGTCATTTGTACACAGCCCCATATGAGAGTCATATTTTATGGATTACACCATAGATAGAGATGCTGAATGGTTCTCATGCATGCAATGGTGCACCTAAACAAAAGTCCTATCCCGAGAGTCCGCTTGGCCTCTGTCGTCAGCAGATGCTATAACAGGCATAATATATGTGTATATGTGAGAAATGCATACAATATGATATCTCAACAATATATCAATCAATCGCTTTCTTTATTAGCCTCTTGAATTTTTTTAGGTTTAAGGCTTTTTGAACTCGTTCTGGCAAATAAGTCCCACATTAACATACCCCTATAAAGTGGGATTTTCTATATGATTCACAGTTGGGTCTAGCAATTTTCAACTTAAGGCGTGTACTACCGTAAGTTCGCTCATATAAGCCACACCCCTCGTATAAGCCGCACCATAACTTTAGGAGAATGTTATAACCTGCTCATGAAGCCTGAAAATTGGAGGTTTAGTACTGTTCTATAGTAATAGATACTCCTGTATAAGTCTCACCCAGACTTTGGGCCAATCCTATAAGCCTGATTCTGATTTGGATTCTGGTATAAGCCGTGGCTTATATGAGAGAATTTACAGTACTCCACAAGTTCCTCACAGCAACCACTAGATTAGCTTCATCTCTAGTTACTTTATAAATTAGACTCATCAAGGCACCGTTTCGTAGGTATTCAAATCCACATGTGTCATGTAAGTAGGTAACATGTACATCAGGGGGGGGGGATCTTATACACAGACTCAACCTTAAAAAGTTGTTTCGGTGGGTTTGTGAGTGATTAACAATAGTAACTAGACCACTATCTAAGATAAAATGACAGTATTCCATAATTGGGAGAACCATTTGCCTATAAATTATAATCTTTAGTGTTACATCCTTATTTATATATTTACGGATCTTACACAATTGTAAATATTTCACATGTACATTGTGGTCCACCTTTTAACAGTGGTCCTTAAGACTCAAATGTTTATTGGGAAAAAAAATTCATTACCAGGAAAATCAAGGCCAAAATCCAGCTCAGTCTGTACCAACAGCCTTAAATTTACTTTATTTCTGACAAAAAAAAAATCAATTTGCCCTTGACCCAAAACAACCTAATTCACGGGTATTCTCAATATAAACCACCAAAACTTCAACCTATGACCAATATTTCTCATAAATAAATATCCTAAAGCAAATAAAAATACACCCAAACATTTGGAGTTTCTCGGGCTGACATTTTAGAGAGTAACTCAGGTTTGGATGGTTGACATGATAACAATATTCATAGTTGGACAATGCTACTCTACAGTTATGTAATTTACCCCGAAAAGATTGCCAAGAAAAAAGATTAGAGGTCTACTCCACAATTTTTTGAAACAACCCCCTACAGGATCCGTCCGCATCCTTGATAAAAATAATGCCTGCAGTAATTTTAGATCCCTGTGCTTAAATGAGAAATTATGGCATGACTCTCAGCATAGACATTGGCACGATTAACTGGTTGAAAGTTTAGAGAGAATTAAAAATGTTTTCCCGGGTGCTAATTTGCCATAGGCTAAGTGAAAACTATAGCTGAGACACTGCAACCAAAGATACTATAGTAAAAGTGAACATCTAGGCCCAGTATCTTTAAAATTTGAACCATCTCAGAGGACGGGGGATAATACTGTAGGGGAATGGAACAATGGGAGCATGATACAATGAAAAGATAAAAGCTAGCAATATTAAATATGCCTATATATATATATATATATATATATATATATATATATATATATATATATATATATATATATATATATATTGACATGACTGTTACATTATTATTTTCTGAAAGTCATCGACATAGCTTTTCTGCAGATATATCATCAGGGCTACCATATTTGCCTACCTTGGCAACGAGAAAAGTATTATTTCTATTGCTATGACGTAAGTGAACGCTTAAAATGGGGTGTGGGCGAAAATGAGCACAATGTTATTTGTGTTGCGTGCTCAACAACCTTTGTCATGTCACAATAAGCCTTACCATGATAATAGTATTAGTTATGATAATTTAAACCTTTTACAACTCTTTATATTAGATAACAAACGAGCCTATCAACCTCACAAATCGTTGTATCACTCCACAGTATAGATCTGATCCATGATTCAAGTGAAATGTTTAAATTTCACAGTAGTTCTATATATTCAGATATTGCTGTAGAGATTCCATATAAGCACCTTGGCCTCATACTCATACATTGGAGTGTCCAGTACTAGACACCGTCCGTCATTAGGGACTGTACTCTCTGAATCCATAATAATACTTTTCTCGTCCTCTGAGATGGTTCAAATTTTAAAATTGTCTATTTCTTATGCAAGGACTATTCACTAATATCATTTTCCTCCTCTCTTACCTTTGGAAATAATCTTATTACTCTTCATGACTATCTCTTTTTTATATGGGATGGGAAAAAAAGATTATTTTACCTTTTTTGTACAGCTTACATCCTTTCCCCCAGTTAAATCATTTTCCCTAAATTTTTAGTAGTGCAAAAAAATATATATGCTATGAGGTAAAACTAGGGTGGGATATTTTAAGTACCTACTACCATGTTATGAATGTTCACTCAAGGGACCTCTCCTCTATTTTTTATATACCATATAGTAACAGTATATGTGGGTTCTGGCCATTAGTGCAGCACTGGATATCTGTAATAGCACTTTTCAAAGAATACATATCATTGTGTAATGATATGTATTCTATTGTAACGGTCAAGTATTCTGGGTTCGTGTTCACGTGTCTAATCCGGAAAGGACTACCAAACGACAATCTCCAGTACAGAAGAGGCAACAAGTTTTATTCAGGATCCTACGTACAATCAGACTAAAGGTTTCCGAATGCAAAGGTACCCGTATCAAAGGTATCCGTATCAGAGTATTCAGACTATCAGACAATGAGCTACCTATGTAAGTTCTCGGAGCCAGAGGAGGGGAAACACTCCTTCTACATACGGAACCCAAAAGGGTTCTCCCCTCGCCAGTCGCCGACCCGGCCTTATATGCAAGGCCACAGGGGTTGGGTGGCGACCTCTCGAGTCCAGGCCAAGAAGTCCGGGGAGCAGTGCTGCCACCACTCATCTGGCTTAGCCGACCTTAGACCCAAGTGTCCGCCCCGCTCGGGAACTGACCAACTCGTACCAAAGTCATCCTAAAACCGTGCCCCTACACTACCCCCACCAAGACTATGACAAGGTGCTACACAATTAGGGTAGTAACCTAAGTTATAGTATTAATACAAATGTTCAATAGGGCATACGGTTTAGCATACGAGTTGTCTGGCTCAACACCTGACAAAAGTTCTATAAAGTGTGTACCGAGTAATATAGTAACAATATACTGTAAGTGTCACACCAAGTCAGGTATAAAATACATTTTTACCAAACTCACACATAGCTTGACTATAGAATCTAATAACTCAACTGATATTGTACCATTGTATCCAAACTTAGAACATTATTGTCAAATATAGCATCAGAAAATATGTCAATAGGTAGGTATAAATTACTCTGAATAGCTATATTTAGGAATCCTGACTATAATGGTTACCTCTAGACCCTTTATTTTTAACAAAAATAATGTAATGTGTATATAATATATTCTTTTACATGAACACCTGTAGGGTCTTATAATATGCAATAAACCGACAAATGGTCATGAATTTTGAATTAAATACATCAATCTGGTCTTAACAATTGCCAGATTCCTGATAATCTTAAATGGTAAACTACCAGAGTAGTAGAATACCTTACAAGTGGTTTCAGAATGGTAGGTAAAATTCGTAAATGTAGATGACACGATGACAATAGGGAATACTATGAAAGTCTCTGATTTCAATGTCGTCCTGATCCATCCGGTCCTGAACTTGAGGTCTATAGTTTGTAGGTCCTTTTAGTGTTCCTAGCTCTGACTTTTAAAGTCCTGTAATAGTTCGTAATCAGGAGTTGTAGTCGTATTGTTCATGGAGGATCGAGTTGGTTGCAAACCGGTGGGGAATATTCGAATGTACTTGTAACTACCATTCATAGGATGCACCCGTATCCTGTGCGGTCCTATAGTCCTAAAACGCATGTATAGAAGAACTGATACAGAGTAACTCTGCATTCCCAACAGCTACCACAGATCCAAAGTCCGGACGTCTTTCGTCCCGGATTGTCGGTTCCTGATAACAGCACGGCTCAGCTGCACGTCCCATCATTCCAGGTAGGTATCCACATCATAACTTGCAGCACCACTTTATTCATAACAATATCGTATTAGCTTAACCCTCCGTATCATCTTTATCCTTAACCCCCACATCTTTTTCAAGCTCCAGACCATAATCTGAAATCTGTTCGTCCAACAATTCCTTGGCGTGCCTACGGGTCCCATCCCAAGCGGCCATGGGTATTCTGAAGGCCTCCATAAATCACATACTTAACAGATCGGTTTCCGACCTTGCCTTCGCAACTTCTGATTTCCAATAATCGTTGCTCTTATTTATTTTCTTCTCCCTAATTGCTAACTCCTTCATCTTAACCTCTTGTTTCTCATCCTTTTCCTTCTCTAACCGGGACAGCTCCAGACTCGGAACATGTTGGGTCAGTTGTACTACTGAAGATACTACATCGTTCAACAATGTATTCCTGAACCTTAAATGACTCATCCGTCATCTTATTCAGAGGGTATTCTGAGGCATCCTTAGTTTCAGGAGTTCTGACTGTGTACGAGCCACTATCTGATTCCGGACCAGAAGATTCCGACGGATGCTTCCGGCGTCTTGATCCTGAAATCACTACTGAACTTAACATTTCTCCAGACGTGGCACTCGTATCCTTATATCGTATGTCTTGTGAGGCATATCAAACGTCCCGAGGTGTTTTGAAATCGGAAGAGGTCGAAGGTGCTGGTACAGTTTCTCTCCTATTTCTTCCGTACTGGTCCAATGTCTGACTCTCCTTACCGGGTGTTCCCAGTGTAGGGAAGCAATGTTCCAATCTGGAAGTGGAGGGAACTGGTGAGGGACTCTCACTACGGATTCTTTCCAAAACACCAGAGAACCGAGCCGGGCTTGGCCTTTGGATACCCCGGAACTAAACTTTCCAACTGATTTTGTACACCATTGCTTTGCAGCTGTTGCTCCCTTAACATCCCGGTAAGCTACATCTCCTCTGTACTTTCTCATCTCTGCAAACTGATCCCCATCTATGTTTAACCGACCCGACCACATCTTAACTTCAAATGCGGCTTCGAATTTCGAATTCGAGTGTTTGGTGACCTGACAGAATTTCGTAACCTTAGATGTCAGACTTCCAAAGTTCTCAATCTTCCAACTGTCCAACTTAGCTATTAACCTCTGATGCAGTTCTAATACCTTCTCAACTGCCGAAAACACTCCCATCTGATGTGTTACTAGCTCACTCATCTGACACATTCTTATCCCGGAACACATGGCTCCTGTCTGACCTTTATCCATGTAACATAGATGTACCGGATGGTGGTGCATATGTTCCTCAACGATATGCCTAATGAATCTGATGTGAATAGAAAATCCGATCGGGATCCCCTTACAGTTCGTAAACGGACACTTATCATTGACCTTCTCTTCCCACATATCGATTGCCCATTTCAACTTACTGTAGGCGTCGAAGTCGTAGTACTTATCATTCCGATTGTCCAGAGTTTGTTCTACCCAATTGACATAGAACATATAGGTATTCTTATCTTTCCTAGTCATCTTCATCCATTCTTCCAAATCGTCCTCACCATTTGCATCTATCAGAGGAGGGCACACAAAATACTTCTTATTTCTCTTACATTCAAGCAGACTTTTCGGAACAAAATCTCTGAATCCCGACTTAACGTTGGCCTAGATTCTCTTCTCATCTATGGTCAGATTCGGATCATTATCGTACTGCTCCGGATGCTGGATATCGACGGTCCAATCCCAATCCGGATTCAATCCCGTATCCATCTTCTCATCTGTCTCTCCTTCCAGATTTCCTTCTGAAGCTTCCGATTTAGAGTCGGACACTGTGTCCTTGCTCTGATTTCCGGGCTTATCCCCCTCAGTCTTTTCCTTCTCTATTTTCTCTTTCTCAAGCTTTTTCTTATCCTCCTTCATCCTCTTTTTTAACAGATTCCTAGCTCTCTTGGTAACAGCCACCTTAAATTCTTCATCCGACAGATTCTTAGCGGCCCCATGGGTAGTCAGATTCCGTGCCAGCCTTAGCCTTGCCATGTCTGACTTATTTTCCTCATCCATTCTGATTGCTTCCAACTCACTCTTTTGTTTCAGAAGAACCTCATCCTGCTCCTCAATCTTACTTTTTAGTTCCTTATACCGAATTGACTCATTCTTAATCCATCTCTCTTCCTTCTGTAATTCGGTTTCCTCCAACTGGGAAAAAGATGGATCAAAAGGTATGGTCGAAGACCTCGTAGTCATACAACCTACAGGAGTTGCTTCCGCTATCAAGTCATCCAACTTCTTCGTATAAGTACTGCCTGGTCCACCGAGGTAGAATAAGGTACCAGAGGCCTCCCTATCCGGATGGGTACTATCCCAGCTCTTCTTAACCTTTTTGTGCCCAGAATTATTTAGACTTTTCACATTATTTCACAATTGTATCACCTTGTTGATAAGACCATGTGTTACTTTGGACTTCTCCTCTGATATGGGCTCTGTGGTACATTTTCCCAATACTCATAACCCAGTGAACAATGCTGAAGACTTTCTGTTAAGGACAGGGTATTTCTGGTCAGGTCTGGTAACCATAGTTACCAAAACCTTCCATTTGTTGTTGTTTTCTAGTATATGGTCTCTCTTGTGCTATATAATCATATATTATAGCCATAATCCCTACAATCCTGAGAGCTTAGAGAACTTGCAAAGCAAATTCTTCCTGCATGGGTACTGCCAATTAGGGAACATAATGTGTTAGTAACACTGCATGACATATCATTACTGATATGATCAGTTGTAGTACAATCTAATGGGAGTATGGGAAATTGTGTGTGTATGACCCATCATCATTTTGGTAATATGTCAGATGTTAGCTCCATGGATAAATCACAAAAAAATGACAGCTCATTTTCAGTTTTTGATTCCCTGTGCCTGGTATAAAAGAGATAGAGCCAAATGGATGGTTGTATCCTAACTAGGAAGTCATAAGCATTCCAAAGAGGGTCTAACTTTGCAAATTGGACCAGTAGAAGTTTCTGGGTGAAAATGCCATTCAATATACATGCATTTAAGCCCAAAACCGCGCTTAAATGCGCGCTTGGGCACCTAGGGGTTAATGGATTCACAGATCTGATAGAATATGGAGCATTTTGCCATCCCTGTAGCGATGTCCATATAATTCGTATAGCAGAGACTCGGGATCGTTAGACCCCCAGGAATCATGTCCCTGATCAGCCGACTCCATTTCTTATTTATCTTATGTGGCTTACTTAATTTCTCATCCCAAATCTTATTCCTATTGATCAGAATGGTATCACCATTAGGCCACCGGATAACTCCGGTCTCGAAATTCAGATATCCATGTTCGCTCTCGGGATCCAAGATGGCGGCAGCGGTTTCCCTAGCCTCCGCGCCTTTCCGAGATTATCCTTCCGAGCCGTTTCATCTTCCCGAGTAATGGGGTTCGTACTCCCATCATCGACATCTGAGGTGATATTCATCTCAATTCTTTCCGCATCCGTACTGGTGTTCTGACTTCTGATTCCTACAATCGTCTCAACTGCCGCTGCTTCTTCCAACAATCTCTTGTCTTCTGAATTGACCGGACTGACCTGGCCCTCCCCAACCTCCATCTTAACCTCCTCGGACAACATATTTTGCGCCATTACAACGTACAACAGAAACAAAAGTATCCACAGGCATGACAGTTTGTAGCCTAAATAGTTATCTTAACGAGTGTTCAGAGATTCTTACTTCTACACTATCTTATTCCACGAAAAGACGCTTCCCAAATCGCCTTAGGCACGTTGACACTGCCGGTCACCACGCTTGATTTGACAAGATGGCGGATCTTCTAGCGAGAACCCTAATTGCGCGGTCAAAGGTAATACCCGCTTACTTAACCTCGTTCCTGAATCTAGCTCAGGCCCCACACGTGCTCGCACGCTTGTAAACAGAACGATCTGTCAAAGTCGTATTACCACTGTCAACCTAATCTCTTCAGGAGTATCGGGCTTCCCTAGCCGACTTAAAAGGGTCTATATCTCTTCTTTCCTATCCCCTCAGGATGTGTGTGGTGCACATATGCGCTGGCACTGACACATTCCTCTGTTAAATTATCAACCTGTGAAGCACGGGATAGCCACTTAGTGCCGCTAAAGTGCTGTAAAACACAAACCAATCAATCAATCAATCTTCAGGAGTATCTATGGAGAGTATGTGTAGCCTTCTACTGACACGTCGGATATATCCGTCCATCACCCACGGGAACCATCAAGTCGCGGATAACAGAGTAGGTTAGAGCGATTCTGTTCACTCGGTACCGTATTCCTCTCGCTGTCAACACCGCCTCTATCATAACACATAACAATACATACATGTAACATAAAGACATCGTACAGGACAATACATAGTTGTGTTTCAGGATTCAATACTTCTTAGAACTTCGGATGGGGCTTTATTAGGTTACACCGCTTCTCTGTGCGATCCTAGCACTATGGCGTACGCCCTCCTTATCAGGTCTATTCTTAGTATTGGGCGACGTAGCTTGATTCCTGGAATCTGACCTAGCCATTCGGGTTCCAGGTTGCTTAGTCTTTCCAACTCCTGCCGAGACTTTCTTATTCTTAACATTTCCTCTATCTTTCTCATTAACCTCCACCACATTCTTCTTCCTACGTCTCCCTTTCGGGTACCTAGCAAAGGCATTTTCCTCGGCTTCTTCTTCTTCTTCTTTTCAGAATCCACAATTTCATCCGGAACGGTTTCCCCACCTTCGTCCACATCTTTCATATCGGTCAACTGTTCCAACTCTGGTAGATCCACAAACTCAGGTAATTCTCTAACATCCGGACCCACTCCGTACATTTCCTCTGCTAGTTTTCTACCCCTATAGGGTCGTAACACTTCCGCATGACATCTTCTCATATTGCCATTCAGATCTTTTATAAAACCGGTAGATTCCGAAATGATCTGTGTGATTATATGTGGACCGTCCCAACTAGATACCACCTTTAATCTATCAAGGGGTTTATAGAATTGAAGGACCCTATCGCCTACCCTGAGGAATCTAGGTTTTAATCCAGTATCGTACCCTATCTTCTGCCAATTTGCTGATTTTTCCAATTGGTTCATGACGAGTTCATAAGCCTTCTTAAAATTCTCCCTTAGAGCTTCCACAAACATTATGCTACAGGGAGTTTCAGGACTAATTCCGATCACACCAATCACCAGGTCCGCTGGCATTATGTCTTCACCATAAACCAACATATTTGGAGTGCAATTAGTAGAAGCATGCACCGTACTGTTATATGCATGAACTACGAAATCGCATTGAACATCCCAATCATCCTGGTACTTATTTACCAATGGTTTCAGGACTTGCAGTAAGGTTCTATTGAACCTTTCTACCAGGCCATCCGACTGGGGACGATACGGGTTTGGACGCGTCTTACAGATAGCCAGGTAATTACACACAAATGCTTCCGCACAAGTGACAGCTTTATGATCCTTCAGAGGGAACACCTTCGTATATTTCGTATAATAATCGCACACTACCATCATGCAAGTGTTATCTCTAGGGGTTGTAGTAAACCCACTAATGATGTCAATTGCAATCCTGGCAAAACGTACTCCGAACAGTTCCTGAACCAAGGGATTCTTACCTAACCCTTCTCCCGGCTTATTTTTACAACAATCAGGACAAGTGGCAATCCACCTAAGCAAATCTCCACTCATCCCTGGCCAATAGTATCTCCGGCAAAGTCTTACCAGAGATCTATTCTTCCCAAAATGGCCACTTGTAATGTGGCCATGATAATAATACATAACATCCCGACACATGGCACCCGGGATGACAATCTGAAGCATCTTATTAATCGGACCTATCTTCCATCTACATAGAATTCCATCCCGGACTTCCAACTCGGCCCATTGAGCTAAAAATCTCCTCATCTCCCTCTTCTCCATACTAATAGCAGGCCTTACAGGTTTTATCCCATATGAAACAGTTTCCAGGAGCTTCTTAGTGGTAGGGTCTTTATTCTGGAACTGATGAATAGTCTTGGGTGACCACTCAATCAGCATTTCCGGATGATCCCTATATGGTGTTCTTATATCCGCAATGACCGCGTTGTGCTTCCCACAGTCATCGCAATCCTCCCAGTTACACTTCTACTCAAGGCATCACCGTTTGTATGCTTATTCCCCGACCTATGTCGAATCTGACTGTTCTCCAATCCAAATTCTGAAAGGTGGGCTAACCATCTTCCCATCATCCCTTCGGCATCCTTAAAGTTAAGTAGCCACCGGAGTGATGAATGATCAGTCCGTAACGTAAAATCTGACCCCCACAAGAAATGTCTAAATTTCTTAGTGTACACTACCACCGCCAAAAGTTCCCTCTTAGTGGTACAGTAGTTCTTCTGAGCCTTATTTAGAGTGTTGCTGGCAAACGCAATTGGAACCTCAACACCATCCTGGACCTGAGACAGTGCGGCCCCAATGCTGTCGTTGCTAGCATCAGTATCTAAAATAAAGTGCCCCGTTGCCGTGGGGTACTTTAATACAGGAGTATCCGTAAATAAATCTTTCAACTTAACGAATGCTTTCTCCTGTTCATACCCCCATGGGAGAGGTTCCTTTGACCTTCCGGATGTCCAGTGTGCAATGCTTTGTAGGGGAAAGCTCACTCTCGAGTAACCCGTAATAAAATCCCTATAATAGCTACAAAAGCCTAAGAATGACCTCACCTGCTTAGCAGTCACGGGTCTTTCCCAGTTTCGCACACTCTCCACCTTTTCAGGATCAGCTTTAACCCCTTCCGGAGATATTATTCTTCCCAAATATGTGATGGAATTCCTAAAAAACTCACACTTCTTAGCTTTTAGACCCAGTCCCTTGGACATCAGTCTTTTCATAACCTTAATTGTTCAGACACTGACGGAATGTTTTACCAAAAACAATTACGTCATCCAGGTATACCAAACATTTCCTCCATAACAGATCACTCAACAGAGCTTCCATCATGGCCTCAAAGGTGGCTGGTGCATTGCACAGCCCAAATGGCATAACCCTGTATTCAAACAATCCCAGATGACTGGAAAACGCTGTTTTCTCTGTGTCACCATGGTTCATCCCAATCTGCCAGTACCCGGATTGTAGGTCCAGGGTACAGAACCAGTTGTTCCCTCCTAATGCATCCAAAGTTTCATCCACCCTCGGTAGAGGGTACAAATTCTTCTTAGTAATTCCGTTTAACTTGCTATAATCCACGCAAAATCGGATACTACCGTCCTTTTTTGTGGTCATCACGACCGGGCTGGACCAGGGGCTAGTACTTGGTACTATTACCCCCTTCTCCAATTGATCAAGAATCTCATTTTCACAAATAATTTTTTTCTTCTTTAGAGGCAGTCGTCTATACGGAATCTTGAAAAGTTCGGCATCTCTGGTATTGACACCTTATCATTCCGACCTAGGGGCCCACCCGAGTAACCGAACGGCTCCTCGTACCTCTGTAACAGATTCCGCGCTTCCATCTTCTGGTAGCTATTTTCCAAAGAAGAGTCCTCAATCATCGTATCAAATTACTCATTCAGTTTCACTTTTCCTGGGAGGACCACTTCCTTTTCCGGCTTGTTAGCCAAGTGGGCAACCATATTTACCAGTGTCATTCCCCCAATTTCCGAACCTTTCTTGAGATAGATGGTGTCCATCCCCCGATTCATGACTGGGAGCACATTCCAAAATGGATTCCCCACCAGGGTATCCATCAACTCCAATCCGATACTGGCCAGGTGGGCAGTATCCGGCTCAAACAGACTTTCCTGACCTTTCAGAGACCTGTCAGTAGTACATAGCACATCACAGGCAACACCCGGAGGGATCTTAACTGTGTCCACTACGCTTGCTACTGAACTGATCTGACAGAGCAAACATACAACTTGGATATCATACGGTTCCTTATTACTCAAAGTGCCCTGACTCGGGTTCAACTCGGCTCCAAAAAGACTCGCAAAGTCTAATCCGAGTATGCCATCATCCTTCACCTCAGCTATTATCAGACATAGGACAAATTCTCTCTGCCCGATCTCCGCCTTCATAAATGTCTTACCAACCACCTGCATATCTGACCCATCGGCCGTACAAGCCCTTACCCCGTTATGAGGTTCTCAGTCTTGTCCGGCAAGTTTCTGAGGAATCGCTTCGAGATTAGAGAGTGGCTAGCACCTGTATCTACCAAGAATTCCCTAGTCCTACCCTGAATCGTAACAGGTACATACCATCTCCGACCTCCGAGTGGGGAGGAGTTCCCAGTAAACCGATCAAAATCTTCCGAAATGCCGAGATACAACCCTCGCTGTCGTATGTGTTTCAAACAGGGGTGATCCGGGGGAAGGTGTGCCACACATGCACGTGCGAGTTCTCGAACCCACTGCCCTTCCTCTTCCCTAGTGGTAACTGGTACGTTCTCAATCTCTTGATCAACTGATTCACTAGGGTCTCTGGCCCTGAGAAGAGGGGGGTGATCAGCCTCCCTACCTACTCTGCCAGACATACTCATCTCGGATTCTTCAGACGATTTACTGTGGACAGTACTGTGGCTTACATTAATTCTACGGGTTGAGTCTTTTGCCATAATCCCAACCCTCTCTAAATTTCCGAATTCTCGTCTACCTCCTCAAAACCAGATACATTCCGAGCTACTGGTTCAGGAGCCCGACAATCATACGCAATATGTCCCATTTTCTGACATCTATAGCATCTGACCCTAGATTTATCAAACCGGGGCCTATTCCACCGATGGCTTTCATTCTCTTCCCTAAAAGACTTCATCATATTATCCATCATACTTTTCATATCTAGTGGGGAGTCCCGGTTTTCTTTCTTCGGAACTGTCGTCTTAACTTCAGATGCTTTCTCCCCGGTCTTTTCATTACCTCCTTTCTGGGGCTGGGTAGTGAAACTACGTCGGGGGATAAATTTCTTCTCAGTTCCCTTGGGGAATCGGATAGCAGAAATACTACCATCTTCTTCCTCAAATTGCACAATCTCAAATTCCCACCCAGCTTCAGACACTGGAGCTGGAACAACCTTCTCTGCTGGTTTCAGAGTAGGCATTACCAAACTATTGCTTTCCTGAGGTACGAATCCTGTAAGGAATGTCTTCTTTAACGTCAGGTCATCAATCGCATCGAATAGGGTATTCATATTGGCCCCGCGTTTCCAGGCTCTATACACACATTCCTGATGGTCTTTCTCTCTCAGTCCCTTAATAAAGTGAGAGATCATTTCACTACTTGTGTAGTCATCATCCAAGACTATATTGGGTCTAGCTCTTTGTAACAAAATTTGAAGTTCTAACCTATATATTCTGACCGATTCTCCTGGCTTCTGAATCCTTTTCTTATACTGAGTCATGGGATCCTCAGAGACAATACTTCCTAAATACCAACTACCCAATTCGACCAACTGAGCGAAAGTTCCCTTCCCCCGGAACTGAGATCTCCATTGATCTACTGCTATTCTCCCGGGTCCTTTCTTAAGACATCGTATTAGGATCAGTAAAGATTCTTCTTCAGAATATCCATCGACCTCCCTATCGTCTGTAAAATCAGAAAACCAATCCCTCCAAGGTTCGGATCCATCAAAGGGCTTGGTCTCGATTTGGCTCTTCTTAGCAGAAATTTCCCTACTTCGCAACCTTGTACACTGTTCTAAGCTCCAATCTAACATCTGCTGTTCCTTACTCTTCCTACCACCCCCACCGGATCCTGTAGTCCCGAAGTATCCTGAATTTGAATGATTCGGGTTACTCCAAGTCCCGTCACCGTACATATTCTTATTGGATTCCGAGTCAGACCCAGTTCCCGAATTAGGTTGAGATCCCGGATCGGGATAGGTTCCCGGATTTGGATTATTCTGATCGGAGCTCGCCTTAGGCTTCAGAATGGGGTTATTGTTAGGATCACTATTTTTCACCAAGGTCTCTCCTGAACTCCCAGAGACCTGGTAGGTCTGATTCCCATCTACCGAATGGCCCTGGGCATCGTCCAGTCCACTTATACACACGTCCACCACTGCCCCATCTAGCGAGGGGTCCTCCACACGTGTAGAGGACAGTGGCTGCCCCATAGTGTCGATATACTGATACTCCCCGTCGGTTGTGAAGGTGGCATCCTTCTGTCCTACACTCAAGCATACATTCCGATCCTTATTAGGCTGATACCTGTCCCAGACCACATTCTTATCTGTGTTGTCATTCACGAAGGGATTGTATAGGTTCTTTAGAATCGGCTTCGGGGTAGAGGTACAGATATCATTCTGATTCCGGTCCCCATCCAGTATACTACTCACATCCGGACACCCTACTTCGTCATCTTCCTCACTCGCACTCCCTTCCGTATTTTCTAATTTGTACCGAATCTGAGTAATCTCATAGATCAAATCCTCACGTTCCTGATACAGGACCTGGTTGTTTGCCCTGATGTCCCGAATCAATCTATCATTTTCCTGGATATGGTGGTCCGTTAATTTCACATATTCAGCGTCCTGAGACTGTATGACTTTCTTATTCTTCTCATAGACTTCTTTCTGGACTTGGATTTGAGTCTCCAGGTCAGAAAGTCGGCTCTTGGCCGCCCCCAGACTTATCTACTGCTGCGATGTAGACCTGTCATGCTCACCGGTCTTATCTTCTAGTGCAGCACATATGTGATTTAACTGTTCATTAGTTTGTTCAAAATGCTGCACTACCGAATCGTATTCAAATTTTTTTTCTTTTACCTGATCCTCGATTTCCTTCAATCGGGACTTCTTAGTTGTCTTGCTACGTTCCAGGTCCTCCAAGCTTCTTTCCAAGTCCCATTTTTCCTTTCGTAAACCCTCATTTTCAGATGTAAAATTCTTAACTGAGGTTTCTAATTCCAACAATTGATTCCTCCTTCGTTCACATTCCTTCCTCTGAAATTCCAACAGTTTTTCACTCCTTATTTTCTCCTGATCGCACCTTTTTTTCCATTCCAGATGAGCTGTCCTCTCAGCTTCAAACCCACTCCTTTCCTCGCAGTACCTGTCCAAGCCTATCGCATTCATGGGAGCCGGTTGGCTTGACCCGCCGGGATTGAAGATGGATTCGGACAACATGGCTGTACTTAACTGATTCAAAAAAACTCCCTGACCGGATAAAGGCAGGATCTGGATAGACTCCCTTCTCCTTCGGGGTTCCGTTGCTGGTATCTGAGCTAACAGAATAGGACTACCGAAGGTTCTGCCACCTAATAATTCCGAGTTTCGAATATTCGGAACCGTCTGATTAACCGCTACGGTCCCCTCAAAGCCCATAGAGGTATCCCCACTGGCTTCCGAATCTGTACTTCTAGAATCCCCAACATTCCGAATCGGTTCCCTATAGTCCATATATGCAGTTCCCCTAACACACGGTGTTATTGGAACTGACTCATTCTTAATACCCAAATCAACTTGTTCAGCCACGGATGCGCACTCTTACTTAACCAATCCTGGTCACGGCACCAGTGTAACAGTCAAGTATTCTGGTTTCATGTTCGCGTGTCTAATCAGGAAAGGACTACCAAACGACAATCTCCAGTACAGAAGAGGCAACAAGTTTTATTCAGGATCCTACGTACAATCAGACTAAAGGTTTCCGAATGCAAAGGTACCCGTATCAAAGGTATCCGTATCAGAGTATTCAGACTATCAGACAATGTGCTGCCACCACTCGTCCGGCATAGCTGACCATAGACCCGAGTGTCCGCTCCGCTCGGGAACTGACCAACTCGTACCGAAGTCATCCTAAAACCGTGCCCCTACAATATCAATTTGTTGGTTAGGGTTGGCTGGTAGCAGCTGAAAAATCGGGAATCGTTGCAATTTTTCATTGGTCCCCTGCCTGATCCTCATAGATCTATATATAGAGATATTTTCTACAGTGCTAGCATTACAGTCGCGGGGACCTATATGAATGAATGTGCACAGAGCATCAAAGTATGGTGTATAAGGAATGACTGAAAATCTGGAACAAGAATTAAGGAACCAAGGATTAGATAACATTAACGTTCCTAGCGTTTACCCAAGTCTCACCAACACAGCATTGGTCAGGGACTCCCAAGATGCAGAGCGTACTGCACTCAGGTGTGTATAATGATAATCAATCCTACAAATCGACTACCATGCAAAGTTTGACCCCCATAGTCTGTGCATTAGCCATAGCATTAGTCATATATTAGTCCAGAAGTAGACATGCATTGGCACATTTTATTATTTCCTTAAGAATAGCCCATGGCTCATAAGTATTCAATGAAACATAGATAAATCATGGGCTGTAGCAACAGGTGGCCAAGCTTCTCAAATCTTTGTGTCTAGTTCTGCTAATGACAGTCCTAAAGGTAGTTATTATGGGCAGGTTTTCGGGCACTTTTTGTGTGTAAATAAAACTGTTTTCAAAATTGAATGCCCAGGCGAATCAGATAAGCACATGTTGGCAGTTGCGGCCCCTCGGTGGTATATTGTAACTTGTTGGGCTCGGTGTCAGTTGCGGGTTGTCATTTGTAAGTTGTCGTCACTTATGGGCTATAAACTACAAAATTCTATATCAAGCATTCTCTTCAATATGGTATATATTTACCACTACAGGGTGATGGAACCATCTGAAGTTGGTGAAGCCATCGTGGATGGTATTCAGAGAGATCTGAGGGAGGTTTTCGTACCCACCTGTCTGGGCCCTGTCCTTACTGAAAAGGTGATAGAATAATATACATAAATCCATTCATCCCTTTATTTATCAAGATGTCAGGTGTACCGTATTGGTCTGTTTTAGCCCACCAGTGGTAATAAGTTTCAGCCTATTATTTGCCCTGTATTATATGGGAACTGCGCTTATTTGAAGCATGAAAGTATATGGTATTTTAAATTTCAAACACCCCCATTTCTCTGCATTAAAACGTGACCTGTGATTATTTGAGAACCTGTGCTAAAGCCAGTACGGTATATACATGTCACGCTTGGTAATTTAGCTGTTATTGACTTTGCATGCTAATTGTTGTTAACATCATAATTCCTTTATATCCTCATGACAAATGGTTCAAACTGTGAACAAAAGTTATAACCTATAACAGCGATAGAGAACTTGTGACACCTGAAATGGAGTTTTTCAGGTGTCTCAATTTTTTTTATATGATAGCTAGTTACAATGTCATATCATTATGTCCTAACATGTTTATATCTCCCCATTACAATGTCATGATTACAGAGCAGTACCATTGAAGGCATTTCTGGCTGTCGTGGATCACTTGAAGTAACCAGGTGCAAAGAACTCTAATGGTGTATATATGTATACTCAACCACCTACATATATGCATAACATGGACTTTAAAATGTCACTGAATAATAATGTTATCACCATGTGTCAATCCCTGGAGAGTAATATAGAGAGTCTGTCCAGAAATAAATCTAATTAGGAATCCCTTGGTCATGTTTACTCATTACATATATATTGAAACTATCATCTTCGCAATAAGATTATCAAGGGACAAGAATACTATATGAAAATGTGTAAAGATTCTTTTTTGCATCATAATAACCTGAATTCTGAGACACAATCTGGGAATGTAGTTCAGTTAAGTGATAGTGGAAGTACACACACACACACACACACATACAGGTGTAACCAGCAAATTGGGGACACTGTTGCACACTCCTCCAAAGCGGGGACATTCCTACATTCACCCAGCTTTCACTTAATTCGGGTTCAATTTAGAGCACAAGTCCATTTTAGCTCCCATTAAACAGTAAACAGTTATAGTGCAAAATACCAAACTGGCCTCTGATGCTCCCAAGTAGACCAGTATGATGTGCCTAAACTGAGGACATGGCCAGTGTTTCATAAGCGAAATGAGGACATTTGTACAATTCGAATAGCTATCTTATATCTACTTTTCTGATCCTAAACACAAGAGTATTCAGTCTATTTATGAAGAATAGACTGTTTTTGAAATAACCAAGACATTATTACCTACCCATGTGCTCAAACAAATTGGTGACTCAAACAATGTGTATGCAAACTGAGGACATAATCACACAGTATGTGTATGCGAATAGAGGACTTGATCTTAGATATACTCCACACAGTGTGTTTGCAAACTGATGACTTAGCCACAACAGAGTGTGTATGAAAACTGAGGACATACAGTATATGTATGCAAACTGAGGAAATGGCCACACAGTGTGTTGTTAAACTCTATGTGTTGGAGTTACTATTAAAGATGAGTTCTGAGAATTGTTTGTAAAGGAAAGGGTAGACAGGATATAGTAAGGTGACTAATGATAGTGAGAAGATAACAGTTATAGATGATAGAAACAGGTATCTAACAGTGTATGCAAATAGAGGACATTAGTACACCATGTGGGCAAATACAGGACCTGGTTAAAGATAAGGTCCATAAAGTGTGTGTATACAAACTAATACAGTGCGCGTCTGCAAAAAGAAAACTAGTGTATACATACTCTGAGCAAACCGATGACATATCCAAAATTAGATTTTCATTGTAAAGGGAGTCCTTGTGATAAGGTTCCCCTTGGGAGTGAGTGGATATGGGAGGAACTGCAGAAGGGAAAACATTTAGATGGCTCTGATGTACTGTACAAAATTTTCTTCTGAACCTAAAACCAACATTAAGATAATATACAGTCAAAAACACAGAAAAATAATCATGCAACTTTTGAGAAGATATGCATGAACAACTGCTGTATGTTTTCTCTGCTCTACTCTCTGACAGCTCTAATGTAGGAAGGACAAAGACATATTTATGTCAGTCCTCCCCCTGGCTTATGGGGTCTTTAGTCAGTCCTCACCATGTACTGTGGGGTCCCTCCCCACTTCAAAGCTTCAGCACTGCAGGGATTAGTTTACAACTTCACCATTTCTGTGAACCAATTAACCTAAGGTTCTGGTCACATTAATTAAGGTATTGGCTCTATACAACAGGAATAGAAACATACATACATCACTTTTCATGTTACTCATAGACCCAAAGTCTGCTCTCAATCAACATTCTCAATTTTGTTTTTAGTTTTCATTAACTGACATATCATTGGATGGTAATACTCATGTGTACATTAATTCAGATGAGAAAAGGGCCAGCAATTGAATTCACTATTGTTGTATGAATGTGGACCACAAGACTTGATTTGTTATTAGACATTGGTGCATGCAGGTAAATATCTATAATGTTCCCTTGATACAGACACATTTTTGGTTCATATACCTTCTGCTGCTGGGATGTGGGATCCTTGTTCAATCACCACCCTGGAGTGTGGGGTCCTGTCATTTAAGTGCACATGTTGGTGATATCACTGATATCATGGAATTGGTACATCAATATAGATCAATATAAATTTGTGTAAAAAGGGGTAGACAGGTGCATGGATAAGGATATGTATTTTTTAAACATGACTAGTATCTAATTTGTTGGGAGATCATACAGGTACTATGTTAAAAATGATTTTCATCAAGCACTTAAGTCTTTTGACTTGCACAACTTCTATTATAGCAGGGACCCTAATACATGCTGGGATATCATGTGCGCAAGTATGCACACAAAACTAAATAAGACCTGTCCCATAAGGATCATGAGAATTAGACAATACAGACACCTTCCTGGTTCATACACCTTCTGCTCCTGGAATGTGGGATCCTTGTTCAGTCACCACCCTGGAGTGTGGGGTCCTGCCATTTTGGTTACCCTATATATAAAAATGGGTTGCTGGATGGCTGGTTAGAAATGTTCAATTTGTGACTGCTTCAGAGTGGGGTACCCTTCTCCCGGTACCCTATCACCACCTCCCGGCCTCCTACCACCTCCCTGTGCCTAAGTCTATTCAAATACTACATCTACCATTATACAACACTTTATGAATTATATGGTCAGCCTAAATAGGCTAGGATTTTATACTATAGAAAGTGGAATTTTGCACTGATTTTTCACACACAGCACAATTCTCTTAAGGTCAATTGGGGACATTTTGTTGACACACTTAAACAGTCATAACCCTTCTTTGAAAAGCCTCAGCATGTTAATCATTCTGAATTTAGTATGTGTGGCCACTAAAGTGATAGGGCTAATTGTGTCTTTTTCTTCCCTTTTCTGAGTAAAGGCTAGATAATCATTACATAAATGTTGAGATACTGATAGTGAAAAATGAATAGCCAGGTCAATATAGAGGTGCAGTAAACATAGTCACATCATGTACTTAACTACAACCTAGTACAGAATGTAACAGATAATAACTCGCTCTGATTAACACAGAGTATAATATTTCTGTAGATGAAGCTATATAGTTTCCCCTTCTGTTATACACACTGCACGAGATATGGGCTTTACAAAATGTAAAGGTCGCATTTCTGTGTAAAGATTGTGCTCAGGATTTACATACTATTTACCTGGCCTTTACATTGAACGATATTTACATACATTTAATTTGTTTGTAAATCTCAAGTAAAAGTGATGTAAATATGTGCAATTGTCACCAAAGTTTGCATTGCATTTTCCATTGGTTTACACCCTTAGTAATGATGATGTGATGGTAGTGTAAATATGTGTAATTGTCACCAAAATATGTATTACATTACTATGGAATTACACTCTTTGTAAACCTGATTTAAAGGTGATGTAAATACATGCACTGACATTTGCGTTCCTTTACCTTGCTAATGCTGGTGTAAAGGTAATGAGAATATGTGTAATTCTCGCCAGAGTTTGCAATGAATTTACTGTTTGCTCACACTCTTCAAAATTCTGCTGTAAAAGTGATATAAATATGTGTAATTTTCAATAGAATTTGCATTGCTTTCACCAATGGGGTACACCCTACCAAATGCTAGTGTAAAAATATTGTAAGTATGTGTAATTCTCAACAGAATGCACAATGTATTTACAGTGTATTTAATCTGTTCATGATCTTCATGCAAAAATACAGTGTCATTACCAAATTTTGAGCAATTGATTTATTCCTATTACATCAAGCTCTTGCAGATGGAGGGGGGGGGGGTTTGCTGCTGCTTAAGTTTCATTATTTTCCCAAGTGTTTCCCCTATCTTCTCCCAGTCACTCCCTCATTTCTCTTGGCTGCCCATCACTTTCTCCTGGTCTCTGCTCACCTCCCCCAGCCTCCTGGCACCCTATCACCACCTCCCGGCCTCCTATCACCTCCCTGTGCCTAAGTCTATTCAAATACTACATCTACCATTATACAACACTTAATGAATTATATGGTCAGCCTAAATAGGCTAGGATTTTATACTATAGAAAGTGGAATTTTGCGCTGATTTTTCACACACAGCACAAGTCTCTTAAGGTCAAATTGGGGACATTTTGTTGACACACTAGAAATCATGTTTATAACCATTTTTCAAGGTCATCGCTGATGCCCAAGCCCATAGCCTCCCTTTTTTTACTGCTGAAATATTGTTTAGCAGTGATATGTCAAATGATAAAACAAAGTTGACTGTATAAATTCTGCTGCATGGGAGGAGGAGGTGTGGCCATGTCCTCAGTTTGCCTCCACACACTGTGTGGAGGATATCTAAGACAAAGTCTTCTATTTTAACACACATTGTATGGCTTTGTCCTCAGTTTGCCTACACATACTGCATGGAGTATATTTTAGACTAAGTCCCCAGTTTGCCTGTACACATGCTGTATCTCAGACCAAGTCCTCTTTTTGCATAGACACACTGTGGGGCCATGTCCCCAATTTGTCTACACACAGTGTGTGGACCTTAGCTAATACCACATCCTCTATTGGCATACACTATGTGGCCATGTCCTCAGTTTGCATACACACACTGTGTGGAGTGCAGTCTATAAGAAATGTTTTTCCCCTTGCAGGCCATAAGGTCCTGCAGATCTCATTATTCCCCACTTCAAAGCTTCAGCACTGCAGGGATTAGTATACAATTTGCCTGTTTCTGTGACCCAATTAACCTAAGGTTCTGGTCACATTAATTAAGGTATTGGCTCTATATGACAGGAATAAAAACATAAATACATCACTTTTCATGTTACTCATAGACCCAAAGTCTGCTCTCAATCAACATTCTCATTTTTTTTTAGTTTTCATTAACTGACATATTATTGGATGGTAATACTCAAGTGTACATTAATTCAGATGAGAAAAGGGCCAGAAATTGAATTCACTATTGTTGTATGAATGTGGACCACAAGAATTGAATTGTTATTAGACATTGGTGCATGCAGGTAAATATCTATAATGTTCCCTTGATACAAACACATTTTTGGTTCATATACCTTCTGCTGCTGGGATGTGGGATCCTTGTTCAATCACCACCCTGGAGTGTGGGGTCCTGTCATTTTAGTGCGCATGTTGGTGATATCACTGATATCATGGAATTGGTACATCAATATAGATCAATATAAATTTGTGTAAAAAGGGGTAGGCAGGTGCATGGATAAGGATATGTATTTTTCAAATATGACTAGTATCTAATTTGTTGGGAGATCATACAGGTACTATGTCAAAAATGATTTTCATCAAGCACTTAAGTCTTTTGACTTGCACAACTTCTATTATAGCAGGGACCCTAATACATGCTGGGATATCATGTGTGCAATTATGCACACAGAACTAGATAAGACCTGTCCCATAAGGATCATGAGAATTAGACAATACAGACACCTTCCTGGTTCATACACCTTCTGCTCCTGGGATGTGGGATCCTTGTTCAGTCACCACCCTGGAGTGTGGGGTCCTGCCATTTTGGTTACACTATATATAAAAATGGGTTGCTGGATGGCTGGTTAGAAATGTTCAATTTGTGACTGCTTCAGAGTGGGGTACCCTTCTCCCGGTACCCTATCACCACCTCCCGGCCTCCTACCACCTCCCTGTGCCTAAGTCTATTCAAATACTACATCTACCATTATACAACACTTTATGAATTATATGGTCAGCCTAAATAGGCTAGGATTTTATACTATAGAAAGTGGAATTTTGCACTGATTTTTCACACACAGCACAATTCTCTTAAGGTCAATTGGGGACATTTTGTTGACACACTTAAACAGACATAACCCTTCTTTGAAAAGCCTCAGCATGTTAATCATTCTGAATTTAGTATGTGTGGCCACTAAAGTGATAGGGCTAATTGTGTCTTTTTCTTCCCTTTTCTGAGTAAAGGCTAGATAATCATTACATAAATGTTGAGATACTGAGAGTGAAAAATGAATAGCCAGGTCAATATAGAGGGGCAGTAAACATAGTCACATCATGTACTTAACTACAACCTAGTACAGAATGTAACAGATAATAACTCGCTCTGATTAACACAGAGTATAATATTTCTGTAGATGAAGCTATATAGTTTCCCCTTCTGTTATACACACTGCACGAGATATGGTCGCATTTCTGTGTAAAGATTGTGCTCAGGATTTACATACTATTTACCTGGCCTTTACATTGAACGATATTTACATACATTTAATTTGTTTGTAAATCTCAAGTAAAAGTGATGTAAATATGTGCAATTGTCACCAAAGTTTGCATTGCATTTTCCATTGGTTTACACCCTTAGTAATGATGATGTGATGGTAGTGTAAATATGTGTAATTGTCACCAAAATATGTATTACATTACTATGGAATTACACTCTTTGTAAACCTGATTTAAAGGTGATGTAAATACATGCACTGACATTTGCGTTCCTTTACCTTGCTAATGCTGGTGTAAAGGTAATGAGAATATGTGTAATTCTCGCCAGAGTTTGCAATGAATTTACTGTTTGCTCACACTCTTCAAAATTCTGCTGTAAAAGTGATATAAATATGTGTAATTTTCAATAGAATTTGCATTGCTTTCACCAATGGGGTACACCCTACCAAATGCTAGTGTAAAAATATTGTAAGTATGTGTAATTCTCAACAGAATGCACAATGTATTTACAGTGTATTTAATCTGTTCATGATCTTCATGCAAAAATACAGTGTCATTACCAAATTTTGAGCAATTGATTTATTCCTATTACATCAAGCTCTTGCAGATGGAGGGGGGGGGGGTTTGCTGCTGCTTAAGTTTCATTATTTTCCCAAGTGTTTCCCCTATCTTCTCCCAGTCACTCCCTCATTTCTCTTGGCTGCCCATCACTTTCTCCTGGTCTCTGCTCACCTCCCCCAGCCTCCTGGCACCCTATCACCACCTCCCGGCCTCCTATCACCTCCCTGTGCCTAAGTCTATTCAAATACTACATCTACCATTATACAACACTTAATGAATTATATGGTCAGCCTAAATAGGCTAGGATTTTATACTATAGAAAGTGGAATTTTGCGCTGATTTTTCACACACAGCACAAGTCTCTTAAGGTCAAATTGGGGACATTTTGTTGACACACTAGAAATCATGTTTATAACCATTTTTCAAGGTCATCGCTGATGCCCAAGCCCATAGCCTCCCTTTTTTTACTGCTGAAATATTGTTTAGCAGTGATATGTCAAATGATAAAACAAAGTTGACTGTATAAATTCTGCTGCATGGGAGGAGGAGGTGTGGCCATGTCCTCAGTTTGCCTCCACACACTGTGTGGAGGATATCTAAGACAAAGTCTTCTATTTTAACACACATTGTATGGCTTTGTCCTCAGTTTGCCTACACATACTGCATGGAGTATATTTTAGACTAAGTCCCCAGTTTGCCTGTACACATGCTGTATCTCAGACCAAGTCCTCTTTTTGCATAGACACACTGTGGGGCCATGTCCCCAATTTGTCTACACACAGTGTGTGGACCTTAGCTAATACCACATCCTCTATTGGCATACACTATGTGGCCATGTCCTCAGTTTGCATACACACACTGTGTGGAGTGCAGTCTATAAGAAATGTTTTTCCCCTTGCAGGCCATAAGGTCCTGCAGATCTCATTATTCCCCACTTCAAAGCTTCAGCACTGCAGGGATTAGTATACAATTTGCCTGTTTCTGTGACCCAATTAACCTAAGGTTCTGGTCACATTAATTAAGGTATTGGCTCTATATGACAGGAATAAAAACATAAATACATCACTTTTCATGTTACTCATAGACCCAAAGTCTGCTCTCAATCAACATTCTCATTTTTTTTTAGTTTTCATTAACTGACATATTATTGGATGGTAATACTCAAGTGTACATTAATTCAGATGAGAAAAGGGCCAGAAATTGAATTCACTATTGTTGTATGAATGTGGACCACAAGAATTGAATTGTTATTAGACATTGGTGCATGCAGGTAAATATCTATAATGTTCCCTTGATACAAACACATTTTTGGTTCATATACCTTCTGCTGACTAGTATCTAATTTGTTGGGAGATCATACAGGTACTATGTCAAAAATGATTTTCATCAAGCACTTAAGTCTTTTGACTTGCACAACTTCTATTATAGCAGGGACCCTAATACATGCTGGGATATCATGTGTGCAATTATGCACACAGAACTAGATAAGACCTGTCCCATAAGGATCATGAGAATTAGACAATACAGACACCTTCCTGGTTCATACACCTTCTGCTCCTGGGATGTGGGATCCTTGTTCAGTCACCACCCTGGAGTGTGGGGTCCTGCCATTTTGGTTACACTATATATAAAAATGGGTTGCTGGATGGCTGGTTAGAAATGTTCAATTTGTGACTGCTTCAGAGTGGGGTACCCTTCTCCCGGTACCCTATCACCACCTCCCGGCCTCCTACCACCTCCCTGTGCCTAAGTCTATTCAAATACTACATCTACCATTATACAACACTTTATGAATTATATGGTCAGCCTAAATAGGCTAGGATTTTATACTATAGAAAGTGGAATTTTGCACTGATTTTTCACACACAGCACAATTCTCTTAAGGTCAATTGGGGACATTTTGTTGACACACTTAAACAGACATAACCCTTCTTTGAAAAGCCTCAGCATGTTAATCATTCTGAATTTAGTATGTGTGGCCACTAAAGTGATAGGGCTAATTGTGTCTTTTTCTTCCCTTTTCTGAGTAAAGGCTAGATAATCATTACATAAATGTTGAGATACTGAGAGTGAAAAATGAATAGCCAGGTCAATATAGAGGGGCAGTAAACATAGTCACATCATGTACTTAACTACAACCTAGTACAGAATGTAACAGATAATAACTCGCTCTGATTAACACAGAGTATAATATTTCTGTAGATGAAGCTATATAGTTTCCCCTTCTGTTATACACACTGCACGAGATATGGTCGCATTTCTGTGTAAAGATTGTGCTCAGGATTTACATACTATTACCTGGCCTTTACATTGAACGATATTTACATACATTTAATTTGTTTGTAAATCTCAAGTAAAAGTGATGTAAATATGTGCAATTGTCACCAAAGTTTGCATTGCATTTTCCATTGGTTTACACCCTTAGTAATGATGATGTGATGGTAGTGTAAATATGTGTAATTGTCACCAAAATATGTATTACATTACTATGGAATTACACTCTTTGTAAACCTGATTTAAAGGTGATGTAAATACATGCACTGACATTTGCGTTCCTTTACCTTGCTAATGCTGGTGTAAAGGTAATGAGAATATGTGTAATTCTCGCCAGAGTTTGCAATGAATTTACTGTTTGCTCACACTCTTCAAAATTCTGCTGTAAAAGTGATATAAATATGTGTAATTTTCAATAGAATTTGCATTGCTTTCACCAATGGGGTACACCCTACCAAATGCTAATGTAAAAATATTGTAAGTATGTGTAATTCTCAACAGAATGCACAATGTATTTACAGTGTATTTAATCTGTTCATGATCTTCATGCAAAAATACAGTGTCATTACCAAATTTTGAGCAATTGATTTATTCCTATTACATCAAGCTCTTGCAGATGGAGGGGGGGGGGTTTGCTGCTGCTTAAGTTTCATTATTTTCCCAAGTGTTTCCCCTATCTTCTCCCAGTCACTCCCTCATTTCTCTTGGCTGCCCATCACTTTCTCCTGGTCTCTGCTCACCTCCCCCAGCCTCCTGGCACCCTATCACCACCTCCCGGCCTCCTATCACCTCCCTGTGCCTAAGTCTATTCAAATACTACATCTACCATTATACAACACTTAATGAATTATATGGTCAGCCTAAATAGGCTAGGATTTTATACTATAGAAAGTGGAATTTTGCGCTGATTTTTCACACACAGCACAAGTCTCTTAAGGTCAAATTGGGGACATTTTGTTGACACACTAGAAATCATGTTTATAACCATTTTTCAAGGTCATCGCTGATGCCCAAGCCCATAGCCTCCCTTTTTTTACTGCTGAAATATTGTTTAGCAGTGATATGTCAAATGATAAAACAAAGTTGACTGTATAAATTCTGCTGCATGGGAGGAGGAGGTGTGGCCATGTCCTCAGTTTGCCTCCACACACTGTGTGGAGGATATCTAAGACAAAGTCTTCTATTTTAACACACATTGTATGGCTTTGTCCTCAGTTTGCCTACACATACTGCATGGAGTATATTTTAGACTAAGTCCCCAGTTTGCCTGTACACATGCTGTATCTCAGACCAAGTCCTCTTTTTGCATAGACACACTGTGGGGCCATGTCCCCAATTTGTCTACACACAGTGTGTGGACCTTAGCTAATACCACATCCTCTATTGGCATACACTATGTGGCCATGTCCTCAGTTTGCATACACACACTGTGTGGAGTGCAGTCTATAAGAAATGTTTTTCCCCTTGCAGGCCATAAGGTCCTGCAGATCTCATTATTCCCCACTTCAAAGCTTCAGCACTGCAGGGATTAGTATACAATTTGCCTGTTTCTGTGACCCAATTAACCTAAGGTTCTGGTCACATTAATTAAGGTATTGGCTCTATATGACAGGAATAAAAACATAAATACATCACTTTTCATGTTACTCATAGACCCAAAGTCTGCTCTCAATCAACATTCTCATTTTTTTTTAGTTTTCATTAACTGACATATTATTGGATGGTAATACTCAAGTGTACATTAATTCAGATGAGAAAAGGGCCAGAAATTGAATTCACTATTGTTGTATGAATGTGGACCACAAGAATTGAATTGTTATTAGACATTGGTGCATGCAGGTAAATATCTATAATGTTCCCTTGATACAGACACATTTTTGGTTCATATACCTTCTGCTGCTGGGATGTGGGATCCTTGTTCAATCACCACCCTGGAGTGTGGGGTCCTGTCATTTTAGTGCGCATGTTGGTGATATCACTGATATCATGGAATTGGTACATCAATATAGATCAATATAAATTTGTGTAAAAAGGGGTAGGCAGGTGCATGGATAAGGATATGTATTTTTCAAATATGACTAGTATCTAATTTGTTGGGAGATCATACAGGTACTATGTCAAAAATGATTTTCATCAAGCACTTAAGTCTTTTGACTTGCACAACTTCTATTATAGCAGGGACCCTAATACATGCTGGGATATCATGTGTGCAATTATGCACACAGAACTAGATAAGACCTGTCCCATAAGGATCATGAGAATTAGACAATACAGACACCTTCCTGGTTCATACACCTTCTGCTCCTGGGATGTGGGATCCTTGTTCAGTCACCACCCTGGAGTGTGGGGTCCTGCCATTTTGGTTACACTATATATAAAAATGGGTTGCTGGATGGCTGGTTAGAAATGTTCAATTTGTGACTGCTTCAGAGTGGGGTACCCTTCTCCCGGTACCCTATCACCACCTCCCGGCCTCCTACCACCTCCCTGTGCCTAAGTCTATTCAAATACTACATCTACCATTATACAACACTTTATGAATTATATGGTCAGCCTAAATAGGCTAGGATTTTATACTATAGAAAGTGGAATTTTGCACTGATTTTTCACACACAGCACAATTCTCTTAAGGTCAATTGGGGACATTTTGTTGACACACTTAAACAGACATAACCCTTCTTTGAAAAGCCTCAGCATGTTAATCATTCTGAATTTAGTATGTGTGGCCACTAAAGTGATAGGGCTAATTGTGTCTTTTTCTTCCCTTTTCTGAGTAAAGGCTAGATAATCATTACATAAATGTTGAGATACTGAGAGTGAAAAATGAATAGCCAGGTCAATATAGAGGGGCAGTAAACATAGTCACATCATGTACTTAACTACAACCTAGTACAGAATGTAACAGATAATAACTCGCTCTGATTAACACAGAGTATAATATTTCTGTAGATGAAGCTATATAGTTTCCCCTTCTGTTATACACACTGCACGAGATATGGTCGCATTTCTGTGTAAAGATTGTGCTCAGGATTTACATACTATTTACCTGGCCTTTACATTGAACGATATTTACATACATTTAATTTGTTTGTAAATCTCAAGTAAAAGTGATGTAAATATGTGCAATTGTCACCAAAGTTTGCATTGCATTTTTCATTGGTTTACACCCTTAGTAATGATGATGTGATGGTAGTGTAAATATGTGTAATTGTCACCAAAATATGTATTACATTACTATGGAATTACACTCTTTGTAAACCTGATTTAAAGGTGATGTAAATACATGCACTGACATTTGCGTTCCTTTACCTTGCTAATGCTGGTGTAAAGGTAATGAGAATATGTGTAATTCTCGCCAGAGTTTGCAATGAATTTACTGTTTGCTCACACTCTTCAAAATTCTGCTGTAAAAGTGATATAAATATGTGTAATTTTCAATAGAATTTGCATTGCTTTCACCAATGGGGTACACCCTACCAAATGCTAGTGTAAAAATATTGTAAGTATGTGTAATTCTCAACAGAATGCACAATGTATTTACAGTGTATTTAATCTGTTCATGATCTTCATGCAAAAATACAGTGTCATTACCAAATTTTGAGCAATTGATTTATTCCTATTACATCAAGCTCTTGCAGATGGAGGGGGGGGGGTTTGCTGCTGCTTAAGTTTCATTATTTTCCCAAGTGTTTCCCCTATCTTCTCCCAGTCACTCCCTCATTTCTCTTGGCTGCCCATCACTTTCTCCTGGTCTCTGCTCACCTCCCCCAGCCTCCTGGCACCCTATCACCACCTCCCGGCCTCCTATCACCTCCCTGTGCCTAAGTCTATTCAAATACTACATCTACCATTATACAACACTTAATGAATTATATGGTCAGCCTAAATAGGCTAGGATTTTATACTATAGAAAGTGGAATTTTGCGCTGATTTTTCACACACAGCACAAGTCTCTTAAGGTCAAATTGGGGACATTTTGTTGACACACTAGAAATCATGTTTATAACCATTTTTCAAGGTCATCGCTGATGCCCAAGCCCATAGCCTCCCTTTTTTTACTGCTGAAATATTGTTTAGCAGTGATATGTCAAATGATAAAACAAAGTTGACTGTATAAATTCTGCTGCATGGGAGGAGGAGGTGTGGCCATGTCCTCAGTTTGCCTCCACACACTGTGTGGAGGATATCTAAGACAAAGTCTTCTATTTTAACACACATTGTATGGCTTTGTCCTCAGTTTGCCTACACATACTGCATGGAGTATATTTTAGACTAAGTCCCCAGTTTGCCTGTACACATGCTGTATCTCAGACCAAGTCCTCTTTTTGCATAGACACACTGTGGGGCCATGTCCCCAATTTGTCTACACACAGTGTGTGGACCTTAGCTAATACCACATCCTCTATTGCCCTTCTTCCCCTGTTTTCAAAACCAGCACTCCATGTATTGGTGACAAGAAGGCTAGTTATGATATGTTGTCCTCCACCAAAAGGAAATTAGACACGGATAACTCCAATTCTGAGGAAAAGAGGAGGAAACTGTTTGACAACAGCCCAAATGCTTTGCTGCCCTCTTTAAACAGAAACTCACCTCACGTTAAGACAGTGGATCAGCGGAGAGCTGACCTGGAATCCATTAAACGAGCTGTACTGGAAGAAAGTACAAAAGTAATGATAGAGCAGCAAAAAAAAGTAAGTGAGTCCCTCCTTAAGCACCAGGATGAGGTCGCACAAAATGCCTGTGAAACAGCAGACATTGTGGTTAAGTCACTTAAAGGGGTTAGCACGGGAATAACTACAGCCCTACGAGATCATTCTCAACAAACAGCTGCTAATCTCCGAACGCAAGCAGATGCCATGCTGAACATGCAAAACAAGTTCCTAGCCCAACAAATCAAAGACCAACAGGAGGGCAGTGAAACCCTAGCTAATATACACGCTGACATGACAAATAAAATAGTAACCAAACAAGTGCAGATGGTGAAGGCCATGGAAAAGCAGGGGGAAATCATGATAGAGAACACTGAGAAGCTTATCCAGGCACAAACTAAACTTAATGTTGGGTTCATTGGGATGCAGGACTCCGTCGTGTCTTTGTCAAAATCATTAAGTACATTGCTCTTAGATGCAGATCACCTACAGCAGAGGTGCGTGACAGGACTGAAGACAGCTGAAACTGCAGACAAGATACTTCAGCAGGTGTTAGGAACAGTCGAGAAATTGAATCAAGCTGTGACCTACTCCTTCAATCATAACTTAATACAAGGTGAGAAAAGGATAATTTTTATTTTCATCATATAATGAGATGCAAATCTTAATTTTAAAAGGAAACGAGATGCAAACTCAACAATTATTAACCTTTTCTGTGGTCTATCCCTACACATATTAAACCTAATTATATCATAGCCTTAACCTACTAGCAGAGAAAACAGGTGGCGCAAAAATGTTTTCAGATATTTAGGTTTGGAACGCTGTTCCCTTTAAACAACTAAAAATTCAAGATAAAGTTACCTTTGAAAATATATTAACTGAACAAATTTTCTGTTCCAGCTCCAGCAGTCCATCATCAAGGTACACTGTACGAGCCTCCGGAACCCAGGTCTGAGGAGGCCGAGGGGACAGCAGGGACTTCTCCTGACAAGTCTGAGGAAGCTGGGTTAAACATTCAAGATTCCCGTGTGGGTGCTTTCCTGACCCATCCATACACTGAAGCAGGTACAGTGGAAACTAAGTTATTTACCTGGTTTTGTCATAAAGTCAAATCATTGTCCACGTTCAACCTCCATGTTTAATAATAGGATAATGATCTTGGAGGTTACCTTATCTGTAATTTCTCGGGAACTAATAGTCTGATTTTAATGTATGACATATCAAAATGAAGGTATCGATGAGTACTCTCTAGATATGGTGTAGTTGAGAAGCTACAACTGGGGAGTCCATCATGAGGAGCTCCGATCTACTTGAATGGAAGCCCAAGATGGCGGCCATTACAGTTTTTAAAGAACTTTGAGGCTATAATGTTTTTTTTTCTTTATCAAAATAAATAAATAATAATTCATGACTGATACTGAAAGCAAAAACCAGTAGAAAATTGATGATTCTATCATGGAAATATTTCTCCTACGACTTTGAATGGATAGGTCGAGTTAGCTGGCATTTTCCTCACTGCTTAACAGCCTAAAAATTTTGCTTCATCTGGTACCCCACGAGTACCAGAGGCTGAAGCAGTCAAAAATAGAACATTTATAACCAGCGATCTACTAACTCATTTTTATATATAGGGTAATAATGAACGCCGTGAAAGGGAGGGTAGACTAGAATAATAACCGAAACATTCTTAGTCCCTTCTGTCTCTTTTCACAGGACAGGGGGCCTTGTACCAGACGTCTACAGAAGTCTTCAGCGACGGAGTCAATCCTTCAGCAACCCAGGCCAAGCTTCTCATTCCAGCCGCGGGTAAGTGAACTGTATACTATATATGAAAAAAGGTTACATTTTGCCACATATCATATCTTTGATATTCTTTCTAGTGTAGGCACGCGGAGTATTCTTATGTCTTTTCAACTCAGGAAATTTTTTTTTTAGAAAGGTTAATTGTTGAACTACACAAATGGAAAAGTTATTTCCCATATATATATATATATATATATATATATATATATATATATATATATATATATATATGTGTGTGTATGTATGTATGCTATATGAGCATTAAAATGTGGGTCATAGGAATATTTCTTTTTTTGTCTTATTTTTGCATTTCCTTTCAGCTATCTGTCAAGAGGCAACCGAAAGCAATGACGGAGTTGGGCTGCCGACCTTCACAGTAAAGAGCCGAGATGATTTTGTGATAGTGCAGGACAAGACTTCTATTCCTCACGCCTCTTCTTCAATGGAAACTGGTACACCAGTTGATCGACTTCATGAAGTTAAGTCTCCGGCCACTCTTCCAGACCATGACTCGAATCATGGTACGCAGCCGCTTCAAGATAATGACTATAACTCAGCCTACCAGTCTGCTCGAAACCATGATTTGAAAACTGCCATACAGACTGAAGTTGAAGGAGAAGGGACAGTGGACAATGCGGCCACCGGGGAAACAGAAGGAATAGCCATAGACGAGGGTCAAGGGGAAGGGTATGTACAAGTACAGGGATCCAAAGAATCCCATGACGGAGAGGAAAACATGGACAGCAAATTTGACACTGCTTCATGCACATCTGGGTCAGACCATGAAGGTGTTCCTAAGCGTTCTGAACGCATAAGGATAAGAAAACAATGTTTAGATTTGTAGAAAAGCAGGTGAACTTGTGCCACAAAAAGATGTCGATTTTTGTTTCATGCCCCCAACTCTCTGTACTCAGGAAAACAGTATTCCTTTTTGTGCAAAATGACATGTACGGGTAAAAAAAAACATGTGAATCTCTGCAGCAAGAAGCATAGAGAAAAGGATTCTCTTTTTAGTCTAATAACTTACACAGGTGAATAGGAGGAAGAATTGTTCTTTCACAAGTTTACAGTTTTGTGATGAAAAAGTTTGTGCCATGTATATCATAAATGGCTTATTGGTTGTGCCTAAGGTATACTAATGATACATGTAGATGTTATTTGAAGATATGGATATGAAGGCAAAACCCATGTTAAAGAGAAATTACTTGTTTTTATTCTGATATGACGAGTCATAGATTTTAATGTTGTTAGTTGGAAAAGTACAAGTACTCCATATATAATATCGCAGGTGCCTTCAAGGAGATCTGAGTTTCATGGTAAAGGCAGTCTCAGATTAAAACAGTACAAAGCAATTCCCATTATATCACCAATTTCACTTGTAAAGATTCAGGTTATTATATCCATGCATGCTCTAAATATAAGTAGAAATATTTACACAGATACCTTAATTCATTACTTTTCTTCTTCAATTGACATTGTTGTGTCGGTTTCAAGCACCAGGGAAAAAAAATATTGAGAACTGATTTGTTTCAAAACACTTTTAAATAAAGTTCAATTACATTCAGTTAAAGTTAATGTCAACTATGCTATATCTACATATGATATAATTTCTGACGTGAGACATGATTAAGTTAGAAAAATTGTGAGAAGGGCTTCATTGCTGCTGCTGCTGCCGCTGACCCCGGTGCTGAGGACCAAAATGTTCCTTGATGTAAGCCTCACGCAGGTTCTTGAAAGCTTGTCGAGGCTTGGGGGCTCTGTTGTCTGGTTGATCAATAGGTGGCATGACGCGTTTGAAGTTGTCCTTCGCAGGGAAATCACGCAGGAGTTTGATTTTGGCTATTCTCGCCACGTTATGAAGGCACACACAACTCTCGATGATGTACCCTGCCCGTGTAGGTTCGTGCTGCAAGTATCCACCGCTCGAATCAAGACATCTAAAAAATAAAACATGTCCAGCAATGTTATACTTATTTAAAAGTATTATCACACAGAATTTTTTTTTCTTTTCTCGTAAAGAGGAATAAAAGATAAAAACCAACATTTACCTCCACCTCTGCTTCAGTTGGCCTATCGTGCGTTCCACCTTGCTGCGGGTCTTTTTCTGCCACTTATTGAACTTTCCGTCTTCCTCAGTCACCTCAGGGTTGACAGGATTGTATAAGTAGTCCGTCAGCGTATACCTATTATAATAAAGTAACACATATAAAAAAAGACTGCTTTGGTTATGAGAAGGCTTCATGAGACATAAAAATATGAATGAAATACAGAAAAAAGGATGGAGACTGCAATAACAAAGGGGAAAAGGAAAATTTTTATGCTTACCCTCCGTCTCCTAGCAAGAAGAAGCCAGCAAAATCACCCCTCTCTCCCAGGTACTTCACCTGCGAGCCGTTCATGGCATAAACGTCGTTGCATGAGCCTGGGTTACTTGCATTCACATGGAAAATGATGTAATCCCAATCGCAGATGATCTGTAGTTGGAAAAGAGTCATTTAATTTTTTTATTATTTCAAGTAATAGTTGTCTTAAATGCTTTTAAGTCAAACAGAAAAATACCTTTAGAGATGTATGTACATGTATTGTATTTTAGAATATCTTAGAAATATGAAAGACCATATCTCACCATAGTGTTGATGGAATAGTAGCCTTTGTAGCAGTAGTACTGGTTTTCATCTGCTACTACACCCTTGGGGCAGGCTATGGGGATGTGCGTCCCATCGATCAGTCCAAAAACACCTGGCTTTCGCTTCTCTCTATAGAAAAGCACGGCTTTGTTGTTCTTTTCCAATGCAGAATCTGGCCACACCACGTATTCCTCCAGTCTATCATGGAAATATTGGGTAATCTCTTGAACAGAGCGACACACAGTGGAAATAGAAACCCCGTGACAATCTCCTATGGTGGAATAGGTTGCACCGGTGGCGAAATAGCTAACAGCTATGCAGAACTGCAAGAAAGAAAAGAAAAGAATATGTCATGATAAAGGAACCTGAAAAGGTTTATGGTTATAATGGGAATTGAAAGCATAAAGACAGACTCGTCATATGAAGCACCTACTTCAAAGTATTTACCTATAGAAGAAGTGTATGTGGGGGGGGGACTCTGGGGGGGGAACTCAACATTGAAGGGGAGGGGGGGAATGATTTGTGTCTATGATTAACGTACTCACTCTGATACGGTGGGGTACAGCATGCTTCCCTCTTAGAACTCTCCTCTTGCGGGGGAGGTATGCCACATAGTCCTTTATCAACTCTCTTGTCACACTCTTAGTCAGCCTGTACCGCTGCTGGAACTTTTTCTCTGTGTAGTAAGACAGGGGGTCACGTCTGCGGTAAAATTCCCTCTTCACACCTAAGATGTAGTATCTGCCCATGTTGACAGCCTTTCGAAAATGGCGCCGCAGAGGGGTCAGGGGTCAAGGTCATGAACTTTAACTTCAATGACGAGGGGTAAAAATAAACGCGGACCTAAAACTATGGTAAAAATACCCCAAAAAGGGTCCGTGTTCGAACACCTACTGGTCACCTACCCCTCCGCGTTCAAGGGAATAAAACCGGACTTAAAGTGGAGAGTGAGAGGGTCCGTTTTCTGAGCTGAAACGGTTAAAAGTCCGCGTTTGAAGACGGAGGTCCGCTTTTGAACGCGGACCTCCGGGTTCATTTTATTTTTTGTTATAAAAGACGAACAGAAACGGGAAAATTAAACGCGGACTCCGCATTTAATATACGGACCATATAATAAACGCGGTGAAATGGCCTCCAGGTCAATATAGAGGTGCAGTAAACATAGTCATGTCATGTACTTAACTACAACCTAGTACAGAATGTAACAGATAATAACTCGCTCTGATTAACACAGAGTATAATATTTCTGTAGATGAAGCTATATAGTTTCCCCTTCTGTTATACACATCACCCTGGAGTGTGGGGTCCTGCCATTTTGGTTACACTATATATAAAATGGGTTGCTAGATCGCTGGTTAGAAATGTTCAATTTGTGACTGCTTCAGAGTGGGGTACCCTCGGGGTACCAGATGAAGCAAAATTTTCAGGCTATGAAGAAGTGAGGGATGTGCCAGCTAACTTGACATGATATTTTGACATTTAAACAAAAATATTCTAATACTTTAGGGGTGTTTCACTTTGTTTTACTTTCAACTTGATTAGTTCCTGAAACTTTGCTTTTGAGGTGTTCTTTGTTTACTTGTGTAATGGTTCGAATCAATGTCTTGACCAGTTCGAAGTTAAGACCAGACAAGGGATCTTGGGTTAGTGCAACTGGCACGTATTTATTACAGTATATGGTTTACATCTACCTCGAAGTGTACTGCTCAACTGTAATGTAAGCTCAGGTAAAAGTGGTCCGACTCTGTCGACAGCTAGAGCCATACTAATGCCTTCCCCGGCCCCAGGTAGGAGCTGGGACGAGGCGAACAGTGCTGCCACCACCCCGCAGAGACCAGGGGTCGAGGAGACCTCTAGTGACTACCGGTGATGGGCACACCACTCGAGACGCCCTCTCGAGGGAGACGCTCACACTATATCACGATCTACGAGCCCCTACACTACCCCCACCAGAATAAGGAAAGGGGTGTGTAAAAAAATGTATTTAACATTGTGAGAACTTCGTTATTCTAAAAAATAAGGGCTCGAAGTAATAAACGAGAGTTCGAAGTAGAACGTGATATGTTATTTGTGTGACGTCTTAGTATTAGGAGTCGACCACATATAATTATATTAGGTGAAGTAAACATATTTATACACTATGAAACAATGTAGAAGAAAAATATGGGTCGAGACAAGTTCGGAAGAACATGTTCGTACCCGTACATAGAGTATTTAAATGTATGTTATTAATGACATACTATGTTGGTAATTATATATGGTAAAGTGTTACATAACCCGAAAAGAAAAAATTTACAGTTCACGTATGAACCCTATATAATAGTTTTTTTTAGCACAGTTTACAGTAACTGTGGGTTTTTTACATTTAGAATTATACATATAAATATATACCACTATTAACCTCGAAGTGTGAACACAATTGGTATGTACCTGCGGAATAGTATTAATATTTAAGGTAACAGATCTCGTAGGTTTATAGCACCAATTAGTTTGTTTACCAGTGATAAATAGACATATTTTATGAGATCGAACATAGTGGATGACGTTAGGGTCGACATTTTAAATAAAACTAATTTTATGCGTAAGGTGAGAGGAAAAGTGGTTAATTACATAGTATACAACATGACTTTATAGCAGCCCACCAGTGTAGTGGGTCTGCCGCACAATAATAAATGACTTCGGGGTGTGTTCGGGGTTATCCACTGCTTGTCTGCAGATCCAGTCGGCGAATGATGGACTTGGCGGTGGCAAGCCGCCTCGCTGTGTGGTGTGCCCTGATCAAGATGGGAAGATGTAGATTCGTCCATTGGGTTTCGTGGGTCTGCATCCGTCCGGACATCCTTTGAGGTTGGGGCACAGTTTGGGTGTTTGAGGATCCCATATAGAGGATAGGGT
This sequence comes from Acholoe squamosa, assembly GCA_949317995.1. Taxonomy (NCBI): domain Eukaryota; kingdom Metazoa; phylum Annelida; class Polychaeta; order Phyllodocida; family Polynoidae; genus Acholoe; species Acholoe squamosa. The sequence goes on from OX439049.1 coordinate 42,015,046, forward strand.
CGGCACCTGTAGTTATCTACATCAAGGCTCACAAGTCTGCCTCCATCACCGTCTCACCGGAGTTGGTTTCCGGATCAGAGTCCAGACTTATCAGGTTATGGACCACTGGGGGTTGGTCAGGGGCTGTGGCCGCAGTGGTCGCCTCGGGGATAGAGGTTAGGGTCTTGGTTGGTCTAGCCGGGGTGGCAGTCGGGGCAGTGGTGGTGGCTTCGGGTTCCCTCCCGGGTCCGGTTGGTGGTGCACCTGCGCTGGCAGAAGGTCTCGGGGTGGACATACTTATGAATCTGAAAGACTCTATGTATAGCCTCCTGCAGCTTGCCCTGGAGCTTTTCGAACGCACTCTCTGCAGTGCCGTCCCAATCTTTCATGAAGCAGCCGCATACTGCCATGAATCGAACGTCCTGGTGGTCGTATTGGCTTCTCAGTTCCTGAAGCTGCGACTCGTATTTCAGCTTCATGGCCTTAGCCTCTTTTTCACGCTGGAGCGAGGCCTGATGCTGGTCTCTCGCCTGTCCTTGCATGTCCTGTGAGATCCAGGTTATTTCCCATCGCTGGATCTCATGCAGACATTCGAACACACCTTCGGTCATGCCTGGAAGGTATCCTGCGGCCTGGTTGATGTGCCTCTCTTGCCACGCCTGGAAGACGTCGGCCTGAATATCACAGGATTCCTGTGTCCGTTTTTTATGTAATCATCGGGGTCCTCCAGTTCGAAGTTAGATTTCACCAAATGTAGCACATTGGTGGTCCTCATGTTTCTTACTGGAGGCGTCGGTACAGGGGTCGTGTGCGTGTCTGAACCACTCTCGTAATTGGAGCTCGAGGTGGCAGTAGCACTCGGGGATGGTTCGGGTTGGTTTTCTCCATAGGCCGTTGGTGGGACTACCACAGGGGTTTGGCAGAAAAACATGTAGCATCGTGCGTACACGTCAGACAAGCTGTCTGCCACCCACAGGAACCATGAATAGGTTAGTAATACCCGTCGTGGTCGTATTTCAAATCATGGCCGAGGTATCTGAACCTCCAAACATATAACAAGACACGTAAACAGGACTGTACACTAGTTGTGATTTCGGAACATTAAGTAACGGCAGTCCGCCCCTCACCTCTCTTTCTTTGTTTTTCAACCAAGAATCATGAGAAGGTCCGGTGGAAGGTGCTAATGTTTTCCCCCTACCTCGGATTCTCCATTCCGCCGAGACAATTTTATCACGATTAGGTTTTAAATTCGTGTCAGCGTCGACCTTCTTGGGTCGTCCTCTCTTTGGCTTTTTCTCAACTGCTATTTTGCAAGGTCGGCCTCTTTTTCTCTTTGGGGCCATTCCCTTCAATTTCCTTGATAGCTCATTAGTTTTCTCGTCCCTCTGTTCATTCATCTGTTTGGAAATTTCCTCACACTCGGAGTTGGCGGCATCCCGTCCCCTCCATTTCCTTAATCTACACACGTTAGACTTATTCATTTGGCCTGTGGCCAGACTCATAAGCATAACCATGCTCTCAGATATAATTCAGGTGACCATGTGAGGTCCATCCCAGCTCGAGATTAATTTCTTGCACCTTAAAGGTTCATGTATCCTAAACACTCGGTCACCCATGCTAAACTGGCGTGGTTTCAGGTGGGTTTCATACCCAATTTTCTGCCAATTCGCGTTCTTTAATAGCTCATTTCGAACTACTTCATAAGCTCTCTTAAATTGATCTCTTAGAGATTCTACAAACATCACCGTACATAGGGCTTCGGGGCTCACCCCTATAACACCATATACGAGATCTGCAGGCATTATAATATCTTCCCCGAATACTAATAGATTGGGGGAACAGTTCGTTGCAGCATGTACAGTACTGTTATAAGCATGTACTACACATGGAGGGGACGGGATGCCGCCCAGTCGTCTTGGCAAGAATTTACCAAGGGTTTGAGGACTTGTATCAATGTTCGATTGAATCTTTCTACTTGACCATCAGACTGGGGTCTGTATGGATTAGTTTGAGTTTTACAAATGGCCAAATAGTGGCACATTTCTTGCCATAGGTTGGACTCGAATTCTCGTCCTTGGTCACTGTGCATCATTAATGGTGCACCTAGGTGTAGAACCCATCCTTTCATGAAGGCGCTAGCGCAGGTGGCTGCCTTGTGGTCAGGTAAAGGATATACTCGAGTGTACTTAGTATAGTAGTCAGTCACTACCATCATACAGGTGTTTCCCCGAGGTGTGGGTTCGATTCCACTGATGATGTCAATTGCTACTCGGGCAAAACGAACGCCGAATAGCTCTTGCACCAGAGGCATCTTTCCCATTCCAGGACCGGGCTTATTCTTACCGCATTCTTCTGGCTAGGCGTTCTAAAGTTCTCTTCTTCCCGAAGTGTCCGCTAGTTTTATGTCCGTGGCAATAAAACATAATGTCTCATCTTAGTGACATGGGTATCACTATCTGTAGGACCTTGTCCTTAGTAGGACAGGTTTTCCATCGACACAACCGTCTCGAACCTGTAGCTCGGTCCATTGGGCTAGAAATTTTTCGAGTTTCTCTGTCTTAGAGGGATAATGCTGGCCGTTCGGGCTTGGCATTCCTATTCAGGAAGGAAATCACTCTCTTGATAGCGGGATCGTTTTGTTGGAAATGTTGGATGGTTTCTTCTGGCCATTCTATAACATTTTCCATGCTGGCGCTAGGTAGCGGTTTGGACTCTCTAGTTCGAACCGTTGCAACTACTGCGTTGTGGGCCCCACAATCATCACAATCGATTTTCTGGCACTTTCTAAAAGGCCTCCGGGATAGGGCGTCCGCATTAATATGCTTCGAACCCGGTCGATGTTGGATCTGGCTATGCTCCTACCCAAATTCTGACAGGTGTGCCAGCCAACGGCCAATCATTCCTTCGGCGTCCTTAAAATTATGTAGCCACCTCAGGGACAAGTGGTCAGTTCGAAGAGTAAAATCGGTACCCCATAGGAAGTGTCGAAACTTTTTGGTATACACCACCACAGCCAGCAACTCACGTTTAGTGGTGCAGTAGTTTCGTTGTGCCCTATTCAAAGTGTTACTAGCAAAGGCGATTGGTACTTCAACCCCGTCCTGGACCTGCGACAGGGCTGCACCAATACTATCGTTGCTAGTGTCAGTGTCCAGTATGAAATGGTCATCCGCAGTTGGATATTTCAATACTGGCATGTTAGCGAACAAATGTTTTATTTGCTCGAAGGCTGCATCTTGTTCCTCTCCCCAGGGAAAACGTTCCTTTGCTCGACCTGGGGTCCAATGTGCTAGCATTTGCAAGGGGTAGCTCACTTTAGAATAGTTCAGGAGGAAGTCTCGATAATATCAACAGAACCCGAGGAAGGATCTTACTTCCTTCGCACTTATGGGCTTCTGCCATTCGGACACTGTTCGGAGTTTTTCAGGGTCGGCTTTTACGCCGTCAGGAGTTATTATGCGACCAAGATATGTAATAGATGATTTAGATAAATTACATTTCTTAGCTTTAAACTTCAGACCATTTGATAGTATTCTCTTCAAGACTAAATCGAGGTTGTTCATGCAATCCTCGAAAGTCTTTCCAAACACTATAACATCGTCGAGGTACACCAAACAACTCTTCCAAAGAAGGTCGCTTAGCATTTCCTCCATCATAGCTTCGAAAGTGGCTGGTGCATTACACAGCCCAAAAGGTAAAACATTGTATTGGAATAAACCCAGATGGCTCGAGAAAGCTGTTTTCTCCATGTCCTTAGGGTCCATCCCGATCTGCCAATACCTGGACTGAAGGTCCAGGGTACAGAAGTATTTGTTTCCTCCTAACGAGTCTAAGGTCTCATCTATCCTTGGTAAGGGATAGGAGTTCTTTTTTGTTAAGCCATTCAGCTTCCTGTAATCGATGCAAAATCGAATAGACCCAGCCTTCTTCGTGGTCATGCACACGGGGCTGGACCAGGGACTCGTGCTAGGCACAATAACCCCTTTTTCCAGGTGTTCGAGGATTTGTTTCTCAGCCTCCACTTTCTTTTTAAGTGGTAATCTCCTATAAGGTATTTTAAATGGCTTCGAATCTCTGGTGTCGATCGTGTGCAACACCTTGCTAGTGCGGCCTACCGAGCCCCCAGGTTTCCCGAAGGCATCGTGGAAGGTAGCAAGCAAAGCTCGAAGTCTTTCTTTCTCTGAATTTTTTGAGGGAAGAATCATCAACTAATTGTCTTAAATCATCTGGTAATCCTCGAGCTGCGTCCTCAGGTAACTCAGTTCGAAATTGAGCTTCCGAGACATGTTTGGTCAGGAACATAGCACCAATCTATGTTCCTGACCATTTTTTCTCAAGTACACAGGTTTTAGTCCTCTGTTCATGATCGGGACTACCGTCCACGATCCGTTTCCCACCAGAGTGTCAAGAGAATCTAGCTGTAAACTAGATAATACTTCAGAATTAGGTTCGAAGACAGCGTTCGAACCTCGAAAAGCATTGTTCGAGGAACACAAAACGTCACAATTCATTCCAGATGGAATTTTCACAGTCTGTACCATGGTGGCTACCGAGGATACATGTCTCAATATGCATGGGATCTCGCAATTGCACGGTTGCCGGATCTTCAGCATCCCGAACCGGGGATCCAACACAGCACCGTACAAGCTTGCGAAATCCAAACCGATTATTCCATCGTCACTTATGTCGGCTATGGTAGGGCTCATTACATACTCGTAGCCCCCCATTCCGATCTGTATGAACGTCTTACCAAAAGTCTGCATCTGGCTACCGTCGGCCGTGCAAGCATTAACACCAACAGGTAGTATTTCATGGTTGCCGGACACCAGATTGAAGAATTTTCTCGAGACACACTAATGGCTGGCACCTGTGTCAATCAAAAATTCTCCAGTCCGCCCCTTCACCGATACAGCGATCTACCATCGTTTCCCCCCCAAAGGTGAGGAGTTCTGTGCAAATCGGAGTTGTTCCTGAGAGTCACCGATCTCCCATCCGAGACCCTTCAGGAAGGTTACACACAGATGGTTCGGGGGGAGGTGTGCCCCACTCACACGCGTCAACTCTTCAACCCAACCTCCCTCTTCTTCGACGTAGGATTGCTCCCTCGGGTTCCGACCTTCCTCTGTCCCTACCCCGTCGAAGTCCCCGGCTCTGACTGGGGTGAGAGAATCCTTCTCACATACCAGTCCCCCGGAGGGTATTGACTCCTGTACTAGCTCGGATTCACCAGTGGTGGCATTTTGGCAGATTTTCGAATCACGGATCACATCCTTTGCCACAGATGCGACCCTCTTTAGTTTTCCTCCTCCTTCTTCTCTTCCACATAATTAACTCGGGATAGCACAGGCTTCGGGGCTGTACACTCATGAGCGTAATGCCCCATTTCTTGACAACGGTAACAGCGTAGTCTGCTCCGGTCCACTCTCCGTTGTTCAGGTCTGGCATACACAGTTTCAGCAAAAGTTTTCATAAAATCCTCCATCATTTTCTTCATATCCAGAGGTTCAGGTGGAGCAGGGGCTCTCGATAGAGGTGGTCTTGGGGGCCGACTAACAGCCATTTCAGTAGTTCGACTGTCTGGGGTAGGTCTTGTTTCCCCTCGAGCTTAATTAGCGCTTCGGTTCTATATCTGTCGAGGAATATACTTGCACTTGACGTCTTTCTTACCTGTACTGCAGAGATAGTACTGTCCTCCTCCTCGATCTCGATGATCTCGAAGTCATTGTCCGTTGTTTCAGTGTATGTCAGTTGGTGTATTCCCGACATGGAAGCCGTACTGGTATTAGTACTCGCACAAACCTTGGTATTCGAGGTTTTCATCTCTACTTTTCCCGCCATGAGGGTCTTCTTTACTGTCCAGCACTCAATCCCTTCAAAAAGGTCCATCAGGGTAGGATTTCTCCCTTTCCAAGCATCTAAAGCTGCTTGCTGCTGATCTTCATCTCGAAGTCCACTTACGAATTGTGGCAACAAGTCGTTCAGGAAATATTTATCAGAAGGATTGGTTCCCAGCCGCGCCCTCTGTAACAGGGATTTCAACTCATACCCGAAGGCTCGAAATGATTCTTGTGGTTTCTGCGTTCGCTTCTTGAAGAGCATAAAAGGGTCTTCACTCACTAAATTGTACAGCAAAATGCTCGACTAGCTGTTGGACTAGCTGTTGGAAAGTACCCCTCTCGAAGTATACTTCGTTCCACTTTTCAACGGCTATCCGGCCTGGGCCATGTTTTAGACACCTGATCAGGTGAGGTAGTGCCTCCTCGGGAGTCCATGCATTGCACCTCGTATCATCAGTGAAGTTCGAGAACCATTCTTTCCAGGTTTTTACACCCTCGTAAATCTTAGGCAGGATGGTGTCACATGTACATGAAACACCTTTAAGACCCACACTCAGTGCTGTCTGCATCCCGCATACCGGGTGGCAACCGCCGCTCTGCAGAGCCCATCTGCCACTAAGCAGCCTAACAATAGTGTCTCTAATGCCAGTCTGTACTGGAGATGTGGGATGGCTGTATAAGGCCTAGACCACAATAGGGGAAGACACACACAGACAGTGATACCAGCCAATTACTTTCACAGTTCAAAGGATGCATCCCTTAACAATCATGTAACTCTATTGTAGTGGAGACATGACAGTTGGATGCTGGGCCTAACTTTGTCTGGGGCAATCAGCCCCAGAGTAGGGATATAAGGCCTCCAGTAGGAGGTCCATCTTCACAGATCACCAAGAACCGCTCTAGAGGTAACATCTCCAGTCATCTCCTGCTACCTGCTATACCACTACACTATGGTGAAACTATGCTAGACAGGCATTGGTTTCTATCATTAGTGGCCAGGGGCTATCTCCTTCAAGACTTCCACCAGAGGGTAAAGTTATTCATTATTACATTATTCCTCTAAGCAGCAGGTCAGGAGCTAGGTGTGGGAACCCACCTAGAAACATGCTGGACACTGTATTATTAATACCTCACAGGTGGAGTGGAACAGAACATTGTACTTTATAAATTACTGTATGTTTACTGTATGTACAAATTACCTACATACTAACTACTGTATGATTGATATTTCTTACATGTTGCCTAAAGCTGAATAAACCAGTGACAACTGGAAATAACACTATTTTATGAGCCTGATGTATTTACTCCTTACACCACTAGTCATATGATATTTCTCATATGACAACTTGATCATGCCAATTACTAGTATGACAAAGTGGTGGAGAACATCCTACTAAGATCCCATCTCTCACAGGCTCATAAAAATTGAAGCTGGTAACACAACTAAGAACAATCATGCACACAGTAAATTAAAGCTGGTACCGCAACTAAGAACAATCATACACACAGTAAAACCCACTCCACCCACCCAGTGACCTTGACCTTGACACCATGCCCACCAAGGTCACCAATGAGATCTCCCACACATCAATGAGATCTCCCACATACCAGTGAGATCTCCCACACATCAGCGAGATCTCCCACACATCAGCGAGATCTCCCACACATCAGTGAGATCTCCCGCACATCAGTGAGATCTCCCGCACATCAGTGAGATCTCCCACACATCAGCGAGATCTCCCACACATCAGTGAGATCTCCCACACATCAGTGAGATCTCCCACATATCAGTGAGATCTCCCACACATCAATGAGATCTCCCACACATCAGTGAGATCCCCCACACATCAATGAGATCTCCCACACATCAGTGAGATCCCCCACACATCAATGAGATCTCCCACACATCAATGAGATCTCCCACACATCAGTGAGATCTCCCACACATCAATGAGATCTCCCACACATCAATGAGATCTCACACACATCAATGAGATCTCTCACACAACAGTAAGATCTCCCACATATCAGTGAGATCTCCCACACATCAATGAGATCTCCCACACAATCAGTGAGATCTCCCACATATCAGTGAGATCTCCCACACATCAATGAGATCTCCCACACGATCAGTGAGATCTCCCACACGTCAGTGAGGTCTCCCACACGTCAGTGAGGTCTCCCACACATCAGTGAGGTCTCCCACACGTCAGTGAGGTCTCCCAAACGTCAGTGCGGTCTCCCAAATGTCAGTGAGGTCTCCCACACGTCAGTGAGGTCTCCCACACGTCAGTGAGGTCTCCCACACGTCAGTGAGGTCTCCCTCACGTCAGTGAGGTCTCCCAAACATCAGTGAGGTCTCCCAAAATGTCAGTGAGGTCTCCCACACGTCAGTGAGGTCTCCCACACGTCAGTGAGGTCTCCCACACGTCAGTGAGGTCTCCCACACATCAGTGAGGTCTCCCAAACATCAGTGAGGTCTCCCCAATGACATTTTCAGTTTGATCTCCGACATGTCAGTGATACCTACAACACACCAGTGATCCCACACCTTCCACCATGGCCGACACTGAAGAAGGTCCTCAACCCAATCAGGCAGCTGAAAGGATAAGGGCCTACGAAAAGACCATCCAAGATGCAGTTACTGCCCTAGAAGCAAACAAAGCCCAACATGATGCTCATGCCCTTGCCTCAAAGGAAAGGGAGAGGATCCTCAGTCAACAATTAGATGACCATCGGAAGGCCCTAGAACAGGCACGACAACAGATATCAGATCTCATGAGGATGGTATCATCCCAGACCTCACAGCCTCCCACACCCACAACCACACCTGTCGTCACACCATCTGCCTCTGGATCCAAGGAGGATGTCATGATCTCCATGATGTCCAACATGACCAGGATCCTAGACAGACAACAACACGACGACAGGAAGATCAGGCAACACGAGGTAACCAAACCCAAAACTTTTTCTCACCCATCACTACTCATGTCAACAGCACTATTTATTGATCACAAATTCCCAGAGTATCTGAAGGACAGGTACAAATTAACAGACAGTGACACCATGGTAGCATATTTACCCAAGTACCTTGAAGGACAAGCATTGGCTTGGTTTGAAACCTTCAAGGAAAGTGTCACACCTGATAAGTTGACATGGTCCAATGTAGTACATGAACTAAAAGAGTATTTTGCTACTCAAGACAATATTATCTCCAGGACTGCACTCCGTGCACAAGAGATAGATGAACCTGTATCTGATTATGCAATGTATCTCAGAAAAGCGTGTAATGCCCAATGCCTAAAGGACGACACCTTATTTAAAACATTCATCCAAGGCATGAGGCCCTGGATCTCTGTAGCTCTTGAAAACAAGAAAATAGACTCTTTTAACCAAGCCCTAGACCTAGCCTTAGAGGTTGAGACCCAAGAAAGATCTAGGAAAACAAGGGATGCAGAGTCTAACCCACAGCCTACAGAGAAAAAGGTCCAGGAAATCACCACTAGTTCAAATGAAGATGTTAACCTAATGTCTAGTGCCCATGTAAGGCAACAGGAAGCTAAGGCTATATCCAAAGACCCTACCGGTAGATATAGAGGAAATAACTATGACCCCAACTACCAATCCAATAGAGGTAGAGGTAGGGGGGGCAACAGCAACAACCGGGGGGGTCACAACAGTAGGAAAGACAACAGCTCTTCCAACTCCAACAATGGTAACTCTTCATACAGTGATAGGAGAGACAGAACCCCAAGTACTGGCAGATCCTATAATAATCAAGGATCCAACAGTAGGAGCCATAGTCCACATAGGAACTATAACTCTGGATCCTACAACAACAATGGTTCCTACAACAACAGCCAGGGTTCAAACAACTCTGGATCCTATAATCAAGGATCCAACAATAGAAGCCATAGTCCACATAGGAACTACAACAGTGGATCCTACAACAACAATGGTGCCTACAACAACCAGGGATCCAATAACTCCGGTCAATACAGCAACTCTGGTCAATATAACCAGGGTTCAAACTCACGCCAGGAGGATTACAAACCTGACACTAGAGGTTACCAGGGGAACCAACAGAGTAACCCCCAAATACCACCTCATGTGATGGATCAAATCTCCAAGCTCCTGGTGGCAACCATCTCAACCACCCCACAGAACCAGGAAAACTAGGATGTCACAGTGCCGATGGGCCAGTGCACTGTGACACCCCAAAAACAAACAATCAATCAGGATTAACAAAGATTCAACCAGAGACAATTGCTAGTGCCAATTTACCATCTAACAGACAGAGACGTCCATCAGTGATACACATCACCCCACCAGATTCATCATCAAAGGATACAGGTGAGAGTACCAAGCTTTCTATTGTACTTCTTCAAAATGGCTGTATCAATGCAAATCTATATGATGTTTCAGATGTACAATGTTTGGTTGATACAGGTGCTACTATCACCTGTGTCAGACAATCATTCCTCATGGATCTCCAAAAGAGATTCCATATCCAACTGAGGAAATCTAAAATCAACATCCATTTGGCAGATGGATCGGTGTGTCATGTTAGACATTCAGCTATGCTGAACTTTAGAATCCAAGGTGTCAGATTCCAATACCAATTTGCTGTAATTCCCAACCTCACACAGCCCGTGGTTCTCGGCACAGATTTCTTAAGCACTACAAAATCTCAAATTGAATTTAATGTTGATCCTGAACAAATTCTCAAACCCATTAGGGCAGTGAGGGATTTTACCATCCCTCCATTCTCTGAACTTGCAGTATTGGGTAAGGTCACATCTACTCAATCACTGCAAGGGAAAACTGGAGTAGTAGATAACCTCCAAAGAAATAACAATGCCCCATATCTAGTTCAAAGGGCAGCAGTAACCCCCAGGGAAAATAACAAACATCCCCTAGTGTTACTCAACACCAGCAGGCGCCCACATAAAATCAAAAAGGGTGCCATCATAGCTCTATTTCAGGAAGTCAAGGAATCTGATTTAGAAAAACCTCAACAGGTGTCAGACACAACCCCACACACTGATCAATCCATCTCAGCCATACGGCCTGAGGATGTAACTCAATTCAGTGACACAGACTCAGACTGTGAGTCCACATACGCTGACCCTGAACCCAACTCAATCAGACTCTCTGAAATAGCTGCTATACATAGTGAGGCACATGACCTCGAGCCAGAATTGGAAGAGAATGTTCCACCAAAATCTGTGCTCACATCCAAAGATCAGCATGATAGATTAGGATCACTGCTGACCAAGTATGATGATATATTTGTAGGAAAAGATGGAGACATTGGTGCTACACACCTGTATACCCACTCAATACATGTAAAACCTGAAGCAGTGCCATGTCATTTCCTACCATATAGACAAACACCAGAAAAACAGGCCGCAATAGGGGAAGAGTGTGAAAGGCTAGTACAACAGGGCATTCTGAGAGAATGTGCCGAGGGCCCCTGGGCTTCCAGATCCTTTTTAGTACAAAAATCATCGGGAGGCCATAGGCTCGTCACAGATTTTCGTTATCTGAACCAGAACACGATAAATCAAGCCTTATCTACACCCCGAGCCGATGACACTCTAGACATGATAGGGTCACTCAGACCAAGAGTATTCAGTAAGCTAGATGCCCAACAGGGATTTTTTCAAATTCCTATAAGACAGGAGGACCAGCATAAAACCGCATTCATAGCAAATGACAAAAAATATGTCTATGAAAGGATGCCGATGGGTTTAGCGACGGCACCGGCGGGATTCTGCCATCTAGTCACATTAATTCTGAACAAACTCAAGTACAAATGTGCCCTACCATACCTAGATGACATATTGGTATTATCGCCATCAATCGAACAACACTTCCATGACCTGGAAGATGTGTTCAACAGCCTAAGAGTTGGTAAACTCAAACTGAAGAAATCAAAATGTGAATACTTCATAGACAGAATAGACTTCTTGGGAATGAGAGTGACACCCATGGGACTGCAACCATCTCCCACAAAGGTGGAATCAATCAAAACCTTCCCAACACCAAAATCAGTCAAAAATGTCAGATCCTTCACAGGCCTATGTCAATACTTCAAAAAGTTTATCAAAGGTTATGCCCAAATTGCTAGACCATTGTATGATCTACAGACACATCTCAAAGCATTTGTCTGGACAGAGGATGCAGATAATGCTTTCAAAACTTTAAAGCATGCCCTCTGTACCAATGCTCTTCTCAGATATCCAAACTATGAGAAAGAGTTCAGTTTGGCAACTGATGCTTCCAATGTGAGTTTAGGAGCTGTACTCTCACAGAGAGATAATGAAGGAGTGCTCAGACCAGTAGCCTTTGCAGGTAGAACCCTCTTCAAACATGAGAGAAATTACAATACCACAGAGAGAGAACTACTGGGAGTAGTGTATGGAGTATTACATTTCAGACACTATCTAGAGACTAGACACTTCCAATTATACACAGACCATGCAGCCCTAATCCCACTACTAACCAATACAGGACTCACACATAGATGGGCCAGATGGGCTCTAGACATACAACAATTTTCATTCACCATCCAACATGTGAAAGGTGATGATAACACACCACCAGATGCTATGTCTAGAAGAGAGTACCCAGATTCTGGACCCATGACTAACCCTCCACCCCCACCAAGGAGAGTTAGAGCAGCCAGTAGAACCAAGTTTGCAAAAGTAACTAAGAAAGTACCATTCAAAAGGGATGATCCACCCAACACCATTGAAAGGCCAGAGACACCCATTAGGGGTATCTTGAAGCAATCTACACACTATGTGTTTTGCCACTGTGAGAGAGAATACTCACAACTCTTTCCAGATAATGACTTCGAGCCTATCGAATTCTCATCACTCAATCAGATGCTGAAGGCAACTCCTAAGGAGCCACCCTTCACCCCACCTGACTCAGATGATGAAGATTCAGAAGACACAATATATGCTATCACTCAAGCAACTTCCAAATCAGTCAGATTCTTTGAATCAATGCAGGGAGAGGAAACATCAAACCATTTGTGTCCTATGACCACACGCTCAAAGACTAGAGAAATGATTCAGGAGGGCACACCAAAACCCCCCACACAATCACAAACTATTCTGAATGAGAAAAAGGTCACAGGAAACAAACCTACCAAAACCCCACCCGCCAGGAAAAATGTCACAAAAGACACTGCATCTACTAAGTCAAAGAACTCTGAGACAAAGAAGAATGAGAAAAAGCAAATTGTGCCTTTAAAGAAAAAGGTTGCCACTCCCACCAAGGCGAGAATAGGCCCTCCAAAGGAGCCTACACACCAAAACAAGAGTGACACACCCCAACAAAAGGCACAAGATAGGCCAATAGTCGATGAAAAAGAAAAAGAAAGAGACAGAATAAAACAACATGTGCTAGATATAAATCAACTACTGGATCAGATTCCCGACACATCCATCTCAGGTACAAACCTTGGCTTGGAACAAAGGAAGGACAAGAACCTATTGCCCCTCATACAATATCTTGAGGATGGGACCTTGCCTGCACCAAAAGCACAAGGAAATAGAATCATCAACCAAGGCCAGACATACACCTTGGTAAATGGTACATTAGTCCATATATGCCCCATAAATTGGAGAAAAACCAATACTGTACCACTTCAAATTGTTATACCACAGCAATGGGTAACAAGTACACTACAGTATTTCCATGACTCACCTACTGGCGGCCATCTTGGTTCAAGTAGGATGCTGTCAGCACTCCGACCTAGGGTATATTGGAAGTCTATGCTAGCAGACACAACAAAATATGTTTCCACCTGCCACACATGCCTCACAGCAAAAAGGCAAGTACACTCACACAAAACACCAATGACAGTGAGAGAGAACATGACTTCACCAATGAAGTTCCTAAACCTAGACGCGGTGGGACCACTTCCCACAACTGCCAGGGGAAACAAACATATACAAGTCTGCATAGATTATGCTACCAGATATGCAACAGCTTGGGCTACTACTGACTTAAAAGCTGAAACAACAGCAGCAGAGTTCTACAAGAATATAATTTGTCATCATGGAACACCAGCCACTCTTCAAACAGACAATGGAACATGTTATACAGGTGCAAAGTTCACAAAGTTAACTAAACACCTCAAGATCAAACATAAATTCTCCTCACCATACAGGCCACAATCAAATGGGCTTGTAGAGAGATTCAATGCTAGCATCGGCACAGCGCTCAGAGCATTCTGCTCAAAGCACCAAAACAATTGGGATTCATTTATTGAACCCATAACCTTTGCATTAAATAACACAGAATCCCAAACCACAGGATTCACCCCTTTCTTCCTACTCCATGGAAGGAACCCAGCCACCCCAATGGACTTAGGGCTGGGAATACAGGAAGACATATCCACCGTAGCAGACCATGTAGCTAACATGATAACAAATCAGGATACCTCTAGGAGGAAAGCTATAGAAAGGGTCGCCAAGCTACAAAAGGAAAGGAAGGATAGATATGATAAGAAACTTACACCACAGGAAATCAAGGTCACCGACATGGTATACCTAAACATACCAAGAATCCTGACCAACACAGAGTGTAAGAAACTTCAACCCCTTTTTATGGGACCATATGTTGTAGTAGACAGACCTAGTTTGACAAGCGCCAAACTCAAAAACTTGGACACCAATCTATTGGTGGCCAGACCAGTGCACATAGACAGACTGAAAAAGGTTGTGGCTGTCAGAAACAATGAATTTGCACACAGGCTTATTCCACATGAGGCCAAATACTACAGCAAAATTGTAAGGAACAAAAGTGATATCACCCTTACAAGAGAAACCACAGGCATAGGCCCTATCAAGCCTAGGCCTGCACACCACATACTAAGAAAGACATCTAGGTGTGGTGCAGTTTCAAGAAATTAGAAACAAGATTGAGATACCAAAAGAACATAAGATTTTCAAAATGTATTACAAATTCTCTTCATCCACACATAAGACATGTGTGACTGATAATGAATTACTTAGATGTATATAAAGCCAATCAAATTTGTAAATATATCAGTAGGTTATTGCCTCTGAAAGGGTCAAAGACTGGGACCCCCCAAGTAAAGCAGACATGAAGTCTAAGAAGAGTAAGGGTAACACAATGGAGTGTCTAAAGCCTAATCCCCACATGAAAGAGCGCGCTATGCCAACACAGCAGTCTATAGAGATCAATTGACCTTATAAGCTACACTCAGACAACTGTCTAGACGGTCATGAATGGCTGTCCTGGATGACAGGAGGAGCTAATTACCAGTACACAGAGTATACAATAGAGCCCCACAGTTGCAGACACTGGAGATTAGGTGCACTGACTCCAGAGAAACAATACCATGCCCACAATGGATGTGGGTAGGGTAGGCTACATAAGAAGCACTGTGGACCATAGCCCACCATCAGTCTTCATCCAGCTGCAGTCTGGAACACAAGTCTACAGGACCCCACTTGGGAATTAGCCAGCCCACTTCTCCATTAGGAGAGACTGCACTAGGATAAAGAACACACCTACTTCACCTTCAACCTGACCTTACCATTTACTGGTCAATCTCTATAGACTCACCGGACATATTGCCAAGACAGCTCAATCTTGCAAAGGTACAGTTTGAACCACTTCATTTAAAGTGTTGCACCATACACTTAGACTTTACCAGCACCAAATCACTACAAATTTGACAAGACTTTAGAACAGCAAACTTGCTTTACACAAGCACCATGGGGAGACTGAGAGTTTCACCCATACTGCTTACTATGCTGTTATTATATACTATAGAACCACTTACTGCAGGTTATACACCTGTGGTGAGACAAAACATAGGAGTAGTATTCAAACCTAACCCTCAACCATTGGTCAATGGACATACAACCACAACACTGTTGTTAGCTATCCCCTACAAGATACCTCGGGCACCCGTTACCCAAGGATCCATAAGGGATAGAATACTCCAATTGACCACTCCTACTCTACAAGATCATACCTCTGGTCAAATTATCCAACAAGCCAAAGAGCTTGACACCTTGCTGGAAATTGCAGACAAGGAGATAAATGAAACATTAGCCTCCATCAAATTGTTCCTATCCAACCCCATAAACACATTGGACAAGGCCAAAAGAGAGGCCATACTGGGTTTTCTAGCACCCCTGTTTCGCGGTGTGCTAGGTCTAGCCACAGTGGAAGATGTGAACCAAGTAATGGGACAGCTCAAAAACATAGATGAAATACTAAGAAAATTTGCTAAACAAGATCAGGAAGCAGCTAGTCTCATTGAAAAGATCACAGACAGACAAGATAAGTTTGTTAAAGCATACATCCAAGATAAGAAGGTACTGGACAGCACAATCAACACCATAGGTGACACCGCCAACCTGTGGGCCTCTAACATGTCCAGGTCACTTGACTCATATTCAAGGCACGAGAAAACTCAAAGGGAAAAAATGCAAGTATTAAATGATGCATTAATTATCATAGCAGCAAGAATGAATACAGTTCAATTACTGCAAAGGACAAATGCAGCCCTGAGGATGCTATCATCAGGAATCCTAGCCCCTGATATAGTACCACCCTCAGACCTTGCTAGATACTTAATTGACATTAATAACAAACTTAGGATTACACACCCTGGAGCACAAGTCGCAATTAATGACTTAGATTTCTATTATTCACAGAAGCTGACCTCATACACTTACTCAGCTCACCATATATATATTCATCTGGACATTATAATTCAATCTACCACCTCTACCTTCAAACTGTACCAAATGATTACATCACCCATGCCTATAGACACACAGGAGACCCCCACCAGAGGAGTCACCAAATTACAAACCACAACTGAGTTTCTAGCAGTATCTTACGACGAATCATTATTCATCGAATTGGACTCAGCAGATATGCAGGCATGTGAAGGTACTAAAGTAAAGGTATGCAGAGATGTAAATGGTAGAATTTATAAACACAGGCCTACATGCCCTGTAGCCATTTTTACTAACCAGGCTCAACAGATTAAGGAACATTGCAAGTTTACAGTTTCACCACTGCAAACACCTAACACCCATGCTATTTCCATTTCTGAAGATGAGTATCTGGTCACTACTAATGAACCCCATTACTTTATCAACTGCCATGGTAAAACGTCTGAAACTCGAAAAGCCCAGTCCTACTCAATCATAGGTGTACCCTGTGGGTGCACAATCAGTGTAGAAGAATTTTCTCTTCCAAACACAAGGTTGCCCTGTAACTCAACCTTATCATTTCATTACATTCTCAAGACAATTAATTTACCATTCATGGCAGCACTTAACCAAATTTCTGAAACCAAACCAGATGAAAGAGAGAATCTTCCAAATTTCCCAGTAGTAAACCTTTCTAGAACCTTAGAAAAACTACAGGAAAATCCAATCATGGATGATATTACCCAACTAAATTTAGAGCCCTTTGCCAAAACATTATTAAAAGATGCCTCCAACCTTGATAAGGCAATGGAAACGCGCTACGAGGAATCATACCTACGTCGAGTTACAGAGCATCCAATCTTCCAAAGCTTAGGACTCATTCTAGGGATATCAGCTCACATTTTTATAGTATACATACTACTCAAACTGTACAGACTAGGAGGAACTGTAGCCTACCTGCCTACAGCCAAAGCATTTAGACTAGTCACCGAGCTGCCCCTACACAAATTGCTCCCAGATAAGAATCCTACCAAATTAACCCCTACGGAGGAAACCCACACCCCTTTCCTCACAATTCAGGAAACCCACACCCTGATAATTGCTATATTATTCACCCTGACCATCTACTCAGCCTACAGAATAATGAAGTACCTTAAGAAATTTGCACAGACACACTGTGGCAAGAAAAATGTGGCCAAGCGCACAAATCCCACAATATATTTTAAAATATATTGTGGAGACTCAAACTTCGCGCTACCCTTGAGGCCAATACCACATGAATTTGATGAGATTAAATCAGCAGCTGCCCCGACCTATAAGGATATAGTGGTTAAAACCTTCCCACTACCTAAGGCTATATTTACCTGGAATGGACCAGCAGTTATAACAACACAGAGAGGAGAATTTGCTTATCACCTCCCTCGGGTGATACACCTACCTTGGCGCACTAGGTTCAGTACCATACCAGCCCTTAAAAACAAAGGACTGTACTACTCCATGCTTCTCCAGAATGATTGTGGCACCAGCCCGGTGACCATGACAGCACTGGAAAATACAACAGATATAATTATTGACGAACACCAGGAGGAGACCGCAAGGTCAAACATGCAGACTATTGCTAATTTTCTAAACCACCAGCCCTCCCCGGTGACTGTGGAAACAGCCTAGGCTGCACACAGCCTAGACTGCCCCCAGTCCACCACCAGGAGATACTGAGATGACACATCTCACACATGACACACACCTCCACTGTCAATGAAATTATCAAAGTATTGAAAAATTGATTTAGAAAAAATATATACACAGCCACTTGTTGATGTATAATATGAAAATCTATGGTATTCTCATAAAAATCAATGATTAATGCGCGCATATACGCGGAAATTGCAAATTGTAAATTGTACAAATCTAACATTAATATACATGATTGCAAGGTAGATAACTAAGACAGTTTTTGTACCCACTAGCACTTGTATACTATACCAAGGTTTACTTAAGGTGACACACTTTAGGTATCCAAGAAAATTGTTGGAAAAATGAATGAAAAAAAAATTGTTGAGAAAATTGTTGACATGAAAAATGTTTACTTAAGATACTCACCAAATAATCTCTTTCAGGGACACATACTCAAAAAGGCTAGGGAAAAGTCAATTAAGCAGCGGCCCACTGCCGAAATTGCCAATTAATACACCCATATAGCAAAATCACAGAGTAACTCAGAGACAAACAAGCCTATTGTACATGAAGTACTTTGTTTTTCCGGTCCTCGGAAAAATTTGTCTCAAATCCCAAAAATTGTATAGTGTAAACTAGATTGTACGTTTGTACCCAATTTGCACACTAAAATTGTATGTTGCACACCAGATTGTACGCTTGTACCCAATTTGCACACTAAAATTGTATGTTGCACACCAGATTGTACGCTTGTACCCAATTGAACGCTAAATTGTATGTTTGCACACCAGATTGTACACTTGTACCCAATTGTACGCAAAATTCGTATATTATTCACCAAATTGTATGTTGTACACTAATTTGTATTTTTTGTACCCCAAATTTGAAAATGTGTAGGCAGATACACCGATTCACAGTAGAAATAAGGCAACTTCAAAGCCATGTTGTGAGTCAAGTATACTTAGGTCTGCTTAGCATCCAAACCAGAAAGTTGCACAAATTACGGTTATACGCCTAGAGTTAAGGAAATGTAATCTTTACCCAAAAAAAAACAAAACTGTTGTACATACTGAAAAAGCTCTACCACAAAATTTGTATTTGAAGCACTCCCTATTACTTCAAATCCACTCACACAATTGTATGTATGTCAAGGTAAAATCAAGGTGTTGGAAAGTGTGAGGTGTGTAAGAGGTGCAACACAAGTCACACATACCCACGCCAAGCAAGCCCATGAGTGTGCTCTCTCAATGCATCAGACACCATCTAGCACAACCTCACACATGTGACACTAAATAACTTATTCATTTTCCACAAGGTGGCATATAGATCATATACTGCAGTTCATCATTCGTTCATTGAAAGTAACCATTTGCACCATGTTAAAATGAATATTCAATATGTCAGTGTCATCTATTCTACTGGTAATTGTACAGTATGTAAAGAAGGTATACCCAGTAAACACATGTTCGTAGATAAACATTGAGATATGGTATATCTACGTAGCATTCAACTACATAGTTTTCCTTGGTATGTGGACGTTCAGACGTCAAGGTTTAGTTACATTCATGATACGTAGATATCAGAAATACATTTTTTATACAAAAAAAAATACTAAAAGAAAATCCAGATAGCCCTACTGTCCTACATGTAGGACGCCTAAGTGACATCATGGGAAGAGGTCTATATCCGCAAGTAAACTAAACAGAAATAGAAGTAAAATGTTGCATCCTATAGTTCTAGACCCAAGGCAACCAAAAATGCTCCATACGGGTATTCTTAGGTACTTTTATGGCATTACACACATGTCCCAAAATACCTACTACTTAGAAAATTACCCTCTGGTAAAGATTTGGACCTTTTCAGAGGAGACAGAAATTTCTTGTTTGGCATAAATGGCCATATATAAGCTTGTTTGTCAGTTTCCAGCACTCTCGTACAGGAATTGTGGTTTCCATGGCAACCAAAAGAACACAAATTTCAAAAGACAGTAGTCCTAAGTCCTACTGTCCTACATGTAGGACGGTAAGCAGTCCCTCATATCTCTGGACACAGTGCAGATAAAAGTCCGAAATTTTGAACAGGGCATATTTGGTCATATATTAGTCTACTTATCAATTTTTATCACTCTATGACAAAAATTGCCACTTTAGGGTTATCTGGGTTAATATTGATGTAAAATTGCATCAGGGTGATGCTTAGTTAATTGCATAGTGTCTATATTCTGCAGGAAATTGGCCATTGGACATTATTTTGCTTGGCCAGTGTGACACTCTACACTAGGTAGATCTATAGCCTGGTTAGCTCAGTCGGTAGAGCATTTAATTTTGATGTAAGGAGCATAATAAAATTGTTATAAATTCACTTTTTTAATCAAGATGAAAATATGTCTAATTACGTTTTTGTACTACATTTTTATGTGCTAGCTATATATTTGCCAGAGCAGTGGCATTTTTGCCAGATATTGCCCATGTCTGGCAGGTTTTCAAGAAGATGGTAAAGTGTGCCTTATATGTGAGGTATTACGGTATATTCACATTATTAAGGTCAATTTGATTTATCTATGGAACATAGCACTGAAGTGGAAGCATCTAGATTTTACGCAGTGAAGTGGCAATGTATGCCTATGCTCTGTGTTGGATAAGAAAATAGAGTGAACAGAGAATCACCTGATAGTATAATACATATGAGAAAATAGTAGTAATACTGAGTATTAAGGTAAAATACTTCTTAATGTGTGATAATAGAGGTTTCTACACAAGGGAGGTTAGACAAAAAATTCTCACTCCACCTGAAACATGTTCACACATGGTTACGCATCCTCACGCAGGGACACTCAAACAGACACTAAGTGTGTGGTGTGATACTACATGCTGCTCTCTGATTGGTCCTTGAGTATGATGTGATTCTATCCTCCTATCTGATTGGTCTATGTTCAAATGTCAAAGTTCTTTGTTCATGATAGTAGCAGTTACACCAAGCAGCCTAAGGAGAGGTGACATATTAAGGTAGGTATTCCTTTAAATTGGTTTATCAAGTTTTGCAGCTGAGTTATTTCTTGAGTACCCATACAATATTGCCCACCTTGCCTCTGTAAGCATAATTTATATGTATGTCTGATCTAATCTGACTCTTTTCTTTTGAAACAGGTCCCAAAAGGAAGACAAGTCTTGTAATTACAATACTGCTGCTACACATTGAAGAGGAAGATACCAGTGGATCCAATTGTGGGAGTAGGATGAATGAAAGGAGGACCTAATTGATGTTTCAATTGTTAATAAAGAATTAAAGGCATATATTGGAACCCTCCCCAAAGCATCCTCCTCTACCCCCCACCCCACTCACCCCCCCAACCCACCCCCCTCCCCAAATCCTGAAGCATGCTCACGCAAATCAACAAATAGTGTCAGTTTGAGTCTGTGTGCGTCTAACACATGAAGTTAGTTTGAGTCACTTTGAGTTTAACACCTGGTGTTAGGTTGAGTCACTTTGGGTTTAACACCTGGTGTTAGCTTGGGTTAGATTTGAGTCTAACACCTTCCTCACATCGTGTACACGCTTCTAACACCTAGTGTGAGCCCCTATCTCAAGCTGACACAAGCTGACACTAATTTGCTGGGTCCAGCCTCATATAGGAGCATATAATTTAACATAAATCCCCAGACTCATATCCAAACGTAAATAGATCCTTTTATAACTTCCTCAGGACTTGATAAGCACTTATTTGCAGTACTTAGATGCATTGCAGACATTATGGTCCTGACTATATTTCTAATGTTTTAGATGATGGAAATATAAAAATATAAGGAAATTGGCAGATTAGTGTCATCTATAGATTATATCGAATCATATCTTCTTAGTGGTCAGCTACAACAGTCTCTGTTGCTCTCTCCCTTGTTTTCACAAGGGCCAGGGTTCAAATCCCTAACAAACCAAATCTGTCTAGTATAGAATTTTGCACAATTCATTCCCCATAATGTCAATATATACTGTTGAAATTCCACTGATATCTCGCCACCCCCTCTCCCACCCGCCCATATATATGAGAATGGACAGAATAGCAGTCCAGCAGGGCATTTCAAAACGATATCTATAGCGCCTATGGTTTTGAAATGCCCTCCAGCATTTTTATCCCCTGAATGAGTGGGTATACATCCTGAACGATGCCTTTCTGCAAAGCAGCTGCACTATTTATAGTCCGGCCAGCCATGCGTGACTACAACGGGCCCGGCTACATAGCAACACACAACCACGTCTACCACTTAGTGAAGATGGCATAGCTGGGTTTGCTGTCTGAACACATCTCGGATTCCTCCAGATCCTCCTCATGATATTACTATAACCTGTTAACGGCTTAGTTAATGCACACCTGGACAGGCACAGTCAGGTCGTTACTCCTCCATGTGGGGAGACCCTGGAGGAATCCTCACCTACCACGTAGGCAGCCCCCCACCCTATATATACTGCTACCACTGGGATCGACAATACACGTCCTAAGGTAGGTCCAACTCAGTCCTACAGGTGCTGATCTAGATCTATGGGAGTGTACTATTTACCTTTGCTACCTAAAGGGAGTTACCTATATTTTAAGGGTCTTAGAAGGTCACCTGTATCTATAGGCTCTGGTGTGTACAATAATGCATGGGGAAGTAGACATGGAGCTTTATAACGAAGGTGAGTGAAGGCTAAATGATCTTCTCCCGGATCTTCTGAGTAGGAATATTACTGGTGGGTATTTTACAAAGCATAAGGAGGTCATTTATTAAGCTATTACGACTGTATACAGGCACTGCGGTTTGACAACCTAAAAGTTCAATAGTGAACAAGTAATCAACGGATAATTCATGACGAGTGTGTGTTAGTGAAGGATAATTACACAAGGCCATAGGCCGAGTGTAATTAGCCTTTGCTAACACACATGAGTCATGAATTATCTATTGACTACTTAATTTATACTACGAAACAAATAAATAATCAATAGAATACCAATAAATTCAAGGTGAAAACAAAAATTATTCCCCCTCCCCGGGACTCGATCGAAGCCAGCCATAGTGTGTGTACACAGGTACATACACCTCGGTGTTTAAATGTGGCAAAAAAAGATGCGCCCGGACCGTGTTAGACTAGATATACGGCACATGGCTATTGTATTATTGACCAATGGGAAGCATCCCTGGCATTTACTTCGGAGACGGGGGCTGAAGGTGTTAGTCATAGTGCAGTCGGGGTCTAATGGCGGCCTCCATAGCCTAATGTGCTAATGCCCTATACACCTCATCGCCCGGCAGCGGACAGCGACAGCGCACACGGCGAAAAAAGATGCGCCCGGACCGTGACTCGACCGAAGTACCTCTAATGGCTGAGCGCAATGCGCTAACCACTAGATCACCGTGTCGCCTTCTTCAGCGGCCGTCTCGGCTTCATATCTTTGAATGCGAGCGACCGGGACTCATCCCGCCTACCTCTACTATCTAACCAAGCAAACACATACCGTCTCTCGTCATATATCTCATCATAGTTTTCAAATGAACCAATTCTGTCTTGTCCATCTGATTCCTTCTCTCATGAGATTGTTGTGACACAAGTATCTAATACTTGCTCCCAAAATCAAATGTATGGGGAATGGAAACATGCGGCACATATGGTTCCTCACTTTGTTACCCCATGTGACCCCATTTCACGAGACTTGGCCATTTCTGCGTCATGTCGATTGATGCACTGGTGCATCTCACCAAGGTACGGTTTTACCTTGTTGATCCACATTTATACATCACTGACCACCCACCCACCCTTGCTACAACCTGGTAATAGCAGCAATTAAAGGTCATAGTATAGTTATGAACCAGTTTCATTATCACGGGATGACCATAAACATGAAAGTGCCAGGCGGTGCCATGACCTGTTCGTAGTAATAAATTCTTGGTTTAATAGCCAAACTATTTTGCATTTAAGAATAATTCATGCATTTAGTTAGACAACACGTTGACCAGTCTAGGACTGGCCCAGACTGACTAAAATACAGCAGAAGCCATGGACATTTTGCAAATGTTGTTATTTTGGGGGGTGGGGAGATTTATTTTGTCCACGCTGACTACTACTCAAAGTATGAGGTACATTTACTGAATTATACCTTATTATACCTCTACTATGCATTAAAAACCACTGGGTACCGAGGCCACCCCACTGTTTCAGAGGCATAGGAAGCAAATTTTCATTGGGGGGGGGGGCCCGGTGAGGGCACCATCGCGACCACCTTGAATTGTCGGCTGATGCGTGATGGCGTCTACATAATGCGTATATAGAATTCATATAAAAAAGTAATTTTTGGTAAATTTTGGATCTGACTTTAGGCTCAGACCCCCATTTTCCCTATGACATCACCATAATAATCTAATTTGAGATGTAAAGTTTTAGCTTCTTTTCCATTGTGTTTATGAGTTCTTGGAAAATATTGGGGGGGGGGGGCAGACATACTCAGGCCCCACCTCCTTCATGATTGGGGGGGCCCAGGCCCCCCTGGCCCCCCTTTTCCTACGCCCCTGTGTTTGTCCCATCATCTGACCTACCTTCAGGTGTACTTATATCCAAGGAGGTTCTATATAGCCTCTCTTATAATATCTGACGATCATCAACACTGTATACTACTACCCTACAACATTGCAAAATGATCCAGGGCCAGGATCATTTTTGAAATGGGAATTATAGTGAATGAATAGGGCCTAAGGAATGGTCCAGCCCCACTTTAGCTCTTGATGTGGAAATGGGAACTGGGAGATCGAGGCCTGACATAGGCGATGAGAGTTGTAGAGTTGACGATTGTCAAGTAACACTCAGATATTATCCCTCTGATATTCCTGCCTCTCTGCCCACATGTCTCTTTATACGAAATGTAATATGACAATACAATGTCATAGTTTGATTAGGTGCTATTGAAGCAGGGAACATAGGCCTACCCTAGTACCCCACCTAAGCTTCGCTAAAGTGTCATGATCTAGCTTGATCTGTATATATCCCTAGATGGGTATACGATACCATATGCTACAGAATACGATGGCAATCAATATGTCTGTACCCTCCTATTGAACCCACATTGTGTTTGGGAACAATGGGTGTACAGGGGTTTAGTACACAAGGTGGTACAACTAGGGTGCATCAAACCCTAGTGAATGCTGCAAATATTAATCAATAATGTCCTACATGAATGGTTACTATCCTTGGAGTTCATCAATTCTCCTGCCAATCCATGTTATGATGATGTTAAATAAGCAGTGAAAAGTCATTACATTTGATCATCTGCCATATTTCGGAGAATTTCAAATCCTTCGCAATGGTACAGGCCCTAAGCGTTATTAGATGGTTGTGAAGCAACCTCCTGTGCACAATAGGCCTTACTTCTAACAAGCTCACAACATTAATATATATATATATATATATATATATATATATATATATATATATATATATATATATATACGGAAAACTTGGCACACTGAAATGTAGCTTGTACTTTCAAGCCTAAGCCTGCTGCTATACTCAGTTCATATGGTAATGTATAACAAGTTTATTGACAAAAAGGGTCTATATCGCAATCAGGCCCTTCGCCATATGAAGCTGAATCCATACATTTGTCTCTTGCTTTACTTTCAATATGTGAGTGTGTGAGGCTTTGCATAAGTTTTAATCATGAGAAGTAGTAATTATGGTATGTTATGGTATTGGACTATTATTATTTGTTTACCCTAGACCAAATCGTTGTTTGGGCACAGTTGTACATCAACTTAATAGACCCAGTTTAGTTCATCTATGTGTAATGCCCTTCACAGTCATGGGCAAACCAGTATCATACAGTGATCTAATCACACATGCCTATACTTAAGTATTTATATCTTACATACATTAGGCCTATATCGCGTACGCTTGAAATTTATCAAGAAACTTGACATCCAGAGTAGTTCTTTTTTGTACAATAGTAGGTGCAGATATCTCATCAATGTGGTTTGAGTGTACCCTGTTAAACCTTGCTGACATAGGCGGTACTAGTAGGAGATCAATGCTTGCAAGAAACGGTGACTTTTCAAAGAGGTTAAACCTTTTTGGTGAGCTTTCTAGACATCTTGTTCCTTTAAACGTTGCCTGATGAGCACACAAATATCACATCAAATTTCTGGAATCAGTTTAAAAAAATGTTGAGAATCTCGCTATATACGGTAGGACGTGTACAGTTTGTGCTTGCATACATGCATTGACTGTCGGCAGATGTTACGATATAGGCTACATACATGCACCTAAAAATGATATTTCTATTTCTATTTTCCTTCAAACAGGTACATATTCGGACATCATTGCGTTAAGACGCCCCTAGTGCACATGAGAGGAATAAACGACACACTGTCTGTGTTCTGACATAAAAAAAATAGGATCACACTGCTCTGACGTGACGTCATGGCGTACCCAGTGACACCACCTGCCCACAGTGGGACGTATGACGAGCACAAACTACCACACTATGTGTCTACGACAGGGCAGGTGGCTCTCTTCATTATCTGGCTCCTCTCTATCATCTACTGTATCATCTCCAATCTCCTGGGCAAGGATAACCTCTCTAGGCACTTCCAACTCTTCTTCAAGTTTGCCAACACCACGGAGGTGGCATTTACTGACTTCAAACAGGGTAATGAGGATAAAACCAAAGGGGCTGAAGGTGAGAGCAAGGCATCATTCTCTGCAGTCGTTGAGGTTGGGGAAGGAGAAAAGTGCAAGAGTACCAATGGGAACAACAATGAGTCCAAGGAAGAACCGAAGGAACAAGCGACGGTCAAAATGTCGTCTGCAGCAAGTGCCCCTCCGACGCCTACGTTTGATGAGTTTGTGCTGAAGGTGGTGATATTTGGCGCCATTATGATGTTCTACTTCTTAACTGACTACAAGAAGGTATGTAGACTAGGTACATAACAAAGGCTTTCTTGTCGTGCTGTCATTATGATGTTCTACTTCTTAGCTGTCTACAAGAAGATATGTAGACTAGGTACATAACATAAGACATGTTGGAGACAATTACTGCCCTCGTTTGACTTGGCAAGATTCTTTGTCACTGCATCTGCCCATTCATGAATATGCTGAATGAATGTAACCTGGTGAGAAACTTGTCTGGTTTGCATCCATGCAGCATAGATCACAGAAGTGTTTCACCCCTATCATGCCATCATTGGGTCTTGGTGGTTCTGCGTACCAGGGCTGCATCCATGCATCATGATGCAGTTAAACTGACATGATACATAATGCATAATGCAAAAGAGGTTATCATTCAAATAGTAAACCCACTGATAGACATGTATGAAATTGCGTTTGCTGACTATAAGCCCTTTATGTAGAAAGCTGCAAAAAGAAGTGGGATAAAATAATTTAAGATGCTCTCCAGCATTAGTTACCTAATCTATAATATCCTTCAATCTATTTCAGTTCTTCCCCGTCGCTGATCGTATCTACAATTCCGATCAATTCTTATTTCTGGTATTCCTACTCTTTCTGGTTGGCTGTTGTTTCACGCTCAAACCAACACAGGACAAAATACTCAACAGGTAAGGTATAGCTCTATAATAACAGATAGGACCTATCTACAAATAAAGATGAAGCTGAAGAGTACCCTCTTTTGATTATGATTGGTTCTGGATTTCAGGATGACTTTCCAGAAAGATATCAATAATTTGCATATGGAACCCCCATTCCAAAAGTCAAATCATCCCGATGATGACACTATCATGATCTTGGGCAACTACCCAATTTTGATCATCAAATATTCTTTTCTATACAGGTAGTCTAGTATTAATCAGAGTTCCCAGCAGAGTATCATGAAAGGCCTTTGTGTGATGGCATGACGGCTCGTCTCAGCTATTCCATCAATTCAAGATTGTTCAAAATGAGAATACTTTGAAAATGGCACTCTGCAATATCCCTTGCCAACATGTGATACCATGCCATCTTTTTAAACTATTAATGGTCTAATTTGTCAATTTTGTTGCCATTAGGCATCAGTTAAGGACTGGCAGGTCCACTCATTGGTGTTTTATATCAATAACCTTTTGGAAGTGTAGGCCTATGCAGCCAATATCATAGCTGATGCCCAGTGTTCACAATGCATTAATACACAGTGAGGCCCTTAATAAGCAGTCGTTTTTAAGGATCTATTTTCTTTTCATTCATGTGCAGGGATCAGACAGAGGAGTGGAAGGGCTGGATGCAGGTCATGTTTGTCTGGTATCATTACTTTGCTGCTAAACCCTGGTACAACTGGATCAGGGTCTACATCGCTGCCTACGTATGGATGACTGGGTTTGGTAAGTAGAATAAAGCAAAGTCAATAACATGAGAAATTCACTTAAATTCAGAATAATTATCCTATAAATGGCTCTCGTATGAAAATCAATTTTATCAAAACAACCGTTCACTCAGACTGTTTTATACGTTGCTATATTTTCCATTTATATATTCTGTAATAAAAAATATCAAATCATTGCAATGTCACTGCAAAAATCCTAGAATATGGATTGACTGCGAATGCACATAGTTTAACCTTTTAAGCCAATACGTCATTTAAAAACTTTTGAGACATTCACATCAGTATTTGAAGAAAGTTCAAGATCACTGCCAGTGTTGGCAAATGATTCGACACCAACCACAAGAAAATATTGTACCATTGTTTAACAAATACAAGTTCCTTACTTTGACTTCTTCTACTTCCTTACAGGAAACTTCTCATTTTTCTGGGTTCGGGCAGACTTCTCGTTGTGGCGCGTGCTGAAGATGCTGTTCAGGTTGAACTTCCTAGTCATTGTTGTGTGTGTAACAGTGGACAACCCCTACATGCTCTACTACATCTGTGCCATGCACACCTACTGGTTCTTATCTGTCTATGCCTTCATGGGAGTTCTACCAAGCTGGAATAAACACAGATACAGGATGATCATCAAGTTTGCCGCGTATGCAATTGCAAATGCAATCCTATTTGAAGTCCCTGGCTTACATATGACTGTTTTCAGGCCATTCAAATGTATCCTTGGGATTGATGATGGGAAATTAGACATCATGCATGAGTGGGCCTTCAGAAGTGGTTTAGACCACTGGGCCTGTTTTATTGGAATGCTTTGTGCCTACAACTACCCCTACCTTGAGAACCTGATGAATGATCTAGAGACGAAATCCCTCAGCAATATAGACTATGCTGTCAAACTTGGCATAAAGCTAGGCATGGTGGTAGGCTGCCTAGGACTTTACTACTTTTGGCACACTGAATTCTTGGTAATGGAAAAGTTTGCCTACAACAAGCTCCACCCATACACTTCATGGATACCTATTGTTGTCTTTATCATCCTCCGGAACATTCATCCTGTACTGAGGACCCACTATATCAACATGTTCGCCTGGCTTGGAAAGATTACATTGGAAACATACATTTCACAATTACACATCTACCTCCAGTCCAATGCTAAGCAGCTCATTGGGTATATATCAGGGTACCCCCTGCTTACCTTCAGTTTGGCCACTATTATATACCTGACTTTGTCTCACCAACTATTTAACATCACAAACACTGCCAGTTCTTGGCTTTTCCCAAAGAATTACAGGGAAATAGGTTTGAAGGTACTTTTGTTGTTTGGGCTGTTTGCCACTGCTACACTGTTAGCTTTTATGTTAAAAACCTGGGCATGATAGTCAGGGATGGAATATTAATGCATTGGTTTGGGGACAATCACAAGACTTTACTCCCTTATGTCAATTGTTGGCAGTTGTGGTATACATGTTTTTTGGGATGGTAGGTATCACAGATGGACCCACAGTTGCTGTGTGAGCCAAAGTAAAAGGCGCAACTAGGGTAAAGTTGCCTAATTTGGACCCCCTAAGAACTTTTTCCTGTCCAGTGATTATTTCTATGAATTGGAATGTAAAATGTATACATTTTGTGATGGTACCTTATAGCTTTATGGTCATAGCATAGAAATCTAGGAATTTGAATTTCTCTAGTCAGGGTGTGCAATTAAAAATGAAAGCCTAATGGTCCAATTTAGGCACCTGGTTGCCTAAATTGGACCAGTTGGTATCCTAATTTGGACCAAAATACACTATTGTTCTGTATTTCTTTATACTTTCA
Organism: Acholoe squamosa; assembly: GCA_949317995.1. NCBI lineage: Eukaryota > Metazoa > Annelida > Polychaeta > Phyllodocida > Polynoidae > Acholoe > Acholoe squamosa. The sequence goes on from OX439049.1 coordinate 42,045,399, forward strand.
TTATATTGAAAATTATATAAAACTAAGGAACTTTTGATATATGATATCAGATGTCCTCTTAGTGTTTCTATCAATATCCTGTGAATTTGCTCTGTATTGGAGTAAGAAAAAGGTTACACGTTGATCCAACTTAGAAAACTAGGCATAGGCCCCACCGGGTGGTCCAATTTAGGCAACTAAATTGGATCCAATATTACAACTATGGTCCAATTTAGGCAACTCAAGCTGGTCCAATTTAGGCAACTTTTCATCTTTCTCATTGATAATTTCTTTTCTAAAACTTGACAATGGTTTTTATCAAATTTCATTTTAGTCTCAAAGTATAATATGACATCTAAAAATTTTAAAGGATTTTGAACAAAAAAATGTTGCCTAGCAACCAGGAGGGCTTAAGTATGTGGTGATGCAAATAAGATCAAGAGGTCCAAAAACCATTTTCCACGAAAAATGTGTATAAAATTACAGAAAAATTACATTTTTGGAAGTTATTAGGAACTTTAGTGATCTTGACTAAAAAATGGCAGCATTGGAACCTAGTTCCTATTACTGCCACTAGGGGAAACAAGGGTGGTCCAATTTAGGAGCCGGTCCAAATTAGGCAACCTTCCCCTATGTCTAATATCTAGAGATATCCTGTAATTGTTTATTGATTGGCCTTTGATAAACAATGTACTTCAAGGTTTGCACCATGTGCACTGTTTTAAAGTGCCATAGTCCAATTTGTTTTTCATTTTTCAAATGCTATTCAAATGTGTTTTACACAATGTAATAACACTATATTTAGGGGTTTGTGGACAATTCATTGTTGCCTTTAGCTGATACACACTGAAAAAAAGGGGTCCCATGGACCTTGCCATAGCATTTTACAGTGTATTTCCAATGGATGGAGTTTTGGCGTGCACGCCAAAAGTAGGAAATGGAGTATAAATCTGATAATTTTTTCAAATATGAGCTAATAATTAGGAGGAAGGAGAACCACTAAAGTAGTCACCATAGGATGTATGATCTATGTGAACATCCTGGTTCATTTTGGAGAAGATTGATTTTTTGGCCCCAACCATCGGACTATGCCACTTTAAGTCAAATCTATATTGACACAATGAGGATACTCTTAATACTTTAAAATTTATTTTCCAAACCAATTCATAGTATTTCTTCATCACATTCTTCCGATGAGAGATTTCATGACTTTCCATATTTAAAGTTACATCATTGTTTGACAAATCTGTTTCTTGATTAAATATGAATGACTATGTCCCATACTACTAAATAATCTAATCATAAGAATCTGGGATTCTAGGCACAAAGTCTTGTGTGAAGCTTGTAAAGGACTTATGACTACTTTAAGTGTCATAACATTAACTGCTACATGTAAAGTTGGACATTTAGTATAGTACCTTAGAATATCGGAAAACCATGGTTATACTAAACAGGAGAAGCAGTCGAGTTACCAAATGATTTAAAACTTTCAATGTGTTATTCATAGAACAGCATTCACTTTGTATTCCATAGTGATAGAAATCGGCTCTTTTCCAAACCCCGGTACGATTTTCATTGCAACTTAGATTTCAAATATGCGGAGAGTGCGTTTATTTAGCTTTAACCGTCAATGGGAGCATTAGTTCATGTCATTGTTTATAACGTCTGGTCAAAGTGTTGCAGTTGTGTGGCACCTGCTTAGAAATAACTCAAATAGAAAAGAGATGATGTTGAGGCTTAGATGAGTCAGATGATTTAATACTAACGAAAACATCATTGGATGTGTAGTATGCCATCGTATGTCATTTCATTTGTCAAACTTGGAGGCAAATGAATCTCGCATACTAGTGTGCATAGGCCTAATATTATGAGGTGTGGGCCATATATAAAACTCATGCCTTGAGGGGCTTATTTTGGTATTTTGGCATCCAACATAACTTGAACCCTCTCTCCTCCCTCCCTTGCTGGTCTTAGGAAGAGCCTTGAGCTGAACCAGAGAGAAAAATTAAGGATACCGTAGTGGCCTTTTTAAGTGCCTGGGTGCGTAAAGATTTCAATACCTCTGTACCCCCGGCCCCTATTCGAGATAGGCGCTGTTTGAAATTTTCATAATGCTTTCAGTGCTCATCATTGTTTTCAATGACCCTGTACTTATTTGAGACCCTGGCGCTTAAACAAGCCATTACAGTATATTGAACATTGAAGGCAGCAGGTTACTACAGCTATACTATAAACTTGCTGTCTTTTTACCAGAACAAATTACCAGCTTTAGCAATGGATGCGACCACAGGGAAATATGGGAGAGGCCCACACCTTATACATTGGGCACCACAGAAGTATACAAATTTCACACCAGAGTTGGTATTGTGATTACAAATGGGCATGGTAATAAGATAGCTAGCTCTTTGTTACCCTAAGATCTGGTCACATTGCAGTGTATACTGATCATCTAGTACAGCTGAACTCAATAGTGATCACCTTAATCATGACCTAACTGATATGGTCTGGAGTGTCTGTTTCAAGGGCCAGGAGGCCACTCCTCTTCAGGCCTTTGTTATTGGCCACTAGCTGGTGTGAAGCTGGTTCCGGTGACACACACTGATAAGAACTGATATGATGGGACCAGCATGTCCCTGGAATTGGGTGTTAACCAGGGACAAGGTACCCATCATGGTGTGTGTTATCCGTGGGTTTTACCTTAACCAGCGCCTTCGGCGCTGGGATAGTGTAAACAGCGCAAAAGGGTCACTTCTTGCAGAATTGACCTGGCCCTCCATGGAGACGAATGTTGATGCCGCCGCACTTCCCGCGGTGCCCGGCCTAAGGGGGGTTCGGGGGCAGAGCCCCCGATCAAGGATATATGCCAGAACTCATCTGAATTTGAATTACATTCAGATACGATCATCTGAAACTTATGGAAACTTAAATGGAAGATTATTATTCAGATGAGATCTCATCTGAAAACAGTCAGAAGTGTGTGACAGCATGGTCCCACCACGTCCCTGAGGAACTAAGGCGGCATGAATGTTTGTCTCCAGTGTGACGTCATTCTACTTCCAGCCAGGTCAAAATCCCAAGAAGAGACCCACATGCGTAAACAGCAGACTTAATGTTAGAATTCAGACCACAAAAAAGATTTCACCCCTTCCTAACCCCCATGTTTTCATTTTTTTTTTGTCCAAGAGTTTTTGTCTCACTTTTACACCTCCCGTGGACCCTGCGTCTCATGCATACACCCTCCCGCCACCCTGCGTCTCACTTTTACACCTCCCGGGAACCCTGCGTCTCACTCCTACACCCTCCCCCAACCTTGTTTCTCACTTTTACCCCTCACGCGGACCCAGTGTCTCACTCATACACCCTCCCCCCACCTTGCATCTTACTTTTACATTTCCTGCTGACCCTGCGTCTCACTCGTACACCCCCACCCCACCCTGCATCTCACGCGTACACCTCCAGCGGACCCTGTGTCTCATGCATACACCCTCCCCCCACCCTGCATCTCACTTTTACACCTCCCACGGACCCTGTGTCTCACTGGTACACCATTCCGCCACCCTGCGTCTTACTTTTACCGTACACCTCCAGCGGACCCTGCATCTCATGCGTACACCCTCCCCCCACCCTGCGTCACTTTTACACCTCCCGGGAACCCTGCGTCTCACTCATACACCCTCCACCCACCCTGCATCTCACTTTTACACCTCCCGCTGACCCTGCGTCTCACTCGTACACCCCCCACCCTGCATCTCATGCGTACATCCTCCCGCCACCCTGCATCTCACTTTTACACCTCCCACGGACCCTGGTGTCATGTGTACACCCTTCACCCACCCTGCATCTCACTTTTACACCTCCCGCTGACCCTGCGTCTCACTCGTACACCCCCCCAACCTTGTGTCTCACTTTTACACCTCACGCGGACCCTCTGTCTCACTCATAGACCCCCCCCCCCACCTTGCATCTCACTTTTACACCTTCCACTGACCCTGCGTCTCACTCGTACACCCCCGCCCCACCCTGCGTCTCACGCGTACACCTCCAGCGGACCCTGTGTTTCAGCAGACCCTGTGTCTCATGCATACACCCTCCCCCCACCCTGCATCTCACTTTTACACCTCCCACGGACCCTGCCTCTCACTGGTACACCATCCCGCCACCCTGCGTCTCACTTTTACACCTCCCATGAACCCTGTGTCTCACTCGTACACCCTCCCCCCACCTTGTGTCTCAATTTTACACCTCCCGCTGACCCTGCGTCTCACTCGTACACCCCTCCACCCTGCGTCTCACGTGTACACCTCCAGTGGACCCTGTGTCTCATGCATACACCCCCGGGGGGGCCACCCCCTATATAATCTATAGTAACCATGTGCGTACAAAATCTAGCGCGAAAGGGGTATATTTTTGGGGTTAGGGGCGGGTCCTGCCGGATCCTTTGATAGGGGTATATTTTTGGGCAGTTTGGACAAAAAGGGGTGGGTTTTTGGGCACAGAAATCAAACCAATTCTTCTCAAACTTAAAGGGAAAAGGGGTTAAATTTTGGCCGTTTTTCCTCAGCTTACCTCCTCTTCCCCTTTTTTTCAAAAGGTTACACGCCAAAAGGGGTACCATTTTTGTTTTTGGGGAATTTCTGCCCTGCTTAAAGGGGTACCTAAGGCAATGTGATGTACGCACATAGTATCCATAAATTTGAGAGTGGCCCCCACGGGCATACACCCTTCCCCCACCCTGCGTCTCACGCGTACACCTCCAGCGGACCCTGCGTCTCATGCGGCCGCGCTTTTAAGGTAAATGACGGGGGACCAGTCCCAAAAGCAGGTCATGAACGGTGCGTTTGGTACCACTGAAAAAGGGACATAGAGTTAAGAACTAACCAATATAAGGGAGTGGTCATTATTTATCAACAGGGGGGGTGGTGGGTTTTCGCGCGGACGCGTGGAAAATTTTTTACGCCCCCCACCTTGACGGCAGTCAAAGTTTTTTGTGCCCCCCGCGCCGGAGTTTTCATGCCCCTCTTTGATCTATAGTAGCGTGCTGGCTTTTTTGCTAAAAAGAGGGTGAATTTTTTAGCCCTCCCTCAAGAGAGGTCAATTTTTTTTTAGCCCCCCCTCGGGAGGGGTCTGAAAATTTTATGCCCCCCCCTCAAACCCACCCCACCCCCCCCGTTGATAAATAATAACCACTCCCTAAGAAATCAATTGTCACTGAGAGTGTCAAGTCTCTGAATGGGACTAACCAATCTCAAATCAATTGTCACAGAGAGTGTCACTGTCAGTCTCACAATTTGACTGACTTATTGAGACTGACTGTCAAAAAGTAAACAAACATGGCCGGAAAACATAAGGTAAATCAGCCGAAAAACGTTGATAAAATCGGCTACCAAAACATGCTTGCTGGGGGTCTAAATTCTAAAATTATGGCTGCTCGTTTAAAATAAAGGAAATTACCTGGTGGAATAATCTGTCACCCCTCCTTAAATGAGTATGTTGGACTCATCCACTCCCTCGGCCTTACTGCCACTATTTGTCAACAAACTCGGCCGAAAAAACGTCAACGAACTCGGCAGAAAAATGTGAACAAAAACAGCCAATGCTTACTGAGAGGGGGTTAAAATTCATATAGAAACGTTCTGTCGTTTCAGAATTTTGATTAAATGCGTCAAATTGAAGCTATATGCATTATTCTTTAACAAATTTGCACCCAACTTTCACGCCACCGTAGTGAAAGGAGACTGGTGATTTGCTGTGTCAGTCACGTGGGTGCAATGCGCACGACGTGAAATATTCCTGAAACTCCTGTGTGGCTGAAATCGCGACGGGGAGTAATGCCACTTGTTCCCGTGACTGGCTGCTCTTGCTTCACTGATGGCCAGGTACAGTCAGCCGGGCGTAAAAGTGCGGTTATATAACGATCGTCACACAATTTTATAAGAGTTGTTTAACCAGCGAAATTCAAAATGGCAGGTCCACTAGGCCTCCATACTGAGTCCTATATTCATATCATTATATATTGTGCAATATTATTTCACTAAAATACGTTGCTCATTACTACTGTATGGTGGTCACAACTTCGCTTGATCTCGATGAAATGTGAGCTGGTGAGATAATGTGTTTTACTTTTTTCACTGTTTGTGTTAACCATCGTTGGTCTTTTATTGGTTGCTATGTTAGGGGTTTGTTGAGACGTGTGGGCTGTGATGCATGGCGGGTACATTCATAACGTTGTTCTTATGAATTACCGTTATCACTGGTTATATTTGAATAAACAAAATGTTGGGTGGATATTAAAACTGTCTTTTTTTATGTTCTCTCAACCCTACCCATTAAGAAAATAAGAAAATGGCTATTGATGGTATTTCTACTTGTATGATTTTTCCTTTCGACAACTTCAAATGTCGACGAAAATTTACTAAAATCCACTAAACTAAAAGATCTTAACTATTACTATCCAAATTGTGATATAGAAGTAAGTGTCAGTATGGCAGTCCTTTCTGACAAATATTTTGGAATGTCAGCCAAAAATCCCATTTCCTTCTGACATTGCAAAACCTTATCCCAGGCAGCAATATAAAATAGAGAAAGTCCTGATATTCTCGAACTACCCCAACGATGATACTTATTGTCTTCCTGCAAATAGAATTCCCCCTGATTTCTTTTCCATTACATGTAACATGATGACAATCACCCCACCCTCATGATAATGCAAGCAAAACTATTTTAGGACAACTTTACTTTCATAAAAAAAAACATTTATTGACCTCTTCTGGGGGACATCGACTTAAAATAGCAGATTTACAGGGTTTTTTTTATACTATTTTTTTATAGCATTCATGATATAGCTCAATATGAAATATTTACACGAGCTTCAAACAGATTAAAGTTTCATCTTTATACACATCGGATGTTTAGGATAAAGATGAATTACCAGTTATGTATATTGCTCATTTCATTATCCCAAACCATGCATGTGACTCTTATTCAGCAATAGCTACATATTCTACTAAAAGAATTTTTTAACACACACACCTCATATGGTCATACTTGACACGTGGTGGTTTTCAATACTTCTAGTAAACATATGATTGTATTTGTGGTAGTAAACACAATGTACATTATGTTATAATTATAAAAAAAAAATTCAATGATATTATAATTTATACTCCTGACAATACCACACTATTCTATAAATTAATATATCCCTCTGCAAGCACCTATAGATAATTTTGTTTCAACATTCAAATGAGTCATCTGTTTCACAATGCTCTCATAACAGTTGATATTCTTTATGGTGAAATTTAACACATACATAATGAAGTTGCATTGTACCATATGGCTATATAAAATGCATGACATCAAATTGTAGATAGGAACCATTATAACATCACAGACATTGATTCATTACATCACATTTAAGAACCTACAGCTTCTTGATACACACATGCTCAGGCTAAAACCTTAGTATGAGTATATTATATCAGCGATATAACATGACTCAAAAGTACTTGGTAATATTCACTGGGCCCTTTATGAAGAAGTTTTACTAAAATAAGTGTAAATTTTCCTAAATTAAATTAGTCACGTTTTGATTCGTGTCGATAATTTGAGCTTCCTTTCAAAATAATATAAGGTTTTGAATATACTGACAACAATCAAATACTAACTTGAGATTCATTGATCATGATGTGATTCAACACATTCACATTGAGATTCTCAGTACATAAATAATAACAATGATGTAAAAACTGAGAGACAGATATGGAGTTTTTGGAAAAGCTGTATAGTTTTCTGGACGGTATGTGCGTCTAGATGCAATAGAGATGCAAATATATTGACAAATATAATTATTTTCAAAACTCCACACATATCTTCATACCATTAATTTGGTTGATCATTAACACGTTCTTGTCTCAAAAGTTAACATTGACATGCAATATTCTAACCCTCCCAACGGCCATACAATACAGGTAACGGATAAAATCACGCCCTCGGGAGGCTATGTATACCAGTCTTACTCAAAAGCACATTTGCGACTCTTCTGTATAAAAATATAATATTTTCCAAATAATTATGTAGGCTAGTGTTGATTCCTCTCACAGTACACTATTAAACGTCTGTACGTAAACAAAAAAGTCATTTTTATAGATTATTGAATAAAACAAATTGGGCACAATCATGAGTGACCCACTCCTCCTCTACTGTTACCTGTTGTCACAGCTGAGCACGTTGGCCCCTGAGGAGGCCTTGTTGAGCAGGTCGAGTGGCTCACCATCTGCTCGTAAATAGACATTACGGACACAGCCCACAAAGCCCGAGTCAAAGTGTGAGCAGGTCTCATCACGTATCATCTTGTCAGCCTCAAAACCACCTGTAGGGAGAAAGGCAGTGGTGAATAGAGTTGGGGATTTTAGAAAATTGTATTAAATGAAGTTCTATGTCTATGATAGGATATTGATGCCCTGGGCAAACTACGCATAAATCTACATCTCAATTTAGACATATGAGATAGTGATAATAATGGTTTCACAAGATATGGAGAGAAAAAAAACACATTAGAGTTAAAACCTGCTTTTATGTAGGAATAGTTCTACATCTTTTGTCGTTTCACCTTTATTTTGAAATACAATATTTTGTAATTAGTGTATAGATATAGGCTCACCAAAGTAGTAGGCTCCTCCAGTGTTCAGCCCACCAAACTGTCCTGCTAGTGTGACGTCATACACCTTACCATCCAGGTATACACGCACTATGCGGTCGGTCCTGATAAATACATAATTAGAATCAATACTCATTGAAAATTTATCAAAACATTGCCTGATCAGAGTCATCAATCCTGTGTTTGTTGCAACATTTATCTAAGTATTGCATTCTATTTTTTGAAAAAGGATCTGTTTGGTAAATTTATACTACACTGATATCACATGCAACAGCTTGATATCAGAAGTTTTCCGTACCCCAAGTGCAAGTGACTCGATAATTTTCAGAGGTAGTAAAATGACTTGAATTGTGTTCTCTCCCCACATGTATGCCCAAGTCCATATAATCGAGTATTATTTGAAATAAACTTAGTTGGATAAAATAAATGATAAAGTTCTGCTCAACACATAGTCAATTTACCTTTGTATGATTATTGAGTGCCAGCTGCCGTCACTGACGATCTCGTCTGTTATCACGTCTTCTCTCGTCCACCAGCCGAGACTAATGACGACACGCGCATGGCCATTGTGGACACCCACCCCCAGGTAGTCGTCTTTATCTGAGTAAGCCTGAGCAACAGGAATAAGGGAATTCTAGTAATGTATGCACATTTATAAATGAGATAATGGTTTACTGGTGTTTGTTCACCGGGGTGTTTGTTCTTTGTGGTTGAATTTGGGCAATGCTTTCATAGGTTATTTCCATGTTTTAATAACACAACTTCAACATATTTATAAAAGCCTAACATGATTACTTGTTTGGTACACACCAGAGTTTCATCAACCTTTATCAATAATCGGATGAGATGAGTAAAGGGGTTCACTCGATAAAAAAGGGGTTGCCTTACCCTGTCTCGGCTCCGCATTTAAAATGATCTCATACACTTACCAATTCTCACTTACCTAAGTTTATATAATATTGTTATCATTTCTGAAGAAATTAGAAGTCCAATTGCAAAGGAAGTTGGATTGAGTGCCCAAGAGGGCAATCCCTTGAGGATTTGTATTCCATAAATTCCACAATTTGATGAGGCTTCAACAGCGATAACTAATCAATTGCATATGTAGACCTAAGAATATTTTCCCTCATACATTCTAATATCTGTAAATTCCTACCTCTCCGTTCCAGACGATGAGGCCATTGTAGGCAGTGGTAGAGAAGTTAAATGACATATACGTTTTGGTGACATCACTGTCGTTGTAATTAGGGTCGTGGTAGAGTATGTAGCTATCACCGATAAACCGTGCAGCGGTGAATGAGAATTCTGAAATATTATCACGTAAGTAATATGCTGTAAGGAGAGTAATTGTACCAAATTAGAGCAATGCAAAGAATACTGACTTGTTCTAATAGATTTAATACTGATCCCTATCTTTAAGGCCACTCCAAAAAAAATCTTGTTTCTCATCACTCCCCTCGTCAGAAAAATCGCAATTTGAACAGTTTTATTTTATTTTTTATAATTTTTTTGAGAAAAATATACTAAGAAATGAAGAAAAGTAGTCAGGTTTGGTATCAAATGAAAGCTTATGGTCCAGGGAATGCAGCTGACTATCAATAATAGACATCCGCGATGAGCCTCGATGCGTAGATATCAGGCCCTAATGAGCTGCTCCAGCAAAAAAAAATCCCATCCATTTTAGCTTTAGGTATTGAATTTGTAATATGTATGAGGTATAACATGGTGTCAATTGTCGTTATTATATTGGTGATTCCGATGAGATATGTGACTTTCTGTTTTTTATGTCTTTTTGGATACAGGTGGCTGTAGAATAAAAAGTATTTTAACCATTGTTCCTATTTCTGTTTTTGAGATAGTATTCTTGATCCTCAATAATTACCTTCTTCACACCTTAACCCGCGTCTCCCTAGAGGACAGATACACCTGTAGGTGGCGTTAGCAACTTCCGGTATACAGGTGGCGCCCCCTGCACACGGGTTGTTACGGCATAGGACGGACGTCTGACAAATATAGCCATAGTAGTCCTGGAGGGAAAAAAAAGAAAGAAAGATATGACTAGCATGGGTCTTTCAAACGAAATTTGGTTATAATTACAACGAATACTATAAAAAGGACTCTGCTCGCTACAAACAGAGAATTCATACACATACAACTCCAGAAAATATCTGGCCATCCTTCACAAAAGCAGAGGGTTTCCATGAAAATAATTATTTGAACAGACAAAGATATTATATTAAAATAATAGGCTACATCATAACATGCAGGATGAATTACTGATAGATGGGGGTATATGGACTTACTGGAGTACATCCGCAGACAAAGCCACCGTTGGATTGTGGGTAGCAGGTGCCGCCATTCTGACAGACCTGGTAGCCACATGACGTACCGTCACAGTCCACCACGTTCACACCAGTGGCCGCACCTAGTGACAGAATGACGTATAAGGGTCAGTCTCTAGCATTTTAAGGGCAGCCCATGCAGAAGTGCATCATGCCCAATGGTCGGCATGATGCACCAGTGAACCTCAATGGCGCTTCGGGAGTTTATCAACACTACGTAGTGTTTCGGCATGGCACCAGAGAGCTAATTAAGGGAGTGATCATTTTTTTAACAACGGCGGGGGGGGGGGGGGCTGGTGGGTTTGAGGGGGGGGTCAGAATTTTTTCAACCCCTTGACCAGGGGGGGTCAGAATTTTTTCAATACCTCTGATGGGGGGGGGGTCAAAATAATTTCACCTGTTTTCAGTGGAAAACTCGCGTGTTACTATAGGCTAAAAGGGGACGTTCGCGCACGATTTTTGTCCCTTATGGGGGGGTCGAAAAAATTTTACCCCTTTGAGAGGGTGGGTCGAAAAACCCACAAGCCCCCCCTGTTGTTAAAAAATGATCACTCCCTAATAACATTGAACTCCTATCTTTCTGATGGCACTTTCAATGTAGCGATGGCGACATTCATGCATCATGACGACAACAGGGCAACATTCATGCAATATGACGACATCAGGGCAACATTCATGCATCATGACGACATCAGGGCAACATTCATGCATCATGACGACATCAGGGCATCATTCATGCATCATGACAACATCAGGGCAACATTCATGCATCATGACGACATTAGGGCAACATTCATGCATCATGACGACATCAAGGCAACATTCATGCATCATGACGACCATGGCCACGTTCCCTGAATGCACTATGGACCTATAAAAGGCACCTCATTGTCATGGTATTTACTCTATCAAATTTTAGGCACTTGAAAATATTTTTTCCAAATAACATTTTAAGTTCACAATTTTAACCTCAATATCATGTCCGCATAAATACATTTAGCGGGACATTTAGCTGCTCTAATTTTAGACTTGCAGCAGACTTTTTGTGAACCTTATCTAGATATGAATAAATACATAAACGCTGTATTCATAAATCATATTGACTAGATATGGTATTTTGCATACCACAGTTATTTATTCACTGCTTACATTCTATTCACATTGTATTGTTCATTTATATATTCCATTTTGGCAGGTACAATGCATTAGCCCTTCTCCCACGCAAGATGAATTTGACAAGTATTCTAGCCTGGATTAATTTGAACTAATTTGTATAACTTGTATATCACTCTCTCTTTCATTCATGATTAGTAACATAGTTGTAATATACATCCCTATTCATATGCTACTCGACATACACCATCAGTAGGTACAATGCATCAGCATTGCCCCTGGTGTGTAGCGCTAATACTCACTCCACATCAACGTCAAACCTCATTCTGCTCCTTATGCATATATATGCCTGATACACAGGCCTACATTATGGGTATGGGTATCAGCTGATATGCATATGCCTAATGAAATAAGTTCTGCTACACACTGAGGTTAAAATTCATTTATAGATTACTACTATACCAGACTTATTGTATGTACATATTCTTGTGTTGTTACTATCATTTACAACTTGATGAAACTTCGTGGTGAAAGCCACGTAGCTTGTTGAAAATAAAAATCAAATAAAAATCATCAAAGACCGTCAACTCATGAATGAGTTTTAATAATAATAAATTAAAGTGACTTATGAATAAGACTTTAGTTTTACCTTTCTCCGTCAGGTGGTAGGTGTGTTTATTGACGACCAGTTCTCGGACGCAGCCCTCAAAGGCTGATGGTTCGTCTTGTACAGCAGAGGGAGCCAGTGTACCTAGGTCTGGCACCCCACCTGAGGAACAATTACAATACAATGAGAGTGAGTAATGGTTCTGTGGTATCATTTTGACTGCGTAGGTCATATACATGCGAGAAAACTATATCAGATACTATCCCAGATGAATAGGGGGCTTATTTAGCGTTGCCCATATATAGCACCAGCCATAGAGAGAGGAGAGACACGATGAGATAAAGACTTTTTCGAAGAATTGCATGCCACATACATTTAAGAATAGGGAACCATTCTCTTTAGGCCAGCATATTCTTATGGTTCAATACATGTAGTTTAATATGCATAAGCAAATACTCACCGATATAGATAGGAGTGGTGACGTCGAGGCCTACCATCTGACCCGTGGCCTTGATAGAGGTAGTTCTTCCGTCCAAGGTCACATATCCATGGGTTGTATTCCTGCCGGCCTCCACCACGGACCACACACCTAGATCAAACAGGTCAAGGTCAAAATTAATATAGGGTTTTACAAGGTCAGCAGATGATAAAATGCAGAGAATCAAACCCAAAGAATGATTTAGCATTTGGTTCTTAAAATTTGTCATAATAACTAAATGTGCTTTTAATTTCCGATCATTTGCGTTATGAATGCAGCACAGACCTGAATCATGATGACAAATGGTATTATTGCATTAAAACACATATGTAAAGGTTTTCTATGAATAACTTAGAAACATTTCAAATATCAAGGTATATTTCATACAATACCTACAATGACGTTATTACAAAAACTATTATAAGGGTGCTTATAGATGATCATTAATTAGTGCCAATTTGACCATCATTATTTATGGAGATAATCTATGAACTATGAGCACACATCCATTTTAGGTTATCTTTAAGGTAAACTTTCAGGATGACGCAAATTTAAAGTCCTGTGGCATGGCAGGAAAATGCAATTAACTTCAAGAACTGTGGGAGTGAAGTTTTAGGTCCAGACCCAAACAGTGCATGCAGAGAAGGAAGGTCCTGTGCTGGCACTAACCCTTAATGGGACACAGACTGTTTTTTATGCCCATTTGTCATGATACATGAATGCATGGTGCGTAACTCGCCAAGGCTGTAGTCATGCATCATGCTGATCATATGGCGTTTAAACACTAACTCTCCAAGGGCCGGTATGAGTGAGTGAGTAATAGATGTTTAACGCCATTTCGACAGCTAAGGTCATATTCATGGCAAGAACTACATAAAACAATTTCAAAGAGGAATGTGTCAGTGCCCCTGCATATGTGCACCACACACATCCGAGGGGATAGGCAAGAGGAGATATATAGACCATTTTAAGTGGGCTAGCTATAGGGAAGCCTGGAGGGTCGGTATGAGCATTCCACATTCACCAATGCAATGCTGTTGAGTACACTATTTTGTGGGTTCCTCAGCGGATCACAAGAACTAAGGGACATTGACCTTGGTACACGGGCACCGACCCTTTAAGGGTTAAATGACTATAGAACATTACCTGATGTAGTAGAGACTTTATTTGGACTGGTGACGACGACGGTGGGTGAGGTGCCAACGCGGTACCTAAGCTGGAGGCTGCCATCTTGGAGCGCCACAGACAGGAAGTCACCACTGCGCACACTTAGGTGTTCAGCGATGTAGAAGAGCAGACCCGTCGTCACTTCCGGCTGTAAGTGAATGGACAAATACAAAGACTTGAAGCTTTAAGAAGCCCTATTTCATAATTGGATGCATCAGTACGTTGCAATTACAGATCAATATGGAATTAAGTTTGATCTTCATTAGCCTCATGAGGGTATCTCTCTTAAAAATGATTTTATTAACGATCATATAATCCATTTGAAACAAACGATGACTTTGAGATAGCAATTATTGGTAACTGGCAAGTTCATGCACATGACTGCTACATCGAAGATATATAATGTATACTATAATATCCTAGTAAATTATATCGATTAAAAAGATAAATTTAACATGGAAATGCCTGGGGCATTGGTTACATCAGTAGACACATATGTAGTCGTACCTTGAATTGTAATCGGATGTCAATGGCAAACCGCAACGATCCTTTATGGGTAAATCCCATATATGAAGTCTCACCAACAAACTTTGCATCTGAGATCACGATATCTGGAAAACAATTAATGATAAGTGGCATAATACTTGAGGTTAAAACAATAATCTTTAGAAGTGTGCTTTGTGGTATTGGGGGCAAGGTAGAAAGGTTGCATGGCTGTTGGGTAAGGCACACAATAGTCTGTACTAGATTGGAATTGTTAATTTATAGGCCTACATAATGTGTAATTTGTAAATGGACCTCTTTCTAGTGTGCTGTGACTACACGTTTTCTTATAGTACATCAATACAACAGAGCATCCAACGGCACCGGAGGCCCAAAGCCCTATCCATAAGCTCTATAATTATGCCTATTGCATATACTGATCTCTAAACTTGTAGATTTGGTTTATCATCTGCAAAGTCTTGGCCCAAAACGAAGGCCCCTCCCCTACCCCTAAGAGGCGAACTTGTCTGTACCCCCTACCCTCCTGTGCTGCCCTGTGTTCAGGGAGCATTGAGCTGTAGCACTAAAAGTGCATTAAAATCGCCTTTTCTTAACCCTTTTGTGCCCAGAATTATTTCGAGGAATCTAATTTTTCAACAAACTTGACATAGTAGAGGCTATTACCTATACCGTGCCCACATTAAAGTACTGATTCAAATGGTACCAAGGAGGGCAGTTAAATAGTTTTCAGAAGCATGTTAGCATATTATAATATTATGAGTCATCAGGGGATTATGATGGTACATTAAGTTGAAATGGATTGATTTGATTGAAGGTGTCGAGAAAATCTTTTTTCCTTTTTTTTTATTTTGATGGGGAATAGGCTGTTTTCAATTCATAAAGCATCATTTCAACATTTCAAAGTAGGCCATATTGACTAAACCTGAACAAAAATACATTTTATAGTTAAATTCCTTGGAGAAAATCACATGAAAAATATTTTAAAAACATTTTATCAATATTTTTGGTATCTTTATCAATATCTTTTTAATTCTAGTGTATCATGAGACAGAGCCCGCACTTTTCATGTATTTTAGGCCCTATTTTCAATCCATCATTGTCTGCAATATGACCTATTAATGATTATATACTTTGTGCATGTCGTTGGAAAGCCCTTGGCATTATGAGTCTTCTGATGTTAAAATTATCTTAATCTGATCAATATTAAACCCATGGTGGTCTGTTAAACATATATACATGCTTGAGAGCGCACTTTTGCTAATCTTGGCACGTAAGGGTTAAAGGGGCAAGTATCTCCCATGTTGACAATGGATTACATATACGGCGCCACATATACTTTCTTTACTCATTGACCCTCTCTATTCCTGAGCTCAGGAAGGTTAGCTATGTAATATGCTAGAGTAAAGAACCCTTACTTTGTTCACACAGGGTACCAGCCTTGCCCAGAGGACATTGACATGTGTACCCTCCGGACACCAGCGGCAGGCATGTGGCGCCCTCTGTACACTGGTGGTTAATGTCACATGGTGTGATGACGTCAGAGCACGTGGCACCCTTCCATCCCTCTGTGCACTCACACCTAGGGAGAGAAAAAGAAAATACAGAAAGATCAGGAGAGATTGATTTGACATAGGCTAGGCTTACAAAAAGATCAGGGGTGTTGGAGAAACAACACTCCGACATCAGTGCCACATTACGACGCACTCCAGTAGAGGGTGGCGCTGTAAACAGTACGGGAGAAAAACGTGGGGGTTGGGGGTCAAAGCACCCGAGAGGGGCAATTCTGAGCACTTTGGATGTTTAAAGAGTTTGGGGTAATGCACTAGGTGATTTTTTTGTGTGTACCGGTAGATATTTTCCCTGCTATTTTAGGCCAATTTATAGCTGAAATTAATGAATAAATTCCATGCTGGTTTTATTAATATGGACCCCGCATACGAGACAAAAACAAATGCCTATGTCTATGACCCACCTATCCCCTTTCTGAGTTTGCACATGCGCAGAAACCACCTACCTGTAGGTGGCACCTAAGTTGACGCAGGTGGCGCCATTACGGCACTTTGTGACGTCACATTCCGACAAATGACACTGTCCGACGTTACGTCCTGTTATGATGTCCCTAGGACTCCTCCAGTGACCATTGGTTCCAGTACGCAGCACCAAGTCAAACAGGCAACCTGCAGGAGAAGGTGGGAGGATGTGAGCTTTCAAATGTTTGGTTCTATAAATCAATTTGGGGGTTTCGACTTAGGTCTCGGCCGCTTGGTATATTTACTTTTATTAGAAAGCTTTGAAAATTGACAGAAAATACGACTTCCTAGTAGAAAAGTTCAGGATAGATATTGTCCTCTCTAAAAGCCAGTTTATATCATCCAATAATATCAGGAGTGTACGTAGAGCCTTCAGCCTCTTATAAAATTATTAAAGGGGCCCTGGCATGGTAATGCATGCCAGCATTAAAAAGTCATGTGACCACCCCTTGACCAATCAGAGCACCGTGATTTTTCCGCTGGTTCCCGCGATTTTATGATCACTCTTTGAGCCGGTACCCATGTTGTTAGTTTGCGGTGCTAGCCCCCCTTTAAACCGGAGACTATTATTTATCCTCCTATCCATGGTATACTACACACTTCTAATATAAATAAAACAAATGTCAGCATATCTCTACCTTTAAAGCCATCCCTGAAGACAACGTCACTGGGCAGGTCTAGGTTGTAGTTGTCATGACCTCCCACAAAGAGATGTGAGAAGACATTAAGACCCTGGAGACCTCCTCCAGAGCTTCCCGTCACGTTAGGCTGTTCGTCCAACTTCAGGTACCCCCTCTTACGGTCACGACCAAACATCACCTGGTGAGTGGCGCCTGAACTGCTCACCGGCAGTTGACTGCGCAGATGTGCTATGCCTAAAGATAAATTTCTGTTGCTTAATCTCCATCATTTTTATATACAGCACATAATGACTAGAGGGATTTTGATGCATCATTTTACAATTCCTGATTAGTCATAAGAAGCTAAAAAGTTTTGATCACAATGAAGTTAGACATTACAGTAATCTGGCTTAATAACCATGAAAAATGCAATATAGGTGTGAACAATAATGTTCCGTACTGTCACTCACGGTAGCACTATTTTTTTTTCTACAGATCGGCAATGACGCTTGAGAAATCGCATAGTCAAAGATTGGAAAGCATATAACATTGAAATACTCTGGTACATTTAAATAGCAATCACCACAATACCTGCCTCCCCCCACCCAAACCCTGTTCATATAACACTATACCTGTACTTTCCTAGTGATAGCTATACTGTGGTGCTTCAAGGGACTGTTTTTGGTTTTATATTGGGCATTTGAATGTCTGAGCCTAACATAATGGGTGTCATTCATGACATGTAGGCCCTTCATGTCTTCTTTGAAGAAGCTGACTAATAATACCCTCTGCAGGACTAGTGTGACTACATAATTGGGTAGTTGTAAATGGATATTGAAAAAGCAGAAAAAAAAGATAAATCAAATGGCAATTTCAGACTTACTGGGGGTGAAAGTTTCTCATTTAGCCCAGGTATACCCTTGTAAATCATCAGTTTATGATATATCGCGTGTGTTCCCACACGCCACTCCCTGTCATCATGAAATGGAAACACCATAGCCATTGCAAGGGAGAATATCTTATTTCATCTAGAGATAATTGGTGACGCAAGCCTTTTCATTTGTCTTTCTTCTAAGAAACGAACAAAAAATCTCTCAGTAATAAATCATTTAAGTCCCATCTAAAAAAAAACACTCGCGATCACGACTTCACCTCTTCATCCTCAATACCACTGCATGACATTCAGACATTAATGTCAAATAAATCTCTCAATAATAAATCATTTAAGTCACATCTCAAAAATACCCTCACGACTTCACCTCTTCATCCTCAATACCACTGCACGGCATTAAGACAATACTGTACACATAAACCCCTATTTGCATACCTCCAGACTTATAAATTCACTTTCCGCTGATTACCTCGGGACCTCAAAGTGGACATCCGGCCTTCCCCCTCAACCCCCATCAGGAACCAGCATGACTCAGGGGTCACGTGCCCGTGCGCTGGTTGCCCCAGGTAACAGAGGTGTAGAGTGTGACAGCAGACAGGGGACAAGCGAAATAATGACTTCCCCAGGAAACCTTTGACTGGTTACCAGACCGTGAAGGTCTCACGAGAACCTTGTCATTATCATACCTAAACCTTACAGAAATTTGGCTGCTCTAATTCTAGACTTGCAGCAGATCTTTTTGTAAAGGTGTGAAGTATTTTTTAGTTTGATAATGTTTAATTGCCTTGTAAAGGTGTGAAGTATTTTTAAGCTTGATAATGTTTGATTGTCTTGTAAAGGTGTGAAGCATTTTAAAGTTTAATAATGTTTAATTGCCTTGTAAAGGTGTGAAGCATTTTTAAGTTTAATATTGTTTAATTGCCTTGTAAAGGTGTGAAGTATTTTAATTTTAATAATGTTTAATTGCCTTGTAAAGATGTGAGTATTTTAAAGTTTAATAATGTGTAATTGCCTTGTAAAGGTGTGAAGTATTTTTAAGTTTAATAATGTTTAATTGCCTTAAAATTGATATCTTTTATCATAGGCACTGTGAGTACATAGCCCCCTGGGGAAAACGCTTAAATTGCACTTTTAATGATCTTATTTTTATTATATACATTTTTAGGGCTAATAAAACAGGGCTTCATTCAACAGGAAACTTCTGTACTACATCCATCTTGAATCAAAGGGTACTCTTGTATTTCAATGGACTTTGTTTCACTTGTAAAGTGTTTGAGCATTTGAAATACAAAATATTTCTTATGAAATCTCACGGGACAGAATTCAGGGAGTATAGGACTGCATAAATCCCCTATCAGCGGATGCTGGTCTGCACTACATAGATGCACATGAGAATTATAATTATATATATTTTTTCTAGTTGGCTCAGTCCTAAACATTTCAGTATCCAGTGAGTGAATAATTCTTCTTCTTCATACTTCATGTTTTTGAAACCCTCTTAGAATATCAGTCTAAGTGTAGTCACCAGAGTAATCTAATATGGATTTGAATGACGCTTAAAAGAACCTCACAAAAATTATATAAAAAAGGAAACCCATGAGATGTATGTCTCGGCAATTCTACTTCAGTGGACTCCAATACAATCTAGCGTTTGTAATATTGCTGTTTCTGGTATTTTGGAGCTTTAAGGAATGTAAGGATGAGAACTCAAAACAGACTTATGCTTGTATTTTGCAAATTCACTGAAGCATAATTTACCTAAAATAGGCGGAAACAAGTCTACGTCCAGTGACCGTGTATATCTGTGTGGGATGTAAGTGGTGGCCTACAGGCACGTTGAGGCGGGAGGCAGGAGATCCGGGGACCTACCCCTTCCTTCTACAGGTGTCACCTCCCTCCCCTCCTCCAGTACCTCCACACACCACAGGTGGGGCTCCACATCCAGATAGGGCCGTGTACACAGGTGGTGGGGCCTCATACAAGTGAGACACACAGGTGGGATAACACCTCTAACCTTCTCCACTTTCATCATCAATCTACGACTCCTGCTTACTAGGAATTGAGCTCAGGTAGGTTCTGATACACATGTATATACCATGCACCATTATTATGTATCAAATTGGTAAGTGTTCACACTATGATTATCATACCAGGGCTTGTTATTGGGTGCCTTATTTGTACGTGTTTTAACAAGGCCATGGCATTTATCTAATACCTTTCAAAAGGTCATTCAATCGGTGCTTAAGTAGCCATCAAGCAAAACTCAGCCAAATGGTCGAACATGGAAAATTCTATAGTATGGCACTGTTTCTTCTTCCCAATCGGGGCTTAATACACATTGTCTGCATCATCATTAACACAATGTAACACTAGACACTATTTGAGCAGGGGTATGCCTAAAGACATGCTTCAATTAGTTAGGCATGATGGTTTCATCCAGGGGCTTACTTTCAAGAAACATGTCATAACTCTAAAGCAGCTCCAAACCACTTTATGACACTTTAGCTAGGATGCTCCTATAGTATACCCAAGGCCTTTGCTATTTCCTTGCTTTGGTATTCCTAATGTCTTAAGATCTTGGAAGGTATAAGATAGTAGCCTCTGCTGGCCTTCCTACTTCAAATTCATTTTTTTTGAAGTCACATTAAGGGGAAAGCCCCTCCATTTCCAAAAAAACAACAACAAACAAATCAATATCCTGTTATTGGAAAATTGTCGATCAAACCCCAGAAAGTACAAGAAATATGAACAATTTCATAGAAAGTCACGTCTTTTCTGCTTTGGCCCATTGATAAAAAAACTTTCTTTCATCCCAAGTCATAATGCTACATCATGTATAAACTCAACCCACTTACACATACAGTATTTGGAACATGCATACTAGTGCTTGGTATTTGACAAACACCATTTAATGTCACTATACTTTCATTGTTTGGTCGGCTCTATGGCCCCCTTCCTCCCAATGGCGTTATTGTTCTGTGTTTAAGATCTATGAAAGAGCCTCAGTCATATTATCAGGGTGTGTCAAACAACACACTCAATACATCCTTATGGTGTATAGGTGGAGGTTTGTGGTCCTTCATAAAAGAAACTTTATGAGAAACCTCCTTATTTAAATGCTGACCTTCCTTTACAAATTGATTTTCCAACTGGAACCTTTAAATGTGACAGATCGGAATTATATTAATGAACACGATCATTATACCATCATACGGAATACAAAACAGCATTGAATGTGAGAAAGACTACTAAGGGCCATATCTTACTTTATGTTTGTCAATTTTCACTTTATTTTTACTTATTATTATCGAGTCGTGCCTGTAAGGTAGCAATTTAGATCAATTTACTCTGCCCCTTTATATTCTGCATGGCAAGTAGCTATTCTACTGGATATTTGATGTACGGCTTTCCATACAAAAGTAGATAAGACCTATGATTGAAGAAAAAGACTTTTAGTGTACTTCTTGGATCCCCCTGATTTTTTATCTTTGATGGAAATTGCTGCAGGACATGGTAATCGCTGAGCAGTCAGCTCAGGTATTTTTACTATGTCCCTTGGGTCCTAGACAGATTCACATCCTATACTACTTGATAGTAATCATTTCTGGTCCCAGTCATCTTTACAAAGGTGAAATTGAGTATGGGATGAGGGGTGTGGAAAAGATGCCTATTGATGAGAAAAGGGCTGGACTAAACATGAGAAAAATTGAGTGCCTTTTATCTGGTACTCAAATTTCCCATATAAAAATCTTACAAGGGAAAAAGTACTATTATAAAAGTCCCTGTCCGATTTTTTATTCGTTAGAGCCTAGCCATTGGCACATAGGCGTTGGTTATCAGACAATGTGAAGAATCTGTACAGTGTTAGCTATTGGAAACAATTTACCATCTATTTAAGAGAGTAAATAGAAGGTGAAATAATAGGCCAATGTATGACCAGTGTGAAATATTCGAAAGCAGAATTCGCAGGAAAACAGGATTCAAACAAAATTGGGGAGAAATCAATGCACCTTCCATTTGGAGGTATGAATGCCAAATAGCTGAACGCTTCTTCTTTCACGAATATAATCATCATCATCATATCATTTTGATTTCCTGCCATGTTATTATATCATTGAATCCATTAAAATATACTTTGTTAAGCCAAGTTTGCTACTTCGTAAATGTCCGTTGTAATGTGGGATTTTTTAAATGAATGGGACTTGGAGTGAGGGACAAGTTAATCATTACCAACTTGAATAAGGGAGTTGACATCGATCTAGTATTTTTGTTGGAGAAATAGAAACAGAATTAGAGTCCCAACTATGAGTCTAGATTGAGGATCAAGACGATAAATGGTAAATTTTGTTCCTCAAATCACAAATCACTTTGCCTAACCCCCCCACTGGTTGACAGTGGAGGTTGGGGGAATTTGACGAGTGTTGGAGGGTGTATGTTATATGATAATTAATGGTGCTCATTCAAATGGGACATCCACATAAAAATGCTGTCTTGACCCCCCCCCCCCTCCAATGTAGAAAAGCCCTTGTCACTAAGCCACCTACCGGTATGTACATACAATGGGCACAGCTCTGTGTTGTTCAGTCAGACCTGGGTAGGGAGTTTAACCTCCCTGAACCCACAAAAGCTGATTCCCCGAACATGGGTTTGTCATCTGAGTATTTGATGTGGGATGACAGGTAAACTGAGAACACTTTAAACCAAAGGCAAATATTACAAGTCTCCCTCTACAACAAGGGTCATGGGAACAGATGAACAGAGAAGGAGATTACAGAAAAAAAGATAAAAACAAGAATCAAAACAAAAGAAAAAATGACAAAAACGTTCAGCTAATAGAAGCACTGTTCGCTCTTTTGATTATTGCTGTTCATGTATTGCATTTATCTATTGTCCTGTTATATTGACGATGTTTAGCTATGTCATAAAACTGGCCACATAAAAATCGTGATAAAAGTCACCAAATATTGATAGATTCTCAAATCAAAATAGGTGCTGCACCATGCTATGAAAAGAATAAGAAGCAAATTCTGTAAAAAAAGAAAGAAAATCGAAAACCTTCAAAGATGGTGAAAACCCGAACTATCTAAAGACCATAATATAGCGTTTAATTGATGTTATTTAAAAGCATGAGTGGGTTTATGGGTTCTATATTCCACGACCCATGTGTTTATCTAACATATTTCTCCATTTTGTATTAATTTCTTACCTTATAACCCCTTAATAAAGCCAGGAGAAGAGATTTTGTTAGGCCAAGCAATAGAAAAATAATCCTCGCCATGTTGACAGCGGAAGTCGTCCTGTACTTTCTTGTCCATATTCCCGGGCCTCTTCGCCACAGGGCCCCAGCATGTGGATAATCAAATGTTATGATATTAACCTTTTAAGGTATCTATTCTTTACTACATGGTGCTGAGAATTATTCTCACCATGTTTCAGTGCCATTCTGGTCTATATAGAGGCCAAAAGCCAACAGATTCTTTATAAATCAAAGCGATTATCCATGCTGGGCCGTTTTGATACTGTGAAAGTAGACCGGATGTTAGTGCGTGGCACACTTACGGGTCAAAGGTCAGTAAGCTGCACTGGTGTGTGCCGAGACGTATCACTATGGAAAATGATTGGATTCTTATTTATTTCGAACAATATGGAGAATTTAGGCATGGCATGATCATCTAGGATATCTAAGGGAGTGATCATTTTTTAACAACAGGGGGGGGGCTGGTGGGTTTGAGGGGGATTCAAAATTTTTTCAACCCCTTGACCAGGGGGGGTCAGAATGTTTTCAATACCTCTGTTGGGGGAGTTCAAAATAATTTCACCTGTTTTCAGTGGAAAACCCCGCGCGTTACTTTAAGCTAAAAGGGGACGTTTGCGCACGATTTTTGTCCTTTATGGGGGGGGGGTAAAAAAAATTTTACCCCCTCGAGGGGGGGGTTCAAATTTTTTTTCCCTATTAATAACTAAACATTGCAGCATTGGATTTATGCAAACGAGGTGTGCAAAGCCCCAGGTATGTCGGACAACTTATTCAAATCCTTCATACACATTGGCTTCTAGTACCGTTCGGCTTGGTATAGTGGACAGGGAGTCAGTCTCTTGCCACAGCGGCTGGGGAACGATTCCCATAGAGCCCTGAATGGTTTTAACTGGAAATGTATGGTGAGGTTGACTTTGTATACTTCTCCAATTTATTATCATGTCCAGGTTGAAACCAGCACCTTCTTGAAGATGAAGAAAAGGTCTCAGAGTAGGGTTATGGCCTGATAATGCACCGGGGTTATAACCAAAAAAGCACTGTCGAAGCCAAGATAAGAATTATTACATATAGAATACATCGCTCTATAGAATACCCCAGAGAATACCCCCCCCCACATTCCATGCTTCTCTTGAGGTGCTTCTCATGTAATGTTAATTACAATTTATGGCAGTGGTTGTCATAAATAGTAACATGTGCTGGCTCTCCGTGCTTGTTATCTATCTTTGAAGCTTGGGCCATATAAAGTACCCAACACATGGCCAAGTGTATACAATAATGGCCGACAATACTCTACCTGTGGTATTCACCCTAATTGGGCCATGGTGACTATACCAGGAATGTCACGATTCCCCCTGGAATGTTAGGGTTTGTGAATGCCATCTGCTTCTAAATATATCTTAATGAAACTAACTCTTTAAGGACAGTTTACTAGTTTAATACGTTCTGTCTTTGTTATCCTGATGCATAGGATTTAGCCATGGCACGCAAGGCTGCAGTGTGTCATCCATATATCGTGCCAGGAGCTTGGGAGGGGGTGGGGTGATACATGTTAGCTTTATCTTAATGTACAAGAGTCGAGTGTTGGCCAGGTAACCTATTCACAACACTGCACTGGCAGTATGACAAAATTCACCACATAGAATCAGACAATATCTGCTTCAATATCGTTGCCATTTCTCAGTCAGTGAAAAAGATATGCTGATAATTTATGCAGCTTCTCACAATCTATCTAGTGAAGAAATCATTAGTTTAGAGCTTCCTTAGATGCTACCCCTTCCCCTTACTATTGGTAGCCCACTTCCTTACACACTGCACATCAATTCACCACGGATCTCACAACTTAAAAAACATGACATATGTAGCTGTGCCATAGTAAACTACCGTAATCTGCTGACTTAAAAAAAGTTATCAAACACAGAAAACCACCAAGACCATAGTTTAGGGCCCGCTGTCAACTGCGGCATAAATACAAGGAGAGTAGTGTTACTTTGAAAAGGCAACGTTTTACTATCTATAGGAAGTCTAGATGACAGATATAGAGGACATAGGTAAATGGGTACCGTATATATATATATATATATATATATATATATATATATATATATATATATATATATATATATATTTGGCACTGTTTGATTTGTGTAATTTATGAAAATGAAAGCCCAGTCTCTACAGTTTTGAGGTGCTAAAACAGCTGATGGTCATTCTATAGAAAGGCAGCATATTGGACAGGATGAGATTAGACCTGCACAAAGCAGATCTTTTTGCTTGTATGCCCCCTCTTCTTCTGATCTAATATGTGTTTGAAAAGAAAGTTAGCAGCCACGCAGAATGAATTATCGACGGGGCCCCCTACGAATCCTCCCTCCTCCATGGCTGCTCACATAGTATCCTAGGTGGGGATAGCTCTGTCATAAGTAGGTTAAGGCGGCATTAGTGGAGGCTCCACTACGCGATTTTTTGCAATGTTCATTCTCACAAACTGTTACCCAGACAGTGTCTAAGGTATAGGCTTCTGACAGTGCTAACTTGTAAACATGAGATCTAAATTTGTCAACATGAGATTTGAGGGGTCACTTGCAACAACAGGGAGTGTGTTTACCTATAGTTCTGTGTACATTTACTCCGAGCCTGAGACTGAGAATCACAATGATCATGTAGGGGTTGGTGACCCTCTTCTGCTGTATAAACAATAACACAGTATGATATAAATAACAACAACCTGACATTGCAGGGTCCTGTCCTGTAAAAATCAAACCTCAGGTCTGATATTGAATTGCAGAGACTCCCCAATGTGAAAGTCCTCAATATTTACATAACATCAGCTTGATTTAGTAAACAAAAACATCTTTTTAACAACACAGGCATGCCTGAGATCACAAACAATCACATCCCCAGATAAACAAAAAGCTCCCTCAACATACAACTTCTACCTTTCAATGACAACAAATGCCACTTTTAGTGTGTGTTTGGGTCACATTTTGTGAGAATAGCTGCGATTCTGTGTAAAAATCGCGTAGTGGAGCCTCACCTATAGACATGGACCGTATAAGGTCTGTTTTTTCGTTTCCTTGATGCGTCAGATCAAAGAATAGAGATACGGGTATTAAACACAAGTATAGCCTCAGTATAGTGTTGATATTTCACTATTCTCACTACCAAGAGAGAATGTTTTATTATAGTCTTGGAGAGAGAATGATGCCAGGTTGAAATATCCACCAATACAAAAGCTATTTTGACCACATTCAGTCAACTGCTTGTAAGAGAACTTACATTTTAAAAACAAAACAAAATAACTCCTAGGTTGACCGCAAGGGCGCTTGACACCAGAGCTTGCGTGTTTCCCTGCTCATATCTTAAACGTGGCTTCATTTATAAATGACCCCATAGGGTCACCCTGAAGAAGAGTACCTTTTGATTTTAAAAATAAGCTAGTATCATTGCCCTGTAATCGTGCCTTACTTGTTAAAGACACGCTGGTTAGGGGAACACAAAGCCCTGGTTCTTTACCGTTTATCCATAGACTTAAAGACTTGAATATACAACAGAATGAAACGACAATGGTGTCAACATAGAATAAGACATAGGATAGGGCGACATTGACAAAATGCTGTCAATAGAAAAGAACAAACATAAAACAAGAACATTATTTAAGTAGGATAAGTGAAAAGGAGCTTCTATGGAAGCCTAATGCACCAGGAAGGATGGCTTGCAAGTTGCAGTATATAGACAACGTTAGTATGCCAGGAGAAGAGAAAAAGAAAAAAGCTAACAATGCTACCACAAACAGTTTCGTGTTGTGTGTGAAAGGGATATCTGGTTAGAAATTGGCAACAAATTGGCCTAATTTGTCTATCTGATGTGGAAGTTAAAATAGCTTGAATACCATATATCCTGTTGATGATATTTAATATATGGGCATACAATAGTAATAAAACCATAGTGTTGTAGATTTTAATACAATAGTCTGTAAGGCATGGCACGGCGACTTGTCTAGTTTCAGTTGGTGAGACTGATAGATAGGGCATACTATCATCTGGGCTTTTGGTAGTATACAGCACAAATTCAACCTGAACTACCCACTGCATCTAAGTACTAATAGCCTGCAGACTGTCCATTCTGCATGCACCTCGTGCAGCTGTCACAGGGACCTGTGTTATTCAATGTTCAATGCCATAGTCAACAGGTCATTATGAGTGTACACTGTCTAAGGTCGCCAGGAGCCTGCTGTGCCTTACCCCCACCCCCACGCACACACACAACTTCCAATCACCTCATAATAGTCTGTACATTGTCACGGGCCAGTGGTCAGAAGACCGGCCAGATCACCCTAACTCATCGTAAAGAAGGATCACAGTGTAAGGACATCTGCGTACATAGATGTTTTTAGTGTTCTATAAAATTGTTTATAAAGTGAAATATAACGAAATGAGTAATTAAAGTAATGTTTCATTACTAATAGGAAATACATATTCTGAGAAAGCATTATTTCAATGTAAACTACAAAAGTAAAACGCAGATATGGCGACACACACTTTAGCACTAATTTCTCCATAAAGATCTTTAACAGTGAATACCTTGTTCAAATACAGAAAAAAATGATCCAATTGTACCATAACCCACTGAGATGAAACATGTATTTCATCTAATCTGGGAATAGAATCTAAAGTATCACATATATTCTGAAAATTCCTTCAGTTATTGTAAAGTACACACACAGTTGTTATTATATTAGAATATTATGTAGGAATAGTCCATAGCAGAGGAGCCACAAACAAAAACAAATTGCAATTGTGGGAGTTCCCTATCCTATTTTACACTGTGGCACTCTGAACCCTACATTAGTCAACTCATCTCATGAGCAGTACCTAGAGTCGCCCTCCTAATAAATTGTTCTTATATGCCAATGTATACATTGATAGCCAAGAACCAGGAGTCTATGCTGCATGGCAGTGCTTTTAACCTTATTCCACTTACTCCTGGTAACTTTGGTTTATATCTGTGCTGTGATTTAGCCAGGGAACTGTTCAATCCTTAGAAGAACAGGCCACAAAAAGATGATGAAAAAAAGTATTCTGTTAAAAACACATGCTTAAATCACTTTCAATACAGGACAAGGAATTGACAATTGAGAAAACCTGAGCCCGTCACTTTATATCAGCTTGGTATTTTATCCAGGGTATTGTGCCCATTTATTAGAGAGATGTGGATTGACTGTGTTGATATACAAAGGCAGTTATGACCATCTATACCTTTTTACAATATTCATCTCTACTCTTTTTGACCATTTCCATGTAATACCTAACCCTAGATGTATAGTGACTGTAAAACAATTCTCAACGTTTTATTCTAGTTTTCTGTCATATTTCTTCCTAGCTATTTATAATGCTTTATGAATTCCATATCAGCTATTCTATGAAACATTGGCAGAGGTATATTTTCACCGTAGGAGATAAGTAATGTCAACATAAGATCACAACAATCATAACATATTAATGTAAAACTCTTATAATAACTAGTAGAGGCAACACCCTTTTTTCTTTTGGGACAAGGAGAATAACAGAGAAGAGCTTTGTGAAATACCAGCACATGTTCCAAATATTATCTTAACATTTATGTTGGTCATAGCAAATAGTTATAATACTTTTATATATGTAACAGTGACTCGGAAAAGGGACCTTATTTCCCCATGAAAAGGTTCGTTTTTCAAGAAAATATAGCTTTTATGTCTAAAGCCGACCGGTTTTCACTAGTGCATCGTCTAGTAGTTTCAATGGTATGAGCTATTCAAGATATCCTCTTCCATGATAGACAAACCGAATTGTTAAAGCTGATACATACAAAAAGATTATTTTCTTAATCTCATCGGATAAACCTAAACAATATTGATTTACAATCCACAATTTCGCAGCCTTGATAAACCATGGATAGACTTTATGAAGAGACGATCATTTCTTGGCGGCATTTCCCCTTTTTCTCTTATAAGTGTAGTGAAAAAAAGAGATTCACAGACAAAATGATAGTAATGATATACATTTGATTAACGACACGCCACATTTTCTAAGAAGCTTTGATCTATTTACCTGGATACAAACAGCTTCTAACATTCACTGTAGATTTGGCTGAAGCTTTTGTATGCAGGATGTGAAGCTAACAAATCATGGAGTAGCCTTTATTATAGCCACAGAGCCCCCTAACACACTAACTGCAGGTCTTGACAAAGGCATTAGATAAGCGCCTTTTTAGAATTCTTTACAGAACTGTGATCCTAACTTTTATTTCAAAGCAGGGAGTGAATTTGAATGGCTTAGGTTGGTTGAGGTCATACATGGTAGCTGCGGGCGTTGAATATAGTTATAGCCCTTGCTAAGACATCATGTATCATGCCACACCCTGGAGCCCCCCCCCCCACCACAATGAATAAATACACTTGCGATTGCCATAGAGCACATCACCTTAGACAGTATAGACAAACCTATTCTAGGAAGGTTAGGTTAATTCTAAACTTCAGAGATTGATACTTCGATGAATGGATGGGTGAATAGATAGAGGGAACATAAGACACATTTATATAGATAGGCATGGAGAAACAGATAGACAAAGGATAGGAGGAGGACATATGACTATGAGACACCAACTTCAAAACAAGCTATTCTGAGAGACTATTTGTATTTTATAATGTATTCTATATTCTGCCTTGGGTAAGAGTGGTTTTTCACCAACGGGTCTTAGCCTGTAATAACCATGTCCCCATTAGTTTAGTGACATGTCTTTGGATGCACAATGACAGTCGTCCACTTAAAGAAATGTACATAAGATGTGTTTAAATACCATATCCCCTGATTTAATGCTGTGTTACCATGATTAATATCTCCGTTAGAACATGTACGTGTATGTATGTATACATGCTTATAGCGTTATCATGTAATTGGATGTAGATTAAGGTAATAAACCACCTTTTAACGCAACTGCCACCACAAAAGAGATCAAAACATATACTTAAATAACGTGCTATCATAGTAAAAAAAAAACAAAAGAGAGCAAAAAGCTATAATTAAGATCTCTAAAGGAAAAGGAACATTCGAGAATAGATCTGTCTTTCTTAACCAAACATTTGAGAACAGACATCTTTCTTAACCAAACCAACACTAATATCGAGTTGAAAGCCTCTCTGGATAGTCAAGATAAAAAGATCGCCCATAAACTAGGTGACTTTGTAAATTTGTTTAGGACTACCTGATGTGGGTGCTAGTTAGGGGAGATATGAGGTACATAACGCCAATGGCACAGGCAGTCATGTTTTCTAGATTATGTATACAAGGAGACTGTCTTCTGATATCCGTTTCAGCGCATTTGCTGTAGGATTTGGGATTTGGCCCAAAAAGTCCATCTTATCAATTGTCTTAATCATGAGATTCCACTGTATGTATTGCTCGTAATATTTGTCATACGTGGAGAGCACATGAATATCAATTGTTAATATAGAGAAGTAAAAAGAAAGCCGTCCAGAATGTTGATGAGACGTTTCACCAAAAAATGCTAGTAAGTCATATAGAGGAGTATGTTTAGGGGATAGGGTTTCACCCACTAGCACTGAGGAACTCCTGTCCAGAATGTCCAGTAAATATACCAAATGAACCACAATTAGGGAGAAATGGTCATAACCAATTCGATTTGTGGTTATGCTTTTCAAACGCATCGACTCCATGAGGTTTGCTCTATCAAATATGGGAAATAAGCTGATCTGTTTGACAGTTGATCTTCTGAAGTAGATCAAGAGGCATGCATATAATATTTATGGAAATATCAATATAAGATGCTTTGCTATTTGCTGCACTGTGATTTACATCTTCCGCCACTATCCATCCACCTACGTACATACCAGTCCAAGTTCCTGTATACTACCTCTACACCTTTATGACACATTTGACCCTTGTATCCTTGATCGAACTCTGTCACGATCCTGTCCCTGTTTCAACCACCTTTTGAGAAAGGTGGTCCTATCTAATTTTGGTGCAAACTTTTATACTTTGTCCCCTGATTTAGTGCCGCGTTAACCTGATTGATATCCTGATATGGCTTTAAAGCTTTAGAAATCTTTTAAAAGGACAGAGTTGCAAATAATAAGTTATTTTTTATTGGACTGGCCACTATAAAATAGTGGTGTGGTTAAGTTCAAATAACAACAGACAGGATACGTCTGAAAGGTAGTCCTGACAACATACATTTTAGATGGCAGTGCATGGCTATTAAAAGGGGAGAATACCTTGAATGCTAAAGGTGCCATTATAGAGACGTAACAAAGGGGCAGGTTACATGACTTTTCTTTTGAACCTATCAAATATCACTATAGATTTTAGATTCTGTCTGAGTGAACGCGAATACTAGAAATACATTTATTTGTGTCCATAAGGTCTTGATACATACATGCATGTCTAAAGAATGATCAGCCATCAAGTCACATATTTGTGGGTCTGACTTTTTAAGTGAGGGATTACGCTAATTAGAAAAATCAGATTTAAAATCTGAAATATATATCGGGAATCTCAGTCTTGATCTTCATGTTATCATGTCTTTGCATAGGACTTTAGTTGTTTGTTGGCAGAAGGCCTATTTGAATGTGTTTACGCCTAAAAAGCTAGGGGGGGTAGGGTACTTGGACTAATCCTGTCCCTTTTGAATAGAAAAGAATGTAAAAAAGAAGAAGAAAAGAAAAGTAGAAAAAAAGCGAACATATACCTGATCTCCCGGGGGCAATTCCATTAAGGTAATCGTTATTGCGTATGTAAACACGGGCAAGGCTGGACGACCTTATGTATCTTAGTGGGTTAAGAAATAATGTAAGAAAATAAATGAAATAACTTATCTTTTTTAAAGAGGAAAGTATGTGCAAACTTAGGGACAGCATAATAGTATAAAGGATGATGAAGTGTTGAATTGAACTGAGTGCATAAAACCACTGCCTCCAATTAATATTCTGATACAACCTGTTTGAAAGCTAGGGGTGGATATTGCGAGGTAAAAACACATGCAGCAGATATAGAGCTCAAACAATTTTAGATCCCTCAAACGGGGGTAGGGGCGGAGAAACTTCCTTCATACATCTGTACAAAGGTCCATCAACTATGCCATTGTGAGAAATTGGCCACTTCATAAGGGGCCTATGTAGACTCAGACCTCGGTGGTCCGTGATCCACTGTGCTAAGAAGTTTCTAATTCATCTAATTAGAGTTAGATATTTTCTACTGCCTTTCTAATTGACTTATCTTAATGATAATTGTATTAAGATAAGTCAATGATATTAAAAACGAGATCATTATCATTGAAATAAGTCAATTATAAAGGCTAACTATAGCCAAATTGGACATGATTCTATCAAATTATGGTTTTTGAGCTACTACACAACATTGACATTAACCATAATTTCCTCAAGAAAGGGATTTCCGCTTTCATGCTCTACTGAACACGCTGCAGTTGGTGATATAATTATTTATGCCCTTTCTTTTTTTGGAATAAGCATTAGTTACCAAATAAGACCAAACAAATTGATTCCTATTCTTACAAGAGTGCTTATAAAAGACATGTTTGGTGTTACATGAAAGCACCCTTTTATTTCCTATAAGAGGGAACACACATGTGAACGTTTAAACTATAAACCATTTAACTTGTGCTCTACATACATGCCATGACATATAAAGTAGAGATGAAGTGGCCACAGCAAAGCTGTTTCTACATCATTTCTTTTTGCTTTCATCAAGGAACATTTTTCACAAAAACATTATCAACGTGCCCAACATGTAGGATTTAAACATAATTTATTTTACATGAAGTAAAAATCCCTACGATTGCCAAAGCAGAAATTAAAAGGCAGCTAGTTGGCACTTTACTTCCCCTCTTTTCAAAAACAGAATATGTAATTCAATCATTCAGGTGTCCATGTACCCCACTGTTTGACCTGTACCTATTAGCCGTTACATCCCAACAGGTTTACCTTCCCTTCTAGCAATCTAACTTGAGTGGTATGGTGCCCAGTATTCCCATGACAGAAGACATTGTGTGGTTGTTCCAAAGGATGACCTACCAGTCTACAACCAAAGAAAATTGCCTATAAACAAATCGAAGATTCCTTGGCAGCCCATAAGAAACTATAGATACGTTTATACGGCTAGTAATATATAACAAACAACTCCCCACAAATCCAACACAGATCCCTTATTATCCATTCATGAGTAGGCAGACCACTCACCATTCATTGGCGGTGCACTTCTGTACGCAGGATGTGCTGGTTACAAATCGTGTGATGAGTTTTTACCGTATAACCTTTTCAGGTCCATGTACCTAAGACTGGTCTATGCTCTAATGGGGGGGGGGGGTTATGAAGTGGGCCAATGGGCCCAGAAAAATCCAAGGCTCTTTCTTTGACTTAGGTATAGGGAGGGGTTGATGAAGCCACACGCCCTACAAAGTCCAAAGATGAATAGACCCTTGCTAGCAGGACTATTTTAGACAATAACTAGTGGTTTTGCCACTAGAGCTTGATGCAATGTCATCAGTGATAATGCAAGTAGGGTTAAGTAGGCCTACACACAGCTGAATGGCCTACTTAAGTAAGCCTCCTCCTGGGCCCTAGTGTCTTGAATTGGAAATGCGTGCCTTAGCGTGCCTTAGCAATGGTGCGTAACATAGCAACATCAAACAATTTTCCACTCTCCTAGCAGAATCTCTCAGAGGTTTGAGTTTTAATGGAATCTCTGGAACTATTCATCACATCTTAACATATAATATATCAAATAAAAGGTCTTGATGCATACAATTTAGATATCTAATCGTACAACACTTTCCTCTATGAGATACTGAGATAACGGCACCGATTTCTTTGGATCGAGATCCAAGATGGTGACCATTGAAGCTTGACTGACGATTTTTCAGGCTACAAAATGTTTTATTAAAGTATTAACTAATGACAGCTTCAATACAAAATCTTGAAGTGGATCAAGTGGGAAAAGTGTTGCACGAGTAACGATATTATTCTAGACAAATGTATATACCATGTTGAGTTAGCTGGCAGTTTCCTTACTGCTTCACAGCCAAGAAATTATGTTTCATCTGGTACCCCATGAGTACTCTATGCTGAAGCAGTCATAAATCAAACTTTTCTAACCAGCGACCAAGGAACCCATTTTTATATATAGGGTAACTAGACCCTTACTATAGGGAGATAAAGCAGGAAACGTACCCTTGTCAGCTGCACATAGCGAAGACATAAAAAAAGAGATTAATATCCCTTTGTATAACAGCCAGGGCGATGCACCATTTCAGATTTCGCCTGTAAAACAGCACCCACCACCTGACATTGCCTGATCAGTGCAGACACCCAGCCAGCCCCCCAGAAAATCAGGTTAAATAATTTCCCAATAGGTAATATCGTGGGGGCAGAAAATGCCTATTCTCTCTTGTACCGCTTCAGTTTTCCTTTACACAGCCAGGCTGGCTTTAAGATCGCTAGATAACTCTGTTCTAGGAAGACTAGTGATAGTTTAGAGTCAGGAACGATCCTTTTTAGTTCATGGTTCATGGTTTTGAATAGTACCAACTCTGTTTCAACACATGTATAATGACTTACTCCTTCAGGCCTCTTCAATAAAGACATAGACAAACATGCCGTGCTAAATAGGAGGTCCATTTCATGGCCATCCATCTGCTACTCATATTGCGTTTGCTATAAAAGGTATCCACAAGTAAACCTATGCCAATTTGTTTGATTTTAAAATCTCGCCTACTATTTATCTTTATTTGGAGATATCAGTGTGAATAAAGAGTGTTGGGGTGGGGGTGTCATACATAACTACACATATAGCTCACATAGCCATTATCAGCTGGGGGCCGCTATTAGACCCTGACAGCACTATGACTAACACCTTCAGCCCCCGACTCCGCAGTATATGCCAGGGATGCCTCCCATTGGTCAATAATACAATAGCCATGTGCCGTATAGCTTTATCATTAACGATCTAGAAAGGCACTGGAAGTAATTTCAAAACGGCCTAACATACCCCCACCCCGTCTTGCGATAATAGTGTTGGCTAAATTTGTGGAAATATCAGGGACCTATGGTGTGCACTCTGTGGATAGTGATATTAGCTTACCACGCGCTATTTCACTCACAGTGGATAGTACAGGCTATTTTGATAGCTGCAGCCACACAGTAAAAGAACCTAATGTGACAGGCATGGGTTAATATAGCTTGAAATGACCCACTGACTACTCCCAATTCTATGAATTCCATTCCTCATGCCATTCCTCACCATCTATCACTTATTTTGGTAGTAGGGCCCATTGTCCATTGGCAGTATAGCCTTTGACAGGATCTCCGTCAAGGGGAAGAGGAAATCGCAATGGCAGATGAATAAAATATAATTCTTTTTGCTGAATTCCCCTTCTCATCCATAAATAACTTATCAAACGCTTACAATAAACCTGCCACAAACCTTTCCCCCAATGACTTATTCAATAGCACTATTTATACTATGTCTATGCAACAAAAAACAAACATAATACAAACGGCAGTACCTTATTGGAGAGAGGAAATACAAAGACTGCAGTTTACCCGTGTCTTTAGTTATACATATATCCACACTAGTAAAGAGGATTGGCAAGAAGTTATTCAAATCAATGTGCATAATTGCCCAATATACACTGCTTTCCTGCTCCCCTCCCTTTTCGGTTGTGGAGAGCCCCCACCCTGTTGGTGTACCACCAAGGAAGACATATTTATTTCATTTGTCCCTTTGGATCTCCCGATTGAAAGATACCCTTGTTGATTTAGCGTAAAAAAAGAATCAGTAGAACTGAATGAAATCCAGTGCACACAACAGATTTTACTCCCATCATATATACCCTCAACTTTAAAGCGCAAACCTCACAGACCTCCATTCATACATTATTTAAATCAACATGCTTATTTCTTTTCAGACTTCTGAGGACCAATGACCAGAGATGGCAGAGCGTCGAGAAACACAAGCTGCCCAGGAATTATCCATCTGCCAACTGTGTAAGGCTGTGGCCCTGAGTCCCCGCCTCTTACCCTGCCTTCATGCTGCCTGTGGAACATGTTTAGAAAAACTGCTGCGTCATTCCACCAAAAACCAGCACATCTGTCCAACCTGCCATGTACCAGTAAACGGAGTTCAGAAAGTGAAGGATCTCCCCGCGAACAACCTGGCTCAGTTCCTGTTGGAGCGGAACGAGAAGGATTTAAGGAGTACTGGTCATTTGTGCACAGCATGTGTGCTGGATGGCAAGAAGAAGGAGAAATCTGTGGCAGCAGTATGGTGCACAGTTTGCACTGAGTACTTCTGTGACAAGTGCAACCGCCTTCACCAACAAGTCACAAATGACAAGGTCCATGAGGTGGTTCGCATATCACAGCTGAGGAAGCTGGCCTCCTTCAAAAATGGCAACACTTTGTTTAAGAAGTCCAAGGAGATGTGCAGCACACATCCAAAAGAGCCTTTAAAGACCTACTGTGATCAGTGTGAGGAGCCAATATGTCAACTCTGTGAGAAAGATACCCATAAAGATCATCCATATCTTGCTGTCTGTGATGCGGCAAATGATTTTAGAGCTGAGATAAAGGACAATCTCTCCTCAGTTGAAGGTAAATTTACCATCATTGACGATGCTCTAGAAGCCTGGACCACCTATGAAGCAGAGGTGGACAAGTCTGAGAAGGAAACACTTGAAAACATTGATGATTATGCCAAGGAGCTGATCTCAATGGTACAAAGTTGGCACAAGCAATGTTTGAATACCCTCAAAAGTGCCACAGATAAGGAAAGAGAGGACATAGAGAACAGAAAAGAAGCTTACACCACGCTGCATTCATCATTTAGAACTGCACTGATTTATGGTCAGAGGCTACTCCTCCAAGGTCAGGATGCCTATGTGACCTGCGTCAAGAAAAACGTCATCGATCGCTTTGAAGACTTGAACAGTGTCACAGTAGAGAAACCAGGCAAGACCTTTGGGTTTTCATTCAAACGCACACCTGATGTTGAAGGTGCTAAGATATTTGGGATTTTATCTGTTGAACAGGATCATCTTAATACAGATGACCTCTTCATAATGAAAAAGCCCGATTCTGAACCAAAATTGACCAGCGAGGCAAATACATCGTTCAAAGCAATTGCTGTCGCTGACCGATCAGAACCTTGGGTGACTGGAGTAAGCTGTTCATCCAAGGGTGAGATAATAGTTGCTGACCACTGTAACAATGTCATTAAACTTTTCAATGATGCTGGAAAGTACAAACAGAGTATCTTTGTCAATGATGTTCTGATTGGGAGGGGACGGTTCTCAGGTCCAAGCCAATCACTCTGGGACTGTGCGTGGCTACCGGATGGCACAATTGTATCTGCAAGTGTTGATGGACTTCATATCTTCAACATAAACAGTGAGCTTCTTGCCAAATTAGATGAGGAAAATGAGCACACCTCTGTAACAGTTACACCTAAAGGTGAAATTGTCTCCTATAATGACACCAAGGGAGATGTTGTGATTTATGGCGCGTTAACCAGGACCTTTCTCAGATCATTCCCGGTGTATGAGAAACATGCGATTGGTTGGATCAGCAAAGTTGGCATTGACCATCATGGAAACATACTTGTATGTGATGTAAACAAGGACAGCATAAAGGTTTTTGCACCCACTGGAAGACTTATTCTTGAGATAGGCAATCATGGAAAAGGTGCTGCTGAATTCATACGTATTCGTGGTGTCTGTTGTGATGCTTCTGGTAATCTGTTGGCAGCTGATAAAGGCAATCACAGACTGCAAAAGCTGTCCCTCAATGGTACCATGTTAAAGTGTTTGATGACAAAGGCTGATGGACTTGAAAGTCCCTCTTCAGTGACTATGTATGGCAGGACAAAGTGCATAGTGGTAACTGACAAAGGACTTGTTCACATCCTACCTACCACATGAGATAATGAAAAGAGAGCATTTTGTTTCATCCTATTTAAGTTTAAGTTTAGCAATGACCAGGTCGTTATTTTTATAGATGTTTTAGTTTTGATAGATGGACTTTGACCGCTGAGAAAATTGTTTTAGGTTAGGCAATTTCAGCTAGCACCCCAGGCATTGCTCTGCCCTTGTTTTGCGACACATGACGCAGGGTAGTCGTTTTCCCTATAATTTTCCCATGACTTGACTAGTTCATGAAAATATATAATTATGTGGAAGTTGAGATATCTGTATATCTGGACACCCTAGTATATATGACATATTTAATTGTAGATAATGGAGAGCCAAGCGAAGTATAACAAAATTGAAAATATATACCAGAGAAATATGCAATACAAATAAAGTAGATCCCCCTTTATAATGTTATTATGCCAGTAATTGTATTTATATTGGAAAACGGATGCAATTATTATATGTATGTATACGTGTATATGCAGTTATTCATTTTCCTATTAATGGAACATCTGATTTCTGTGATAAATTATGATAACCAAGTATTTGAGATATATCATTACTGGTATGGTTATATATGTGTTAGATATGAAGTCACATACACGCACATGTACATTCAAACGAGCAAACAGCAAGCATGCCAGGCGGGACCCCTAGTCCCTATCCTTTTCAGCTTGCATATTCGTATTATATACAAAGATCATTAGCCAAGAAAGAGAGAATCCATCATAAATCTGTAGAGATAAAACATTAAATAAAGTATATTGAATATAATGTGTTCCTTTTGCTTTCTAAATTGGATGTCTTAAATGGGCAGATGTCTCCTTTATCATTTATGACAGGTTACGTCCCAAGCACCAATTTCTGTCAGAAATTGACAGCCATATATATACAAGTTATATATCAATGTACCCATTGACTGAAATCCCTGTCAGGACAGATAACTGGGGTAATGTTCCAGCACCTATTTTATGGACACCACTGGATTAAGTCTTATAATCAGCCAAGAAACTGACAGTAAGAGGTCAAAGCCTTGGATTTTATCCAGATATTGTTTCATGTCAAAGCCCCCTTAAGCAGGGTACAGACAATTAAGTGTATTCCTAATTTGGAGCAAGGTATGTGTGGATGGTGAAGTAGGAAAAGAATTAGTTGTTTATTCCCCGATTGATTTGAGAGGAGGACTTGATTAATTGAGAAATGGACATAGTATCTCTGACAAGCGGTTTCTCTTAACCGAGATAGCCCTAAAGTGTCAATTTCGGACCTTTACCTGCACTGTGTCCAGAGATATGAGGGATTGCTTACCGTCCTACATGACGGACGGTAGGACTTAGGACTGCTGTCCTTTGAAACTTGTGGTCTTTTGGTTGCCATGGAAACCACAATTCCTGTACAAGAGTGCCAGAAACTGATAAATAGGCTTATATATGGCCATTTATGCCATACAAGAAATTCCAAAGCTTTAGCTATAGCGGATCCAGGATCAGCACCGTCCTACATGTTGGACAGTAGAACTTTGGGTGTATGTCTCACCTAAGTAGTAGGTGTTTTGGGACATATGTGTCCCAAAGTAAATAAGAATACCCATATGGAGCATTTTTGGAAGCCTTGGACCTAGAACTATAGGATGCAACATTTTACTTCCACATCTGTTAAGTTTACTTGTGGATATCTATAGACCTCTTCCCATAATGTCACTAAGGCGTCCTACATGTAGGACAGTAGGGCTATCTGGGTTAATGATGTACATCACCCCACCTTCCATTTCCATACCTTGTCGGGTCTTGGTGTTTATCTGAATCCCTAATATATGCCACCAAAGCTTTGTGGTCATACCCCTCCCCCCATTCCTTCACTCCAGCAGACTTGCACTAGAATTAGCCATCGGCATCGACTCTAATCGTCCATTAGGTGAGTCATCCTTAAGCTTAGTGATATCAGTGTTTGTCCTACCTGATCCAAGGTTAAACTGGAATAGCACGTAGCCATCCTGGATGCCCACAGCAAAGAAGTCAGCCCCATACTTAGGATTAGCTGTAAAACATGGGTGAAAAGTAAAGGAAAATTAGCGAGGTTTTTACAAGTAATATGTTGTACTAACCTATACAGAGACTTTGCTTCTAAGAATGATGATCTTGTTTCTGCTATTTACAGACAAGCTTTAGAATTTCTTTTTGTAATTTAGAAAACCAGATATCATTGTGTATACAGCAGAAATTCGTTTAATATCCTTTCCCAGGTATGACTAGTTCCTCCTATTCACATTGATACAAGAAGACGCTATAAATTCATTTAAACGGAATAATACAGATAACCTTATCCCCAGGATATGTGTTCGACTAAGTGAGAATAACTGCTAAATTTGGATTCCACATAAAGGCCCAAGACATAGATCTAGATGCTTTGGAGCATACATACATTACCATTACCAATTATCTGTACCCTCGAGCTCACTCCATATTGGCTGATGACAAGCTAGCTTCCAGAAATAGGGAACCAAGAGATGATATAACAACCTACCAGCTTCCTGGCCAGCAAACAGCATAAGTCCTGTATGGTTCCTGTCAGTGAGTGTGAAGGTAAATCTGAAGTCAAATGTGTAGTCCAGTCCTAGTGGCCGGGGGTAGGCAGTGAAGGAAATGTACCCCAACTGGGTGCCATAGTACTCGGGGCGTGTGATGGTCAGTGCTGTCAAAGAAGGGGGCATTATGTTAGTTGTTGATCGCTTGCAGGAGATGACCATAATGTCATACAATTGATTCATTAAATATGATACAAAACTGTTACAATTTGATATTCTCAAATAAAATCTACCTTGTTGCCAAAATATTTCCCAAAGGAGCAGGCATTTTCAGTAATCATAACTACCATTCATTGAAAAGTGATTTATCCATGGATCATAATCTATTATAAAAAAAATCACATATTTTAAAGTACTCATTTGAGGTTTTTTTTTCTGTAGGTTAACTGGAACTTTTTGACAACCATTTTGCAACCCTTTTCCTCTTTTCTCTCGCACATGTTCCTATTTAATTCAACCCTTTTAGAGATGACATGGGCTGCACTAGCGTGTGTTTTGTCACTGCTGCTCCCAAGTATACCTGTTTACCATGGCATTAAAGGATATCATGATTTTATATAAAAATTTAAACTCACCCCTCTCACAGTTGATGCCATGCCTGCCGTATGGACAGAGACATGTGTAGGAAGCTGTGTCTTGTTGGTGCAGACATGTTCCGCCATGTTGGCATGGGTTTCGGTCACATGCAGTCCGCTCACAGAGGGCACCACTGTAACTAGGGAGGCACTCACAGGTGTACCCACCCACAGACCTATAATGATAACATTAGCTGTAACTAGGGAGGCACTCACAGGTGTACCCACCCACAGACCTATAATGATAACATTAGCTGTAACTAGGGAGGCACTCACAGGCATGGGCGTGTACTAGTTGTCAAGTTGAGTCTGCATAGTTATTATCTATATACTTAGGAGAGGGTG
Organism: Acholoe squamosa; assembly: GCA_949317995.1. Taxonomy (NCBI): domain Eukaryota; kingdom Metazoa; phylum Annelida; class Polychaeta; order Phyllodocida; family Polynoidae; genus Acholoe; species Acholoe squamosa. The sequence goes on from OX439049.1 coordinate 42,087,524, forward strand.
TGACACTCTAGGACTGATGCTGCCCTCTGGCAGCTCTATTCCTATGCATAGCCATTGCTGACAGAGGTGAGGGGGGACTTTGCCAAAGTCCCCCCTCACCTCTGTCATCCATGGCTATATGTATAGGAAATTTTTCAAAGGGTATCTACCAGAGGGCAGCAAATGTCCTTGAGTGGGCGACCCTCTCTTAGTATATGAATAACACCTACACAGACTCAACTTGGTAACTAGTACACGCCCATGCTCACAGGTGTACCAACCCACAGACCTATAATAATAACAACATTAACTGTAACTAGGAAAGCACACAGAGGTGTATCCACCCACAGACCTGTAATAATAACATTAACTTAACTAGGCAGGCATTGACAGGTGTACCCATCTGAGGACCCATAATGATAATATCAACTGTAACTAGGCAGGCACTCACAGGTGTACCCACCCACAGAACTGTAATAATAACATTAACCGTAACGAGGCAGAGACTGTAACTAGTAGAAATTGTAACTTAGCATACACTGTAACTATAGGGAGGCATTGTGACTAAGCAATCAAAACAACTATGTATATGTAACCAGATGGAAGAAAACCTGCATCCAGGGGGAAAAGGCTTTTTAAAGGTTCAGTCACAGGCTTTACAATGAGATATCTTGAGCTAAAATATTCCAGGTAGTTCTTCTGTAATTGCTTGTCAAACCTAGGTTGGTGTGGGCAATTGGAAAATGCAAATAAGCTCTGAATGCATTATATCCAAGCTTAAATACTGATAATGCAAAAAATAAAAATACAGTTTTATGGAAAAATAAACAAAGAAATGTGATGTTTTTATCATAAAATTGGCTCTAGAGGGAATTTTTTGGGTCTGTTTTCGGTTCTGAGTTCCTTATGTAAATGTGACCCATCCTGGCAAATTGGTACTGAAGTCGCATCCTGGCAAATTGGTACTGAAGCCTAGATATGGCCTTTTGAAGTTGCAGTGTTAAAAATATCAAAATTTTCAAAATTGGTATTTTAGTATTTTTCTAACATATGGGTAGATATTTTTAAGAATCCTTGCTTCCTAAACTGAATTTAAACCCCATATACCTAAAGGACATAGCTATAGCCTTTGTGGTTATATATAATTACATAGGATTTATAGATTATTATATGCTTAATATGTTAATTATCTCAGTTTAATCTTTTATTACTTGATTTGACTACATTTACTGCTAGAGGATCCACAGAGGGGAACCTGGTTAAAATATGCAAGTATTATATACCGTAATCTCCCGCGTATAAGGCGCGTCTTATACGGGGGGTTTTAGTTCCCATTGGATCCACAAGGGGGACACCAAGACCTTTCTTTTGATATCTTACATGCCCCCTTGGTCAAAATGGGACAAAAGGGGGCCCAGTAGGGTCCAGGGTGACCCAAGCTACACATAGGTTTTTGAATTTTGAAAATTCATCCAGTAGAACCAAAGTTATGAATTTTTCATTTTTTTGAGAATTTTCCAAAACTCTAGGTGCGCCTTATACGCGGGCTGCGCCTTATACGCGGGAGATTACGGTACTTCCGAACCATTTTGTAAGGATGGGTCACAAATATCCAACACATTTATGGCTAAGATTCCCATTTAGAATAATGGAGTGGTTTCTACGGCAACCAGAAATTGCCATAAATGCCAATTTTCCATGACTCCATGGCAATGGATGTTTCTTTTGCATTCCATAAATGGAAGGTTTTCAGTAGAGTTGGAATAATTATGAGCATACCACTCGATTCCCCGTCAAAAATTGATCTAAGGCATTTTTTGGTATATTTTTCAGTGTTTTTCTCATACACTGCCCCCTGGTGGCCAAATGCTGAATTAAAAATCCCCCTGGATGCACGTTTTCTCCAGATGGGTCACATCGATGCGGACATTTTAATATACAGACATTGTAACTATGCAGAAACCTCAACAATGCAGATATGCTAACTATGCCAATAATGTAACTAGCAACTGGACAATGACTAAATATCTAAATAGCGAGGCTAGGTTAGGCTAGGTGTGAATCAGTGGATATATATATATATATATATATATATATATATATATATATATATATATATATATATATATATATATATATATATATATATATATATACCCACTGCAAGGTGTGTGATTCTAAGACAGTCATGATGATACTTGATAGAACAGGTAATGCTCACGGAATACAGGTGGCGTTGTTGTAGCAGGGGGTGTAATGACATGGTGGTACATCACACTCAGCAATGTTACGTCCATCAACTGCATCCTGAAATACTAGCCGCTCCTCGCCATTGATCTGTTGGTGAAAATGAATTTTGATGTACTGAGTGATGAATTGACTATCAAACAAAAATAAAGCAATCACGTTATCTCTCAATGCAAAAGTCAAGTATTTACCCCTAAGAGGTGCAGAGGTCAACATTTATCAACAGGGGAAATCTATAGGGATGTTAAAGATTAATGCTTATATAAATGCCACAACCGAGCTTTAGAGTGAGATGTTAGAAGCTAAATAACACCCCTAGTAGCTCTTTGCCAATCTAAATCTATAACTTAGGCCATACCTGTAAATGCCTGATACAACCAATAAAGTTGTTAAAGGGGTTTGCTCGTGGAGATGGGCTGACATATTGTGGTAGACCTCCCAGGTAAAGTGGACCAAGGTCAAACATATGACCTCTCTGTGGTGGAGCCAAGGACAAAGTGACAGCTGTACCAGTGTCACCATTGACAGTGACAGTGACAGTGCAGTCTCCATCCTCCTCCACTGTTTGTCTGTAATAAGAGGCAAGTGCCATGGTGAGAATGGTTAACATTTGTAGCCACATCCACACATAGCATACGACCTAAACTGTTTATATTTCTTTATGAAAAGAAAGAGAAAGATAAGTTGGTAGGTTAACACATTAGGACTAAACTATTGAGGAGTCTCTCTCTACTAAAGCTAATAGTATATATTTATTTTCATTGAATATACGCATCAGTCAGACCACGGACATTTGCAATACAGATCCTTTTGGGTGGTCTATGTATTTGATACAGTTTAATACGCTATCTTATGCAAGAGATTCTTGCAATTGAAATGCTCATGTCAAACATGTAGACTGGATATTTATACAAAACTAATCAAAACTAATTATAATTCAGTGATGGCACTTACCTGACATTAACAGCAGTGAGGTCATTATGGTTAACCAATACCCTGGTATCTACAAACAGTACATTAGATGGACCACAGGAGGCCTGATACCTCAGGTAACCACCATCTACAAACAGGTGTACAAAGTCTCCTCCAACACTAGCAGCATACAGCAGCGTCCCACCCAAGGACGCTGTCCTAAAGGTCAGGTAGAGGTCATTTGAAGGTCGTTCTGAGAGGTCAAGGTCAGGATGCTTCAGAAAGGACTGGCCGGAGAATTTAGGGAAGGAGATGCCGATTTCTGTAAATATAAATAAAAAGGAATGTTGTAGTGCCATTTATAATGCAGTACAGCGATAAAATAAAAATGATTAGCTGGCGCTTGATGGTTTCATAAATAGGCTATGCAAAATAAAGTTGGTAGAGGTAATTTCAAAGTATAGTGCCATTCCGGGGTGCCATGTTATAGACAAACATTCAAGTGGACTCCCTCCCTTTAAGTTGAGGTAAAGGCCAGTCCCAGTTCCATAGCTCATGATATCCCTATATTCCAGGATTGATAAACATCTACACCCAGACAACGCAGCTAGTTTATACAAAGTCATGTAGAGTGTTCCACAGACTAACCTTGCTCACAATGAACTCCAACAAAATGCAGAGGGCAGTCACATTGATACCGGGATCGTCCTGAAGGGGGCAGCACATCTCGACACGTACCACCATTTTGGCATGTGACGTCGTCACAGGAGGGGAGTGGAGAGGGATTGATGGTGGTACCAGGAGGGATCACCGTAGGCACTGCTACCCCACATCCTGCTATGTTCACCTGGAACCAAAAACGAGGAGGCAAGGATGTACAGCAATGCTGTAAGACCGATCTCGTGTGAAGCGTTAAGCTTCATTATGGACATTGAGAACTGTTGTGAATGGAGCTCTCTGTTGCATGATAAAGAAACCAAATGAAAGAAACATCTCTTCGTGTATGTACTCTTGAAATTGATTGACAGAACATGGCTTCTGCTGTTAACCTTTTTTTTTCTATATGAATTGAAATGGAGCAAGCTGCTCCCAATAACATAGGGTGTCTTTAGCTTGAGGTATCTCCGGATAACCCCGGCAGCAAAGTATATAAATTAATAACTAGATATATGCAGGTGTTTTCTCATCCAGTGGTTGATAATAGAGAAAAGTAGCTTACTGCCTGTATTGCCTCAAAGAATCCATAACTATCTCCGTTGATATCTATGACACCGAGGCAGCCAGCAAAATTGGGTGCAGCAGCAGGGACATAGGTAACATTATCAGGAACTCCTCCGATGTAGAATGTGGACAAAGACTTCAGGTAGAGACTGGCGAAGACAAACGGAGCACCAATCTCCACCCTGGTGCTATTTCCTGGCCAGTTTACCTCCAGGTCCGCTTTACAGTCCTCGCTTTGACTGGTGAGATTAAGAATTTTTTTTATTCAAATTGAGATTTCTAAATTCAACGCACCATTTTAAAATGCATTGGAGGTGTTATGACTTTCTGTGCGAGAATTATATGATTATAATGAAGTAGAGTTCTAGAAGAATAAGCGATTTATCATTGCCTTCAAATTCATTACAGAAAACATAGTATACACACCTGATAGTGATGTTGAAGAGATCACCGGTATCCACCTTCACATTGCTTTCAAGGTTGAACTTCTCAAAGATGCACGAAAACTGGTACTGAGGTGGACAAGCAAGGAAGAATTACTTAGATTAGGTTTGTTTTCTTCTCTACTCCTCTTTCTATACTTTCTTACTTTCATTTAACCTAACAAACTGTAAGGTTTGATCAAGCTGTTTGTATTTTCTATGGTGAATGTGACATTCCAACTCCTAAGTGCTAGGTCTCTTGTTCAGTGACATTGACCGAAAAACATTATTTTTCTGTTCCCTTCTTATTTGGTTGATGGGTTTGTATCAAGTTAAAGGCAGATAGGCCAAGCTTTGAATGTTTTCTTTTTTTTTGGTTGGTGGGGAAAAGAAAAGAGACACTTACAACAAGATAGCCATCCTTGATGATGAGTCGGATATAGTGAGTGGAGTCCAATACTGTGTAGTCCTTGGCCGAGTAGAAGATGACGCCATTGCTCTGAAGATAAATGAGAGAGAATTGCCTATGAGCCAGTAGTGAGAGAGCTCAAACCTATGCCATCAACCATCTTTGGGTTACATTTCCCACTATTTAACATTAATTTTTTTTCATATTCATTTGCTAAAGATGACTTTACTGCTACACAAATTGGACCCTCTAAGTAGGCTACTAGGCGAGTATGTCTTACATGAACAGATTAAATTCAAGAAGAATCCCAGAATATCTCATGATATATGAACTACATCCATGAAGGCTCAGCATGATGCGCCATAGTGTTGTAGATAAGAGTAACTCGCAAAGAGTTTCTTAGTGCATCATGATAATCATGATGCCCTGAGGAATCATCCCATCCAAGAATATCAAATCCAAGTTTCCCAGATTTGGTCCTACTTACCTGGTAAGTTCTCAGGGTCAGTTTAATGATATTCTGTGACCTTAATGGGATGGGGTTAAAGGTCAACAATGAAGATCCCGTGAACTTCAGTGGGTCAAATACCATTGCTGCAATGGATGCATAAAATTTATAGTTATGTGACCAGTTAGTCACTGAAACGGTTTTAGTGAGCTTGTAAATTTACTTTCTCTAATAGTATTAATTCCCAACCATCTCAAATTGATATGTAAGGAATAAGGGTATGGAAAGCTTAATTTCATTTTCTGATCACTATATGATGTACAAAATGCCCTTATTCCACCCCAGGGTTATTTCATAGTTATGGCATACGCATAACATAGATGTGCCTTCACATTGAATATCAGAAGAAAAAGAATGTCAGGCATTAAGAATAACATTTACAAGGTTTGAGAAGAATTTGGGCTGGTAATTCTCTTGGGTACGAAACACAACTACTATAGAATTAAATAAAAGAAATAAGATTCAAAACCACAATACTTACGACTTTCACATCTCCTTCCAGTGTACTTGTCAGGACAAATACACACAAATGTATCAGTGCCATTAGCAAGTGTCACATCAACACACGACCCATTATTATAACATGGCACTGGTACATCACCACAAGATATAGGTTCTGGTGTAGGTCTGGGTGTTGTTATAGTAATTGTACTTGTAGGTCCTACAGTCATAGTAGGGGTAGGGGTAATGGCTGTTGGGGCCAGTGAGGGACTACTGGTGCTCACCCTGGTGGGCAACACTGTCACTATTGTTGTTGGGACTGGTGTCTGAGTAGGTTGAACTGGAATGCAAGAAGGCATATTGTTATATGATGTCAAGTTGTAAAATTATTGCACCTCTTGGAAATGGTCTGAGTAGGTGATATTTTCCTAATGAAATATGTGTCTGTACAATCTACTTCTGCATCATCATACATATTATTACATACCACTGCGGTATTCTCAGAAATATACAGTTATAGGATATATATGAAACACATAAATTATGGAACATTAATTTACATCATTTCTTGCATACTTCACAGAGGAAATAATAATTCACCAGAAGACAAAAAGAGATGCCTCGTCATTTCGCCTCAACAATGATAATAGTTGAAGCTGAATCCTAGTGTTTGAATGATATTTTTACAGTTACACCAAAGGAATACCATCATACTGACTGCCTCCTATCTAGCTGATGATATAACAATGCACCTAAAATACAGAAATTACCATGAACTCAGAGAATAAAGAGAACCTAAACCATTAATGGTAAAGAACGAATATCCAAAACCATATCTTTAATCACATTGATAGACTATGTAAATGCCCAACACAACATAAATAATGCCACATCTATGTGTGAGCTGAGCTTGCCAGCCCCATGCTCCATTTGGGTGCCATTTTCACATGGTCTGTGTAATATGATTTTCATTCCACGAGCAGAACAGGACACATATGGTATATGCAATAAATAGATGCAAGGCATTAAGCCACACGATGCACATGTTTCAATGTGTGGGAGGGAGGGCAGAAAGAGGATTGAGTGAATGTACATAGCCGATATTGGCACATGATTGACGTTTCCCATCGCAGATACCATTGCAGAATATGACCCATAGTAAAGGTAGGTGATTGTAAAGGAGCAATTACCCTACAGGCTTTATACCCAATGTTTCTATGTTATCTGAAAACAACTGGAACAAGATAATACTGTATATTAGAACCTCTGCAATTCAGTACATTTGAGGCTCATTTCGTGTGTTGGCACTGTCAGTCTTTATTAGACAATTAGGAGTGACCTGAATGAAAGCAGCTTAATAAATAGATTTATATTTCCAATTCTATGCTTAAATTTATCTGATTATAATAATCTACACATACTGAAACCAAAATATTCCACCTACCTGATTCTGTAGCAGTGTTCATCATAGTTTGGTCCACCGACAATCCCCCATCCGTGGTTGGAGGTGCTAGGGCTGTAAGACTAGTATCATCAGGGAGATTACTTAAAGTAGGTCCTACGGTAGGTAATACTGATATAGTCAAAGTGGAAACTGATTCTGGCAGGACAGATTCAAGAGTTGAAGATGTTGGAGATAATGATGGAGTCGTCATGGATGTTGCCATGTTAATCCCAGATGTACTTGTTGTAAGTAATGTATCAACAGGTTCACTCCTTGCACTAGTGAGAACTGTATTGTCACTCTTGGTGACCGATGTATCATCTGGAATCTCGGATTTCTCAGAATCAACAGGGGTTGAGGAGAGCAAACTATCTAGAATAGTTTGTGTTACTAAAGTGGGTTCTACCAGAACTGTAGTGCTGCTGTCAGGTGAAGTGGATAAACTTGGAAGTAGTGACTCCCCTGTAGTTGTTTTCATTGGATCCTGAGTGGTAGGAGACTGCTCTGGTAGCTCAGTTGGTAGTAAGGTTTGGGATGATGACACAAATAAGGTCTCAGATACTGTAGGCACCATTATGGTGAATACTGTAGAAGTCTCAGATATCATTGGCTCTGTTGACATTAAAGGAGACAGAGGTGATACTAGATCTGTACCCCCTAAGGTTGAACCAATGTTAGTTTCCAAATCTGATGTAGAAATCATGGTCATAGATGGACTTATAGTTTCTGTACTTATAGAGGTACCAGATATGCTAGGTTCTGGCGGTTTTGGCGAGGTCAATAAAGTTGTAGCAAATGTACCCCCTGAGGTACTTGAAGGCTGAAGTGAAGCACTCATAGTCTGAGTAAAACCGGTCATAAAGTCAACAGATTCTGTACTGTAGGAGAGTGATAAGGAAGGCTCAATCTCCATGCTTGTTGTAGATGACGTGGGACCTACAAGGGTAGTTGTAGAATCCTGCTGAGGTGATGAGGTTGAAGGCTGCCCTGTACTTACTGAAGGCTTTATTGACTCTAATGTAGAAACTTGCGTCTCAGTTTCTCCGGATGAACTAGGCAACAGACTAGCTTCTATCGTTTCTGTAACTGACAAGGCTGAGCTAACAGAAACAGTAGTTTCTTGAACTAGAGGTGATGTGCTGATGAAATCCGACATACCACTGGTAAGCTCTGTGATTTGGCTGAGAGACACTGGTACTAAGGTGAGAGTCAAAGTAGGCTGAATCTCTGCACTTGATGTTGATAATACTGATGGAGCCTCAGTTCTTACACCACTGGTGATATCTGATGTTGAAACTTCTTGAGTAGATAACAGTAAACTTTCAGTTTGTTGATCAGTCACTGGTACACTCATCAAGGTGCTATCTACTTGTGTAGCAGTTAACATTACAGACTCAGTAGTTAGATCTAAGGTAGTTACTAGATCTAATGTTGTCACTAACACATTACTAACAGAATCTGTAAATGAGGGAACTAATAATGTTGTTTCTCCAAAGAAAGTGCTACTATCCATAGGCACTAAACTATCAGACGATACTATGAATTCTGTTGTAGTGATCCCAGGCAGTCTGGTCATTACTGGTGTGCTGACATCATTTGTCGAGGCAATGCTATCGGTCACTGTTGTATTATATATGGGCAAAACAGTGGTTAGAAATCCAGTTAAAAGTGTAGACATCAAAGGAGTCTCGCTGGCAGTAGCAGTGGTACTGCCAACCGTTGTGGGCTTTGGTGTTGAATTGAATGTGAAGTTGGGCACTGTTACTGATTCAAATAAACTTGTTTCTAAAGTAGCAGTAGGGCCCTCAGACACAGTATTAGATGATGAATCATCTATAGCAGAAACTGCAGTGGTAGAAATGCTAGGTGAGCTGCTCAAATATGTAGATCGTACAAATGTTGTCATCACAGGCAAAGGTTCTGTAGTAAATTCTGGCAATACTTTGGTAGGTGTAGCAATTACTGAATTATTATCAACTGACTCACTTGGACTCTCTGACTCGGAGATCATTGGAACAGATGGTAATACTGTATCTTCAATTTGTGTCTGAACTTGTGATACAGTTGCGGTGGGTACAATATCCATAGCAGTGGTGGATGCAAATACAGAATCAGACATTCTGGTTGTTGGTGTATGAACATCTAGTGGTGTGGTCACACTTGGGTGCAAGGACAATGTTGAGACATGCAAGGCACTCTTTGTGACAGACAGAACTATACCAGTACTAACTTCTGGGTCGTTAGAGACAAGTTTAGTCACCATAGTGGAAGGATTAGATACTAGAGAAGTAGGGAACCTACTCATCACAACTTCAGTGGTGGTTGCTATAAGATCATCTGTTGGGGCACTCATAATAAGCATTGTTGAATCACTTATAATGCTTTTGATCCCTGAATCACTTATACTAGGTTGGATCGTCATGGTTGGTAAATTTTGAGTGGTTTTAGATACAGTTGGTACAACTGATGGGAATACTGACTGACTGTTATCTGAAACAGGGCTACTTGTGATGAGATCACTAGTTAACAAAAAGGTACTGAAGTGTGGCAGTTGATTGTCACCTGTGGATAGGGACGGTGTATGATTATCTAATATAGTAGTTGAAATTCCCCCTGACAGAGTCGACACTAGGCCTGTAGGTTCTAAACTCATCAGAGGTATACTTGCAGTAGTCTGTATTACATTTGAATCTGAAGGGCTTATAGCAGGAATGTCAGACTCTGAGACAGTCTGGCTTGCTTTGGGATTTATCACAGTTTCAGCTAGAAATGAACTTGAACTTTCAATTTCAGGTGTAAATTTAGAAGAGTCCACACTAGAGTCCATTGTAAAAGATGGACTTATAACCAGTGTGTGAACCTCACTTGTTGAATATAATTCTGAAGTACTTGTACTTGTGTATATACTATGTGATAAAGACACTGTAGCAGATCGGGTATCAATTAGTGTACTCTCAGAGTTAATACTGGCATAGAGTGTCGGTGATACAAATTCAGGTGTATCAGACATAGCAGGGGATGCAGTTGAATCAGTGACAGTTTGGCTATCCAGGGTTGCAGAATAATTGGAGGAGAAAGCAATATTTGTCTCAATGTCTGGTGAATTGGATTGGCTAGCTGACATTGTTGGCAATGCTGGTAGTTGTGTGTGGAATGCAGATGTAGATAAACTTGTTTCTAGAAAGGAGTCTGCAGTATTGGATGGTGGAATTGGTGAAGATGAAAATAATGGAGTGCTTTCGAACTGACTGGCCAAATCATAGGAGCTGTCATAGATGCTAGGTAATTCTGTTTCCATGGCAACAGTGGTGCTGGTCTCTGAGGAACTTAATATAAGTGTGTCACTAGCCATGATTTGAGACGTGCCTCCCAAATTAAAAGTACTGTCAACAATTGTAGTCTCCATTTGACCTGGTGCAGTCATTGTTGTCATAGAGGGTGCAATTACAGGGGTTTCTGTCTCCATGGCAACAGAAATATCTGTCTCTGAGGGCTTCAAAATAAAAGTGTCACTAGCCATTGAAACAAAGGTAACCGAATCTTCCTTCACCAACGAAAGGCCAACCGTGCCAGACAACATTGAACTAGATGCTACGGGAATATTCGAAGATTGCACGACACCTGTGAATGATGTCGAAGGTGGTGTTGAAGTAATGGAGGGTTGAAGGGTTGGGGTAGGTGTGAAGATGAGTGTTTCACAGTTGCTGCCCGTGGTGTATGATGGGCAGATACAGGTGTGGGTGTTAATCCCATCCACACAGGTTCCACCATTAAGGCACATGGTAGGGAGGCAGTCATCATAGTTGATCTCGCAGTTGACTCCTCCAAGGCCTGATGGACAGAGGCATCTGAAAGAAATAGATGAAAATCAACCATAGAAACTTAATAGCCACCATTATATGCCAATGTCAGTTGGACTAATTGTAAAAGTATTTTTTTTATTCATTTACGAAATCAGTCTGAAACACAAAAGAAAAGGTGATGCTAATAGATCTATATCCCTAAAGTACCCTCATATGGAACTATTGTATTTCTTTGTTTAGATTTTTATACATTTCACTAAAAGTATAGAAAATGGACTTACTCATATCCTCCTCTGGGTGTTTCCTGACATATCCCTTGGTTCATACAGGGTGAAGAGGCGCATTCATCGACATCAGCTGAGCAGTCATCTCCAGTATAACCTGGGGAGGGGCAAATCAAAGAAAAATTAGAATACTGTCACTCCTAGCTTATGTGTTAAGCAGTTGATTTTTCACATCCAATAATCTATTTAGCACCCTCAGTTACGATACAATGGTAGATAAGTGGACAGGGTAATAATAACTGCCCTCCAGATTCATAATACAAGTTGAGATAGTTTGCACAGATACAGAGGGATCTGCCATCTATAGTAAATCCTTTATCTATAGTGGATTATTAAGGCAATTTATTAACCCTTTACCTGGAGCACAGGTACAAAGGTACCCATCTATTATATCCTGACATGTTGCTCCATTCTTGCAGGGGAAGGAGGTACATTCGTTAATGTCCACATCACAGTACCGGCCGGCGTAACCAGGTTTACATCTGTAAAAATATTTCAGAAACCAGAAGTTATTACTGAGAAAAATCATTTGTGAGTCGGCAAGCAGAAAGGAATTGTGTATTGAAGAGTTTTGGACTATCTTTATTGCTTGCCTGGACGCATTCATACCAGAAATATAAATCAGGCTAGTATCTTTCTCAACATGCCTTTGTAAAACCTCCTTTTGTTAACATAATGATACAACAAAGTTAGGTAGTATTTTAAAATGTTACCAGCTTTTTAGTTTACAATGCATTTTTTTTTCAAACAAATTTGATTTGTGGATCAACACGGTAAAAGGTACGCCCCCGAGGGGGTGTACGGGCGTACCTTTTACCGTGTTGATCCACATTTATTTCGTTTAAACATATATATTATCAAGAGTTACATCAATCCTTTGAATAAGGCATTAATGTATAAATTGTCGACATCAGCAGGATACTTTGATTAAACATTTCTAATACTATCCTGGGCAAGGCGATAAAAGGAACCTATAAAAATTACCATTGTTTCAGTCTGAACAAAGGACATAAATTCAAATGGTATTTCAGTTTATGACACTTACATGCACTCAAACGTATTCCCAGGTCCTTCCTGGCACGTTCCTCCATTGAGACATTGACTCACGCCGTTACGCTGACACACCTCTATGTCTATCTCACAGTGTGGTCCTACAGAAACAATTAAAATCTACTTCAGACGACTGTATTTTACTTCGTGGCTCCTTGGATATATGCGTCATAAGGAGATCATTGAGAGTGGATATGGAAGTATTGGCAAGTTACTAGCTGGTGTTGTCCTCCAACACCATGGTGCCAGAAGGAGATGGTTCACTTAAGCAATAATTATGATATCATGTTCCCCTTAAAAGGCTAAACTAACCATTGGTACATATCAAAGCTCGGTAAAACTATAATATGTTCCATTATTTGAGCAGGTAAAACAACTTTGTCGAAATGAATTTTTTTTTTCAAATTAGATATCCACACAAAACCAGACGAATTGATTAAGTTTTATGTTTTTTTTATTGGGGTAATTTAACATCGAGAGAGGGACGGAGGAATCAATAATTAATGCAACGTTTCGTGTATGTTAGATATACTTCATCAGGCAAATTGAAACTGAAATATTCATTTATAGCACAGTGTGTCAAACCTATCTCCAATTATCATTAATTGAAGACCTAAATTTGACTTACCTGTGTACCCTTCAGGGCAGACACACCTGAAGGCGTTAACCTGGTCTATACATATACCACTGTTAAGGCAGGGGGAGGAGGCACACTCATCCACCTGTTGGAGACAATCGGTACCACTCCATCCTGGCAGACACTCACATGTGTAGTTGTTCACCAGGTCTCTGCAGCTGTAGGGGAAGGGAACAGTGATTAATGCTAATTTTATGTTCAATCATTAGGCCTACTTATTATTCAGAATATTATCAACTTCATTTACATGATTTAATAGTATAGTTTATAGATGTATTATATGAATATTCCGAGTAACTTGAATATTCAATAAGTGACAACTGTCAAGAATAGGAGAATTGTGATAATATATCATGTGCAAAAGTATGTGTCATGTCTGACAAGATTAACAAATTAATATTCCATTTCAAATGAGTTCAACGAGTTGCGGATTAATATGCACATATATATATATATATATATATATATATATATATATATATATATATATATATATATATATAAGATGGATGATTCTGAAAGCAGTTTGGTAGCTAAACAAATTTTAATTAAGAATCAATTCATCAAAAAATATGACATGAGTGTGGAACCTAGTGGTTTTGGAATAACAATGAAGATAAATTCAGTGGCGGATCCAGGATCTGGAAAAGGAGGGGGCGCGCCCCAAGAGGAGGGGGCACATCCCCTATTTTTGAGCAAATTGTGGGGTCCAAATTATGTAAATAAACTCTTAAGAATCAGAAAAAATGGGGGGTGCACGCGCCCCCACGCCCCCCCCCCCCCCCGCTTAATCTGCCACTGAAATTAACGGGTCGGGTCTATAGGTCTCAGTACGGAGGCCTAGTGGAGCCGCCATTTTGAATTTTACTGGTTGAGGTAAAACCCACTGATAAGACATACAATGATGGGTACCTTGTCCCCGGTTAACACCCACTTCCAGGGACATGCTGGTCCCATCTTATCAGTTCTTATCAGTGTGTGTTGCCGGAACGAGATTCAGACCAGCTAGTGACCAATATGGCGAAACTGTTGTAAATTGAATTCTTGGTCGACCAAAGCCCTGTCATACCCACCCCTTCCTTCCTGTGTTTATTTAATGGTTAACCAATTAGCCATTTAGGGGTATGTAGGTGACATGGATGAGGGTCAAGTATTAAGTAAATTATCAATGATTTACTTTTCAAGGTTTTGCAGAAATTGAACTATATAAATGCTGCATGCCAATACCCTCTCAGGGGGTCCTTTTTTCTCTTTTCTCAACGATTATATTAGACCCTTTCTAAATGGGTCCCTGCCATTATCTTTAGCCGACAATACTATTTCTATTTTGTTTGTGAAATGAAATAACAGGATTTTGTCAAACGATTATCGTGAGAGAATTTCCCCTATGCTATCTGAATGTATTTCAAAAAGAATTTTCGTTCATTAGTATGTCTGTATTTTCTGACGATCATTCATTTGGTTATTAGGTATACCCACGACTTTTAAACAATTCTAACATTATCACTTTTGAAAAATGTCTTAGAATATGAAACCTTGGTATTTCATCTGTTTATTAATCTTGCATAATGCATGCCTATTTATTTTAAAACAATTTGAATCATTTGAATTATGAATAAATGGTAATATTTGCAGGAAAGTCTAGGTCAATGGCTACTCTATGGAAAATATTATACATAATCGTAAGAACATCGTTAAACCAAAATGGAAACACCTCTTGCTTCACAAACTCGTGGAAAAAAGAAAAAATGGTCCCTGGCCTGACAAGATGTTTAAGTAACAAAAAGATATAGAGTCAAATTAATCACAGATTCTGATTTTTTGGATCCTTTTACACTAGTCCTCAAGAGATGGTTAATTTCCACAAAGGGATAGTGCCCAAAAATAGAAAATGAAACATCTGAGAGAGGTATGCCGAAATTCTTAGAAATGGTAAATAAACACATGCCCTTTTGGAATGTTAATGCAACCCAGCAAATTGTCGTTATCTGTCACCATGATTGGTCATCAATGGTGACTCCTTATTGAGTGATAACTCACTGCGTCATCTTTCGCCACTGTGTCTCACATGGCATGGCAATTTATCACAACAGTCACCAACATGATCTCACTCACTGTGTGAGTATGTGCCACCCCTTGTCATCCCTCACAAAGCATGGTGACTTATCACCACCATCGCCAACATGGATCTAACTCACTGCGTGAGTATGTGCCACTGCCTGTCAACTCTCACTCAGAATGGCGGCTTATCACAAGCATCGCCAACATGGATCTGACTCACTGTGTGATTATGTACCACTGCCGGTCAGCTCTCACTCAGAATGGCAGCTTATCACCACCATCGCCAACATGGATCTCACTCACTCTGTCAATATGTGCCACTGCCTGTCAACTCTCACTCAGAATGGTGGCTTATCACAAGCATCGCCAACATGGATCTGACTCACTGTGTGATTATGTACCACTCCCGTTCCACTGGCATCAACTCTCACACAAAATGGCGACTTATCACTACCATTGCCAACATTGGTCTCACTCAATGCGTGAACTTGTGTCACTCCATGTCAATGCTCTCTGAGGATTGCATCATCTGTCACTCACTCTCACTCAGAATGGCAACTTATCACCACCATTGCCAGCCTTTGTCTCACTCAATGCGTGAATTTGTGTCACTCCAAGTCAATGCTCTCTGAGGATTGCGTCATCTGTCACTCACTCTCACTCAGAATGGCAACTTATCACCACCATTGCCAAAGTTGTTGAGACAGCACCACTGTTCAACATGTAGCCTATCTAGGAAGTGTGGGCATGAAGTATAAGTCCCATACTTATCAAATGTGCTTTGTTGCACACTGATTTCCATGTAATACTTCAGGGTTGAATCAAACAAGATTATATAGAGAAAATACCAATTGAATTTAGATAGAGGTATCTCTAAAATAAAAGCAACTATCCATAAACACCTTTTCTCTGGTTACAGGAAAAATACATAAGGAAGTATCTACATGAACACCTTGTCTGTGGTTAGAGGGAAGATACATATGGCAATACCTTCTCTGGCAAAACATACATTGATCTGGCAGATGTGAGGCTGCATGATTACCAATGTCGATGATCATGAGCTTTTCATCTAACAAGATGAGTGATCACCAGCATCGCCATCACTGGTGAGTCTGAGTGATCACCACTCTCGCCATCCATGGTGAACCTGCGCTATGACGTGGTGCGCATTTCATCTAGCGAGGTGAGTGATCAACCGCCTTGCCATCCCTGGTGAGTGTGAGTCATCACGATCCTCGCCAACCATGGTGAACATGCATTATGGCATGGTGTGCGTTTCATTTAGCGAGATGAATGATCACCTGAGTGACCATCCCCCTTGAGTGTGAGTGATCACGATCCTTGCCATCTGTGGTGAATGTGCTTTATGACGTGGTGTGCGTCTCATCTAGCGAAGTGAGTGATCACTCATGTCGCCATCCCTGGTGAGGATGAGTGATCACTCATGTCGCCATCCCTGGTGAGGATGAGTTATCACGATCCTCGCCATCCCTGGTGAACATGCACTATGACGAGGTGCGTGTTTCATCTAGCGAGGTGAGTGATCACCTGCATCGCCATCTCTGGTGAGTCTGAGTGATCACCATCCTCGCCATCTGAGGTGAGGCCATGTGATCACCACCATTGCTATTCCTGGTGATCTTGTGCTATAGCGACGTCGTGTTCCATCTAGCGACATGTGTGAGCCACTTCACAGAGGTTGACAAGGAATCACGACAATTTGCTGGGAACGTTTGACCAAGACTTAATCCCTTTCCTGCAATCAATGATTGAATATCATCTACAAACACGTTCGCCATATGGACATGAACTCGAAATTAAACCTGAGAGTTAGTTAACTTACATTCCATTTCCACACGGCTGTGAGGCACATTCGTCTATGTTGACTTCACAGAGTTTACCGGTGTATCCGACACGGCAGAAACAGTCAAAGTCACCAAAACCCTGACGGCAAAATGCACCATTCTTACACGGGGCAGAGGCACATTCGTCTATGTCAGTCTCACATTGATCACCTGGGGAGAAGGAATATAATGTTAATGAATCATAAGTTAGAATTCTTGAATGGATCCCTTGAATCAGGTTGTTTCTATTGTCGTTTTGATGGTTATGTAGACAAGCATGTTCCAAAAGTATACTGGGGTAAGTGGTATGCTCACAGGCATGTCAACTTAAGGACATTTTAGTTCATGCATTTACCTTTCCATGCCGTGGCCCATCAGGGGTTATTTTTCTAGAATACACTTACTCAGTTGTGGGAGTGAGGCATGACAACGGGATTGTGAGTGTATTAGTTTCATATAAAAGTCTGATTTTAGCACCATAAGGAAAATAAGGTCCACAGCCAATGCACGTTAGTAGAGAGAAAAACACCCGTGGGAATGATAGCAATTTTCTGCACTTGTCTTTCATAGTCTTTGAAATGTAGTTAATGTCTCTTCTACTTTGCTTGATGTCTGTATCTTTTCTCCTAATGAAACAGTTTCTTTTGTGCTTTCCTTTCCCTCACATGGACATGGTAAATGTACATGAAAAATACACGACTTTACTCCCAAAGTTATTAAAGACTGAAACCTCTTGACGTCATAGGAAGCAAACATACATATGACTGAAAAAACGCCAATATTTTGATGGTGAAAAACCTTTCTGAACCCTCACGGAGGTGAGGTACATGTGTATAAGGAGAGTTCAGTTTCTGAGATCGGTTTCTCGATACCTGTGTAGCCTGGTTTACAGATGCAGTCATAACCTCCAAATGTATTCGTACACGTGGCTCCATTACGACATGGTGATGTGACGTCACACTCGTCCACATCATCAGTACAGTTCTGTCCTCTAAATCCTGCTGCACATGTACACACGTACCTACAAGGAAATAGTAACTATATAAGGGAGTGGTCATTATTTATCAACAGGGGGCGGGTGGTGGGTTTCCGCGCGGATGCGCGGAAATTTTTTACGCCCCCCCTCAATGACAGTCAAAAGTTTTTGCGCCCCCCAAACCGGAGGAGCGGAGAATTTTCGCGCCCCTCTTTGAGCTATAGTAGCGCGCGGGCTTTTTTGCTCAGAAGAGGGTAAATTTTTTTAACCCCCCTCAAGAGGAGTCAAAATTTTGTTAGCCCCCCCCCCTCGGGAGGGGTCTGAAATTTTTACGCCCCCCCTCTAACCCACCATCCCCCCTGTTGATAAATAATGACCACTCCCTAAGTCTAACTCCTCTATGAGAATGATTATGACAAAGTCCGTTTATATCTAACGACTTAGGGACACCCACGTGACCTCATCGAGCATAGAGTGTCTCTATGATTGTCAATGTGGGTTTCCCAAACCTTTTTCTCATTTGGCAAAAGTAAGTTCACAATGAGCATTGTTCAGAAAATAGAGTCCCAGTGCATCTTGTAACATGTATCGGAATTGGGACCAAGAACTTTTATAAATTTGAAAGCGACATAACTTACCCATTGACAAAGTCCTGGCAGGTGGCTCCATTCTTACAGTAGAGACAGTCATCGATATTCACTTCACACTGGGTACCAGTGAAGCCAAGTGGACAGAAACACCGGTAACCAGCAGCCCGGTCCTCACACCGGCCGCCATTGGTACAGGGTGAGGAGGCACATTCATTCACGTCTATCTCACAGTTTGTCCCTGTGTAACCTTGAAAACACATAATTTTGGGGGTTACCAATCATTTTTGCTTTTGTTCTTGTCATATTTTCATTTCAGGGATTTAGAAAGGTTTCAACTCTTTGGCTTTTATTACTTATCAAAAGCTTAGTTGCATAGAGTGAGTAAGAGGGAGTAAAGGCACAATGCAGATTCAAGAGTGAGGATTAATTGTATACATCAGTATATCATGCCTGGAGGCAATACAATCACAGCTACCAACATAATTATTCAAAGTACAAAGATTCATAGACCATAAAAGGAATCAAATTCAATATGAATGAAATGTAGAATTACCTCTTGGACAGTCACATGTGTAGGAGCCATCTTGGTTTGTTGTGCAGAGTGCTTCTTGTTTACATGGGTAGTTTTCGCTAGCACAGGGGTCATACGGTGACTCGCACAGTGTACCAGTGTAGAAGGGGGGACATTGACAGGTGAATGTCGCAAACCCATCTAGGCAGATTCCCCCATTACGACATGGGTTAGCACCAGTCAGGATACATTCATTAACCTCTGTGTCACAGTCTTTGCCTGTCCAGCCTTCCCTACACAGACACCTGAAAGATTGAGAATTAAAAAGAAAAAAATGTCAGACACAAGTAAAGAAGAATTTTCAGAGCAAGCAATCAAATTGGTGTAATGGTCTCAGAGAATATATGAGTATTGATTGTAAATAGGTACCATTAGGCTCTTGTGTTCTGTGGAGCACGGTCTTTGACATTTGTTCCAAATGTTTCACACCAGCTGACCAGAGATGCCGCAAAATAGGCACGTTCCTAGCGCAATGAGCCAGGGGGTGACCCAAGATGACACAAGAGGGGGACTTACCTGTAGTCATTGTGGAGGTCTACACAGGTGGCACCGTTCCTACATGGCTGAGGCTGACACTCGTCTGTCTCCCGCTCACAGAACTGTCCCTCAAATCCAATAGCACAAATACACCTGTAATATAGACAATGCCATGGAACAGTTTAGTACTAAAATGTTTTCTCCCCTTTCCAAAAATCTATGAACATTGAAATAAGGTTTTACTTTACAATCGTAAAAATAAAACCTCATGCAAAACCCCAAGAGAAAAATAATATTCCCATGTGGTATCATATCTTACAGAAATGTCCCTTAGTATAGCTCTCGAAATTTGTCAAGCAAAATCTAAGTGAAGAAGGTTTCTTAAGACTTAGATTCTTAGTCTGTTTCCCCTCAAATATTTGGAAAAGGAATATTTTTTTTTGAATTTCGGAAATTCACTTTTATTAGTCTGATATGATATGAGACGGTTTATGTTGTCAGAGGCAATTATCATAGATATTCTCGATTTTGGTTAGAAGCTGGTTGATATTTCTCACCTATAGCCTGTCCATAGGTTGACACAAGTAGCTCCATTGCGACATCCATTGTTGGTGCATTCATCTATGGGGACCTCACAGTCCTTACCCTTCCACCCAGGGTTACACAGACAGGTGTACTTATTAACATCATCCAGACACAGACCCCGCCCTGAGCAGGGCACTGTACCATCAGCACGCACCACACAGTCATCTATGTTAGACTGACACCTTGTACCTAACATGGAGAAAGGGGGACTTAATAATGGTTATTGAGTGAACTTGATAAGACACAGGGACTCTCGACTTAAAGGGCATTTCTATTGTGACATGGCATCCACATAGTTACCCAACTGATAGGGAGCATAAGTCTCATTGTTGCAAAAAGAAAAAAAAAACACCTTAGGTACTATATGTAAAGCGTTCTGGCATAACACTCATTCTTTCCAGAATTAATATCCAAGGCCTAAAGAAATGGCGGACCCTTCAGGCCTGCAGGCGATAATACAATGCACCCCGACTGGGCTATCAAGTGACGTGACTTAGTCTCTCTATATTGTCTATGGAATGTATTAACATGAGACCATTGAAGACCAGGAGTAAAGATGATGTAAGAGGTTCCAGCTGTGTTAAATGGCCCACCTATCATTTAGCTAACACTTCTTGTTTTTCCCCTTCATTATACTATATAATCCTTATAGAGTTCAAAAATCGTTGAATGCCAGAAGCAATGTGTAACAGCTTATAAAATGTGGAGAATAGATGAAGAATCGTACATACCTGTAAGTCCCTCTATGCACTCACAGCGGAAGCCGTCAGGTAATCTACTCAGGTCATTGAAGCAGGTGCCTCCAGACTCACACGGGTTGAGGTCACACGGTAGCAGATTGCAGTTCACACCCCTGGAAAAAAAAAGAAGAAGTAAAATATTACAGAAAAAAAGAAATGATATCATGCAGTAGTGACTACATAAAGTGACTTTGGCTAGCCCTAAATCTTGGGCCCTGCTGGCGAGGTGCTCGTTCCCGATGCTTTTTTCATGGAGTTTAAGATGGAAAAGGAAAGATAAGGTGTGGTCGGAGTAAGGATCTTTTGCCTTTGATCTTAGTTTCAATGTGAGCATCTCTACCTTTATGCCGGACAATGAAGACGAAAAGATCCCATACTCATTGTGTACATGCTATTGATATAATCACCTAGTGCGTCATTGTACCTTTTCAGTTGACAGAAAATAGGTGGTTTTCCCACATTTTCCAATCTTCACCCAACCATTCGTGACTTTTACAGGTATGACAATGACATGGGTTTTCTTCACTTTTCCCCTACCCATTCAATCGTTCGCGATTTCCAAAGGTATGATGATGGTCATGTTGATGGTGATTGTAGTCTGAGGCAAGACATAAAAAGAATACCTTCCAAAGTCATAATATCCATCTCAGATATCATTCTAAGGTAACTGCTGTGATAAATGATAGTGTTTAAACAGTGGGTCTAGGTCCATATGGCCCCGCACCATCGCTGTCCCTTTATCCCTTTAGTCCTTAACATAACCTAACCAGATGCTGCGTCCTAAATCCACATATACAATGATAAAACATGACATATCACCACCACGTGCCTTACAGTACATAACACCTTTTTTTTAAATAAAAGGTCCTCAGGGTATAAAACATACATGTCAGCATAGCTTTCCCCCTGACCCACAACGGTCCTTATATAAGTATTCACCAAAAGCTCTCACAGTCAATACTAGCTGTAGGGGAATGTCATATCAACAATGGCCTGTCCATCCAGTAAGACATCCCTTGACAGGTTCAATGAGTTTCAAAGTGATTCAGTTGGGATTAGTTTTTATTCACTTCCTCTCCTATTTCCCAGGAAATGCCAGTCAGCTGACCCGCAGGAGGTCTAATATCTAGTTGTTGATTGCCTCCAGTCATTCACACTTTGGTAAGTCACTTGGGAAAATGACTATAAGATGGAGCATTGTTAGAGATAATTATGATACTGAGAATGAGGTGTGATGTCATGTCTGGGAGTTGTATTGTATGCTCTGAAGCATTGTGTGACATCTTTGTTCTCATTACCTCTTTACAGTGTGTAAATGCACCTTTAATGTGTGCAATTAAAGGGAACCAATACAACTCTATTCCGATTTAAATCTTGTATGAGGCATTTTTGTTTTTTTTTCTTAAGAATCATGGACCTATATGATTCTGTAGAATCAGTTTGATCAGAAATGCTAAAAGTACATTTTACTACATGTTAATCAGCCTATATTTTATCTGTTGGCCCTTGCTTACCCGTGTCTCTTGTTCCATTCCAGCATTTGATCTGCTTTTTTCCATATGAAAATACACAGATATTTCATTTTGTATTACATAATCAATGTGTTGCTAATGATGGTCGTGACTTCTAACTGTTGGATTAGAAAAAAGAAATAAAGAGACCTTTTTCATCTGAACACTCATTATTTATCACACACTTTCCTTCTGCATCTTGGTTTACTGCTATATGCATAAGAAAACCGGAAGGGGAGGCCAAATCAATAAAAACGATAGACAAGAATGCACATAAAACACCGGAGACAGGAAAAAGAAATGCATCCTTCGTTCTGTTCCAAATACCAGTCTATCATTGATCACTGTCCACCATGGTGGGAGTAATGACACCAGGATCCCAGCAGGTGGCGCTTCGATAGCGTTGTATCAGGTCATAAGTCGCAGGTCGCCATTTTGTCCCCAGATATATGTTATTTTCTTTTTGTCCCCCAGCAAAATTTGCTGGCTCTCTGGGCCCAGTATATCGCGGATAAAGATCCCACTATGAAGGCGACTGTGAACAAGGGGAAAACTAAGGCACTTACTCAGAGCTGAACTTCTCCGTAAGTGCTACAGTCAGTCCACCAAACTCCTACAGGCAGATGCTGGACTTTGACTACCATCGTCACCACCAGGGGGAGATGGCACTTCACCTGGCGGCAGTTTTAGGTACTAACAATTAATAATTAATTACACCGGTGGCAGTGCATATTCATATAAAACTCCACTTAGGGTGATCAAGGTGTCATTTCAGCAGAATAGATGCAGTAGACGGAGCCTTGCACTACACAGGTCTGAGATGTGGACTTTAATTATTTTACTCTCGGTGGCCCTACCCTGGGCCTTAGAAACCCAGGGGTATGCCCCTGGTGGTAACAAGGAAGGGTTGTTTCCCACAACCTACAATCATGGCGAAGAGAGCCCAATTGGATTTGATGATGATTTCAAGGGTCTAGCACAAGAATGGGACAGGTCAGATGCAGAGACTGGCCACCTTGTTTCTAGAGGCTCAAATCCTGTGCATCGTTTTGGGAAAAATGATGCAGATTTCTACGGCATCAAAGATGATGGTCTTTTCCCTTCAGGGCAATCGGGCTATGACAAAGGTAGTTCTGGGAGGAACAGCGACCACTATGGAGGCTATGGAGAAGAATCTATGCACAAGGAGGACTCGCTACACGGTGAAAGTGGATATGGCAAGTCCTCAGGCAGATCATACACTGAACATGCCAAATACGGGGAGGGCACTGGCCATGAGTCTTATGGGTATTCCGACTATGGTAGCCCCCAGGACCATCGTCATGATTTCGGTGCAAAAGGAGGCTATATGGAAGAGCTAGAGGGCGTTGGTAGCCACGGTGAGGGGCAGGATTCAAGTTTTGACCTAAAAGAATCTTCAGGACATTTTGACAACTATAAGGGAGGATATGACAGTCACAAAGGAGGGTATGACAGTCCTGAGAGAAGATACGACAGTTACAAGGAAGGATATGACAGCCAAAATGGAGGGTATGGCAGCAAAAAGGGAGGATATGATGGCTACATAGGAGGATACGACAGTAATGGGGGAGGGCATGACAGCCACAAGGGAGGCTATGGTAATGACTTTCAGGGATATGACAGGCCAAAGGGAGCATATGGCAGTAAGAAATTAGATTTTGACAGTCATAATAGAGGGTTTGGCAGTTATAAGGAAGGGTATGACGACAATAAAAGAGGTTATGGCAGTTATAGCAGGGGGCGCGACGCTCGCAATGGAGGATATGCTAGACATAAGAGTCAATATGACAGCCACAATGGAGGGTATGATAGTCACAATAGAGGATACAGTAGCCCAAAGTTAAGATATGACAGCCACAAGGGGGGATATGCCAGCCATAAGAGAGGATATGACAGCCATAAGGGAGAATACGACAGCCACAGAGGAGGATATGACAGCCAGTGGGATTCACCTCATTCTAAGGGTAGTCACTACCCAAAAAGAAGCCGAAGATCAAGTTACAAACAAAGTAATGGGCGTGAGCCTCAGGAGCGTGACTATGGAAGATTGAGACACGAGGACAAACGTAATAGGAGGGCTCAATTTGGAAGTAGCCATGGCCATGAGAAAGACTATACTAAAAAGTATCAGAGGGCCCCAAGGCCCTATCATAAAGCACGTGGATATGGCGGTTCTGATCATGGTTTCAATCATGGACACAGCAGAAGAAACAGGTACAGTGGAAGGAGATATGGCTCTCCTAAGTATGGTAGGAAGATGGCACCTCTACCAGAAGAAGAAAACCAGAAACTACACAGAAACTCAGTGGAACCAGAGCAAGAGGGTCTGGGGTACGGTAACGGTGAGCATATGAGGGTGACTGATCACAATAAGCCTGCCTTTGGCAGTGAGGTAACCTTTGGCTCTGGCCTTGACGAAGGCATAGTAGTTTCCCATACCAAGGATGGAAAAAAGAAAAGATTGACCAAATTTGGAGTTGAATACCTTCCTGACAAGCATCATCCCCAGGAAAGAAGTTTTTATAGACCACATGCTGGGTTTGGTAAAGAGAAGGGTATACAGAAAGGCTATGGTGTGGAGGACATGGGAATGCCTGCTAAATATAGTGAAGAGGTAGCTGGTAGTGATCCAACTAGAGGTTTTGACCATCTCCAACCTAAGTACTTCTAAGGTTTGACTGCAAAGAATCCCAGAATGCTTTGAGATATAGAAACTGGACTACTTAACTAATTTCTCATTAAAATGATAAACATTATCATCTCTGAATTTCAGGATGTATTGACATTTGAGAGATACTGTAAGTGTGAATATTCATGAGTATATACAGGACCTGTATGATTATCTAAATTTCAAAAATATTATATATTCTGGATTATTTGAATTTCAGCTAAGCTGGGCTGATTAAAACTGTCCTCGATGTCTACAATGATTCAGTGGCGGATCCAGGGCAAATTTTGGGATCCAGGGCAAATTTTGGGGTCCAAAATATGTAGTTAAACTCTTAAGTACTGGGCAAACGGGGGGGGGGGCACGTGCCCCCGCGCCCCCTCTAAATCCGCCACTGTGATTAAAAAATTGGAATGAGGCAGCACGGAGCGGGACAGCAACACAAATGACATCTCAAGTTGAACTTCTGAACTTTCACAGACTTAATATTTACAACTCATTAGTCGATGAGTTGCCAATACTCAATTTAACATTGAAATATTTTTGATATGCTGACTGAGATTGGATATGGAGAGTGCAATAGTCTATAGTTACAGTGCAAAAGAAGAGCAATATAATGCCCTTACAGACAGCTATATCTGCTACAAGCCGTATTCCTTTGTCAATGTGGTAATGTCTAAATTTATCATGATAGTTTTTAACATTGTTTGACTATGGGGGACCTGATCCATGATAAAATCATCTGAGGTCGTTAAACATGGCTACGATGTAATCCTTATGCTATTTGACTACACTGACAGGAAGAGAGTAGTAAATCATCAATGTCAGTCATAAAATAACATAGCCGGACATTTCAACATTAATGCAGCTTAAAATTGCTTAATATTCAAACATTCCTTGATGGTTTGACTTGAATTGCCTTTTTTACTATTCCCAAGGGACGACTTGGTGCGGATTTACTCATTAAGACGAAATAATTGCAAGTCTTGTTTGAACACGTGGACATGTCGGAGCGTTAATGTTAAATTGAGGTATTTTGCACTTACAAATATTTTAAGTCCAAGCTTTGTACGGCAGAGGTAGCAGGAGCAAATGTGCTGTATATATTATTTCTGCTTTTTTTTGTGATACATGTATGTCCCATGTCATTATAAAATTGTAGCATATTACAACAGAATATTTTCAGCATTTGTATCACTTTGTAATCATAAATGTTTTATAGCGAAATTTGATGTTGAAATGTGTATATCATTATAGATATTTACGTCTTTTCTTATTTGGTTATAAATAAACCTATGTAATATCTGCAATTTCCCTTTCACTTATTTCCTAAACCAACAATAGTCGACCAAAACTAGCCATAGATTAACTGAAGGATAAGTAATGAAAGATGCCCTGTTCGAGAGGTTGGACTTCATATGGTTGCCTTTTATACCTGCTATACAACCTAGGCAGAGCTCTGTAGTGCAATTTCCATAGTTCAAATGGGGAGTTGGTTTCTTTACGCCCCAGACTCAAAAACTAATGACATCAGGTGGATTCCTTCTTTCTATCGACTTTTCATATAAGGTTTTTCTATTGGCCGTTTCATATTTTGAGACAATGTCATCTGGAATTACCAAACCCACTCCGTTTAAGTCTTTTGGGTGATGTATGTATGAATCCCTCAAGATGGAGTAAAAGTTTCCCAGTCCTAAAATTGCCCATCAGAGGGAAAGCCCACAGATAATCAAATCAACCACAAGAGTTGGGACCCCTTGAACAGGAGAAGGCAGATCTTGTTATCAAACAAACAGTCAGCATAATCTCTAAAAATGATAAGGCGCTATCAGTGTAGAGACCACATCACGTGTATCACCCGGCATCGTTAATCAAATAGACATACAAGTTATCAGCATGGGGGTTTCATCTGCTGATCATATATTTCGACTTGAGTCTAAAAAGTAGACTTCCAAAATTGGGTATTCAAATTATGTAATGTTAAGGATAAACTACCAAAATGCATCGGAACATTTTGGTTTAACAGTGAAGGTATAGGAAGCATTAATTAAACAATAGCCACTGAGGACCAACAAATCAAAACCAACATATATGTGACAGGATCTGCGAAACGGGCCCTTAGTGCAGGGTGCTTTATGGTCCCTATTCCCAGTATATGTCTTTACATTATAAAGAAACGCATTGCAACTAGCAGGTATTATAGGCATGCTTAGGTAAGAAATGGAAGAAAAGCACGTTAGGAATGTTTATGAAGTTCAAAACTAGACAGTTACTATATATGAATTATACAAGTCCTATGACACATAATGGGAGGACCAGAAAGAAATCGCTGCATACACTAACCTCTAACGGCCCTTACTCATGAGGCCACATTATGTCAGTCAAGCTAATGGGCATGTAACAGTCAGCCAGAGAGGCCACATATGAACAGCCACGTAAAAAGGTTGCTTCACATTCATCCATTTCAAAAATTATTTAAGCACAGTTTAAGGTCACTGCTGAATGCCAGCTTCCACAATTTCTAGGCATTGATTATAAGGAGAGTGCTGTACTACCTCACATATATAAGGCACAACCCCACCTTGAGGGGATGCCGTTGGGCATTTTTCGTTCATTTCATCGTGAATACGACAGTCCCATAGGCAGCTGATAGGTTTAACTTAGAAGCTCTCTGTTGCATCCCCTCATGGAGTACAATTATACACGAATACCATGTCCTGTCACGTGATCAAAATGGCAATATAACCAAGCCATAATTATGCAACATTTTAGCTTGTGTTATCGTGCTTAAATCTCCCCCCAACCATAAAATAAATGCAAATTTCCAAGACCATGGAATATTTTTCTCATCTTTTTTCCCTAGGTGAGGACAGTCCACATCCCACTCCGCCTGTAAGGCGTCTTGTGGTACGTGGTGCATCACTTCTGGGAATACAATGCAAAACTATTCCATTGTCCTGGACATTTTCCTATGCATCAGTTTAGTACTGATTTATCATATCATGTCTTTGCCCATGCAACTTTGACTGCTTTAGTAAGAAGTATCGATCAGGAGCCCAGCCGTGCGTATAGGCCGCATCTTCAATTTCAATTCAAACTTCTTTATGAAGGCTGCATTGAGTTGTCCCAATACAGCAAGTCACAGAACAAATACATACATATCGAAAAACACTACACAAATCGATTCACATTACAGCTTATATCAGAGGAATATTGCTTATTTGGTTACATCCATACAAAATACATATACAGAAATTATTGGATATGTGACAGTATGCATGCCTCACCATTAGCATTGGAGGAAAAATTCTGCATCTAATAGGATCAGTTGTTAGTCACGGCTTACGTAATTTCCCCAAGCACTGCCAGCCCCCTGTTTGGGCCCCCTGTACACTTTTCTTTTCTCTCTTTTTTCCCCTCTTTCTCCTTTTTCCCTCTCCTCTTTTTTAATACTTTTTTTTGGGGGGCACAAAATATGTGGCCCCAAGCACTGCCAGCCCCCCTGTTTGGGGCCCCTGTACGCTTTTCTTTTCTCTCTTTTTTCCCCTCTTTCTCCTTTTTCCCTCTCCTCTTTTTTAATATTTTTTTTTTTTTTTTTTTTTGGGGGGGGGGCCCAGGCCCCCTGGGCCACCCCCTGGATCCGCCACTGGTCACTATATTTTGCATTGATTCAAATAATATGGATAGCAACTGTTATAATATTAAATGCTCAAGACTAATGGCTGCATCTAGAGAGTCAACATTTCAGTGCTATAGGATGATGATATAGCTGTGACCAAACTTCCAAGTGCTATAACAGTAGGTCTAATTCTATGAAATGTTTTACCATTAGTCAGGCACTTAGTCCTAAAAGAAATGTGTGTTTCCAGTAACTCGACCGACCCTAGCCAAACAGGGCCGACCCTAAACTCTTTTTTTTTTGAGAATTTTTAATTTTTGTTTTTCATATTTTTCATGATTTTTTGGCGATTTTTCGCGATTTCTTTTGTTTTGTATTTTTCTTAGATTTTTATCCATTTTCTCTGGGTCTCTTTTAAACAGTTCACATATACATATTTTAACACATTTTTCATTTGCGTTTCATATTTACTACCAAAAAAAAAAGGTAAAGAATCTGGCATATCTACTCATACATTTCTATACAAACTCTTAAAAAAAATTAAAAAAAAAAGAAAAGAAATCCGACCTACCAACCCTAGCTTTTTGAGCCATGTTACTGGAAACACGCCTTTTTTTCTTGGCCTTACTATGCCTCAGGCAAATTTCCGAGTGAAACTTTTTCAGACAAGTAGAAGAAACCAATAGCTGTGGGTCCACTATGCAACAAACGGTGGGATTTTGAGCAAGTTGCATAGAAATAGAAACACATGGAGGGAGTTTTATGGTCTTTTAGATAGTGGACTCCACTATCAAATTTGATATTCCTGCAATTACTTGCAAAACAAAATTTGTCACAATTTGCGGAAAAGGGGTCTTAGTGCAGGGTACAATAAGGCCCCCTTTTTCAGTACATGTCACATTTGATTATCATACCTCAGTTAGTCTTATGCAACTGCACACCCAGTGCAATTTCTAGTTGCAACAAGGTCTAGTCTCAAAGTGGACTCACGACTATAATTTGATATTCGCAGGACAACATACATTGCTAAAGAGTCGTGAATCTATTGAGCCCTTGGAATTCAATCCTTGAATCAACTTTGGTAATTGAATTACCAGGAATTTCAAATATTTAGTTCTCAAATGCCAACTTCAGCTTTGAGTCAGAATTGAATTTGATCAAAGCATGCTCGCAAAACACCTTTCCAGTGTTGGACTTTTAAAGATGCAAATATGTCTCCTATTTTGAGCAGACATGGTAGAGGTATCAACGTTACATAATACTAGGAGGGCTGAATGCAGGCTGCCCAGGCAAATATAGAGTCGTTATAAACCACCAGACCCCACCTAACCAGATAGGGCCAAAACCTAGAAATTACTATGCAACCCAAAAAGATCAAAATTAAAATCAAACCACACAGAGAGGGAGCCGATATTTTCTGACTTCATTTAGAATTGATCAATGTAGAACTTACAAAACCAGTCCATGGCCTTAAATGCCCAAGGTCTCTTCTACTTTAACAACACAAGTTTTCCTTGGAATCTGTCTGAGAACAAACTGACTTGGTTATTTTAGTTACTGCATCCCTTGACAATAGGGCCCTGCCCTATTTGCAGTCAACCATTAGCCACCCTCAGGCACAATGAGAGGACGATGAAGATACCAAAGTAATAATGCAGATCATGTATGAGCTGTTTTGTATGCGAGTACTCCTTCCCTTTGTCTCACTGCATTTATATATATACAGAGGCTTGCAAATAGGCATGTGCCATAGCCCATAGAGTAGTGATCCTACCCTCTACGATGTTTAAGCTTTTAGTTTTGTTAAGCCTGGCAGTAGCGTGCTTTGCCGCACCTATTGCCTATGGAGCTGATTGGGATAATGACAATGATGGCGATGGATATGGACAGCAGTCAATGTCTGTAGGCTACTTTGGTGATGATGATTATGATGATGGTGATGATTATGATGATGATCGTAGTCATGGCTATGGCCAGAACAAGCGTGGTCACAGTCACGGTCACAAACAACAGGGTGGATATCATGGAGACAGCTATGGTCATCAACAGAGGAATGGCGATGGTCATGGTCACAATGACGGATATGGTCAAAAGAACAGCTATGGTCAGAATGACGGATATAGCCAGAATGGAGGATATGGTCACAATGATGGATATGGTAAGAACAGTTATGGTCACAATGACGGATATGGAGACAAGGGAGGATATGGGCACAATGACGGATATGACAACAAAGGAGGCTATGGACACAATGATGGATATGGCCAGAAGGGAGGTAATGGTCACAATGACGGATATGAGCAGAAGGGAGGATATGGTCAAAGTGACGGATTTAGCCAAAAGGGAGGATATGGCCACAGGGATGGATATGGTAAGGAGAACGGCTATGGTAACGATGATGGATATGGACAGAAGGGAGGATATGGTCACAATGACAGATATGGCCAGAAGGGAGGATATGGCCAATATGACGGATATGGCCAAAGTGATGGATATGGAAACAAGAACAGCTATGGTCACAGTGATGGCTATAGCCAGAAGGGAGGGTATGGCCATAATGAGGGATATGGCCATGGCCACAAACATGACAGTGGTTATGGAAACAACTATGGCCATCAGCAAAGACATGGCCACAATGATGGCTATGGCCATAACAGTGGATATGGTCAGAAAGGAGGACATGGCAACAACGACGGATATGACTACAATGATGGCTATAGCAAAGATGATTATTAAGCACAATATCTACAACATTTATTGAAATCAAGACCCCAAAACTAATGGTACGTGGAACATTTCTACTCAAAATATGACATGGGAAATTTCTGCTCTAGCTCTATCTTAAACATTTCCTACCTTTACTACTACCCTTGTAATCTCTAACTTCCATCTTTACCCTATATACAAAAAGGCATTGGTTCATCACTGGTCCCTACCTCATTAAAATAAGCTTGAATGCTTGCCAGGAAGAGATAAACCAAAAGCGACTACTTGAAAGTTTGTAGTTTTTCCAAAGTTAACTCAATTTTTTTTTCTAAAATTCCAAGAATTTTTATATTTTTGAAGTACCCCTAAACAATAAAACCTTTGTTTATAGAGTAAATCGGAGGATTCAAAAGCAAAAAAAAGCAAATACTTGCTTACTTACACATTTCTTACAAAAGATACCAGGGGGCAGCACAGAAGCAGAGATTGGCTACTGGTTGGGGGTGGGGTGGGGCAGGTAATGGGACTTCAATTTGCCCCCAGTGGCAAAGCCACTAGTATATATATATATATATATATATATATATATATATATATATATATATATATATATATATATATATATAAGATATCTCGATTGATATAACTGGCCCTTATCACTAGTGATAAACATCCATTTCAAAGGTATTAGCTGTTTCCCAAATAGGTCCTAACCGTGAAGCGGTGATTGTTTAGGGGTATATCTAGGATTTAGCGTCCTGGTCGATCCTATACTAGAAAGGAAACTCTACATCTTGACATCTTTCGTGGACATGTATCATGTTGGCCACTGAATGAACACCTGCCATTAAGCCCTTACAAAGTTCATTTGGCATTAAATCAACTTCACACAAATAAATACACATGTACTTTGTTTTTGTCTCATTGGTAATTTAAAGCGCCTGACATAATTCTTACATCTTTCATTTCAGAACAAATACACATGGTCACAGATAGGGAATGGATACTGAATAGTCGGCAGGCCATCAAGATCATTCCAGTTCCAGTCAGACCTGGCCCATACAACACTAACAGGACAATAATTCATCCAACCACTCAATGCATCATATACAAAGAAAATCCATAAGATATTTTTGTACAATTCTATTCCTGACGCTGACAGAGAAGAATTGCATTAGGATATCGTATGATACGAATATAGAGGGACTGTGATTTATAGAGTTATATATAACCATTTATCTCAATAAATATCCAATATCAGAAGCATAATGGTGTGTTATCCCCTATTTTTCTTTCTCTTTATCAGAGGCTATTTTGAAGTCTTTCAATAACCATTTGCAATTCGCTACTGTGCACAATGCGAGGTCACCAAAGCTTAGGAGGCCATTTCTTAAGGTACTACGATCACTCACAGCCCTACGACTACAAAATGCCAGTGCTATTCCTGTGGGGATTTTGGTACGACTTGAAGGTTGCAGTCGTAGGCTGTTACAGGGGAGTAGGAAAAGGGGGGCCAGGGGGGCCTGGGCCCCCCCAATCATGAAGGAGGTGGGGCCTGAGTATGTCTGGGCCCCCCCCCAATATTTTCTAAGAACTCATAAACACAATGGAACAAGTTAAAACTTTACATCTCAAATTAGATTATTATGGTGATGTCATAGGGAAAATGGGGGTCTGAGCCTAAAGTCAGATCCAAAATTTACCAAAAATTACTTTTCTATATGAATTCTATATACATGTACGCATTTTATAGACGCCATCCCGCATCAGCCATCAATTCAAGGTGGTCGTGATGGTGCCCTCGCCGGGCCCCCCCCCCCAATGAAGATTTGCTTCCTACGCCTCTGTGTTAAGAAATGACCTCCTGAATCGAGTCAATTAAGTCCTGGACGATTTTAGGTCAGAGTAACGGAAGGCGATTTTAGGTCAGAGTAACGGAAGCTGACCTACCTACCAAACTATCAGAAAACACATTTCTCTTTAATACATAACGGCAAATTGTCTAATGGTATTGCTTACCTGAAGGGTTGTACACAGTCACAGATGTAGAGGCCGACCCTGTCTCTACATGTACCACCGTTATCACAGGGAGAGGAAGCACACTCATCTATGTCAGTCTCACAATGCACACCTGGAACAGGGAACATCACGAACTGCTTTAGGCCAGTCAGTATGATAAATACTGCACATCCCAAACAAGTAATACATATTATAAAGTGTCAAGTGGCTAAGAATTGATATTTCTCAAGCCTGATCAGCATTGCATTATTGCACAATAGAAACAGGTTAGCAACGACCCCACTGCAAGTTTTATATGTAGGTATGTATACAGTGCTCTGCCCACTGGGTATATTCACGCCACATATTATCATTTCAACAGACACCTTCAAATGTGAATGGTACATTAACAACAAACAGAACAAATTCAAATTCTGACGATTGTGATGGATGAAATATGCAAGAATTTCCCGTAGCTCCGCAGAAGGAATGATCTAATGACTATTAAAAAGAAATTTTTGATTGATAAAACAGAGAAATCTATTCCCCTAAAAGGTCAATTTGTTATTAATCACAGTATCCTAAATGCATTCTTACCACTGTATCCAACTGTGCAGTTACAGTTGTAGCCATTGATGAGGTCGGTACAGGTGGCGCCGTTCCGGCAGGGAGATGAACTACATTCATCTATATTAGTTTCACACAGCGTTCCTTGATTAAAAAAAAAAGAGAGAGAATCAAATTACATTTCACTATTTACACGATACTTTTGTTACTGAATTAAACTACAGATTATGATTGATCAATGGCCGATCAATGTTTATAAACCAGGGTTCAATGTTAATTCTTGAAGGGTACTGTTCCACCCAGATAACCCAATAGTTGTCATACTATTCCTCTTTTCACACCATCACTGACAGACCTGGAGGTGTGGATGGTATAAAATTATCAAAATTATTGATGGGAAATTTATTGATATCTCAAAGGTAGCATAATTATCACTAAATGTTGACATAATGCCCTTTGTCCACACAGATACATAGTAAAAATTAATATAGCAATTGTTAAAGCACAATCTTTACAACATTAATCTTTTTTTTCATTTCCTTTTATCATCTGTAAGGATGTCATGACTACATATTTCAAAAGAGAATTCTGCCCGGGGTATCATAATCTACTCACGCGAATAAAATGCCAAAGTCGAATAAACATAATCTGTCCAGTAGTTATGCTCGGTTTTAGCATGCATGGACACAAATAACTTTCGGAACATCAAGAATCATCATTATCAAAAGGAAGGAAAAGGAAGGGAAGACTGGTCATGGTTCAGTGACGTTGACCCCGACTGTATGACCCTGCCGTGCATGCATGTTCGCTGTCAGTTTTACACTCACCATCCGAGCTATAGTACCAACTATGAACCTATCATATTACATTCACAAACAAAACTCAGGGAGGAGACCCCAAATGTGTTGATTTGCAAATAGGGGGTTGGTTGTAGGGATAGGTATGGGTCAGGATGGCGGGTGGGGACGGGGATGTGGGGACAATAGTCTCCTTCATATAAGATACACCACTGTAGACAACTGTAGGCACAAACTGCTTTTGGTGTGTGAGCAATATTTTACTAGCGTATTACAACCAATACTGCACAACCAATAGGTAGAATGGTACCCTGAAGAACCCATAGGAACTGGCTCTACTCTTGTACATGAATAGACATATTAGAATGGCAGGATATAGTTATTAAATATATTTGAAAAGCAAACACCACATTCTCATCTGACCTCATTGTATTTAAAGCTAAACTTAAAAGTCACATCCTTCAACTGTTTTATAGTATAAGTAGCTTATAAATACGTACCACGAAAAATCAAAATCCACAGGACAAAGGGATAGAGTGTGCCATGTAGTTCCATGATTCACATCCCACGAGGTCAGTCTTACTAATACATTTAGTGGCCAATATAAGGTTAATGCTCTGGTAGTCATTTAGCTGTGAAAGCATAGGTTCAGTGCTGTTTGGTAATGCAACTGCTAGTGGTGTCCCGTCATGCACCGCAGCATGTGGTGCTACCCCCTAGGGACGGCTTGAACAACCATAGTATACAACCCGGTATACAACTGTCACTACAGGCTAAAACAGCCCAACATCCTGCCGTGGGTTTTCTTTTTTTTTTGGAGGGTAGGGTCTAGGTGTGGCATAAAACGACTTGTTCGATTTCGACAAGGCGTTACACAGTGATGGAAGGGTTGGTGTATCAGTGCCATACAGTGTGACATCATACTACCATTTTTTTTTCTCCAATAATCTTACAGGCTCACTGTAGAAGCTCGTTTGTCTTTGGATTTTTGAATATTTTACAGACTGTTACAGGCAATCAAAATGCTTACTGGTTTGGATCAGTTAAAAGCTGCCACATGTTTTGAAACATAGGGAGTGAGTGATCCCTTCCAGGAACTCGATGGTGCCGTTATGGACAAAGGTAAGGTCCCTGGTCTATAACTACACTCAACAGTCCAGGGTGCTGTCCTGTTCAAGCCTGTGCCGCTTGCATTTAGTCCCTACACAGGTCTATATTTTAACTCTGCACTCTCTGATGATGTCTTCTATGACACATACAATAAGTTAGAAACAGATAAATGTTATAATCATTTTACCCGTAGGAAGGGGGGTATTGGATAACAAGAGGGTTCTGTACTGTTACCAAGATCCTTAATACTTTGTCCAGTTGTACTGAGCCAATAATGTTTATGTTATCTAAGCTTAGACATTCAAGACAAAGAAAATCATGATAGCATAGTCAATGGGAATTGAGTAATGACTGGGGAATCTTAAATCTAATCATACCAACGTTGTTGGTGCGACCCGCTGGCTGTCAACAAATTCCTGCATCGACATACCTGGTATGTAGAATCGTGTGTAGAGGCCATATTACCCTAAACCGACCCCTTTTATTTGTGTCCAACCAATTCTTTCTATTTTCTAAACTTGTGCAGTTGATGTATCATCAATCTAGTAAACATAGGTGAACACCACAGGGAAACATTAACCTGACGTTGTCCTTGTAAATCCCGTGTTTCTATGGCAACCGGCTGTTGCTAGGGACGCTGTTATGGTAAAACAGACCCGCTGCATGTAAGGTGATAGCAATGTGAGACCCATAGGAGAATAGTACATTCTCCATACGGAGGTTTTATGTAATGGGGATTGGAATATCATCAATCCATTCAAATGTTTGGAGAGTGAGAATTAAGTCAGCAAAATGGTATGAGGGCGGGTAGGGAAAGGGACATGGGGCAGGGCAAGTGGTAGAGGCAGGGTGAACAGTTGTACTGATTCGGGAGATCAATACGGTAAGTGTCTAAGTATATACAACTCTTTTAAAGATTTATTAAAAGGTCATATATAGTATACCATACTGATACATACTGATTGCAAGTTTGTCTTCGGTTACAATTAAGGCCCAATACGACGACTGCTTTGGATATGCACTTCTTCCCAGATAGTAAAGGCCCATGGGGCTGGAGAGATGTGGGGAATGCCAGGCTTAATGTCGCCAGTCTCATCAGGCCTACACGACAGGGAAAACTACATCTACAAACCTCTCCCTCCCGAAAACCAGACATACTAGGTAAGCCCAAATTATCTACAGTTTTGACACCAACTAATGTCATGTTTATATGAATTGCTAATTATCTTTAGGTGTTATTGCAGTATTGTTATTATTGTTAAATTCATCCTTAACCTCTCCACTCTTCAATTTTGATTTGTCTACATAAGTCTCCTGTGTTATTGAGACTAAGTACCTCGCTATTTGATATAAACACTCTCTGGAGTGCGTTCATTTATCCTTACATAAGGATAAATTAATGATGGCCATTTAATTAGGTTGGATTCCAAAGTGTTCACGGAGTAGACTTGTCAGCACTGCTACACAATGGCAACAAATATGCAAAAACTTGAACCCTGAAAAAGTTAAATTATAGAATAACTTACCTGTTACCCCCAGTGGACATTGACATGTAAAGCTGGCTGCTGAGTCCACACATGTAGCCTGATTCTGACAGGGGTTACTTAGACACTCATCGTAGTCCACCTCACAGTGTTCTCCTGATGGATAGGAGAGAAGCCACTATCTAAAGTTCTACAATGCTACTAAAATGTGACACTATCGAGGCAAAATCAATATTGTGAGGTGTTTAGAGAATAACCCCTATACAAAGATACCTTGACAGACTACATGTTAACAGATCAAATAGCTATGATTCAAAATTAGCTAAAATTAGAGAAGTTTGCCTCGTGTGTAAGGTTAAGCTGGTTAGGGTATGTCTACAGCCGCAAAGGTATTACTGAAATTTAAAGCATTGTTCAGAATTTAGACCTTTATTATGGCATCTTATTGCATGTATAGCCAGGTAGTCCCTACTCCTAAATTGGTCTGACAGGCCTCAAGCAGAGGCCAGAAAAACTCAAAATATCGTCTTGGGGACAACATGGCTCTCAATAAAAGCAAACAAAGCAAGACACTTGTAAATTAAAGTAAATTAAAATAAATATAACTGATTCCTACCTGTAAACCCATTCTTGCAGAAACACTGGTATCGATTATTGCCATCTATACACCGGCCACCATTCTGACAAGGGGATGATGTGCACTCATTCACTTCAGACTGAAAGCAGCAATACAGGCAAAATTGGCAATAGGCAATCTATAAGCAGTGGTTGGCAAATTGTGAAACTATTGAATATCTAATTATGATGTGACCTTAGCCAAAGAGCTATGCTACCCCAGAAGTCGCGAAATGATTTGAATTGAGAGCTGAATCAAATAAGAACGTTTCAAAGACTAATATGAAAGGTTGAAAAAGTTGTGCAAGTCAAAGCTCAACCTGGCAGCTATGTAATATAACACTGTTTCATAATTGTAAGGATAATGTGCTTAATCCCAAATAAGTATAAACAATTTCTTTTTGTACAGAAAAAGAATTTACAGACAGCAAGGGTTGGCTTTTATTTGACACCTTTTATTTTGTGTATACCTTGGTGAGCATATCACGTTTCACCATTTGAAAAAAAAAGAGAACAGTTCATACTCTACCTGTATACACTCTGTGTACTTTTGAATCTGAATTCTCATTTTGTCATGTATCAACCTTTGATTAACTCTAGGCATTCAGGGTTGATGTAATAAGCAGTACTGGTAGCAATACATGTCATGAATGTACCAAATTTCTAAACGTTTTAGTAATGTATTTCCCAGGGTCATATGACTATCCATTTCATTATATGACATTATGTTTAGTGTGTATACATAATTTTTTCAATGTATATTTAAATAGCAGTACATGTACATGATAGAATTATCCCACACAAACATTATGATTACATACATTCCCTTTTGAAAGTCCTGAACGTCTGAAGAATAATATTGCAATTGAAGATATCAATCCCGTCACACGTGATGAAGGGCTAATATGATGAAGTAGGATTGGAATAGAACTACCTTTATATGATCTCCTACTAAGGCCCTTAAAGCCATAAGCCTACATCCCCTGTTACAAGGCCTTCAATAATTATAATGATGCAGAACTGATAACCTTAATGAATGTGACCAGCCAAGCAAAAACACCCCTCTGCAGGGAAATTCATTATCAAAGTTCATCTCAAGATCTTGAAAATGAGACATCATTGGCTTGAATATTCCTGGTAGTTATGTCAGAACCCCTCCTTGAACATAGGTTGTTATTTAGATTTGAAATTGATGATTAAGGTCTAAATACATTATAAACCATAATAATGTCTAAAAACACAATAAATCAGGCTTTTCCATAAAAAATACATAACAATATGGTGATTTTTATCATAGATTTTGATCTAGAAGGAATTTTCAATTTCTGTTTTCAGTTTTAAGTTTTTGGTGAGTATCCCCGAAAGTTGGCATAGAAATCTGCAAATTTTGATTATTGAAATGGTTGCAATGGCAACCATGAACAGGCATATAGGTTGATTTCTCATGAAAAATGTGCATTTTACCATCCAAATATGGGCTATTTCTAACAAAAATGGTGCATTTTAAATGAGACCATTGAATTCTGCATAAAAAATTAGCTTAATGTATTTTTATAATGATTTTAGAGTAATTTTGCCCCTCCAATGCCCCCTGGTGGCCAAATGGGGAATTAAAAATTCCCCCGCAGAGGGTGTTCTCCCTTGATGAGTCACTTATCTCCAATTTGCCATAGCACTCACCTGACAAAGAGTCCCTGTAAAGCCTACTGGGCACCTACAGGTGTACCCATTAATACGGTCTACACATGTTGCACCATTACGGCATTCATGCCCAATGCACTCGTTGATATCCTCCTCACATGTCGGTCCAGCGTATCCCACTTTACATGCACACTCATATAATCCAGTGCGCTGTGAACATGTGCCACCGTTTTTACAGGGATTCGAACCACATGCGTCTGATTCCCTTTCGCAATAGGCTCCTTCATATCCTGGTATGCAGACACAAGTGAAGAGTGTTCGAGCTGCAAAGTTTGGTGTGCTTACACAAGTTGCACCATTGTAGCATGGGGACTGTACACATGATGTTGCAACATCCTCACAATATCTGCCTACAAACCCAGGTTTACAGGTACATCCATATCCATTGACTTGGTCCTCACATGCCGCCCCATTTTGACAAATATGGTTTTCGCACTCATCCTTGTCGGTTTCGCAGAATCTCCCGATATACCCTGCATTGCACACACAGGTGAAGTTCTGGTCTACATTGACACAGAGTCCACCATTGGAGCAGGAAACATTGAAGACTTTGCAATAATCCGCGATTCGACAGTCAGCGCCTGTGAAGCCATAGCGACAAAGGCAGCGGTATCCACTGCCTTCATTAATACAGGTGGCTTGGTTTCGACAAGG
Organism: Acholoe squamosa; assembly: GCA_949317995.1. Classification (NCBI taxonomy): domain Eukaryota; kingdom Metazoa; phylum Annelida; class Polychaeta; order Phyllodocida; family Polynoidae; genus Acholoe; species Acholoe squamosa. The sequence continues at coordinate 42,128,176 of OX439049.1, forward strand.
GTTTGAGCTGCATGGGAAAATGGGGTTGCAGTTTTCATCATAGGTCCTACCATCATTTGGGCATAGACACTGGTATTCGCTGACTGATCCTTGGCAAGTACCAACACCACAAGGGTTTGAAGCACAGTTGTCAATGATGGTCTCACATTGGTTTCCTGTGGTCCCAGGTATGCATAGGCACCTGTATGAATAATGAACATGACTGTGTAGTACCAGATAATTCAAATCTGTGTGGTCAATTTATTCATTAAGTACTCTCGTTTGATGCGTTGATTGATCTAAATGATTATCAGACGCATATCAATGACAGAAAGCTATATTTATTTCCTTAAAATACATACCAACATAATTCCTAGGATTACAAAGGGGAACATATCTTGCCATGCTGTGGTGGGAGGAGCAATGCCATAATTGCAAAGGCAACCTAACAGGACAAAGGCAGTTTTATATATTTCCTGTCACAACAATTACAAATCAAGCAAAAATATACAATTTATACAGGAAGAAATGGAAAGAACAGCACTACTTACTGGTATCTGTTGAGGAGGTTTCTACAAGTAGCCCCATTTCTGCACGGGTTACTCTGACATTCATCCACCTCCCTCTCACAGTTCTTGCCTGTGTAGCCTGCCCTACACAAACAGGAGTAGTCAGCCACCTGGTCTGTACACAGCAGGCTACCTGTAGAGTTACAGGGGGAGGAGAGACACTCATCTATCTCAAAGGAACAGTCTGATCCTACATAACCTGCAATAGAAATGAGGATGAATTGTAAATGTTCTTTTTTCTTCTTGTTTCAGACTCAGTGTCTTGGGGACCTTATTATAATATATAAGTAATATGTCACAATTATTACATTTATTCCAAATCCACCCCTTAGGGCAGCAGTTGTTGTTCACCCCAGGTTGGTTTAAAAGAGCTCATCATGTTCCATTTGAGAGAGAAGGGGCTCACTAGATTTTATTCAAGTGACTTTTTCACCATATAGATTTATTTTCTTTTTGTTTCATTCTAAGATAAGACATGCATTATCAAGCCTAATCACAAAATTGACTTTAACATCAGTATTCATATCAGTAGCATTCAATTAGCAACAAATAAACACGTCAAGGGTGAATATGGTGCACTATTCCTGAAAATGAAGAGCTCATTATTACAAAATAAAAAGGTGATGATAGAGTGCGATATAATTCCTGAAATGACTTTATGGTGCAGTGGGGATCTGTGATTGGGATTTCTAGGAAAGTAACATTCACTAATAAAATGAAAGTAGCATGGGTCCCTTGGAAAATAAAGTTGAAATGAATCACCATACACCACATCTATAAATGAACTAGAAAACCATGCAAGACAATTAATGATACCGCCTTGACAACCTGGAAACACATGCAGCCTTTCCTGAAAAAGAAAACATACCTCAAATAACTCAGAAAATGCCCATAACCCTAACCAAAGTGCCATGCGATGTGCTGTAGTGCCATTCCATAACTATTCCAAGTGGTGTCGTATCGAATCACAGCTAACATTCTAAATATAATTCTAGTGTCTTTGCACTTGTACCTGGTCTACATTGACATGTATAGCTGTTGACACCGTCCACACATACGGCACTGTTCTTACAGTTGTGGTTACCGCAGTCATCTTTGTTGGTCTGACACCGAGTACCCTCGTACCCGAGAGGACAGACACAGAGGAACCGGTTTACTCTGTCTAGACACAGTCCTCCATTAATACAAGGTGAACTCTCACACTCGTTCACTTCTTCTGAACAGTCATCCCCTGTGAAACCTGCAACCTCAGAATGCTGATAGCTTAGACCACAGTATGTTTCAAGGGGCAGGGGGAAAAAGAGATACTGTCTTATTATGAAGGGTTAGTCAATATGAGATATATATTTGGTTAGCTGTAGTTAGAGGATTGGACTGGTTACTAAGAAGTAGTTGAAGTTTGATGATGTTAGTCTTAGTGGTAACGTAGCCTAGAATTCAAGCTTAGAACAGTTGGAGCAACAGACAGGGAGTAGATATTACTGAGGTTTTACAAAGACTCGTGTAGTCTTGCATGGACAATAGTATAAAGAAGGGGTAAATCTTGCTTTGATCATACATATGATGACTATAGCTCGCTGAAGACTTTATAGATGCAAAGTTGATATAGATTATTACATACCATTAACACAGAAGCATTCATAGCCGTTGTCATTATCCGCGTCCACACATATTGCGGAATTCTTGCATGGACTGGAGGCACAACCATCTATGTTAGTCTCACAGAACTGTCCTGTGAATCCTGGTGTAGAGTAAAGGGAAAAAAGAATAAAAGAAAATAAATAGTGTTTGAAAAGTTGAGGATCAATTATTAATCATCTATGAAATTGCTAGATTTGTCTTGAATGGGTCACCAGTGCATACTGCTAACCTCATAATTGCAACAAGCATGCTTAGGAAATGCACTCCTGGTTAAATCTATGATCATCAGTTGTATTGTACTACAACTTATTACCTGGTACTTATTCGCTATAAAACAAAGCATTAACCAAGGTGGTATATAGAAAAGCTATGAGGCTGATTTCAAAGAATGGAATTAATTGCACTTTACATACCAGAAGGACATTCACAGGTGTACCCAGTAGTACTCTCCCTACAAGTGGCCCCATTCCTGCAGCTATGTCCTACACAGAAGTCCACATCCAATTCGCACCGAGGGCCAGTGTAGCCCAGAGGACACGTACACGTGTAGTTAAGTGCTTCCACGTCCTCCACACACGTAGCACTGTTAAGACATGGTGAAGACTCGCACAGGGCTACACGTGTTTGGCACAGACGGCCAGTGTACCTGGGTTTGCACTGACAAATGAAGTCAGTTGGGGGAGCCTGGGGAGTACAGGTGGCCCCATTGAAGCAGGGCCCACTGCTGCAGTTATTGAGTGGGATTTCACAGTTTACACCTAAAATATAGAAAAGGTTGGCATTCTTTTAAGTTGAAACTAGTTAAATTGTGTTTGAAGGGAATTCAAGTGAATAACACTTGAAGTCCCTCTCAACTACAATACGCCAGGAATCACACCAATTAGGCAGTATTTCTCACAAAATGCAATTTTACAACAAGCTTTAATATAGTAGTTTCAGATCTCATACATTGTATACCAATTGTTTAAAAAGTATAGTGTGTCAATAATAGTAATTGCAGCTAAAATAGGAAAATTTTAATATCTTAGCTAGTCCTGCATATCAAAATGTAGCTTGAAATATAAACTCATCAAATGTTTTGACACTGTGTATGTATCTACCATGGCGATTTTGCAGGAGCCCTGCATGGCAAAGCCTTTAACATCATACTGAGGACAACAGGGGGCAAATTTAAGAAGTTGCTGAAATTGATCATGTAAACACCAGTCATTTATGGCCTCATAATTCCACAATACTATGCATCTATGATCTTGGGTAGGAAGAGGGAATCCAGACCTTTCAGAAATGGGGCTAGCCATTCTTGTATCTTTAGTAGTTTGACCTACAGAGCCTTGGATAGACAAGCTAGTCTTTTTTTTTTTGTAAAAGTGCCAGGATTTTCACGGTAGTGCGGCGCTCCTCTGGGGTAGCTATTATGAGTATCTCTACAGGGAAACCCATAAGGGTACTGACAGCATAGAGTTTTCACCGGTGGGCCGATTCTGTATTATCGCCCACCTGGGGAGTCAGGTTCCTGTCTGGCATAGTTTTATTTTCAAACAATAGGTGTCTCTGACCTCTCTCTTTCTCTATGTGTGCTAGTGGTGCCCTCTAGGGTGAGGCCTGTACACTATGCAGACCGGAAACTGACTGTGCAAGGCATTATGGGATATCAGAGGTCCGACTATATAAAATCAGAATGCCTTAAAGTTCATATTGCATGGACCCCTATGATGCACCAAAGCAGTTCTGGTGAGCCCACTTGCCAGCGCTGCATTGAAGCATCCTACTGACCCTTCAGGATGTCCAGCACCAACCCTGTAGGGGTAGAATGGTATAATGAATATACTATCAGGCCCATAAAGGAGATATTTAAAGTATAATTGTTAACTTACCTCCCCACAGGTTGGTGTTACAGAAACATCTATAACCGTTAACAAGGTCCTGACAGATGCCTCCATTCCTACACGGTGCAGACAGGCACTCCACTACCTCTGTTCCACAGTCACGGCCCTGGGGGAGGAAATGTGAGGAAAAGATATAATGACAATAGGTAGGGATCAGAGTTCATCTTCATTCAATATGCACAAAAGAGAAATCCTTTTCATATTGACAAGAATATCGCAGGGATGCGATAATATAACAGCTAAGATTTGACGCCCCCCCCCTCCTAGAAGAAAAAAAAGAATGAAAAATAGAGGAATAATTATAGATTATCATGCATATAATATTACATGATAAGTGGATGGAAATGAAACAAAAAATTGAAAATGTATCGTTTAGCATTTGACCCATCTGTATGGTGTTTGAATAAAGCTGGGTATAATAGTAATTTTATCTTGAAATCATATAGATATATGCCAGTTAATATAGCCGTATGTAATTAGATCTTTTCGGCCAATCTTACCACATAACCAGGCGGACAGATACATCGGTAGTTGTCCAAGAGATCCTCACACGTAGCACCGTTTTGGCACGAGTTAGAAATACAATTGTCAAAGCTGGTCTCACAACGCCGTCCATAGTAGTCTCCAGCACAAACACACCTAGATAAAAAAAAAGTGGCTCATATTAAAAGAAATAAAGATAGTTATATCTCTGAAAAGCTACCTCAGTGATTATATATCCATCCCTGCAGGTTTGCGACTATTAGAAAGTGGCCCCATATTAATAATACAACTACCCAATAGGCCTATATCTCATAGGCTAGAAGATAGTCCAGTCTCCAAACTCCCATTTGTGTATACTACTGACCTGTATTGGTTCTGAAAGTTCTGGCAGGTGGCGCCATTGAGACAGGGGTTGCTGAGGCATTCATCTACGTCCTGTGTACAGTTGGACCCTGACCACCCTGACGTACACTCACACGTGTAGCTACCCAGCCTGGGGGTGCACCGGGCACCGTTACGGCATGGCTGTAAAATGATAAAAGTTATTACTAATGTACAATAGTGAGGAACAGTTTTCAAGACATTCTGATATAAGATAATACATTTTTGTACCTCGCAATAGTGCAAGAAGGTTGTAACTGCATTTTTCAGTGTGTTTTTTTTTCAGGAGAGGCAAAAGTAGTGTTCTAGTTACTATAAAACAAAGTGGGTACAACAACATTGCATTGGGGTCTGTAGGCATGCATATAATGCGGGTCTTGACAGATAGAAAATACTAAGGACAAATTAGGAGTAACTTACCCTCAGGGTACAGTAGTCAAAGAAGACCTGACAGTTAGTTCCAGAGAAACCTTCAGCGCACAGACAGGTGTAACCATTAACCTGATCCTGACACGTGCCACTGTACAGGCATGGGGATGACTCACACTCATTGATGTCAGCACTGCAGTCGGAACCTAAGGAATTAAACAGGAATTAAGAGTTAACAGGTACCACATGCATGTGGCTGAATAAATAGGGAGGAAAATAGTAATAAAAATCGCGTTCGACCCAGCTCCTACTCGCTGATCCAGAGAGTTTTTGTTATTAAAATGTCGTTCATATATACATAAAAAACAACACTTATATGGCATAATTTTGGACCCCGATCCTTTATTCGTGCAGTATGTTGGTATCTATTATGGAGATGAACCAGTCCAATAACACTGCATTTAATGCTGACAAATGAATATAATCATTGTGCTATTACAAAAAGGTGACCCCTCTGAGGATCAAATGTAAATTGCCTCAACGTCGATCTTTACCTATTGTCATGAGGCAGCAATCTAACTCCAAGGAAAAGAGAAATATTTCAATATTGTATTTGTGAATCATGCCAGTGCTTTTGGGGCTGCTCTTGGGGTGTACACTGTCAACCCAGCGCACAGGTTTTACACTGGATTGCTTATTATCCGGGACTACAGGGGTAGTTGATGTTAGTACAAACCCAATGACCTGATTTGGGTTCTAGTGTATGTACTACAGCGATATGCATTGCCCATTTACAATCGCGGCTGAGAGTGTAGGGTTGCAAGATTGCATTCAAGCATCATATAGTGCATGTAACCTACCTGTAAATCCTGGTTGGCAGACACAGGTGTAGTCAAAATTAGAACCTCCATCTACACATGTTGCATTGTTCAGACACAGGAGGGCAGCACGGTCCTTACACATGTCGATATTCATTTCACAGTTAGGACCACTGTATGCTGCGTGGGCAGGTATGAGTACAAGGTGAATACAGAGGGAAAATACATGTTCTGTGAAAGAAAAACGACTGGGAAAACTCGTTAGGAAAAATGGACCTTATTCTGATCACATCTATATTTTTCACGCGGGCCCAGCAAAGTCAGTGAATTACGTGTACAAATTTGTGGCAAGAATTGCTATAAAACTGTTATTTTATTCTTTTTACTGTAAATTGAATATAATATGCCAAATTTTATTTCAGGTAATATCCATACGTCTAATATAAAGTTATCTTACCTTCAGGACATAGACAACTGTAACCGTCCAGTTTGTCTACACACACTCCACCATTGAGACATGGGTTAGACACACATTCCTTGATTTCCGACTGGCACTTGTCACCTAAACACAATTGATAATTTATGAGTGAGGACTAAAAGAGGTATTGCTAAATACATGGTACAATTCATTCAGATTCCTTGACACGTTGAATTCTGCCAAATCAGATCACCCTTTGGGGTAATATATAATAAACTTTGACAGAAATGATTTCGAATAATTACCACCAGGCAGATTCCCAAATATTCTACTGCAATACAACTGACTCAAAATGTAGGCAGGGAGAATTGAGCTTATAGTATTCATATTTAGTGGATACCAGCAATCTACTTCATTAATAAAGTTTTTTTAATAGTAATCTATCATTACAAGGTCGCAGTGTTTCTAGAACCAGTGTCCCTAAATATGGCACTAGATCTCCTAGTTCAGGAAACAGGCATAAAACCCTTGTTTCTAATAAACATATCTGATCGTGTACAAATATGAAATAGTCAAGTACTTTCCCTACAACCAATGACGATTACAGATTCGTCGAATTGTACCACCACCGGATGATATTACCATACATTAATTATAATCATTGAAACTCATTTGATGGACAGATTTTGGTCTCATCAAAATATTTCACCACAATTAATGCAATACCACAGAAGATTCAATTAGGAAGAGACATCCCCAGGAATTCCAAATGTGCTAGATGGAGAGAAAGCTTTTACCACACAAGGTAAAAGCCAAGGTGCTTTGAATATTATTGTTGAGATATAGAATAGAAGTCACTCTTTACTTTGGTTGCAGGCCATTATACAGAGCTCTGAATTCAGATTATAAATCCAAAGATTGTAAGAACACACTAATCAATGAAAAAAAATAGGACTATGTCTTCGGAAGTTGCCACTTAGAAATATGAATAGTCACCATGTAAATTGATAAGTTTAGAGAATAGTGATAATTTGTATCACACTTCTTACATCTTTAGCAATCGAAGAAATTGTAAAGGGGTAAACATGATATCAAGTATTGCAGTTGCATCATTATAAGGTTTTTAAAGTGGCCATCCAACTTGGTATGGGTCACCATGCAATGTCGCCTTTTAAAACAGCTGTATATATTCAAATTAAGTAATTACAATGATACTCCTCATACATAGACCCTTCTGATCTCACTGATGATTTTTGCTGTTTTCTTTTATAAGAAATCTTATAGATTAACCTTAGCAGACACTCACCTGTAAATCCAGGTGGGCAGACACAGACGTAAGCCCCAGGTTGCTGCAGAGTACTTTTGTCTATACACACAGTGTGGTTGGGACAGGGGGCAAACCGACACAGGTTGTCCAGTTTGTCACATCTAGACCCCGTCCACCCTGGTGAACACTGACATTGCACAGGTCCTCCAGGACTCTGCAAACAGTGACCTGTCAATTGAAGATGGCCATGAGTTGTAATTTTAGGAACAATCAATATGTTTGAATTATAAAAGACAGATGAGTGATACATGTTTGAATATAATTTATCTGCAAAATATAGAATATCAAAGTGCCATTGGAGAAAGATCAACCTCACTTGATGAGGGGGGGCAGTAGGAATACATAGGGGACAGAGACACAGAGAGAAGGCGAGAGAGGCCCATCCAAGAGGGAGAGAGAGAGAGAGAGAGAGAGAGAGAGAGAGAGAGAGAGAGAGAGAGAGAGGAGGGAGCAATAGATGACGGGCAGATGTAACGATAAGGGCAAACAGACATACAAATAAAAGGGAGACAATGGGGGGGGGGGGCAGTTCGAAGAAGAGTGGGACCGGGGATAGAAAAGAAAAGGCGGGTATCTATATTTATTTTCATCATGTCATTGAGGAGATGAACTATAAATACGCTAGTTATGAATTAGCATAGTATCACAAATGCAACATTCCACTTACCCCCATGTTGACAGACACCAGGCACCTCACTGCACCTACTGATAATGGTCTCACATCTGTCACCCTGGAAGCCCAGGGTGCAGTTACAGAAGTAACCATTAATAACAGGCAGACATTCAGCATTGTTCTCACAAGGGCTGGAGGAGCAGTAGTCGATGGGTTCAAAGCACAGGTCACTGTCAAACCCTGGAGGACAGCGGCAGTAGAAACCATTAACATCATCCACACATGTGGCACCTTGAGCACAGGGGCTGGAGGAACACTCATCTATGTTTGTCTCACAGTTGGCGCCTGTTGGGGTAAGACAAAATAAAGAAAGGTGTTATTCAAAACCGAGCTAGTAAATCAGCATTAGAACAGAAAAAATAGATTAGTAAAATGCAATGTTGCTTTTACCTTTCAATCAAAGACCATGTACAGCACATTAACAGAGGCTTAGGAAGCAAATCTTCATTGGGGGGGGGGCAAGCCGGGGGCCCCACCTCGACCAGCTTGAATTGTTGGCTCAAGCGTAATAGCGCCAATACATACCTATATAAAATTTTGTATAGAAAACTGATTTTTGATGAATTTTAGATCTGATTTGAGGTTCAATCCCCCATTTTCCCTATCCCATTGCATGATTGCTATATCAATCTAATTTGAGATGCAGAATTTTAGCTCCTTGTTCAATTCATTATGAATTCTTGGTAAATTTTGGGGGAGGGGGCCCAGACATGCTCAGGCCCGACCTCCTTTATGATTGGGGGGGGCAAGGCCCCCCTGGCCCCCCTTTTTCTACGCCCCTGGTTAATCACTGTTAATGTATCACGTGTGTCTTCTTGATTTATGGATGCAGTGACAACCAGAGAAGCCCGAAACTCGTCAGTACATGCAGACGACTTTATGTTCATAGGTTGACAATACCTCACATATTTCTGATCCATTCACCGGAGTGCTAGGTAATACTGTGAGACAATTATGTAAGGGTCAAGAGCAGTCAATAGCTATGTACCAATGGTTCAATCAAGGCAGGCCTATAATAGAAGGCAGGGGATATCATATTTTCACTGACCCACCCACAAGGTGTCTTACCTCTCCAGTTGAAGAATTCAGGATTGTGGGTGTCTATTTTGATATTCAATAACAAATGCAAATTTAACAATGAAATATAATTCACTACCATTCGTTGATAGTATTTACAGACCTTAGTTATCTATTCTTCAGAAAAACAAAACACTTGATACATCAAATGTCTGAAGTGTTGGTAGTACCTCTTGGTAGTGATTAATCCTCGTACCAAAATGGTTGTTTGCCCCATCTATAGTGGAATATCCTAGAACAGTTATGTATGTCAAACCATCACATGTCAAGTGCCTTCGACATGGCCGTGACCCTAGTCAACTCACAGATGACGTGACATTTTAAGGCATTTCAAATCATATGAGGATTACTGTGTGCTACAGTTGTCATGGTGACATTATGTGCATATGTCCCAATGACGTGTGATCTCTGTGTCAAATCAAGTTGACATGGGTATACATGTCACTTTGTCAGGAAGACTTTTTTCAGTGAGGTTTTCTGTGTGCAGTTTGGGCGAGTTATTACTACCCTGGGCTACATTCATGTATTACTCTGGTTGTCAGACCCAATGCGATAGACTCATTATGGAAGAAGGTATAGATTTTGATTATATAGGTTGAAGATTATATCTGATTTCACATTTTGTAATGTATGAGTTAGGTATTGTGTTATGTAATAACCACTGCCATTTGAACCATACTGAATAGAGGAAATCGAAGCCCTGATGACAATGAGTACATACAGATCCTTATATAAAGTTCACCGGGCATGTGGTCATGCTGTGAAAAATCAATGTCAAATCTGCATACTGAGTCACCCAAACAAATTGAAAAACCAAAATAGAATTTCCTATGCACAATGGCGAATATAGACCAGACATGTTATGTTTTAGTACTTGTGTTACCTTTATCAATATCACAAATGCCCTATTCACTAAGAGAGTAATGAATGGGCTAACGGGCACCGAATTTCGCCCATGAGTTACGATATCCTACGATACACTGAATGAGGTGCCCTTAAGCCCATTCCTTACTGTCTTTATTACATGATTAATCAAGAAAAAATCAATAAATAATCAATAGAATATCAATAAATTCAAGTTGAAAACAAAAATCATTCCCCTCCACTGGGACTCGAAGCCTGCCATAGTGTGTGTACACCCGGCGAAACAAATGTTTCGCCTGGACCGGGACTCATCCCGCCTACCTTTAGCAGCTGAGCCAGTAGTCAATGGTACACACACCTTGGCGCCCGGCTTGGCTTGGTTTTAACACGTCCCGCAGTCGTCGCGGTTATAGCAGCAGCAGCGAGAAAAGTGGGGGGGGGGGGTCACAACCCAGACTGCAGGATATTTTTACACATTGAATGTATACTAGTTATATGTGAGTACCCTCCCTGGGCTTTGTATCATATCAATGACTTATAGAGACCTGGTTCTAACCAAGCATTTCTCGTCAGTCCCTGTGGCGTATTGCATAGGGAGTTGGATTTGGGATCAGGAGGCTGCAGGTTTGACCCCTACCCTGGCAATGAAAATTTCGTAGGTTTTAACATGTAACATATGACAGGGTAGAACATGTTAGGACATGTAAGGAGTGCTGATATCCTGGATATCAGCACTCCTAGGAGTGCCGATGTCCAGGAGACCTGCAATATCGACAGGTATCAGAATGGGAATATCCAGAAAAAGCACCCAGAATCACAGAAGTTGTGTAATAATTCTATATATAAGGACCTTAGTAAATCTATCTCCTCAAGACAGGAGTATTTCTCATAATCAAAATATTTACTCCCCTAATAGATCACAAAAGAAGTCGACACACGGTTCATGTGAAAATGCATGTAAGGCAATTCAGGTACAACAATTTGTTTACTAAGCCATCACCATGAATATTGGATAGTGAACAATGCATACACAGCAACATCTAAATGGCTCAATGCCTATACATCCTTACCAAAATCAATTTGCTTGTATTTTCATGATGGGATTGTACAGTAACTGCCTTTACAAATCGATACTAATAAAGAGTGGGGAATACCCTTTTTCTCAAAAGTCTATTAAGGTAACCCCACAGAATGAGATTGGTGGTGCAGAAAATTGACACAAAAAGTGGCCTCTGTGGATGCAACTAGGACATAAAACAGTCTATATATTGATTTGTGGCTTTCCGTTGTTGCCATGGTTTCATTTCACACTTCAGTGAGGAGGATGCAGGAGTTGACTTTCAGATGGTCAGCATATAATGTAGAAGTGCCTAACATTCATATCACATGCAACGAATGTCATATTAATATTCAAGGATCGATTAACAATGCATATATGCAATGTTTTTCAGAGAACCTTAAATGTGGGGCACTGATTTCAATTAGCGGATGTATGCTCACTTTCTTATTCTGTTTTGCCATTTGCTTTTCATTTGTTAATTATTTTGTGTGTTAGGGGTACTAAAATGATAAGTATCGTGAAGAAAATAGAATAAGCACAATACACCAATTCAATAATAAGAACTTGTCCTGATACAGCAAAACCAATCTCTCTCTCTCTACACCCAAGGTTGTGAGTTTACACGCAACGATTGCCCAGATTGACCCAGAATTACTCCCAGAACGAGGTACCACTTGGAAACAATCCAGGGGAAATCAACACTACAACACTGCCCAGAACTGCAGTTATTTCCTGTTTGTGGCAAGATTTCTCACAACCCTGATTTAGGTTCTGTATCTGAGGCTGACCTCACAAAGGATTTCCTCAAGCTCATCTGATAACAATAATCTTTGCGTTCTTGCTCCCAACACTACAAGTTTCTATTTCATCTTCAGTTTATTTAGTTTATTTTGGTGTTTATATTACATATTAGGGGTCGTCAATTGTAAAAATGTCACAAAGAAATTATAGAAAATCATTACATTGCAGTGAAGCCTGGTCTGCACTGACAGGTGTGTGTAAGTAGCTGGGTATGACATAGTAGGGGTTGGAGCTTACCTGTGAAGCCTGGTCTGCACTGACAGGTGTGTGAAAGTAGCTGGGTATGACATAGTAGGAGTTGGAGCTTACCTGTGAAGCCTGGTCTGCACTGACAGGTGTGTGAAAGTAGCTGGGTATGACATAGTAGGGATTGGAGCTTACCTGTGAAGCCTGGTCTGCACTGACAGGTGTGTGTAAGTAGCTGGGTATGACATAGTAGGGGTTGGAGCTTACCTGTGAAGCCTGGTCTGCACTGACAGGTGTGTGAAAGTAGCTGGGTATGACATAGTAGGGGTTGGAGCTTACCTGTGAAGCCTGGTCTGCACTGACAGGTGTGTGTAAGTAGCTGGGTATGACATGGTAGGGGTTGGAGCTTACCTGTGAAGCCTGGTCTGCACTGACAGGTGTGTGTAAGTAGCTGGGTATGACATGGTAGGGGTTGGAGCTTACCTGTGAAGCCTGGTCTGCACTGACAGGTGTGTGTAAGTAGCTGGGTATGACATAGTAGGGGTTGGAGCTTACCTGTGAAGCCTGGTCTGCACTGACAGATGTGTGTAAGTAGCTGGGCACGACATAGTTATGGCAAGCTGATTGGGTAAACGTGATCAAATTAATAACCTGGTATTTGCTGCCAGTAACCTGGTTTTTACACCAAAAACCTGGACTTTGTAGCAAAATCTCGGGTTTAGAGTGCAAAAACTGGGTTTTAGGGAAGCTTACTGAATTGGCTTGCCATACATAGTAGGGTTGGAACTTACCTGTGAAGCCTGGTCTGCACTGACAGGTGTGTGAGCATAGCTGGGTATGACATAGTAGGTAATGGGGGTACATATAGCAACTTACCTGTGAAGCCTGGTCTGCACTGACAGGTGTGTGAGCATAGCTGGGTATGACATAGTAGGTAATGGGGGTACATATAGCAACTTACCTGTGAAGCCTGGTCTGCACTGACAGGTGTGTGAGCATAGCTGGGTATGACATAGTAGGTAATGGGGGTACATATAGCAACTTACCTGTGAAGCCTGGTCTGCACTGACAGGTGTGTGTAAGAAGCTGGGTACGACAGATACCCTGATTGAGGCAGGGGTTGGGGGTACACATATCAGTAAACTGGTCACAAAATGTCCCGCTGAATCCAGTCCTACATTGGCACTTGAAGGCGGCCTGACTGACGGCCACACAAGACCCATTCCCACAGACTCCTGGAGCACACTGCCCAAGCACCTCAGTACAATCAGGCCCTGGAGAATAGAAGGATGATAGAATTATTTCACATGATAATCTTCTGATAATTGGTAACCAGCAACAGGACCCAAGGGAAAGTGGATGCCTTTAGTGTCCGACTTCAATGTGTAGAGGTTACTCAAAAGTGAACATTTTTTTTTTTATCGATAAGGCCTACTGACAGTAGTTTCAACAATCAACAGTCAGCACAGAGATCTGTGAGGTTGTGCTCAGAGGGGTTTGATTTATAACTTATACCTATCACAGAGTCCAACTAGCCATAATTAGCAACGATTATTGTTCCTAGCATAATTTCCATTGATTGGGGTGCAAGGAAATAGTATACGATAGAGAGGTTTATATGAACAGAAAGTGCACATGTTACAAAAAAGTATACATGTGGGCAAATCTGAACCCATCTATTAACTTTCCACCAACACATAGCAGTCTAATCGTGGCTTATTTACCTTGCACTTTCTCCCAAGCCTTAAGAATTGTATGTATGATGTGAGAATGCCAGAACAAAGTACATGCACTTACCAGTGAACCCCTCAGCACAGATGCACAGAAAGTTAGATCCAACTAATCCTTCATCTCCATCAATACACTTCCCCCCATTCTTACAGGGCACAGCAGCACAGGCGTCAAACTCGGTGCAATGTGATCCTCTGTAGTTCTCAAAGCAGTAGCACCTGTATCTGTCCTCTAGGAACCTACTCCCGCACACCCCTCTCCCAGAACACAGCTCCTCCTGGGTCCCTGACCCCCCTCCAGTAGCTGGGGGCCTGCACACCTGGTCCTTGATAAGCACCTGGAGTCTCAGACCAAAGTTACAATTACTAAATGCACCATCAGGATGCTGGGCTAGGTAGACTACCCCAGGGAGGAGGAACCGTGGAGGTATCTGGAGTGCCCTCGTGGGGTCATTGTTTCTAAGGATCTGGTCCTCTGGGTAGGCACGGCTAGGACAGGTATAAAAGGCGGCCTCTGTTACATTGGCTACTGTGGTGGTGTATGGGCTGCCTGCTGGAGGGGGCAGCAGGAACAAGCTATCTCCTAGTTGTAGTTGAACCTGCAATTATAAAGGTGAGTGTACTGTACTTATCTTTCAAATTATATCATGGGACAATAATCACCATGACATGTGAAGCCTCAGATACGATGACTAAGGCTCAGTAAGGAACTTCTATAGGTGAGGATTTATTGTACCTCAACTTAAAGGGAGAAAGGTATGTAAAGCATTTAGATGATAACACCACTTTATCCTCAAATTAAATTTGAATATTGATATGTTCTGATGATGCTCATTACGCTACCTGTAGTAAAACTAAGTCTCTAAAGTGCTGACTTCTTTTCTTTTTAGGAAACGTTCAACAATTATATCACTGTTTTTTAGGCATTTTTCAGGACACCCACCCCCTTGTCACTGTTTTCGTATGGATCATATAGAGGAAGCCAAAGACCCCATCCCCACCCCCTAAGCAGTGACGTAATTGCTGAACGTTCCCTTAAGTATTATAATTAGTAATAAAACATAGATAATACCCGAGTAACATTAAATGATTAGTCTACTCTCTGAAATTTTACAAAGAGTTGAACACAAAATATGATCACTTACTGGACAGAGTTGAGCATCCAGGGGTTGGTTGCCGCTCTGAGAGGTGGGTCCATAACACTGCACTGTACTGCTGCAGACCTGGTCCAACCTCCAGGTGACATTAGTGTCTCCTGTCTCAGTCCTCCAGGGTACTATCTCATTGTAACCTGGCTGCTGACAGGAAAACTGACCTTCAACACATTGCAAGGTCAAAACCAAGGTCAAAGTCAATGTTACTAAAGTTTGAAAGGTCCCATGTGGTTTGGGTGACCTGTGACCTTGGTGGTGAACACAGGTTGACCTTCTTGATGAAGGATGTGAAAGGTGTGAAGTCCGGTTGTTAGACCTTGACCTTTGAAAGGCCATACTCATCTGACAATTGTCAGAGTCCATTTTCTCTCTAAATTGCTGTCCTCATAGGCATATTAGCAGGATTGCTGAAAATATAAAAAGTTCCTATGCGATGTTAACCAAGAAACAAATAAAAAAGAACTTTTGTATAAATAGAAGCAATTGAAATGACTCTCCAAATACAAGGTTAATCTATTCCTGTCAGTATAACAAGGCTGCTACTTTAGAAACTATTTGGATGCTTGCCCTCTCTAACTAATAATTTCAGAGAATGTGGATCAGCAGGCATGACACTTCTCTCCCCAAAGTCAATTGCTATAGGCCAGCTGACCTCTAGAGAATGCATTGAACTATAGCAGCATTACAGCATTCTAGATCCCATAACATTACAGATATGAGAACCAGAGATACACGAAAGCGTGGCAATACACCCTATACAATAGCGTTAAGCTGATTATCTCTTGCATCAAACATCCAAGGTAAATTTCTCCAGCTGCAATGTGCTCATTTCTGATACTAAGTAATTTTAGTTGAATGAATTTGTGGAAGAGCATGTAGCTGTGTCACCAGTTCCCATAGTGATAACTAGTACTTTTTGTTGTTCATTAAATAGTGAGCTTGTTTGAGGAAGAAGATCGAACATGCTGAGTCTCTGTAAACTTGTGGTCCAGTACAGGTAGAAGATCGAGCGGTATCTCCTCTACAGGGGGTGGCTTCAGATGACGTACAATAATTTAAAGCATCCCCCCCTCTTCTGAGACTCAGAGGGACTAGCACATTATTTGAGCCTCTGACCCTGTTTATGAGCGGGATCCTATCCGAAGGTTCTTTAATGTGTAGGCTAGTCCTAAAATGACAGTAATACTTTTAGAAATGGAGAAATTCAAAGACTATAAAGGTTATTTTTAAAAGGGGTCCAATGCCATCTAGAATGATATCATGATCTTCATTGGGGTTAAGAAATACGCAAGAGCAGGAGGAACACAAATTAAAATTGAATTCTTAGCACTGTATTAGATTGACAAGAAAATGTCGATTCCTTTTGAAAAAAAACCCCACTAAAACACGAAAAGAACAGGTCGTTTTACAGAGAAAGTGAGAGGCAGTGAGTGGGTGAGTGAGAGAGAGAGAGAGAGAGAGAGAGAGAGAGAGAGAGAGAGAGAGAGATTTGGATTACATATGCCACCATACCATAAGTCCTATTAATTACGCGAACGGCAGCCGTCATCTTATTTGTATTGAACGTTTGGCTCCAAAATACATTGCCGTGCTAATATTGTGACAAAGATAAAGTGGGTTTATCCAGTTGGTAAAACATAGGGGGACTTTAGATTGCCAAGGTGGAGAAACCTAGACAGCTAATGGGTAGGTGGATTACCATGTTTGTATTGTTACTGAAATAACTCCAGGCTTAATCCACATGGTTCCTCATGTTACTGTTCTTATATCATCATAATGCAGAAATGCAGTCCTGAAAATTATTGTCACCAGGGGTTATTTCTTAACTACTACGACTGAACACTCTGGACAAGCCACGTGATACTCCATTGCTGCATTAGGCCAATCCTCTGAGATATGATTTTGAGTCTTAGGATCGGCTTTCCGCATGAACGGAATTACACACCATGATAAGAATAGGTATGTCCTTAAGTGCATTATAATTATTGAATCCTTATAAATGTCATTTTTAGAAATTTGTGTATTTCTTGACATTGTGCAATGTGGCCTGTGGATAATGGTGTACATGGGAAACTCGTAGTAGTAACACACACACACACACACACACACACACACACACACACACACAAAAAAAAAAGAGCAGAAAATACAGTATGTAAATACTGCCAACTCTATTTGAGAGCTTGAATTTCCCACCCTCACGGTCCGATGGTCCTAGTTGGAGCGTTGCCAATGTTAATTATTTAGTCAATCAATTTAGCATGGCTCAGTAGGCTAGATGCCTCACCCCTCCACCCCCTCACGGCACACCCTACTTCACGCTATTCCCAGACCATCCTCCTGTGTATGGAAGAGCATTAATCCTATGCACTACCATAACATTTGCAATTTTTCCAATATACTTGTAGCAAAGGGACACACGATAGGTAGATGAATGGATGGATGGGTGAATGGAGAGAGAGAGAGAGAGAGAGAGAGAGAGAGAGAGAGAGAGAGAGAGAGAGAGGGACAGCATATCATTCATGTGCATCAGGCTTGCCATTGTCGGGTAGCACGTGCTAGCTCCTCATTATATTGCCTCCATAGTAGTTGGCCCCCTCCTGCAGGTAGCCCCCCCCCCTGGGAAATGGAGCCCTATTTCTCACCTGAATGCAGGGTAACCTTGAAGGTATGTTCAGGTATCCTTATTCTACAGGTAACATAAAATGCTGTAGCTTTTTTTACAGGAGAAAGAGGGGATGTCATACTTTTTCCTTCTAAAATGATAAAGTGTGACAGTCGATATGTAAATTGCCATGTGCTGAATTCGATAAGTACATTGTACTCTTCAATATATCATGACACCTGTAGTCTGTCTGTACTGTCTATCTATCTGCCTCTCTGTCCTTCTTTTTTCCCCTTCTTTGAATTTCTCTCTTTTAATCTTTTTTTTCCTGTTTCTTTTTTTCTGTTGACCTCTGTCCGTATGCCCCCTCCCGTTCTCTCTATCCCTCCCTCTCTAGCTGTATGTTTCTCTTCTATCCCTCTTGTCTCTTTTTTAGCCCCCCCCCCCCGCTTTCTTCTGGACAGCTGGTGACTCAGTGACAATAGGACGCGTGCTATACAGTCATTCTAAATACCCCAAGGGATATATAATTCATGGTAATAACATCTGTATAGTGTAACACGTGTTTATGGTATCGTATAGTCTAGTCTATAACTTTTGATATCAGCATTTCCAGAACCAGGTTTAGACATTACCATACATATTGGGATATGTGACAAGACTGTATTGAACTTTTCATGAACCTTCTATATAGGCTAATTAGTGTAATATATATGGCGAGCTTTATGTCATTCAATATTGACATTATTGTGTTATCAGCATTCAGATGGATTTATCGATATAAGACTATGTGGATTAGAAAGTAATATTGCTCCAGTATTAGGGTATAAACATACAATGACTTAATTAGAACGGGCTTGTGTTGTGGTAGGGTAAAGCTGTGACCAACTGTTTCAATAAAACAGGAACTGAGTACCACACTTAAGCCTGCAGAAGTACATGTATACGCCCACTTCAAAAAGCATGTCGGGGCACGCAGTGGAGGCCGGCCAGGAGGCCATAGGTTGCCGGCAATGAGGCCAACAAGAGGCCGTCAAAGCCTGACTCACCGGCCGGTCTCCCTTCCAGGACAAGTCCCATACATATATACAACGATTATTTCTAACCATTTCCAAAAAGAAAATTTTTCAGATAAACCTTGTTCAAATAATGTATCCCATTTGTAAATTATTCCAGTGGCAGAGTGACATTGAATGAGAATAATTCGAGCATGTGTATTCATCTGTATTCCATGCTTGGGATTCCGGGATTGGCATTGGGAAGCTGATCATAGGCTAACGCTGAAAAAAAAAAAAAAACTCCAACTGAGAGTGCCAAAGGCGCCAACTTCAAAACGCCAGGTGTTACAATAATAATTCCCCTGCGCGCCTAAAACCAACAGTCCATATCAGCAATAACATACCTGATTCTGTCATATCCTTAGATGCTCCAGACCCTAGAAAACGTACATCCATGAAAGTTTATAGATACAACACAGGCAGGCTCCACGGCTGGCTCACATGGGGTTTCCGATCAGTGGATCATCGACGTTTGGTCTGACAGCAGGAACCTTGCTGCGCTTGCGCTAAATTTAGACCCACGGCCACTGAAGCGTGACAGGACGCCAGCCCCAGACTTTTACGACACCCAACTGCTGCTATTTATTGGGTTGTTTTCTCATTGTAAATGTCATTATTTTGTGTTCAAAATGAGATACCAACTTTGTGACATTGCACTTTAACAGGGTACTATATGTGCTATAATTTGAAGCTGGAGGTATAATAATAAAGGAAGGGGACTGCTAGCAGTAGAGCCCGTTCCACATGAGTAATCCAGGTAATATCATAACCCAAGGCCATATGCTGCCCAGCAGGAGCTGGAGTAGTAGACTTGTCACGTGCCCATAGCTTTAAAGGTATGGGGGGGGGGCTGTATCCCAGGTGCTGTATGCATATTTTAATGAGGATCGCTTTCAAATGCTGGGGAGATATTAATTGCAGATGGGCACCGATAATATGTTACACAGTTGTATGTTATGTTATATTTTATTTCATTGATCGCATCAAATTCAACATGCATATATATTGTCCATAATGTCCAGGGACAAGCAAGTTGGTGCAATGTGTCAAATTTACAATCTGTATTTCACGAAATAATTTGCGGCGATGATGATACTTAAAAGTTTCCTTTTACTATTGAACCAGTCATACTGGAGGAAATCATTTATCGTTTGTTGTGAACAGATTAATATTATCCTTGGAGAACAGAGGGGACAAGGATAGACAAGGATAAATGTTATCAAGGTGGAGCGTTTTCAATCCTATTCCAAAAATATAGAAAAAAGGCAAATAAAACAAAATAGAATGAAAGCCTTTGGTTAGTCTACTATAGCTCAGGTATTAAAGCTGAGGAGGTCACGTGAACAAACAAGGAATGGTGGCCATATGCCACATGTGTGTGTTGGTCTGTTCCTGCCTGGCCTATAAACCGACCCAACATCTAGCAAGCTATATACCCATGCCAGTGGAATTCACCGGGTTAATGTTAAACCATGGACACTGTGAAACTTGGATCAGAAGGGGTTAAAACACAGGGACACCTGGCGGTCAAGGTGTGTAGGAAGTGACCTGGATTCTCTATGTGGACATGTATACATAGACCTGGACGGATCCAGGTGTGTTTACATCTAACACACTGCTGTCTAGCCACCACAGAGGTAGGGTCATCTATACTACAGCTACAGCTTTAGTATCCAACATATAATAGGTCCTATTGTAGGGAGTGATCATCTTTTAACAACAGGGGGGGGGGGCTGGTGGGTTTGCGCGTGGGTGTGTGGAAAAAATTCTGACCCCCCTCTTGAGGGGATAAAATTTTTTTGGCCCCCCCCATAAGGGACAAAAATCGTGCGCGAACGTGGCCTTTTAACCTAGAATAACGCGCGGGGTTTTCCACTGAAAACAGGTAGAATTTTTTTGACTCCCCCATCAGAGGGGTTGAAAAAATTCTGACGCCCCTGGTCAAGGGATTGAAAAAATTCTGACCCACCCTCAAACCCACCAGCCCCTCTGTTGTTAAAAAATGATCACTCACTTAGTACCACTTTTCACTCTCTGTGTATAATAAGTAGTCCCATATTTCTGTAGGTTATGCATGATTAATATGGACATGGTCTATGACAAGATGGATAGTCTGGAGGCTTCAACCAATATCAAGGAGCAAACTGGCCCATGACCCATGTTATAAGTGGATTGCTTAGCTTATCGCCAGTCGGTTATCAGGACGGAGGCAGAGTATCTCATTGGAAGTTTATAATCATGCCCTTGAATCTGGGTACCATGGCAGATATAACTGAGGGACATTGATTGAGGTCTACACCTACGACATTAACAGTGCTGCTAGCATTGGAACATGTGCTAAGTACACTGGTCACTTCATTTGACTCTTATAGGGAAGCGTAGTTTGTAGTTTTGTCAAAATGATAGGAGTTTCCAGGCATATTCTAGATACCAGGCTTGATATTGAAAGGCTTAGTGTTTCACGTCACCTCCATAGAACGTCCATTTTTGGTAGCAGGTGCTAGATTCCACAATGGACGTTTCAATTTGTCATTTATAGTTATGAACCTATATCATATATTCTAAATTTGAGAGTGATACCAAGATTTCCGTCACAAATTTATAGAGTGATGATAGATATCATAAGGTTAAAAAAAATGTTTTTTCATCGGTCACCCAACCGACCTCAGCTCAAGAAGGCCGACCTCAGAAGGCTTTTTCACAATTTTCCCGAATTTTTTTGAAAAAAAAAAGATTTTTTAAACTTTTTCAGAGATTCTTTTCTTTGTAATTTGACATATGTAGTCGTATATATTTTCCCATTGTTTTCTCATATCCAATGTTTCTAAGGGAGTGATCATTTTTTAACAACAGGGGGGGGGGATCAAAATAACAACAGGGAGGGATCAAAATAATTTCACCTGTTTTCAGTGGAAACCCCGGCGCATTACTATAGTTTAAATAGGCTATTTTCATACCTTATGGGGGGGTCAACAAAATTTTACCCCCTCAAGGGGGTCGATTTTTTTTGGGTGTCCTTGCACAAACCCACCACCCCCCCCCCCTGTTGTTAAAAAATGATCACTCCCTAACAACCACCAGTGAAAACAGCAAAGTAAGACTATATATGAGGCCTTGAGACAAAATAAAAGAAGAGAATCCGACCTACCGACCTGAACTTTTTTTGTCGGTAACCCTTTTTTTTTGCCTAATGAAAGAAAGAAACAAAAAAATATATTTTGTGTAATCTGAAGAGCATGCTTAAACCTACCTAGCACATTCTAGATACATGCTCCAGTCTTTTGAAATTACTCATTTATGCAGGACTGCATTTCGCAACCTTATCTCTTTCTATTTAAGTATATGATTACATGTATGTATCTGGTTCTGCCTACCTCTCTGCAGGTACATTGTGTGTTCCAGTTCGTTTTGTCCCCTGTTCTTTCTCTTTTTCTCTCTCCTCTCCTTTGCAGCACTTTCTGTTTGTCTGTCTCTCTCTTTATCCCCCTTTCTGTCTCTTTGTCTCTCCCTCTCTCTGTGCTTCTTTAGGTATACCCTGGTTTGCTAGGTAGGGTTGGCCTAATATGGCCTAACTTTAGTGGATATATAATGCATAAATGCAACTTGGCAGTCCTAGTTCTTTTTTTCTTTTATGACCCCACCCCTTCCCTATAGAGATCTATATTTCTAGCATGATATTTCTCACCAGAAGCCACACCCTGTATTGGGTGAAAATCATCCTCTCTCACCGAAAGCTCATTCCACCTGGTCTGTAGGATTCATTCTCACCACATTCTCAAAGGAGGCTAATGGTGATCAACAGCGGCAATGCCATATTTCACATTGGCTGACCCATCAGATGACATCTAAGGGTCACCAGGGTCATATCACAAACCTCCACTGTTTCTGTTAAACATCAGGTTACAATGCTATTTCTGTGGGATAATCCAGTCAATCCTCCTGAAGAGGTGGCATCCTAGATAAGATTAGACATATCACTAATGGAGCGCCATTATCGGGTACAGAGCCCTCCTAATGATGGCTTATCGTACTTCCTCTCAATGTGAGTACTTATTGAATAGGCCTATGTACAGAATAAGCAGACCATAAGCAGACCCTCATTCGTACAGTTGGATTTTATGGACACACATTGACTACATTGACATCTATAGCGTCTATCTGGTTACTTTGGAAATTTATTAGATACATCTTTGTTCCATCCCATTTCTCCATTTACCTCCTCCTTAAGTGTTTATTTTTACTTTTTAATTCCCTTTATCTTGACTTTTTATTATCCATTCGTATTTTCTTTTTATTTCCCTTGTTGATTCATGTAATGACCCTTCATTATTTTCATTTCTTTCACTTTTGGGTCATTGGGTATACAATATTTTGAAGCAGCTTCATTCTTTTATGTTCCTTCCTTCCTTCCTTCCTTCCTTCCTTCCTTCCTTCCTTCCTTCCTTCCTTCCTTCCTTCCTTCCTTCCTTCCTTCCTTATCCCTCATTTCCTTTACAGAAATTAACCATATATATGCTCTTAAATCCACTTACAGGTGAACTGCCCCAGGCGCTGACCATCTCCCATCACCACCGCCACTACCACCCCCCTGACACCAAGATGAGCACCCAGAAGGAGGATGCAGACCCTGTGTTGTGCTTCCAGCACTGTCAGAAAGGAGTTAACATTGTGTGTCTGAGTGTACCTGAGGTGTGCCCTGTGTGCCGCTGTCCTACAGCAGGTACATGGACAGAGCTGCCACCCTTCAGGCTGCCCAGCCCCTTCATGTCAGCTACTGATGCACCTTACTCTGTGGTTGTCAGACCTACTGAAGGTTCATTCCTCAGGTAGGTGTGGTTGATCATCATAGATTTAAAAGATAAGGATAATGTAATTGTATTTAATTACACATACCGTAATCTCCCGCGTATAAGACATAGTGCGCGTATAAGATGCACCTAGAGTTTTGGAAAATTCTCAAAAAAAATGAAAAATTAATAACTTTGGTTCTACTGAATGAATTTTCAAAATTCAAAAACCTATGTGTAGCTTGAGCCCCCGGGACCCCCCTGGGCCCCCTTATATCTTATTATGACTAAGGGGGCATGTAACATATCAAAAGAAAGGTCTTGATGTCCCCCTTGTGGATCCAATGAGAACTAAAACCCCACGTATAAGACGCGGCTTATACACGGGAGATTACGGTACTGACTTTGGTGTGGATGCTCCTCAGGAAGCGCCTATAATTTTATTAGAGCTTTGCATGTGGGCTTAATTACTGAGATAGGCTATTCTCATTTAGATTTAACTAGCAGCAAATTATATTACATGTAATATAACAAAATAAAAGAGCGAAAACTTACACATATATACCTGCCACTCTAAGATGCTGCTCTGATGTTTATTTGTTTCTCATTTCCTTTTCTTTGAAGGGATTATTCCAATGATGCCGATCTTCACGTAGGCATAACAGATTCCAAAGGTGAGTTGTCACAATGATAATAGAAGAAAGTTTTATTTCATTGTCTGAAATTATGACGTGAGTTGATATTATACACTATTCGTAAAATAAAGAAATAATTCTCCAAAGGTATATGTTATAATTTTCTTTAGTGGACAAAAGCATACTAATATTCTATTTGTGTCTCAGATCTACAAGTCTTTCTACATTGCACAGTCTATATTCAGGAGATAGCATGGCCATCTTAGTGAAGGCAAAAGCAAAATATAAAATCATGGTCTGTCTATTTCATCTTGGCAGAGCTAGACACGTGCCATATCCATCTGTCCGTGTCACTTTTTGGCCCAGTAGATGTCGGGTTATGGTAGTTGTCCATCCTAAATCAGCAATAAGCTATAACTACACTGTCATGTATTACCATATAGTAACAGCTGCATCCTTATAAACTGGTATCCGTACCTCTAAAACAGCCCCCCCCAAATTCATCATGTATTTCGTAGGCCTAGACAAAATGTTTATAACATCTGAACTTCTAACCCTGTTCTTTTGTGACAAATCCCCATCTAGTAGCTGTATCCCTTCTTTAGGCGGATGCCATAACCTACGCCTGGGCTTTAGTTTGTGTATAAGCCACGGTTTGCAGAGGAAAATCTATGACCCGCATTAGTCAACATTACACAGAGGTTCATTATTTATAAGTGATGCATATCGCGACAAGAATACCCAACCAAGAAACGCGTTTACATTATATAAATTTAGATAACAAAGAGAATTACCTCAACACAATTCATGTGCTGCAAGAAGGGGTCTTAGTACCCCCTGCACTAAGCCCCTTTTCGCAGATCATGTCATTATTATTATGTGACATTCACAAGAATAAAGGCGCCATTGCCTTATTCGTCACTCTTTCAATCCAGAATATACAACATTGCAAAATAAATACCCCCCACCCACCCAACCCCATATTACAATGAAACTATTACATTGTAAAATGGACTTCTGTGATGCCCCTCATGGATATCTCTTCTACCTTGTTGATTCTTAAATAATCATGCCCTTTTATAAATAATGGTGCATCATTGTTTTTATGGGAGACGTTTTTTTTTTTTAGAACAAATTTAAACTTTATTTGGTCTAGTAGTACATACATCATGTAAACATAGGCATGCTGTGTATTTGTTGTTATGTATTAGAATTGTAGCGTCTATATAAATTTGCCTAAGTACATACGTTGATATATTACATGATTACCCATTTTATAAGGTAATTCATTTTAATAATAACACGACCAAACAGTTAATGACCAGATCGTCATTTCAGAAATGTTGTTATGATCTGACTATTTAAATCATTACCGGTATTCATACAATTATAAGATATAATAACAATAATTTTGAACAATTTGGGGCACTTTCAGTCTACTTTAAATACAGAATAATAATAATTACCCCTCCCTAGTCTCATAAATGATTTTTACAGCATGCACATATACAGTCCAATAATAGATAACTTTATGCAAGCTTTTAAAAAGTGGATGTAGACCATCACAAGTAGTCTTAAATAGACCTTTACTATTGCACTTTAAGGATTAGGTTTAACTCAGACATTTCTTGGTACAGTATGTATAATTATTTTACAATATATTTTATATATTGATAGATTCTATCATACATTTTTTTGATAAAGCTTTAAATTTATCTTTGTCCCTAATATTTCTGATATCAGTCTCTAGATTATTCCACGTTTGGGCACATAGACATTCAGGAGATTTTGTGTAAGCTGTACAATTAATTTTCATATAATTTAATACCGGAGCACTTGAAAATCTTGTCATTCTAACAGTAGGTTTAATATACTCTTCCTTTGTGGATCTCTTATAAGCTAGCATTTTTATATGATGTAGTCTTCTAGCTTCAAGTTTCGGGCTCTTTGTATCCCTATGTACAAGATCTGTTGGGGCTAGTACATGTACATCTAGACAGGTTTTTAAACATTTATTTTGCAATCTTTGCAATACTTGTAACAAATCAGCATTAGCTCTATTGTATAAAATATCACAGTAGTCGATAATTGGTATTATATGCATTTTGTACATTCTTATTCTTGCTGCAGTTGATAAATATTTTCTTGTTTTATACAAAATTAATGATTTGAACCGAACACTCTTGATGACATTTCTCATATGCATATTAAAATTCATTTCTTGGTCAAGGGTAACCCCTAAGTATTTGTATGATTGAACATTCATTAAAGTTTTACCATTAAGGACAATCTTAGGTTTTTGTATTTTCTTCAATTTGATTGCTGAAGCAAAGGTCATTATTTTCGTCTTGGTTTCATTCATTGTAAGTTTGTTGGCTGAAGACCAGAGAGAGAAGGAATTAAGTGCAATGGTCAACTGATTTGTTAAGGCGTCTAAGTTTTTTCCGGATACATACAGTACAGAGTCATCTGCGTATAACAAGGTTTTATGTACATCATTGTCAGAAATGCAATCATTAATATACAATAAAAAGAACAAAGGACCCAATACTGAGCCCTGTGGTACGCCACATGTTAGACTTGCTTTATCTGAACGTATATGGTTGGCTATAGCACATTGCTGTCTCCTTGATAAATAATTCTCAATTAAGGTTAAATTTCTATTTCTGACTCCGTATTGTTCTAATTTCTTTAATAATATTAAATGATTTACCGAATCAAATGCTTTTTTTATATCAATAAAGGCAGCCATTGTTATATTACCTTCATTTCTATTTTTTAATACATCATCAACTAATACTGAGATAGAATCTAGTGTAGATTTACTTTTCTGATATCCACCTTGGTTTTTCGATAAAATATCAAATCTTTCTAAATGGTCACTTAGTTTGTTATGTTTAAGTCTTTCTAAGATTTTTCCCGGTACCGGTAGAACACTTATCGGTCTAAGGTTAGAGACATTGGATGGGTCCCCTCCTTTGGGGAGAGGAGTCACCGTAGCAATTTTCCAACTATCAGGGATTTGGCCTGTATTCGTAATCAAATTAATGATTTTTATAAATTTTTGAGGGAACTTTAACATAGTTTTTTTGAATATATCTGTAGATAAATAGTCAATAGCAGATGACTTGGATATGTCTATGTCAGATAAGCATTTCATAATTTCATCATCTGTAAAGTTCATCTCTGGCATATCCACCTCACATCTCGTGCCCTTAAAATTAAATATGGTTTGATGTTGTTCCGCCAGCCTAGGACCAATTTCTACGAAAAAATTATTTATATAAGTAGAGGTATCATTAATTGAAATTACTTGGCCGTTTTCGTCAGTTAACATGATTGACATGCTACTAGATTTATTAGAAGGTAAAATATCCTTAATAGTACTCCAAAATTTCTTAGAATCTTTCTTAAATACCTCAGGTTGGAATAATATGTTTCCTTAGCCAATTCAATGTCTCTATTAACCTGGTTTCGACTCTCTCTAGCTCTATGCCACGATATGATATCCAAATTTTTCCTGGCTAAATTTAATAATGCATTTTTGTCGTTAATCTTTTCAAGCAGCTCATTAGACATCCATGGGCTAGGTTTGTCTACCACCTTAAAACTTTTTACCGGACATTGCAGATCTAACATTCTTTTTATCATATTTTCTAATATAGTCCAGCAAACATTTGGGTCATTTGATTCATTAAAATAGTCCCAATTACAATTTTCTAAGTCTAGATAAAATTTTTCTATATTAAGTTTATTGTATGATCTTCCAAAAAATGTTCTAAAATTTTTCTTTGTGTGTATTTGGGCTTTTAAGATATGTACCGGTAGGTGGTCAGATAGGTGTATGTTCAATGGACCGCTGGAGGTAATGGAATCACAGTTTGAGAAGATCAAGTCTATACACGTGTTGGTACCTGATGTGGTTGTGACCTCGTTAACAAGTTGTACTAAGTTAAAATGATCAAAGGTTTCTATGAGTAGCTGTTTGTCTGGGGTATTAGTTAGTACATTTACATTGAAATCCCCAAGAATAAAAATATCATATCTATCCAAGTTGTCTATTTGTAGTAGTAGAGCTCGCATGGTGTTACAGAATTCCATAAGGTTTCCCGAAGGTGGTCTATAGATATTACATACAATACATTTTTTATTTGCACCTTTAGCTGATAGTAACCATTGAACTTCTATATTTTCATTAGTTCTGTTTAAGGCTTTGAACCTGTCTACTGAACATGATAGACTTTCATTGACATATGCACAAAGTCCACCTCCTCTATATATACTAATACGGTCTTGACGAAAGAGATTATACCTTGGGAAGCTATACAAATTACTACAATCCATTTCGTTCAACCAGGTCTCAGAAAATAATATAATATCAATGAAATTGTTATTCAGCTCCTCTTTGATTTTTGTAAATTTATTTCTCACACTCCTGGCATTCATATGTATTATTGAGAAACCTTTCCTGAATTTATTTTTTAAAGACATGTTTGTATCTGGTAAATACATATAAGCTCGATATAGTCAACATGCTGCACAATGTATACATGTATGATCATTCTACTAGTGCATGCTACATCAATCCAGGTCATTGTAAACCATGCGTTATAAAAATATACATACCCCCCCCTCCACAGGCTTACAGCTCTTCTGGCTACCTATGGTGATCAATGTATGAGTCGGCAGTTAAATTTCAAGGACTATGGCATTATATCGGTTAGGAACTTAGCTATATAATGTACAAGAAGATATTTATTGATTTTCATCCGGATTTCCATGTACTCTGGTTAGTTGCGCACAAATTTTTTGAAGGATTTGTCCCATCAGATTCTCCCCCTTAACATTTCCTGTCGTACATTGGTTTGCTTGCCCGAAGTGCATTTTCACTCTCCATATAGGGTTGAAGCTGGCCTCATACAAGTTTTTGTCTCCAGTAGAGATTAGATAGTCCCTCATGTATGGTGTGGAGAATTTCTGCTCGTTGATCTCTTGCATGACCGCGGTAGCCATCTTGTTCCATTCTGCTGTAGGTCTGATTTTCCTTGCTTCATACATTATTTGTACCGGGTCTTCTAGCTTCTTTAAGGATAGTACTAGGTTGTTCTGGCCACAAGCTTGGGCCTTGGACACTTGATAAGCCTGCTCGGAGCTATTGTTATGAATAACCTTTCTTAATTACCTAATCAGGCCTTTAGTCGTCATAACATAGACCGGCTCCCATTATAGTTTACACTCAAATACAGCTCATTTGCATAATATTGGGGTGTTCTGCATTGAATTTTTGCTGTGCTGTGATTGGTTGAAAAGATTTTTCTATCTTTGATCTACGCTGGGCATCTGCGGTC
This sequence comes from Acholoe squamosa, assembly GCA_949317995.1. Taxonomy (NCBI): domain Eukaryota; kingdom Metazoa; phylum Annelida; class Polychaeta; order Phyllodocida; family Polynoidae; genus Acholoe; species Acholoe squamosa. Next base: position 42,158,025 of record OX439049.1, read on the forward strand.
TGTATAACTACTGCAGGCATAGGGCTCCACCCCCCAACCCCTCTCCCCTTACTTCCTGCTGTGTCAAAATAAAGGTCACAGACAGGGAGAGGGGGGATTACAGAAATATAATCTTGTTATATCAAAGAGATTCTTATCCTAATCCCTTAATTAGGGGTGATTAGTGAATGTTTATTCTGCACTCTGTCTGTCTCAGTCTCATTTCACACTCTCCCCCACATATTCAGATAACCTATCAGTGATAACATCTGCTGGGAGAGTGTGCTCACTCATGCACATCCAACAGTTTCCAACAAGTTAGCCAAGGCTTCCACCTGCCCTATATGTAGTGGGAGAGTAGCTGGAGTGGAATTCAGGGGTAGGTTTCCAGCCTATCTTTGATCCAATGTGTTGATTTTAGTTGACTGTCTTTGCACTAGGTAGCGTGCAGATAGGGCCTGGGTTTAGCTGGTGGGACTTAGTTCTTTCAATACTCACTAGATGGTGCCACCTCACTGTCCTCACTGCAGGCTCACTGCATGTGCCTATTCTCATGGCAAACTGGGTCCTATTCTGACGGGAAACTGTGGCTTGTTTATGGGTATGGACCAATAAATTCGACATGGTGACATGGCCATTTCTTAAAATCAACATGTGACATGGGTCTTAGTGACATGAGGCAAAACAATTAATGACATAACATAGGTGCTTTCTTAAATTCGACATGGGACATGATATTTAAGTGCCAAGTGCCATGGCCATTTTTTAAAATTGACATGTGACATAGGGGACTCCCCATCCATGAGGCTACATAATTATATTATATAAGTAACACAGCTGGGGGAATGTTTGTAATTTCTATCGTCTCCCCCCAATTGTTTACAATTAGACAGACCCCTAATGTCTTACTTGTTTTCCCCATGTTAGGTACAGTGTATGAGTATGACCAGACGGGGCTCCATGTGTCATCCCAGGGGTGGTCCCAGTGTCTAGCTGTCAGGATGGTGGACAAGTTTGATGGACGCTGGACTCGGGACTGGAACAGCCAACTACAGCAGTACAGCCTCCAACCAGCCTGGACTGCTGCAAAGTTAGTACCTCATTTAACAAATCACTACTCAATGGGAGTGGTATAAAGCATGAACAAGGAAGATGAATATGCCATTGAGTTGACTCATACATATGAAAAATACTCTATAACACTCCAAGATAACATAATTTAATGAGCAAATAAGGCTGAGAAATGTATAAAAGTAGAGATAAAACAAACTAAGTGGGAGTTAAATTGAAATCCCCCAAAATGTTTTTTTTTTACATTAACATATTAATAATGCTATATTTTGTACCGTATTATGTACTGGTCTGATCTGACATTGGAATAGCTATGCTAATAGGGTAACCTATACAAACGTACTATTTTCAGGTACTCTGAACAGAATCATCACTGCTATGACTTTGTTCTGGGGTTCCTTCTCCGTCTTGGCCTGGATGAAGTGTTCCCCTCAATACAGGATAGTACAGAGTTCTGTGCTGAGTTTATTGTTCCAAAAACAGCACAGGCTGCCAAATACATAGGACTATATCGTAAACTGCTTTCTGAGCAACTCATAGTGCAGAAAAATGTGACAGAGTACAGCACATACCTTTGACCCCCTCCCCAATCAAAGGAGAGATAATTGAACCCAAAATACTATAAGGACCTGTGATTATTGCATTGAACAGTTTTATTGCACTACTATCGGGAGGATTATAGAGACACCTGCTACTATCATACAAACTGATATGACCACGATTCAGTGTGGTATGTGATTTATTCTGTTCTAGATCTCCACGGCTAATGTACTAATTTATGTATAAATTTACACATCTATATATAAGTTGGATGAATTGAGTCTTTATCAGACAGGCTGATATCTACAGTGCCACTAGCAGGGGAACCTATTATCAGAAACACATTGCAGAACACCAGGACCCATAGAGGTGCTGCCATCTGTGAATCAATAGAGGAACCTGTACACCAAATGACTTGTCACTCCAAATACCTTATATTGCATACATCATTACACACATGCTTTTGCACCTATGGACTGATCAAGTCAACTGAGTCAGAAACACATCCATGTTACACCTCCCATGTTAAGAATGTATACACTGGCAATTTTATCCCCTTGTAAAGGCCTGGTGAATTATGTTAATGCCATTCTATGACAGGTTTCTTGACTACTTACTTCAGGGCATTATATATAATCTAAAACTCACGTGATGGATAATATTCTATTCACACTGGCACTGTCAAATATCACTTGAATGGCATCTAAATTGCACTACAAACAAAAGACTATTTAACTGACACTTATACAATATATGATTATCTGTCCATTGTCAATGCATCACCAAATGTCTATTTTATTATAATAAAACAAGGCTTGTATTTAAGAGCTACATGATATCAATTAATTTTCTTTTTCGTTTGACATGACATTTGTCTCGGGATCTCAAAGGATATCTAGTACATGTAACATTTTCTGTCTCCAATGTTATCTGGAGACGGTAATAATAAAGAAAGTTATGAAGTCTTTGTTACCCATCACTTGTATTCCTTTCACATTTTGTGTCAATGATTTACCAGTGGCCATGTCATTCAGATGGGATAGTATTTTCAAGTTTTTATGATCATTATAAATAGATCTGTCATCTTGATTGATATTCTCTGGATACATTTACAATAAGTACGATAATAGATTATAAGGTAGACAAAATGTTTTCCTCACGGGTGATAACCTTGAAAACAAAAGTCTGTGAAGAAGATATTCTTAGAACAGTCCCTTTAGTCCACTATTCATTATTGTGAAAGATAGGTTTTGAAAATCACTAAAATAATATAGCATCGCTAATATACAATTTAACGTTCTACAGTGCGACAGCACAACCAGAAAATTGAAATCGTATGTATCTTTTCCTTTTAGATTCATCTGCTGTTCACATGAAAATAGAATATTTTTCTAGCACCACGCCACAACTGATTAGTGGTGTGATTTAGTCACTGGCATATTTGCCAGTGCTGGCTGATCTCCCCTGGAAATCACTGGCATATTTGCCGGTGGTTCCATTTTCATCAGTGCTGTCTCACTACCAGCAGATAAGATAAATATGACAATTTTGTGATATAGGGATGTCAGCAATGTGGTAGTGATGACCTAGGCAGCCCATTGATGCTGCCCGAGAAAGCAGCGGAATTTCAGGATTTCAGAATTTCAGAATTTTAGATGCTGCCTGCGAGAAGCAGCGGCCTTTGTGGATGATAATGACAGCACCAACGATGATAACAAGCAGGGCAACAGCACCTCCCCCAATGGCGGCCTCATAGCGTATCTTAGACGTGGATTTCTTTGCTATAGTCCTTTCTGAAACTATTACAGAAGCTGTGGTGAGATTACACATTACATTCTACATACTTCAGAAGTAGACGGGGTTTGCTCAATCAACCTGCTTGAGGACGAAACCAAAGTGGGATAACATGACATCTCCCATGACCAGCTGGAATCTGGATGAGTTAACTGTATCTAAGGATAGATATTAAATTTATTTTGATGGCACAAAATAAGAGTTGCGTGATTTTGGATCACATAACAATTGTTTATTATGATTATACATGATTATCAAAATCTTTGCCAACCCACTTAATCAGCGTTAACAGCAACAGTGATCACCCTAAAGGCAGGTAGATTACAATGATTGCAGAATTAGGTAGGTCACTTAATCTGTTATCACCAGATAGAGATACCATCCCAAGGACTTCGACTCTTATCTCCCACATTTAAATTAAGGACCAGATACTCACCGCCTACAGAGATCCTCATGGAGACTTCAACTCTCTCCCCAAATGTTGACCCTCCATGTCCTGGACACCCCCCAGGCTCCTACCATGGAACCATTCCTCCAGTGTATAATAAGGCCTTGAGGGATATCTACAGGGTACACACGGGGCACTGTACAGTTGAAGGAGATGAAGTCACCCTCCTTGATCGAAGTTAAACATGCAGGATACACCCTGTACCAAGCATATCACACCATGAATACCTTCAGACGTGATGCTCTTCACAAAGGAACTAAAGTTTATCATAAAGAAGATGCCCTTTTCACTTGTAATAATCATTATAAATGATGAAAATATGTGGAGGAGGATACAGCGATGCAGTCTGCATTGTCAACAATTACTGTAAAGCTGCACTTGTATATAAGGTACACCTGCATATAAGCAGGTTCAGGACTAACATGTTTCTTAGTACGCCCTTAGATTGAATGATAGTCTCTGGATCATGGTGTGTACTAGAACTTAGTACCCTTGTTTATTAACGGAATTTGTATTGATATTCTCAGTCATGACCTGATAAATATTATTCTCTAAATTTGTCACACCAATTTAGTTGATAATCTAGGCTGTGGGATTCATCACATGCATTGTGGAAGAACAATACATTATGTGAACTTACCAAAAACCCTATATAATTCTTCTTTTAATGTACTGGACACCGCAACCACGGGCTACAACTTTACAGCTAAAATAAACATCATCTCGCAGTCCAACACTGCTAATAGACAAAGTAAAGTTGGGCAGTTGTATGCTCTTTCCTAATGTCAAATTTCCAGGATTTGCAGACACATCCAAACCACCCATCTCATTGAACATCACCATGGCTCCTAGGTTGGCTGTGGCATTTAAAATCCATTGTACCAGCTTCTTGTTATGAATTTGGGGGTGGTCTGAGGACGAGGCAGTGCAATTGCAGAATGTTCCTCCACATACTCTGTAGAACCCATGGATTCTGTGAGTATGAAAGAAAAGGAGTTAAAAAAATTGAGAAAATAGAAGTCACAAAGGTCACGTCCACTGCCCAAGGATGGTCGGTACGTGGGTTTCATCCTGCTCGTTTATCATTCATTTGTATGGGGAACACTGGATAAAGCTATATGTATGGCTCACCTGTCGGCAGTGGATGCATCCCTTAAAAAGAAAGCGAAATGTTCACTGGTAATTTACGTTGTCATGCAACAAATTAGGTGAACATGGACAGTGACTTATTTACAGAGAGGCAATGCCGTACAAGTCTTACGATTAAACTTTCCTTTCTTCCTTTACTCCCAGGATATGGAAACACCAACCTCGTTAATCACATTTCCTTTATTTATGTCACTTATTTGCTTCAACTATACATGTAGACAGAGCCCAAACACAAGTTGGCCCTTGTATTTCATGCACCACATCTTGACATGGTAACAGGGTGTCGTCAGTAACATATATTTAATTGAGTGTTTGCCCAGGGGACAGAGTTGTAAATTGACTGATATTTATTCACCCTGGACTGGACATTCCCCCCCCCCCCTAAAATACAGTGGGATTTATTATGACAGATCATCCCGGTTTGGTATTCCCTACTTCCAAAACTATCAATTTGTGACTTTCAGAGAATTAATCGATGGAGTCGGTTTCTTCAAATAAACTTCCAAACCTCAAAACTACAGGTAAACCTTTTTTGAATTAGCCACCAGTGTGGAACCATGGACCAACACGATAAGTAGTGTCAAGGAGGTCATTGTTTAACACACTACGACCTGAACCTTCAAGTCATATAAAAGATCTCATAGAGATAGCACAGGGATCTGCAGTCATAGGGATGGGTGAGACAGTTGTATATTGTGAAATCCCCTTCTGGTCCATGGTGGAACAAACATTTCACTTTATAATGAAGTATAATCATAGATTAATGGTGTGATTTCTGGTCAGTTGTACATTTTGGATTATACCACGATTTCTGGCTTACACAGTGCTTTTTGGGGTCTATTCCCATCCACATATCTGTCGATATTGCACATCCTATAGGCTGTAACATCAATTTTGGAAGGCGTGTGGTTATCAATGTAAGGCGTGCGGTTATCCATGTAAGGCGTGCGGTTATCCAGGATGACCGCACGCCTCTCATGTCCTTCCATGTCATATGTTAAATGTTAAAACCCATGATAGGCTTGACCAGGGCAGGGCTCGAACCTGCAGCCTTAGATCCCTAGTCCAACCCCCTATGCAGTGCGCCACAGCGACTGACGAGATACGCTCGGTTAGAACCAGGTCTGGATATGATACAAAGCCGTGTGCACTGCCGCTGTCCGCTGCCGGGCGAGGAGGTGTATTATACACAAACATAACCGTGAGAAGCTTCTTTTTTCGCCGTGTGCGCTGTCGCTGTCCGCTGCCGGGCGAGGAGGTGTATGTACCTGTGTACACACACTGTCATGGCTGGCTTCGAGTCCCGGGAAGGGGGAATAATTTTTGTTTTCAACTTGAATTTATTGGTATAATATTGATTATTTATTGGTTTCGTGGTATAAAATAAGTAGTCAATGGATAACTGATGACTCGTGGGGGTTATCGACAATAATAACACTCGGCCTACGGCCTCGTGTTATTATCCGTCGATAACCCCCACTCGTCATCAGTTATCCATTGGTTACTTGTTCAATAGTCACTATTTACCTGTAGCATAGACCATGATACCCACGAGGAGGTAGATGTTGGTGGCAAACTCCATGGTGAAATACATGTAGGCCGTTATCAACATAATACACTCCTCTTATGTGTCTCTGCCTATCCAAATAGCATTGCAACGGTGCTGTGTGCAAAGTGTTTAGAGATAGCCCAAGACTGATGCTGGTTTCAGGGTTGAGTTTTCAGAGGACGTTGTCACAGGTATCTCCTGCGTGACTTGTTATTTGGGCCAATTCTGACCGCTATGCCTTGGAGATATACTACATAGATTAAGTTACCTTATGTTACCCAGGGTGAACTATAGTCTAAAACAATTATAATTGACTGCAGTTGCTATACAGAAAACGAAAGTATATAGAAGGCTCGGGGGGCACTCTTAAATTTATGGAAACCATGTGCATACATCACTCTGAGAGGGGTACCCCTTTTAGATGGGCAAAATCTCATTAAATCACCCCCCTATGGGCGGGTTTCCCTCAAATAATTGAAAGAAATCATACCCCTTTTGGCGGGACTACCCTTTATTTTCAAAAAATTACCCCTTTTGATGTAATACCATTTATTAAAAATGCCCAAAATATACCCCCCTTTACACTGAAAATTTTGACAAATTGGTTCAGTTTTTGGGCCTAAAAACCTACCCCTTTTAGCCTAAAATGCCCAAAAAAGCACCCCTTTTAACGGATCCGGCTGGACCTGCCCTAAACCCTAAAAAAGTACCCCTTTCCCTCTACTTTTTGTACGCACATGGTTACTATGGATCATAAAGGGAGTGCCCCCCCCGGGATAGAAGGCCCCTGATCCGACCCTGAAATAATCGAGGGACATAATTCCATAATTTCTCACCAGCTAGCATGTTAGGTACGCCCTAAAGACACACCACAGGTAATGGGTCCCATCCTTGGCAACAGGTGGCGTAACAGTAAAAGAAAAGGCAGAGGGGAAGGAAGTTGATGCTAACTGCTCTTTGTTGGGTATTATACGCATTGCCTTTTATACAGTCCCTTCTCCCAATAGGATAGGATGCATCTTATATGAAAATAGGAATTTGGTTTTCAATAAGATCATTTCAACATGGAGCCCAGTGCATGTTATGTATGGATATGAGCTTTCCATTATGTTTGAACTATAGATGTCACCTTTGTTTTCGAGAGGCTTGCAATCAGTTAAACACTTTTTTTTTGTGAGCTATATAAAGTATACTACAGGCATACTTCTGAAATTATTTGGTGTTTGGACCGGGCCCCAAAAGCCTGACACCTATAGAACATTATTTAGTCAAATCCCGACTTTTGGCCTGAGAAGAGGTCACCAATGGCATCGTGTGACCATCTTTATAGTTGGTGCACGCTAACTGCATCATTATTTCGCACGGGAGGCACACATAATATTATAAACTAAACTATGTATAAAAAATCGATCCTGGTTCTCTCAGGTTCACTTTGCTACACACATGATCAAATGGAAAGCTAGAGTTTGAGTTTGAGTTTGCCAAGTTTATTGGCCAAATAACATCATACAACAAGAAGCTTTTCAGGATCAGCCAGGAAATGACAATAATTATAACCATACACAAAGGAAAAATTATTTCACAATGCATTGCATATGGGAATACAATAGGTGCTTACTAGGTGATTCCAGGTTATGCCAGCAATTAGTCTTCATAATAAAATACATTGATATCCGAGTGGGCTCCCAACAGACACATACTTATATTCAATGACATACTAATACTCAATTACTAACTAATTTTCAACATAAATTGCTTTTTGGATTCCAATTTATGAACATCAGCATCCAGTTTATCCCAAAGTACCTTGCCTCTGACAAGTGGACTCATATCATATGCAAGGCACGTAGATCGGCTAACATTTAGTTGCACTTTAACATTGCCGCGGAGTGCACGTGGTGGAACATATACATTATCTGAGTCCTTAGAGGCATAGGTGGTTCAGTAACCCAAGGAGGTTAATTAAAAAACAGTACTAGCTTTACCACTGTTTTGAATTAACCTCCAGGTTAGGAGACAAGATGGCCGCCCTCAGAGGGGACCCTCCAGCTCTCTTATATCATTTCCTCTTTCCTTCTGCCTTCTCAATATCCGTCACCCTCACACGTTCACACATTGTCAGTCACGTTTAAGTGCATTCGGCGAAATGCACCAAACCACTGACCAAACCTTGTTGTCACTTATATTAGCCCTAACTAATTGATTATCTTTTATACTTTATTGGTGGCTTTAAAGAAGGCCCTCTATCGAATCCGATTTTGAGATCCAATCAAACATTTGTGAGCTTAATCGGATCAAATATCGTGCACGATTCTCGGCAAAAAAAAAAAAAATCACAAAAGAGTTTTTTAACACATTTTGAGCCTAAAATGCTAAAATCGGGCTTTTAAAAAATCAGACCCGGAAATGTGACCAGGCAAGCAAAAACACCTCTCTGCAGGGAAATTCATTATCAAAGTTCATTTCAAGATCTTTAAAATGAGACATCATTGGCTTAAACATTCCTAGTAGTTATTTCAGAACCCCTCCTTGAACATGGGTTGTTATTCATATCTGAAATCGATGATTAAGCTCTAAATGCATTATTAAACACAATTATATCTAAAAACACAATTATTCAGCCTTTTTCATAAAAATACATATAGATATGGTGATTTTTATCATAGATGTTGATCCACAAGTAATTTTCCATTTTTGTTTTCAGTTTTGGGTTTTTGGTCAATACCCCCAAAAATTGGCATAGCAATTTACAAATTTTGATTATTGGAATGGTTGCCATGGCAACCAGGAACAGGCATATCAGTTGATTTCTCATGAAAAATGTTCATTTTACCTTCCAAATATGGGCCATTTCTAACGAAAATGGTGCATTTTAAATGAGAACATTGAATTCTGCATCAAAAATTATGTTAATATATTTTTATAATGATTTCAGAGTGATTTTCCCCTCCAATGCCCCCTGGTGGCCAAATGGGGAATTAAAAATCCCCCGCGGAGGGGTGTTCTGCCTTGATGGGTCACAAATATCTGGAATGTTAGATATTTCCGGGAGGGAGCCCCGATTGTGCCCTATGGTTTATGATTTAATATTGGCTACAGTGCAGGACCCACATTAAGCATTTGTATCACTGCTCTCGGTCGGCCAAATAAATTTGTCTATACTTTTGTAATATTATAAATCTTCGGATTAGCAATTCGCTAGACTGACGACAGTGGAACCAACACTTTACACATATTTCAATGTTTTCAACACTTTACACATATTTCAATGTTTTCAACACTTTACAAATATTTCAATGTTTTCGGAAGTCCTAAACATTAACCATACTTCTTAATGGGGTGGGGGTGGGGGTACATCACGCCTGTATCATAAGAAATCGAATGAGCTTTCATATGTCAGACCAATACGTTTGTGAGGTGTTAAATTGCTTTTTCTTTCAATGCCGTTTCTTTGACACTCTCTTTGGACATTGATGGGTGGAAGCCCCACTTTAAATTCTCAAATTTAGGAGGCAAGGCTTTTTGTTTCATGTGTTCCCTTCTGCACTTTAGTGGCCATGGTGACAAGATCCCGGATATTGCAGGACTTCAGTGCCCCGATGTGACAGCCATGGAGGCAAATTGGGGGTCGTGTACTGGCAGCTATAGGCCGGTGCAAGGAAGCCACCAAATTTGCCCTGGAAGATTCATTTAAACTTCCCATTAATTAAAATAACATTCCTCTGAGGTGGTCCAATAATTATGACTGTAAGTAGTGCCGATCTATCATGTAGAAAACGAAAGAAATTACAGATCCTATATGTGATGGGACTAATGTACCATATATTTATATAAAAGTTTGGTTGGGAATAAGAATTACTTGCGAAAGAGTGCTCTCAAGGTTGATTAGTAAAAGCTGGAGATATCGTTTCAATGAAGGCAAACGGCTTCATATATTCAATATATTCTCACGTACACCAATACTCCTAAGTTCTTTCAAAAATGAAAGTCGACAGTTTTTTTTGTTTCATTTTTTTTTCTTTTTTACCCTCCAATTCAGATGTTCAAAGCTTTACCTCTAATCAGCATTCGTCTGTATAACACAGGAAAAATGTCCTACCCTTCAAAGCAAATTACCTTTCAGTGACTGTCAAATCACATAAAATGTTTTGGCCATAAACTCATGACTACAAGAATTTTGTTGGTTTTGGAACAGTAGTAAAGAGCCACGTCAAAATGGAAGAGGTCAGCAGCTACAAAAAGAAAACCGTTGAAACAATTCATTGGACATTACATTGGAAAACAACCCGTTTTGCTTTAACCCTTTAAGGGCAGAGCAAAAATGGTTGCTCTGGCCATGAGGGTGTCCTCTAAAAAAAGTATAGTTCCTAGAGGACGAGCCTATTTTCAATTCCTATACAAATCCTATGTAATGGGCGTCGACTATAGTCGATGCTAGGCCTACCATGGTGTCAACTATAGTCAACGCTAGGCCTACCATGGTGTCAACTATAGTTGATGCTAGCCCTCAATGGGTTAAAGGACTTCTGATTTATTCAACTAAAGCGAAATTTACAAGCAGACAATTTTAGAAACTAGTATCTTCTAATGCATTCCTACTTATGGCTCATGCTGCACGGAAGGAAGACAGCTGATTTCCTTAGATAGGCTTATATTTCTCCTCAGGGCGCTTTCTACCCTCCACTAAAAGGGTTCAAGTACTAAACGAGAAGAAAATTGAATATTTTGTTTGAAGGAAATATGAAACTCATAAACAGTATAAGAATGGGACCTTTTATATATATTCTTCACTCGTTGAATCCAAAAACAGGAGTATGATCGTAGTACTGTTTGGGGGAGTCTTTTCCTTCACCATTTTGATCAATATACCAACTACACAACAACTAACATTTGTATCTAATTTGTGCGATCGCTCTTATGAAGAATTGTCTTCTATGGCATATTTTAAATTATATTCATCACTATGGTCATTTACGCAGACACGGCAATTTTCAACTAAATTTACACATTCAATCTGACTGATATCTCTTTTGGTACCATATGGCAGAGTATTTGAAGACGCTGAGTTGAAGCAACCGAATCCTGAACCTGAAACGAGGGGTAGGATAAATCCCCTATTATATCACCTTAACAGAAAATAAATCATGGCCAATGAAAATCTGATCAACCAGACACTAAGATTCCATATCAACAGTAAAAGATCTGCAATTAATGCATCTACAGTCATTCATCAAAGGATCATGTAGGCTGGACATTGGATACTGGCTGCATCCTAAATAAACCACTTAGTCTGGTAAAAAGACCATCAGTTATTTAACATCCTCAATCAACCCACTACCCATCTGATACTGAAATCCCAAAGGATCCACTCTCCTATTAAAGGACCACCCTCATTTGGACCCTTTGATGTAACACGTGACCAATGAGCCATCAACTGAGAACAGTCACGCCTCAGTGCTCACACGGTTTACGTGACCACTTAGGGCCCACATGGACAGAAGAAATTCAAAAGAAGGCAGAAAGAAGCTGAGAGACAAGATGGGAACCTCCCACATCGGGTTGGGGATGTTGTCAGTGGCTGGGACTGATACCAATACCAGAGAGGGAAGTGTGGGGAAACTGAAGAAGAATTTGTTTGAATGGGATGTTAAATAATTCAGGCTGCTGCCCTTACCTAATTTCCCCAGGCTCATTTCTATACTAACTGTACCGTAAATCTTCGGATATAGGACGGCCCTCGTGGATAGGACGTACTCTGAATTAGACTAAATCCTATTTATTTTGGTGATTTTATATGAGTATTGTTCTATAGTGTAAAATTACTTTATCTGCATCATATAGCATCCTATAGGATGCAGATGATGTAATCCTGGTGTATAAGCCACGTCTTATACGCGAGGATTCACGTTAGTAGAGTAGGTAAAGTTAAGTTCTTGAGCAAGATGATACCTTTTCTTCAGAATAAAAGACAAAATTCATAATTATCCCACATGCAAGAAAGAAAGAGATAAAATGATCCAAAGAGCGTCTCCCAAAATTACTTTGACTGCATGACCTCAGACAAAAACCCATTGACTCGAAATGCCTGCCTTTAAATTGCTAATTGTTTTAGCATGGCATGCACCATTTTAAAAGCACTCTGTCATAGTTATGATCTAACCTGGACTGTTCTGTTGGGCAGTACTCCTTATTTTTTTTGGGGGTGGGGGGGGGGATTGCCTAACTTTAAATTGGATACCAAAAAGTCTGTTTGCCGAAGCAATTAGTTTGCTACATGAAAGAAAAAAGCCAATGAAAAACCAAGACAAAGCAAAACATAGTTCTCATAGAAGCTGCTGCTGGGCCCACCTTGCCCTCACTGGTATTAAAATATGGATACCCCTGTGTTCCTATTGGGTCCTAATTATGAAGATAAACTCCCAGTGCTATGGTGTACTGACTGCGGGACACTGCACTTTAGAAGGCCTTTGTGTCTTTGTAGGATCCATACTTCATATTATGAAGGCTTGACGAGTTTTCATAAGATTTTTTATGGAGGGTGTTAGTTTTGATAGGCTACTCACTGCGGTTCCGGTGGAAATTTGATTAAGGATTTAGAAGAATAAGGCTGATAATGAACCAAAGTTCTGAAAATTAAACCTATTTCTATTTGGGTAAATATGCTAGAGAAGTTCTGTATGATACAAAAAGCTTTGCCATCGGATGGCAGAAGACACCACATTTAAAAATGAGAGTTTATCGGAAATTTGATCCTTAGCTGTGTGAAAATTCCTCCCCTGACACCTTCTCGACTTTCCACACATTCCATGTCCCAATCACGATTCTACCCCCGGGGTACTGATTCTAATCCAAGTGGAATTTAGTTTCAAGTGACAAGACTTTTAATTAACAAGAAAAATGTGGCGGGGACCACAAAAAGGAGTTGCCAAGGATGATGTCACAGCGGCTGCATGACGTCACTAGTGACGTCATAGGCAAACTGAAAACATAATGGAGTTGCACGGTTGCTACACTCCCGGCCGCTGACGCGGCTTGCGACTCCAAAAAATAATTAGTTTGAATTCTTATTTGTGCCTCACTTTAGGGACATTCGAAGTAAATCAAGGATAATAAAGAGAAATAAAATTATGTATCCCACATTCTACCTCTCTTCTTTATTCTTAAGAGGGTATTACTATTTGTTTATGTGAAACGCATCGGATTTACCTGAAAAGGACGCCGACTGAATGAATCCTGCTCATGTTATATCAGACAAATGGTTACTGCAGGTACAATATGGTTTATAAGCAAATTCTATTGTAGGGTATTAGTGATCTGAAGTATTGAAACGGCACTAATGGAAGTCCCATTGTTGAATATGTGGTCTGAATGTTTCAATGCAGTTGCCCATGGTAGCTAGCATTAACTATAGTGAAGTATCTTATATATCCTCTATTCCATGGTTAATACAATGGAATACAACAGACACATGGCCTAACCTCGGAGCTCCCTGTGCCGACCCCCCCCCCTTCCAGTGGAACAACGTAGTTCAGCATTATATGGCATCTAACAACATTCAAAATGTTAGTTAACACTAATGCTAAAATTCTTTTGCAAGGTAGTCAAATGTATTGTCACAATTATCTAAACGGGTACTAAACCTTCCTACAAATTAACAAAATTGTGATTCTCCAAAACCATTTTAATGATCATAAAATATGTTGGGTAATAGTAATACAAGCTTGGCTTGAATAAGATCTGTTCATTCGTCCTGCAATGTGAGTTACAATCATTGCAGTCATAGTTGTGTTCTGCCGTATCTTGTATTTGTGTGTTGGTGTTGAAGACTCCATGGGGCTAGGCTCAGTGCAGTGCCGTTTCTAGATAATCCTTGAGTGTCTGTCAAAGACATTCAAGAAGATTTGGATTGCCAGGTAATTGAGGTGTCTTTAAGGGAACTGATCTTTTGTCTCACGATGCTGCTAATGACTTTGCACCCTGGAGGAGTGGATTACCTGCAGATGACTGAGACAGTTTATATCCCCTTTAAGTAATTCTTGCCAGCATCTCCCAGTGGTGTTATTGGTCTGTGAACCACTGGGAGGTGTGAGAGATTATGATATGTTTAAAGATCACAATGTGTTTAGAACACATTTAGAACTATCGGTGGTATTTGTTTTTACTTTGAAAAGTGAACGGCGACGAAGAGAACAAAAAGAAAACCATAGTTTTACGTCAAAAAAGGACAGAAAGAACTGCATAGAGCGCATTGTTTGCTTACTGTATAATACAGGGTTCTGCTCTGTTGGGCACTATAAACAATTGTCCTCTTGTATGTTTCAATTCAATGTCCCCTCTGGTAATACATCATGATGAAGTATGGGGTTAATAAGGTGACCGGTTCCTGCTATGCATGCACTGTCCAACTCACCCGGCCAACTCTCCCTTTCCAGCTGCTCTTTTTGATTTTGATGATCTATTTGACTAGGTAAATTGAGTTGCTAAAGCCCTAAACAGCAGCTTTAGAGCTACATTTCACTTCAGTTGATGTCTATAGCAAAGCATTGGCCCTTGAATGCTCTTCCAAATAGTTCCATTCTTTTTGAGGAAAAACAATTATCAATATGAAGTGGGGCCTTTCCACACAGAGAAAATTTCATTGACTCAAAGAAGATGCACAATAATTACCAAGTATCCAGCTTAGACAGTTTGATTTGTGCATCTAGACGGCAATGTACATACAGGTTGACTCATGAGGCATCAACTGAGAAGGGCCATTCTTTTCTTTTTTTTTTTTTTTTTTTGGGGGGGGGTAAATAAGTGCTAATTTACCAGAGTTTTGAAATACACCCAGTAATTACAGTGATCATATCAAGACCAAGCAAGAGAAAGAAAATATATAAGAAAGATACCTACCACAAAGGGGTTGCATGGGCTACATGTCTTAAGACTATTCATATTTGAGGCCATATGCCTGGACCCCTTTGCTTGTTCTCCATTTTCTTTCTCTCTGCTTGGTCTTGATGTGATCACTGTAAGATATCTTATACATTTGACTTCCAGGCGGTCATCGGTCCAACAGCAGGGCAATGACTGATGAATGCAATGCCACCCAGCAAATTGTCGTTATCTGTCGCCATGATTGGTCATCAATGGTGACTCCTTTCTGAGTGATAACTCACTGCGTCATCTTTCGCCACTGTGTGTCAGTCTCACATGGCATGACAATTTATCACAACAGTCACCAACATGATCTCACTCACTGCGTGAGTATGTGCCACCCCTTGTCATCCCTCACAAAGCATGGTGACTTATCACCACCATCGCCAACATGGATCTAACTCACTGCGTGAGTATGTGCCACTGCCTGTCAACTCTCACTCAGAATGGCGGCTTATCACAAGCATCGCCAACATGGATCTGACTCACTGTGTGATTATGTACCACTCCCGTGCCACTGGCATCAACTCTCACACAAAATGGCGACTTATCACTACCATTGCCAACATTGGTCTCACTCAATGCGTGAACTTGTGTCACTCCATGTCAATGATCTCTAAGGATTGCATCATCTGTCACTCACTCTCACTCAGAATGGCAACTTATCACCACCATTGCCAGCCTTTGTCTCACTCAATGCGTGAATTTGTCACTCCAAGTCAATGCTCTCTGAGGATTGCATCATCCGTCACTCACTCTCACTCACAGTGGCAACTTATCACCACCATTGCCAAAGTTGTTGAGACAGCACCACTGTTCAACATGTAGCCTATCTAGGAAGTGTGGGCATGAAGTATAAGTCCCATACGTATCAAATGTGCTTTGTTTCACACTGATTTCCATGTAATACTTCAGAGTTGAATCAAACAAGATTATATAGAGAGAATATCAATTGAATTTAGATAGAGGTATCTCTAAAATGAAAGCAACTATCCATAAACACCTTTTCTCTGGTTACAGGAAAAATACATAGGGAAATATCAACATGAACACCTTGTCTGTGGTTAGAGGGAAGATACATATGGCAATACCTTCTCTGGCAAAACATACTTTGATCTGGCAGATGTGAGGCTGCATGATTACCAATGTCGATGATCATGAGCTTTTCATCTAACAAGGTGAGTGATCAACCGTCTTGCCATCCCTGGTGAGTGTGAGTCATCACGATCCTCGCCAACCGTGGTGAACATGCTCTATGGCATGGTGTGCGTTTCATCTAGAGAGGTGAGTGATCACTCGTGTCGCCATCCCTGGTGAGTGTGGGTGATCAAGATCCTCACCATCTGTGGTGAACCTGTGCTATCACGAGGTACGCGTTTTATCCAGCGAGGTGACTGATCACAATCCTTGCCATCCGTGGTGAATGTGCATTATGACGTGGTGTGCGTCTCATATAGCGAAGTGAGTGATCACTCATGTCGCCATCCCTGGTGAGGATGAGTGATCACTCATGTCGCCATCCCTGGTGAGGATGAGTGATCACGATCCTCGCCATCCCTGGTGAACATGTGCTATGACGAGGTGCGTGTTTCGTCTAGCGAGGTGAGTGATCACCCGCGTCGCCATCCCTGGTGAGTCTGAGTGATCACCATCCTCGCCATCTGAGGTGAGGCCATGTGATCACCACCATTGCTATTCCTGGTGATCTTGTGCTATAGCGACGTCGTGTTCCATCTAGCGACATGTGTGAGCCACTTCACACAGGTTGACGAGGAGTCACGACAATTTGCTGGGCATGTATTTGTTTAGATACATCTTGTGCTCTCTCAAACATACTGCTATAATCTGTGACAAAACGTGGGAAAACCTAACATTACAGGGATTTAGTGTTGTTTATTGCCACCAGGGGGCACAACCAGTGCTGAACATGGTATAACCTATCACATTGTCATGAAACTTTCTCCCACTTCCCCTTGGCAGATTTTGATGATCGATATATCAAAATGATCCTTGAGACCTTTCCATTTCAATGACCCCAAGTATGATTTTATTGGTTCATTTGATATACCATGGTCAACTGCTTACTCAAACCAGATAGATATACCTGAAGTAAGAAAATCCCAAAATTTGTCAACCTGCACAGATAATATCCATATTGGGCATGATGACATGCTTATCTGTGTTGTAAATGAGGCCATGCATGGCACAGTATTTAGGGTCTGTGATTGTCCAAATATGTGGGAAGACCAATAGAAGGTATTCTGATAGGTTACAATAAATATGCCTTATTGTTCTTTCTAGCTGGGCAACCTAGAGGCTCTAAATAGCTTTAAATCCCTGTAATGTTAGGTTTTCCAGGTTTTGTCACAATTATTCTATTTGCTGCTTTATTCAAAGATCCAACACGCATTAAGAATTAGGAAACCTTTAGATATTATTAACACACCCAGGACCTTTAGCGGATAAGGACCAAAGCACTGTATTAAGTTTGTTTAATCAATTACTAAACTCCATGGAATTCTGCTAGGGACAGACTGAGGGAAGCAGGTTTGAGCTGCTTCTGAGTTCCTCATGCTATGACTAATAATTAAAAGTGGGTACCCCGCAATGCATGCTCTTGGCTCCCAATTATGAAGATAAAACTCCCAATACCATGATGTGATTAGGAGAACTAACTGCAGGGTTGGGTCGGTAGGCTCAGGCTCAGAGGCTGGGACCAGGGAACTTTCACTTGGTCGGTAATTTCTATTATGAAGGTGTAATGAGTTTTTGTCAGTGCCTGAGGGGGTAGAAACATGCTCCTGATGGCAGAGTGGGAGCATGATTGCATCCTCCGGGGTTCCAGGTTCATGTTACTTCCTGATAATAAAGGATGAAGTTTAAGGAGTGGTAGTATCATCAAAGGTGGTACATGGGGTGTGGGTAGGCAGAAGGGGGTAGAGCTAATTAATCTTGAGATGCTGTTTTTTTTCTATCCTTTTTTTTCAGATCTGTATGATAATTTTATAAGGAGCAAAGGTCAGAGTGTAGAAATACCGTTTATAAAGAAGGTTTGACTCTATGTTATATGGAAGATAAAAGTCTGGTTGCTACTGAAATTAGAACCCGAATATGTGTCTTGCAATATCTACTACAGTGTAGGTTGATGTAATCGCATTATTCCTCTAAACAACTACTGCAGACAAAATAGTAATGGACATAACATGTTTAGTTTCGATAACCCTAAATTGTCTTCCTCTCTGCTACTTCAACACGGTGACTTCAAGAGAGGAGCCTATCCATTCAAAGCCTACTGACACATGCCTGAATAGATTAACCCGAGTAGAGTGGTGCTCTGAGCCATGACTAGGATGGGTAGACAATGATAGTAAAGAATGGTGCCTATCCTATATGAAATTCATTCTTGTTTAAGCAAACAGTCTCTTCCATTGACAACACTGTAAGAAATCTACCAGGAAATTTCTTTGAAAATAACAACAGGTGTCTGGCAACTTTGAGATGAAGATTCTGTCGCCCTTTTCGACATTTTTACAGTGTATATATCATAAGTGGAGGCTTTGGAACATTCTCATGAAATGTTACCCAGACAGTGTCTAAGGTATAGGCTGTTGACAGTCCTAAATTGTAAACATGAGATTTAAAATTGTAAACATGAGATTTTAGGGGTCATTTTTAACCCCAGTGAGTGTGTTTACCTGTAATTCTGTTTACATTGACTCCAAACCTGAGACTGAGACATCACACTGATCAAGTAGGGGTTGGTGACCATGTTCTGCTGTATTTAAACAATAACACAGTACGATGTAAATAACAACACAGCAGTCTAACAACCTGTCCTGTAAAATCAAACCCGTCTGATTTCGAATTGCAGAGACTACTCAATGTGAAAGTCTGCAATATTTACATAACATCAGCTTGATTTAGTAAACAAAAACAGCTTTTTGAAAGCACAAGCATGCCTGAGATCACACACAATCACATCCAAGGATAAACAAATAGCTCCCTAAACTTACAATTTCTAACTTGCAATGATAACAAATACCACTCTTTAGTCTGTGTTTTTATCCCATTATGTGAAAATAGCTGTGATTCTCTGTAAAAATCATATAGTGGAGCCTCACCAATTGTCGCTTTGTAATCTAGTGAGTACGATCCATTGATTTGACACTTAATGTCGAATCCCACATGGAGATTTGGGCTCCAATATTTCTGCTTTTCTTGTCTGTTGTGTTCTGTGGCCCTTGCTGAGGCCATAATACACAAGGATTGTTCAACCCATTGCAAATCCCCCAGTGGGTTATGGTTTATATAGTTTGCAGTATTTCTTGCTTTTCTGGCCTCAGCAAGGGTCATACAACACAACAGACAAACACATAGATATATTGGAGCATCATATTTTCATAAGGGATTCGACTGAACAGATTTAGTACTATTTACAGAATCTAGGTAACAAAACTGAGTGAAATATGATGGCCTTTTGCTTGTAATTTTCAGAAACTTTGAGCAGGTATTTGGGACATATTCTAACAACAATGGACCCAAAATGATAGGCACAGATGTCTTTTACAACACAAACATATCATCGTACCTATCTCTGACCGTACCTGTGAAGGTCAATTGATCGGGACTGGGACCTTTGCTGATTTAGGGATATCTGACTGACACCAGTAGCAGTTGCTCAAGACAATACAGATGGACACATTAACCAAAATCCATTTGAATTGGAATTAGAAGGTCTCGGGGATCATTTTGGTATGTTGCTTATCAAAATCGGACAAGGAGAAGTGGACTAAAATCCCCTGATAATGTATGAGGATGCAGCATGTAAATATTGCACTTATGGGCCACCTACTGGCCAAAAATGACACTAATCCCGTAGTGTTACGTTTTCCCAAGTTGTGTCACTTATGATGATTGTATTTTTAACAGTTGTCTGTCCTTTATCCTCACACATACTATCTCTTAAATTTCAAATGTATAGCGCCTTTCAAAATCTTTCAAAGTCGAACAACTGAATATACCCGTACATTTCTGCACCTTTACAGATGCAAGTTGGTCCATTACTAAAGACTACTATCCCCAGCCACCCATGTCAACTAATTCGGACTAAGCCCAGTGCAGTTAACTGTTTCTAATTGCTGCAAAATAATCCTCAGGTGCCTGTCACAGACAATAGGAGGAATTTGAATGTCGAGTAATTGAGCCGTCTAAATGGGAATGATATTAGGTTTCCTGTTGCTGCTAATTACTCTGAATCCTGAGGGAGAGGAACTTTATGAAAGACATCTTGTGACATCTCCTCTAAAGGTAACTTCTCACTCTAGATGATGGATGATAGACATTCATCAGTCCCACATCTGGCAATATCAATAAGAACACGGTTGCGTTCTATGGGTGTCTGTTACGATCTTTTTCTTCTTTTTTTCCAAATCGTAGTGACATTTACTGTAGCATTTTGTGCAGTATCCTCCTGGTGTCCACATGGAAAAAAAATTAGGGTCGGTTCAGACAAAGACTTAATGCACTCTGTGGGCACCCTACACTGCGTGATCATTACTTGGACTACTTTTGTAATCTACTGCTTCTTTCATCTCACCTTGGCAGCATAGAATATTGCACCCTACTTCGTATAGATATATTCGCATATTCCGGCTGGAGGTGGACAAGTTTCAACATCAGATATAGGAGTCAGGACTAGAACTTGTTTCCTGTGTCCAGTCCTACACTTTGTTGGTCAAGGTAACAAGGTCCCGGATATTGCAGAGTTCAGTGCCCGGATGTGGTTGTCATGGAGACAAGTACTTCGTATAGATATATTCGCATATTCCGGCTGGAGGTGGACAAGTTTCAACATCAGATATAGGAGTCAGGACTAGAACTTGTTTCCTGTGTCCAGTCCTACACTTTGTTGGTCAAGGTAACAAGGTCCCGGATATTGCAGAGTTCAGTGCCCGGATGTGGTTGTCATGGAGACAAGTACTTCGTATAGATATATTCGCATATTCCGGCTGGAGGTGGACAAGTTTCAACATCAGATATAGGAGTCAGGACTAGAACTTGTTTCCTGTGTCCAGTCCTACACTTTGTTGGTCAAGGTAACAAGGTCCCGGATATTGCAGAGTTCAGTGCCCGGATGTGGTTGTCATGGAGACAAGTAGAGTAGACCACAGGGGGGCTTTGCTGCTACCAGCGAAATTCCTAAATAACCACGTCCAATACTTTAAATCAAGACCTCAGCCCTAGTAGAGTTGGAGAAGCCCTACTAAAAGATGGCTAGTTACAAGGCCACATACATGTGATTTGTTGTTGCATATAACATAAAGTACAGGGTAAGCATTCACCATAATATATGCATTACTTTTCCAAATTTCAGTCTGCTTTTTTGAACTCACCGATGGGATTTTATCAAAGATCAATAATAAAAACAAACCAACAAATTAATAGGTAAAAAGAAAAGAGACGAACATATATGAATAAAAGGTATATGATTCCACTAATACATCATTGTGATCTACTGATTCACGAGTGGAGATTACTTGTGTATAGTACAATGACTGTAGTCACTTCTTGTTTTACCTGAAATTAGAAACCGTGTACTTAAGTGCTCAGAGTGATGGGTAAAGATTAGTGCTCTCTAGAAGAATTCTCCAATTTTGAAAAGAATTGCTGATAGATTGGCAAAGGAAATCGTTTATAAAAGAAGAGGTATATCTAAAGTGTCATCTTTGGCGTAACATGTCCCCATATAAATCATTATGCATCATTAAATTTCCACGAAGTTGAAGGACCTTTGCATAGAAGGATGAACAGAGATGAAAATAATGCCCTTTGCTATAAACCTAGTATTGTGCCTCTAAATTGATAAATGATGTCGTAGAGCAAATACCAACAAAATGACACAATAAAATCTAATCAAATTCCATAGCTTCGATAAGAGAAGTTAGAACAGTTAGAGCCTAGTCCAGGGTGCCTATAGTAGCACATCAGGGGACTTTAAACCATTCCCATTTTCACCCTGCACCCCTGGGATTTATTGAGGGAATACCACTACTGCATGCTCCTCTTGGTGATTATGAAGATGCAATTCTCAATAATATGATATAATAAGAGAAGTTAACTGCAGGATCGTGCAAGGTCTGTAATATATACTGCGAAGGCCTGTTAGGCTTTTGTTATTGTCAGAGGGGGTATAGAAACATGCTGCTGATGGAAGAATAGGAGCACAGGAACACCCTCCTCAGGGTGCTCTGGATCCATTTTATGTCCTGAAAAAGTGTGAAATTGGGTTGGGAATAATACCCGTGGTGGGTATAGTAGGAAGGTTTTTTTGAAATTCAAATAAATGTCCCCTACTTTTCAACTTTAGATAAGAAAATAAGACACAGAAGGCTTGCATTTTAGAAATGCAGATAAGCAGAGTCATGCCATCCACAATAAATCAGGTTATCCATAATAGCAGACTGAATAGCTACACTCATTGCAGTTATACCCACCAATCTATGTATGTATCAGTTGTGTTGCAAATATAGCTCTGGTTATTCAGTATCATACGACAACTGATGATTAAGGTAAGATGTCATAACATCTCCCGAGTAATCGATTATGATGATTTCTTGGTATCCATAAGGAACCAGATGGCCTGGGGGATGGAGTTTGATCAGAAACTTTACCCACTATCATATTTAAGATCCTCCCTGATGACTTCTCCACTTTCCCAGCATCATCATGTCTCCGATCTCACTTCTACCTCCAGGCCATTCATTTCGCCCAGGGTAGCCATTTTATTTGCACTGATTGCAAATTTTGATTAGAATAAGACAAATAAATTCAAGTGGAATGATTTGATGAAATGTTTGATTGATTCGAATCTGTAATTTTAAAAAGGAGTGTGAAAGGTTCACACTTATACAACCTTCCAATGCTAATAGAAATTTTCTAATTTGTATCATTTCAATTGTATTTAAATTTAGATACATATTGCCCCCGCTAATGTCAGGTCATGAGAATGTTTAATCAGTGGGACAATAGACCTTAGGTAATACTAGTTTTACCTAATTCTCTCAGGAGCCAAAACATTTCATATCACTACCATGTTGTCAAACTGCTGTGCAGATGTCGCAAGTGGTCCTCGGGGGTCTTCCCTTTGTTCCGTTGGTTGCAATGGTCTCCAGCAAATTGTCGTGAGTCCTCGTCAACCTGTGTGAAGTGGCTCACACATGTCGCTAGATGGAACACAATGTCGTTATAGCACAAGATCACCAGGAATAGCAATTGCTACGCCGCATAAGTCTAACACACAGTGGCGAAAGATGACAGAATGAGTTATCACACAAAAAGGAGTCACCATTGATGACCAATAATGGTGACAGATGACGACAATTTGCTGGGTCTATTCCTTAGGCCTATACACCCACCCTAACTGGTATCCAAAAAACCTGTCTAACACGTCCTGCTCTGATTAAATTGATTAATTCTTCTCTGTTCTCCATTCCCCTTTATTTTCTTCTGTAAAATATTATCCATGAGATACTATTGGAAGCAATCTTCTCAACATCTTTAAAACAAATCTCCGCCTCATTTTATTTCCTTAGGTTCACCAGAGCCGAAACAATTAACAGTTTGGCCATGAGAGAAATCTCAAAAAGTTTTATGTGAAAAGGCATAAGATCATAGGCACTTTGATTAAAAGGCGTTTTTCCCCAGAAGCTTTTAAGTTTCAAAGCAAAAATCATCGAAGGATGATTACAGAAATGATTGGTAATACGTTTTAAACAAATTGTCCTACATCTTCTGTCCTATCATTGGGAAGTTTTATAAAGATGATTAAATAACAATTGATGAGCACTGCCATGATTCTGATAACATCAACCTCTAACATAATTGTTGATAAATATCTTTGCAGCCATGATTCGGATGGGCAACTTGAATCCCTACTATAATCATTGATATATATATATATATATATATATATATATATATATATATATATATATATATATATATATATATACATTCAGTAAATATGATACAAAAGGTCTGTTTACGAGTATACTTGATCAATACTCAGTGATTTAAATTGCTTTATATTACGTGCAAAGAAAACAAAGAAAAGAAATATTAGCACTAAAAAACGTGAATTCTAGATCCTCGGTGCCCCTTTAAGGAAATTTCAGCTTACATTCTTAAGGCCCACTGCGACATGCCTAAATAGATTAACACAAGTAGATTAGTCCCTTGGGGCGTAACTAGGGAGGATAGGCAGGACTACTAAAGGAGGAAGGGGAGTTCCTAGAGTCAGTTAACTCCCCACTTGGTTCTCCTTCCTGATCTATAAGAGTGTCTGTTATACCACAGTATGAGACCCTGTCTGTATGAGGAACACAAGGTCTGTTACTTCTCTATGGCTGCAACAATCCCATGGGTATCTATTCCACAGATATGCTTTCTAAGTGCACAAACCAAGATTGACCTGGTACTATATTCAAACAGATAGAGGATTCAAATTTGTCCAGTAGTACAACAATGTGTTACTTTGATAGATCTTGCTCCCCCGTTATTTTCACTACAGAACTTTCAGCAATCCTCTTGTTGCTGAACACATTGAAACTGAATTTGTCAGACATAAAAGACTGAAAGTAAGTTTTTGAACAGTCTAGGCTTGCTGAGCAAAGTATAACCTATAGGCACTCTAAGATTTGTCATAAGCTTAGTTTTTATCATATGCATCCATTCCTTGCTGATCCAAGCAGTTTTACAGTTCTGGGGAGAATCTTTAATGATCCCCATTAATGCCATCTTCATTATGGTCATTATTACTGATGGTGGCGGCAAGATGTCAATTTAAGAAATTAGGTATTAATTCTCGATACCTGTTCATACACTTTGGAACTCTTTTCTCTAGTCCCGTGTGCACATTTCAAACTTTAGCATCATATATACTATTTTCAGGTATTCATCAGCATGTGTGACATTTTAATCTTATCTATCATGTATGGAAACTCTGTACCAGAATCTAGGCATCTTCCTATTGTCATTTGAAATTGAAAAAAAAAAAACATCACCAACTCCCATACCATTCAACTGCGCTAGTCACATTTACCTGTTTTCAAATTGGCTTAACATGATGCCCAGTCTGTCCCGGACAATTACCAAGTAATTGAGCTGTCAAAAAGATGTTTGATACTAAGTCCCATGTTGCTAATGATTCCACAGCATGGAGAAGGAGATTAGCTGCAGATGACAGTGACAGTATCTCTTGTAAGCAGGCTTAAGATTACACCCACCACCTTTGGCCAAGCTCATGATTCTCCTTGTAGGTGTTCATAAGGAGCACAGTGGTTGGTATTTGCTCATGTGCTTAGCATTTTGCATAGATTACACTTTTTTCTGTCGTTTGGTTTCATTGATTTAACCACTATATTTCTCTCTAAAAATGAAATAGGATAAAAGAAACAGTGACAGCAGGCCAGAAACTTGTACAGAAGCTCAGAAAACCTTGTAATGTGCCTGAAGCATGCTGTCAGTGCTTTTCTCAAGACCCTTGAATCACCTGAGGCGGCTGTCACCAGCAGACTTTAGGCCATTGACAATGGTGGGGAGGTTATGTGTTCTAACACTCACCGCCATGACACTCCCAGAGGCGTAGTGGACAAAGCGGCGTGACTTGGTCCAGGGACCAAGTGCACGGCAGTCTCATTTATGATGCGTTTCTTGGTTTCCGCGCAGGCAGCCAATGAGCGGACATCACATATGCATGGCCTGCGGCAGCGGCTTGGTAGATGTTTGTGGATATAAATGTACACTAAACAAAAAATAAAAGACTTTTGACATGAAAAGTAGAAACATTCAATTCCTGTTGCATAACGCACATAGACGTTGTGCGGCAACAATATCTTTTGTTGGGATGTAGGGCTTACAACATGAATACGACAACACAACAACTGGTCTTGTTAGTTACAACTTACAGCCTGTAACTCATTCCATCCCTCTGTGAAGGGACGGAATGGGGAATGTTTCTATGTAATTTCCATCTATTTTTGTGTAAATTCTGTCTACTTGTTTGTTGTCAGAACCGCTTTTAACCACAGCTCCCGTAGAGTAGGCTTCAGACCAAGTCACTCTGTCTTGGGAAGCTGGCTGTAGCGCCGAAGTAGACAATTCCTTCTAGTTTGTGTATAAAGCACTGTAAAGAATATAAACTGACAAACTAATGGCCAAACTGATGGCTGAGCTGACGGCCGACTGATGGCCGTCAGCCACTGTTGGGCGGAGTAGTCACAGATGCTTGGGGTACCAGGCTCTCTAGTTTTATTAGAGCTTGGAGTTTGTTATCCTGGTTCCTAATTCAGCCCAAATCTTTCAAATTCCATATTATACTGCACAATGGCAGCTGACAGGTGGCTGACGGCCGCCTGCCATCACTGTGTGTCATGTCATGACCTAATGACCTAATTGGTCACACGCTTCAAGGGCTGTGAGGGCACACTGACACCCTGCTTTAGGCCAGTGACGGCAGAAAGCCTAGTTCTGAGTCAATTAGGTCATGAGGTTATGACGTCACACACAGTGGTGGTGACCACCAGTCGGCCGCTGGTGCATCATGATAATGAAATTTAAAAGATGTTGGATGAATTGTGAAACAAATTATAAAATACTCCAAGCTCCAATAGAACTAGAAAGCCATGGCACGAGAATGTTCTGGCTCGGGGGGAAGAGTGTAAAGACTAGTACATATATAGTATGTCAGAGGGCGCATGTGGTGTGGAACAGTTACCTGTGTCACCCGTAAGGTGTAAAGGCTAAGACAGAAATCTGAGCAACCAGCTGCATGGCACAAAGTCCTGTGCCAGAGGAAATGTACAGTGTTACGTAACAGCCTGCGTCCTCTGACTATACTACTACCGTACATAGAGTCCTACACTCGCCTAGCCTTGGTGCTCCTCATGAGCCATGGACCCTGAGGATATTGTCCCTACGGTTGTGAGTGACTGACAACTCAAATCTTTTTTTCGGTATAAAAACAGTAGCAGTCGTCACCCACCCAAACCTTGCATTTTGCTATCCCCCTTAAATTATCTGTACATTACATTGACGAGAATGTTAATTCTGAGAACTTTGTTTTTCAATTTTTTTACATTGTCTCTCAGACTGACGTGACACACCCTAGGAGGTGGCAGGGTTATTTGTCAATTTGAACTCAACTTGGATGACTTCTGTCCTCTTCCCATTCAATGTGAAATCACACGGTATTTGACTGAAGGACCTGACCAATAACTTAACAAAAACTTAAAAAAAGGAGAGAGTTTTGTTGAAAACTTACCAAATGGTGGCCTGTGGCTTTCCAGCCGAAACACTTTGATTGTAGAAAGTAAGATTAATGATCTTCCTTTTTCCTGTTCTAAAATGTTGTTTAAGATAGGATATCTAACATTACCATATTAGTGAGACAGACAACTTAATGAAGAGGATACTTATCAAAACTCCTGAAGGTTCGCTGAAGAGTGTCTCACTACCCAAAAGAAAAACGGACTCAGTCATTTTGTTTCAATTTGGACAACTCTAATGTTGGTGTAATTTGAAATAAGGACCCACGGTAAGGATGCTATTCAGAGGGAGACTTATAGAATATATGTCTCCCACTCGTTGACTTTAGGCACTTGATACAATTAGAGGAGCAGCACAGGGGGCCCTCTGGGGTCATTTAATTTGTAAGATTACTGATAGCTATAAGTTGTTTTTTTTATGTTGTCCAATGTCTCTGGGTATGGAAAA
Source organism: Acholoe squamosa (assembly GCA_949317995.1). NCBI lineage: Eukaryota > Metazoa > Annelida > Polychaeta > Phyllodocida > Polynoidae > Acholoe > Acholoe squamosa. The sequence goes on from OX439049.1 coordinate 42,186,245, forward strand.
GTGATGTTTGACCAATGAAAGCTTGTGCAGTCACTGAGAAATCTGCAATTCTTTACAACCATCTTTTGAAATTTTAGCCTTGTTTTTTGAGAGCTAAAATACACATTAGTCTACCTGTTCTGGCGCTAATATTCATCTTACAACAAGTCCAATGGTACCTACCCCCCCTAAATTGGACCCAACGATCACATTGCAGCTAACCATTTGTTGCTAGGACAATCAGTTACCTTGCAACAGCTGATTTTATCTAGCAACGGACCCTTTCCGAGACAAAGAAAGACCTTTCCTAGGAATGACTTACAGAATGGAGATCATGGCTATTGCTTCTCATTTTGGTATTGAGAAGGTCCATGCCATTGTAGAAAATGCAATATTGTACCAAAACACAGTGTGCTAATCAGAGAATGTAGAAAAAAAATGATATGCAAGTATAATGAAAACATGCAACTTCAGCATTATCTTCTATTGGAAAAATATTATTTACTGGATAATTGTAGTGTGTCTTATATCCTCAAAAACATCTGAGGCTTTCACTTTACTCCTAGAGTAGCTGATTGCCTAGCAACAACAAATTTACTCATTGTCCTTGTGCGTCTCATAAGCGTATATAAAATTCTATTGTTTGACGTAATGAATATCAAGTAACAGATGATGTGATGGTTTATATAGTTAAAATTGGAACTAATTGTAACATTGAGATTTTTGCTGCAAGCTGGACTTCAATTATTCACATTGTAATTTTGTGAGAAGTTCAAATAAACACTTTTTCAAACCTAAGAAAATTGAGAAGTATATTCATAAAAAGACATTTGGATTTGATGAGAATTAAGCATCCATGGACTCAATGTATTAGAAAACATTTATACCTCAAAATAACCCCCAAAATAGGAAATAATTATATTTAACAATTGTGCAGTTGGTTATTCTTTAGAAAGTACTAGCTTTTGCATAGCAAGTAGCCTACCAACTGACACACAGATGCACCAGATATGAAAAGATATCCGTCAGGTATTCTAGTGATGACAGTTTTTTTTTTTACTAAAGATATCTATTGCTGGGCAAGAGACATCATGAGTGTATTGTTTGTAAACCAACCACATTCCAAGGACCATGTGATAGCCAAGTTTATGTACATGTGTATATGTAGATCCAATGAGATAAGATTAAAATATTTGTAAGCTATATTTGCTCGAAATATATGTTCCTATCATAAAATGTCCCTATAGAAAAAAAAAGAAATCACCCAGCAACTCATCTCCTTTTTCTATTTTGGAAAATAATATAGACCATACCTAGTGGCCAACAAATATTCAGATTACTACTATTCTATAGTATGGTACTTTGAGTAATATACTTTGAGCTGCAGCCAGAGCCTGAAATGACCTATAAGCCACACCTTATACAGGGGCTTCATACAGGTTCTGCAGACTTAAATACAAAATCGACTGTCACTACTTTGGCTCAAGTCGCTATCAAGAGCTATATTAACCATAGATCCAATCAACCACAAGGCATATACCTGTCTATACAAAGTCATATCAAATATACAGACTAATTCAAATTACCTACTGATAATGATCAAAGCTCTCCCACCAAAATAATAAGGCTAAAATCAAATATTGCCCCTATGTGATGTTACATGCCATCATACATAACACATAATCACCATCTTGAACTCTCTCATTCTAAAGCATACAAAGAATATCTTGGGTAAGTAATCTGAGGCTTGGTAAATACCTTATAGCCACCAGATTACAAATCAGTCATTTTTGTATACATTTCAAAACATTGGTTCTATTCCTGAGGTCACCCTTACATCATGTATCAATATATATTTGCCCGGGACCTCAATCTGCTGTATTTTAGGGACTTTTAACAATGATAGAGCTGGCTGGAAAGAGTTAAGAACATATCTATGGCCTAAAATAAAGTCCTAGCTAATGTCTTGTAACATGACCTTCTAGCAAGGAGAATGGCCACAGGTAGGGTATTTTGGTTAGTTTGCTAGGCACTTTCTGTTTGTTGGATCATATGGCTAGTACTTGTGGCCTTATAGCTGAGTCCTACCAGTAAGGCTCTGGAAAGGTCCACTTCTGCCAACAGAAGTGATCTTATAAAGCAGCTAATTCACCATTGACAGAATGATGATAGCAATTGCAAGATCCATGCAATCACAGTTATCTGATGCTGCTAGATTAAGCTAGAGTTTCCCTAGTAGAACTTCTAGAGAAGGTTTGTGACAGAATAATCATCACACATTATATTTAATTCTGATCAAAATCTATATAATATTATAAATAACATAATTTAGAGTAATGCTGCTTAAGGGCCGGCAAATATTATGTAACACAATTTTGGCCACTTTTTGACCCCCCTCTCCCCCTTGTAACAATATGCGGCTTCTAATCAATATTCCTAAATTTATTTGATCCTTCTCAATCTAACAAGAATTATAGGAAGATCTCTAAAATCACATTAAAATGCTTGTAAATTGTCAAATTTAGCCATGTGATGTATTCCTCATTTTTATCATGTAACACTTGGGCAGAGTCCCTCCCTCTGTAACAAAGTGTAATAAACTTCATGACCCCCTCCCCTCCCCTACTGTGTTACATAATATTTGAATGGCCCCTTAGCAATTATTTAATTGCAAAGATATAAACAGGTCTAGCAATAAGGTTTGGCAGCACAACTTCAGATTTATTTTCTTTATAAATAGATGTATTCTCATTTCATCATTTTTAGGATATAAGACACACTACAATTGTCCAGTAAAGAATATTTTGCCAATAGAGGATAATGCTGAAGTTGCATGTTTTCATCATACTTGCTATAGGTCTATCTTTTTTTCTTCTATATTTTCTGATCAACACACTGTATTTTGGTATAATATTGCCTTTTGTACAATTGCATGGAGCTTCTGAATAGCAAAATGAGAAACAGTATCCATGATCTCCATTCTGTAAGTCATTCCTAGGAATGGTCTTTCTTTGTCTGGGAAAGGGTCCGTTGCTAGCTAAAATGAGCTGTTGCTAGGTAACCGCTTGTCCTAGCAACAAATGGTTGGCTCCAATGGGATCGTTGGGTCCAATTTAGGGGGGGGGGGTAGGTACCTTTGGAATTGTTGTAAGATGAATATTAGTGCCAGAACAGGGTGATCAATATGTATTTTAGCTCTTAAAAACGAGGCTAAAATTTCAAGAGATGGTTGAATAGAATTGCAGATTTCTCAGTGACTGCACGAGCTTTCATTGGTCAAACATCACTTTTCCATACCCAGAGACATTGGACAACATAAAAAAACAAGTTATAGCTATCAGTAATCTTACGAATTAAACTCCTAAAATATGGCTCTTTTGAAGGTCTTGCTGCTCTACTAAATGAACTCGGGTGTATAACGCCCTCGTTTATTGTATCTGAGCCTAAAGTCAACTCATGGATCAATGACCCTTATTTAACCTCTAACTAGAACTCTGCCAGCAAGGCATCTATTCACTGCTTCTGGTTTCACCCCCTCCCCCACTCGGTAATTAAAATTGGATAGCCCTTGACAGGAGCTCCTCTGGGCTACTAATCATGCAGATAAAACTCCCTCTGGTATGATGCAATTAGGAAAACTTACTGAAGGATATGGTGCTGGTATAGGCAAAGGACAGTGACCATGGTGCCTTTGCAGGTTCTCTGCTTTCTATTAAGAAGGCTTAATGAGTTTTGCCATGGCCTAAGGGGGATAAACATGTTTATTATGGTAGGGTTGGAGCATGATTGCATCTTCACAGGCTTTGGGTTCACGTTACTTTCTGATGATAAAAGGTGGAACTAATGATATTCATAAAGGTGTGCACATGTAGGAAAGAATAGAGCAACTGATATTTAAATGAATTTTGCCCTCTCTTCTTTTGAATTATATAGTCTTGCAGGTGGTGCAATGTCTAACTATTATACCTCGACAGCAATGGTTTGAAATTGAAAATGACTTATCATTTTGCACTTGGACTCTAACCCTTTTTTTCAAAGTCCCTTTTCTTCTGGGTCAGTGCAAGTTAAGAAATTTTTGGCATGTACTGGGAAAAGGGACCTTATTCCCCCTGAAATAAGGTCCCTTTTTGCAGATCGCATCACATTTAGTGGTAGGAATTACAGACTGTGCTGTAATTTCTTCTCAGGTTTTATCAAATTCATACGCACCAATTAAGTTCCTAAAAGGAACTTGCAGATTTTCAACAGTGCAATAGTTATGGGAAAATGGATACCACTTTGCAATGGAACACCAAAAGTAAATAACCATTGCAAAAGTGCTTCACAGCACCGTCACTGCGCTTCTTCCCTTGCTTCATTGGTGTTTTACTGTTAATTAAGGGGTTTCTCCAGGGGCTTCGGCAAATCAGGAGAGGAATAACTGTTTGACAAACAGTCTAGGTTTTTATGTATACAAGCTATTTCTGTTTATTCACCAACTTAACTAAACACCGAAACACACCAGGCTCTATGGCACCCCATTCCCCCCTCTCTGCCTCACTGCTTTGTCCATTGATCTATACATGAAACCCCTATGCAGTACCCTGTGATGATATCATGTTGTAACATTGTTCCAGGTTGATGTTAATATGCCTGCCTTTCCCATTCTTTCTCACACACAACCCAGGCAATATCTTTTATTGCCAGTCTTCACTTCTAATATCTCAATGCATTTCAATGAATTTTATCATTTTTCCATCCATATTCCCTACACAGGTTAACAACACCTTTCTATTTCTAACTTTCTATTCTGTAGCCATGTCTCTCTCCCCCCCTGCCAGCCCACAGATTCCTCATGTTTTGCATGCATCCTCTGCTGCTTCCCTCCCCATTGTGGTAGCCTCCATAGTGGCCAGACAGGGTTGGGGTCTGGAGGGTCTGGAGTATGCACTCAGCGCATACAGTCTGTCCCTCCTCTCCTCATCAAGGACATACTGCCAATGACAAGGCTGTGTATCCTGCATGATAAAAATATGATAAACATAGCATCCCCTTGAGCAGAAGATGGTGCTTTTACAGCAGTAGTATTGGATGAAATCAGGGATAGCAGAGAGAAAAAAACCATCATAGGGCAGGTATACAGGTTGGTTAGCACTTAAAATACTAAACTTGTGTTATTTCTATTGGATAAAAGGAGAAGCATAGAATGCGAGAGGATGTATGGGAAGTAGAATGCTATCCAACAGTAAGCAAGACTGACAGAATGGGAAAGGACCATGTTTCAGTAGCCATAACAATTTCAAAATGTCTAGGGCAAAGACCTAAAGAGATACAATTCAAGGTTAGCTACATGTGCTAAGAGTGGCTATACTGGTAAATCTAATGTTAGGTATGATGTCATATGAGTATCACATCAGGGCAAGGAAGAATGTTGGTTGGAGAGACTATGTATACATCAGTGAGATGTTGGTAAGACTAAGGGGAGAGGGAAGGGTTGAAGGGAGTGCAAACAGGAGGTTGATAACCTGTGGAGCATCTCTATATTATACATAGCAGACTGATATGCAGACCTCTCTTGTATCAGTTGTCAGCCACACACAACACTGGCCCTTTGCCTGTTGCCAGCAAGAAAAGCCCATCTTGGAACACATGACATTTCTGGCATACCCATTTGTATTTATAACACTTGTCAGGAGAGAATCACATAACCACTGATGGCATCAAAGTAACGAACTTTGACTTAATCTATGGCCAGAAGAGGGTAGCTGAGGGGTGGGGATATCAGGGGTGGTGTGGGGAGGGGATCAGAGGAGTAGGTAGTGTACCACCTTGGGCTGCATCCAAACCCAGCTGCACAGGTTTAAGTATTGATCCGGACACAGCACCACCACCAGGTACCAGTTATAGATGTTGATGAGTGATAATAGGAAAACATGCATGCACTTCACACAGAGCTAATTGAGAAGGAGCTATAGATGGGCGGTGATGGTAGGGATAACTGAATAGACATTGGATAGAAATGCTTAGCCATGTAGTGCCCAGTATTCCTTAGGGTCATTTGGATTTAGGTTAATGGGACCGATTTGTTCCTGACATGCTAAAGATCCATATTATGGAATATTGTGATCCTGAACAGCATTTACAGAATAGCATGCAAAGATCCTAGTCATTTCCCACTCATTTCAATCTACAAGCATATTATCTATCTTAAGAAACTGATTGTACATGAAGCCAAAAGAAATGGAAACAATGAGATGCAAGGGTAAATTCAATTTGATGGATACAAGCGGCAATAGTACCTACACTCTACCTCTAACTGCAATAACCAGCTAAGGGGAAGAGAAAATTCATATACCTCCTTTTTACATCAGTATAGCTTCTGATTTAGGGTAGCCTAAACCTAGATGTCCACATGTATCCACTTGTCACTTGAAGAGAATATCAATTCTGATAACTTTATTTGGTATTGCCTTTTAAGCTGACGTGGCGCACCCTAGGAGATGGCAGGGTTATTGGTCAACTTGACCTAAACTTTGGTGATTTGTCTCCTCTCCTAAAGGTCATTCAAGGTCAACTGACATGATATTTGACATAAGCACTGTCTCAACCGATTGCTTGACTAAACTTAGGGGAAATTGAGAGATACACTAAAAACTTACTAAATGGTGGCAGGTGGCTTTCCAAGGTTATTTGGCTTCTATGGTGGCCAGTGGCAGATCGAACATTGATATCATCAAAAGGGAGACATTTTGTTCTACACATGTACATACCTATATCAGCCTAGCCAATTTTATTATAGAAAATGAACACAAAGGTCTTTTCCTTGTCTGTTCTAAAAACTTTAGGGTCGTCAGAGGGTCGTTAGTTGTCATATGGACCACCTTGACTTCACTACTAGTTTGGGTGTTTGCCATAGGAGGTCCCCACTATGCATTTCTGTGATAAAAATGATGTATACTGGGGTGTAAATAGGGTCAGAAATATACATTGTTCTTATTGTATTTTTGCTGTGATAAGTGGAATAATAAGGTGAAGATTTTCCTGTAAAAAGATGGAAATGTTTAAATCAAAATGTAGAAACACCTCTCTTATGGATAGTGCTGGAGGTATTATGTCCATATCTATTCAGAGTCTATGACATAGTAGACGGGTGTACTCACACAGCAATACCTAATGTTCAACTGATCCATAGTAGTGGGTTCAGAATAATAAATACTAATTGATGGTTGAGAGTATAAAATAGATACCTTACAGAAAGACTCCCCCCCCTGCCAAATAAAACCATATAACACTATTTGTTAATATTTAGGAACAATACTAGGATGTATGTAAGTACTGCACAGGACGATATGGCTGTAAAGGACACCCAGAGTGACAACTTTAGGTCCTCAGTGATGATCTAAAGTTGTCACCCATGACTACCCCATGATGACCTAAAGCTGTACATTTAGGTATTGTCAGCCTGAGGACCTAAAGTCGTCAGCATTGACGAGTTTTAGATACGGTACCGAAGGTTTTCAGTGCTGTTTTGAAATAACCCAGTAGCAGATTAATATTTTGTATTTGAAATTAGAACTCTGCCAACAAAGCATCTACTCAGTGCCTCTGGTTTCATCGCCTCCCCCACCTGGTGACTAAAATTGGATAGACCTTGACAAGAGCTTCTCTGGGCTACTAATCATGTGGATAAAACTCACTCTAATTTGATGCCATAAGGAAAACTAACTGTAGGATATGGTGCTGGTAAGGACAGGGACTATGGTTCCTTTGCAGGTTCTGTGCTTTCTACGGCTCAATGGATTTTAGCCATGGCCTTAGGGGGTTAAACATGTTTATGATGGTAGGGTTGGAGCATAATTGCATCCTCAGGGGCTTTTGGGGTTGTGTTACTTTCAGATGATAAAAGGCAGAACTAATGATATTCATAAAGGTGTGCACATTTATGAAGGTGTGGTGGTCCCGCGTCGTCTTCGAGGTACCTTCGTGGTCCTCGTGGGCGACATCGAGAGCACCTCTATTACCCGACGCCTGGGGGCGCTGGAATCCAGCGCCACGTCACCACTTGGTCACGTGGCCCTCGACTCCGGTGTATATAAGGCCGTTGTACGGCCTTCCTCAGGGTCAGTCCAGCCCCGACTGACCATCGTGAGCGATGGTTGGCGGCTGCCCGGCTACCATATCCTAGTACTCCTCTGTGCTGCTGCACAGAGGAGGTGCATGTGGAATATCAACTGTAGACACTAGAAGGCCTAGTGTCGAACCTGTTATAGAGTTCAAACTCTGCCACCTGTAACTGTGATCGAGAACGGCTGATGCCTATGTGTTATTAGACAATAAAGTTTTAACTGGAACCTGAATAGTTGTTCTTCGTTGTTTATCGAAAGATTTGATTAAACATCGAGGGGTAGAAAGCTACACTGGTGCCGTGACCAGTTGTTAACTTTAGTCCGCATAGGTACTGCGAGCTTAAGTTCGACATGCAGGGTCACTTGGATGAAGGTGATGACCCCAATCACCAACATCAAGTGACTACAGGCCCGTTAGTGGATAGGAATGATCCACTAATTGGTGGTGGTTTGAACCACACCCTGATATTAGGTCCATCGTCTGACCCGTTGGGCCTGTATCAAAGGAGCCGACTACTCAATTGGCGAGTATCGACTCAACTCTCTCCGGCGGCTGAGAACTTCTTGAGGACACAGAGTTTGTCCTATGTCCGTGGGAACTCCAATGGGCCTTGGCAGTTGGTCCTTCGAGGGTCCCTCGCCCGTGTCGATACAAGGAAGTATTGACAGTGGCAGGGGACTCAACGAGGAGTTGCTACAAGAGCAGCAACGCCAACTGCGCCAGGGTCGCCAGCAGTTGGATGCTCTCGCGAGTAACACCACGAAAGCTCAGGAGAAGAGTACAGAAATAGAGCTGAAATTGGAACAGCTTAGGCAGCAGGCGTTAGAGGCTTCGAACAAGACTTAGATCGCGAATAGAGAACTTACTGATCTTCAGGAGAAGGTCAAGCAGCTCTCTAGCGAAAAGGAGTCCTTGCTTGCAACGAAGTCAGAGATCGAGCGTAGTCGGTTGACAGCAGTGGATTGTCAATCGCTAAAAGCGAAAATTGATCGCCTTGCTACTAGCCGCCGAGAATGTGTCGAGAGAGCTCGAAATGATTTTCGGGATGCCCAGCACGAGCAGACGTCCCTTAAACATAAGTTGAAACTACAAGAAGTAGAAAAGACTATGTTGGAGGAACAACTGCAAGAGTTGCGGCATGAGTTGAACCAACAATCAGCCGAGCATACTGAAGAAGTAGCTGAGCACCTAACGGCTTATGAAAAGCAGGTGAGCCAGCTACGTCAGGAACGGGAGTCGTTACTCTGTCAGATGCAAGCTGACGAGGATGCTCGAGCCAGGGACGAGGCAGAAATGCGTCGTCGCTGTGAGGAACGAATCGAACACAAAATGGCGGAATATCAGGTCCTAATGGAACAGAAAGCGAGGCACGAGGCTGAGCTTAATTCCTTGAAGTCTGAATCCCTAGTAGCCCAGTCACTGAAAGATCAGCAGGATTCGGATACTCTGGGAGCCATGCGTGATGAAATCGATGAGCTCCGACGAGAGATATTGTCTCGCAGGAAGGCTGACGAAGCCAGGGTGAATAAAGAAGTTCGAGATGAACTCGCACTCGAAGAATGTCTGAAGGAGCAGACTGAATCGAAATTGCGTACCGCTAGACTTCGAGATAAGCAACAAAGTAGTGAATGCAGCACTACTAGGGTTGCTACTCAAGGGGATCTAGTCGAAAACCCTGACTACAGAGAGTGGCTCGACCGTGCCATGAAGGAGGTCAAGCAACTCTTTGCCATCAGCGAGCAACGAGATCTCTCGAAGCCTGAACATACCCGCCTGGAATTCCTAGTATTGGTATTAAGGCAGGCGGAACGTTCAAAACAGCAGGCAGAGATAGATAGAATGGTGGGGGCAATCGACGACATCTCGAAAATTGATTCGAGGTCGCGTCGGACCCTACCTGTTCCTTCGATGCCACGCACCGATGGTCTAAGTGGAGTGATCGGACAGTTCTCGACCCCTACCACGACCCAACAACATGTTGATCCGCCCAAATATAGGGATATCAGATTCGAGGCTTCGCGATTGAGTGATGCCGATTCGGGTAATCCCTGGGGGATGAATCACAGTCGTGCAGACACGACTATGACGAGATCTCTCGAAGCCTGAACATACCCGCCTGGAATTCCTAGTATCGGTATTAAGGCAGGCGGAACGTTCAAAACAGCAGGCAGAGATAGATAGAATGGTGGGGGCAATCGACGACATCTCGAAAATTGATTCGAGGTCGCGTCGGACCCTACCTGTTCCTTCGATGCCACGCACCGATGGTCTAAGTGGAGTGATCGGACAGTTCTCGACCCCTACCACGACCCAACAACATGTTGATCCGCCCAAATATAGGGATATCAGATTCGAGGCTTCGCGATTGAGTGATGCCGATTCGGGTAATCCCTGGGGGATGAATCACAGTCGTGCAGACACGACTATGAGAAACATGGGGATGGACCATCAAATACCTAGAAGAGGCACAACATTCGCTCTCGATCAGGTCAGGAGATCAAGCAGAATGTTTGAAAACACCTCTATCGGGCATGAACCAGCCCGAACTAGGTCAGTCGAGTGCCCTCCATTTACATGGAAGGACGATTGGCTCCGTTGGTACCACGGAATCAATCACGTCCGTCGAGTAAATGTATGGACCTCGAGTATGGCATTAGCTCAACTCCTCATGTTACTCCAGAATGGCCCTGCAGCTGATACTGTGTGGCTATGGGAGGAGCATGGAGATGGGACTCTGGAGGGACTGGTCGACATGGTAACGGAAGCCATGACTTCTAGCCTTCAGGACCCCATTGTTACAATGGAGAAGAGACGCCAAGGCAAGAACGAAAGCATTAGAGCCTATGGCTTTGCTTTGAGACGTCTTGCCGGCGATGCCTATCCAGGTGTGGACTTCTCGGTTGAATGGCTCATAACCAAAGTCAACCAGTTGTTCATAGGAGGATTGTATGACGTTGATTTACAACAAGACATTCTTCGAGAGTGGCGCACTTACATGTCCCTAAAGGATCTCATGGACCTGGCAGACGAGTTGTTGCGGAAATGACAACTCCTGCCGAAGTTGGTGAATCCTACCCCGACAAATGCATTGTCGGCGCTGGCCGACGCCGCTTTGGTCGAGGAGGGACAGGGGGAAGTGTCCTCATACTCGAAGCCCGGGGCGGGGAGTAAGACTAATAAAGGTCAGAAATCCGCTGGTAAATCGAAAACACCAAACAAGGCCTCCAAACCAAAGGTACAGGAGCAGACCTTCTCACTGAGTCAATTGAAGAATTTACTCAGGGTTATCGAGGGAGGGGATGTCCCTGGTACTAGCTCGGAGAAGCCAAGTACCCATCCGTCCGACGCCAAGTGTTGGAACTGCAAGAAGCAGGGGCATTTCGCACGAACTTGCCCCGAGCCGATTAAAGGTCTACCACCTGACGCGACGGAAAACTGAGGCGGGCGGCTCGACGTGGCAATCGAGCTGCCCGACCATCGAAAAGCCAAGGTATCAGCACCTCTGGCACTCCTGATCAGACGACAGTAGATTCGAGGGAACTAGGTAAGGTCCCGGTAGGGCCGTCCCAGCCCTTTACCACAGTGGCACCGGTTGATCACCGGTCGGGTTCCGAAGATGTCGGTGTAGAAAAAGCCTCAATGGCCAAGGAACAGGGCGCTGGCAGCCCGAACTCCGAGGTCGAGGGTTCGACTGGATCGAAAGTGAAAGTCGACGCCGGGAGAGAGGCCCTGATGCGGCAGCTGGCCAGAGTCTGCGCAACAGAGCTTCCCTCAGATGATCCCTGTCTCTCTTTTCTGAAGAAGAGAGGGATCGATCTGAGTACTGACGTAGGGTTGAGAATGCTAGCAGGAACCGCCCCCTTGTCGGGGAAACGATGGTACCTGTCTGCAGAGATTCGAGGACGTTCTCTAGACTTCCTGATAGATACTGGTGCCAGCCACACCATTGTCTCTCGGGAACTCGCGAAAACGTTAGTGGTGCCGTCAGATAATCTTTACGAGGGAATAACGGCGTGCACTGCGTCTGGAGCTGAAATGCGGACCTATGGTCGATTGGTTCTACCTCTTAAGGTCGCATCGACCCACTATGTGTTTAGCCCAATAGTGGCCGATGTGGCTGACGATGGCATTTTGGGGCTAGACTTCGCGGCATTATACGGTATGATCCTGAACCCAAGGACGGGTCAATTGGTCATGACCGAGCCGGTAGAAGAGCACCATCAGTGTAAACTGAAGAGAGTGTCATCGATAGCCTCAGTAGCACAGACCACTAGGATACCTGCCAGACATCGGTGCGATGTCTTGGTAAAATCCGACGGTCTGGAAAGAGACCGACAGGGCATAGTCGAACCCGACCTGAAAACTCTGAGAGCTTTCGGGTTGGTTGGTGAGGCTGCCCTTGTCAGCACTGTCCGTCGAACAGTGTTTCCCGTCTGTAATCCACTGAATCGAGACATTGTCCTGGAGAAAGGCCAGGTGGTCGGTACTGTACAGTACGCTGACAGAAACGGTGAACTCTCTTCACCGGAGGTAGGATCTGTGATGATGCGTCTCGAGCAAGAAGCTGCGGACATCGAGACGGCGGAAATCGCGAGCACCCGCACGGGGGAGCTCCCTACCTGGCTGTTAGACATGTATGGCGACACCCACCTGACCCAGCCAGAAGAAAGACTGAAACTGTCCGCCTTACTACGTAAGCATGTGGACGTCTTTAAATCCCCAGATGAACCGTTAGGGCGCACCGATCGATGTCTGCTTAACATCGACACGGGTGACGCACAACCAATCCGAGTCCCTTATAGAAGGATTCCGCTCAGCAAGAAAGTTGCGGCGGATGAACAACTTAAGGAGATGTTGGATACGGGGGTGGTTAGGCCAAGTACTAGTCCCTGGTCCAGTCCCGTCCAGATGGTGACGAAGAAGGATGGGACCATGAGATTTTGCGTCGATTATCGATGTCTGAATGGAGTGACTAAGAAAAATGCTTACCCCCTCCCGCGCATCGACGAATCCTTGGATGCCCTAGGAGGAAACAAGTGGTTTAGTTGTCTCGATCTCCAATCGGGATATTGGCAGATCGGGATGAATCCCGACGACGTCGAGAAAACCGCTTTTCTTACCAGAGGGGGCTCTACGAGTTCTATCGTATGGCGTTTGGTTTGTGTAACGCCCCCGCCACATTCGAGCGAATGATGGAGGAGATGTTGAGAGGTTTGCTAGGTAAAAGTTGCCTGGTTTACCTCGATGATATCATCGTCTTCGGCAAACGACGGATGAAGCAATGGCGAATCTGGCAGAAGTCTTCAACAGGATTCGGGCATGGGGACTGAAGTTGAAACCTAAAAAGTGTCAACTTTTTAGGACTTCAGTCGAGTACCTCGGCCGAATCGTGTCTGAACAGGGTAGAGAAGCCAACCCGGGGAAAATTAGCGATGTAATGACTTGGGCTAGGCCCACTACAGTGAAGGAAATTCGATCCTTCATTGGTTTTTGTTCCTACTACCGAGAGTTCATCCCGGGGTTCGCGGAACTCGTAAGCCCTTTACAGGACTTTACGGAAAGAGCCGAACATGCCTTTGTCGAGTTAAAACGAAGTTTCAGGGAGACACCTGTGCTTCGATTCCCAACACCCGACGGTCGTTTTATCTTAGACACTGACGCTAGTAATACCGCGATCGGGGCTGTTCTATCCCAAGTGCAGGATGGAGTGGAGGTCCCGATCTCATTTGCTAGCAACACTCTAAGTAAAACACAACGAAACTACTGCACCACCAAAAGAGAACTGCTGGCGGTTGTCGTGTACACCAGGAAGTTTAGGCACTACCTTTACGGTGGTAACTTCACTATCCGCACCGATCATTCGTCTTTGAAATGGCTCCTGAATTTCAAAGAGGCTGAAGGAATGATGGGTAGGTGGCTGGCCCACCTTTCGGAGTTCGGTCTCGAAAACTCTAAGATCGAACATCGAAGTGGGGCCAAGCATCTAAACGCCGATGGTCTTAGTCGTATCCCTGTGCGGCTATGCCAGAGGTCGGATTGCACAGACTGTGGCAGTCATAATGCTGTGATGGCAGCTGTAGGTGGTTTAGTAGACAGCCGGGTGGGTGTTGCATTTTGGTCTCTCGATGAACTCATTGATGCTCAGAAAGCAGACGCCGACATCAAACGAGTTGCTGAATGGCTAGTTAAGGGGGCTAAACCCACTAGGCCTGATGTATCAATCGAGAGCGCCGAAGTACGGAAATTAGTAGGGCAATGGCCTCTATTAACCTTCCGTGAAGGCTTGTTGTGTCGCTGGAAAGTCGAGGCGGGTCGAGCTAGACGCACGATTCAAGTAGTTGTACCACGCCAACTGAGGGGTGAGGTACTCTCCTTTTGCCACGGACACCGAACAGCGGCACATTTTGGTCGTAAACGAACGCTCGAAAAAGTGAAAAGGAGATATTACTGGCCCGGAATGGGAAAGGACATAGGTCGTTGGGTTCGGCACTGTCCTACCTGTTGCCTGGTAAAGCCCGGCGAGGGCATGGGTAAGTCTCCTCTACACCAAGAGTTGTTCGGGGTGAGATTCGGGAGGATAGCCATGGATATCATCTCGGGATTTGCACCCACGCCAAACAAGAATACTTGCATGTTAGTAATCCAGGATTACTTCACCAAGTATGTACGCGCTATTCCCCTACCAAATCACACAGCAGAGACCTGTGCAGAAGCCTTCGTGGACGAATGGGTTTTGACCTTTGGAGTCCCGTTGCTTCTGCATTCCGACCAAGGTCGAGAATTTGAATCTCGACTCTTCTCTGAGATGTGTGAATATCTGACGATTGTAAAACAGAGAACCAATCCATACAGGCCACAGAGCGATGGTCAGGTGGAAAGGTTCAATAGGACGTTGATTCAGAGTCTGACTATGTTGGTAGACAAACATATGGACGACTGGGATGAACAGGCTAAATATGTGGTGTCCGCATATAACAGCTCTGAGCACAGTTCTACTGGATGCAGTCCAAATATGATGGTATTCGGGGAAGAAATTCTCATGCCAGCGGATGTGATTTTCGGCTCAATCGAGAACCCACTCGAAGTCCCTTGTTCCGTCACTTTCGTGGAACAACTTCGTGACCGATTGAGGGAGAGTTATAGCATGGTAAGGGAAAACCTAGGTAAATCTGCGGAACGCCAGAAGGTCGGGTATGACTATGGGCTAAAGCAGAGAAGATACTCAGTTGGGGAACAGGTGGTGAGGTACCACACCCCCCAAGCAGCTGTGAAGCTTGCCCCCAACTGAGATGGGCCGTTCGTAGTAGATTCTGTCCTCTCTGAGTCGACATTATTACTTCGATCATCCCGCGGACGGTTGCAAAAGAGCAATGTCGATAGAGTGCGCCGGTGGTTGGGCGTAGAGCTATCACAAACTGTCGAGTTGTTGCAACCACGACTTGATGATGATTCACCTTCTCGTAAGGCTACGAAAAGGGCTAAGTCTGTTTCTGGACAGGTCGAAATAGAGAGCGAAAGGTCGCGGCCAGAAGTTCAGTCTAAAAAACTAACTACGCAGGGTCATCGAAAACGACAGCAAAAGGCTCGAAAACTGAGCGAGGTGGAGGTGTTGGATGCCAGTAAACCATCAAAGCGGCGCCGTGGTCGACCGGCCCGTCGAGATAAGTCGAAAGCATCTAAACCGCCTTTGAAGGGATGTCGGAAGCCCGACCCCACCTCGAAGGTGCGAACGACTGAACAAACTTCACATCGAAACGTCTCGATTGAAGTCAAGGATCAGTCACTCCAGTCCGGACCTATGACTCGAGCGAGGCTTAAGCGCCAAGGCTCATCAAAGGAACGGTCAGCGAGTGTCGAGGATGAAAGGAAATCCAGAGCAAACACTCTGGCTCCTACATCCACACCGTCACAAGTGATGGGAGGCAGACGCCGACGGAAACGGGTTAATAGCCCGGTCGGCCCGGCCACATCAAAGGACGGCGGGCTAGGAGGGGGTGATAGTAACCCGCCCCGAGGCTCAACACTCGTTCCTGTAGTAAAGGTTAAAATCAGGAAAAGTCCTAGATTAAACCCTACTCAGTAATCGATGTTTCGCACAATACTAAGCAGCAGCTTTACTAACCTGTGTTTTTAACGAGGCTTTAAAATAACGGGTGCCGTTCTTGAGTAAATCTGTCTGTGGACATAAGGCCGACGGTGAATAAAAAATTACACAACGAGAAGTCATGCGATTGTCTCTTATTTTGAGACAACCTGATGCTAGAAACATGGAAATGTGGGGCGTCCGTCTTTTATTTTTGACTGTGTGGAGGGGTTCCCAGCATAGGCTGGTGGATTCTGCCCGAAGGGTAGATCCATATTGGAACCATTTTTTTTTAAATCCCGGTAGTCTGATGAAGGGGGGGGGTGCCCAAATTATCCATGTTAATAGTGTTGGAACCCATAGACCGCATAGGAAATAACGGCATATGCAAAAATTGCGACTGGAGAACCAGAGCGTGACGGTGAGGGGAGAGTGAGTCGTTCTATTTTTTGAGCATTACTTTATTTGGTCATGGCGTGATGCGCTGTGGACCAATAGGGCTCACCCTCCTCGGTCACGTAGGCCCTTCCTCCAATCAGAGGCGTGCGCCACAGGGATAAAAGGCCGCGTCGCACACCACGGAGGTCACATCTGCACCCTTCTCGTGAGAGTCGGACGCAGATAAGCTGGACTAAGCCTAGCTTATTCCAGCTGGTACACTCCGTCTGGGGACTTCCTACCTGAGTGTAGGAGGTCTCCCCGCCTAGTGTCGAGGGACACGACCTGCGTGAGCGCAGGTTCGTGTTCTCTCGAGGCTCCAGTCTTCGGTCCCTCGAGCCGCCTGAGTGCGGTTCGAGGTACATCGAAGGCACCTTCGAGGCTTCGACCCGCCAGAGTGCGGATCGAAAAACCTCGAAGATTCTCTTCGACGTCTCGTCCCGTCTGAGTACGGTTCGAGACCCGGAGTCTTCTCTCCCTGGTGGAACCCGGCAGTTTAGGAAGAACCATGGGGTCCTCGTCCGACGAGCAGTCAGGGTACAGCTCTTCGGCGAGCCACAAGTCGCAGAAGAAGAAGAAGAAGAAGAAGAAGTCCAAGAGGACCAGACCCGAGCAAGAGCTCGAGTCTACCTCGGCTAAAAGTGCAGCCCTTCTGAAGCAGATCGAGGATGCACAGAAAGCCTTGGCCGAGTCCCAGGAGCGGGAGAAGGAGCTCCGCCGGAAGGCGAAAGAGGCAGCTAAGCAGCAGAAGCGCGACTTGAAGGTCGCAGCTGCTGCCGCCTCGAGAGACTCTTCTCCCGATGAGATGGAGGTCGACGAGCCGTCGACGCCTGCTCCATCGAAAAGTGCTACCCCTTCAGGTTTTAAGGGCAAGAAGCCCACTGAATCGAAGGCATCCAAGGACACCTTGAAAGATTTCAAGATCCCTAGGGTGCCTAAGAAGGAAGGTAGCAAAAAGGAATCCGCAGCCAAGAAGGCTCCGGCCCGGGAGAGGAGTAGCGAATCTACTGCTCCACTGGAACCTGGAACCGAGCCGTCGGAGGTCGATGCCGGTGCCGTGGAGAGCACCGTATCCTCACCCCCAGACACGGCCAGGGCTGTCGACGAATGGAAGCGACTGTCAGCGATCACTGCCAAACGACGTGCTGAGTACGTCGATGACAGGCCACTGACAAAGCTTCAGGACTACCGCAAGAATGGTCAAGTGGTACTCCCTAGTCTCGTCGGAAAGGATGGTAGTGACGACGAGGAATGGTATTCGGACGATAGTCATGCCATTGACTGGTATGTCTCGATGATCGAGAATATCACGAATGCCTCAGACTCGTCGGGGGTGTCGCTGCCCGAGCGACAGCGGATTGGGTTCGCATGGCGCATCTTCAATCCAGGGCAGCAGTGTGCTTTCGAGAACTGCACACGTAAGGGGTTCCCCCCTCGCGTATATGCGATAGACGGCAGGTATGCTCGACACTTGGTTGAAGAGCATCGAGCCATCCGTCCGCAGTTCGGTTGTGTTAAGGTGGAAAAGACCATTCCATGTTATCAGGACCCTGATGACCCGACCTCTCCTCCTTTCGTGACTTCACGAAGGGGCTTGATGGCGCGTCATCTTAAGTCGTACAAGCAGCCCCATAAGTACAACGCCGAGGGCGCTATCCAACTAGTGGAGACGCTGGTTGGAAAGTGCGAACGGAATGAGAAGACAGGCGCGCCGACTAGACACTGGATGCGGATGGCCCCCGCACCCCCGTCTACGAAGCGCCTGTATATCAGACCGGAGCTGATGCCCGCTTTCTACGGTGCCTACCCCGAGTTCAGGGTAGAGCAGCGGAAGAAGCGGGAGGCCAGTCGTCCTCGGGACCCAGGACCGACAGCTTCAACGAGTGGGAACAAGAGGCCCCACTCTACAGAAGCTGGGAAGTCTGCCGGTTCGACTGAACCTAAGAAGCCTAAGCCGCAGGCTGCTCCCTCGAAGCCCGAAAAGGCATCAAAAGCCGCCCCGGCCGCGGCTCCTAAAAAGTCGAAGACTGCTTCGACCGGTTCAGCCAAACCAAGCACCAGTGGTGCTAAAACTGGAGGCAAGACGGTGGAATCCCGGAGTGGTCGTGATCGGCAACCCAAGGTGACCACCAACTCGTCTCCCCCTGTCAAACCCCCTACGGCGGCGGAGGACAGCACCCCAGCTGCCACGCCGCATGTTCATGTGGGAGGTGCGACACTGACCTCGGCAGCAGGAGCTAGCTTCTCCAACGTCGTGACAGGCACCGACACCTCAACAGCAACCTTGCGTTGGGAGTTGGCGCAGCCTGCCTACAGCGATGGCGTCGAACGTGGGGTCCCGAAGACGTTCGTGGAACGTTGTAAGGGACTCCTACAGATGACGGGCAGCCCTGCTATCGACAAGTTCGGTGAGGCATTTCGTGAGGAAGCAAGTGCCTACTTGTTCGGCCTGTTCGACAGAACAAACATGGCCATCCGTAATGAGCTCCTTCCGGCTCTTAGGAATGAGGCGCGCCAGACCGTTCAGATGGAGATGGACTCTCGTCTGACCGATGTCCGAACGCGTCTCAATAACTTTGAGGCACAGGCCCAATATGATATTACCAAGAGGGATAGTATCATAGAAGGCTGGGAGGAAATCGACCGCGAATTCTTTAGAGTCTTCGGGGTCCAACTCTCGGAATGGATGAGGGACAAACACCATGGCGTCCGAACCCTGAAGCCCGTTCGAACCGAGCCCTCTCGCGAAGCGCAGAGGTACCTCGTCGAGGGTGGAGTGATTCCTGACGTCAGGACGCTGGCGGCTCAGACGAATCCGTTGAGAGAATTGTCTCCAAAGATGGACAGTCTGAGCTCGGCTATGACGATGTTGGGCCGAGAGCAGGTGGTGCAGGACAAGCCTGACACCCCGGGTAGGTCTCTCGGTGCCTCCGTCTACCCGCCAGCAGCCCCGTCTTCCTCCTCGGTTCCCTTGATAACCCTCTCGGAAACCACCGAGCCTACGCCGCCACCGGTCCAGAGAGTGGTGTCACCGAGGATCCATCCGGATCTTCAGGGCATCACTCCTCTGGCCCCGGCGAACGTAGCCGTCTGCCCGGACCCGTCGGCTTCCGCCCAAGCAGTAGAACCTGCCGAGGTGGAACAGTCGATGGATATAGACGGGGACGTCGATGTCGTCGGTCACTCTCCAACGGCTCCCCCTGACCAGGGAGGCAAGGACGACCATGAAGGTCGGGAGAGCAACGACGACAACGACGGAAGCGACTCAGCAGACTCGGCCGTTCTCCACTCAGATGCTGAGGGGGACTCCCGGGATGCACCCGAGACCTCTAACGAGGCTTGGAGTACGACAATGGACCGTGTGGCTCCATTGCCGGAGTCGCCGACGTTTTCGGGCCAGCTAGCCGCCAGTGCTTCACATGAGGAGGAACGCACTGACGGGGAGCAGGCTGAAATCGACGCCGCTACAGGGTCCATCTCGGGGGAACAGTAGTATGATACTACTGTTCCTCCTCTCCAGCTTGGATCGCTGACATCGGACAGAGTCTCGATGTCAGCACGGAACCCCTGGGAACTTGTTCCCGGATGACGGTGTACCCTCCACGAGTGGGGGTACCTTTCCAGTCCCCGGACCTTCCTGCGAAGCTGTGTGGATCCGACGCCACCCTGGTCTTAGGACCCGGTGGTGCCACACATCCTCGGCCTCACGGTGGAAGGACCATCATAGTGGTACTGTACACTATCGATGGGCTTCCTACGCTGGAAGGAGCTTCTCAACGAGACAGGGAGGAAACGACACGACCCCGGTTACCATACCCGGTCGTGCCTCCCTCGGATCGACCAGGAGCAGGTCGTGAAGCAGTGTTTCGACACTGGTCTCCTACGTTGGAGGGAGCTACGCCTTATAAATTAACTGTGATAATAATTTTTTTTCTACAGTACAGTAGAAACTATATTTCTATATATTCCTCTACTGTTTCTGTTGACAGATCCAGTAGTTCATATTATTATCTATTTGTTTAGACTGATCCGGGGTCTCTGAATTTTCGGAGACCTCGTTTCAGTCTAGTGGGGGGTGGTGTGGTGGTCCCGCGTCGTCTTCGAGGTACCTTCGTGGTCCTTGTGGGCGACATCGAGAGCACCTCTATTACCCGACGCCTGGGGGCGCTGGAATCCAGCGCCACGTCACCACTTGGTCACGTGGCCCTCGACTCCGGTGTATATAAGGCCGTTGTACGGCCTTCCTCAGGGTCAGTCCAGCCCCGACTGACCATCGTGAGCGATGGTTGGCGGCTGCCCGGCTACCATATCCTAGTACTCCTCTGTGCTGCTGCACAGAGGAGGTGCATGTGGAATATCAACTGTAGACACTAGAAGGCCTAGTGTCGAACCTGTTATAGAGTTCAAACTCTGCCACCTGTAACTGTGATCGAGAACGGCTGATGCCTATGTGTTATTAGACAATAAAGTTTTAACTGGAACCTGAATAGTTGTTCTTCGTTGTTTATCGAAAGATTCGATTAAACATCGAGGGGTAGAACGCTACAAAAGAGAGCATCTGATATTCAAATGCATTTTTCCATCTCTTTTGATATTTGACATTCAGAACATATGTCCAAGTGCAAAATGTAAAATGCAGTCAGTAGTTGATGGTTCACCTTTCTTTTTTTACTCTTCTGGGCAATTCTAGTACTTGGCTCAAAGTAGGGCGTTTAGTGGTAGGAATTACAGACTGTGTTGTAATTTCTCCTCAGGTTTCGTCAAATTCATACATACCACGTTTTTAAAAAGGAACTGGCAGATTTTCAACATTGTAATTATTAGGGGAAATTGTATGTTTCATTTCCCAGGGAATTCCTGTTGTAGATAACATGTAGGCTCTGACGTTGTCTAAAACCACCAAAAAATGTCATTCTTTCCATTATCCATAATTCATCACCTCTCTTTTATTTATATGGTATACAGGGTTAACATGGTGTATAGCACTTCACAAAAAGTATCTACTATGTATCTTCCATATTTTCAGACACTGAAGCGCCTAAAGGCCTGATCGGTAATGAAATTTCCTACGGTCTTCCACACTGCTCTCCTTCCTCCACTTCATTGATCTTTTACTGTTAGTTAAGGGGTTTCTCCAGGGGCATCAGTTAAGTAGCCCTATTTTGGACACAGGAGTCTGCACTATCTGGTCAGAAACCTTCATTTCTGGACAGATAATAGCCAATTGCATTCTCATAGAGGGTATTTAAGATTTATTTTTACTTGAAACATGTGCAGGAGTAGATGTTTTGTCAGTTTCTTATGGAATGGCCTGAAACTCCATGTCCAGTCAGAAACCTCCTGGTCAGAATTACACCACAGAGGTGAGACACAGCCAACCCAAAACCTTAAATAATAAGTTGCATAAAGGCCCCACAAAGTACTTATTATTTAAGGCTTTGGGTTGGCTGTGTCTCACCACTGTGGGATTTTAATGTTAAAATTGCTTTCTTTCAGATTTGGAAGGGTGATAGACAAAACTAACAGGAAATTTTAAGGTCCAATTTTTTTCAGACTTTGGAACCCCTTTTTCAAAATGGCTGCCATCTAAACATTAATAAGTCATATCTCATGAACTAATTGAAGGAATTCCATAATGTTTTTATGTAGAAAGGGGGCTTCAAGGGTGCTGATTCCAAAAATGAGGGTGCTAGGTCAATTTGAGGTCAAATACAAGGTCATTTGTATAAGGTCAAGGTCATAACTGCAATACAAACTCAATGCGAACAACTTTCTCGCAATGCAAAGAACAGAATATTATCTTTAACCCAGATGTGGGTTTTAAGGATGCTGATTCAGAAAATGAGGATATCAGATTTATTTGCAGTGTGTTTTAAGGTCATTTGGCCAAGGTCAAGGTCATGATAGCAATATATACTCAATGCTTACTTCTTTACTGCTCATATTTCAGGAGGTAATTAGCTGAATTTGATGATCCTTACATCTAAATATTGGTTTGTGGGTATGCCGATTCACTTTCTTAAGGTGCCATGTTGATTAGCCCTAAAGGTCAAGGTCAATGCTATATTGAGGGCGCTATCCTCGTAGTTAATGTGTTATATGAAGAGATATCTCTGATGATATACCTGATTTCATATTTCATTATGTTTAGAGTATTTGCAAACTACATTCCATCAATGTGAAAAGCTAGTTCAGTCAAAAAACAAGTTATACACTTTTGGGTTAGGAGGGCCATCTTTGAGATATGTGACAAAATGTGGGAAAACCTAACATTATGGGGATTTAGTGCTATTCAAACACTGTAGGTGGCACACCAAGAAAGAACAAGAGGGTATATTTACTGTAACATATCACAATACTTTCTACAGCTCTGTCCACCTTTTTGGACACTCAAAGACCCTGAATTTGTTATGGCTCCCTGACACAGAGTAGTAGGCCTATGTTCTCTTGATAACCTCACATCCAATAGTTGCTATGGTACTCTGGCTGAGGTTAAGTGTGAAATATTAATATGAAGATGTGTTCAAGTAATTGGTAAGCATAAGTTCAAGGGGTCAAAGTCTACTTTTCCAATTCTGTTTGGCATGCATGCAAGACAAATCATACACTGAAAATTTATGGCTACATAAACTAATCAGTGAAGATCACTTTTGGTTGCCCAGTTGGAAACTGTCTAGATGTAGTTATTTGTCATCATTTGGCATGGTCAGAGGGGAATAATTTGGAAATCATAATGACAGCTTGGGTAATAAGTGTTTTGATTGAGTCCTTAATCAAAGTAAGAAGGACAACTCTATTTGAAATACTTAATTGAATGAAATACTTTACTGACTGTATCATATATTTAATGTAAGATAGAATAAATAAAGTGGATTCCGGAACTGCAATCTATTTACTCCCATCCTATCTGATAGACTGTATGTGACATGTCAAAGTACCGTCTCCAGGAAATTGAACCTGTCAAAACTACCAGGTCATAGTAGTCAGAAAGTGATGCCACTGGGTGCATAGAGGTCTCTGCCATGAATGGGATATTGAACTTGATTGCCGCCCCTTAAAGTGTTATGTCATGCCTCTAGGTAGCAGCCCCTGTCCCCTTTGTGAGTTGATATTTCAAATAGAATTTACCTACAAATATATCCCTAGAATCCAAATTCAACCTAACATATTGCTATGAATCATGTGTTATGTTGATAATTAGTGGTTGGCCTAAGTATTGATGGGGATTCAATGGTGATAGTCTATAACTGTTAGCTAGTTACACCTTAAACCCACAGGAAAATGCATCACAGAGAAATGTGGGTGTTAGCAACCTTTTCCGTGTCTAAAATGACCTTTTTAAGACATGACATTATATATTGGTCATACTTAGTTACTGTGCTGACCAAAACATTCCTTTTTTTTGTCATCTGATAGTTTGGCCTCTTTTGTGCTGTATCAATAATCATGAATATTGCATAACCTATGGTCATGTACAATTCTTGGGAATGGAATGGCTGTAGTTAAAAGGATACAATGAGGGTGTAAGATATTGAGAGGCATAGGATCTATACGAAATAGTTTAGTAACATGTTTGATCCAAGCTTCTCGGAGGGCTACTGTGCAATGGTTCACAAAGCTGTGAACTCATTTTTAACTTCTGTCTGCCTATACCAACAATAATAGAGATACAGTTAAATGGATTATTGTATTGGATCTAGGAGGTCATGACTGTTCTATAGAGGATTTAACATTTCAGAGTGGTGCGGTAGAAGTTTCTAGATGATGTTTTCTTTCAACATGTATATATAAAAATATATAGACACATGCAAAGCCAAAACCATGCTTTAAAGTGCACTTGGGCACCTGGGGGTTAATTAGATGAAACAAATGCAATTTTACATGTTCATCAAGATTTAGACCCCTCCTGTACTAGAATGCTATGAGGTACCCTACAGACATGACAGACAGTCCAGGGCATGTGTAAAATTGAGGTCTTAAGCACTGTTGCAGATTATAGTGACTAGATGTTTGGGGTAGGGCTGGCTAACCCAATTATAGCTTGCTACATACCCCTTTCAAACAATTTATAGTTAGCCCCCCCCTCCCACTATGAAGCCTTTAATCGAGTGGGGAGGGTTATAGCCCTCATGATTTTTGTCCATTAAGACAAATGTACATGATGTACAAAATGTGATAGCTAATCCTCCCAGTTATAACTTTCATTTTGGAGACAGAATAGCTGTCATCATTCTAATAATTTTATGCTCTATCTTTGCTCTTTAACATTTTTGACCTTTTAATGTTCTTAAATTGACTGAGTTACTTATCTGACACTACTGCTTACATTCATACAAGTCTAGGTTTTTAGTATATATCTTTATCACTTTCAACCCCCGCCCCTTTATCAGATGAAGTCCAGTAGCCCTGGGGGCTGTTACCACATATTTTTCCTTAGGTCGGGAAGCATATTTGCATGAATTTGACATCTACCTATTGTAAAAACCTTTCCAAAACTGAAATTATTTTCTAAATACTGCCATTATTAATGGATCTATGACCATTTTACTCCAGTACAGTGAACGGCAATGTAAATGTGGCCAGGTGAGAGAAAACATGCCTCCTGGGGGGAAATGGCTCTATAAGGTATAAGTCATGGGCTTTAAAAGGAGATATCTCGAGCTAAAATATCCCCAGTAGTTTTGCTGTAATGGCTTGTCAAACATAGGTTGGTGTGTACAACTGAGAATGGGAAATAAGCTCTAAATGTACTATATCCTATCAAAAACACTAATAATGCAAAAAATACAGTTTTATGGAAAAATAAACAAAGGAATGTGATGTTTTTGTCATAAAATTGGTTCTAGAGGCCATTTTTGAGCTCTGTTTTTGGTTCTGGGTTCCTGAAGGAATTTAAAAAAAATTTGTGTCAAAAATTCCCAATTGGAATAGGGGAGCGGTTTCCACGGCAACCAGAAATTGCCTTATCTACCAATTTTCTATGTTTCCATGGCAACCGACATTCCAAAAATGGAACATTTTAAATGCAGATGTGATGATTTTAAGCATATCACTGGATTCCTCATAAAAATTGGTCTAAAGCTTTTTTTAGCATATTTGGCAGTGTTTTACCCATATACTGCCCCCTGGTGGCCAAACCCAGTACTAAAATCCCCCCGGAGGCATCTTCTCCCCCTGTTGGACCACAAATATTACCTGTAACCATATATATTGAATAATTACCATGTTAGGGCCCATCAAAGCAATGATTTAAAATTTGGTATTTGCCCAATCAATGAGAGTTAAAAATCTAATATTTCTGCATGGGTGGTCCAATTGAAATGAATTAAAGTTTATTATAAAGGGTATCTTTTGGAATCTGATTATAAAATGTTCAATTGTTTCAAGTTGCCATGGCAACACAAATCAAGAAGATCATATTTTTTCAGCTTTCTTGTTGATATTCTGTTGCCATGGAAACCATAGTTTTCATTCTAAATGCCTAAAAATTCAGTATTTCTTTATCCTCCATCAGTTTCAGCTTTTAAAACTACCAAAACTCATTTTCAATCACAAAAATGTCTATTTCTTTTGTTTTTGATGAGTTTTGCCCTTAAAATCCACCAGAAAGGACTGGGACTTTGTGAAATAGTTGTCATATTACATATGCCACCATCTATTATAACATGCATCTACAAGTAAAGCAAGTTCTTCTATGGGAAGGGTAGATGGCAGAGATCGACCCCTGGGAAATTATGTCTCTAACTTTAATGTTAAGAGAGTTATGGTAGAATAAGTATATGCCAAAAAGAAGTTGGATTTTCCCAACCCCCGGATTTTGCTGGTGTTGGGAAAACCCAATGTCCCGGATTTCAATAGTGTTGGGAAAAACTAACATCGGGCTAATAGTGTTATTAACTCATTTCTCCATCCTTTAGAAGTGAATGAGGTCGAAAATCATAGAAGGTTTGCATATGACGAATTTGGAGGTATTCCAGCCCCTACTATTCGAATTTTAGTTTCCCCCTCTATTTTTTTTGGCTCAAAGTGTCAGGCTGGATGAGATCTTTGTGTTACATATGGGTTTTGATGGTCCCATATGAATATTTTGGGCTCCAGGGGGGTAAAAATTGTCTGGGCGAAATTGTGTCTGGGCGAATGACATTTAGGGGCCTAAGTTACAAGCCATGTTGGGGGCTTCATTTCCTACAGAGACAATCATCATACCTCCATGAAAATCTCAGGTCCAGACTATTTCGACCTGTAGATTAAGAAAATCACATTATCATTTATGTCAGATGTGTCCTTACTATCATAAAAGAAGCATACTTATAAGAATTATTTTTCATGATTCTGGGCACATGTCTGGGCGAATGACATGTGAGGCCCCATATGCACACTTTCTATGATTTGTGACCATGACAGGTTGGTTTACAAGGAAGCATACATTTTCATTTTCAAATGATTTGCTTCTGGTTGTAACAATATCCAAATGCAACATGGCAAGGAGGAGGATGGATTTGAAGTGGTCATAGTATAGGCAGTCAGGGCATTTAATACACCATGGGAAATCTGACTTTGTATCAATATGATACTCAAATAGGCTGGCCTTATTTGTCTTTGATCTATTCAACCTTGACCTTTAAGGCTAATCAACATGGCACCCTGAGAAAGTGAATCGACATACCCATGAATCCATATTTAGATGTAAGGATCATCGTGTTCAGCTAATTACTTCCTGAATATGAGCAGTAAAGAAGTTAGCATTGAATATATATAAATATTGCTATCATGACCTTGACCTTGGCCAGATGACCTTAAAACACACCTCAAATAGAGCTGATACCCCTATTTTCTGAATCAGCATCCTTGTAACCTACATCTAGATGAAAATATAAAATTCTGTTCTTTACATTGCTAGAAAGTAGTTTGCATTGAGTTCATTTTGCAGTTATGACCTTGACCCTGTACAAATTACCTTGTATTTGACCTTATTGGCACCCTCATTTTTGGAATCAGCACCCTTTCTAGATGAAAACATCACGAACTTCCTTCAATTAGTTCATAAGATATGACTTATTAGTGTTTAGATGGTGGGCATTTTGAAAACAACCCAGAAAAAAGGGTTCCGGGGTCCAACAAATTTATTTCCTTTTATTCACAAGATGTGCAAAAAAAAAAAAAAATCAATTTTATCATTAAAATCCCACAGAATTACACAGCATACCACACTCTGACTGGCTGTCATGAACTCTCATTTTTCCTCTTAGCTACCATATGATATCACAAGTTTTTAGCAAGCAAATTGTAAACTTTCCTTGTTGAGAGAAATAGTTGGGGTTTTCTACCATTTACACTTAATCTATTGAAACCTTGTAAAAACATGGTATGGTCAATGAGGGTGATGGGATTTAATAACAGCCGGTCAGAAACCTACAGTCAGAAACCCTCATTTCTGGGTAGATAGCCAATTGCAGGTTCATAGAGTTAATTTAATATTCAATTTTTCCTTGAAACATGAGCAGGAATCACCTTTCTGTCAGTTCCTTATGGAATTCACCTTTTTCCTGTAATTTTATGTCTGGTCAGAAACCTCCCGGTCAGAAACCTTCACACTCAGAATTTCACCACAGTGGTAAGGCACAGCCGGGTAAGGAAATAGATTCATAGAATAATTGAGAATAATTCATAGGGAAACTGTTTTGGAGGAAACATACCTATATTGTCTAGTCTGATGGTTTTGCTCTATTCCAAGTTTGCAGATTTGCTAGTGCGTACTACTAGCCGTTGCATTGCACTTGGTGCTGTAGCACCCTCATAATGATGGGTATCATTTAGAAAATATATATATCAGACATCTATGTGACTGTTATTGCTCCACTACATTTAAATTCCCTTATAATTTAGAATATGAAAAGCTCACAGATTTTATAGGCCTATGGTATATACACTGTGGTCTAGTTGTCAAAATATTACATCCACCAATACCACAGAATTTGCTCATTACAGCTTCTACCAGTTTTAATGCCTTTCAGTATTTTTTTTCTGCCATAATCAACAATGGCCAGTTTGGAACATAATTGTGAATAATACATGTTCGCTTTCATGCCTATTATGACTCCCATCCTTTATTGATGTGCCATCACTATTTACATACTACTCATGCAGTGTGATAGCCCTGCTTTGCTAGTTCCTCTGATTGTCTGAGTCTATATCTTCCATATCTGTGTCTCCATCTGTGTGTGTCCCTACTACTAATTATGTGTGCAGTAGATTGTGGTGTTAGTAGCGCGGGAAACGCCCACGCGTACGCCGCCCTGGTGTGTACTTATATAACTAAGATATGTAAGAGTTGTATCAGCTGCTACAAGAGTTAACGGGTAGCCCGCAGCACGTGAGGTCGGTGCTAAGAGAATACAAGGCTTGAAATGAGTTGAATCTACTTGTCTCTATTAATATAAAAGCCCCAGAAGCTTTACAAGATGGTGTCAGAAGTGGGATCACTTACAAGATGGTGTCAGAAGTGGGATCACTTTGAAGATGGTGTCAGAAGAGAAGATGTCTTCATCCATGCCCAGGAAGTGAAGATTTGAAGACTGCAATGAAAACTGCCAGGTTTGAAGTGTGACACTAAAAATGAATCTAGTCTGGAAACTTCTGAAACTGAAAGTAGGTCTTTGAATTCTATTGTTTGAATCAATCTAGGCCCATCAACTAGCCTAGCCAAGCCTACAAGTGACAATACTGTGAACATTGATAGCAAAACTGTGTCCTGAAGTATCATAAACATTGACTTTGTATGAATGCTGTAGATCTAGTGTCTAGGCCTATCAGTACATATCAAAATGGCAACTGCTTCAGTAAAACCTCCAGACACCCTAACTGTGGAAAGGGGTAATCCATCTCATTCTTGGACCCTTTGGAAAAGAAAATTTGAAATCTATCTTAGGGCCATAGGTGCCAATGCAGAGCAAGGTGGCAAGAAGATTGGGTTGTTACTTCACCACATAGGAGATGAGGGGTTAGACATATTTGACAGTTTTGTATTCAAGCCCCAAACTGATAACCCCATAGATGGACAACCACCTATCCCAGCAGAGGATCCTGATAATTATGACACAGTCATCGAAAAGTACACTGAGTATTTTGGTAAAAGGGATCCACAACTGTTACTCAGGGAACAATTCTGGTTTCATCTCAAGAGGGGGGCCTCCCAAACATTGGAGTCATGGGTGCTTGCAGTGAGAAAGTTTGCGGCAGAATGTAAGTTTCCGAAAGACTATATAGAACAAGCAGTCCGAGACAAGTTGACATTTTCATGTACCGATGAGTCGTCAAAATCGAAACTTTATGATGTTGGCGCAGGGTTGACGTTGGACAGAACTGTCGAGATCCTGTATCAGAAGGAGACTACACGATACGAACTTCAAGAGTCGAAGAGTGCGAACATCGATGTAGTACACAGCAGATCCAAGAAGAAAAACAGCCCGAGCAAGCCAGCGGATAAGAAGACGAAAACCGGCGACAAAATCAAATGTGGTTATTGTGGAAGTGAGCACGTAAAAGGCAAAAAGAACTGTCCCGCAGCAGGTCATACTTGTGAAAAGTGCAACCTAAAAGGACATTACTCTAAGGTTTGCCGCACATCTAGATCTCGTATTTCTCAAATTGTCGAGGGGGAGAAGGATGATAATTCCGATGACAACGAATCGCACATATTCATTGGCAGCGTGACGACTAGTCAAGTAAGTGCGACGTCATCGAAACCCGCTCAAAATGACAAGTTGACAGATTCGAGTAAAGGCTGGTACATAAAGCTCAAGACAGGTCCAGATATCCTATCATGGTACATAGACTCAGGAGCAGAAATATCGGTGATGCCCGACACGCTCTACAAGAAGTCATACGGTGATATTCAGCCAACCAGACGCACACTGTTTGCTACAGGTGAGCATCAACTACAGACAATAGGATGTGCTTGTATGGAGTTGAAACGTGGAGAAACTACCATCCTCGAAGATGTATATGTAGTAAAAGGCGTTAAGTCGCTACTCCTCGGACAACCCGCGATCGAGAAATTAGGCCTAATACCTAATATACCTGGTGCATATAGGATCAGAGCCGTGAACAGTTCATTTACTTTTACAGACTTTCATATGCATATTCACATATAAGAGACTTATAGAGTTACTCTAGAGTTATTGGTATATCATAACAGTTATCTCATTCATGGACAAGTTATCTCACATATGAACACTTTGAGACAAAGTATTATCTAAAAGATAACTCTCTTAAAAAGGGAGATGTGGTGTTAGTAGCGCGGGAAACGCCCACGCGTACGCCGCCCTGGTGTGTACTTATATAACTAAGATATGTAAGAGTTGTATCAGCTGCTACAAGAGTTAACGGGTAGCCCGCAGCACGTGAGGTCGGTGCTAAGAGAATACAAGGCTTGAAATGAGTTGAATCTACTTGTCTCTATTAATATAAAAGCCCCAGAAGCTTTACAAGATGGTGTCAGAAGTGGGATCACTTACAAGATGGTGTCAGAAGTGGGATCACTTTGAAGATAGATTGGCCTGCATCCAGTGTGAATGTACCCTTGGAAATGGGTCGGGTATTGCATATATTATATGAAATACCCGGTATTACTTTCTTATTGTGATCTAGCTTGTGAATTGACTCTGAATTGGTTATAATTTTTGTTAAGCCATCCATTACTCTGTATAGTAAAGAGGCCCTAGACCACACTGATCGGGGGATTACAGCTTCAATGGTAAATTAGTAGAAGCATAACTATTTAAGGATTTTATACATACTAACCCCTTCAGGCTATTTCTTCTACCAAATGAACCAAAACCTGAAACACACCAGGCATCCCATTTCTCTTCTCTGCCTCACTGCTTTGCCCATTGATCTATAGAAAACCCCTTATGCAAGATCTTGTGACAATCTCATGTTGTATACTTACTCCAGTATACCAGTATACTCGATATACAGTCAACACTTCATATTTTGATGTGACTATATCACTAATCAATGCAGATGCAGCTTGCCTTCACTATCATGCAACCTAGCTCCAACTCATACTGTTCAGGCTCCCTCAGTCTCTCTCTCTCTCTCTCTCTCTCTCTCTCTCTCTCTCTCTCTCTCTCTCCCTCTCTCTCTCTTCCTCCTCCTCCTAGCCCACCAGCCCATTATGTTTGAAATGTATCCTCTGTCCTCTTAGAACTGCCCCATACACCCATTCTCCTTTAAGTGGAATCCTCCATAGTGATTAGACAGGGTCATGGTCTGAAGTGTCTGGAGGGTGCACTTAGAGTATACATCCTGTCCCCTTTCTCATCATCAAGGACACAGTGCCAGTGACAGGGCTGTGTATCATACCTACCCTTATACAACCATGAAAAACATAGCATCTCCTTGAACAGAGCTGCATTTACAGCAGTATTATTGGATTGTGGGATAGCAGAGAGGAAACCCATCACAGGACAGGTATACAGGTTGGTTATGATTTATGGTACTAGTTTTTTGTTTAAATTTCCATTTGACAAGGAGGAGTATAGTGTGCGAAAGGAAGTATGGAAAGTAGAATGTTGTCCAACATTAAGCAGGACTGACAGGACTGGAAAGGACCATAATTAAGTAGAATGATCAATAAATGTTTCAAACCAATATATTTCTAGGTCAAAGATACAAAGAGACAGAAATCAAGAGTTGGCTACATGTGTGAAGTGTGGCTGTACTGATAAATCTAATGTTAGGTATAATAATTATGTGAAGATCACATCAGGGCAATGGAGAATGTGGGTTGGGTAGACTATAATTTATGTGGATCAACACGGTAAAAGGTACGCCCGGGAGGGGGTGCGCGGGCATACCTTTTACTGTGTTGATCCACATATATCGATGATAATTAAGGCAATGGGGTTGAAGGGAAGCCCAAACAGGGGGTTGATAACCTGTGGGGTCTATCCTTATCATACATAACAGACTGATATGAAGATCCCTCTTGTATCCATTGTTAGCAACACAAAACACTGGCTTTTCGTCTGTTGTCAGCTAGGAAACACCATCTTGAATGTTGAAACACATGGTATTCTGGTCCAGCCTATTTGTATAACACATATTAGGAGAGAATCACATAGGGTAAAGTGACCATGAGTCGTCCACTTGGACCTCTATACAACCTCTGATTTTTTCTAGAAGCTGTGCTTTAGTAAGCTAACCTGTATGGAACAACAGAAAATGGTTATGAAAATTATCCTGAAGTGTTTATTTTTCCAGTAAATCAGGTTACAACTCTTATACTCATGTCTATCAGGCCCTCCAAGCCTTCATTACCCAAGTGATGTGTATTTCTCTCCATCAGTACCATGAGTCGGCCACCAGTACATTGAGTCGGCCACATCATATCATGAATCAGCTTCTGTATAGGGGGCTGTCTATTATGCAATTGATGCAAGGAAAGGGCAGATTTCCAGTTTACTGATAATTTACACAGTTTAAATATAATCCATATACAATGTTTTGTCAATGTTAACTCTGTTCCTTGACTACTGGGACATTATTTTAGGTTTATGCTCATTTACTAGTTGCACTTCAATATAAGTGGGTAACAAATCATCAGAAACCTATCCTTTTTTGCATGAATGTAATCCCAAACATGCTGTCATTGACAGCCTGTTGAAGGTAATAAACCACGAAAAGGCAGAGATGGAAGGATAGCAGGTGCTGCATCTTCCCATCTTCTATAAATGTAAATAGCTTAAAATCCTCTAAGGTGGTCTATGATAATTACAATTTGGCACTAAATACATGCAAAGTGGCCGACTCAAGGTACATGGACGACTCAAGGTCACCCTACCCTAATGGCATCAAAGTAATGGGATCTGAATAAATCTATAGATCTAGAGGACTAGCTGAGGGGTGGAGTGGAAAAAGGATGAGATGAGTAGTTATAGTACCACCGTAGTACCTTTATTACTTGTACTGATCCAGACACACCACCATTACCAGTTAGGTGTTGATGGACGATGATAGATGAAGGTATCTAGTCATTCTGGGTGTACTAATATGAGGAATAGCCAATTTGTTTTTGACATGCTAAACATCCATATGGAATCTTTTATTTAGTTTAAGTATTTAGTAGATACCCCATCAGCTGGTTTCAGCAGGGAAACATGCATGTTCTTCACACAGAGTTAATAGAGAAAGATCTATAGATGGGTGGTGATGGTACGAATTACTGAATAGACATTGGATGATTAGTCATTCTAGCTGCAATAAATAGTGCATTAGTATGCTGTAGAACTAAGGGTTCCTTCAGGACACTTGGGTATAGGTTTGTGGGACTAGCTTTTTCGTTCTTGCCACGCTAATCTTCCATATGGAAACTTAATTGTAATTCTGCACAGCATTTACAAAATAGCATGCAAAGAAGATGACAAAATTTCCTACTCATTAACAATGGACTCAAAAATTGATTTTACATGAGCTTTCGTATATGAACCTAGAAGAAAATTGAAGCAATGAGATGAAAAGGTGAATCCAATACAATGGATAATCACGGTAATGGTACCCACCCTCTCTCTTATTGTAGTTCCCACCTAATGGGTAGAGAAAATTCATATTAGGCCTACTTCCTAAGCCTTTTAGTATAGCTTCTGATAACACTTTTTTGGGAAAGATATAGGACTTTGGGCATGGAATTTAATCGGGTTTTCTTTGTTATAAAAGTCATGACAAACCTACAAATGTACCCAAAATGCCATGTAATAAAACTATATAGAAAAACATATATAAATGAACAGGGATCTCAGGACATTCATTGTATGGGTTTTCAAAATGCTAACGTTTTTAAAGCAGATTTGTCTTTTTATTGACCACAATAAATTCACGATGTATTCCTGTAGCAATTGGATTCAAAACTTTAATGATTATGATAGCAAAAAATCTCAAAACCAAGTTTCTCATTTCTTCACATATTGAAGATTTAGGTACTTTTATCTCTTTAAACTCATCATTAAAAAAGTGGCATGGTTCACCAGAAATGCATTCCATCTACTCTCCTTACACTAATACCCTCCCCATCAACTCTAGATACCAATACTGATGGCCTCGGGTATACTGGTCTGACATGACTGTGGACCCTGGGGAGTCAGGTGCTTAGAGCAGCATTAGAGCAGTCCCTTGAAAAGGTGTCATCTGCTGTCACAAACGTAAAGTCACTCAGTGACAGCTGTATCCTTCCATTGTAACACCCAGCAGCTACCACACTATCACCTGTCAACACGCTAAAGGGCCTAGTAAGGGGTGGTGCGTTGGCCTATAGAGGTGTAACAGGTTGAGTCCAAATTAAACGTCTTTTAATCAAATGTAAAAAAATCAGCCATTTATATGATGTAGACATGCAGCATGGCAATCTTATTTCTAAAGATTCCCTATTCTTTTGGAAGCAATACACTTACTAACAATCCAATGATCTATGAGACATCACCTGATATACTTTTGAACTGTTATTTTGTGATGGAGTAGAGAGGATAGAAAGGAAAACACAGTCTTTGAAGAGTTCTCACTATTCTAAATGAATTAATCCTGCCCATGCAATGGATATTCCCCTAATGGTTGATACTTAGTTTTGTGGAAAAGCGAGTTGATGTTAATGGCTGCTATCAAAATAACCTGAAGGCAACATGGGGAAAATTGTATTTCCACTTGGGGACTATGACAGACTTGTGACTCTGATACTGAAGTTTGATGGTGTTGATAGGGTAGGAACCTCGGGTCTAAAGGAGAAAATGAAAGCTGTCTGCAGATGTGTGGTAAGTGATGATAAGATGATGATAACAAGCTTGAGGTCCCTCATGGCCCAGGGGACCATACACTATGTAGGGACTTCATAGTCCAGGTAGCCAAAATAGTGTCCTATGGATGGGATCCACTAATGTGGCTTCCTAATATTCACATAAAGCATTGTATGCTGCAAGCAGCTTAGTAAAGTTAATTATGCTGATACTACTATCACTAAGTCTGGGTTGAATTTCGAATATTGTACAAGCAGCTCGATGAGAACTGTCATTTACACTTCCAACATTATTAGTATGTTACACTTGCTCCTTGCTGGATGGACATGATATCAAAACATTATGGTGACTGATGTCCTTTTTACACAATCCGACCCTTTATACAGTTTTTCTGTATTGTCTAAAATGGTCCTATCATAGGACCATGTGAAATGACCACCAGCAGGTTATTGGAAGGTAAGTGCACTGGCACACTTTTAGGAGTACCTGTAAATTTTTTGGCCAATTCAGAATCCACCCTAAATAAAGAATCATGAAACATATTCATATCAATTATTTCATGTTCATTGTTTATTCTGTCCGGATCACAGAAAGGATGCTGTTTGGTGGAGAAGTGAACAAAGTACAGATTCCAGTCTGCAGGAAATTGCAGACACAGGAAATTGGTCACAATTATATCATGATGCAAATCAGAGTTACACTTTGCTTTACCTACCCGCAGGCATAGCTGGAGGCAAAATTGTGGCATGGACTGGGAGAAAGAACCCTCTGCACTAAGCCCCCTTTTTCGCAGATCGTGTCACTTTAATGCTTCATTTTTGAACTGTCAGAAATGAATAAAGAAAGCATTGTGAAAAGCTGGACAGACATGAGTCTGTTACTGGTGCTTGGCTACATTTGAGAGACAGATGGTCCTGTCAAGGGGGTTTGTGGACAGAACATTGTTTGCTTGCTATAGAATGTAGGTACGCTCTGCTCAACACTGCAAGCAATTGCTCCCTTGCATGTCTCAGTTACATTAATAATCTATCTCAGCTAATATACATAGGTCCAGGAGAGGTAAACCATGAAATCATCCATGCAGACTTGTTGGCCTTGAACAATGTTGTCCCTGTCAAGCTGTTGTGCAAGTCACACGTCTCTAATTCTAATGCAGTGTATACATAATAACTATGTATACCTGTGGCTGACATCTTTAGAGACATTGCACTTATAAATACCTGCTGATGTCCCATAGAAAGTAAATAAAAAGGTAAACAAAAGATAATCCTTAATGTTCTTAATACATACATCTGTGAACCCAAATTCCCATCTAATTATTTAGCCATCTAAACATAAAATTTCATATCAGAAAAATCCTAAACCTATACACCTAGATATCTAAACACTTAAGCTAAGTATATTGTTTATCTAAACATGTTTAGCAGGTTAATGTGATTACAAAAATATTGCAAGAATATACATGTTTAGAATTGTGTTTCGGATCTAAACACCATTTTTGCAGTGCATGCCTGATTGGATATTGTATTTCAGGTTTCAGCAGTTTGCAGATTACCTAATTGTCCTTCATGAATGTTTTTGTTATCATCTTAGGGCTCTATGTATGACATAGGGGAGCTGTGACAAATGCTAGCACAGACATTTACCCACTGCTCACAGTTTGCTCATCATAACCTCACAAACTCAGGATGATATGTTCCCATCCCTTTGTCAATGTCCCTTCTTCCTGATTTGGATCACTCCAGAGACACATCTACTGCCCGAGGATGGAATATCACCATGGAGGACACACTAACAATGGCAGGACTCTCGTATATAGATCTTCCCATTCTTACCCCCAGGCTTGTAACATCAAATGCAGAATACTTCTGGAAGAGGGCATGGGTGAACACATTTCAGAACTGAAGATAAACGAAGGGATTATGTAATAGGCAGAGAGGCCATGAAAGTTGTTTTACTACATGTTCCTGTTGAACAGAAAAATAAAAGACTAAAAATGTTGTCTTACTAGAACTTTATTGAAGTTTAAGATAGAAGTACTGGTGCTGAGTATTAGGTATAATTCTTGTCCTAGATGACCTCATTTATGGAACACTAAGTAAACGACTTCAAATTCAGATGGGAACGATCTTTCAAAATGTTTCCTTAATTCAGATTACAATCTGGTTTCCACCCCTTAATCCTCATACCATCTATGAATTATGGCTAATAGTATGCACGCAACATGTTTTATTTAGAAGATAAGTTAGGAAAATATGGTTAATTTTTGAATTTGCATGGATGTCTCAAAGTAGGATATTGTTTCCACACATGGCAGACTGACAACCAATCATGTTTTACAGCCATCATGATGAGGGGACCTTGAATATATAAAGAATGTCCTTTGAAATTTTCAGAAGGTGACCAAATAATACTGTTATAGCCTAGATGTACTTGAATATCTAATGTATCTGGGAGGAAGAGAAATGGGGAAAGTTGGATGTCTCATGATCAGTGTCTAGACCTAGAGAGGTACCTTTAAGTATTGATCCACACACTCTCTCACCACCATCGGCTACTGCCAGTTGCTGATTGGTGATAATAGGGAAAAAATGCACCTCCTTCACACAGAGCATATTGAGGACGATAGATGGATGGTGATGGTATAAATAACTGAATAGCTGGATGTTAGATCCACATTGTGGTCATACTGTGTCTAGCAAACCTAATATAGACACATATAATACTTGAAGTCATTTGAATAAATTTTGGCTCAACCTGCTACTCCATGATGTAAATAAAGGGTATTCTACTAGTGTACTAAGGACATGTGCACTAAATGTATTATTTACTTCCTATTCAGTTCATAGTTGTTGTGCAGTATTTTTGTCTGTAATCAAGTTCAATAACAATGAAAAGAAAATACTAACACTCATTGCAATACCTAGATTACAATTGAAGTATTGTGGATAAAAATGACAGACCACTCTAAATTACTAGCACATAGGGTTCCTTTCTACATTTGTAATAAGCATGGAAATCTGGTGGTCATATGACTTAAGACACATAGAATTCTAGTTTTTACAGGGTCAAATATCTAAGCAATCTGGTTATAGATTTACCTCAGCATTCTTTATCTTGCCAGGCAGTGTTTATTCCAGGTTAACCAGAGTAGCAACATCAGAGAGTTGCAACATAGCGAGTTAAACTCTAAAGATCTTTTATCTTCCTAAATGACTATAAGATATGTGTAATCACGTTATCACATCAGCAATACCAACATACTGCATAGTGTCTGCGAGAAAATCATTACTGCCTCCCAAGCTATTAAGCCTTCAAGCTTTCTATCCACATTTGGCTTCGAGGACTATCTCTTGCCAACTGCTGTATGCAGGTCTCCTTTTCATAGTCGCTTAAGTCTCTGGAGGACATACAGGTCTGATACAGGGTAGCAATGGAACAACTCCATCTGCATGCTTTCAAAGCATTTCAATAGAAACTAAGGATAGATCAGATTAACATTTTATTGGAGGGATTCTAAATTGACTTCCAATTTGTATGATAGGCAAATTATGGAGCATCTGTTATTTTCTTCTTTCGAAAGCTTGCTTCAAATAAGAAAAAAACAAAAGGTAACACACCATAATGATGGGCTCTGTAGTTTACTAAAGTGACCCACGCTTGGAAATGCCAGTTTCATGGACTAGGAATGTCACACAGGGAGCAAAAGAAATGTGTAGTATGTAGACCAGCTACTTATTTTTCACCCAATACTCTTATTACTTTTGGATGGGAGGTGAAGGAAATGCTTAGGTATTCTTAAATTAGTCACCACTCATATCCTGAAGAAAAATCTATCAATTAATCAAAATATTTCACTGTAGAGACTGGCAGATCACAAAGAGTCCTGTAGTTAAACATTGTATAAAGGCAGACAGAATAAGCGTTATACAAGTAGCAAAGGTGCTACACCTCTGAGCAAGATGTCAGCTTTTACGGCTTGATAGTTACAGATTGCTTGATTTACTGGCTATGTATCATTCCCACAGTGCACACTCCCTATGGTGTTCACGCATCCTCCTCATAGTAGAATCCAATTCCACAGTCACCTTTCCTAAGATATTATTTCTACTGGGGAAACATTTGCACCTTGGTACCTAGTGTTGAGACTCCAAAAGTGTACCATTCCAGTAATTCTTCTTATGTTTTGAAAACTCATTGGTCTAGTACTTGACTTTTGCCTAAGTGTTGAAACATGTGTTTGTTGAAGCCTGGTACTTTCAATTTTATGAGAAAATAGGAACATTATTCCACCTTCCTTCTAACCTCTCAGCCCCACTCCTTCCCCCCAACCCACATCATGCCAACACACCTAGACACAAACAGGATGTTATGAAATTACTGTGGGCCCAGGAACCTCAGTGAAACATAGAACAGGACCTCAATGCAGTGTCATATGCTGTAACAGTCTAAGGGTCAGACCGGAGGTGTGGCAGGTAGCATGGCTTTAAAGGTAACTTATACTCTTGTGAACAGGATCAAACCTGACCTATATCATATGTGATACTGATCTAAAGGGCAAAGCTGGTGGTTTGATGTATGCAGGGTTGTTGGTTCAGATGAAGGGGAGAAAGGATATCCTTGATTATGGTTAGGACTACAGAAAAGAGTGTTGTTTCACTACCTTAGAAAGCTGCTTGATCAGCCTTCAGTTGAATACAGTTATGTGCTACAGAGCTGATTTATGAATCAGAAACTGCTGTTGATAATGAACATAATGCAGGTAGAGTGATGATAAAT
Organism: Acholoe squamosa; assembly: GCA_949317995.1. Lineage (NCBI taxonomy): Eukaryota > Metazoa > Annelida > Polychaeta > Phyllodocida > Polynoidae > Acholoe > Acholoe squamosa. Next base: position 42,226,415 of record OX439049.1, read on the forward strand.
TTAAGTGAAGCAATGACTTCTATTATCGAGACCATTAAAAACCAAGAGCATGATTTGCTAAAGGCAATTACAACACATTGTTTCAAACTCATTCCTAGGAATCTATTTTGTTTCACTTCAAGCACAGACTCTTGCATTTGAAAAAACTATGCTTCATACTTAGCTTTGCATGAGCAAGCAACAAATTGTCAAACTGATCCAAAATGAAGCATGGACATTGACAAATCAAGGCAGTTTATATATACATCTAACAAAGATAACCTTATGTATGCCTGCCAAGGAGGACATTTCCAATATTAATGTTAGTCAACATTACTGAGATATGACCTCCCTAATGAAGAGCATACATACCATGCAGCACTCAAAATTAGATGGGTAACCTTTAAATTTTACTCACCAATAATATTATGATGATTGGTTCATGTTGGGGTTGAAGAGGGGATGGCATAAAGCAGATAACAACAGCTGTCTGTGGAAGTATGGGAAGTGATAATAAGGTGCAAATGGAAAACATGGGGTCGCATGTGGCCTTGGTTGAAAAAAAATTGCTATTCATTAGGAACTCTTTTCTTTGCATGAGAAGTTCATACCACTACTCAATTATAATCTAATAATCAAATTTCAATAAGACTTAGATTGTACACTGTCTATGTACATCTTTTATATCCCAACTATTTCTAAGATTTGCAAAACAGTACATACAAATCCTTATAAAGAGACCATAACGTGATGCATTCAATGAGAATTGTCTTACCATCACTTGAATTCCCTCTGCAGAATTTAATATCCTATGCTACCCTCCTCTGCGAAAGGTATGGAGAACCTGGCATTGCACTACATGCATGACCTACATGTTCCAGGAAAGGTAAATTGGCCGGAGTCTCTTAAAAATTGTATCAGATTACTAAGTAACAGCTGCCAACTATTTTCTCCTGTAACCATCCTAAACATGCTCTCATAAATGTGAAGGTAATTTCAGGTCAATTAGCAGTCCCAAGTTGCTGATAGGTAGTGGCTTTTCTCACAAGAATCATACCTGGCATTACTTGCCACATAGAACCATGAAACTATACAAATTGCTCATGATTGTCAAATTTGGCTGTGACACATTTCTCAGTTTCTGAACTCAGTGTTCTTTCCAGTAACTGGTTGATACCAGCAGTACAGAAAGTTACCCTATCTTATATTGTCACTGAACTTTCTGCACATATAATATACCCTTTACTGACACTTTTCTCATAATTGCCTGTGAGAATAATGTCTTTTCCATCCCTGTTGTACATATGTATGTTGATTGTTCCTCATTTGCTGGGCCCTTCTTTGGCTCTGTTTGTATGCACGTCTGCAATATCTACCACCCCTTTATTATTAGACTGTCAGTATTGGTGCTTTGCCTCTGTTATGTGATGACCCTTTTTGTATGTTTTTCTGATTGCCTAAGTCTAGATGTATAATGTTTCATTCTCCACCTGTGTGTGTAACCCTCATCAATGGTACTTGTTCTGTGTGTAGTAGAATGGCTGGTGTCCAATGCAGGGATAGCAGATTTACCTGTTACATGAAATGAATATCGGATAGTTGATGTCAGAAGCCAGGAAAGCATGGATTCTGGAAGCAATACACTTATTACCAATCAAATGACTTATGAGCTATCTCCTGATGTACTTTTAAAATGTTATTTTGTGACGGTTAGTGAAGAGAGAAAGGGAAATACACAGTAGGGGTCCACCCTATTCTAAATGATTTAAGTTTGCCTGTGCGACGTATATTCCCCTAATGGTTGATACTTAGTTCTGTGGAAAAATGAGTTGATGTTAATGGCAGCTATCAAAACAACCTGAAGGCAACATGGGGAAAATTGTCTTTCAACTTGGAGGCTGTGGCAGACTTGTGACTCTGATACTAAAGTCTGGTGGTGTTGGTAGGGTAGGTCTAAAGTAGATAACGTTAGCTGTCTGTGGATGTGTGGTAACTGATGATAAGGTGATGATAAGAAACATGAGGTCCCTCATGGCCAAAAGGGTGTCTCAGGTATGGGCCCCATTCCTCTACTTCTACTATCACTAAGTTGAATTATGAATTTTATGAGCAGCACCAAAGGAAGTGTCATTTACACATCCCATATATTAGTATGTTAAACCCTTTCCATACTGGAAACATGATTTAAACGTTTCAGGTTATATTGTCGTAAAGGGTCCTATTATAGGATCATGTGAAATGGCCACCAGGTTACTGGAAGGTGAGTGCACTGGCACACTGGCCTGACTTAGTCATTCAGGAGTAGTGCTGCACCTGTAAATTCTCAAAAAGTATATGGCACCTACAACCAATTTAGAATTCACCCTAAATAAAGGATTGTGGAACATATTCATACCAGTTATTTCATGCTGATTGTTTATATTGTGTGGATCAAAGACAGGATGCTGTTTGGTGGAAAGTTGAACAAAGTACAGATACCTGTCTAGATGGACAGGAAATTGATGAAAATGAATAAAGAGAGCAATGTGAAAAGTTAGTCTGTTACTGCTGTTTGGCTACATTTGAAAGACAGATGGTCTTGTCAAGGGTGTTTTTGTTTGCTTCCTATACAATACAGGTATGCCCTGCTCAACACCGAAAGCAATTGCTCCCTTGCATGTCTCAGTTGCATTAATAATCTACCTCAGATAATACACATCGGGGTGTGCAAGTCCAGGAGAGGTAAAACATCAAATCATACATGAGGTGATGCAGACTTGTTGGCGTAGAACAAAGTAGCATAGTAGTAGTCCAGGGTTATGTGAGAAGGGATAGTAGTCAAATAAGGCAAATGATAATTATTGTTTCTTGGTGAAAAGGGACATAGTTACCTCCATGTGTTATATCCTGATTTGGTGATATACAAAACCAGAGATAGGATTCTTTTTTTTCTCATGACCTCATTTGGATCACTTCAGAGCCACACCCACTCCCCAAGGATGGAATATCCATGGACTTCATTCTTCTGTATTTATCATTTAAATCTATGATATATAAGAAAACCCGTTCTTTGTGTGTAAACACCTATTTGCTTGTATGTCTGTGATAACTGGTTTCTGTAAGTCTATCTGTGGTTCTGATTCTGTGTCAAGTGAATAGGCCTGTCTCTAATAGGTATACTGTGATGAAAGACATTTAATTTATTATCGGTTGCATTGGGTCTTTAGCTGATTTCACCCTGATCATTTTCTTCAATGAGAATTTACAGTTGTGGGGAAAACAGTAAAATCACCAAATGTTTCATTCGTATGAATTGATCAGAATACCAAAGAAGCAATTGATACATTATCCATCAATACTAAACTGACTGTTAATTAATGCAATGAAGGATATAAAGTACACCAACAAGTAGCCCTCATATATTGCAGTGAATATAGACTTGCTTTCACATTCAGGTGTCATGGTTTCATTTCTCTGTGTAGTTTTTCACAGCATTCATTGCTCCCCCACTTTTATTCCTTGTGTTGGATGTACCTACTTCCACCAGCTCGGATGTCCCTGCCATGAGTTGCTGCCCTGCATATTGAGTACACCTGAGACCTAAAAGTAGGTCTGGAGGATACACTTAGGGCTTAAACTCCCCCTTCTGTCACCATGGAGGACACACTGACAATGACAGGACCCTCTCGTATAGATTTTCCCAGCCTTACCCCCAGGCTTGTAACATCAGGTGCATGCAGAATACTTCCTGGAGGAGGGCTTGGTTGAAAATATTAAAGAACTGAACAAAATAAGGAGATAATGTAGTAGACAGAGAGGCCATGCCAGTTGTTTTATCATTTGTTCCTTTTGGACAGTAGTAGACTGACAATTGTCTCTCTAGTATTCTACTAGAGGGAGAAGTCTAAGAAAGAAGAGGGGGTAATTATGTAGAGTATAAGCTATGATTATACTTACCAAAACCATTCAAGCTGGTATGCCTTCCTGTGAGTATTGTATACAGACTTAGCTGGTTTGATTATCAGCCAATGAAATGACACCAACTATTCACTGCAGTCCTCTCGGGGGCCAACCCATCTCATAGGTGTTATCAGTAGAACTCGCTGATAACAAGCTCTAGTAATGGCCGCGCCCATGGGACAACCTGCTAACTCGGAATACGGTGGCTGTATGCCATGCTGCCGATAGCATAGGGAAAATGGTAAAGGTGAACGATGATGAGTTTTTGACGACAGTTTCTCCATGAGGGGGTTTGGGACCGTTCCGCACGAGGCCGTTAGGCCGAGTGCGGAGCGGTCCCAAACCCCCTCATGGAGAAACAGGAGGCAAAAACTCATCAGAGTTCATCTTTACATTTATGTCAAGGTGTTTGAGTGGAAAATCAATCGATATTTCATCAATATAATCCATAATTAACTCTTATTTACCTGTCGTCTACCCGAAAATGCCGTGTGCCGCCATCTTGGATGTTTACGTTTCAAAAATGATGCGCATGCGCGGTGGACCTATGACGTCATCGTGCGGATTTCCCGCGGGTTATTTAACGCAGGGGTGCAATACGGGGGTTCAGTGCATTGTCAATGGGCGCTCGATATTCACCTTGACATAACAGAAAGGTCCTCATTTATAGAACACTCCTTTAAATGACGCAAATGAAGATCAAAACAATCTCAACACTTTCCCTTCAGATAACAATAATCATGGTTAATCTATGAAATCTTGTGAAACGTTCCTTCAACCTGGATCTTTGATTTTCCTATTTAGAATGAAAATCCTGTTTCCATGGCAACAGTTGTCAACAAAAATGCCTATATAGGCCCAAAAACATTCCTTTTACATGCAGAATTTGGAACCTTCCCACCCAAAGTAGAACGTTTTATCAAAAATCATTGAATTCTCAATTAAAAAGTAGCCTCTAGCAGTTTTAGACATGTAATTTTGCCTATTCTAGCCCATAGTGATGTCCCCTAGTGGCTTAATCAGGTAATGAAACCTGCAGGAACCCCTATTTCTGCTTGCTGGCTCACTGTTAATGAATAACAGGAAAATAACCACATAAGAGAGGAACTTTACTAACACCATAGGATACAAGTGGGAGAAGGGGTTGCGTATGCCCACACAAAACAGACTGACAAGCAGTTATATTTTACAGCCATCATGAAATAAAAGGCACATTGGATACACAGAGAATGTGGTTCAAATTTCTGATGGTGATACAAGAACATTGTGATAGGTGTGTTTTGATATCTACTGTATCTGGTAGGAGGAGATCGGGAAAGGAGGATGTCTCATGATCAGTGTCTAGACCTTCCTAGATAGGTACCTTTAAGTATTGATCCACACACACTCACCACCATCAGGCACTGTCAGATGCTGATGAGTGATAATAGAGGAAAACATGCATGTCCTTCACACAGAGCATATTAAGGAGGATAGATGGAATGGGATGGTATAAATAACTGAATAGCTGGATGTTGGATCCAGAGTCTGGTCATACTGAGTGCAGCAAATCTAATATAGACACATATAATCCTTGAGGTCATTTGAATAATTTTTGGTTCACCCATGATGCAAATTAATAAAGGATGTCACATGATATATTGAGGAGAGGTGCACTGGGTGTACACCTCCTATTCAGTTTATGGTTGCAGTACCTTGATTTCATACATTATTTTTGTATATTTATATGCTTAACTAAGCTACACGAAGACGAATACAACAAATAACACACCTGACACAACCAAGATCATAGAACTGAAAGATCCTGGAAGTAAATGGCAAACCAGTCTAAATTACTAAAGGTTACATTTCTATATTTCTAAAAGCGTGGTGATCAGGAGGTTAATTCAAAAGATCCTGGGATTTCTACCCCTGTGACCTTAGTGTAGGCACATATCATAAGACCTGGCCAGTCTACCCTATCTAATGCAGTGGTTGCAGGTCTGTCAGGAATAGCAAGTCCTGAGATCACTTCACTATTCCTTTTCCAGTGCTAAGATCACTGTGATCTTAGTGAAAGAATTGCATAGTGGTTTAACCTAAGTACAAGAGCAATTGCAGGGAACACTCCTGATCGAAAGAATGAATAGCCTGCTGCATACATATAGAGGGGAGGGAGGACATTTGGTGAGTGTCCTTGAGGGCTCTTAGGACTACTTATGCATTAAGTGCACTGTACAGTAATTCTTCCCTTCTCTCTCTTTGTCCTGGGGGGGGGCACAATGCTTCTAATAGACAAGCATAAATCATACATTCATGGGAACAACTCTTGAATACAGCACGGGGTCAACTGCACCCTGTGCTCTTTTGTTAGCCCATATTGGGACGGGGAACGATGGTATAAACACTGTTCTGAAGAAGAGTGACTCCACAGCTATTCCTTTATTTTGGGACTCTTACCCCTGTGCCCAGTCAGTACTTCTTGGAATAGTGTAGGAGGGCTGAGGCTAAGATCGATGCGATCTTAGTGCTGGCTAGGAAAAGTGAACGCAGTTTAATCTTAAGATCGCTTAGTAGGATAAGGCAGAATAATTCCTAAGATCGCTGATGTTGTGATCCCAGGATCTTTTGAATTAACCTCCTGGTGGCCATGTGACTTGACAAACGTTGATTTCCAGTTTTTACTGGATCATATATTCAAATAATGTGGTAATAGATTTATCTAAGCATTCCTTATCGTCTTTGATAATGTTTATTTTAGGTTAACCTGAATATGGGTGAGGTCGTCAGAAAGTGTAAGATATTGCCTTTGGAGGGCCTGAAAAATAGTTTTTCTAGTTACTTTATATAACCTTAACAAATTTGTGAAGCGACATACCCTCAGCTCAGAAAACAAAAAAATACCAACTTAGGACCTCCGGTTCCATTTTTATTGCTTATTTTGTGTCATGTAACGTCCGTTACCAAAATGATGAAATATGGAGGTATTTGAAGTTGTACTCATAATATATAGGAATGTCCCATTATGCATAACAAACACAAGAAATAACAAGGCCAATATGTCTATTATTGACTTCAATTACAAAATGGAACAAAATTTGAGGTATGCATGCACAGTAGACTGCCTCCTACATGACGATAAAAGTACCGGACGTTACATAACGTCCGGTACTTTTATCAGAATTATGTCACATAAGCTGCTTTCAAACTGAAACAAATTGAGATAGACACACAATATTTTCACCAAAGTAGGGGATAATAGGGCCCTTCAAATGGGTAATAACTAAGATTTTGAAGCTTCCTTTTTTCCATGTTTTATAACTGATTTGAATTCAGGTACCGGACGTTACAAATAACAGATTTCCATCTTCAAAGACACATGATGAAAAATTCTCACTCAGTAACATATCCAAACCTCATGGAAATGATACATATGATCATATACAATACAAAAAATAACTTTGGGATGCTCCAGATGTTCTTTATTCAATACAGGACACTTTTAGAAAATGTGACATGATCTGCGAAAAGGGCCCTTAGTGCAGGGTGCATTAAGGTCCCTATTCCCAGTACATGTCACAAATAAAAAAAAGTTAAAAAGAACAAATTTGGCCAGTTTTTTCACTTCGGCAGGCTATGAGTCTGAGAGTTTTTGATGGATAACCACAAATTTACATATTTCTGATAGCCCTAAGTGTCCTCTATCAAATAGGTCTATGTAAGGCAAAATTGGTTCACAACTTCTTTCTCTAGAGCCACAAGAGTCCAAAATGACCCAAAAAACACAAAATCTACTGCTTTCTGGCGACCTGACCCATATATTGAATGGCAACATTGCATGTTAAAATGGAAAGACCCTAAAATATCTTCCTCTGTGACTATGAGATATGTGTAATCACATCAGCAAACCCACCATACTTTGTGGTGTCTGCGAGGAAATAAAAAAAAATCATTACTGTCTCCCAAGCTGTTAAGCCTCCAAGCTCTATAACCACATTTGGCTGGCAGGACCATGACTAACCTACTGTTGTATACAGGTTGTCTCCTTTTCAGGGTTCCCTAAGTCTCTGACGGGGAGCAATAGGGTGACTCCAGCTGCATGCTTTCAAAGCATTTCAATAGAAACTAAGGATGGATAAGAACATTTTATTGGAGGGATTCTAAATTCTTTTTCAATTTTTAAGAATGGCAAACTATGCAGCATCGTTTATTTTTTTATTCAAAATAGACAAACTTGAGGTAGCACCACCTAATAGAGACTGGCGAACTTCAGAAAAGCATTTCTCAAGATGGTATGACTAGACCGTTTCTACTGCCAGACAACCATACATCTTGCGATCACTAATAACTGCACTGGTTCGACTGCCCTACCAGACTCTATGTAAATACCACATTAAGTGCAGATCACACAGAGCAGTTGTAGTAGGCCGTGGGTTGAAATGGCCCACCATGCACCCCCCACCACTCAGCGAAACTGGTATTTTTTTTTGTTCCTTAGGGTCCTCTGAATAAGATTCAAGATGTTAACATTGATTATCTTGGGATGCACCACTGATTTTTTGCTCATTATCCATGTGCGGGTCAGACCACTTTTGGATCAACTTTGGTACCATGTTATTCAAGGGGCATGCTCAACCCCTAAGCTCTAATACTACCTTACCTTGAGTGGACTGTAAGGCTTATGGTCTTGTTCAAAAGAGGACATAATAACCTTTTCATTGACCCTAATATGTGTTCTTAAGTTCAGAATTAAGTGTACCAGAGGGTCGGGAGGATGGAAGATTGAAATCACAAAGTGCATTATTTTACTGAAAAATGTCAATGCACTCAAGAAACATGCACAAAACTTATGCTTATCCCCCTTCTAACCACAATACGAATATGATTCTTGTACGCCGAACCCTATTGAGTAATATGATATATTTTGCAGCATTCCTTGATGAATATAACCAAAATAATTGCTTTGGACGCAAGGACACTACCTGAAGCCAATACGATGCTGTTCTATTACAATAGACTCCCTCCTTACGTAAATGGATGTTTTTGCATGCTAAATCTTCATCAATTGATCTGGTTCTTATGATTAAATGGGTGCTGGTTAAGAATAGGGATGTTTCTAAATCAGAAGACTCGATGGCGAGGCTGTATATGGCCGAAATTCAAAATGGCCAACAATAGATACAAATGTCTGTTTGCATTACATAAATAGGCATTCTAGAAAGTATGTAGTCGGTCCTATCCCCTATAAATCAGCATATGCATATCTGCATAGTTTCTAATCAACAACGTCCTCCTTTATGGAAAGTTGCATATAGCTCTTCTGCACCAATCACAGACTGTCAATATAAGAAGTAAAAGATTGCTAGGTTGTTTAATAACATAGCAATAGCAGTTTTGCATAGCAACAAAGCCGGGATTCATACCTGTAGGTATATACTTTTGCATAGTCTACTCTCCAGGACATAGTTCACTGACATCAAATTGCATAGCTTACCTGTGCACATCACAGAGTATGAATATAGGTAGTACATGATTGTTTTTATGTGTGGTCACCTCACAGCTGCATGGTTAACATAGAACCCATGTCCAAATCTATGCTGATAGTCAGAGATAAGTGTATATGGTCTCACCTCTGGAACTTTCATGTATTTAAAACTCCCCTGTGCACATTGCTAAATAGCAGTACATGTATAAGGTTGCAATGCTGTGTGCTTGATGAAAGTATACCTTTCAGAATCCTCTGATTGGCAAAGACTATGTGATGCAATAATGAAAATATTATGAACACTTTGCTACATCTTCACCATGCATATATTCTGTTGTTTTGTTTTTGTGTGTTTTTATTGTAAATACCAGTCAGATCATGAAAGCCAACAAAATCTATTCACTTTCTGGCCTTACCATAGTCAAGCAAACAGGTTGTTCATGTAAAGCATCAGTCATCATGATGAACATCCAGATCCATACATGTGACATGCACTGGGAATAGGGGCCTTAATGTACCATGCACTAAGGCCCTTTTCGCAGATCCTGTCACACATATACATGTTTCTCAGATCATCCATGATTACAGAGGATTGTAATTTGTAAGATCTACCCCCACCCACCATTCCAAATTGTCATATTACCAAAGTTTACCATTGCTGGTATTGCTAGCACACATTTAGAATACAGCATGTGTATTCAGCTTATCTTTTTTTCATCAGTGAAGAAAGTTCTTCACTGTAGATAGCCTCTCACCCTCTTTGAAGAACTGCATGTCATCCTAAGTGATTATCCCAAAAGCCTTCAGTAGCCTACTTGTCTGAGAGTAAGTGTAGGTATTCTTGAGGCCCAAGACCATGCAGTTGGAATTTAACTTTACCTTAGTCAGTTCTGGTTTCATCCACATAGTGAGATAATTTGAGAGAAAGGTCAGAATATAACTGTAAAATTCTCAGTATATTCTCATCTGTTACCCCTACAACTGTACAATTCTCAGTATATTCTCATCTGTTACCTCTCCAGAGCACCAGGCCCAGTGTTATCTATCCTTATATATCTCTGAGCATTAGATTCTCTCAATAACTCACAGCAGTGTGATCCCAACAGCTGAAGATTATGCTGCTTGACACTTCTGACAAGGCACAATTCAGAAAACACACTCTCCCTCCCACACTGATCTGTTCTAGTTTATTGCCCCCAACATGTGGTGTAGTGAATTACTAGTTGCCTTTGGCAACACTGCTGAATGCCACAGTTACACAGACTTTGGGCATTTTCTAACATTCCACATCACCCACATTGGACAGGGTGCTGAAATTGGTCAAGCTTATAGATGAGGGAAGTTTCATCCATATTGTACAAATTGTCCCTATCATATCTAGCAAGCTGCTGCAGGCACTGTTGTGCTTCTGCCACCTTAACTAGATCCATGGCTCCCATGACTGTAGATCTTCTTTCTCCTTTTGTGAATTGGTAGCCATCCATTAGCTTACTGGGATGGATACAATCGTGACTATATGTGACTGCAAATGGACACAGTAGTTAATGGGGGCCTAATTGAATATGTGATCACTATCAATGGCATCTGACAGATAGGCACAAGGGCCACGATGGCTAACCATCTTAGACATGGACAAGCTTCCTTGAGTCTGCTCTCTAACTCAAGGAAGGAAGACATTCTTTTGAGTATGAATGCGTGGAATGAATAAACGAATTCTAACAACAACCCTTATATCACCCAAAACACATATCTAGTACCTTGCTCTGCTTTATTGTGCACAACGATACTGATTTTCTGGAATTGATCTGTATCTCTGGCCTAATCATGACTATGCTCTTCAACCTGCCACTACTATCATGAACTTTACATTGCAATTTATTCCTGAGATGAGACCATACTGCTGGGTTATGACAAGGCTGAGAAGTGAATAGATTTGTGGCTTATGTGATCTGGCTAGTATGTATACTAGAAAAAAAAAACTATATGTGTTGTAGATGTAGCAAATATTCATCATCATCTCATCATACAGCATGGGAGAGCTATGCAATTTGATGTCAGTGAACAATGTCCTGGAGAGTAGACCATGCAGAAGTAAATACCTACAGGTTTGGCTTTGTTGCTGTGCAAAACTGCTATTACTAGGCTGCCTAACAACCTAGCAACCTTTTACCACCTATATTGATAGTCTGTGATGGGTGCAGGAGAGGTATATACAATTTTCCATAAAGGGAGGGTGTTGTTGAATGGAAACCATGCAGATACGCACATTCAGGCATAATGTCAGGCTTGGTTGCTACGCAAAAGTGCTGTTGCTAGGCAATCACACAACCTAGAAACAAAATAGAAACACAACTGTATTCTATGGAGCTGATTTATAGGGGGTAGCACCCACTAAATAATTTCTAGAATGTATATTTATGACATGAAAAGAGACATTTGTATCTATTGTCAGCCATTTTGAATTTGGGCCATATACAGCCTGGCCATCAAATCTTCTGAAGTAGAAACATCCCTATTCTTAATCAGCACACTTTTTAACATAAGAATCAGATCAATTGATGAAGATTTAGCATGCCAAAAAACATCCATTTACATAAGGAGGGAGTCTATTGAAATAGAACAGCATCATATTGGCTCCAGGTAGTGTCCTTGCATCCAAAGCAATAATGTTGTTATATTCATCAAGGAATGCTGCAAAATATCTCATATTACTCAGAAAGGTTTGGCCTACAAGAATCATATTAGATATTGTGGTTAGAAGGGGGATAAGCATAGGTTTTATGCATGTATCTTGGGTGTATTGAATTTTTCAGTAAAAGAATGAACTTTGTGATTTAAATCTTCAGTCTTCCTGACCCTCTGGTACAATTAAATCTGAACTTAAGAACACATATTAGGGTCAATGAAAAGGTTATTATGTCCTCTTTTGAACAAGACCATACGATTTAGGATCCACTCAAGAAAAGGTAGTACTAGAGCTTAGGGATTGAGCATACCCCTTGAATAACATGGTACCAAAATTGACCCAAAAGTGTCTGCACATGGATAATGAGCAAAAACTGGTAGTCCTTCCCAAGATAATCAATGTTCACATCTTGAATCTTATTCAGAGGACCCTAAGGAAGAAAAAAATACCAGTTTCACTGAGTGGGGGGGGGGCGTTGCTTGGTGGGCCATCTCAGCCCACGGCCTGCAGGGCATGACCTACAATCATGGATTCCACTCTAATTTTGAAGGCTTCAAGTCTTAGAGGCTGGATGCAGTCGTACTATGCTGAGAAATGCCCTCCTGTAGTAAATCATTGTATAAAGGGAGAAATGAGCATCAAGGAGGTAGTAGTAATGCTGCACCTCTGAGCAAGATGTCAGCTTTCATAGATCAACAAGTTACAGATTTACTTGCTATGTTGCATTCCCACATCTACAATGCGCACTCCCTATTGTGTTCACACATCAGGCTCATAGAAGAATCCAATTCCACATCTTTCCGAAGATATTTGTACTTGGGAGACATTCGCACCTTTGTAGAGATTCCAAAAGTGGATCATCCCAGTAATCCTCTTCACTCTTTTAAAACTCAAAATCACTGGTCTAGTATACTTGATTGTGCCTATATATTGAAATACATGTTTGTTGAAGCCTGGTACTTTCAATTCTACCAGAAAATAGGAACATTAATTCCACCTTCCTTCTAACCGCACAGCCGCCCTCCCCCAAACCACATTCTGCTAACACACCTAGACACAAACAGGATGTTCTGAAATTACTGTGAGCCCAGGAACCTCAGCAGAACATATATAGAACAGGATCTCAATGCAGTGTCATTTGCTGTCACAGTCTAAGGGTCAGACTGGATGTGTGGTAGGTAGCATGGCTTTAAAGGTAACTTATATCCTTGTGCACAGGATCAAACAAGACCTATATCATATGTGATAATGATCTAAAGGGCAAAGCTGGTGGTCTGGTGCATGCTGGGTTGTTGGTTCAAATGAAGGGGAGAAAGGATATCCATGATGATGGTTAGGACTACAGACAAAATTCTTGTTTTTCTACCTTAGAAACCTGCTTCAGGTTGCATATGATTATGTGCTACAGAGGTGATTTACAAATTAGAAACTGTTGTTTATGATGAACATAATGCATGTAGAGTGACGATAAATTTAAGTGAAGCAATGACTTTTAGCATCAAGACCATGAAAATGATATGCTAAAGGCAATTATATAAAATTATTTCTAACTCATTCCTAGGAATTTATTTTGTTTCACTTCAAGCACAGACTCTTGCATTTGAAAAGACTATGCTTCATACTTAGCTTTGCATGAACAAGCAACAAAATGTCATCCTGATCCAAAATGAAGCATGGACATTGACAAATCAAGGCCGTTTAAATATGCATCTAACAAAAATAACCTTATGTATGCCTGACAAGGAGGACATTTATAATATTAATGTTAGTCAACATTACTGAGATAATATGACCTCCCTAATGAAGAACATACACACCATGCAGCACTCAAAATGAGATAGGGACCTATAATTATAAGGTAACCATTAAATTTTACTCCACAATAATATTATGATGATTGGTTCATGTTGGGGTTGAAGAGAGGATGGCATAAAGCAGATAACTATACCTGTCTGTGCAAGTATGGGAAATGATAAGGTGCAAATGGAAAACATGAGGTTTTGTAAATAGAATATAAGACTTAATTTGTATGCTATTTACCTATATCTTTTGTATCTCCCCTATTTCTAAGATTTGCAAAACAGTACATACAAGTCTTTATAAAGAGACCATAATGTGATGCATTCAATGAGAAATATCTTACCATCACTTGAATTCCCTCTGTAGAATTTTATACCCTATGATAACCTTCCCGGAGAAAAGTATGGAGCACTTGTCATTGCATTGGTTGCATGGCCTACATGTTCCAGGAAAGGTAAATTGGCCAGAGTCTCTTAAAAGATGATATCAGATCACTAAGTAACAGCTGCCAATTATTTTCTCCTGTAGCCATCCTAAACATGCTGCCATAAATATGAAGGTAATTTCAGGGCAACTAACAGTCCCAAGTTGCTGACAGGTAACAGCTTTTCTAACAAGAACCATACCTGCCATATGGAAACATGAAGCTATACAAATTGCTCATGATTGTCAAATTCGGCTGTGACACATTTTTCAGTTTCTAGAACTCAGTGTTATTTCCAGTTACTGTTTGATACCAGAGGTGCAGAAAGTTTACATAACCTATATTGTCACGGAACGTTCTGCCACTTCTCTTCCATTGGGTTTAGAATACTAATGAAATGTGCGGCGAGGGTATATCCAGCCATGTAGCCCCCCAGGGCCATCATATTTATCACCTATTATGTTTATACCACATTTCCTCCTCTAGGATGCATTTGAATGCAATCTAATGCATCAAAATGCATCATGTTGACAAACAGTATGGGAATCGTTCCAGGCTGCAAAATGCCTTTCTGACTTTGTGCGCTGCACTTTGCCAATGTGGCCACGTGGCCAGTTGTGTGACGACCTGTTTGAATAAAGTGCCATTCTCGGCTCTGTCGCATAGGCAGCTCTACCATAGCAGACGAGGAGGAAAGGGGGGGGGGGGTCACAACCCAGACTGCAGGATATTTTCACACATTAAATATGTACTAGTTATATGTAAGTGACCTCCCTGGGCTTTTTATCACATTATTGACCAGTACAGACCTTTTTCTAACCCACTCTCTCTCGTCAGCCTGTACGGCCGAGTCCATAGCGAGTTGGCAATTAAATCTGGAGGATATGGGTTTGATCCCCACCTTTGGCCATGTGTTTCTTAATCGTTTTAGGGTGTAAGATGTGTGTTTTAGCTTAAGAAAATAAGTGTAACACTTAGAATTACACTTCAAAAATTCACTTGACCTCAAAAAAAGTATATACCAAAAATCCTAAAAAATGCTATCATAATGCACGGCTGATATACACATACAATGCAAAAATGGTGTTTAGATTTTAAACATGTTTAGGTCTAAACACGTTTAAAACCTAAACATATAGGTCAGTTAGGTGTCTCATCTACTACACATTTAGGAAATGAACACTTTTATTCTAACAACATGAACATTTACGCTAAACATGTTTAGATGTTTAGAGTTGAGACAGTTGAATAATAGGTGTTTAGATTTAAACATCAATATGTTTAGATACTTGGACGTTGAATCCACACCAGGTAGCAGCACTACCTTGAACTATCTGCACACAGTTATAATCAATTGTTGTGACAAATGTCCCCAAATCCCATGTTTATCATGGTTTAATTTCATAGAATGTCATGTGAATAGAAAGGGCAATAGAAAATTGACTAGATTCACCTCATGCCACCATCATTACCATAAAATAATCAATAAACTCCATGACTGACACCTATTTGATGTTATTCTGTAAAAGATAAGGCAATGTCCTTCCTGCCAAGCTGTTGTACTTTCTCAAGTCTCTCATTCTGATGCAGTGTGTAATATATGTACACATATATAGCTGTGGCTGACATCTTTGGAGACTTTGACAAGTAAATACCTGCTGATGTCCCCCCCCAGTAAATGAGAAAACAAACAAAATATATCTCTGTTTTTTAATGCATACATGTCTGCAAACCTTAACTCTCCATCAAATCATTTAAACATCTAAACACAAAAATTCATAAACACCTAAACACAAAAATTCATATATCTAAACACAAAGTTTTAACCTAAACACCTACATTTCTAAACACTTGAGCTAAGCACATTGTTTGGCTAGACATGTTTATGAAATTAATGTGATTACAAAAACGTTGCAAGAATATGTTTAGAATTGTGTTTAGGATCTAAACACCATTTTTGCAGTGTATCGGCACTGAAACACCCAGAATCGTGGTGTAATGTTACTGACACTTTGGTCATAATTGCCTCTTAGTGTTAGGATATGTTTTTCCATTCTCTTTTGTACATTTTGATTGTTCCTCATTTGTTGGTCCTTTCTTTGTGTGCATGTGCTTGCTTGCTTGCATGGCTGTATTATCTACAACCCCCTTATTGTTAGACTGCCAGTATTGGTGCTTTGCCTCTGTTATGTGATGACCCTTTTTGTATGTTTAGTAGGTTCTTCTGATTAACTGAATCTAGATGTATCATGTTTCATTCTCCACCTGTGTGTGTAACCCTCATCTGTGGTACCTATTCTGTGTGTAGTAGAATGGCCGGTGTCCAATGTAGGGAGAGCAGAATTGCCTGTTTCATTAATTGAATATCAGATAGTTGATGTCAGAAGCTAGGAAAGGATGGATTCTACTGGTGATGATCTTGGTATTTCCATGGGAATATGTCCTTTGACGTGTCATGATGGATACTCTTGAATCGTCCATATTTAGTTTTTGGCCCACCAGTTCCCTTATCCCTCACTATCACACCTCCCATTGCAGGTCGTGAATTTTGAAAATGAAAGGTTTTTGTTTTTTATTGTCAAGAGCAGGACACCATATAAATCCACCTAGAGTCAGACATGGATTTCACACCGATTCCCATCCATTTAGGTGGATTTCATTCTTTGCACTGTTAGAGTGGGAGCCAGGCTCTAGAAAATGTCAATTCGTAGCACCCTCCCTGCAGCAGGCAAACCAGGTTATCAAAGGAAAGGTGAATACCCTGGCTATCATTCCGACCATTGTAATGGTCTGAAACAATACAGCAACATATAGTAAATTGCTAGGTTTCATAGCAGTGTGCGTTTTCTCATAGCACATTACATTTTGCATTTTCCTGTCTCTCTCGTAAACGGGCAGAACTTTTATATGTGATACTCATATATGCCGCACGTGGTATTCACCAGTTCACCTTTCATTTGATAAACTGTTTTGCTGCTTGCAGGGGGTTCTAAGAATTCACATTTCTAAGCCCCTTTTGGCACCTTGGCTCCCACTCTATGTAGACGAATGGTGTCAATTGTTGAATACCCTAGGTACAATGTCCATGCACTAGACATTTCTTTTTTTAAACTTCGTAGACAGGTCATGCATCTAAATGTATTCAAAACGTTATTTGTGCTGTGATACACCCCAGTGTAAGAACTGTAATAGTCAACAATACACAAAGTGTACTTTATTCTATAGATATATATGTGTAATGCATAGAAGAACCTCTCTTCTCTTATCACCTGGTCCAGTTATAGACTTTGGTTTTCCGAATATGCACATGATGGAGGCCTATAAATAATTAACTAAGACCCAAGGGAAGTTGTCAAGTGTGCTGAGTCGAGGAATATTAATGTGAATGCAGTGGTATGCATACCTGGATTCTTTCTTCTCTTTTATCTTCTGTCTGTGCATTAATCCTTCTCACAAACAGGATTGCCAGTTGCAGACCCCTCTAGCAGTGCAGATAGACTGGTTAGAGCATAAACTTTCAATCCCTGATTCTTGAGGTTCTAACGATTGTTTTCAGTCGCAGATGCATCTAGAGCTCCTTCATAAACCATATTTATAAGGTCACGATGACTTTGTATAATCTCCCATGCTGTTTGGTTGCAGTGTAGGTTGATATACATGTATAAGCTATATAAGTAAGGATTATTCACCAATACTCTAATGTGGCCCTTCCGCTTAATCTGTCATACCTTGAAACCAATAACTTCAAGTATTTCGTTCAGAAACCCACTAAGTTCTCCTTTCGTTATTGTCAATAATAGAATATCCAAATGAGGAACTGGAGGGCAACAGAATAATCTACAGCTTATAAAGGTTTAACCTCACCTTTGGAAAAAGCAGTGCTGCAAAACATTCAATATGACACTCCTTCATTAGCTTTAATGGTCATACCCTCTGATAATACCTTTCTATAAATGTAGTTGATGAGAAGTCTATCTATTATTATTTAGAAGGTACTTGGTCTCTGCATATCCATAATCTCAACACTTGGAAAACGTTTATTGATATAAATAATCCCCATAAATGAAATGGCTATGAACATCATTCTAGAGTGCATCTCACAGTTAATTGTATGCGCTTTACTTCATAGTTTATATTGGAGGACATTGATGGCATCTTCATCACAAAACTACCAGAAGGCCGTGCCAACTACACCTTTCGTGTTCAGTCACGTGATTTGATCAAGTCTACCTTTTAATATGTATAATACCAAAGTACCTATGAAGATTTCACTGTGAGTGATGGGGGAGGGAGAAATGACAACTTTTATGGGCCAAATTTGCATTTTATTTTGGTATGAGAAAAGACGCCGTCTCTGGAAAGTCAACCTTTGTTTAATTCTTGTCAATAATAATTGGTGGCCATCGCAGCAGAAAAGAATGAAATAAGTGATGAGAGAAAAATAAAGGGGGGCGGGGGCAAAGATGTACAAAGAATGGGATGTTTAGCCAATTACCAATATCAGGAACATCCCTACAAAGAAGGCTATCAAGTATGGGGCCTTCCCTCTTTTCTCTTCCGTATTAACATAATAAACAATTCTAATATTATGGATCTGTAGGTATTCCCTAAACAAAGGGCCCCACTGAAGCGTAGGCTGATTGAATATGAAATGATGAAGCTGCTCGACCCTCTAAAGCCAGGTAGTAGCCCCAAGCCTTATTGCCTAGATATGGAGGACAATGTCAGTAAGTCACTGAATATCTCAGTATGGGCATACAACACTAAATCAAATCAAATTAGATTTTTCAGAGGGATTAGATATCCAGACCTAATCTACCTGGTTAAAATGGCATGTAGGTGGTTGAGAGAAAGTGAAAGAGAGATCTTTTGGTAGTAGAACAACTAGATATACCTGGGAACAATGTAGTCATTTGGTATGGTGTCTACCAGGATAGATACTCTTCATGCATTATTCCCTCACCTGCTTTTCTTGTTTTTAGTAATAATGGAGGATCTGGGTGATATGACCCTCCTTTCATCAGTTGTATGCAGCTTTAAAACAGATGATACCTGTATGCGCCGGTGGACGGAGAGAATATCTACATTACACTGATCAATACACAGAAAGAATATGTCTCAACAAGCATGGGATGACATACACGAGATCTTTGGGTACAGAACTTTGGCTGTCACATCTTTTTTGTAAATGAGATAAGCAGTTAATATACAGTAGAAATACAATTAAAATACTCATCCTTTAATCAAGTTTAATAATGTTACAGAGTTGTATAAATGTTCTTCTGAATTTTAGCCAAAATGTGCATATTAATTGTACATAATTAATATACATGTACAGCTACAAAATTGAACAGTTTTCTGGTTTTGTTAAGCACTTTTCATTTGATGTGTGCTGAATTGCACCTGAACCAAGGGATGACTTCAGCCAAAATATTAGATTCAACATTTGAGCAATAAAATTATTGTTGATGTATGATATGTATGTGAACCACAGTGCATCTAAATCATAGGATGCAGTTGCGATCTTTCATCTTGTGCACCCTCTTAACCCAAAGAGGAAAGCATGGAGCTTGAGGGTAATATGACAGGAGGTCATGAGGAATTGATTGGGGACTCTGATCTTGTCACCATGTTTGCTAAGTTAAAAAAGATGACAGAGAAAGAACAGTGCCTTATACATACCAATAACCATATGGCATCTGTATTATTCAATGGCAGCAGATATGTGGTAAGTCGGGCACATAACTAATACAACCTACTTAAAGATATTCCAAGCCCCTCTGACGTAAGTCGTCAGAGCTTTCAATGACCAATATTAGCCATGTAGGGCAACTAATGCATTAATGTATCATGCCCTTTACCATGAACACAACCCTAGAGAGTCATAAATAGAGAGAACTAAACAACCTTGGTGTACGAGGTGGCCGATCCACCACAAGGGGAGACGACCCCCGAGGGGTGGATCGGCCACTGAGGACACCAGGGGAGTTTAGTTCTATATTTTAGTTTAGTGATATTCCCAAGATTTTCAGTTCATAAAACCTTTGCAGCTGTTTGATATGGAGTTGTCTGGCCTGAGTGTATCAGAATTAAATATTGCAATAATGGCCACAGGATTCATTCTCTGTCTGCACACACATCCCACATCTAAGGAAAAAGATGTGACTCGTCAAAAGTACTTTTTAGGAATAAAGGTTTTCTGTAAGTCACACCATGCTTAAGCATAACCATGAATAAAGGTTTTGTATGCATACATACCACACTGCTGCGATATAACACCTGCGAGAGGTGCTCCCCAGAGAAATGTACTATCACCCCCCCACCGTTTATTCTACATCATATGCTGTACTTATATATAGGTGACCTCCCCTAACCAGGTAAAACCTATAGCATTGTATATAATTATACAGGGAAACACACACTCTTTCTTGTCAGTCGATGTGGTGCAATGCATAGGGAGCTGGTCTTCCGATCAGGAGGGTATGGGTTCGAGCCCTGCCCTTGGCAATATAATTCTTGTAGGTTTTAACATGTGACAAATGACATGTAAGGTATGGCTGATATCCATGGATAACAGGCACTGGGTGATTGGTGGGCACCCTCGTGTAATTATCCTTTGCTAACACATCTCGCGGTTATCGCAGCGACTTTGTATCATATCAAGATCTGGATTGGTTTGGTAGCGAAAAAAATGCGGACAGCATCTGGTGGCATTCTAAACAATAGACCATCGGTACACACACCTCGGTGCCCGGCAGCCGTTGGTTTAGTTTGGTCCCGCCTATCATATCAAGACCTGGTTCTAACCAAGCATTTCTCGTCAGTCTCTGTGGCGCACTGCATAGGGAGTTGGATTTGGGATCAGGAGACTGCAGGTTCGACCCCTACCCTGGCAATGAAAATATCATAGGTTTTGACATGTAACATATGACATGTAAGGACATGTAAGGAGGCATGCTATCCATGGATACCAAGACAAAATGGCTGTGTGGGTTGGATCGCTATGTAAAATCATTGGATTCTTATTTATTTCGAACAAAATGGCGAATTTAGGCATGGCATGTTCATATAGGATATCTAAGGATGTTTCTCTGTTAATAACTCCACCAGGCACCATTGGATTCTATGCTATGGTATGTCGGAAAACCTTTTCATATCATTCATGTACATTGGTTTCTAGCACAGGTCGGCTTGGTATAGTGGTCAGCGAGCTCGTCTCCTGCCACAGCAGCCGGGGATTGAACCCCCATAGAACCATGAACGGTTTTAACTGGAAATGTATGGGGAGGGTGACTTTGTATCCTTCTCCAATTTATTAACATGACCAGGTTCTAACCAAAGATGTCTTAGAAAAATATATTAATTCTGAGAGTGCGGTTAAACCCCGATAACAGAACGGGGTTATGACCAAAAAAACATGCTGTGTGGCCAGAATCGTGAGATAAGGGCATTTAATGTTGTGCCCATCTGATTTTTCTTCTTTAAGAAAAGTCATTATCATTCACTGTAAAGAAATATACCAGGGATCCTTGTAAAACTGAACAGTGAACCACTGTAATCGTATAGCACGGAGCCAGTGTAGTTTTGCAAGAAGCCCCAGGTGGCAGTAAAATGACACAAGAGCACTGGAAATAGTGACATATTTCTGGTAACTTTTAGATGAGGATTAACTGTTATTTTGACAGTTCTTTTTTTACAGTGTTTGTTTTACCATCCCTCCACCCACCAATCATACCAGCAGATCTAGCTGGTGGCTGAACTGACATGACTGTGGACCCAGGGGTCTCTCAATGAGGTGTCATTTGCTGTCACAAATCCAAAGTCACCCTCTGACAGCAATGTCCTACCATTGTGATAAGAGACAGCTGCCACACTCTTGTTATGGCCTCTGTGTCCTATGTTATTCATGAGATGGTTGGATACTAAGCATGTGATAGGTTGGGCTCAAATGAATTTTGCTTTTATTCACAATACTTGAAGCTTGAGACCTAACAGCTTTGTCGGAATACCATACCCCACTGTAGGAAAACAGACTGAAACTTAGAAACATGTATTCAGGTGGATTCGGGGATTAATAAATGATGGTTAATGATCTGCATATCGTTTGGTGCTAAGAGCATTCCATTTTAATGCCATTAGGTAGTGGCCTTGACTTTTTTTAACCTGATGACCATAATATTTGAGATTATATACAGCTTTGCTCTGTTTGTCAGGGATGGTATTGTAAATAAGTGTGTTTAAATTATTGGGGTTCACAGGAAACATTCAGATAGAGAACACTTGCTTATCTATAAATTGCATGTACTATGTCTAAGTCTGCCATACAATGGTCTTTCTGGTATTTTTTTGGCGAACGTTTTCCCAATCAGCCTAGCTTTTAGCATTTATTTCTTCAAAGCCCAATTGGTCTTAGTGAGAGTGGTGTCCCTCCATTGTGACATGTGACAGAATTGACACCCTTACCTGTCAACACCCTCTACACCCATTTTAGATCTTGGTTGTAGTGCTAGCTCCTGAGCTTGTTGCAGTATAGGAGTGTCAGGAGTACACATTATGCAGAATACTATTTATAAGGTATGTGTTTCCATCAGTGTAACTAACTGACTTTATTGCTGATAGTGGTATAGTATGTAAGTAATGTATGCTAGGATATCACACAAGGGGCCGCAGGCCCTGAGTGTGATATCCTAGAGTAGTAGTGAGTGGAAAATGTCATGGAGAAACCGGGACTCGAACCCGGGACCCTCCAACTTTGTAGCAGAAGCTCTACCCCTGAGCTACTTCCCCTGGCCTGACATTCTATATCTTCCAACTACACCTGGATCGGTATGATACACACACTAGGGGGCAGTGATTACCTGGTACCAAGCTCTCTAGAGATCCCCTCGCGAGGCGGGACCACTCAGTATCTCCACCAAGTACGGTGAATTACTGCCCCTACACTAGCAAACAGCCAACGAAGTGCCCGATATCTATACCTTTCTTACTTTATTACACGATTAATCAATAAATAATCAATATAATATCAATAAAAACAAATTTTTTCACGTCCATGAACGCCTGCAGCTGGGGTTTGCAGTGCGACTTGCTAACCAATATACTACTAAGGCTGTGAAAAGGTGGACCAAGCCGGGACGTGAACACCTGTGCCAGACTGTGAGCGCGACATCGTATCTATGTGGCCACCCAGCAGTAGGATGGGCACTGGGTGCCTGATATCCATGGATATCAGTGCCTTACAATGTTCATGATGCATGCATCATGGTGTGCAATATTGACAGGTATCAGAATGGGAATATCCTAGAAAAGCACCCTGAGTCACAGAAATCGTGTAATAAAATGATCTAGCAGTTAACTTATCATAAGTTTTGTGATCAGTGCAGAATGAAGTGTGCATTTGGACACTATGAGGAGAATGTATTAAGCACTTTATATGTTTAGCAGTCCTTGAGGAGTTGAGGGCATTACTAAGTACCATAACACTAAAGGCGCACACTGCATATATGGCGCACCTTCAGGAACAGCCTATAGGGTGCACCTGGGACTTGATTTTGAGAATTAGTAGTTTTAATCTTATATCATTTATTCCTACCTATAAGGCATCCCACTTGGCAAAAAAACGTGTTTTTAACGTTTGCAAACGTTTTTATTTGGTTTGGATAATAAACGTTTTGAAAAAAACGTTATTTTGACATTGAAAAAACGTTTTTAAACGTTTCTTTTCAACCAATTTTGAACCAAATAAAACGTTTGCTTTTTCAACCAATTTTCAACCAAATAAAAACGTTTTTTGTTTAGGTTTCTTTTACGTTAAAAAAACGCTTTTTTAAACCTGATATAAAAACGTTTTTATAAAAAACGTCAAAATAACATTTTTTGAGTACATGTAAAAACGTTATTTGGAAGTTGAAAAAAAAAACGTTGGGCAAACTTAGGAACCAAAATAAAACGTTTTTTTGACGTCAAAAAAACGTTTTTTTGCCAAGTGGGATATCCCTAACTTTTGCTGCTTCTATATGACACACAAGGGACCCTTCCTTGCATTTAAGGCATGGCTTATTTGCAGGATATCACAGTCGTATTAAATGATAATTATACAAAATGCCAGATAGATAACTGACAACCCTGAGCTCATAGGACAATTCAGCAAACTACAGAAGGTAACCACTGACCATTATAATCTATTAAAGTTGGATGTTGGAGGTGAGGAAGAGGGGAGGGGCTGGTGTAAAGGAGATAACAATAGCTGTCCACGGAGGTGTGGGAGGTAATGATAAGGTACAGATGGGCAAAATAGGGTCTCCTGTGGTTCTACTGGCCCTGAGTGAAAGGGACTTAAAATTTAAAACTACTTGTATGCCATTACATCTATTATTTCCCACATAATCCCAATATTTCTAAAATTGCCATGGTAACTGTGATAACCGCAAACGAGTACAGATACCCCTGTTAAAACCCCCAATATTTGTGAAATTAATGATAAATGATTTTGTTGTTGCCAAAACCTTAATGGAATCATTTATAGCAGGATACAGCATCTCCTCCAATGGCAGCCAGTGAAGATAAACATACACACAGACTCTTTCAAGCCATTAAACACAATTTGTACTTTGCACACGATGAATTCTGTCTGAAGCTCACTCCTTGTACAACTTTGTGAAACCAATTACTGGGACAGGAATGAGGTACATGGGACTATAATACATAGTGCGTTACCCACATATTCCAGGAAATGTACATTGTTTAGGGCTACCTGAGAACACATCCTGTCAACTTGTCAGCTATCAATTAACTGCAGCCACTGTTACTCTGATGAAGCATATGCCATCGTAATTGTATGTCAACCCAATAATTAAAATCTACTGACAGGCGTTTCTAACTGGAACCTTTCCTGGAATTGGTTGTAGAAAACATGAAACTAAGCCAATTTACACTTAGTTGATCAAACTCCTCAGAATAAATTGAACAGAGAAAGGGATAAAGGTCATATAGTTGCACCTGCATGTCGGATAGAAAGACATGGTAGGTGCAGATGTAAACATTAATGGAAATGCAATGAGAAGGGGAAAAAAGAGTTGAAATAATTAAGGAAAAATGTTAGAGAAAGGGTTGACACATAGATAATTACAGAAAGGACATGGATGTCTGAACATCTTGACAGAGTAGGGATGGGCATTTGGTGCTGTTAGTTATAACTCAGTCTGTCATTTAAAAGAGTGTCTAATTAGGTTACCTACAGTTCTGGCTTCTTTGTAACCAGTCCTCAGCAAAAATCACAAAAAGTGTACAATTCATCCAGTCTCAGGGTCTCAGCCTGATGGATGGTCGATGTCTTATATCTTGTTCCACCTTAGCATCAGTTCAGGCCATTGGTTCAGAGAAATGGACAAAACATCATCCATGCATTTCCACCCTCTTTTATGCCTGACCTCAACCCACTGACCTAGCTCCTGTCGGTTGGTGCTGTGAAAAAATTGGGCAACAGAAATCTTTGCAATCCTATCATTCAGAGGTGGATAATCACAATATATTTATCTATTCTTTATTCTGAACTGTGCATATACATTTACATCAACCATACCCAGTAGGAGAGCTGGCAGAATGACTACTTTTTTAAAAAGGTAAAATAAGTGTTGAAAATTGGCAAAGGTTTTACATGACATTGAATATCCCCTTTCCCATTACAATGCTTTTGTAAATTCTGTTGATTTCTGGAACCGATAGGTGTGCAGTGGCACATAGACAGTATTATGGCAATTCAATAATGCATTTTCTGCCACTTTTATTTTCACCTCAATGTCCACTTTATCCATGTATATGTACACATATTTATAAATAACAAGCTTCATGGTCAGAAACAATATATGGACTGCAGTCCTGATTCTAAAATATTGATTTAAATGCCAATTAATGATCCAGTTTGGAAATAACCTAAATAAACTATAAACTATGATGTACCTTGCATGCACCCAGAATGATTTGCATGACCAGCAGGAACAGGAAGTCTAACCAGAAGTGGGGTCAGGCCGGAAGTGTGACAGGTGGAGACATCAGATGGCTTCTACAGGAACTAATATCCCCTGTGGTATCAGACCAGGGCCGGATGTTCAGAGGTCTAGGGGGCATGGGGATTAGGTGGTCAGAAACATACAAACCCACTGGTTTAAATAGAATGGGAAAAGAACAGATAGAGGAAGGTTTTGCAGACTTGAAGCCAGTTTTCCCTTACAACACAAAGTGCTTTGCAACACTTTAATCAGTCCCAACATACTTCCAGGAAATGTATGTTATATCCAAAGAAAATGGCCTGGCTAAACTTAAGCTTTTAAGTGAGGCCTGTGTTATGATAAAGTGGTACTCTAAAACAAGAATAATTATTTGTCCAACCTCTTTCTCTAAGTATAGGGAAGCCTCTACACTTTTAATTATTGCAGCTCCTTTGATTTAACCAAGGAATAGCTGGTACCTTGAATGAAAAAAGGGCACTAGAATGTAACATACAGGAGTCTAGATAGGGTTTTTTATTGGATCACATGTTGTGTGCAATTCGGGGGATATACATTTACACTGTATAAAATATATTTGTCTGAACAGCTCTTTAGATTTGATAATAAGGATGTAGGCCTACAAGAAGAGGAAGAAAAAAAAAACACTGTCTTATGAAGATGCTTACAACTAGTCTCCACTCATGGAATCCAGAATTTGTATTCAATTTGTATTCAAGAAGTGTTGCTCAAAGGAAAAATGGGGAAATGATTTTCAAGTATTCCTAGAATGGAAATAACCTGAGACAACTTCTGATAACTATAAGCCTGTAGGGTATATGTTTCAAAAACACAAAAAGGAGAATGTAGCGAGAGAATGTGTAACTCTTTCTCCTAAGGAAGCATTGGCCACTTTATCATCTTCATGGTTGAAATGAGGACAAGGTAAGTGAAAGATGCACATAATGTGATAAGCGTTTTTGGTTTCAAGAACATGAAGAATAGCAGTACAGTTCAATGGGTTCTCCATCATATAGATACCATCCTCTAATGGCAAAGTGACAATGTCCTGGGGATAATTGGAAATGAGGAAAGATATGAAAAGCAGCAGCTAGCACTCAAATGAAACCAAGGTAGACGAAGAGGACATTTATAGTGCAAATACTCGCTAGGCCCATTCAAAGAACAATGCCCTGAGTCCTAAAGGACGTTAGAAACAACCTCAGACAGTCATATCGTCTGTAGACCTATATATGTGTGCATACTTCGGTGGAACGAATCAATGACTTGCATCAGTTCAGTCAAATACCCTCTGCTTTGCTTGATACTCTTAGTTTGTACTGTAAAACATCTTACTTGGAGAGTGTTTCATAAGGAACATTCTACATTCAATTCAATGTGGATTGAATACCCATACTAGAGGAATACACACAGGCAACCTTGTGTTCTTTGCTTTGTCCAGTAATGTTGAAATGTGTGATTAGGCCCAGAGTATTGTCCTGCAAACACAATCCTGTGACGCACACAAGACATTCTCATGTCATGACTTGTGATGCCACCAAGAATTGCACACATTCACTTCACAGGACGGGACTTCCACAGGAAAAGAACATGTTTATAATTCTCAAGAAGCTCCTGTGTCTTTCTCATGTCATGGCACATACCCCAGATTTGCACCAGTTAAGTTTACATGTTCTGTTTAGTGGAAGAACACAAGTTATAGACACATGTTTTGACTTGTGGTTCTCACACGAATCCAATGATTCATAAGAATGTTCTATTCCTGGAGATAACTCTAGGTACAAACTTGTGTGATCACTTGTGAATTACATGAGAATAACTCGAGATGTTTACTCATGTTTTCTCCATGAGTATCCACTGTGTTATCAGAACATTTGATTCTCAGGTTTTGTTCAGAGGGAACATATCTAATTTCTGGGAATAAGTTGAGACATAAACTCGAGAATTCACTCAGTTCATTCACAGGAATAACTCAAGAAATCTACATGTGTCATGACATGTGATCCCCACAAGAATATACCCATTCATGAGAACATTTAAATCTCGAGTCATGTTTGGAGGGTATTGATGAGGTGGGAGTGCACCCCACATTTCCAAAGCCAGGATGGTATTTCATAATAGTGATGAGTTGACATTATTTTGAAATATCCTCCAGAAGATATTGAAGGTTGGTTCTAATTATCAAACGCTGTATCTGACTCATCGCTCTCCTGCTTTTGTCTTTCAAGCTCAAAGTGTGTTAGGATGTGCAAATATTCCATTCAAAAAGAAGCAATTTTGGCACAATACACATATTTCATACACAAATGTATTTTGGTGCAAAATGAACAAGACCTTCAATCTGATTTTCTTGGAAACAACTTTTGCCCCTTTTATTCGGTCTACGTTTTCTTCTATGTTCATACACTCAGTTTTCCTCCGATTCCAAATGAGGTACATTTGGTGGAGCTTGTATACTGCTTCTTTGTCTGCAAATGGATGCCATACAATTCATTGGTATCGAGTAACCAGGATTAGGCCACCCAGGACTATCAGTAACATGAACCTGCAGTGTAATTAAGGCTTTAATGATGACCTGGAACTGAGAACCAATGCCGGTCTATCTACAGAGGATTGAACCTGTGACATTTACAGTGGGCTGTAGAGGCATTGGACCTTTTATTATAACAATATCTTTTAGATACTGCCCTCAATATCCACAGTACTATTGATGCTTTGCACGTTGATTAATGCTTCATCTCTTACAGTGTGCAGAATCAATATCTCCTTTCACCATTGAATAAGTGACTGTAACAAGGCTTCCACATAATAAGGTTGCTATTTTCAAAAGAAAAAGAAAATAAAACTGTTAAGGTGTCAGAGCATATCAACCGTGCCACTTAAATGGGTTGGGGAGGGTTAGAAGTTTGTATGTGTGGGTGGCATACATTTTTGCATCTAGATATATTGATGAATACTATGTGACATGAAGTGGGAATAGGGACCTTAATGTACCCTGCACTACAGCGCTAAGGGCCCCTTTCACAGATCCTGTCACATATATGTTATATAAGTTAATGTGTTGATCCGAAGTACCGGTAATAATAATAAATATATCGGTATATTAAATAGACATATTATAACAATAAATATGGAATAATAAAGAAGACATTGGGTTTGGTGAGAATTGATTTTGTCAATACCAATCCTATACATGCCTTTATTAAATAAGACAATAATTTACAATATAATAACATAGCAATATAGAATAACAATATAATACAATATAACAGTAATATACAGATAAATACAATATCACAGTAAAGTTTAAAATTTCCAGCACCACCCAGCGTGGTGTATGCTGTCCGAGCATATGAAGCCAATTGACGGTTGGTTCAACCGCTGGAGCTTATATACTGGAGGAAAATGTTATGTGTGACGTCATAGAAAATCATGCGCCCAGACAAAGTAGTACCAGCGTATCACTCATTAATTATATATATATACCTGGGAGTATATAGTCCCATTTATAAGTTAATGTGTTGATCCGAAGTACCGGTAATAATAATAAATATATCGTTATATTAAATAGACATATTATAACAATAAATATGGAATAATAAAGAAGACATTTGGTTTGGTGAGAATTGATTTTGTCAATACCAATCCTATACATGCCAACAACCGCCAAACACAATGTAACACATTCCATAGTAAAAACATTAAATCATTACATCTAAGGCCAGCAAGCTATCCTTTGACTCATGTAGATATTTAAAAACAGCATTAGATTTCCAGTTGGATCGCCTCATAATATCCTGAACACTCAAACCTGCATTTTTTAACAGAGTCGCACCACCATGCCTAAGTGAAAGACTTGAAACTTTACCAGACAAACCACATTGAAAAGCAATAGATTTTAACCTCGTATTCACATAGTTATAAAGCAACGGTCTAGAATGAAAAGAAAATAGAAACCTGCTATGCTTACAGGCTCTAACACACATGTTAATATATCTAGCTGGGCACAAATCAGAACTATCATCTCTTTTTAGATACAAAACATATGGAGATTTTCCACACTGGTCCATTTTAGATGAAATAACTCGGACCTCTATACAGTCAGAAGACACTTTAACATTTCTCTTTAAGAAATTATGGGGGGACTGGACTACATGTCCGATCCTAAAAACACCCCTGTAACATAGCAATATAGCAGACCAAAATACCACGTCTTCCATAACATTAAAGTCTAATTTTGCTTTAATTCGAACCATATCCTTAGGACTCAGAGGGTAAGTTGTACTGACAGACCCCTTACACATTCTCTCTATCCCATCCAAAGTTTTTTTAACCACAAAGCTACTACTATGATCCATATAACCTTTAAGCTTCTGATAATACCACACAGCAGATCGATAATTTCTTACTGAAATAGGTTTCATAAAATCAGACAAGTAAACACAGAGTATACAAGGAGGCCTGAGAAGGAGAACATGGTAGAGGGGTAAAGTTAAATTTTTTACAAAATTTTTTATACCTACTAAATTGCTGTCTACAAGTTTTACGAGTGGATTCAGCCACACCTTTATACAAGAATTTTTTCCTTCTCCTCTCCAACTCCTTGAGGTCTGCAATCATAACAGCACATGTTATATTCAGTCAAAACATCTTTACATTTCTTTGGAACACCCCTGTAATTTAGCCTAGACAAATGGTCAGCTAAAATGTTCTCCTCAGACCTAATATACGTGGAATATATTTCAATATTATGAACAAAGCATAGCCAAAAAATTTCTCTCAACCAAGACATGCACAATTTATTCTTGGATCTACCGGTATTTAACATGGCCAAGACCTGCATGTTGTCCGTGATACAATGAACTCTAGTATTACTAAACTCCTTCAACCAGCGCTTCAGACCCACCATAACAGGGTAGAGCTTGTATACATTGATATTCCTATGATGGATCTTGAGATTATCAAGTTTAGGGGCCTGAATAAAATGATCCACACAGTCTAACATAGGATTAGAATTATTCCAAGTCCAATACAAATAGTCTTTACCAAACCAGGCACCAAAGCCCTGTATAGATGAATCGGAATACATAGGGGTACATGCATTATCATTCAAAATGATATTTCTGCAGTTGAAAATCCTAGAAAAATCCCTCCACCACAATAAGTCCTTCCGAGTTTCCTCATCTAACCTAATAACACCTCTATTCCTAGCCTTTGCACAAAGATCAAACAATCTCCTGCTAAAAGTTCTTCCACCACATACTACCTGGGCACAAAAGGACATTAAACCACCAATCTTCTGGAGCGTCTTCTTAGAAACAAATTTCTTACCCAAACATTCATCTATTGCTAGACTCATTTTATCTAATTTCTTTTGTGGTAGAGACAGCTCCATACAGGTTGAATCAATGGTTATACCTAGGAATACACACACTTGACTGGGCTCAGTCACTTTTTCCTTTGATACAATGAACCCCATATATTCCATACACTCAATTAGGATGTTCCTCTTACGTAAACACTCCTCTTCACTTTGGGCTATGACAATAAAATCGTCTAGATAATTAACTATCCTATCAACACCATAAAATTTAGCTACAGCAGTCAAAAAATCAGATATCCTACTAAATATATATATGGAGCACATTTTAACCCAAATGTCAAACGGTTACTCTAAAAAAATTCATCTCCATCACCAAAATTCCAACTGAAATCCTGATAGCCCACATGTGGACCATACACACTAATGCTCCTGTAAGCAGACTTCAAATCCACCACACACATGTAGTCGTTCCTATCTAGTTGACAAATAACAGTGTTAATAGAGTTGTAGGAGAAACTTTTAGACGTGGTGTTCATAAAGTTATTAATAGATATCCCTGCCGGCATGCTACAATCAGTGATAGGTCTCAATTTACCATTAGACTTTTCCACACCACCTAAAGAATGGATACACCTAGGCTTATCAATTGTCTTCGTAACCAAGCCCTGGGCTAACTCATCCTTAATAATATCACACATTTCGCTATAAAATCTACCTTCTAAGATAGACATATAATTTTTACAATCATATGTTGTATCACAACCCGGGTCAACTATTTTGAACCCCTCAGTAAAACCACACCATAGAAAATCAGATTCTACCTGGTTTATATTAATAATATCCGACTGTATTAAAAAACTCGCCAGTCTGCATGGTAAAATTTGAGCTTTCCTACCATAAATGAAATGCTCACACTCACAAATACCATTGACACAACTATCATAGACCCTGATGCTGGGTCTATTAACACACTCCACAGTAAACAGTGGTTCGAACTCGCCCTGTACTGGGCCACTATATGACATAAAAAGATTCTTGTTGAAATCACAAGATTTATTAACATCATTTTCATTATTTTCACCCGAAATGACTGGAACGGGGGGCTCAGGAAGGTCTACCACATGTACTACATTAAAATCAGGCATCAAAATATCAAATTCTAACATAGGACCTTGCCTAAGAAGAAAATCCTAATCTTTCTTGTTCTTCTGGCATTTGTCCTTGCCATGATTTGACATACCACAAACATCACAAGCGTGACGATACCTGCACGGGTCTTCCCTGCAACCCTCAGCCCTGTTGAAAGCATAACAGGTTCGGTTGGATTGCTTAGACTTAAAAGACTTTGTTTTAACCACACCCGCCTTCTGAGCCTGTACCGTTCCGTCATAGGATAGATGCCTAAGGATATCCTCACTTTTAACATCACCAAAAGATTCCACACCTTCACAATTTGCCCTGTTCTTAACCGACGAGTCGTATGCTACGAGAGCCTTTAGAGTGTATATGTGACCCATACTAACAAAGTGGTACTGAAGTCGCACATGTAGAAGCCTAGATGTAGGCTTCTCAAGTGGTATAGTGTAAAAAATATCAGATTTTTTAAAATTGATATTTTATCATTTTTCTAACATATGGGTAGATATCTTTCAGAATCCTTGCCTACTAAACTGAATTTAAACCTCCAATGCTGAAAAAACATAGCTATAGTTGTCTTGGTTATATAGAATTACATAGGAATTATATAGGATTCATAAATTATTATATGTTCGATATGTCAATTATCTCAGTTTAATCAATTTTTAATTGATATGACTGAATTTACCAACAGAAGATCCACAGAGGTACACCTAGTTCAAATATGCAAGTGTTATATACCAAATGAAAGCTCTTGATGAGCTGTAAATGAATATACCAATAACTAAACATTTTCTATGTGCGACTTCTGTACCATTTTGTAAGGATGGGTCACATATTCTAGTAGAGGATTTCTCCACTAATACTTCTATATGTTTAACCACATCGAAGACATCCTCACCCTCCTCTATCAACTGTTTCATCATTCTTACGTTAACGAGCAGCAGTTTCTCGATACTATCTAATTTTTCACCATTCTTCAAGAAATTTCTCTGATCAAACATACCTCTAGACTTTGGAGTATGTCGACGACCGTTCTTTGAAGAGATAGACCTAATAGAAACCAATGAATCCATCGAATTACTATGGTATGAAGACGACCTGCTTGAAGATCCAAGATGGCGACGTCCCTTCTTGTCGCCGTGGACACCCCGGTAGTCAGGTGAGCACTGCCGGCCACACCCCCATTGCCTGGTTACTGCGTTGTCAATAGAATGTTTACCAACATCGCCACGTGTCTGAACCGTCTCCGTCTCGCTACCCGCTGCTGAAGTAGATGTACGTCTAACCGCCTGCCCCTCCAATAGGAACTTGATATTTTCTAGCTGCTGTTCCATACGAGCAGTACGTTCTTCCAACTCCCCAATAGACGTCTGGTCAACAGGTGGATCCAATGATACCCCTGTAGCAGTTGAGGAAGATGGTCCTTGACCACCCCCATCGGATACCACACCGCTCGAATTCCTCGAATTGGCTATATTCCTAGATTTTCTAGGCGACTTCTTGGTTTTGGACCTTTGTCCGCTACCAGCTGCTCCTTTCCTACCCATAGTGTTAGGGCGAACACCGTATTAACTTGAAAAAACAGATAAAACCGTTTAAAATTTCCAGCACCACCCAGTGTGGTGTATGCTGTCCGAGCATATGAAGCCAATTGACGGTTGGTTCAAACGCTGGAGCTTATATACTGGAGGAAAATGTTATGTGTGACGTCATAGAAAATCATGCGCCCAGACAAAGTAGTACCAGCGTATCACTCATTAATTATATATATATATATATATATATATATATATATATATATATATATATATATATACCTGGGAGGATATAGTCCCATATAAAATGTTATGCATATAATGTGCATTGAATCCAAATACGCCCTTTTTGTCTGGCACAGAAAAGCATAGGTGAATATAAATCAATACAAGTTTGCAAGTATCATAGGAAAAAAACTGTATCTGACAAAATGACATGTATACCTATGTCCAGTTAGATTTGACGTTGAGAGCACATGTCATTGGGACATGTGCGCATATGTCACCATGACACCTGTAGCATGGATACACTTCCTATGATTTGACATACCTTGAAATGCCATGTCACTTGTGATTTGACAAGGGTCACAGCCATGCCAATGTTGTGTTGACATGTGATAATATGTCAGGTTTGACATGCATAATTGTTGTAGGATATACCACTACAAACATTCATTTTGGTACTAGGATTATCCACTACCAACAGGTACTACCAACACCTGCGACATTTACTGTCATTTCATTTTGTTTTAGGCATAGATGGATCACTAAAATGTATTGGTATTTCCACTCAAGGGTAGTGAAAACCATTTCATTGTTAAGATTGCATGTATTATTTGATAATAAAATGAAACCCCTAAATCTTGAATACTTCAATAGGGGAGATCGGACACCTTATCTGTGGGCCAGGAAGTATACCAAAAGATTTTATGCACCCAATATTATAATACAATAGGCTCAATGTCTACATAGCCTCAATGTCTACAATACATGCAGACATATGGCACTGCCATGTACCTCCATGTCCTTGTCTTATAGACTGCCTAAAGGTCCCCTTACAAGGAGAAGTTATTTAGACAGGGGTTTATACTATGGTTATCTAGTTTAGGCACTGATTTGTGGTGCCCAACCCTGATAAAGCAATGTAGCTAGTATGCACTAAAGGCATTGATGTTGACAGAGGTGAGTGACAGTGAGTTGACACTATTTATGTCCAATGAAAAATTCAAATTTATAACTCACCCTTCTTTTTTTTGAATAATAAAGGCCTATTTTCTCTATAATACTTCCAAACAAAATCGAATCAACGGGTTCTTCACCATAGTTGTGACTGTATCCCGCCCTCATGGCGTAGGAGCTCAAATAGATTCGGTATGATTTGTCCTCGGGTCATTCTGGCCACTATGCGCACTCCTTCCCAGCAGTTCTACTATAACCATGCCTCTTGGACACAAGTCAACGTAACATTTTGCGTCCGCACTGTCTGGTCCGCTCGCTGAGGAAGATTAGAAGCGGAGCCCTGTCGTCGATGGAAAATGTCTAATTTGAGGACAAATACATAACCCATCATGGCCAATACACCCATTGCACTTAGATATATCAGTTTATCTCACAATTCAGGCCCAACAGCCTGCTTTTTTGGTCATAACCCCGTTCTGTTATCGGGGTTTAACCGCACTCTCAGAGTATATATTTTTTTCTAAGACCATTTTGGTTTGAACCTGGAAATGTTAATACATTGGAGAAGGATACAAAGTCACCCTCGCCATACATTTCCAGTTAAAACCGTTCCGGGCTCTATGGGGAATCGATCCCCGGCCGGTGTGGTAGGATTGAACTCGCTGTCCACTATACCAAGCCGAACAGTACTAGAAACCCATGTACATGAAGTATTTGAAAAATGAGTTTGACATACCTGATGTTTGCACACCTTGTTAGCATAGAATCCAATGGTGCCAGGTGGAGTTATTAACAGGGAAGCATCCTCAGATGTCCTAGATGAACATGCAATGCCAATGGACTCCATTACATTAAAAATGTGTGACATGTTAAAACCTACGAGAATTTCATTGCCACAGGTAGGGGTTGAACCCATACCCTACTGCTCTCTATGCCAGTGTCCTATGAATTGTGCCACAAGGGCTGACGAGTAACAGTGTGTGTTTGCCTGTATATACACAATGCCACCCCAGCTTGTCACATGCACAAGGTGAGAATGGCATTGTAATTATAGAGGCACATTATCACTCTGAGACGATGTCCAGATGCCTGTGGCTATGGTATAATGGATAGCAAATCACGTTCCTAACCCTAGGTACAAGCATTCGCGTCCAGGTCTGGTTCATATTTTTGCAGTGCAAGCGGTCAAACCTTGTGTGTACACACACTATGGCAGGGCCATGGGGAGGTGAAGAATTTTTTTTTCAAATTGAATTTATTGATATTCTATTGATTATGTATTGATTAATCGTGTAATAAAATAAGTAGTTAATGGATATGTCATGACGCATGACTGATATCAAACAGTAACATGTTAGTGTTTGATATCAGTCACATGCCCCCCTTGTTGCATGTTATTGTTTGCAAAGTCATTCACCCCAAGCGGCACCACCAGCCTTTTTACTTTTGAAATCACATAGCATTCTATTGCTTCCTTTTCAAAGTGCAAATTCTATCAAACCTGACAACATTTTCTTCCCTTTATTTGTCTTTCATGGGACCTAAATACACATTCCTCACAAATGTGTATTTATTGCTAGACTTGGATAAGGTACTTCTAACAAACTACTCAACCCTTTTATACATGTAATAACAATCAAAAATGCATCTTGGCACAACTAATCGATCCTTTGACTTCTACCCCTGAATAGTTATGAATAAAATAGGCTGCCTTATCTGGAAGAATAGCACTAGCCAGCACCTGCTACATTACACCTATTATATATGATGTACTCTTACAGCCTCTCTAAACTTACCCACCCTACCTGACCTGTTTGAGATCAGATAGGGTGCTTCTAGATGGTCTGCTTTATGGGTGGTAGTTTGACTTGGATATGAATAACATGTATATCAAGGAGCAGGTCATAGCTATGGAGAACGGCTAACTAAGCCAGGATTCTAGACGGTTCAGCAATTATACCACAGTCCAATCTATCAATGACCATGTTTGTGACCATCTAGATTAAAAGATAAAAGTTGCTCATGTAGATGGAATAATTTCTTTTCTCTTTAAATGACATCTCAATGCCTGCACTGTGCTGGGAAAAGTTGAATGCTGCTCATAACGAAATATATTCATGTACATGTGTGTGTATTCCTTAGGTGCTCATAGTTGTCGGTTTATAGGACAATTTCTAATTTAAAAGATACATTCCTCCACCCTCCTATTCCCTACGAACTATATATCGATCCCCATACATGCAAATCAATATCCATCATCTTATACCTACACATGGTTTTGACAATTACCAAATCAATGCCCTGTCTATACACCGCCTCCCCTGTCTAACTGTGCAAGTAGTGCATAGGAGACCCACCCCCTGATCCGGCTGTCTTCCTATAATCAGATCATTATCACTGAAGTCTCCATTACCATAAGGGGTATGAAAACACCATCATCTAAGGTTTTCTTTGTGCTTTTTTTCTTTTCTACTGCACACTGCTTTCACCTCCTTAGACACATGTCATTATTGCCAATAGTCAGCCCTGATGGGATTTTCCACATGTCATCCACACTCTTCCCTGCAGTGGTGCTATGCCAACAGTAAGGCCCTACTGGCACTGAGTTGTCATTAGCAGGAATCAGAACCTTTACAATTGGATGAGGATATAATTGATAAACCATTATAGTACATGATAGCATGATTAATCATCATACCATTCTTAATCTTAATACACCAGAAAGAGTATGGGGTTATCAGTACGCTTTCAATCCGAGGAGTATAAAGTTAGAAGGCCATGTTCAGTGTGAAGAATAGTATATGGCACGTTGGCTCAGTTGAGGTAAGTTAGAATATAAACAAATATGTGAGCCAGCAAGCAGAAATGGGGGTTCCTGTGGGATTTGGTACCTGATTTAGCCACCAGGGGGCACCACTATGGGGTAGAGTAGGAAAAATATGTATAAAACTGCTATAGGGTACTTTTTTATGGGGAATTCAATGGTTTTTGATAAAATGTTCTATTTTGGGTGGAAAGGTTCCAAATCTGGCATGTAAAAAGAATGTTTTTGGGCATAAATAGACATTTTTGTTGATTTATGTTGCCATGGAAACATGATTTTCATTCTAAATGGGGAAACAAATGGTCCCATTTGAAGGAACGTCTCACAAGGTTTACTATGGTGAAAACAGAATGAAAATACCATTTCTAGATCAAAGGTTGTGGGTGAAAGAACAAAAATATATGCTAATTTAGCTAATTAGCATAAATTATGCTAATTACCTATATGTACCTTATGACCAATTAGACATAGAGCTTATTTACATTCAGAAAATGGTCATACCCACCCATATTTAGCAAGCCATTCCTCTGAAACTAACAGGAGTATCTCCTCATGCCATATATCCCTGAAAATCTAGTCATCTGAATTTTAAAGTTGACTTTTAGCACAGAGCACCCTTTCTCCTTGCCTCTACACATATTGACTTGAGTCACTGTATAGCATGGGAGGCATTTAGCAAGATTGTATAATTAGATGCCTTCAAATCATAATGAGATCCCTCATTCTAATGCCATTACAGCCCTGCATCTAGTGGTCACATATAATTGCACTGGCATGACTGCCCAACTAAAGCCTTTGTAATAACCACCTAAGTATACTGATCATGCAAAGCAGACATTAAGTATTACCTATGATCACCCATGCACAGTTGTACCATGCTGAGAAATGCCTTCCCATAGAGTAGTGAGAAAGTGAACAATTGTGAGGATTTAACAGCTGACACCTTAATATCAGAGTATCTTACTTTGAAGATGTAGAGAGATAACTCCAGCACAAGTGATGTGTCCTGCAGTCAGCTCCAAAGTACCTGAATCCTGCACATCAGGCCCGGGATTCCCTCATACCAGGGAAACCCCGGTACGATGTCATAGGTCCGGTGCCTGCCTCACGCACACAGATGCACGCATTTCACACTCCTCTCCATTCAGTTTTTAAAGGGCAGGGCTCCAGTCCAACGATGTCTAGATTATATACATGTTCGCCAGACCTTTCAGTCCAGCTAATATTGCTGCTATATACAAGGTGCTGGTCACTGGTCCCAGCTTCATGATAGTTTCCTACTTGTCTATGTGCCTACAATCTACGACGACAATTACTGACTATGTGTGCTCTTGGGGGCTTAGGATTGAGGCCTGAAGAACACCTCAGCGTTCCGTGCTGCAATCCTTAGTACGATGCTACAGGGCAGTCCCCACAGCTCCCCTATATGTCTGGCAACCTCCAGGATTGACTCTGGGCAATGCTGACTTGAACGGATTCCAGGGGGGCAGAGGTATGGACTGTCAGTCTCCAGGAGCAGCTTGTCCAAGTGGATTTTCTGTACTACCTTCTCCAGCTCTGGAGTGTAGCAGCAATGCAGAGGTGCTGAAAGACACCTCCAGAAAATACTGTTCCCAGCTGCAGGCCTTCTGCTCTGCAAGGCCCCCATCAAAGCTGTGGAGCTGGATACAGTGTTTCTTGGGTAGCACTTGTGTGAGGACTTGTCGGCACATTCTACCAGCCCGTCCATCACCCCTGTCATGTGTATGGACTACGACTGGCAGTCTCCTTTCTGCAGCCACAGAGGCTAGGTTGGCCAGTGCCACCTCTATGGCCAGGACCCGTCCATGGCCTTCGTTATGGTAGAGGTAGATGCTGATCTCTCCAACTGTGACAACCTCCTGGGTCACTGCCTCACGGTTCTGATTAAGCAGATCCTCCAACTCCTCGAGCTTTTCCGGGACTATTGCTGGGTGTAGGCCCACTGCTCTTAGCACTCCCACCCCCAGGAGATCTGCCATGTGTTCCCAGTCACCCGGGTAGCATTGGACATCAACTACAGTTAGGGTAGAGATCCTCCGCCAGCCTTTGTGGTATACATTGGACCTGGTGGAGTTTCTGGCCAGCTGGTGAAGGTGACAGTGGGCATCAAATCCAGCTGGAAGGGTTGACCCTAGGCACTCATTTGGTGTCTTGACTATTCGTCGGGTGTTCTGGTCGCAAAGCGCCAAGGGCGATGCCAGGACATGCCAGTGAAGCAGGTATCCTTCACTTGATGGTGGCTTCATGATCCTTTTCGCCGAAGCAGTGAGCCCCAGCGCCTGATAATAATGGGCCATGAGTGCTTCTTGGCAGGGTGACACTGAGATCTCTCCCAGTGTGTCCTTGTTCAGCAGGTGGTGTAGGTTGGCTCGCTTTACGCCCAGGGAATGTGACAGGTCTTCAAGCATTCCTGTGCCTAACCCAGACCAACGGTCCAGCATCCTATCGTCAAATGGTCTTGCTGTGCGGTACTGACTCATATGCTCGGTTAAACAGCTCGGTCTTGTGAACTGTTCCTGACAGCCCCAGCATGCTGTCTCTGGCTGGATGAAGAAGGGCATATGAGACTGTACCACATGGCAATCGATGTGGTTTGACTGACTGCACATGTCCGACACTGGGCACATGCTAGTTTTGCATCGCATTTTCATTGCTGGCTGCAGCACCATACCAGACCTCTTGGGCTGGTTGTCACCTGGGCTGGAACGTCCCTGCATGGTCACCATTCTTACTTCCTCCTCTTCCTCACATTCTCTTTTCCTGTGGGCTGTGGCTAGTGTAACCAACCACTGACTGGCTTTCTTCACCACAGCTTCACTTTGGCCACCTGAGATAGTGAGCCGGATTCTCGTTGGTGTTGGGCGGGCGACTTCCTGGCCTTGATCTTTCTGCCGAACCTCGTTGGCCACTGGAGGCGCCACTGTTGGTGTGGCGGTACTTTGTGATCTTGTGCGGGTTCTATTGACCTGGTCCCATTCATCAGGGTTGGATGTCCAGCCATTATGGGTAGGGGTGACCCCCACTGTGGTTACAACCAGGGCAAGCCAAACAGAAGAGGTGTTTGACCCATACTGGCTGTGGCTGCCATTGGAACCAGGATAAAGCCATTCGATGGCATCTGGATTGGCTGGGTGGATTGGTTCTGATCCATCTCTAGTAGAGTTGTTGGTTTAAGCTGCAATGATGAAGAGAAGTGGAGGTCTATTATTCCGTCTTAATAAATCTAGTGGGACTACTTGTGTGACTACAACTACTTATAGCTAGATATTGTTAGTAGAGTGTGCGAGAAAGCTGAGATAGGTGACAAATCGTGTTCAAAAGTCTTGCAGGAAGGCATATATGGGCCTGCCTCTTCTTGACTTTTGTTCTACCGAGTCCCCGATTGACTCCACTGAGCTACTCTGATCATGACGTGTATTTCCTTTTCTTGTACTTTTTTTCTGTCCCCACTGAGCCCCTTAGGCTGGTCCACTACAGTCTGTGGATTATCTTCTGCTGGAGGTCCTGCATGCTCGTCAGGAGCAGCTATGGCATGCCCTGCCACAGGCTAGTTGTCAAGGGCAGCTAAGGGTGTATCTACCTTCTGCCGTATGTCGGGAAGGCCATTCTCCAGAGCCAGGTCATTGTCCGGGGCAGCCAAGGGTGCGTCTTCTCTCTGCATCATGTCGGGAGGACCATTCTCCTGAGATGGTTCAGGCTCTGCCTCATTTGCAGATTCCTCCTTATGCAACAGCCGATGTCTCATACGGGGGAGCCACATTGGAATTGCTCTGTCCTTGCACATAATTAGGCGGTCATGGTGGATCACCTTTTCTCTCCCTCGGATCTTCAGGAGTACCGGCTACAAGACTTTCTCAACTAGGTATTGGCCCTTCCACACTGGTTTGAGTTTGGGGATCTCACTCTCGCCTGTGTACCTCTTGAAGACTAGATCACCTTGTTCATATTTCATAAGTTTTTTCTGGTGCTCCTGTTTTGCCTTGAGTCTTTCACGCATCATTTTGTGGACTTCCTCCATGGTTCGTCACAGCTTTTGAACATACTCGGAGGCAGAGTTTGTAATATTGTCGTTCCCTGCAGTAAGTCCGAAAACCACATCCTCTGGTTGCATAACTTCCCGGTCCAGCATCATCATGTTGGGGCTATACACAGTTTGCTTGTGGGGAACCATCCGGAGGGCTCCAGCCAGGACAGAGAGGTGTCTATTCCATTGCCTTGCCTTTCCCTCAAGAAAGCAGCGCATCCTCTGCAGGATTGTTCTATAGTACCGTTCCACCTGTCCATTTGATGCAGGTCTATATGGTGTTGTCCTGGTCTTTCTTACCTTCAACAAGTCACACACATTGTGTATGACATTGCCATTAACGTTGCGACCTTGATCTGTATATATGTAGTTGTTAGAGGCATCCCCAGTGTGCTACAAAGTCATCTACTAACTTATCTGCGATGATCTCGGCCTTCTGGCAGGGTTTCTTATTACGGGTACTCGGCAAGTGCTCTGCAGTTGAAACCAGATAAATCCCCGTTGCAGACGAGCATAATTTTATGTTTTGTCCTGACCTAGGTGACCAGACGTGGGATGATCGTGGCAGTACTCCAGTTTTTCTTGTTTGTGCTCCTTTGGTGCTATCAGTAGGTAACTGGGGCCATTCAGCATCTCCCACTTGCAGTGTAGTACCCCTTCTCTCATGGCTAGCTGTGACCTGTGCACCCAGAAATACTCTGTGGCTGGGCTGCTGATGGCAAGAGTGGCTTGCAAAGGCTCACATCCTGCCTCTATCCAACCTATGATGGCGCTAAGGTCGGGTCCTTAAGCTGTTTAGCCCTTAGTTGTTCCTTAGAGTACCCGCCTAGGTATGTGTCCAGCATTGTCTGTTTTACTTCGGCATTAAGGTCTTCAATATCCAGCATTCTGATCACTGTCTCTTGTGTCACACTCGACTCAGCTTTGCCTGTATCCAAGCCTACGTCCAAGCCTACATCCAGACTCCGCAATGCGAGTGGCACTACATCATCAACATGTGTCTCGGAGCGGCTCCACTTGTCATGCACCCTCTCACGGAACCTGCATCCGCCACATGGTAGGAGTTGAGGTCCTGCAGCAGCCTCTCCTGACCATTCAAATTTTGTTCTTGGGCTGGTCAGGGTGTAGAGTGGATCAGATATTTCAGCGAACTGTGGGATAAACTCATGGTGGTAATTTGCATACCCAAGAAATGATTCAAGGTCTTTGACACATTTTGGTGTTGGCTCTTTGCTCTCTGGGTTTATCCAGATCTCTTCTGGTGTGACCTGCCTATGGAGGAAGGTGACCTTGGTCTTGAATAGACTGCACTTCTTAGGTTTCAGTTTGAGGTCATATTTCCCGAACCTCTCAAGGGCTTCGACCGAGTTGTCCCTGGCTTGGGAGAAGCTGTTTCCAAAGACCACCATGTCATCCAGGTACGCCAGAACCTTCCTCTACTGCATACCATGGAGAACAAGCTGAACTGCATTCTGGAATGTTGCAGGGGCATTGCAAAGGCTGAAGCTTCCTCTTCCTCCTGGAAACCCAATGGGGTGCAGCACATTCACTGCCACATGGGTTTGGCATCCCCTGTGTCTATAGTGTGCTTTATAGCTTAGAAGCAACCCAGGTCTGTGTCATCCTTTGAGAACACTGATTGGTATTCTTTAAGGATAGTGCACAGCTCCCAGGCCTGATCCAGGTTGAGCATGGGGGCTGACCTGCAGAACAAATCTTGAAGATGTGGTGGTGTCTGTCCTGCCAGGTCTTCAACATCCTCTGCTGAGACTGGCTGTTTGGCTTCATCATCTACATGTTCCAAGTTTCTAAAGGTAGCCAGCACCATCAACATATCAAGTTCCGAGTCCATGACTCCCCCGGGTTGTGCCGACCCCAGGATCTGGCCTGCCTTGACCTTGATGTAGTTATCACTAATGTTACACAACTCGACTACTGCTGTGTCTGAATCTTTATCTGTGACATGTGCGGGCACAAGGCATTCGGGTGAAAAAGTGTTCAGTTCAGAACCCGATCTTCTTCTGGCACAACCGGTCCATGATTGGTGAGCACTGCTACCTGTCGAGATGAATGCAGTGGTAATACGACTCTCTTGAGGCAAGCCACCGAGGAGACCCCTTATGTGTCTCCTGACCTGCTTTGGTGATATTTAGCTCTGATAACATGGCCA
This sequence comes from Acholoe squamosa, assembly GCA_949317995.1. Lineage (NCBI taxonomy): Eukaryota > Metazoa > Annelida > Polychaeta > Phyllodocida > Polynoidae > Acholoe > Acholoe squamosa. The sequence continues at coordinate 42,270,928 of OX439049.1, forward strand.
TTGATCTGGACTGTTGCAATTGTGAGATCAATCGAGGCTCCTACAGCTTTAAAAGAGTCTAAACCCAGTATTACTGAGTCCGTTATTGGCATGTCATACATGTGCCATTTGACCGTGAGTCCATCTGTTTTGAGGGTTACTGGGTCTGTGAAGTGGTCCTTCATGAAGCTGTCTGGTCCAGACCCCTTCAACTTGATGGCCTCCTTGTGTGTAGGAGGGTGCTCCATGCTTTTTACAAAGTTTGAACTGAGTACAGACACTTGCACACCTAGGTCGATCAGAGTGTTTACTGAGGTCCGATTGATTACAACTGGCAGGACAAGACTCCCAGGGATGTCTTTATAGACTTCTTTGTATGGAAATGGACATTACATACCCAAGGGTCCTCATGCCTCGCACCATCCTCCACAGAGTGCACCGTATAGGATTAAACATCAGAGTGAGGTCCCTCATTGGTTGATTCTGGGCTTTGACACTGTCCCATTTTGGCATTCTCTGGTGGGCGACCTTTGTCAGCTTCAAACTGAAACTCATCATGCCTAACCCCATCCCTCATAGTGTGCACTGTGTGGGAGTTGGCGCCGGCACGAGAGCCTCCAGTAACTAAGGCTGATGTTTGTCCTTGGCCAATATCTAGTGGACAACCCTTGTCAGCCTGGAATGGAATCGGGTCCAGTCCATTCGTGGCTAGTTTTTTTGTGGCTGTTGCTTTGGCTAAGTGCAATCTCTGGCAAAGTGGCCTTGCTCCCCACAGTTGTAGCATTCACTCGACCTGCCAGGTGATGTGCTGCGGGAGGGGCTGCGCCCAGGACTTCTTGCAGGGCTCCTGCCCGGCCTGTAGCTTGGGTAGGGGCTAGGGGCTCTGGGAGAGCGCTGTTGGTGTTGCTACAGCTGTCTGACACTCTCTATCGCCTCCCTCATCGATTTCAGGTTCTTTTCACCCACAATCAATGCAGCTTTTGCTCAGAGCAGCCCTGCAGGAAGGAATCAACTGCTGCCTTCTTGATGGTCCGTTCCGAGTCCCCTCTGAACCCTTCCCTCGCTAAGTCCATGCACCACTGTGCAAATGCATCTTGCATCTCATTGGGTTCCTGGTGCAGGTTTTGGAGCTCCCCGCATTCTGTCGCCAGTTGTTTTCTCGCTCTAAAGCGCCCCTTCAGTGCCTCGCAGACCTTTTTGTAGTCCCGCCTGGTCTTTCTGGGCAATGAACTGAAGAAGATGAGGGCATCATCCCTCAGATGTTGCATGAGACTATCTATCTTCTCCTCCTTGCCCCATCCGCATCTATGAGCAATTCTCTCGAACTGCTGCTTGTAGATCCCCCATTTCAGGTGACCGTCATAAGTGGGAATCTTCTCCAGGTAAGGTTTATCTCTGCTATGTCTTGATCTTTGTGATGGAAGTTCCTCGTCGCTACTTGAACTCGATTAACCATCATCAGAGTCTGAGCAATCCGTATCCTCAACCCTTGATTGCCGCTTGGTCTTTCGGGACTGCTTCAGTTTACTCACACTAGGCTGGCTTGAAGGACGGGGGGGGGGGGAGTGGTCATTACAGAGTTCCCCTCTGTCCTCACTCAGAATTTCACAGTACAGAGTTCCAGTCTTATAAGATCTTTTTTTTGTGTTTTTTTCTTTGAATTTTTGAATGGGGGGGGGCACTTTACATCCATCCCAGAATTCCAGAAATCAAACAAGTTGATATTGGCTAAAATTTTCAAACACAGTATAAAAAACACATATATGGGCTTCAATATAATTAAAGGAAATGCCAGATACCAAGGGGCATTGGCTGTACTTGCTATTTTCCACAATTGAGAGCCATCTTGTCCAAGGATAAATCAATATGTCAGCCAAACCACATGGGCAGAAATTACCAAACACTAAATTAATTAATCTTTCAAAGATTGACAAAAATAATTATCCCAGTGATAATTATTGTCAATAATTTTTAGTCACCTTCCAGTAAATTGTCACTGTGAGATAGTTCAAGAATATTGGGGATGGCTCGGATTGTCAATTCAAATCAGTGGACCATGAGGCCTTAACTGCCAGATCCAAGATGGCTACTCTGTAAGATTCTGTAATCCTTATAAATGACAGCTTGACCCAGTTCCTCCAAGACAGGGCAAAGTTCACAAAGCTTGGCCAAAGTTGATGACAAACACACAGAAATGATGGCTCCAGTGTGGTAAACATAATACATCCTTGTGAGCAGATGGATTAAACACATGCTCACTGTACACAAAGAAGTGATGGGGGAGGCTGGGGAGGCTCCTCCTGGCTTCCTCCAAAACTTTCGCAAAACAGTTCTAGTGCCCACAGGTTTGTAGACACTTCAATTCATCCACAAGGGCAAGCACTCCTGGCACTAATGTGAGGAGTTCACAGCTGACACCTTGATATCAGAGTATCTAAAATGAGATGTAAAGAGACAACTCCAGCACAAGTGATGTGTCCTGCAGTCAGCTCCAAAGTGCCGCGCATCAGGCTCGGGATTCCCTCATACCGGGGAAACCCTGGTATGACGTCATAGGTCCGGCGCCTGCCTTGCGCACACAAATGCACGCATCTCACACTTTTAGTCACTAGATCTATAATGCCCTTTTTGAGGATGAGAGCATAATGAGGATGATAACATAGCTGAATTAGGGCAACATCATAGTGATATTATTAACTGTAGCCCTTTAGATAAAGATATTAGTTTCAGAATAGTCACAGTGATCCAGAACAGCTGTCCTCTTAGTACTTTTTTGAACATTGTCTCATTGCACAGTACCAATACCATTTAGAGTGAGGCCGCCACATCTCTAATCAATCCCTAAAGCACTCAATCTACACAACATAGTTAAACTCTATTTACTCTTGTTGTATCCTTATACAATATATGAACCTTGGCAGTGTAATACCCAGCCATTAACATTCATGACGAATTCACTTTGAACATAAAAATGTACCACACTAAACAGAACCTTTTAAAGTCTTTTTTCCTGTAAAAATCCTAAATAACAACCAACACTAAAACCCTTATATATTTCAGCATAATGCAGGAATAATTTGACTGCATGATTGATGAGAGGTGACTACTTCATTATTGTTTCAGTAGGTTCTGCAGTGTAATTTTCTTATATGCTGTCTCTGTATTATTACTTGAATATGTTAACTTTGAGTAAGTAATAGTGGATGATGAAACTGTTCAAGCCTGATATTTGTTACATAGCTGGGCTTCAATCTACCACTTTATTTTGCATGAGTGAGAAGTTCAATAAAAATTATTTTCAAATTCAAGAATGCTATGACTTCTGCCTGGAAATCCTAAAATCTTTTATCCTGAGCTGTTCAGATCATCCTCTCACCTCATCCTCCAAGGTACAAAGTCACATTTGGCTAGAAGGACCATTGCTTCCCTAATGCTGAATGCAGAATGTCTCCCTCTCAGAATCCATCAAGTCATGTGAAAGACACCACATATACAAGCTTGTAGGCCTAATATGGGTGACTACAGCTGTATACTTTTAAAACCCTTTTTAAAAGCATGCTTAGAAGGCAGATTCTAGATCGCTCTCTTATGTGTAACAAAAGCAAATTTTGTGGCATTGTTTTCTATCTTTTCCAATTATTTGAAATGGAAAAGCAAGATGTGCCACAAGAGCCTTAAGAGCTCGACCACAGACAGAGTGCTAGATGTATTTTCGCTGTATCACACTATATCTGAAAATACACATTCCCAATGTTGTTCACACACTTATAGGCCTGTCCATCTGATTTCTTTTTTTTTCACCAGAAATGTCTATCCTCTGTTTTACCATCCCTCCACCCACCAATCCTACCAGTGGATTTAACTGCAAGCTGACTGGTCTGACATGACTGTGGTCCTAGGGGACTCAGGTCCTTGTAACAGTGCAAAGCAGTCTCTCAATGAGATGTCATTTGCTGTCACAAATCCAAAGTCACCCTCTGACAGCAATATCCTATCATTATGACACTAGACAGCTGCTATAATCTAAAGTGTTCATGAGATGGTTGGATTCTAAGCATGCGAGGCATTGGGCTCAAATGAATTTTGCGTTCATTCACAGTTCTTGGATCTAAGCAAACAGATTGAACATGGAATTCTAGGACACATCAGTTTATTCATATTAATTATCTTTATATCATTCAATGCTAATTCATTATAACGATTCACTGAATGAATCCATCCTTCCTACACACCAATATGCTTAGTATAATAGTCAAGCTTAGTATACCTGAAAACAACAAGAAGTCTAACCAGAAACAGGTTCAGACCAGGGGTGATCCAGGTAGCACTGATTTAAGGGTAACTCATACCCTTGTGCTCAAAACCAAACCAGAATCATATCACATGTGACATTGATCTAGGGACTAGGGAAGGTCTAAAGACTAGGGCAAAGCTGGGGTTTTTAATCATGCATGGCTGTTGCCCTAGCTAGATGGTAGAAAAGAGAATGATCTTCAGAAGAAAGTTTAGTTTCATCACCATCCTGAAACTTCAGTCAGATACAGATGTATTTCCATGTGCTCCACATAGCTGCGTCAAGAGATATGTCATATATCATAGACTGATTGGCAAGGGCCTCAACGCTCATCTCGAAATGGAGTAGACAGAAGGGCATCTCCTTTTGATGCTTTGGGTAGTGGCCTTGACTTTCTTTAACCAGATAGTCAAAACGTTTGAGTTTATATACAGCTTTGAGCATATTCATCAGCTTTTACAGTATTGGGATTCACAGCAAACATTCGGTTTGTAAATTGCATTCCCCACCTCATCCTTCTTGATAAGGTACTTGAAAACTACAAGTTACTATGTTTTTGTCTGCAAATGGATGTTGTACAATCCAATGGCCATAGGTAACCCTGCCATGGCCATCTAGCACTATTACAAACAGAAGCACGCAGTCTAAGCAAAGCTTGAATGATGGTCCAGCACTGAGGAACAATGGTATCCTATCTACAGAGGAGCTGGTAATGGCTGCCTGGGCATTTTGGCCTGATTTAAGCTGGCATTCAATGCATTTGGTATTTTCATTTTTCAATGATGGTGAATGGTTCTGATTGATGCCTTGTAAAGAATAAAAGAGTGTTATGATATAATGGCTTTACAGCTTAACATTTCATAACAAACAACGGTACTACTCTACTCAACGGGTTTAATCTTTTATGATATTCTAGAATCCAGTACTACAATGTTACATGTGTAAAAGAGAGATCCTCAATGGTAAAGGACCACACATGTGATATTGCATTTCCCCATATTCCCAAAATCCACCTCTTTCATTACACTGCCAAATAGATTTGTTCCCTCTGAGAAGACTATGCTTCCAACTTAGTTTTCAGAAGAAATTTCATGATTGTCAGTAACATGTGGTTGTTGTAAGTGTGGCTGCTCAGATGTCGGGTCAGGCTGGCTATCTGGCAAGTGGTGACCTCATGCAGCTTCTAGGGGACATAATATGCTCTACTCAGTATCACAAAGGCAGGAAGTGACAAAGATCCAAGAGGCATGGGAAGTTGGTGGTGGGAGTCATGCAATGTGGAGTTAGTAAAGCTATAAACGGAAGGATAAATTGGGAAGACGGCTTAATCCACTAAAAGCTTAACTTTAAATTTATATAAGGTGTTTTGTGATACAATTTGCTCTGGGGTTTCAGATTCTAACAACAACAGTCTACTTTGATTTGTAAAGGCACTTGAAATTTTAATTCAGTGAACAAGTAGTGAATGGTGCTTCAAACACCATAGTAAAAGTGATGGTTATAATAATGGTATGTTGATGATTGAAAAAAAAAGTTATGGAAATACAAAATCTTTTTAGATTATGGCATATTGACTGAATATTGTTTCGCTACTGGAGGCCTCTTCTCTTGTATCCGAGGAGGAAGGGAGGAAGAGGGCTAAAGAGAAGGCCAGAATTCAGGCAGAGCTAGAGAGTTATAGGTAGCAGGTCTCTCAAGATGCTGCCTTCGCTAAGGCACGTCACTAAGAGATAGCATTTAAATAGAATCAGGCCTCTTCAAACTTCCATCATCAGTTTAGAATGTCCCTGGAGACCTAGGAGAGGCGCGGTTACCCAACGCTCACGTCGATGGGTACATTGCAAAAATGGTGTTTAGATCCTTAACACAATTCTAAACATATTCTTGCAACGTTTTTGTAATCACATTAATTTCCTACACATGTTTAGCCAAACAATGTGCTTAGCTCAAGTGTTTAGAAGTCTAGGTGTTTAGGTTCAAACTTTGTGTTTAGATATCTATGAATTTTTGTGTTTAGATGTTTATGAATTTTTGTGTTTAGATATCTAAATGCTTTGATGGAGAGTTAGGGTGTGCAAACATGTAAAAAGATGTCTTTTGTTTGTTTTCCCATTTACTGGGGGGGGGGGGTATTTACATGTCAAAGTCTCCAAAGATGTCAGCCACACCTATTTATGTGTGCATGTATGTACACATTGCATCAGAATGAGAGACTTGAGAAGGTACAACAGCTTGGCAGGAAGGAAATTGCTTTGTCTATTCCAGAATAACATGAAATAGGTGTCAGTCATTGAGCTTATTGAGTATTTCATGCTTATGATGGTGGCGTAAGGTGAATCCAGTCAACTTTCTATTGCCCTTTCTGTTCTCATGACATTCAATGAATAGAAGCTATAAAAACATGGGGTTTGGGTACATTTGTCACAAAAACTGATTATAATTGTGTAAAGATATTCCATTCAAAGGTAATGCTGCTACCTGGTGTGGATTCAAAATCTAAACATAATGATGTTTAAATCTAAACACCTATTATTCAACTGTTTAAACTCTAAACATCTGAACATGTTTAGCAAAAATGTTTATGTAGTTAGAATAAAAGTGTTCATTTCCTAAATAGGTAGTTGATGAGACAGCTAACTGACCTATATGTTTAGGTTTTAAAAAATGTTTAGACCTAAACATGTTTTAAATCTAAGAACCATGTTTGCAGTGTAGCCACATCTTAGGGCCTAGTATTACACTGGACCCAACGATGACAGCCCGTCCAGGCTGGCAGCATATGGGATCTCAGACCCACATGTTTCACATGGTGGGATTGAGAGACTCTAGTGGCCTGACCTCTCAGGGAATACCACCACCCGGCCTCCCTATAGTACCACCGGTCGGGTTGCTGACCCTCTGTCCACCAGGAGGTGATGACCAACCCACTAGAGAGTACAAGCCTCCCACAGAGGATGTCCCACTGGCACGGCAGGAGCAGATGGAAACTGAAGCTCCTGTGGAAGAGGACAAGGCACGTGGAGATGGTAACACTGCCTAGTCTAAGCGGATGATTATCTCTATTGGATGCTGACCTGGCCGTGGGCCATGACCATGGACTACCCAATTGATAGAGGACTCAGACGACCTCAGTAGCAATGCTGCATTATCAACAGAAAGGATGTCAGTGCCTTATCTTACATAAAGACACTCTCTTAATGACTGTTATACGTTACCTATGGGAGATTGATACCTGCCATTTGTTACTCTTAGTGAAGTCGGACTTTAACTATGGAGTATATAGTATTTATAATATCCTACCCCTATTGGACTCCCAAGGATTAAACTGTTTTACGAAACGAACAGAAAACAACCTGGAGTTTCCATGTTCGTTCTTTATTGGACTTATAGGCGTCTATGTTTTACCTTAGGTTACTATACTGGGCTGAATACTTAGTAGGTCCTACCTAGTGCCTTTTTTGTGTAAACTAGACCCGAGAAGATGGAATCTTATCGATACCTCACCAGACTATAATGTGACATGAACTTATGCCATGTTAATAATGTTATCTGTCAACAAATATATAACCTAACTATGACTATTCTTGTATTATTCTCTTATGTGGTTTATAGAACTATATAAATAATGTTACCAGCCCAGAATGTGTTTATTGCGATAGTAAAACTGACACTCTTGATCACTTCCTTGTGAAATGTCCCCCAGTAGCCTACTTCTGGAAGTCAATTATACGATAGATAAACACTGTTGCTAAGTTTGATACTGGGAATTTAGATGAGCATGATTTGATACTTGGACTATGTAGAAATTCCACATGGTGACATCATCAACAATGTAATGCTTAGAACCAAGTTTTACATTATATAGGCAGCGCTTGTATCACGAATGCCATCTTGATCTGTTGCAATGGATAGGGGAGTTTAAGCAATCTCTTCTATCAGAAAAAATGTATATATGCAATCAAGAGAACAAGCAAAAGAAGTTTAGGAAATGGGAGGCTATTTTGGACTGTAATTGCTGTGCATACACTGACAGAACCCTAGTATCTTACTCATAGCATACTTCCTAGACGGGGAATAGAGTTGCGAAAACCGTATCGATGTAGAAGTATATCAGTATCTAGTCTGTAATACTAGTCATATAGAAACATCTATTGTTGTACTTACTATACTAATACGCTCTGTATTGTCCTGTACTGTCCTGTGGTGTCTATATAACGAAATATCCAGAAATACAGCGAAGACTTGTATAGCTATAGACATATATATGTGGGCAAATGAGTGGAAAGGGCCCTCCCTGCGGGATTTTTAGTACTGGATTTGGCCACTAGGCGAGCTACAGAGGCTAAAAACATTAAAAATAGACCAAAAATTACTATTATGTAATTTTTAATACAGAAAAAGATGGTTTTCTCAAAAACGTTCTATTTTCTGGCACTTCCTGTGTACTTGGAGTGTAAATGGAATGTTTTGAATCCAAAACAAGGCCTAAATAAGCACTCTCAGAGATATGGGTTGCCATGGTAACCAAATTAATATTCCAAATAGAAAAAATATTAATGCCAATTGATATAATGATTCATGTATATTTATATGCTGAAAAAAGCATTGAGATACCATTTCTAGATCAAAAGTTATGCCCAAATGTATGGAAAGGGTTGGCTATTTTTCAATTGGTTATTTAAATCATTATGCCAATTAGATGCCTGATTTGATTAAAACAAGGAATAAAAGAGCTTATTGGCTGTATCGGTATAGTTATGTCATTCCATTTTCATGAAGCAATATCTCAGAGACCAGAGGGGTTATCTGCAAGTGTTATACCTCATTTTAAAGCCAATGACTTCAATTTTAAATATCACAATTTACCTCGGAGGACCCTTTACCCTCACCTGTCCACATATCTTGAATAAAAATGAGCGCTGCTCTTTTATAAAAAAAAATAATGTTACCATTTTTCATAAAGAAACCCTGTACACATTCTTGTGGGGGGTACTCTAATGGGCAAGCTTGCGCACTGCCTTTTTGTTCTATGATTAAAACATTGTGTCTTATTGATATTATCTATTGACCGGTACATTAAATCCAAAGTTACTTTTCAGTACCGACTGGTAACATATGTTTCACCACTGTATAGGCACTAAGCCTGTTATGTAAGAGGATTAGTATTTGCGGTGCATTACCTGTAAGGTTCCTGACGTTTTCCATGCTAATGATGTCACATGTTAATTAGTCCACTATATAAGGGACAACATGTTTTCTGGTCCTGAGAGTGTGTCTTAGGTGCTAAGACCTCTTGCACCTCCATACTAGTTGATATCTGAGAAACCTACTGTCTATGTTAGGCAGATAGAGACGTAAGGTATTATTCTATAGTATTGACAAGGTGCATACTTTGCTATCGAACTACTAGTTGGTCAATTCAGTAATAAAGCTTCAGAAACTCTAAGTTCCTTGTGTTGTTGTCTCTGGTATTGGTGTCATGTTGACAAAAAACCTGACAGGCTTACCAACTGGTGGCCCGACAGTTACATTAGCATACTCCTCTTGGCTTAAGTGTGATACAGAAAAGCCAAATGCTGCTACAACGTATTGAAATTAATCAGCAATTGTCTAATTAATTTACCACCATGCATGTTATATTGGATCATTTCAACCTTTTATTTACATATTTCATTTCTTGTTTCATCCAATGAATATGTCATTAATGAACTAAACTAAATATCATCATATTACTTGGTCATGAATTCAACATGATTTTTCATTTTTGCAATAATTAGCCTATTATCCATTTTCAATGTTAATTAATGTATATATCCATATCACCGATGCAGACAATGTTTTTTCCTAACATAAATAGAAAGTTGGTAACATCTTATATAGAAAAGTACTTCATCCCGAAGTTCCTCCTTCAAAAAGAATTTTCTTAATGGAAGTTCATGAAATATGCAAAAATATCTGGCATTTGGGGCCCTCCATCCTCCAAATTACTGGTGTTTAGAAGGGCCCTTTTCACTACCCACATCAGAACGTTTTGGTTGTGCTAAGAATATTTGCATTGAATCCAAACACCTCCTTTATGTCTGGCATGGAAAAGCATTGGTGGATTTGAATCGATGGAAGTTTGCAAGTGTTGTAAAAGGGCATTCACCCTGTGTGGCACCAGCAGCCTTTCTACTTTTGAAATATATATACGTGTGACCTACCCAGTGACTTTTGGTCTTAGCTACGCCTGCCTCCAACCTCAGAAAATGGGGTTTCAAGTTGCTTCATAAATCAACAAATATCAAACCCGTTCTCAAGGCTTTTAAAGTTCAATATCTCAGCAACCGCTTGTCCAATCAACTAGATTTTGAAGAGCATGAAAGAGACGTTCTTATGCTTGATGCTGTACAAGAACAACCAATACAGTTCTGTCATTAAAACACTCCCGCTGGACCCCCCCCCCGCCACCAAAGCAATTCAATCTGTTAGACTCATTTTCATAGGGGAAAAAACAGTTTTATGTTCACAAATAGTGTTATACTGGAACAAATAATTCCTGATTCCCATGTTTTAGGGAGCCAAGGCAGTCTGATTTCAGAATGAACTACAATCTCCAAATTGATATTTTGACCCCCAAGACCAAAAATCGCTGCGCTGGTCACATATATCATTCCAAGCAGTTAGCAGACCCATAGTAGAGGAGATAAAGAGCACTCTTTTGGCTCCCAAGTGCTGAATATTGCATTCTGGGTATTCTGCAAAAGGAAATCGACTGAGTCTGATGTTTTTCACATTCAATGTTTTTTATCCTGTTGAGATATCTTAGGTACAAGCTTCCAAAAATTAAAAAATATTCAACTCAATGACAGTAATGTGAGCCAGCAAGCAGAAATGGGGGTTCCTGTGGGATTTAGTACCTGTTTTAGCCACCAGGGGGCATCACTATTGGCAAGAATAGGAAAAATATGCCTAAAACTGTTTTAGGGTACTTTTTCATGGAGAATTCAATGATTTTTGATAGAACGTTCTATTTTGGGTGGAAAGGTTCCAAAAAAGGCATGTAAAAAGAACGTTTTTGGGCCTAAATAGGCATTTTTGTTGATTTCTGTTGCCATGGAAACATGATTTTCATTCTAAATAGGAAAATCAATGATCTCATTTGAAGGTATGTTTCACCAGGTTTACTATGGTGAAAACAGAACGAAAATACCATTTCTAGTTCAAAAGTTATGGGCAAAAGAATTAAAAAAATATGCTAATTTAGCTAATTAGCATAAATTATGCTAATTTTAGATGTATCTCATGACCAATTAGATGTAGAGCATATTGCCATTCAGGAAATGGTCATAACTACCCATATTTAGCAAGCCATTCCTCTAAAATTAACAGGAGTATCTTCTCTTGCAATATATCACTGAAAAGCTAGTGATCTGAATTTTAAAGTTGACTTTTAGCACGGAGCACCCTTTCTCCTTGCCTCTACACTCATATGACCATATTTATATTCAACCAATCACGCAGCAGAGGCACTTCTTCCAAAATAGTCCCACAGTGAGCGGATCAAGCCTACATCATTAAGGCTAATGAGCTAATGCCCTCTGAGGCATTATCCAGTCTCAACTCTCAATAGCAAAGCTATATTCCAACATTTCTTTTATGCCACTTCCTAATTTTATTGTGACCTGCCGAGCGACTGATTACAACATTGTACCTGTAAGTATGTGCTAGGTGCTAGCCAGGTTAACGTGGTCATAGTTATCAGTATAATATGACTATTTCCCATTCTAAGAGTACATTCCTCCATCCTACTATTCCACATGAACCATAATATCCATCCTCTTCATTATCAATCCTCCTATAGCTACACATGATTTTTATACCACTCCCTATCAATGTCCAGTCTTTACATCCCTCTCTTGTCTTACTCTGCAAGCAGTGTATATATATATATATATATATATATATATATATATATATATATATATATATATATATATATATATATATATATATATATATAGCAGACTCACTACCATTCCCCCATCTCCATATCCTTAGCCTTTGTTCAGGTGCTGATCCAGCCCTCTTCTAGTGATCAGATCATTATCTTTGAAGTCTCCATTACCATGAGGGGTAGGAAAACATCATCATCTAAGGTGTTCTTTGTGGTGGTTTTTCCTACTGCACCCTGCCCCCACCTCCTTTGACATTGGCAATGGGCGCACTGATGGGCCTTTCCACATGCCACCCACATTCTTCCCTGCAGTGGTGCTATGCCAACAGTAAGGCCCTACTGGCACTGATTTGTCATTAGTGGGAATCAGAACGTTTAGAATTGGATGAAGATACCATTGATAACATGAGTCATTATAGTACATGATAACATGATTAGTAATATCATTCTTAGATTCAGCATTCATACAGCAAAGAGGGTATTGGATCATCAGTACACTTTCAAACAAAGGAGTATAAATCAGAGGGCCAGTTTCAGTGTGAGTAGTACTGTAGTATAGAGAAATGGCACATTGGCTCAGTTGAGATATGGAAGAGTATATAAGGAACAACAGACATTGACTTGAGTAGCTATGATAATTTATACCGACCTGGAAGGCATCTCCCTACATTGCACAACTAAACACTTTCAAATTGTAGTGGGAGCTCTCATTCAAATGCCATTGCAACCCTTCATCTAGTAGTTACTAATAATTGCACTGATACAACTGCCCCACTAAACCCTTTTTAATAATTACAAAAGTACTGATCATACAAAGCAGTTATATGGTATTACCTATGATCAGCCATGCAGAGTTTTACCATACTGAGAAAAATGCCTTCCTGTAGGGTGTCAAGAAAGTAAACAACTTGTCAACAGATCTATAAAGCCTATAATTATTAAGGATAACAACATGATGAGGATGATAATATGGCTGAATGAACGGAACATCATGGTGAGATTATTAATTGCAGCTATTTATGGAGATATTAGTCTCAGACTAGCCACAGTGATCCAGAATAGCTGTCCTTTTATTGCATTTTCAAAGATGTTTCATTGCACAGTACCAATACCATTTAGAGTGAGGCTGCCACATCTCTCATCAATTCCTAAAGCACTCAATCTACACAACATAGTTAAACTCATTCACTCCTCTTGTCACATCCTTATAAATCTCCCACCTATAATACTCTCTCCCCATGGACCTTGGCAATATGATACCTACCGCCTTCCGGTTGTTAACATTTATGACACATTCATCCCCCCATAATACCCTTAGGGAGCTGGTGGCCCCTGTCAGTGTACAATTTGATAACTCCTCTCAAAGCAGACTAGCCCCATTATATAGAATCTCTTTAAGGGTATCATCAATTAGTATGTTATGGCTACAGGCCTCTGACTAGGGTACCCGCCTGGTACAGGACATATATACACTATATAACCAGTATTGGACGAACATGACGAATATTTGCCATATGGCCTGAGAGGCATATGGCCATACAGCAAATACGAGTCATGTGAGTTCAACCCAATATTTATTACACAAGAAGACATTTTTCTACTCTTTCTAACATATTTTGATGTTGTATTGGCTCTTTTGATGTTAAATCAGCGCTATTTTGATGTTGGATCGGCAAAATTGTTGTAGTTTACGCCGCCATTGCCCTATTACTTCATCAGGAGACTGCTGGATGCTGATTGGTCAATGCAAATGAAGTGGGCATGGCCAAGTCAAAATGCTGGTTTCTGATTGGTATAGAGCTAAAAAAAACATACCACACGATCTTGTGGTATGTTCTGACTTACCACATGTTCATATGAATACACTAGTTTCTCTTTATATCTATATAGAAACAATACAATGTCGCATTTTAATTGTTTGTGAGTGTAATAAGGTGTACAGTTAAACTAACATACAGGACAGTAAAGAGGTGAGGACATTGAATTTTACACTAGAGATTTATTTTGCCATTTATGACATCAGTTTCCCATCATACTGTTAAAGGGGGGAAACATCTCAGTCAATATGGGACAACAGTAGATATGACTTATCCAAACGTTTTGTTGTAGATTTATATGGAAGTATTGAATTTGAAAAGTGGATTAGTTGATGATGATGATGATAATGATGATTAAAGAAGAGATTTCCCGATTCTCTATGTCTCTCCACCAGGTTGGTCTAACATGGGAGAGGTGTTTCGAACACTTACTGGCCCAGTTACTTACTGGGCAGGAAGCGCGAGTGAAGAAACAGGAGGCTCAAACTAATCAGAGTTTATCTTTACATTTATGTCAAGGTGTTTGAGTGGAAAATCAATCGATATTTCATCAATATCCTTCAAAATTAACTGTTATTTACCCATCATCATTGCGAAATGCTGACCGATGCCATCTTGGATGTTTACGTTTCAAAAGGGATGCGCATGCGCAATGGACCCATGACGTCATCGTGCGGATTTGGCGCTGGTTATTTAACGCAGGGGTGCAATACGGGGGTTTAGTGCATTGTCAATTGGGCATCAATGTTCACCTTGACATAAAGTACAAATTCTTAAACACAGAGTACACAATAACCCCCCCCCCCAATCCATGTCCATACAACAGTAAAATCTATCAATATATGGGTTATTTGGTATCAAAATGTTAGGAATTTAAAACGATCTGCGCATACAAGAAGTCTGTAAGAACCATTGATTCATTGGTGCATCATGCCTTGACTGATATTTGTCAAAATATGTCAGTACCTGTACACTATTGTCAGTAATTACTCAATATTTGTCAGCAAGGCCATGATAGTCAGGTAGCTGAGGCCTTCCAAATTTCTTTTGCTAAACATTCTGAGTAGAAGCTCACTTGTGTGCATGTGGTCATCTTGGATTTTAGGGTCGAAATCTGAAAAACAGGCTTTTGACCAATATCTGTACTTCCTGTGCAGATATTAACATTATTTTTGTGTCTATACCCATAGATTCTAAGGCCAGGGATCCAATCAACTTATTTCTGGACTTGTTGGACCAATACATTATCATTTGACAAAATGGCAGTAGTCAAAATCTCAAGTTATAGGTAAATTTTCATCCGATCAAGGTCAAAGACATATGAAATGATCATAAGTGAATAACTTTATTTTCTCAGTGTGGAGACCCCTGAGGCTGTTTTATATAAATATGACAAACAAACAATATGGCACTTTATGAACTGTCAAGTTGTCATTCTTCATATCCCTGGCACATATGATCCCCAATTATCCCCAGCTGGATCTGGTAGGATCTGGTATGTCGCAATAATCTCCAGTGAGCTGTTGTTCAGGAACAATGTTGATTGTATACACCAGTGGTCGTGTGGGGTAATTCACTGGTCCCACTGGGGCAGAAAAGGTTTGTTATTGTTCACTAACGAGCAGTCTCTGCTTGTAATTGAGTAAAGGTGGGGGTGTGAGTTGTAGGCTTGTGGGCAGAGCTCAGGCCTGTGTGGTGAAGAAATTAATAAAAGTGTAAAATAATGATAATACCCAGAGTAGTCCATTGACAGTACCATAAACACCCTACAATAATGGCTTATTTGGCCATAACATTGGTTTAAAACCACATATGGGGTACTTTTGAGACTTAATATTGACTTCTCATCATGACCAACCTTTTTATGAAGAGATTTTTCAATTAGTCACCACCCCAGTTAATATATGTAACTTTATTTTGCAAAATTAAGGTAAATTTCACTGATTGGTAATTAGTCTAGATCCAGACCCAGGCAATGTCGCTAAAATGAGTATCATTTGAGACTCATCCTGATCCTTGCATGATACTCAGCCAAAGCCAGAGTATCAACCAAGGATCAGGCTCAGGATCTACCTGAGTATCATGCAAGGATCTGGATGAGTCTCAAATGATACTCCTTTTGGCGACATTGCCTGAGTCTGGATCTAGACTCAAGCAAGTAACTTTATTTTCTCAGTGCAGCTATAAATCCTGTGCCAACAGCTTTAGCAGCGGGCCTATGCATTTGTGAGGCTGCTGGCCCAGGTGGCCAGTGACTAAAAATGCTAGTGTCTACCCCTGGTGTAGCAATGGGCATTTGGTGCTATTAGTTATGACTTTCCAATGACAGAGATCTATCACTAACCTTCATAAGGTGTCTAATCATAGTACCTGTAGTACTGGCATCTGTGGCTCAGGGTCTCAGCCTGAATTCTAATATTGCAATAATGTTAACCCAGCTGTAAGAATAATTTACTCTTATCTCCGATCTCAACCCCCCCCCCCTCACACACAAAAGAATATGGTACAACTGGATGTCATAATTGAATCAAACTGCATACGCATAATGAATAACAATAGAGTTCTAATGGGAAATAATTTTATATAGAATCAGAAGTAAAGAATCATATTATAAAAGCAGTGTTAAAGGTTTGGGAGGGAAGCCCAAATCTAGTTTTATCAATGTCCTGACCAATGCAAACCATCAATTGTACTGTAAAACCTGATGTATAAGACGCACCCTGCATATCATGCCACACATAAAAGGCACATCTGGGTTCATACTTTGGCAAAGTTACTAATGTTCTATAATTGTTAACCCAAATAACCCTAAAGTGGCAATTTTTGTCATAGAGTGATAAAAATTGATAAGTAGACTAATATATGACCAAATATGCCCTGTTCAAAATTTCAGACCTTTATCTGCACCGTGTCCAGAGATATGAGGGATTGCTTACCGTCCTACATGTAGGACAGTAGGACTTAGGACTACTGTCTTTTGAAATTTGTGTTCTTTTGGTTGCCATGGAAACCACAATTCCTGTATGAGAGTGTCGGAAACTGGCAAATAAGCTTATATATGGCCATTTATGCCATACAAGAAATTTCAATACTTTAGCTATAGCGGATCCAGAGATCATCACCGTCCTACATGTAGGACAGTAGGACTTTGGGCGTCTGTCTCCTCTGAAAAGGTCCAAATCTTTACCAGAGGGTAATTTTCTAAGTAGTAGGTGTTTTGGGACATGTGTGTAATGTCATAAAAGTACCTAAGAATACCCGTATGGAGCATTTTTGGAAGCCTTGGGCCTAGAATTATAGGATGCAACATTTTACTTCCATATCTGTTAAGTATACTTGCGGATATAGAACTCTACCCATGATGTCACTTAGGCGTCCTACATGTAGGACAGTAG
Source organism: Acholoe squamosa (assembly GCA_949317995.1). NCBI lineage: Eukaryota > Metazoa > Annelida > Polychaeta > Phyllodocida > Polynoidae > Acholoe > Acholoe squamosa. The sequence continues at coordinate 42,288,349 of OX439049.1, forward strand.
GGCTATCTGGGTTAATCATCACGTATACAATGCACTGTGGTTGATCATACAAGATGCATGATGTGTCAATTCATGCACATCAACCCCAAATTAAAAGCTAGGTATTAGGATAGTGGTAGCAATATAAATTGTAAGGACAATGCCTTGTATCTTGCTCCACCTTGGCATCAGTTCAGGCCATTGGTTCAGAGAAATGGGTCATGGCCATAACCTCATTCATGCATTTTCCACCTGTTTTTGATACCTGACCTCAACCCACTGACCAATCTCCTGTCGGTCGGTGCTGTAGAAAGGTGGCAATGAAAATGTTTGGAATCCTATCATTAAGAAGTGGACAATTAGCCTATTTATCTACACTTTATTCTGAACAGTGCATTTACATTTTTCACCATACCTAGTAGGACAACTAGAAGGATGACTACTTTTCTGAAAGGGGAAAATGAATGTTAAGAATTGGTAAGCATTTTCATGAGAATAAACACCCCCTTTCCCATTATAATGCTGGTGTAAATTTCATAATCAATATGGAACCCAAGGGTATACAGTGGCTCAGTGTACTTTTATAGCAATATCATGGTAAAACATTAGGCATTCTTTCGTTCTCACCTAAATATCCACCATGCATGTACACATATTATTAACAAGCCTCATGGTCTTAGATATTAATTTAAACACCCATTAAAGATGCCATTTGGTAGCAAACTAAATTAGCCTTGCATGCACTTGCGTGACCAACAGGAACAGGAAGTCTAACCAGAAGTGGGTTCAGGCCAGAAATGTGACATCCAAGTGGAGACCTCAGCCGGCTTCTACAGGAACTAATCCCCCTGTGCTTGTTATCAAACCAGGGCAGGATGTTACAGAAATCCAGCTTTAGGGCATGGAGAGTAGGTGGTCAGAAACATACAACACTGCTGGTTTAACTGGGAAGGGAACATAAAGGATTGAGGAAGGTCTTGCAGACTTAAAGCCAGTTTTCCCTTACAACATAAAATGCTTTGTGAGACTACAATCAGTCCCAAAGTACGTCCAGGAAATGTACTGTAGAACCAAAGACAATGAACTGGCTGAATTTAAGCTTTTAAGTGAGGGCTGAGGTAAGATAAAGTGGCACTCTAAACATGAATGTTTGTTCTAGAGCTCTTTCTTTAAGTATAGGGAAGCCTCTGCACTTTTATTTATTGCAGTTCCTTTGATTAAACCAAGGAACAGCGGATACCCTAAATTAAAAAAAAAAAGCACCAGAATGTAGCGTACAGGAGTCTGGATCCTAGCCTAGATGCTACTGCAATACTCCAGTGATGAATAGATTCAACAATGATCATTCTGTATCCATAGTATCCATAGGGTTATTCATAGGAACATAATAATGTTGTATGCAATTCGGGAGATAAACCTTTACACTGTATAACATAATTCTCTGAACAGCTCTCTGAACAGCTCTTTAGATCTGATAATAAGGTATAGGCCTGCAAGAAGAAGAAAAAAACACTTTCTTCATGATCATGATTACAGCTAGTTTCCACTCATCAAATCTAGAAATAGTATTCAATGCCAATCCAATAATATTGCCTAAATTAAAAGGGAGAAAATATACATATTTATCAATACCCATCCCATGACATTCAAGTATTCATAGAATGGAAAGAATCTGAGACAACTTCTGATATCCTGTAGGCACACAGGCTGTGTTTCAAAAACACAAAAGAAATGGAGTAAGAGAATTTAGCAAGAGAATTTTCAACTTTTTCTCCTTAGGAAGCATTTTCCACTTCTATCTGATCTATACTAATCATTGTCATGTTGAAATAATAGTTGAAATATGGCCAAAGTAAGTTAAAGCGCCATATGCGCGTATTGAAATGAACATTTTCAGTAACAACATGGAAAACAGCAGTAAAGTTCAATGGATTCCTCATCCTATAGATATCATCCTCTAATGACAAAGTTGAAATGTCCTGGTGGTAATCGGGAAATATATGGAAATCAGCAGGCAGCCATCAAATGAAAACAAGGTGGACGAAAAGGATTTTATAGTGCAAACACTGACTAGGTGCATTTAAAGAGCTCTGTCCTGAGTCCTGAAAGACTTCAGTTCTTCTTAGAGAAACAGCCTGAGACAGTCACATCATTAATTTTGTAGACCTATGTGTGCATACAGTGCTGAAGTGACATTATTTTGAAATATCCTCCAGAATATATTAAGGGCTGGATCTAATTATCAAGCTCTTGTGTGTTAGGACGTGCACATATTCTGTTCAAAAGAAAAGTGATTTTAGCACAATGCACATATTTCTTACGCAAATGTATCTTGGGGCAAAATGAACAAGACCTTCAATCAGGTTTTCTAAGAAACAATTTTTTTTTTTGGTTTACATTTTCTTCTATTTTATACACTTAAATTTCCTCTGATACCAAATAAGGTACATGGAGCTGGTGTACCGCGTCTTTGTCTGCAAATGGATGCCATACAATCCAATGTTATCAGGTAACCAGGATGAGGCCACCCAGGACTATCAGTAACGTGAAGCTTCAGTGTAATTAAGGCTTTAATGATGACCTGGAACTGAGGAACAATGGCATTCTATCTAAAGAGGATTGAACCTGTGACATTTACAGTAGGCTGTAGAGGCATTGGGTGTTTTATGACAGCAGTATCTTTTAGATACTACACTCAATATCCATAGTACTAGTGATGCTTTGCACATTGACAAATGCTTCAGCTGTTACAGCTTACTGAATCAATATCTCCTTTCACCATCAAATGAGTGATGGTATCAAGGCTTCCATGTGTAAAACTTTATAATAAAACCTGGCATAAGGCTAAACCATATACAAGACTCAATCTGATTTTGAGTGAACCCTATAACTTGTTCTATTTAAAAACAAACCACAAAAGGTCTTCTATTTTGAATCTTTTTTTTCGTGGATAGTTAACACAATGCCATATCTCGCATGAGATTTATTTTGCTGTCACCACAGATTGGGTGTTTTGTATTGTTCTGTGCCACAACCCTCTGTGTTGCCATTTTCATTCTCTTGCTAAATATACACCCGGATACCTCTCCCGCTGTAGGATCAACTTCAATGTGCACATTTTGCTGATGTCTATTGTGCCACTCTGAACATTATATGTGTGTGAGCAGTTGGTGGTAGTAAAGTGCCATGTCTGGACATGCATATGCAGCTAAAATCATCCATTGTAACCAAGTTTGCCCTTCACTGAGGATAAGACTTGTGCTGAATACATAATAATTGTTTCAGTTTGTTCAGATTGCTTTGATTTTATAACAAATATATTTCACAGCTTATAAATTTTGTGTTCCACAAATTTAGATTTTCTGGGATTTTGTTTTCTAGTTTTTAATTTGAATGTAGACATCTTTTAATATTTTAACTTAAATTTGGAACTCTTGAGATTTCCTATGCAGAAGAAAAACCATTATTACACTATAATTATATAAAATTGGGTCATTAGATCGCTTTTGTGACTGCGTCAGCTTAGAGTACCCTTGGGGTACAAGATGAAGCAAAATGAAGTGAAGCAGTAAGGGAAGTACCAGCGCAACCTGATGTGTTGACAATTCAACAAATATATTTTCAAAACTTCATATTGTTTTACCAACCTGATTGTTCATAATAATGTACATTTGGAATTTTCTTTTATCTATATTTGGATTAAACAATTTATAGCCTCAGAAGTCGTCAGTCAAGCTAAATTTGCCGCCATTTTGGATCTCAGTTCAGAGAAATCAGGGCCCTTCCTGATGCTATTTTTGAAGAAAATGTCTCGATCTGTGCAGATCTAGATTGTACTCTCCGATAGCTTTAATCTGATAGGTTATATGGTAATAATTATCTGATGAGTAGTTGCAAAGAAGTTCAATGAAACTAAGACCTCCGAGAGTATCTGTCTTCTAACACTCTAGTGCAGTTGGGTCGCCTTTCCTGCAATCTGATTGGTCGAGAGCGCATGTTGGGTCAGGGGACCCAGTAAAAGCGCTTCTGGTCTCACTTCCTGTTTGTGGCTTTCCTTCTTATTTGTGAATCATTTTGAGGAAAATCAAAGTTTTTTCTCATGTCAGAACGTAAACAAAGCCCTCAGATGTGAGTTTGTACCCTGCCCTTGGCCCTTGGTCCTCGGGCTTTGCCTGATCGCCTTCGGCATTCTTGGGCAAAGCCCTCGGACCTCAGGCCTCGGGTCAGAGTACAAACTTGCATCTTCGTGTTTTGTTATTACGACCCATCAAGGGAGACCACCCCTCTGCGGGGGATTTTTAATTCCCTATTTGACCACCAAGGGGCATTAGAGGGCGGAATTCCTCTAAAATCATTATAATGTGGTGGTCCTGCGTCGTCTTCGAGGTACCTTCGTGGTCCTCGTGGGCGACATCGAGAGCACCTCTATTACCCGACGCCTGGGGGCGCTGGAGTCCAGCGCCACGTCACCACTTGGTCACGTGGCCCTCGACTCCGGTGTATATGAGGCCATTGTACGGCCTTCCTCAGGGTCAGTCCAGCCCCGACTGACCATCGTGAGCGATGGTTGGCGGCTGCCCGGCTACCATATTCTAATACTCCTCTGTGCAGCAGGTGTATGTGGAATATCAACTGTAGACACTAGAAGGCCTAGTGTCGAACCTGCTATAGAGTTCAAACTCTGCCACCTGTAACTGTGATCGAGAACGGCTGATGCCTATGTGTTATTAGACAATAAAGTTTTAACTGGAACCTGAATAGTTGTTCTTCGTTGTTTATCTAAAGATTCGATTGAACATCGAGGGGTAGAACACTACACTGGTGCCGTGACCAGTTGTTAACTTTAGTCTGCATAGGTACTGCGAGCGTAAGTTCGACATGCAGGGTCACTTGGATGAAGGTGATGACCCCAATCACCAACATCAAGTGACTACAGGCCCGTTAGTGGATAGGAACGATCCACTAATCGGTGGTGGTTTGAACCACTCTCTGATAATAGGTCCATCGTCTGACCCGTTGGGCCTGTATCAAAGGAGCCGGCTACTCAATTGGCGAGTATCAACTCAACTCTCTCCGGCTGCTGAGAATTTCTTGAGGGCACAGAGTTTGTCTTACGTAGAAAAATCAGCCTCGCCTGTGGGAACTCCAATGGGCCTTGGCAGTTGGTCCTTCGAGGGTCCCTCGCCCGTGTCGATACAAGGAAGTATGGACAGTGGCAGGGGACTCAACGAGGAGTGGCTGCAAGAGCAGCAACGCCAACTGCGCCAGGGTCGCCAGCAGTTGGATGCTCTCGCGAGTAACACCACGAAAGCTCAGGAGAAGAGTACAGAAATAGAGCTGAAATTGGAACAGCTTAGGCAGCAAGCGCTAGAGGCTTTGAATAAGACTCAGATCGCAAACAGAGAACTTGCTGATCTTCAAGAGAAGGTCAAGCAGCTCTCTAGCGAAAAAGAGTCCTTACTTGCAACGAAGTCGGAGATCGAGCGTAGTCGATTGACAGCAATGGATTGTCAATCACTAAAAGCAAAGATCGACCGCCTTGCTACTAGCCGCCGAGAATGTGTCGAGAGAGCTCGAAACGATTTTCGGGATGCCCAGCACGAGCAGACGTCCCTTAAACATAAGTTAAAACTACAAGAAGTAGAAAAGACTATGTTGGAGGAACAACTGCAAGAGTTGCGGCATGAGTTGAACCAACAATCAGCCGAGCATACTGAAGAAGTAGCTGAGCACCTAACAGCTTATGAAAAGCAGGTCAAACAGCTACGTCAGGAACGGGAGTCGTTACTCTGTCAGATGCAAGCTGACGAGGATGCTCGAGCTTGGGACGAGGCAGAAATGCGTCGTCGCTGTGAGGAACGAATCGAACACGCAAACAAGATGGCGGAATATCAGATTCTAATGGAACAAAAAGCGAGGCACGAGGCCGAGCTTAATTCCTTGAAATCTGAATCCCTAGTAGCCCAATCACTGAAGGATCAGAAGGATTCGGATACTCTGGGAGCCATGCGTGGAGAAATCGATAAGCTCCGACGAGAGATATCGTCTCGCAGGGAGGCTGACAAAGCCAGGGTGAATAAAGAAGTTCGTGATGAACTCGCACTCGAGGAACGTCTGAAGGAGCAGACGGAATCGAAATTGCGTGCCACTAGACTTCGAGAGAAGCAACAAAGTAGTGAATGCAGCACTACTAGAGTTGCCACTCAAGAGGACCTAGTCGAAAACCCTGACTACAGAGAGTGGCTTGACCGTGCCATGAAGGAGGTCAAGCAACTCTTTGCCCTCAGCAAGCAACAAGATCTCTCGAAGCCCGAACATGCCCGCCTGGAATTCCTGGTGTCGGAATTAAGACAGGCGGAACGTTCAAAACAGCAGGCAGAGATAGATAGAATGGTGGGGGCAATCGACGACATCTCGAAAGTGGATTCGAGGTCACGCCGGACCCAACCAGTTCTTTCGATGCCACGCACCGATGGTCTAAGTGGAGTGATCGGGCAGTTCTCGACCCCTACCACGGCCCAACAACATGTCGATCCACCCAAATATAGGGATATCAGGTTCGAGGCTTCGCATTTGAGTGAGGTTGAGTCCGGTAACCCTTGGGGGATGAATCATAGTCGTGCAGACACGACTATGAGGAACATGGGGATGGACCATCAGATACCTAGAAGAGGTACAACATTCGCTCTTGATCAGGTCAGAAGATCAAGCAGAAGGTTTGAAAATACCTCTATCGGGCATGAACCGGCCCGAACTAGGTCAGTTGAGTGCCCTCCATTTACATGGAAGGATGATTGGCTCCGTTGGTACCACGGATTCAATCACGTCCGTCGAGTAAATGTGTGGACCTCGAGTATGGCATTAGCTCAACTCCTCATGTTACTCCAGAATGGCCCCGCAGCTGATACTGTGTGGCTATGGGAGGAGCATGGAGATGGGACTTTGGATGGACTGGTCGACATGGTAACAGAAGCCATGACTTCTAGCCTGCAAGATCCCATTGTCACAATGGAGAAGTGACGCCAGGGCAAGAACGAAAGCATTAGAGCCTATGGCTTTGCTTTGAGACGTCTTGCCGGCAATGCCTATCCAGGTGTGGACTTCTCGGTTGAATGGCTCATAACCAAAGTCAACCAGTTGTTCATAGGAGGATTGTATGACGTTGATTTACAACAAGACGTGCTTCGGGAATGGCGCACTTACATGTCTCTCAAGGATCTCATGGACTTGGCAGACGAGTTGTTGCGGAAACGACAACTCCTGCCGAAGTTGGTGAATCCTACCTCGACAAATGCATTGTCGGCGTTGGCCAACGCCGCTTTGATCGAAGAGGGACAGGGGGAGGTGTCCTCATACTCGAAACCCGGGGCGGGGAGTAAGACTAAGAAAAGTCAGAAATCCGCTGGTAAATCGAAACCGCCAAAAAAGGCCTCCAAACCCAAGGTACAGGAACAGACCTTCTCGCTGAGTCAATTAAAGAATTTACTCAGGGTTATCGAGGGAGGGGATGTCCCTGTTACTAACTCGGAGAAGCCGAGTACCCCTCTGTCCGACGCCAAGTGTTGGAACTGCAAGAAGCAGGGGCATTTCGCACGAACTTGCCCCGAGCCGATTAAAGGACTACCACCTGACGCGACGGAAAACTGAGGCGGGCGGCTCGACGTGACAATCGAGCTGCCCAACCATCGAAAAGCCAAGGTATCAGCACCTCTGGCACTCCTGATCAGACGACAGTAGATTCGAGGGAACTGGGTAAGGTCCTGGTAGGGCCGTCCCAGCCCTTTACCACAGCGGCACCGGTTGATCACCGGTCGGGTTCCGAAGATGTCGGTGTAGAAAAAGCCTCAATGTCCAAGGAACAGGGCGCTGGCAGCCCGAACTCCGAGGTCGAGGGTTCGACTGGATTGAAAGTGAAAGTCGACGCCGGGAGAGAAGCCCTGATGCGGCAGCTGGCCAGAGTCTGCGCAACAGAGCTTCCCTCAGATGATCCCTGTCTCTCTTTTCTGAAGAAGAGAGGGATCGATCTGAGTACTGACGTAGGGTTGAGAATGCTAGCAGGAACCGCCCCCTTGTCGGGGAAACGATGGTACCTGTCTGCAGAGATTCGAGGGCGTTCTCTAGACTTCCTGATAGATACTAGTGCCAGCCACACCACTGTCTCTCGGGAACTCGCGAAAACGTTAGTAGTGCCGTCAGATAATCTCTACGAGGGAATAACGGCGTGCACTGCGTCTGGAGCCGAAATGCGGACCTATGGTCGATTGGTTCTACCTCATAAGGTCGCATCGACTCACTATGTGTTTAGCCCAATAGTGGCCGATGTGGCTGACGATGGCATTCTGGGGCTCGACTTCGCGGCATTATACGGTATGATCCTGAACCCAAGGACGGGTCAATTGGTCATGACCGAGCCGGTAGAAGAGCACCATCAGTGTAAACTGAAGAGAGTGTCATCGATAGCCTCAGTAGCACAGACCACGAGGATACCCGCCAGACATCGGTGCGATGTCCTGGTAAAATCCGAAGGTCTGGAAAGAGATCGACAGGGCATAGTCGAAGCCGACCTGAAAACTCTGAGAAGTTTTGGGTTGTTTGGTGAGGCTGCCCTTGTCAGCAATGTCCGTCGAACAGTGTTTCCCGTCTGTAATCCACTGAATCGAGACATTGTCCTGGAAAAAGGCCAGGTGGTCGGTACTATACAGTACGCTGACAGAAACGGTGAATTCTCTTCACCGGAGGTAGGATCTGTGATGATGCGTCTCGAGCAAGAAGCTGCAGACATCGAGACGGCAGAAATCGCGAGCACCCACACGGGGGAGCTCCCTACCTGGCTGTTAGACATGTATGGTGACACCCACCTGACCCAGCCAGAAGAAAGACTGAAGCTGTCCGCCTTACTACATAAGCATGTGGATGTCTTTAAATCCCCAGATGAACCGTTAGGGCGCACCGATCGATGTCTGCATAACATCGACACTGGTGACGCACAACCTATCCGAGTCCCTTACAGAAGGATTCCGCTCAGCAAGAAAGCTGCGGCGGATGAACAACTTAAGGAGATGTTGGATACGGGGGTGGTTAGGCCAAGTACGAGTCCCTGGTCCAGTCCCGTCCAGATGGTGACGAAGAAGGATGGGACCATGAGATTCTGCGTCGATTATCGATGTCTGAATGGAGTGACTAAGAAAAATGCCTACCCTCTCCCGCACATCGACGAATCCTTGGATGCCCTAGGAGGAAATAAGTGGTTTAGTTGTCTCGATCTCCAATCTGGGTATTGGCAGATCGGGATGAATCCTGACGACGTCGAGAAAACCGCTTTTTCCTACCAGAGGGGTCTCTATGAGTTCGATCGAATGGCGTTTGGTTTGTGTAACGCCCCCGCCACATTCGAGCGAATGATGGAGGAGATGTTGAGAGGTTTGCTGGTTTACCTCGATGATATCATCGTCTTCGGCAAAACGACGGATGAAGCAATGGTAAATCTGGCAGAAGTTTTCAACAGATTCGAGCATGGGGGCTGAAGTTGAAGCCTAAAAAGTGTCAGCTTTTTAGGACTTCAGTCGAATACCTAGGCCGAATCGTGTCTGAACAGGGTATAGAAGCCAACCCGGGGAAAATTAGCGATGTAATGACTCGGGCTAGGCCCACTACAGTGAAGGAAATCCGATCCTTCATTGGTTTTTGTTCCTACTACGGAGAGTTCATCCCGGGGTTCGCGGAACTCGTAAGTCCTTTGCAGGACTTAGTGATCCAAAAACCTAAAGGTAGTAGAGGTCGTTACGAGGCATTCGCGTGGACGGAGAGAGCCGAACATGCTTTTGTCGAGTTAAAACGAAGTTTCAAGGAAACACCTGTACTTCGATTCCCCACACCCGACGGTCACTGACGCTAGCAATACCGCGATCGGGGCTGTTCTATCCCAAGAGCAGGATGGAACAGAGGTCCCGATCTCATTTGCTAGCAACACTCTAAGTAAAACACAACGAAACTACTGCACCACCAAAAGGGAACTGCTGGCAGTTGTCGTGTACACCAGGAAGTTTAGGCAGTACCTCTATGGAGGGAACTTCACTATCCGCACCGATCATTCGTCTTTGAAATGGCTCCTGAATTTCAAAGAAGCTGAAGGGATGATGGGTAGGTGGCTGGCCCACCTTTCGGAGTTCGGTCTCGAAAACTCTAAGATCGAACATCGAAGTGGGGCCAAGCATCTAAACGCCGATGGTCTTAGTCGTATCCCTGTGCGGCTATGCCAGAGGTCGGATTGCACAGACTGCGGCAGTCATAATGCTGTTTTGGCAGCTGTAGGTAGTTTAGTAGACAGCCGGGTGGGTGTTGCATTTTGGTCTCTCGATGAACTCATTGATGCTCAGAAAGCAGACGCCGACATCAAACGAGTTGCTGAATGGCTAGTTAAGGGGGTTAAACCCACTAGGCCTGATGTATCAATCGAGAGCGCCGAGGTACGGAAATTAGTAGGGCAATGGCCTCTATTAACTTTCCGTGAAGGCTTGTTGTGTCATTGGAAAGTCGAGGCCGGTCGAGCGAGACGCACGATTCAAGTAGTGGTACCATGCCAACTGAGGGGTGAGGTACTCTCCTTTTGCCATGGACACCGAACAGCGGCACATTTTGGTCGAAAACGAACGCTCGAAAAGGTGAAAAGGAGATATTACTGGCCTGGAATGGGAAAGGACATAGGTCGTTGGGTTCGACATTGTCCTACCTGTTGCCTGGTAAAGCCCGGTGAGGGCATGGGTAAGTCCCCTTTGCACCAAGAGTTGTTCGGGGTGAGATTCGGGAGGATAGCTATGGACATCATCTCGGGATTCGCACCCACGCCAAACAAGAATACTTGCATGTTAGTAATCCAGGATTACTTCACCAAGTATGTACGTGCTATTCCCCTACCAAATCACACAGCAGAGACCTGTGCAGAAGCTTTCGTGGATGAATGGGTTTTGTCCCGTTGCTTCTGCATTCCGACCAAGGTCGAGAATTCGAGTCTCGACTCTTCTCTGAGATGTGTGAATATTTGACGATTGTAAAACAGAGAACCAATCCGTACAGGCCACAGAGCGATGGTCAGGTGGAAAGGTTCAATAGAACATTGATTCAGAGTCTGACTATGTTGGTAGACAAACATATGGACGACTGGGATGAACAGGCTAAATATGTGGTGTCCGCGTATAACAGCTCTGAACATAGTTCTACTGGATGCAGTCCAAATATGATGGTCTTCGGGGAAGAAATTCTCATGCCAGCGGATGTGATTTTCGGCTCAATCGAGAACCCGCTCGAAGTCCCTTGTTCCATCACTTTCGTGGAACAGCTTCTTGACCGATTGAGAGAGAGTTACAGCATGGTAAGAGAAAATCTAGGTAAATCTGCGGAACGCCAGAAAGTCGGGTATGACTATGGGCTGAAGCAGAGAAGGTACTCAGTTGGGGAACAGGTGGTGAGGTACCACACCCCCCAGGCAGCTATGAAGCTTGCTCCCAACTGGGATGGGCCGTTCGTAGTGGATTCTGTCCTCTCTGAGTCGACATTATTACTTCGATCATCCCGCGGGCGGTTCCAAAAGAGCAATGTCGATAGAGTGCGCCGGTGGTTGGGCGTAGAACTATCACAAACTGTCGAGTTGTTGCAACCACAACTTGATGATGATTCGCCTTCTCGTAAGGCTACGAAAAGGGCTAAGTCTGTTTCTGGACAGGTCGAAATAGAGATCGAAATGTCGCGACCGGAAGTTCAGTCTAAAAAACAAACTACGCAGGGTCATCGAAAACGACAGCAAAAGGCTCGAAAACTGAGCGAGGTGGAGGTGTTGGATGCCAGTAAACCATCAAAGCGGCGCCGTGGTCGACCGGCTCGTCGAGATAAGTCGAAAGCATCTAAACAGCCTTTGAAGGGATGTCGGAAGCCCGACCCCCCCTCGAAGGTGCGAACGACTGAACAAACTTCACATCGAAACGTTTCGATTGAGGTCAAAGATCAGTCACTCCAGTCCGGACCTATGACTTGAGCGAGGCTTAAGCGCCAAGGCTCATCAAAGGAACGGTCAGCGAGTGTCGAGGATGAAAGGAAACCCAGAGCAAATACTCTGGCTCCTACATCCACACCATCACAAGTGATGGGAGGCAGACGCCGACAGAAACGGGTTAATAGCCCGGTCGGCCCGGCCACATCAAAGGACGGCGGGCTAGGAGGGGGTGATAGTAACCCGCCCCGAGGCTCAACACTCGTTCCAACAGTAAAGGTTAGAATCAGGAAAAGTCCTAGATTAAACCCTACTCAGTAATCGATGATTCGCACAATACTAAGCAGCAGCTTTACTAACCTGTTTTTTAATGAGGATTTAAAATAACGGGTGCCGTTCTTGAGTAAATCTGTCTGTGGACGTGAAGCCGACGGTGAATAAAAAAATTACACAACGAGAAGTCATGCGATTGCCTCTTAGTTTGAGACAACCTGACGCTGGAAACATGGAAGTTTGGGGCCTCTGATTTTTTTTATTGGACTGTGAGGATGGGTTCCCAGCATAGGCTGGTGGATTCTGCCCGAAGGGTAGAGCCATATTGGAACCATTTTTAATCCCGGTAGTCTGATAGAAGGGGGGGGGGGTGTCCTAATTATCCATGTTGATAGTGTTGGAACCCATAGACTGCCTAGGAAATAACGGCATATGCAAACATTGCGACTGGAGAACCAGAGCGTGACGGTGAGGGGAGAGTGAGTCGTTCTATTTTTTTAGCATTACCTTATTTGGTCATGGCGTGATGCGCTGTGGACCAATAGGGTCCGCCCTCCTCGGTCACGTAGGCCCTTCCTCCAATCAGAGGCGTGCGCCACAGGGATAAAAGGCCGCGTCGCACACCACGGAGGTCACATCTGCGCCCTTCTCGTGGGAGTCGGACGCAGATAAGCTGGACTAAGCCTAGCTTATTCCAGCTAGTACGCTCCGCCTGGGGACTTCCTACCTAAGTGTAGGAGGTCTCCCCTGCCTAGTGTCGAGGGACACGACCTGCGTGAGCGCAGGTTCATGTTCTCTTGAGGCTCCAGTCTTCGGTCCCTCGAGCCGCCTGAGTGCGGTTCGAGGTACATCGAAGGCACCTTTGAGGCTTCGACCCGCCAGAGTGCAGATCGAAACACCTCGAAGATCCTCTTCGCCATCTCGTCCCGTCTGAGAATGGTTCGAGACCCGGAGTCTTCTCTTCAAAGTGGAACCCATCAGTTCAGGAAGAACCATGGGGTCCTCGTCCGACAAGCAGTCAGGGTACAGCTCTTCGGCGAGCCACAAGTCGCAGAAGAAGAAGAAGAAGAAGAAGTCCAAGAGGACCAGACCCGAGCAAGAGCTCGAGTCTACCTCGGCTAAAAGTGCAGCCCTTCTGAAGCAGATCGAGGATGCACAGAAAGCCTTGGCCGAGTCCCAGGAGCGGGAGAAGGAGCTCCGCCGAAAGGCGAAGGAGGCGGCTAAGCAGCAGAAGCACGACTTGAAAGTCGCGGCTGCTGCCGCCTCGAGGGACTCCTCCCCCGATGAGATGGAGGTCGACGAGCCGTCGACACCTGCTCCATCGAAAAGTGCTACCCCTTCAAGTTCTAAGGGCAAGAAGCCCACTGAATCGAAGGCGTCTGACCGATGTCCGAATGCGTCTCAATAACTTTGAGTCACAGGCCCAATATGATATCACCAAGAGGGATGGTATCATAGAAGGCTGGGAGGAAAGCGACCGCGGATTCTTTAGAGTCTTCGGGGTCCAACTCTCGGAATGGATCAAGGACAAGCACCATGGCGTCCGAACCCTGAAGCCCGTTCGAACTGAGCCCTCTTGCGAAGCGCAGAGGTGCCTCGTCGAGGGTGGAGTGGTCCCTGACATCAGGACGCTGGCGGCTCAGTCGAATCCTTTGAGAGAGTTATCTCCAAGGATTGACAGTCTGAGCTCGGCTATGACGATGTTGGGCCGAGAGCAGGTGGTGCAGGACAAGCCTGACACCCCGGGTAGGTCTCTCAGTGCCTCCGTCTACCCACCAGCAGCCACGCCTTCCTCATCGGCTCCCTTGATAACCCTCTCGGGAGCCACCGAGCCTACACCGCCAACGGTTCAGAGAGTGGTGTCACCGAAGATCCATCCGGATCTTCATGGCATCACACCTCTGGTCCCCGTGAGTGTAGCCGTCTGCCCGGACCCGTTGGCTTCCGCCCAAGCAGTAGAACCTGCCGAGGCGGAACAGTCGATGGATATAGACGGGGACGTCGATGTCGTCGGTCAATCTCCAACGGCTCCCCCTGACCAGGGAGACAAGGACGACCTTGAAGGTTGGGAGAGCGACGATGACGACGGAAGCGACTCAGCAGACTCGGCAGTCCTCCACTCAGATGCTGAGGGAGACTCCCGGGATGCACCCGAGACCTCTAACGAGGCTTGGAGTACGACAATGGACCGTGTGGCCCCATTGCCGGAGTCGCCGACGTTTTCAGGCCAGCTAGCCGCCAGTGCTTCACATGAGGATGAGCGCACTGAAGGAGAGCAGGCTGAAATCGACGCCGTTACAGGGTCCATCTCGGAGGATCAGTAGTATGATACTACTGCTCCTCCATTTCAGCTTGGATCGCTGACATCGAACAGAGTCTCGATGTCAGCATGGAACCCCCGGGAACTCGTTCCCGGACGACGGTGTACCCTCCACGAGTGGGGGTACCTTTCCTGTCCCCAGACCTCCCTGCGAAGCTGTGTGGATCCGACGCCACCCCGGTCTTAGGGCCCGGTGGTGCCACACATCCTCGGCCTCACGGTCGAAGGACCATCATAGTGGTACTGTACACTATCGATGGGCTTCCTACGCTGGAAGGAGCTTCTCAACGAGACAGGGAGGAAACGACACAACCCCGGTTACCATACCCGGTCGTGCCTCCCTCGGATCGACCAGATGCAGGTCGTGAAGCAGTGTTTCGACACTGGTCTCCTACGTTGGATGGAGCAACGCCTTATAATTAACTGTGATAATAATTTTTTTTTCTACAGTACAGTAGAAACTATATTTCTATATATTCCTTTACTGTTTCTGTGGACCAAGTCGACGGATCGAGTAGTTTATATTATTATCTATTTGTTTAGACTGATCCGGGATCTCTGAATTTTCAGAGATCTCGTTTCAGTCTAGTGGGGGGTGGTGTGGTGGTCCCGCGTCGTCTTCGAGGTACCTTCGTGGTCCTCGTGGGCGACATCAAGAGCACCTCTATTACCCGACGCCTGGGGGCGCTGGAGTCCAGCGCCATGTCACCACTTGGTCACGTGGCCCTTGACTCCGGTGTATATAAGGCCGTTGTACGGCCTTCCTCAGGGTCAGTCCAGCCCCGACTGACCATCGTGAGCGATGGTTGGCGGCTGCCCGGCTACCATATTCTAATACTCCTCTGTGCTGCTGCACAGAGGAGGTGTATGTGGAATATCAACTGTAGACACTAGAAGGCCTAGTGTCGAACCTGTTATAGAGTTCAAACTCTGCCACCTGTAACTGTGATCGAGAACGGCTGATGGTGTTATTAGACAATAAAGATTTAACTGGAACCTGAATAGTTGTTCTTCATTGTTTATCGAAAGATTCGATTGAACATCGAGGGGTAGAACACTACAATAAAATACATTAAGCTAATTGTTGATGCAGAATTCAATGGTCTCATTTAAAATGCACCATTTTTGGTAGAAATGGCCCATATTTGGATAGTAAAATCAACATTTTTCATGAGAAATCAACCTATATGCCGCATCCTAGTTGCCATGGCAACCATCCCAATAATCAAAATTTGCGGACTTTTATGCCAGTTCTCGGGGGTGCTCACCAAAAACCCAAAACTGAAAACAGAAATGGAAAATTCCTTCTAGATCAAAGTCTATGATGAAAATCACCAAAATATTATATGTATTTTCTTTATAAAAAAAGCTGATTTATTGAGAGTTTTTAGACATTAATATGATTTATATTTGGAGCTTAATCATCGATTTCAGATATGAATAAGGACCTATGTTTAAGGAGGGGTTCTGACATAACTACTAGGAATATTTAACCAAATGGTGTCTCATTCTAAAGATCTTGACATGAACTTTGATAATGAATTTCTCTGCAGAGGGTTCTTTTTGCTTGCCTGGTCACAATATGTACATAGAATCCAAACAGCTCCTTTACATCTGGCATGGAAAGACATAGGTGGATATGAATCAATGCAAGTTTACAAACTTGTAGGCCTACCATTTAGGTGCAAAGTCATTCACCCTAAGTGGCACCAGCAGCCTTTCTACTTTTGAAATCACAATGGCATTTTATCACATTTTCAAAAAGCAATTTATCTAACCTAATGGCATTTTCTCCCCTTTATTGTCTTTGATGGGACCTACATACACAGTCCTTACATAAAAAAAAATCTTTGAGAAGTCTTTCTTTGCTGGACTTGGATAAGGTAATTCTAAAAAGCTACAAAACCCTACTGATAACAATGAAAAATACACCTTGGCACAAATCATTCCTTTGCCTTTTACCCTTGAATAGTAGTAAGGGAAAATAGTCTGCCTTTATCTGGTAGAATAGCACTAGCCAGCAGCGACTATATTACACTTATTACATAATTATGTAATCTTACAGCCTCTCTAGACTTACCCACCCTACCTGGCCTGTTTGGGATCATATAGGGCTGCTTTGTGGGTGATAGGTTGACATGGGTATGAATCCACCAATAACATACACCTATTCAGCACGACCACATGGGCCCCAGGTGGGATTTCTCTGTGCCTTCTGGTCTGGCCCAGATGGGTTAAAGCTGGTAAATGTCAGGGCAGCTAGCTTGATTATACAGTGAAATGAGGTTTCTGGGCTAGCCCATGTGGGCCCCAGTGGGCTACCCTGACAGATTTAACCCATCTAGGCCAGCCCAGAAAGCCCAGAGGAATCCCATCTGGGGCCCATGTGGTCGTGCTGGCTGGGTACATATCAAGGAACTGCTCATAGCTATAAGGATCAGCTAGGCTAAGGTTCTAGACTGTTAAACAAATATACCAATATCTTATTCCATCAGTGGCCATCTTTGTGAACATTGTAGAAGTAGATTCAATGTTCTCATGTGCATTGATTAATTTCCCATTCAAGGATTAAATTCCTCCACTCCACTATTTCCTGCAAACTACATATCTATCACCATACATGCCAATGTTAACGGCTATTCACTCCCCATCCTCCTATACCTACACATGTGGGTTTTACTCTACTCCAATCAATGCCCAGTCTATACACCCTCTCTCCTGTCTCAATATCCAAAAGATGTATACATAGCAGACTCACTCCCATCTATCCATATCCTCAGCCTTTGTTAAGGTGCTGATCCAGCTGTCTTCTGGTTATCAGATTATTCTCCCTGAAGTCTCCATTACCATTAGGGGTAGGAAACACCATCATCTAAGGTTTTCTTTGTGTTGTTTTTTTTCCTACTGCACCCTGCTTACAGATCCTCAGACATATGTCATCATTGGCAATAGGTGGCACTAATGGGATTTTCCACATGCCAATATTCTTCCCTGCAGTGGTGCTATGCCAACAGGTCCTACTGGCACCAAGTTGTCATTAGCAGTAATTAGAACCTTTATACCATTGAGTATACCATTGATGGCATAGACAATCATAGTATATAATAACATGATGAGCTATATCTTATTCTTAGTTTTAGCATTCATGCAGCGGATAGAGTATGGGGTTATCATTACACTTTCAATCCAAGGATTGTAAATTAGAAGAGCAATTTCAGTGTGAGTAGTAGTATAGGGAAAGGGCACTTTGCCTCAGTTGAGATGAGGCAGAACAATTGTAAAAGGAACAACAAACATTTACTTGAGTCACTATTATACCAACCAGGAAGGCATTTCCCAAGATGGTATGACTAGAAGCTTCAAATCATAGTGGGATCCCTTATGCTAAGGTCATTTCAGCCCTGCATCTAATTGTCATTAAAAAGTGGTACTACTGCCCTTTTAAACCCTTTTTTATAACTACATAGGTAGGCCTACTGATCATAAAAAGCAGTGGTAGGGTATTACCTATGATCACCCATGCAGAGTCATACCAAGCTGAGAAATGACCTTCCCGTAGAGTATTGAGAAGTGAACAACTAGTCAATAGATCTATAATGCCCTTATTTAGGATAAGGACATAATGAGGATGACAGCATGGCTGATGAAAAGCGATATCATGGTGACATTAGTTGTGGACTTTATGAGACAATGGTATCAGACTAGCTACCGTGATATAGAACAGCTGTCTTTTTATTGCATTATTTTACAATACCATTTACAGTGAGGCCACCACATCTCTCATTAATCCCTAAAGCACTCAATCTACACAACATAGTTTAACTCTATTTACTCTTGTCACATCCTTATAAATCATCCACCTATAGTGTTCTCTCTGCATGGACCCTGGCAATATGATACCCACTGCCATTAACATTTATGACACATTCATCCCCCATAATACCCTGAGGGACCTGGTGACCCCTGTCAGTGTACAATTTGATGACTCTTCCCAAAGCAGACCTTCCGCATCATTGTCTTTTTAAGGGTATCATCAATCTGTATGCTATTGGTAGAGGTCTCTGGCTCGGGTACCCACCTACTACAGGCATTATCCAAAATTTGGAGTATGTTGAAAGTAGTATACAGAGCAATGAAGAGGTGAGAACAATAAATCTAAAGAGGGAAAATATCTCACTCAACAAAGGACAAGGGTAAATTAATATAACTTCTCCAAACATTAATTTTTGTTTTAGATTTCTATAGAAGTATTGGAGTTGACAAGTGGCAAGTGACAAGTGATGATGATGGTTGAATCAGGATTTCATGATTTTCTATGTCTCCCCATTAGATTAGTCTAACATTGGATGGATTTATAATACGTACATAGATAGAACTAAACGACCGTGGTGTACGAGGTGGCCGATCCACCACGAGGGGGAGGTCTCCCCCGAGGGCGTTAGCCCGAGGGGGAGACCTCCCCCGAGGGGTGGATCAGCCACCGAGGACACCAGGGGAGTTTAGTTCTATATTTATTTTATGTTTTTTGAGGTTTAAATAAGGAAAAATGATCAAAATCCGGTACCGTAGTTTCCCGTAAAAGCGCCGATCCGCCATTTTGAATGTTTACATGCACCCAGAACGAGGCTGCAGTGGTGGATCGGCCGCTGTGGTGGATCGGCACACGTTACGCCACTGGAGGTGTGCGGATCGGCCCTCCAATGCTATCTCTATGGGAAGAAGTTATTGACATAAAATAATGTCCTGTATCTCACAGTAGCATATAATTCTGTATTGCAAGAATAGTATTGCCCACCTTTATAATGTGTATTCTGTATTTGAATTTACGATTATTGTAGTTGTGCATAAACTGGTAAAAATATTTCCATCTCCATGTCTTGCCTATAGAATTACCGTACTGAAGGGCTGTGTACATTTGGTAGGAGTCTCTAGACCATAGGTCAAAATAATCCTGGCACCATTTTGATATAATTATTCATTCTTGGAAGCATTTATTTTGCACACTATTGTTGATGGGACAACTAATGTAGCGGGGATTTCCCTGGGTATTTGTGCAATTTGATCCATTATTTCTCTAAAATCTAATTAAAATCGGGCTGATTTTTGTCAATCGACTTCCTGCTCAAGAGGCTAACGCCAAACCCTACAACACGAAAATGGTCAGAGAATCCTTGTGATTTAGAGTCTTTAGTTGATCAATAATGGAGAGGTAATAATTGTCAAAGGAAGGGCTATATCGGCCAAGTTCATGTGAATTAGACATGGCATCGACACATTTTAGACATTTTCTGCTGGAAACGTAAATACCACTGTTATAAACATCATCACAAGCAAGCAGAATCTGAAGGAAGGCCACTGCAGATATCTTTGAGATATTATTGAGAGAAATGAATCAACCAAAATCGAAATGGTAAGTTACAAACTACAGCCTTATAAATGTTTGTTACAACAAGAAGGGATACACTGCCTAGTTATAGTGGAATTTTGTGTAGTTAGAAATGTAATCCTTGTGAGTTTAGATATCGGTAACATCCCTAACCTGTCAGAAACCGAAATGACGAATATCTCTACATCATTTTCTCATGTGCATGTAGTTGATTGTGCCCTCGAATTAGACAAATCCTCTAATTTGCCTTTACAGATTACACTATAGTCATCATAATGACAATAATATAACAGCGTCCTAATCTATTAAGGAAAGGACAATCCATGGTGATCCCTCAAGTCCTACAGACAAGGGGAATTACAATTATCTGCAACCAAGAGCAGGCTAAAAGGTTCAGGGCAAATGATGAGAACCAATCAAGCAAATTCCGACTGCCAACCTTGCCTGCCCTGGTCACCACCCAAGCCCCTATTAGTCTCAGGACTGTCAAAGCAGCTCCCAACCTGCCCCGACATGGAATTGCTCTCTGCCAGCTGATGAGTACCTCCCCATTTGTCCAGGGTGTCTTGTGGACTGGACAAATTGATACTCTGGGCTGGCCATCACCTACAGGCATCATGTATGCTGTCCCCTGGTATTTGATTTTTTTAATTTTTTTCTCCGTCTTTTCACTTTTTCCCAGTCTTTTAGACCCACTGAAGTGACAGCTTCATGGTCTGTATAGAGAAACACTATTGAGTCTGCTATATACTGTAATACTGCGCCAAGCTATTTACATGACATTGCAGTGTATGTTTAGAAAGCAGTAAGACCTGCTGTTAGTACAAATCTAATGACTCTACGGTGGATTGCCCCGTACCCAGAACAGGGTAATGTACTGCATATTTGCAATCGGGGCTGAGAGTGTAGGGGGCAGTGATGCCATGCAGAAGTCCTCCATTATTTTAAATATGGTCATCCAAGAATAAAATATTATTATTCATGGTAGACTCCTTCAGTTTACTGTCATAACATCCCTGCCTTGCCTCACCGCATCTGAATAAAGGGAAAGGGATCCACATTGGCCCCTTAAGGGACCCCTATAAGGGATGTGCTGTGTCTGATCAAGGGATGAAAATGAATTCAAACAAACCATGGCCGACTGATGGCTATAACTGATGGACAGCATAGTCCGGCATCCTTAGGTTTGTTGTTTGTTCTTGTTCTATTAGGGACTGGAGTATGTTATTTTGGTTCATTTCCTTCCCGAGATGTTTTTATCATATTTGTACATTCTAAAGACGATTGATTTATGAGTTCCATTACCATAAAAGCTTATTCAAAAGTGAGCAGATGTGGCGCCAGATATGTTTTGTTAGAGTGTGAAAAAGGGGCTTCCAAATGTGTTTTTTTTTTGGAAAGTAAAGCTTTTAAAGTCTTGCTTCAAAAGCCTTTAAGCCGATTGAAACTGTATTATCTATGTGAGTTTGAAGTATCGGTACGCACCTTTCCCTCAGACTCACAATCCCCAGCAAAATGATGCCAAAATAGGCTGGACATTTATAGATAGCAGTGGGTGCCAGAAGTTTATATGTCCAGAGGATAGGGAAGGTCCCTAGAGGTATAATGTGAATCTCCTGCTAAGTTTATTTGCGCATGCTATTGACCAGTTCATTTGTGCTGCAATTCTATGATGCCCTTATTGTCCCTACAGACTTCCCATAGCTTTGAATCTGGGCTAATTCATTTAATACTGCACTATCCTGGATTTAACTCTAAGGTAAATTGAAATAGCCTAACTGTCAACCTATATACTGATTTTGGTATAACTGAGATGGTGGCTACATGGCTCCTCATAGGCAACCTGCCAAACTATCATTCACAGTGCTGATATCGATGCACCCAGTAACCCAAAACACTCTCTATATTACCGAAAGACATTTATTGAGTTGAAATTCTACACAAAAGAATATCATTTTGAATTCTCCAAACTTCTCTAAGGGTGAGTCCCCGAAAGAAATATTCAATCAATGTGGTAATTAAGGCTTAAGCAAGTCACCAGGTAAAAAGCGTGGTTCATAGATATTCTGTACTGATTTTTACTGCTTTCGTATTATATCTTCGGTAACTTCATATTTACTACCCTGAATTACCAAATTAAAGTTGCCACATTTCAGGGTAATCTTGGTAGTACGCTTAACATAATGACTGGCCTGGAAGCTATTTCCATACAAGGAATGAGATCAAAAACCAATCAAATCCTACCTGAGGTGAGTGAGAACGAGGGTACAATCCTCAGATTGCCTTTCCCTATTAGATCTACATCCATTTATAACATTTGGAGTGCTGACTTCGGGATCCCTGGTCCTGTGGGCCTTTCAAGATTGTACAACTATTTTTGATCATCATCCTACTAGTTGGCTATACACCAAAGTGGTGATAGAGCCAAACACGTTAAATGGAGACAGGTCATTTCTTAACATTAGAGCAATACCCTATTTCTTCCGTGGCTGATCCCAAAGTCATTTAGAAGTTCTGTACTAATTTGTGTTTATTACAAATATCAAGCTACAGAAAGAATTATATTTTGCTAGCATATAAAACTTGAGTGCAGGATACTGGTGCACATTGTGTAGTATATACAATAATCAATGTATTCCCTGGCATACTTTGATATATCATTATTGTCTCATGGGAGCAATCATGTTGCTGCCCACAGTTGATTGCATGCGGGTGATATTTCTGGCTCTATGAGTTGTGATATTTGCAGAGGGGCTTCAGTTATATCATTTCATTGCGCTTTGGGGTGGCTAGGAATGATAATGGTGAATGTACCTAAACACCCTCCTCATGCTTGCTGATGTGACTACGTTTAGTCTTGTTTTCGAGGACTCCACTTTTGGTGGGGCACTCAGGCACAATGGTAATGTGCTCCCAACAGTACTGGAGGGTGTTGTGTAAGGATAGGAATTGAGTTCTGGCAGGAGTGCTATTGCCAAAACAGAACCAAGTATCCACTGGGAATCAATTCTCTGCTGTGCTGCCAAAAGCAAATGTGGTCAGAGACGTGGTCCCGGAGTGGCTCTGAATTGGTGAATACTTCCCAAGTAAGAACCAATTTTTGGGTAGCTATTTCCTCAAATTCCCTAGCTTGCCTACCATGGGAGGCACTCAGTTGGAACGAATAATGGAAACAGTCCCCCCCAGTCTGATTAAGAGGAAGTCAATTCCATTACAGTACAAGGTGGGAAATGGTATCTCATCCCAAATCCCAATCTTTTCGCAACAGCCTCCATACCTCTCAACCCTGAGTTTAGACAGAACAGGTTTGAATGCAGATATATCACTGTGTATAAATACTGCATAACCAAATTGCATATCACCGATGATTATTTCAATCAAATCTCAAAAGGATCACCTTCATGATATACACTGTAATAATTATCTGTTGAATATTGGATGCTCCTGAAACTGAAGCGTAAACCACTGTAATTGTATACCAGTCGACCTGAGCCTCTTATCACAGTGTGAACTTACATGGGATTTCTCTCCTGTGTGGGCCATTATGGGTTTACTTAGGTTACTAGGGAGATTTTTACTATCACAGCCGCCCGGTTAGCTCAGTAGGTTGAGCACTGAACTATTGAACCAAAGGTCAGTGGATCTAGTCCCAACACATCCACACCATTTTTTTCAGCACGAGACCCTTGCCCACTTTACAAAGAATGGAACATTTGATTTTTCATGTTTTTTTTTTTTTTTTTTTATTTCTCTTATTTTCAAGTATAATGGGATGAGAGGATGGGAAGAGTAGCCATCACTGATTGGACTAGATCCATTGGCCTTCAAATCATATAGTAAACTGGGCTAGCCCATATTGGCCCCAGCTGGCTTCCCTGACATTTACCAGCATTTACCCTGGGCCAGGCCCACAGGCCCAGAGAAATCTCATCTGGGGCCCATGTGGTTGTGCTGGCTGGGCAGATGTACAAGGAATCTCTGTGAAAATAATGAAGGATCTCTGGCAACTTTGAAACGAGGATTCCATTGTAAATTGAACGGCATTCTTTTACAGTGTAGTTAAGGTGGCCTGGCAGTCATTACCACTACCACTACTTGAAGGAGTTTCCGAAGCAAGAAAGTTCAGTAATGTATTAGGAGGCTATTGCCGAAATGTTAAAACGTGCACTAATAGCTAAATAGCTGAGGTTTGACATGCTGTCATGCTCTCTTTTACCCTTCAATATCCACTTACCCGGCTAGAGAATTGACTATTCTGCTCATGATTACAGATAACGCTTTTCTGGTGCCTTGCTTCTTGGCCACCTTTGGACTTAAGGAAATAAGTTATGACTGAAACAAAACAAGGTACTGTAGGTAATGTACTGCTCTGATGAAACCTTTTTTTCACCAAGACCCTCCTGACGTCACAGTGCCTGTGTTGTGTTACAGGATGATGAGATGTACTGTGTGACTGTGGAGGTCCTGACCCTGCCTTGTGTGTTGACTGACAGTTCTCTGAACCAACCCCAGTCCCAAGCCTCGCCCTTCTTCTGACCATGACACAAAATGAAACCTTAGATGCAGCTGCTGCCTATGGTCTTGTGTCAATGCTCCTGACAAGGGCTGAGGACACTGAAATAATATAAAAAAAGAAATACATACAAAAAACAGAGGATAGGAAAACAACTGCAGCAGACAAAGAAGGTGCGGATGTCATCATCAAAGGAGATATGTATCCTGATTGAGTGCAACTTGCTCCAAAGCTTTGACCAAAATATTTGCTAGGTGTAGTGGTTTGTCTTTTTAGTTAGATGTCAAATCATAACAAAAAGAGAAGAAGTTTCCAGGTAGGCAACCGAGTGTTTTATTCTTATCCTTAATTACATACGATCACAGCCTACAGAGACTACATGCCGGATGGCATTCGGGAACCCGTAGGTAACAGTAGCAGGGTGCTGAGCAGTGGTAGGACCACTACTAAAAAACTACGGTAGGAACTGCCCTTATATAGGGAAAAAGTCTGCGAAACTCAGACCCGTCACATGACGTGTGACGGATGAGTGGAAGGCCCCCCTGGTGTAACGGATATGAACCTGGAGGCAGGTACTGCCACCTGCCATCAAGACTCCCCCGGAGATCTGGGTCTGAGTCTCATGGGCACATGAGCGTTAGGAGTGTAATATTTACAATGTAAATTATCATACCCCTACACTGCCCCCCTTAGACAATAACTTGGGGGTAATAAAACCGCAGTATATTAATAACCTAATAAGTAATTGTCTCACAATACTATATAAGGGGTATTAATTACAGTCACTTGATGTGAAATAGGCTATAGTAAGAGACTATCCTATTTCTGATAATTTATACAATAATATCATCGAGTATTGTTCATAACAGTTCCGTATGTAACCTTATACAGTGTAACATGTCAATATATATTATTGATCATAGCAACCGGAAAGTTTATATTACGAATTATGGTTACCATGACAACCAATGTTGTAAGTAAGTATATCACAGACCACATTGACTTTTTGACTATTATAGACTCCTAAAAAGGACTTGTGGTACTAATTATGACATAATTATATTGACTACACCGGGAAAATCTTTTTTTGACAACTTTTGTTTAACACCCTGATTCACTATAATGCGAACTTGAACAATGAGTATCAGGAACAAGTAATTATCCTGATGACAAATGACTTAGTAAAAAATATATATATAGCACCCACACTGGTGTGCTTTTTATATATGAACAATGGTACTACCCGAGTGATTAGATATGTAGAGATGTCCATTTGACTTTCTCTAGTTATATATAGTCTATGAGACGCAGCTCATATATATAATTACCGTGTCTTTTATACAAGTAACAATTTACAGAAGGAAATAGTCTCTGATATAATGAGACCAGGAAAGACCTATATGAACAATTGTAGGTCTATCTAACCATCCATAGGTGAGTAACATTTATATACCTTTGTAAAAAGATATGAATTTATATGAACACCAGTTTCACATAATTTATGATATGAATACGACTATACAATGTAATAACAGATGATTATGTTTCTTGTCTGTAGATGGGGAATTTCTAGGCAGTCGGATGCTGCTGGAGTTTCGGGTAAAGCTAAACCCTGATGCACTGTCGTGCTAAAGTTCATATTCCTATGTGAGGTAACTTGATAGTAAATTTGGGCGAGCTGAACCCTGATGCCTGAAGTGCTATTTCCATGGTTGTAAACACGTTGTAAATGGGTGTAGCTAAACCCAGATGCCTGTAGTGCTAGCTGACTTTTGTTGTAAGTAATGCAGTGGATAGTTCAATTTAAAGAATAACACAATAGCATCAAAAGCACCACTAGTGATGTGTTTGACACAAACTGCACCAGTATTATGTAGATATAATATAGTTTTTTAGCATATCCATGGGTATTCATATCCAGCATCGTACTCCACCATGTTTCTTGGCTTAAAGTTTCTGGATTAGGCTATAATATATATTCTAATCAACAATTACCGGGTTAGATAGAAAAATTAATTTCTATCTAACTATCTAACTAACTATTTCAACTTTGAGCAACTGAGATGCAGTCTCCTTGTCTGACAAGGCCTCTTGCCTCAGATCTGCAGCTTCCTGCTTTTCTTTGGCAACCTCAGCCTTTATCTGAGCAGATTTCTGGATGGCGTCAATACACTGTGAGGTGCTTGATACCATCCGACGATACATATCCAAGTGGACGTTTTCCAAATGGTGTTGTAGCATCTCAAATTGCTTGGTCTGGATGGAACAAGACAATTTCTCCTCCTTCTTAACTTTTCCTTTACAAGGCTATTTTAGAGCACATTTTGGATTGAAACAGGGGTCATGACCTTTCAAAAACTGTTGGAATCGAGTCATGAAATAGAAGGGAAGTTGTGATGATTTAAACAAGGCTAGTCGATCAGAAAGAGCAGCACCCAAGATTTCTCTATGTTAAGTGGTGAGATATATCATCATGAAAAAAGGTATTCATATAAGAAAAGTTGATCATTCAACCAAACTTCAAATTGTTATATCTCCACACTTCCTGTACCAATTGTGATGAAATTAAGTGCATATTGTAGGGAATTTGCTGGAATTTCCTTAAATGGTAAGTTTAGGTAAATCATGTTTTTCAGAAAATGTTCTTTTTGGTTGCCATGGAAACCACTCTGTGGAAAATCAGCATTTTCAGCATATTTGATTTTGAGTTTGGTTCCAAAAAGCAATAAACGCCATTTTGAAAAAAGAGGCCAATATTTCAAAAGCCTACAGATCAGACATACTTAAGTGTATTACAAAAACTATTTTCTTTGAAAAATATAATTTCCAGATTTTGTTAAGTAAAAATTTCATCATGATAGCATGCAAACTAACTTCAGGGGAGCAATACAAAAATGGGTATGCGATGAAAATCTGGAATGGATTTACTGCATTTTGGAACCAAACCCTTCATTTGTTGCCATGGTAACCAGCCCAAATGGTCAATAATGCATCAATATAAACGGAAAATTTTAATGCCATTCTGTTGAGCATGAAAAAATGTATAAAGTCAATTTTCACCAAAAAAATAATATTATTTGAGGTTTTTCATGATTTATTTACTTAAATAATGATTAAATCTATGGAAAACTTCTATGTTTTTTCAACATTTTGTCTCAAGTTTGCTAGACTGCCACATAAAACAATAAGAGGTAGAGACTAGTTCCTTGGACAATATGGAGAACCCAACTCAAGGTGTGGTGAGGAAAAAAATTAGAGAGATTCAGTTGATTTTGAGGAAGTTATAGACCTCTCAAAATTGGCCCAAACTACGCATAAATATGTAATCGGTAAAGGAAGAGTTTAAGAAGGTTTCAGCCGTCTGGATGACCTTTGGCCGATGAACCACAGCATCAGGAGGGGGTACCTGACTCTGTGGCCTCAGGTTTGGGTATCCAGATGCACTGGCTGATACAGATACCGCCGGATGCGAGGAAGCAATCACGGTGGTCGTCACACTAGCAGTGGGCACAGAAGGTCCCTCATTTGGTATTCCCTGGGTTAGGGGCAACCTAGCCAGCTCCCTTCTAAGCTGCTTAGCAGTAATAGGTGCAGCTGATTGTTGCTGCACCACAGCAATAAGAGTCGGTAATTGGCTTGACCTCTCCCAGCTGACAGTTCCTGTTTGGCCCTCCCGTAGTGATCAAAGACTTGCGTCTCTGGTCCGGATGGGCCCATAGGAGGAAACTTCTTTGGATCCCTCG
This sequence comes from Acholoe squamosa, assembly GCA_949317995.1. Lineage (NCBI taxonomy): Eukaryota > Metazoa > Annelida > Polychaeta > Phyllodocida > Polynoidae > Acholoe > Acholoe squamosa. Next base: position 42,316,546 of record OX439049.1, read on the forward strand.
GATTCAGTTTTGGATGCTTCTCCCCTCAACTGGTTCGTGGTTGCAGGGGCCACATAGGGCATTCCATAGAGGACTGACCGTGGGGGCGTTCAGGGCTGCCTTGTCTGGAATGTTCAGACGCGTCGTAGAAGGATTCTACATCGCTGTCTTCCATTCCAGAGAAGTACTGATCAACGTTCAAGCGTTGATCCATCTGATCACAGTCTTCATCATACTATTGATCATCATATAAATACATAGGGCTCCTTGGAGAACAACTACCATATTCCGGCGGGGTGCTAGCACCGGCACTGAGCCCTCCGAGACTTTATTTATTCGCCCCTGCCTGCCAGATGTAACGACAGGGGGCACCACTGACTTCGGGTCTACAAACTTCCATGGCCTCCCAGGTCTTCTCTTCCGGGTGGGAGGCACTTCGAGTTGCTTTACACGGTCTAGTTCAATCACTTGTTCTAGACCATCAACTTACATTTCAGTGGAGGGATCCCTCCCCCTCCATGGACATAGTCTTGCTACATAGCATTTCCCTATCTGTGATTTAATTATCACAGTGCAGTCACTAATAACCTGAGTTATAGTGAAAGGTCCATCCCAATAACTGGCCAATTTCAGGTTGGCAAAAGGTTGGCAAAAGGCAGTACTCTATCCCCCAGATTGAAATTTCTGGCTTTTAGGCCTGTATCATATCCAACCTTCTGCCAACTTGCAGTTTTCTGCAATTCATCTCTTACCCTTTCATAGGCTTGTTTGAAGTTGTCCCTTAGGGATTCTACAAACATGACCTGACAAGGTGCTTCCGGATTCATTCTTACTACGCCAAAGACTAAGTCAGCAGGCATAATTAAATCCTCTCCAAATACAAGGAGATTAGGCGAACAGTTTGTACTTGAATGTACAGTGCTATTATAAGCGTGCACAACAAATTCACACTGATCATCCCCAATATCCATTTGCTCATTTACTAGAGATTTCAATACCTGGATCAAAGTCCTTTTGAATCTCTCCACCTGTCCATCACTCTATGGCCGATAGGGATTAGTTCTTGTCTTACAAATTGCAAGGCAATTGCACATCTCCTGCCACAAACTAGACTCAAATTCCCTGCCTTAGTCACTATGCAACATGAGTGGTACACCTAGGTGTAATACCCACCTTTTTACAAAGGCCATAGCACAAGTAGCAGCTTTGTGATCCGGTAACAGATACACTCGGGTGTACTTGGTATAATAGTCTGACACAACCATCATACACGCGTTTCCATTCGGAGTGGTTTTATGCCACTAATAATGTCAACAGCCTCTCTAGCAAATCTAACTCCAAACAGTTCCTGGGACAAGGGTAATTAGTAATTTGCCCAACCCGGGTCCTGGTTTATTTCTACAGCATTCCAGACAGGTCTCCACCCAGCGGGTAAGATCTGTACTCATGCCAGGCCAGTAGTAATGCCTAGTTAAACGTTCTAATGACCTCTTCTTTCCAAAGTGCCTGCTCGTTCTATGTCCATGACAAAAATACATGTCACGTCACATAGCACTAGCTATAACAACTTGCAAGGATTTTTTTCTATTAGAATAGTTCTTCTATCTGAATAGAATACCATCTCGGACTTCTAGCTTGGCCCATTGAGCTAGGAACCGTCTCATTTCCCTGTTCTCCAATGACACTTCAGGTTTTGGAGGACAGATACCCTGATTAAGAAACTTAATCAAATGTGATGTGACCATATCGGCACTTTGGAACTGGAGAATAGTCCATGGACCAATTCAAAACATGTTCGGGTTGGGTATTGAATGGAATCCGAACCCCAGCTAATACAGCATTGTGTGCTTCACAATCAGTGCACTCAGTGTTTGCGCATTTCCTCACTGGGATTCATGACAAAGCATCTACGTTTAGATGTTTTGCCCTGGCTCGGTGTTCAATCTGGCTGTGATTTAGACCGAATTCGGATAGATATGCTAACCAGTGACCTATCATCCCCTCCACATCCTTAAAATCCAATAACCATCTGAGGGAAGAGTGATCAGTCCATAGAGGGAAGTCACTTCCCCACAGAAAATGCTTGAATTTCTTCGTATAGACCACCACAGCAACAACTCTCGTTTGGTGGTACAATAATTTCTTTGAGCTTTGCTCAACATGTGTACCGGGGGTTGCCTAGGCCTATGGCCCTGATGTTCTCATCGTCTTCAGTGCTACCTGATTCTGATAAGTCATTGTCGGGTATCATTTCAGGAACTATCATCCCTGTTGGGGTACCTTTCCAGCAAATATCCGGCTTTTCTGATCATAGTGATCCAGGGCTTGGAATAAGTCTGTTAAGGAAGCATCATTCTTCCAAGCATCGCATGCTACAGTCCTATTTTCCTGGTTGTGCAATCTGTCGATGAATTGTCTAAATATTTCATCAATGAAGAGCTCATCGTCCATCCTCCACTGATGTCTGGCCTTGTGTAGCAATCGCTGACATTCTAGGCCTAAAACTTTAGCAGACTCTTTCTCTGAGTTCTTTTGGTGAACGTCAACCAAGGGTCTTCTCCCACAATATTTCCATATAAATATAAGGCAATTTCAATTAGCTCATCATATCTTTCATGGGCAGGGATCCCTCAAGTCTGGGAATCCCTCCACTGTTCTACAGCTCCTTTGCCATCACCCTGTTTTAACCAGCATACCAGATAGGGTAGAGCTTCTTCTCTTCCCCATCCATTGCAGTTAAACACAACTGTGCAGCCTTGATACTCCTCCTTCCAGGGATTCCTTGCATTAAATGCCGTGGGTATCTTATCTACTCGATGAGCCGGATTCTGGAATTTTGTAGCTTTTCCTGGTACAAGCACATTGAGTTGAGTCTAATTTTTCTATAGTTTTATCCAACTCCATATGGGAGGATTTATATTCTAAATCCGCCTTGTATAGTGCATCACAATATTGTTCGTGCTGGAGTTGAAAATCCATTTTTTTCTTTCTCCATCTTAGCTATTAATTCTTTTCATTGATGGCTAAGTTCATGGTCCTCTCGTAGTCGTTCTGCCATTAATTGTTTGTTTTCTGACTGGATACGATTTCGAGATCTTGTTGGATCTTTTCGTATTCAGCTTGCATATCTTAAAGCTCTTCCATCTTACTTTTCTCAAAACCACACTTTTGGTGTTTAATCCGAGAGCTGTAAGGAGTTTCAAACATGCCTGGACTTGGCTTAGGAACTTCAAATGTTAGTTTACCAAATTGAGCAGTGCTCCTATGCATGGGTGCAGGCTTCTTTGTACCACCTGGCATGAATAAGGAATCTCCAAGTTCTTCCAGGTCGTCACGTAATTTTCTTCTTACATTCTCAAAATCAGCTACCCCATCCGGGTAGTGTTCCTGTGGATTTCTCCATTCTCCAGATGGTGATCTTATTTCACCATCTTCCATAGGGGAGTTTAGGTCCATGTCTGGACCATTTCCCTTTACTGGGCTCTGCTCAGTCATTATTGACTGCGCACACCCTTGAAACTACTGGTCACGGCACCAGTGTAGTGTTTTGTCTTTTTAGTTAGATGTCAAATCATAATGAAAAGAGTTTGTGGGTAGGCAACCGAGTGTTTTATTCTTGTCTTTAGTTACATACAATCACAGCCCTTAGAGACTAGATGCCGGATGGCATTCGGTTGCCTGTAGGTAACAGTAGCAGGGTGCTGAGCAGTGGTAGGACCACTACTAAAGAACTACGGTATGAACTGCCCTTATATAGGGAAAAAGCCGGCGAAACTCAGACCCGTCACGTGAAGTGTGACAGTTGAGTGGAGTACAACAAAAATTACCATACCCCTACACTAGGTATTTAATGAATAACAACTTAATAACATATACATCTATCTTGTGACCTGAAGGGGGAAAATATTGCTATTCTACGAGAAGTTCCTTCCTTGAAAATTATTGACATAAGTAATATTTGCTTACCATCAATAGGTCATGGAGGCATATCATTGTGATTTCTTTTGATGTGGGTCCAATTTCAAAGCACAGCTAACTTAGAGACTGCCCAAGAAGAGATAGAAATTGGCCTACCTCTCCTCAAAATACTTTATAAGTATACAACCTACCTTATTGATATAGATATTTATAAGTAGAAGCGTTGGGACTAACATACCTCATCACCTCTATTGATATTAGTAGTTCTAAGTCATTTATCAAAGGTTCTATCCTTAGCTTTTATTGTACCAGGGCTCTACTCCCTGATACCAAAATGTCTCTTCCACTCCGTCCATTATGGTCCTGATATGATAGCACCATATTATGCTCGGATATAACTCAATTGGGTATTGACCTTTCACACTTGAGGAGGTAAGATAAGCAGCCATAAAACACATTAATCTGGTAGAATAACACTGGCACCTTCTCCATTACACATATCACACCTGAAATGCTATTATGGCCCGTCCTGTGGCTCACCATATGACCTCTGTAGCCACCATGAGAGCCCCTTGGAATGGTCATGGGACCTGGGTAGGGTCCTAAGGTAAACTGAGGAGGGACCCATAATATAAGTAATGGGGAGCAACACACCGGCTTATTTCATCTATTCATGAGGCAGTGGTGAGAGAAGAGGAGGTGTGGTCCAGATCGGATGGCAGATTGCTTGCTTAGCCCTCTCTTTCCATTCCTCATCCCATTCAATGCTGACATACATCAACAGCCAACCCACCCACATCTACCTTGTTCCCGTCAGTCCATTTGCCTTACATTTTGAGACAGGCTGTCATGAAATCCCATTGTTCCTGCTTGTTATGCACTGTATGATATCACTAGTCTTTAGCAAACAAATTGTACATGACAGTGTTTAAGAGCTATATTCTGAAAAAAAAAAATTGTTGATAATAATGGTAGCCATGCCATAGGGAATTTCTCATTTAAATGAACTTTTCTTACCGGCCAGAGTTAAATATGTTTAATACTGCCCTAACCTTATTATTTAACTATTCTTGTTGATAGAAATAAATGTAGTTGAGTATCATTTAAAATCTGTTTTCTGAAACCTTAACATGCTATGGTTGAGCTGTAGGATGGGATTTAATGACAGCCAGTCAGAAACCTCGAGCCAGAAACCTTCATTTCTGGAAACATAATTTGATAATAGCCAATTGTACAAAGGATATAGGATTCATTTTTACTTAAAACACGTACAGGAATAACTACTCTGTCAGTTCCTTATGAAATTCAGCCATTTCCTGCACACCTCCCAGTCAGAAACCCTCACACTCAGAATTGCACGACATTGGTGAGGCATAGTCATTTAGACATAGGAATGAGAATAATAAAGAGATCATCATTATCATTGACTAGTGACTGTTCTAGCTCTCTGCCCCTTCCAAGCATCAGAGCCTACTATTTTCAGTGCTCTCAGAGTAGCCCACTACCTTGCCCGACACAGAATTGCTCTCTGTCTGTTCGGCAATAGCTCCCAATTTGTCCAGACTGACTTTTAACTGGGACAAATTACTGTCCCTGCTATCAATTTAACCACCAGGTGAAGGCATCTTAGGTTCTGTACCGATGTTCTTCTAGCCACATTTCTATTTTCCCTCGTCTAGTCTTTGCCTACCTATAAGGTTGCAATGCTTTAGAATATTACTTTCTTGAGTTTTCAGTGACTTTCAACAAGTAGTCCAGAGGTTGACGGCCCAATACTCTATACTGGTGTGCTTGTGAAGTTGATATCAAGGTGATTTAAATCCAATTCTTAAATACAGGGAGAAACAAACATGGACTTTTTTAAGCATTAATCACATTACTTGATATATTGTTAACATGGGCAGGGGTGGGGACAGGTGAATTGAACCTAATGAAACATATGAGTCAGCCCTGAGTGACAGAACCTGGTTGAAATCAATGCTGCTGTGTTCATACAGGTCAATATGGTATCTATAGTGAGACTTATTACACGATTTCTTGGATTTTGGGTGCTTTTTCTGGATATTCCCGTTCTGATACCTGTCGATATTGCAGGCCGTGAAGTGTTCTGATATCCATGGATATCAGGAACCCAGTGCCTGTTATCCATGGATATCAGGCACGCCTTACAATCAGGAGAATATAGTTAAAACCGTACACCTCCTCGGGGATTCAAACCCCGGTCTCCGTAAGAGATAGCCAGTGCATTACCACTAGACTGTCTCGGCGATAGTAAAGAATGGGTTAATTCTTCTACTCACTCAAGGCAGCTCAATGAATGGTGATGAAACGCATAGGATTCTGAAGAATGTATACCATAATAGCTTCATTGTTTAATCATTTCATAGCTTAGTTATGTCCTCTTGACTTAGAATAGATATGTACAGCAAGTTGGGCAATGGTGTGATGAAAACCTCATGACTAGTAATGTTGATAAAACACAGTGTATGTGGTTCTCCTCACCTCAGAGAGCACCAAGTTTGCAGAAGCTAGATATTAACATAAATGATAAAAAGCTGAATGTGGGCAACAATTATACATATCTAAGGGGTAGTCCTTGATAAGAATACAAATATGGATTCTTTTCTAAATGACACAATCAGGAAGGCTGCTGCTTCCATTTTCAAGTTAGCTAAACTCAGGCATCTCCTGACAGAAAAAGCATGCATACAAATTTACAGGCAGTGTATACTCCCAATATTTGACTATTGTTGTTTTCTCACTGACTCTGCAAATGCCACAGAAGTTGGAAGACTACAAGTTATGCAAAATCAAGTTCTAAGGATATGTATTCAGGTAAAGAAAAGAGATGAATCTGTTAGAGGACTGCATGCAAGATGTGAGGTTCCGATGCTTGAGGCAAGGTGAAAATAATTACTAACTTCTTTAATATACAGAAAAGCCCAGAAACAAAGGGTTGTGTTAAAAGAATGGTATGAGAGGATGAACAGAAAGACAAGATGACAAGAATGTATCTTTTGAAAGAAGGTATAGACTTCAATCATTTAAGAAGAGTCCATTGTATAAAGGAATAAAATCATGGAATGAACTGCCATGTGAGGTCCAGTACATAGAAAACAAGGAATCATTTAAAAATGAGATAAAGAAAAGGAATGTTATAGTTATGAAGGGTATGGAAGATAAATATTTGCAGTAGGTCGGATTTAAAAGATATTGAATTCATTTCTGAGCACACTAATGCTCATTACATTTTAGTTACCTATGAGTCCAATGATGTTTAGCCATGGGCTGAGGCTACACGGACTGGGATATATATATGTGGCCCAACGGGGAAGAACGTGCCTCCGGGGGGGATTTTTAGTACTGGTTTTGGCCACCAGGGGGCAGAATATGGGTAAAACACTGACAAATATGCTAAAAAAGGCTTTAGACCAATTTTTTATAAGGAATCCAGTGGTATGCTTAAAATCGTTCCATCTCCACTGAAAATGTTCCATTTTTGGAATGTTGGTTGCCATGGAAACATAAAAAATTGGTAGATAAGGCAATTTCTGGTTGCCATGGAAACCACTCCCCAATTCCAATTGTGAATTTTTGCCACAAACTCCTTTTGAAATTCCTTCAGGAACCCAGAACTGAAAACAGAACTCAAAAATTCCCTCTAGAACCAATTTTATGACAAAAACATCACATTTCTTTGGTTATTTTTCCACAAAACTGTATTTCTTTGCATTTTTAGTGTTTATGATAGGATATAATGCATTTAGAGCTTATTTCCTATTTTCATTTGTACACACAAACCTATGTTTGACAAGCAATTACAGCAAAACTACCGGGAATATTTTAGCTCAAGATATCTCATTTTAAAGCCCATGACTTAAACCTTAAAAAGCCATTTCCCCCCAGGAGGCATGTTTTCCCTCACCTGGTCACATATATATATATATATATATATATATATATATATATATTATATATTATATATATTATATATATATATGGGTGGGGCTCCAGAAAATGTCCAATTTTGAGAAAAAAATGATCAAATTTTTTAATTACCCTAAGACTTCTATAGTTTTACATGTCTGTGGAGGAGGTGATAAGCCATGAGAATGCTAAATATTGTGAAGTTGGGATTTTTCCATCATTTTCTACTTTTTAGCTCAAAATGCATATAAAATAAGCATTAAGAGGGGTGTTACGTTCATCAGATTTGATTAAATGAGATAAAATTGTGGAAAAATGATTTTCAAACAATATACCATGATATATATTCACTGGAACCTGGTAGAGATGTATCTCTTCCATGCACAGAATATCATATATAAATTTTTCCTTTGTTTCCACATATCTTGTGTCATGCTTAAAATATCAGGTAAATTGAGAAAATGATGGATTTGCTCTAAGTTCATTTAAAAATTCTTGTAAACAACAAAAAAAATATAAAATTGAACAATGTTCCACTAACTGACAATTGGAAATGATTGTATTCACTTTTATTAGCTATAACTAAAGATATTTCTTTGATCTACTTATGCATTATAAAGGATTTTATCTTTGATAAGTCATTAGCCTGAATCCGATGAACGTAACATTTTTGGGGAAAATCATGAAATATCTCCTTAAAGAATATATCTATCTGGAAAATTCATATCCCATGCTGATTAGGTTGATTTTCTCAGGCTTACTGGTTGTTTAAAATTTTCTTCATGGATGATTTATGCCATACATATGCTATCATCAGTTTATCCGATGAACGTAACAGTCTGATGAACGTAACACCAAAAATCTGATGAACGTAACATAAATCCGATGAACGTAACATAAATCTGATGAACGTAACATTTATGATTGCATTCCTATTACAGCAAAACGATAATCTACATTGAAAAAATTCTTACACTAGCTGGTGTAGTTCACTACTTGGGTACCCTATTGATATTTGTTTTAACTATTATTGAAGAATTAGGCAAATTAGAGGTAAATCATCCATGTGAATCCGATGAACGTAACATAAATCTGATGAACGTAACATTTTCAATTTTCTGTCTTTTATCATACTTTGAAGTAGAATTTCCAGAATCAAATGGCAAGATCCTTTCCAGGCCCCCACCACACACAGTGTCAACTGAATTTCATCTTTATATGCCTTATATTTATATAATAAATTATTCCCCAAAGAAAATAGCCTTAAAAGGGTCATTTTTCTACCCCTCTTTGGGCCTCATTTATGGAGAGAAAACAGTAAAATATTCAGATTTTTGCATATCTGCTCCAATATGTGGGTGTCAGACTTCTACATACTGTCAAAAAAACTACCTCAAATGCATTCTATTCATATAGATAACACATTTTTTAAATAAAAACATGATTTTATGAGAAAAACTCTATTTTTAAAGATTTTCATCAGATAATGAAAATATTTGAAAATTTTCTTGAAAATTCACGGTGATGTACAGACGGGTCTCTAAAATATGTTGTATTAATTGCAAAATGGGTTAATACAATGTGAATAGAGAAAAAAATTGAATGAAAATCATTTTTTCTCAGGGGACATGGATTTTTTGGTATTTTTCAAGCAAAATATGGGTAAATTCAGAAAATAACAGGAAAAATATATTTTTTTCCTTAGTTATTACATAAGTACTCATTGAGATCTTTGTAACCATGCTGTTCATATCACCTGAAATGATCTTATTACAGAGTTATTAAAGAAAACATGACAAATTTGCTTAATGGACATTTTCTGGAGCCCCACCCATATATATATATATATATATATATATATATATATATATATATATATATATATATATATATATATATACATACTGAATCATTATGTGGACAGGCAAATAGAGTGAACAGACCTTTGGGGGGCTGTGGTGGACTGTATGCACTCTGTTTGTCCACTGACATTTTTGTTTCTACCTTTGTAGAAGATGAAGAGTAGGTAGGAAAGTTGCCATTGGATCTAATCAAAATCAATAATTGCTGATATACGATCATGTACACGTTTTATGGTCATTTTGTTGCTGTTACTGGCCGTGAGATACGTAGGTGGGTTATCTTACAGGGGGTGTGAGATAAAGGAATTCCAGGGCATTCATATTCCACTTTTCCAAACATGAAATAAACTAGATATGTCAGGCTCAGTGCCAGCATTCCCACCTATATGAACTCATATCACATACCTCTAGCACGCAACGGTGATCTCAGATTCCCATAGCATTATGGTCCCATTGAAATCAGTCTGTGATGCTAGAGGCATGTTATTTCAGGGAAGTCAACACACAAAAACAATTCATGGCCAACTGACAGCCGTTAGTCACTGACGGATGGCATAGGGACAGTATCCTTTTTCCTTTAATTGTTTCTAGTTCTATTAGAGCTTGGAGTATGATTATGGTTCACTATTGATCCCTAATCATTTTAATTCCACTATCACTGCACACCAGCGGCCTACTCCAGCCGCCAGCTGGCCGCCATCACTGTGTGTGACGTTATGCCCTCATGACCTAATTGGATCTGAGAACGAGGATCGCTGAAATCAAGTTCCTCTAGCATGACAGACTGATCTCAATGGGACCGTAACGCCATGGGATATGAGATCACCATTGCATGCTAGAGGCAAGTGATATGTGTTCATAGGGGTCACATTCCTGACTGAAGAATGTTTTGGGGAATATAATTACATATAAGATAGTCCCATTTAAAATAATTCAAATCACAGGAATTAAAATTGTTGGCGGTCCTTAAACAGACCACAACACCGCCTATATGCCATTTATCTCCCACAAAATGGCAGATGTAAAACAGAAAACAACACAGCCTATCCCCATGATTCTTAACTCCTACATATTTTGCTGATCCAGCTAAATGGCTTAGCTCTTGTCCCTAATAGGGTGGATGAAGTGTCTGCTAGATTACAAAAGGAAGGCCAAAAGCACTGTGCATTTGGTTCACTATAGGGTTATTTCCTTGATTACCTTCAACGTCCGCTGATGGCTTCTATGTTATTATTTTTTTATTTCATTTTATTTTAGTTTTGACCAGAGTTATTACTGTTATTGTAGCAGCAATGCCTTACCAGCTGGAGAGTGATATCTGGGTATGGACATTAATGTGAGTTCGTCCGGGGTTGCAGGAGGAGTCAGTGATAGACACCTGATCCCATCAGGAGGAAGGGGGTAGGGTTTATGGGAGGGTAATAACCATGATGCTGATACCAGGCAGCAGTAATAAAGGTGAAATCACCAGACCATTTATTACCCGGCGGATTATGTGTTTGCACTAGTATCACTCAGGACGTAATTTGTGGATGCAGGTGGGGGATCTAATGCCCATCAAGTTAAGTCCGCCCTTCATCTCTCCTTTCCGCTTCCACCCTCTCCCCTACCCTCCCTCTCCCCCCCCCCTCATTCTCCCCTCCCTCTCCCTGCCCATACCTCTCCCCCCACCGCTCCAATTACGGTCCCTGCCTTCATCTCTCCTCCATCCTTGTCCTATTGCCTGCCCTCTGTTTTCCTTGCTATGCTTTCTTCCCAACTCAGCCCCCCTCCTCTCACAACCTTTTTCTGGCAGTATCCATTTCCCCCAGACTATGATACCCTCCCAGAGAAATTTCCCCTTGCCATTTCTCCAGTACCTACTCAGCTGTCACCTAAGATGAGATCATTATCTCTGTAGCCTCTATTACCATCAGTAGGCAGGAAAACACCCCATCCGAGGTTTTTTACTATGCTTTTTTCCCTAGCTGCTGCTCTCTCCTTAGACATATAATCATGTCATAAGTCACAATGCGAGGAGAATATTGATGGGATCTGCTTGGTGGTTATAGATTATGATTACTTTCAGCTTTTATATAAACAGCCCTTTATTCAATTTGTAGCACCTTAGTTATTTCAACACCCAGGTATTGCATATACCAGCGCATATCCAAAACCTGCATTTAGATACAATGATGTCAGGACATTAATGGTGAATCAAGGATTACAAGACTACTTCCCAAATTATACCATTTCTTTATTCACAAACTAGATTAAACCCATGGGTCTCACAAATCACTTTTTCTGTGTAGTTGACACTTTTTATGGCAAATCCTTCAGACACATCACACATAATGTAGCCTTCGACCATTTCCCTCTTTGATGTCCAATGCAATTAGTGTCTATTTATTTGCAATGAACTTTGCGAGGTCGGCTATGACGGAATACACATTTCCGTATGGCAAGTAGTATAAGGAAAGTGAACAAAATTTCAGTTGGGCCATGTGCAATTGGTATATAGGAACAGGAACATGCTCAGGAGGAAATCAGAGACCTTTGTGTAAACTAAAAGATGAATCAGTATAACTTGGCCTGAGTTCCGTATAAACAATTTTTTTTGCTACATCAAATTATGAAGAGTAAGGTGAATTCCCTTCTTTGATTTTTTAATGTGGTGGTTGAATTGTGTCAAATGTGGATATATCCCGTTTCAGCCACAGACTGCAAAGTGTACACATCAGTTATACATTGTGGTAGTTGTTTTGGACAAAGTGTACTTTGTAGACCCTTTGTTACCTATTTTCTGGACAGCTTGCAATACAATTTCATTTAGATAGAATGTCACAATTACTGCACACACTTTCTTGCATGCAGCAAAATTATGCCTCGCTGCCAAGATTTATATCATACTTTACAGTTGACTTTTGCCATGTTTGTGTCAGGAAACTTCAACTAGATCTTTCTTGTACCCTGTAGTGAAGAAATCAGATTAAAACTTAGGGAAGAACATAAAAAATAAGACAGTGTGGAGAGGCTTAAGGGAAGCATAGGGTAATTCCATTGTATCAAATCTTTAATACCTCAGTCTATTCTTGGGCCAAGGCTTGTGGGGTTCAGAAATAGGTCATGAGGTCATAACGCTTACGTCAAGATGGCGGCAATCATGATTGGTTTATTTGCCAACCTGCTAAGAGTGAGATCCAATCAGCGCCCCGATAACATGATTAGTATACATTGTAGTCACAAACAGCCCCTATAACACTGTAATCAAGGGACATTTGTAAGCCACCACCTTGTGCCTTCTACACGTGACTGGTTTACTTGATTACTATTGTGAAATCGGCTACATTTCTTCTTAACCTTTTCTCACCAAGTTAAGGTATTATGTCCATCCCTCTGACAAGGCTGATAGAAATACAAAGCACGGTCATGTGGCTGACGGTGTTAGTGCCTTTGACACGAGGCTTTGTGAAGTAAGACTAGTATTACTATAGTCAACATACACGCAGGCTCTTGATCAGTGAAACATTGCTTTTTGTATGATTTCAAGAACAGAGAAGTACAACATAAGTAAAGTAATATTCATTAAAATCCAAATTTTATAGGAATACTCTACTCAAGTGATCACGCCATAGACCTCTAAACTTGTATTTAGTCTCCCTGTCACATCGCAGTGATTATTCTCTGATATCCCATTCCCCATAAGGCTAAACGGTATACATGGACCTGGCACCTGCACATTATTAACAAAATACGACCCACACGGCGCCCCATGATAACCTTTGGGAGCTAGAGGCCCCTGTTGGGGATACTTATTTGATAACCCCTCCCTAAACTGACAAGTCTCATCAGGGCATCCTGTGGGTATCATCCATCAGTATGCTGGAGGTATTAGTGCGTCCCAGTTCCAACAGATGCCCACCTGCTGCAGTCCTACCTATGGGGTTAAAACTGAGCAAAACCAAACACAATGTGTGTTTTGGGCTACCCGATCTAGCTTAGCATATTTGAGGTTATTTTTTGCACTTGAGTCATACTATTTCTGCTAAACTAACCTGCCCCTATTTTCTGTCTGTAAACTGTCATCAAGTAACCTTCCATGGTGATATGCAAGAACCTTTAATGCTACCAATATAGATACTAGAAGCACACATCAAAGGCACTGTATACAATTGGTGTACAGATCGAGCGCTGTTATAAAAACTTCTAAGAGCCTGTGGTAATTATCATAGCCATATCAATACAATGTATAAATTTACCATTTTCTTTGTAGTAGATGCATGTTGCTGCCATAAATCCTCGCATATATTAGGCACAACTCACATGCAAGACACACCCTAACCTGAGAGAACGTTACATAAGGCAAGGCTGGGCTTTGATTTTTGTACGTACTAGAGATGAAATAGACCCTGCGTAATAAAAGATACAGTCTTACTTCAAGCTCATCATACACGATGCACCTTGGTCTATCTTTGTATGAATGAGCTCCACTACATATTAGTATATCAAAATCCAGCTCCATGGTTGCAATTAATACATGTGTGCTTTAATTCCTGGTCGATAATAAATCACTAAGCCTACACAAAGCTAACCCAGCAAATTGTCGTGACTCCTCGTCAACCTGTGTGAAGTGGCTCACACATGTCGCTAGATGGAACACGATGTCGCTATAGCACAAGATCACCAGGAATAGCAATGGTGGTGATCACATGGCCTCACCTCAGATGGCGAGGATGGTGATCACTCAGACTCACCAGGGATGGCGACACGGGTGATCACTCACCTCGCTAGATGAAACACGCACCTCGTCATAGCACATGTTCACCAGGGATGGTGAGGATCGTGATCACTTATACTCACCAGGGATGGCGACATGAGTGATCACTCATCCTCACCAGGGATGGCGACATGAGTGATCACTCACTTCGCTAGATGAGACACACACCACGTCATAATGCACATTCACCACGGATGGCAAGGATTGTGATCAGTCACCTCGCTAGATGAAACGCGTACCTCATGATAGCACAGGTTCACCACAGATGGTGAGGATCTTGATCACCCACACTCACCATGGATGGCGACATGAGTGACCACTCACCTGGCTAGATGAAAAGCACACCATGCCATAGCGCATGTTCACCATGGTTGGCGAGGATCGTGATGACTCACACTCACCAGGGATGGCAAGGCGGTTGATCACTCACCTCGCTAGATGAAACGCGCACCACGTCATAGCGCAGGTTCACCATGGATGGCGAGAGTGGTGATCACTCAGACTCACCAGTGATGGCGACGCTGGTGATCACTCACCTTGTTAGATGAAAAGCTCATGATCATCGACATTGGTAATCATGCAGCCTCACATTTGCCAGATCAAAGTATGTTTTGCCAGAGAAGGTATTGCCATATGTATCTTCCCTCTAACCACAGACAAGGTGTTCATGTTGATATTTCCCTATGTATTTTTCCTGTAACCAGAGAAAAGGTGTTTATGGATAGTTGCTTTCATTTTAGAGATACCTCTATCTAAATTCAATTGATATTCTCTTTATATAATCTTGTTTGATTCAACTATGAAGTATTACATGGAAATCAGTGTGAAACAAAGCACATTTGATACGTATGGGACTTATACTTCATGCCCACACTTCCTAGATAGGCTACATGTTGAACAGTGGTGCTGTCTCAACAACTTTGGCAATGGTGGTGATAAGTTGCCACTGTGAGTGAGAGTGAGTGACAGATGATGCAATCCTCAGAGAGCATTGACTTGGAGTGACACAAATTCACGTATTGAGTGAGACCAATGTTGGCAATGGTGGTGATAAGTCACCATTTTGAGAGAAGATTAACTAGGAGTGATACAAACTCACGCAGTGAGTGAGAGCCATGTGGCAATGCAGGTGAAAAGTTGCCATTCTGAATGAGAGTTGACAAACAGTGGCACATATTGACGGAGTGAGTGAGATCCATGTTGGCGATGGTGGTGATAAGCTGCCATTCTGAGTGAGAGTTGACTGGGAGTGGCGCATAATCAGGGAGTGAGATCCATATTAGCGATGTTGGTGATAAGTCACCATTCTGAGTGAGAACTGACTGGGAGTGGCACATAATCACACAATGAGTCAGATCCATGTTGGCGATGACTGAGAGTTGACAGGCAGTGGCACATACTCACGCAGTGAGTTAGATCCTGTTGGCGACTGTTGTGATAAATCGCCATGCTTTGTGAGGGATGACAAGGGGTGGCACATACTCACGCAGTGAGTGAGATCATGTTGGCGACTGTTGTGATAAATCGCCATGCCATGTGAGACTGACACACAGTGGCGAAAGATGACGCAGTGAGTTATCACTCAGAGAGGAGTCACCATTGATGACCAATCATGGCGACAGATAACGACAATTTGCTGGGAAAGCATCCGGAGATCAGGTACTTTTAAGGAAATGCTCAATCACAATGTTAGATATCATGTTCTATACAGTTACATCTCTGGTTACTAGGTATTAAGTAGACAGTAACTATGCTAAGGTTGTCTGATAATAATTGTGCTGAACCTGTCATTTGGCCAGGTTTACCCATTCTGTAACAGCTATCCCATTGAGACCCTCCTGGGACCATCCTATTGGCAGAGGGCATACAGATGCAGGATTGACTCTGCATTATAGACGAAGCAATTAGGGTCCTTTATATACTTTTCTCTCCACCAATCACACAACACGGACCTCAATCACTTGTGTATTTAGGTGGTGTATGTGTTCATAATATCCCTTTTTCCATTTTTCTACAAACTTCAACTGTAATGATTAACTGTGCTTTTGTCATATCCCGTTTCTCTTTCATTACTAACAGTGTATACAAATACTAATCCATTATCCAAAGCCATGGAAATAACAAATAAAAATTAATTGGGAATTGGATGATGAAGAATAGCTAAAAGATAAATGGCAATGGCGGGAAAGAGGGTAGCCCATATTGTGCTCTGAAAGTTTTATCCGTGCTTCTATCAAGTAGTATTTTCACAATTAACACTCTCTTCAGCAGACTGGGAAGTGGTCAGTGTTTTGTTTACCAATGTTCACATACTACAATATTCAGACTTGCTTCCTATGTTACTGACCGTATTACTCCTATCAATTACCAATCATTGATCACAATGCAAATATAGGGGTCTATCTTAGCTCCTTGGTTCTAGAGCTAAAGCTGAAATAAAGGGACTTATCATTGTGCTTGAATAATATTTGTATTATAAATCTGAGAAAAATGGTATGCTAACTGAGGATTTTAATGACCATTTTGAATTACCTTCTGTAAATATTTTCGTGAGAAATAGGTAAATGATCATGCACCTGTACCTTTACCTGTACCTTTACATAATGTCAGGCTCAAGTAAGAAAGAGAAACGTGCAGGTAATGCCTTGCTCAACTTTCCCTTGTGAAGACACATTGAATTCTAAACCATTTTGGGTGCATTAAAGGTATTTCAATTCCCCTCACTTCAACAGTATTGAAAACGATACAGAGTGTCTCAGAAACACCCATAATCCCAAAAGTTATCTCAAATGGATCTGTTACATTCCTGTATGTGTTGAGCACTTAAGGAAAGTAGGTCAGTATGTGGAATGAGCTGCTCTATACACACGGCAGTGTAGATAATTGACACTCTCATCAGTGCCTTAGCTTAAAGCCTGCTCAGTTATTTAACTGGAGCGGGTTCATAGCAGGCGCTAAAGATTGGATACTACAAACAGTTACCTCTATCTTTAGACCTACGCTGATCATTGTAGTATTGCGGGGATTGGCCAACAGTGACTAAACATGTGAAAAGGAATTGAGATATTGTGGATTTACCTTCATCACTGATACTAAACTGTATGTTTTGAAAGACACTACAATAGATGCACTGATGGTCAACTTCATATAAAGTTGAATATGAATTGGAAAACTGTCATACAATTTACATGAGCTAGTACCACAATTAGAAATATTATGTTCCGGATACTATTAAACGAAATGACCGAAAGGCTTTAGATGTGCCTTATTCTTGACCAACCTAAAGCTGGAATGCTTTAATGGTATAGGATTTGAATTACCGTTTTACGCTATATTTTGTATATAACTATATCGTCTCGAACTTTATTTGAATGTCATACATATTGTAATAACCAAGAACCAGCGAAACGACAAAATAAAGGTTGATAACTGATGATTTCTTGTGTTTATTACTGTTCTTGTCTTATTGCTAACACTTGTCTTGTAACTTGCTTATCTTGTGCTTATCTTGCTTATCTTGCTTATGATTAAGACACCCGCCCTCTTTAGCCACACTTGCTGCCAGCCACCGGACACCGGAAACCAGCTACGTGTCAGCCACCAATGAGTCTCTAGTTACGTCTGACCCTAACCCACCGGATCTGCTCCTTTTATAGTCTGGAGACCCGGAGGTGACGTCACATGACACTGACGTCACCACCCGAGCTCCCCCTGGTGGCCTGAACACGCACTTGCCGCCCCGGTCCGGTGGCTGCCACCGAGCCGCCGACAATGAACTATCTATGTTCATAACAATATAAATGGTATTTCATGAGGATAAATTTCAATCAACTGATGCTAGGTCGACAACTTAAACTGAAATTAAGAATTACAAATTCATTGAAGCAGAGTCATTGTATTTAAAGGTATATTTCACCATCTATGCCATCGCCACCTGGTGGCTAAAGTTTTAAACTACCAAAACTTATGATTTTTCTCGTTTCCGTTTTGTATATACCCTAACTAATCACTATAAACATGTTGAACAATAGATTTTTGCATTCTTCCTACCACAGCACTAAGATTCACCACTGCTCAACTTATTAGATTTCAGTCGTAGAGGAAAAAGAAAATATTTTCATAAATATGTCACTTCTAGATTCTGCGAGTAACCTAACAATTCTTTGCTCATAAAATTTTCATGATGATTGGATCTCAATCCCTGCAAAGTCTGGTGAACAAATTCTGGGCACTTTCTTTCCTCTTTTGTGAAACATTTAAAATTTGAATACTTTTCATTTGCACTTTTTTCGTTAAATCAATCATGGCTCTTTCATTTGTCCAATGACCACCTGTTTTTATCACATGATCATGGTACATATGATGACTGCTAGACGTATGAGAAGTTTAGTTAAGATAGCCATGGTCAATCTTTCAATATTAGAGAAAATGTTGAAAAATGGGGGTTTCTCCCACTAGCAGCAATAGTTAAGGACTTCCCATCTTCAGATGTCAATAAATCTGAAACTAGTAGAATGAACCATGGTTTTTATTGCTTCGGCTATCTCATAATATAAAAACTCATATAATCCCAAGTCATTTGGAGAAACTGATGGTAGTTTTTGATTTATTGAATAGTGGAATATACCTTTAAGTGAAAGGCCAACTAAAGGTTTGTGAAAATCTACACCCATGGAAACGAATATACCTTTCTGTGGAGCTTATACACACCATAAAACAGTCATAATTGTCACAAAGCCAACCAACCAAACAACTGCAATGCTAACTATCACCCTGAGGCCAGATACTAACATTAACAGTAAAGAGTAAGGGGTCATAAATCATAGAAGGTTTGCATATGACGAATTTGGAGGTATTCCAACCCCTACTCTTCAAATTTTAGTTTCCCCCATCTATTTCTTTGGCTCAAAGTGTCAGGCTGGATGAGATCTCCATGTTACATATGGGTTTTGATGGTCCCATATGCATATTTTGGGCTCCAGGGGGTAAAATGTGCCCAAAATGAGCAAAATTGTTTGGGCGAAATTGTGTCTGGGAGAATGACATTTTGAGTTACAAGCCATGTTGAGGGCTTAATTTCCTACAGAAACAATCTTCATACCTCCATGAAAATCTCAGGTCCAGACTATTTTGACCTGTAGATTAAGAAAATCATATGCCCCATATGCACACTTTCTATGATTTGTGACCAAGGGTTGAAGGAAAATAAAAATATATCAAGCAAATTCCAGTTGTCGGCATGCCTGTCTTCTGCCCACCTCCTCTCCAGTATCCGTGACTATTAGTCTTACAGCTGTCGGAGGTGCTCCCGACCTGGCCTGACATGGAATTGCTCACTGGCAGGTCATGAGTAGCTCCTTATTTGTCCAAGCAGCCTTTTTAACAGGACAGAGCAGGTCACCATTTCCTGTAACTTGAATGCCACACTTTCTAAAAGATATTTGACTTATCGATATATCTTGCCTTTTGAAATTTCTCGTGTGTGGGATCTGGTCTGTTATTTTTTCTTTCTTTTTACTGCAAATACACTTTAATTCCTCCAGAGGGTATGGGATATGTGTGGTTAAATCATCTGTTAAATGACCATTAACATCACCAAATCCCTGACACAACAATCATAATCCATAAAACATACTGATGGGCAATTAGGCTTGAATGCCTTCACCTACAGAGCCAGCAAATAATTGATTCACCTCACAACCATCAGACAGTAAATTTCTTAATTAAAGCCTTGGTGCAGTGCTTTTATCCCAATCCCCCACGGCTTCTCTGTTTTAATCTTCTTCCAATGCCTCAGGGAATACGTATGAAGGCTTATGATAATGACTTAAGCTGTGTAGTCGCTGAGCTTGTTTGCCTTCGATGTTCATCTAAGACGTGAATAAAAACCTGGGGCTGGTATTTTCAATGTTGTACTAGCCTTAATTGGTAAGCCACTTGAATCGAGCATTGCGATAAGAATGCTGATAGGGATAGATGTCCCAAAAGTACTTTAGATTTGCTGCTCCATCCGATGTTGAAAGGAAGGAGACAAACAATGTGTACTACAGTTTTCTTTATCTTATCAAATCGTAAGAGGGGAGGGACACTTTGGTATGGGGGTCTCTCATTCTCGTGAGACTGCACATGTTCTCGGACAAAGTACGTGACTTGAGAGGGTTACATGAAAAAGGGTCAAACAAGAGGAACTTGTGTTCTGGCTTTCCACAATGCCCTGTGGTCCTGGGTGTATTTGTGTAAAGTGATGAACTGCTTAGAAGGATGATTGAGACCCATGAAATCAAAAAGAGGCAAAAAAAAGAAAAGGAAAAATGAGAGAAAAATGATGGCAAGGAAAAATTGGACTGAGATGACAGGAAAATGAATAGGAGTCCATTATGCCCACTTTTCTATTCTTTCATTGATGGTAATGCAGATTTTATTCACAAAAGAGATTCATTTTGTAAGTACCAGATGAATCATATTGTTTCCCCCTATCACAATTCACCTTTAGAATCTAAGTTTAAATGAAAATCTCCAGTTGGCCTATCAACACGTCACTGCCTCAGAGACAGAACAGAATTCAACCAGGCAGCTTGCCATTAAAGAAATCACTATTTGTATTCAACTATCGACAGGACCACCCGTAGATTTGACATGTCAATTCTTTACATTAGATCATTGTCAGGATGTTTCTTTGAAATGGCAAGCGTTCCATTTAAGCAACAATGTGCCACTATTGAATTGGCTTTTAAAATTGGCTGACATGCCCCTTGTAACATAGTGCCTTTGAAGGGTTAACATATGTGACAGGATCTGCGAAAAGGGCCTTAGTGCAGGGTGCATTAAGGTCCCTTTTCCCAGTACATGTCACATATTTAAAGCCATACATGTTGTTTGTGCAAAAACATTAA
This sequence comes from Acholoe squamosa, assembly GCA_949317995.1. Taxonomy (NCBI): domain Eukaryota; kingdom Metazoa; phylum Annelida; class Polychaeta; order Phyllodocida; family Polynoidae; genus Acholoe; species Acholoe squamosa. The sequence continues at coordinate 42,337,881 of OX439049.1, forward strand.
GAGTTATTAGTATATTTAATATGACGGTCTGTTATCATCACCACACTGAAAACAAGGAAGATCTGAAACTAGTCAGCAGTGACCACTTTAGGTCCTCAAGTTGACGATACCTAAAACTACAACTTTAGGTAGTCAAAATGACGACTTTAGGTCATCATCCTGACGACCTAAGTCATCAGTATGACAACTCTGTACTGGCAGTATTGTCATCCTGACGACTAAGGTCGTCAGGATGATGACCTAAAGTCATCATTTTGACTACCTAAAGCTGTAGTTTTAGGTATCGTCAACTTGAGGACCTAAAGTGGTCACCGCTGACTAGTTTCGGATCTTCCAGGTTTTCAGTGCAGTCATCGTTACACCCATGTCCTGACAAACACCTTTTGATACAATGTGTCCTATTGGGGTGTCTGCTGCATCATGCACAGTGCACTCATGATCATCACTTGTGACCAAGTGGTGAGTTACTCACTGGCAGCATAAATAAAGACAGGCCAAGTGGCCTAGGGTTCACTCCTTCTACTCTCTCTCTACTGGTGCACTTCTCAGTTGTGTCTCTCAATGTACCATGGTGTGAGCTATGGTACACCCTAAGTAGTCCCTTGGATATTTTCCAAGCAGAATGTTCACTCTCCTTCCACGTTCATTCTAGTTACTCTTGCAGCTTCAGTCTTCCTAAACCTTAAGTCTGGTTCCATCAAAGGCAGTCTTTCCGGCACATTTCCTCTGTACTTCCCTATGGCTCGCAGGATACCGATGACGGAGGTCTAGCTAGTCCTGAGGACTAAGGTGCCTGGCGCGTCTGCGCTGACGCAAATACGCGGACTCTACCCGGAGGCCCCTGCGGTGAGTGTAGGTGCGCGGCGTAGTGGTAGTCCTCAGGACTATAGCTAATAATGCAATGCTTAAGTCTAATGCTACTAGTAGCTATAGTAAGGCCATTCTTAGTCCTGGGGACTAGGTGATAGTTAAGCCCACAACTAAACTATACCGGTCAAGTGCTGGGGATGAAAGCATAGTCCTAAGGACTAAAGCCTAGTCCCCAGGACTAAGAATATGAGGATATTGTCCTATGGACTAATTGTACATTCCTGTGAATTACCTTGCAGACCGCATGACTTTGTATAAGACTGTGCTGTTAGCCTCCAGGACTAAGCTTTTAGCCCCTGGGGACTAATTCGTAGACTCAGGGACTACTTGTTTAGTCCTGAGGACTACAAAAACATTTGCCTAGTCCTTAGGACTAATGCGTGTGGTTCTGAGGACTAAGACCTAGTCCTCAGGACTGGCTGGACTGAAATTGTAGTCCCTGGGACTATGTCTCTAGTCCCCAGGACTACATCTTTAGTCCTGAGGACCAGGCAGCTACATCTTTAGCCCTCAGGACTTAACAGTTAGTCCCTGGGACTGAACCTTGTAGTAGGGTATAGATATGGAAAAGGCTGCGTTGATCAATTTCTAGCCTTCAGGACCATTCTTCTAGCCCGAGGACTACACTTTAAGTCCCTAGCTAGGACTAGAGTTGTAGGCCTCAGGACTAACGTCCAATCACCAGGAATGTCTCTAGTCACTAGCACTAGGTCACTAGCACTAGATGTGTAGTCCTCAGGGCTAAAATATCATCCTGAGGACTATAATCTTTAGTCCTCAGGACTAAGTTTTTAGTCCTAGGGACTATGTCTTTCTAGCACCGAGGGCTGTTCCGTGTACCCATGTGGTCGTAAAAATAAAATGTAGGGCCTTAGTCCCAAGGATTGTATATTAGTCCCAAGGATGGCATTCATAGTCCCAGGGACCACCTGTTTAGTCCTGAGGACTAAACTGTAGCACGCATAGTAAGGGCACATTCTAGTCCCCAGGACTAGATGTCGGCGCGTGGCTGCTGCTGACCGCTGCAGCGTACGCGGCAAACAGGGGCAGCGCGGACGCGCCAGGCACCTTAGTCCTCAGGACTAGCTAGACCGCCGTCATCGGTATCCTGCCTATGGCTCAGTATCAGTATTCAATACTGACAGTGGGGAAAGGAAATGTGGATCAACACGGTAAAAGGTACGTCCGCGTACTCCCTCGCGGGCGTACCTTTTACCGTGTTGATCCACAAATTGCCACGTTATTGGACACGGAAACGCTACCATTATACTGGTGTTTCTATAGCACTCTTCGATATCTTTTCTCTTCTTGACTAGTTGGAAAAAAAAACATATTTCAAATGCCTCTCTCCCTCTGGATGCCTCTTGATGTGCTATTTAAGATAATTTGTTAGAATTTGATGAGGATACAAGGATGTAAACATTTATAACTCAATATTTCCATAATTCACTCTCACTAGTCAGTGGAATTCGACCTTAGGTAGCCCTGATGGGTGGCTGGCATCGACAAATAGCTACCTCTCTACATCTCTATGGAGAAGTCAAAACCGCAGTAGTATAGTATGTATCGGAACGGGACTAAAGCTAATATAAGGATATTACTCACTGGGCATGCAACCAATCAGAGGCCTCCCTTTTGGCAGGAAATTCAAATGTGGGGTCACGTGACCTAGACCACCTGTGGAGTGGTGCCAAAATAGACCAAACAGAGCCCTCCCTTTTGGCAGGAAATTCAAAAATGGTCAAAAATCTATTATGCAAATAAGGTCACGTGACCCTAATTTGAATGGACCAATCAGGAGGTCGATGCACAAACAGCGTGCCTTCGTTCTGCTTTTTTCTCTCATTAGTACGAGATTCAGAAAGAGACTTATTTCTGACCGTTGCACAATATGTTCTGCCTTTTCACAACGAGAGTCGTTGTGACAGCGAGACAAAAATAACAGGGCTCGCTGTGCTTTCCTCGCTGCTGCAGCGAGACTCTAGCACAGCGAGAAAAAATGACAGGGCACCCGCGTATTTTGACCCAGTTAGGCAGAACGTCACTTCCGGTCCCCGCGCTGATGTCAACAAGAGGCCGGCTTCGATCAACGAAACAGAGGGATATATCATGTCTCACTACGCTTCAAAAGTAAGTTTTCTTTTATAATAGTGTTCAATAAGGTAGATGTTGTTCAGAAGAAGACAATGAGATGCTATTCTTAGCCTGTTATTCCTTTTCCGTCGTTCTGTTTGCTTTCTTTCGCTGCCGGGTCGGGCGATAATAGGGTAATTTGGTTCGCTCTAACGTCTTTTGAGTGTGTCTCTCTCTCTGTCTTGTTATTTCTTTTTATTTTCTTTTTTTCTCTCCCTCTCTTCGTATTTTACGGCAAAGAAGAGAAAAAATCGAGTTATTCAGACATTCTTAGATTCATTTTTTCATAATTAACAGTACCTGAAAAAAAGTTCCCCTCTCCTCCCCCCTAATTTTCTTTTTTCCTGAAAATAAATATTCTTTATTTTCTATTTCAAGTACGACCGTTGTTATGCTTTGTCTTCAAGCGACGAAGACGATGAGGAAGAGGAGTATGATCTTGCGACCCAAGCGGGCAGCAGGTCGTTCGAGTTACCAGAAATTTTGAAAACTAACACCCTAACAGAAGGATCAGACGAGGAGGAAGAAGGACTAGAGCAAGGTGAGGAAGAAGAGGAATACGTTTTAGAGGATTCTAGTGAACTCTCAGAGGAAGAAAGCCCTGTTCGAAAGGGTAAGGTCAAAAAGGCTAAGGCAAAACAACCTAAGGCGGGTCCCTCCAGCAGGCCTGATACGAACTTAACTTCCCGGGGGACAGAGAGGGCCAGAGACGTATACTGGACTGAAGCTGAGCATAGAGCGCTCTTCTTTGCCCTCCTCAATCAGAAGCCGTATATCAAGGCTAGGGGGAAGAATGGAGCACAGCTGAGGAGAGAAGGTTGGGACACAGTTCTAGGTGAGTTTTTTTTTATTAAGTTTGACAATTTGACAGAAAAAAATCTTTATCTTTTCTCTTATCCTCAAAGTTAAACAGAACTAAGTGCCTTCTGTGTGTTTTTCATGAAGAGAGCTGTTCTTTTTCTCAGATATTCTATGTTTCCTTTGATCTCTTGCAGCCACAGTGAACAGCATCAAGAATGCGAACCGGGAGTTAGACAAAATGCAGCATCACGTGAATGATTATTTCTCTAAGCTTAAGGCAAAGGTGAGCGAACAACAAATATATTATACTCTTGATAGTGATTTGCTACACCTTTCAAAATATAAGTTAGTGTAACTTAAATTGATGTCTTATTTCTTCTGTATCTTTCTGACCTCCTTCCCCATCATTTTTCATTTTCTTGTCCTCATTATTTTCTCATGCTTTTCAGAACGAGGAATATCTAGACCTGATAGAGAAAGGAAAACCATGTGAAGGATGCTCCTTGACCGACATGATGTTGTTGAAGTATAAGGGAGTCGAGAGAATTGCCGGTAAGACAGAAAGAAATTTCTTTTAAGAATGAAACTAGGCCCTATCTTTAACTTATTGTGAGCGTCCTGAATTTTATTTTTATTAAATATTGTGTTTTCAGCACAGGCATTTTTTTTCCTTTGAATAAATAAATGTTTTCAAGAAACATGCATGAATATTAGGATGGGTCTACGCGTTCCCAAAATTCATAGTAAAACACAGCAGACCTAATATTGTTTGTTCTTTTGACCTATTTTCTTCTTCTTTCTCTCTTCGATAGCGATACCTCACGTTGTTCTATTCTTGACAATGTGTATATTCTTGGACCACAATTTCCCTTGAACAATAGAATTTTTTTTTTTTTCAGGGCAAGGAGGGGAAATAGTCTACTACACGGATCCCGTGGAAGAGGAAAAGAAACGAAAGCAACAGGCCAAGAAGTCCCCTGCTGTGCAGTCTAGAGTTAAAGCTAAAGGTGCTGCTCCGTCTCCCCTTAAAGTATTGGTTGTGCCTTTAGAGAAGGAGCTGTTGGCACAGTTTCAGTGTCCCATGCCTAAAAAAGGGAAAGGACCTGTGTCTCCGGCAGTCAAGGTGCCTTTCAAGAAACCGGGTAAGGCTGCAGCAGCAGCAGGTGGGGCCAAGGTCACTGGCACACCGAAAGCGACAAAGGCCAAAGTTGCTGCAAAGACAAAGGAAGCGAAGGCTAAACCTGCTCCTTCTCCCTCTGGAAGAGGTACCGCTAAGGCTCCTTTCAAGAAACGATGTGTCAACAGACACCGACATAGTGGACTTGACCGGTATTCAACAGGAAGTGCCCCTCACTTCTACTCCAAAGTCGGAAGTCAAAAAGGAAGTACGGCGTAGTCCACGGATTCTTGAGAAGAAAAACTATGGGGGCAGAGGAAAGAAATTAGACTTTGAATCAAAAACCACAGATGCCTCGAGTAAAGAAGAAGAAATAGCAAATCAGGTTAAGAACCAGGAAATCAGATTAGCCAATATCGAGTCTTTAATGACCACTATGGAAGTACACAGACGGGACAACGTGGATAACATGATGTCCTTCCTGAGTCGATGCACAGAGGTGCATGAGAGGCTAGGAACAGTGCTTGAGAGGATAGTGTCAGACAGGGAGTCCATCGTGAAAACGCAGGAAACTACCAGCCGTCACTTGCAGTCTATCATTGACACTCAGGCAACTTGCAGCCGTAATGTGGCTCAACTTATAAACGGTAAGGTTTTATTTGGGTGGACATGTCATAAATCGAGAAAAAAAATATGTGTAGCAGTAAGTGTCTAGGTGTCTGGCATTTCCTTTTTTTATTTCATTTTCACTCTCATCTGAAGTTTTTCTTGACCAACAAAAATACTTATATTTATTTGTTTGCACAACGAGACAGATCGTCACAGTGTCACTTATACAGTTGGCATAAGTTTTTTTATTCGTTTCAACTTTTTATATCCTACAGTTTCTGGTAAGGTCATTCACATGACCGACGGGCTCCAAAGGAGGCCTGTCATGATGATGTGTGAAACCACGCAGACCCCGCCTGTTCCTGAGTTTCCTACTTTTCCACTTGTTGTTAAACCTTCGTCTTCAGGTGCCTTGAAAGGTAAGTATTTTTTTTTTTTTTTCATAGTCTAAATGTATCTTGTCCTATCAAATAAGTCTCTTTGTGAATCTTGTACTAACGAGAGAAAAAAGCAGAACGAAGGCACGCTCTTTGTGCAACGACCTCCAGGCCTATCTGTGCTTCTTCATAAAGTTAGTCCAAAAAGATTGGGAAGTTGTAAGTTATTGGAAAAACAGAATAAAAGAAAACACCGTAAAGACAGAGAAACTGAGCTGTAAGGTAAATCTGGCTGGTATCATAAAGAAAAAGGGGCGAAGGTCTGTTATTTTCTCTACGGGACATAAGGGAAGATTTTTCCTCTCACCTGTGTATAGTTATGTATCACTCTCGTTCTGAAGAAAGCACAAAAAAAGTTTTTACCTTGTTTTTCACAGTTTTGACGCTCGATCCCTCTGCCGACCAGTCAACAGTGGCCCAAAACCTCCTTCACGTCAATGGCAATGGAGAACTAGTCACAGGTCCCACCGTAAACCAAGGTTCCCCTCTAACTTTGGTTTTAGCGGGGGAACCTGCAGCCCAAGAACAGGAACAGCAGCAGGGAGGATCGTATGCTGGTTGTGTGGTTAAAAGCGAGCCTCTAGAGCACGATCAAGGAGACGCAGGAAACAACGTGAACAGAGAGGTTGTTTACCAAGAGGTTCTTTATGAAGAGGAGGGAGAGGAAGGGACTCAACTTCCTTCTCCGCCAGGTGATGACCCTCAAAATCAGGTCACCCAGCCATTGAATGTACCGCATAACGAGCTTATTGAGCAAGGCAATCAGGGGCATACTGACCTCTCAGAGCCTGGTAAAGACTCCCATAGTGACGCGGGTGATGCAGGTTCTAACATAGAAGCACAGGGAGGTAGTGATCTTATGAAAGAGGGAAGCACTGACATGCAGGCTCATAACGAAGGACTAGAACAGGGAGAGAATGATGTCCTTGAGGATGAAAGAAATGCAAATCCCACAGAGCCTAGAGCAGACAAGGATGAACATGGGGGTCAAGATGGCCAAACTCTCAGAGGAACTGACTTACAGAAAGAGGCGGCAGAAGGAGATAAAACTGAAGGTGTAAGCTGTGAGGCAGGAGAGGACAGTGAAGTAGTACAAGGTCCAAAACTTAAAGAAGATGGAGGTGAAGAGACAGTGAAAGAGGTAGCACAAGACACCCAAAAAGAGGCTGGAAAAGAACAGCCACATTTGCAGCATGGCGCTATACAGACTAAAGAAGAACCCAAAGAAGACCTCGAGGTTTCTCTCATAAACGTAGACGATGATGTTCCAGAAGGAACACTTGGTTTATGTGTGGTTCTTTCTACATGTGCCAGAACACATCCTCCTCCGCGTAAAATCAAGAGGGTCCACATAGATATATCTCAGGGGGGAGTAGTGCTCGACTGCAGTAACATAGTAGGGGTACTGAAGAAGGAGAAGCCTCTAGAGGAACTAACAGAGCCTGAACCTGACAAAGAGGTAATGAAAGCGGCAGAAACTCTCCACTCGCTTCACCTGGCTGTTGATCCTAAGCCGGGTCCTGCGACCAGGAAAAGGGTAGCAGAGGCTACCAAAGGACAGCCTAAGAAAACAAGGAAGGCCCCAAAGAATGGATCGAAAAAGAAATAGAAAATGTTACTTTCATGTGACTTTCACAGTCAGAGTATTCATGTTCGTTTTCCTACCGCCGTTCCACTTTGTTATGATACAACGGTTTCAGATTAAGAAAATCTAAGTTTTCAAGAGAGAAACAAACTGACTATGACGCTGTATGTTTTATGACATCAACCTACATAGAGGAATGTTTTTATTTGGCCACAACGAGACTCCTTCTGTAATGCATGATGCGGTTGGAGAGTGGACAGACATATTTTCACGTAGGGAACATTTCTTTCGGGTGAACAAAAGAAAACACCCACTTTGGTTTACTTTACTAGTACTTAAGCTTAAAAAAACAGATACTTCCTAACATGATAAGTCACTGATGTCTTATACCATGACCCCTTCACTAAGTAGTCTGAAAAGTCATGAGGTACAGTGTAGTTAAGAGTTTTATGCCTTTGAAACAGTTATCGGCTTTTCCTCGACCACAAAACCATTTGAAAAGCAATAAGGTGCTACAGTGGCCACACCATTGAAGTCCACTTTTCCTAATCACTTTCTGGTCATGATATGTAATAAAAAGTTTGATGTGAAAGCCTGTGTGACCTCTTGTTCCTCTCATAACGTACTGAATAGTATATTAGCTTGAAGTTCAAGAAGTACAAGACTGAAAAAGCTTTGTTTATCTATTCTAATGCTATGCCCTCCTTCACAACGACTTTTTTGAAAAAAGGTCGTTGTGCGTAGGGGGCAGCACTCTCGATTTCATGTTATGACGTCATAATTGACAGAACGTCGTGGAACAACATGTCCAAATCTACAGGTGATATGCCTCCTAAGAAGCACAAGGTATGTAAAAAAGCTTGACCAACTTCAAGTCTGAACATCAGAGAAAGTCCTGAACACAAAGGAGAGCATGCAGAGTATAAAAAAAGGGCCTAACAGTTAATTTAATAAGAGGATAATGGCGGGTCACGTACGACGTAGCACAACGTTAAAAGTTAGCCAATAGTCGCTGTGCTTTGTCCCTTACTTCTCTCGTTGTGATACCGGTTGGCAAAGGCTAATAAATAATTTTTTTATTCCATGTTATGACAGCAGGGTCAGCCTGATAAGAGACCTAAGAAGAGAATACAAATGATACTGAAGCATAAGGATTTCTCGGTTGACTCAGAGGCCTCTACAGTGCTTTACCAGCCAGAAAATGCACATCAAGAAAAGCAAGCAAACAATACCTTGGTAGGAGCTTCTTATGCTGACCATCAGTCCAACGCTAGTGACTCCGAAAGTGAAGCAGAAGATCTCCCTATGTGAAACGACCTTCCTGTCTCCAGAGAAAGGTGGAAGACGAAAGAAGTAGAAGCCCTAATGGATGCAATAAACTTAAACCGGGACGCTATAAAGTTCCACTTCAGCGGCACAGGAGGAGGGAGGGACATAAGGCGGCAAGCATGGAGAGACATGGCATGTAAGTTTATTACTTCGATAGAATAATCTTATATCTTCCCCTTTTTTTTCATGGCAAGTTACTTCATAACAAAAGAATTTTTAACTTTAATACTTTCTTCTTAATTCTTTCAGTGTACGTTAACTCGGAAGCGCACACTCACCGGACTGTCAGACAGTGCTCTGATAAGGCGTCTGATTTCACCCAAAAGATGAAGCAAAAGGTAGGAGAGAACTGAAATTTTTCTTTTTCAACATAACAATAAAGTTAGTGAAGAGAAATAAGCAAAATAACAAAATTTTTATGCTAATCTATTTACTTACAGTACAATACACTAAGAAGGGAGATCAAAAAGACAGGAAGCGGACCACCTGCAAAGAAGTTGCTTTTGTCCAAGACCCAGCAGAAAGCTTTAGAATATCTGAAACCAGAGGCAGTTCGAGGTGAGGATGGACTACCGTAGTCACTGTACCCTACCTTATTCAACCTCTTATTGAGTTTAGAATAAAAGACATCTAAGCTTTTTTAAAACACAGCGAGAAAAAAAAACAAAATTATGTACTTTTGAGACTCAGGAAACATCTGTATGTTTTCAGGTATTCCAGGAGTTACTCCCATGGAGCTGGACCCTACCAAACCAAAGACACAGTCAGGCATAACAGAAAACCATCTGTGGAGACCAGGTACTGCCGACTTCTCCAAGGCTAAGACCAAAATGAAGACCACTAAAGTACCAACAAAAGATAAAGACAAAGAGAGAAGGAAGGAAGAAAGAAAGAAGAAAGAGGAGAGGAGGAGGAAACATGAGGCAAAGATGAAGGAGGAGAGAAAGAGGGAGAAAGAAGAAGCAGTATTAAGGAAGAAAATGGAGGATTTATCCAAACAGAAAGCAGCAGCGAGGAAGAAAGATGAGTCAAAGACTGCTCTACCCAAAGTTAGACCTAAACAAGGGCAGAAAGTTGTGGTTTGCACCAGAAGCGAATACCTGCAGCTGTGTGAGGAGAAGAAAAGGAGGAAGGCAGAGAGGGAAGCCATAAGAGCTCAGAGAAGACAAGCCAAAAATCAGTTATGAAGTATGGATTAAATGTGACAAAGATATTGTGGCGGTAAGACCGAGGGAGCACGGAGCCGAGTCGGAACCATCCTAGATGGGGCCGGCGGAGCTCCGGGCGCCTGGAGTCCGAGCCAAGGGACGGAGCGTCCGACGCTGGGTATGTGATACCAGCGTCGGAAGGCTGCGGCGGCTATAAAAGAGCGTGTGCGTGTAGTTTAGAGGAGGGTTTTTCCCGGTAGGAAGCAAGGCGGACACACAGCAGAGAAATAACACGACAGAACCTCCGATCTGGAGTTAGATGGTGTGGCCAGGTGCCAGGGTTTAATAAACTGTTAACTTGTATGTTCCGAGTTGTGTTGTGTTTACAGGAAGGGCGAATCGGATTTCCGCTACATTGGTGACAGCTAGTGACGAACCCCGCTTCAACGTAAACATGGACGGATCGGATGACACCAAGGATGCCATGAAGATGGAAACCGCAGGAAAGGCGAGCTTGCTGGAAGTGGTAGACGAGGAGATCACCCTACGACGGGAGGGTCCCCCGCGGCGAGAGACGGGACCAGAGAGGCAGGAGGAGGGACGTGACAGGCCGATTCCAAGATGGCCGTGGGAAATGGGATCGGAGATGGTAGAGAACGGGCAGGAGAGGAAACCCCGCTGGAGGGTGGCGGGAAAGGATCCTAGACCGGATTCTGGCCCGAGAGAGGAGCTGTGGTGGACGGAGGAAGATTGGGCAGAGGCTGCAAGGAGAGAACGGCAGGGGGAGGCGGCTCAGGGGGGGCCGAACCCGGAGCGCCAAGGCGGGGCCCGAACTGAAGCTGGTACCGGGCGGTCGTGCGTTGAAGGAGGAGTACCCAGACGCCTGTTAGGAGCCGCCGGAGGGGGACCGGACAGGGACCCGGATGATCGAGGCGACTCGAGCGACGAGGAGGGAGAAGAAACCAGGGGCAGGAGTAAAGAGAGAGCTAACGCAGATCGGGACCAGGCGAGAGAGGAGTGGGCAAGAGAGGGAGACAGATTGGCGGAGGCCATAGCTCAGCTGGCGGTGGAGGCGGCGAAGGGGAGAAACAGATGTCGGCCTACGGAGGCGGGTGATGGGACCGGCGGCAAGCCAGTTGTGAAACCGACTAAGTACGATGGGACCTCCGACCTGACGGATTACTTGAACCACTTTGACCTCTGTGCGAAGGCGAACAAATGGTCTCCGGAGGAGGCTGGCGTGTTTCTGGGATTGAGTCTGTCGGGACAGGCCAGGAGGTTGCTGGCGGGGAGGAAACCCGGGACTCAGGAAGGATATGAGGAATTAAGGGCGGCGTTGATAGCTAGGTTTGAGCCGGTAAACCAGGAGGAAACCTATAAGGCATGTCTTCGGACGAGGGAGCGGAAGCCAGGGGAGGATCTGCAGGAGTTGCAGGAGGACCTGGCTAAGTATACGCGTTTGGCATACCCGGAGGCGGATGCCCGCACCCGGGACACGCTTGTGTTGGATAGATTCTTGCTGTGTCTGTCACTGCCCCTGAGGCAGTGGGTCTACCAGTCGGCGCCGAAGAGCCTTCAATCGGCGGTCATGACAGCCATCAGTGGGGAGGCCTATTTGAAAAACGAGGGGGACCAGCGGACTCGGGTGAGGGCAGCGGATGCAACAGTGTCGGAGAGACTGCTGTCCAATGACAGGAAATTAGAAAGCCTTGTGGAGTTGGTGAAGGTGCTGGCGGAAAGGAGAGACCCGGAGGAAAACGGGAGGAGGAGGACCTCGGGGACAGCATGCTTCGGCTGCGGACAAGAGGGACACTTTAAGCGTGAGTGCCCAGAGAGGAAAGGCCGGAGGAGCGCGTCGGAAGGTGGTGGTGGGGGACCCACCTCCAGTAAGCCGGCGGAAAACTAGCGCCGATCTGCGCCAGAGGCCGCGCGGAGGTCGGAGTAGAGAGGCCGGAGAATATAGTGCAAGGACGGAGGGAGAGAGGGGGAGGTGGCCTGTTGGTGGAGGCTCGCTTAGGAGGGGCCCCCATACAGCTCTTGATTGATACGGGGGCCTCCATGAATTTGATCTCGACGAGCTGGTGGCAGAAGAACGGAGAGCCGAGGTCACTGGAGCAGTCAGGGAGGACCGTGTTTACGGTGGACGGACGGTCCATGGAACTGGCGGGAGAAGGGAGCGCCCTGTTGGAGCTAGGGGGCAGGTCGGTCCGGCTCACGTTCGGAGTGGTGGAGGTACCGAACGAAGCCATACTAGGAGCGGCCTTCATACGGCAACAAGCTTTGGTGGTGGATCTGGGACGGGAGCGGCTGGTCTGGTCGGAGGGCGAGAGTTCCTGCCGGATAGTGAGCTCGCGTACGGCGGTGATCGGAGCTGGGGAGGAGGCGGTACTGGAAGGAACGCTACGAGGGGAGTGGGAGGACGGGCAGGAGGGACTGGTGGAAGGCCTCGCTGGACACCATGGGGAGCCTAAGTTCCTGGTAGCCCGGAGCTTGATAAGACCGGAGGGCCCGACAACCGTGGTGCGGGTGCTGAATCCAGGCCAGGAGGCCGTTACTGTATACAAAGATATGACCCTAGGGGCGGTACAGAGGGTGGAAGGAGAATCGGAGCACACGCCGGGAGAGTGGTGTCGGTTGCTGGGATCCGCAGGGGCCGAGTCGGATGACTGGGTACGCCAACTGGTGGAAGGAACGGAAATGGGCCGGAGAGAGGAGCTGGCGCAGCTGCTACGCAGGTGGAGGACCGCTTTCCAGCTCGGTCCGGAGGATAGGGGTCACACGACGGTGGCGGAACATAAAATTGACACGGGGGAGGCGACACCCATCAAACAACCACCTCGGAGGCTGGCTCCGCACAGAAGGGAGCTGATCGAGAGGGAGGTGGATAAGATGCTGGCAGCGGAAGTAATAGAGGAATCCCAGAGCCCCTGGGCATCCCCGGTAGTACTAGTAAGGAAAAAGGACGGGTCCACCAGATTTTGCGTGGACTATCGGAAGCTGAACGCGGTGACAGTCAAGGATGCATACCCCCTTCCAAGAGTGGAGGATTGCCTGGACACCATGGCCGGAGCCTCCTGGTTTTCCTCGGTGGATTTAGCCAGTGGGTACTGGCAGTTGGACATCCGAGCAGAGGACAAGGAAAAAACGGCGTTTACCACACATAAGGGGCTCTTTCAGTTCCGCCGCATGCCATTCGGCCTCTGTAATGCACCCGGTACCTTCGAGCGGGTTATGGAGGTGGTCATGAGAGGACTCCAGTGGCGAACATGCCTGGTGTACCTAGACGATGTGGTGGTTTTCTCCAACTCCTTCGCGGAGCATATGGAGAGACTGGAGGAGGTCCTTCGGAGACTGGTGGCTGCCGGCCTGAGGATAAAACCATCGAAATGTCAGCTGGCCAGGCGGACTGTGGAATTCCTGGGACATGTTATCAGTGAAGAGGGGGTCGCCACGGATCCCGCGAAGGTGAAGGCGGTTCGGGAGTGGGGGCAACCGGCGACCGTCACTGACATCCGGAGCTTCCTAGGGCTCGCAGGCTACTATCGGGCGTTTATTCCGGAATTTGCAACGGTGGCCAAACCCTTGAGCGCCCTGGCGGAGAAAGGAAGAGCTTTCAGATGGACGGAGGAGTGCGAGATGGCCTTCCGGGAGCTAAAGCGGCGACTGACCTCCGCGCCGGTCCTGGCGTTCCCGGAGCCGGAGGGGAAGTTGACGCTGGACACTGATGCGAGCGACTCAGGGCTGGGAGCGGTCATGAGTCAGTCCCAAGGAGGCCAGGAGAGGGTGCTAGCGTACGCCAGCCGGACGCTGTCACGACCGGAGCGGAACTATTGCGTAACCCGGAGGGAGCTCTTGGCTATCGTCTTTGGACTCAGAAAATTCCGGCACTACCTGGTGGGGCGACCGGTGGAGGTGAGGACCGACCACGCCTCCCTGAAATGGCTGCTCAGCTTCAAGGAACCGGAAGGGCAATTGGCGAGGTGGATCCAGATCATCGACACCTATGACATAAGAGTGGTACACCGGCCAGGGAAACAACACGGAAACGCGGATGGACTATCCAGGGACCCGTGTAAGCAGTGTGGATGGGGGGCCCCGGAGCCGGAGGTTTGCCGAGTGGTGTCCAGGTCCAGGGCGCGGGGGGAAGGTCTGGGGACACTGGCGGAGAGCCCGGTGGAAGTAGAACGACGAGATTGGAGGAAACTACAGGAAGAGGACCACCTGCTCCACCGGGTCCGGAGTTGGGTGGAGGCAGAGCACGCCCCAACCGCAGATGAGGCGCGGGACTTCAGCTATGAGGAGCAAGCCTGGAGGGTCCAGACGGGGAGGCTGGAGCTCCGAGGGGGAGTACTGGTCCGGAGATGGGTGGGCCCAATGAGCCGGGAAAGCTTCCAGGTGGCGGTACCAAAGGGGAGCCGGACGGAGGTGCTGGCGGGAGCACATGGGACCCCACTGGCGGGCCATCTGGGAAGGGCTCGAACCATACGCCGGCTGCAGCAGGGGTTCTACTGGCCCGACTTTCGACGGGATGCCACTCGCTGGTGCGCTCGATGTGAAGCATGCAACCGGAGGAAGTCGGCGGTCCCGATCCACAGAGCTAAGATGGGGCATGTCGGGGCGGGGCTGCCGTTACAGAGGGTGGCTCTGGATGTGATGGGTCCCCTGCCCCGATCTACTAGGGGCAATAAGTTTATCTTAGTAGCAGCCGACTATTTTACAAAGTGGACGGAGGCGTATCCCATGGCGAACCAGGAGGCCAGTACGGTAGCCAGGGTCTTCGTGGAGGAGTTTGTATGCCGGTTCGGGCCGCCTGTGGAGTTGCACACAGACCGGGGGACTAACTTCCAATCCGCCCTGTTTAGGGAGATAGTCGGCCTGTTGGAGGTAAAGCAAACCAGAACCTGCGCCTTCAGACCACAGAGTGATGGGATGGTGGAAAGGGCGAACCGGACGATAGAGATGCTCTTGGCCACGGTGGTCAGGAGGGACCAGAAAGATTGGGATCGCCGCCTGCCGTTTGTGATGGCGGCGTACAGGTCCTCGGCTCACTCCACCACGGGTCTGTCTCCGAACCTACTCATGATGGGAAGGGAGACGGCCACGCCTTTGGGGTTGCTCTACCCGGAGGAATGGTCGGAAAAGGCCGACGGGAACTACGTGGCGGAGATGCAGTGGGAGATGGCGGAGGCGTTCGAGACAGCTCGGAGCTCGGTGGGCCGAGCTGTGGAGCGGCAGCGACGGAACTATGATGGGAGGACGGACCACAAAACCATCCCGGAGGGGAGCATGGTGTACTACTTCCATCCTCTAAAAAAAAAGGGCCAGTCTCCGAAGCTGCAGTCTTATTGGACGGGACCATGGAGGGTAGAGAGGAGGATAGGGCAGGCGGTCTACGAGATCCGAAAAGGGGGGAGCCGGAAGGTGGTGCACTACGACGCTCTGAAGGAGGTCGTGCCGGAGGAGGACAGCGTCGGAGAGGCAAGAGGCGCCGTGGAGTCGGGGCCGGCACGGGACCAGAACAAGGCGACTCGGGGAGAGGAGGGGGTCGGCATCATTCGGCGAGTGACAGCCATGGTGTGGCCACCGACTCCCCCTGAGAAACCAGTGGAGGATGAAACCAGCATTTCCTGGGACGAGGAATCCCCCTTGTCAGGGGACAGGGAGTGGGTGGACCGTTCTTCTCCGGACGAGGAGGGGAGGTGGAGGCGGAGACGCACGGAGGCAGAAAAGGAAGAGAGAGAGAGAGAGAGGATAGCTCAAAACAGGGCGAGGGAGGCCAGGAGGGCGGAGAGAAGGGCAGACCCGGAGAGGCAGAGAGCGGTAAAAGAATGGGGGAGGATGTGGAACAATTTCCTGCGGTATGACGAGATGATGGAACAAGCAGGGGAGGACAACTGGCTGAATCTCTTGAGAGAAAGGGAGATGATCCAGGCCCAGCGACCGATAGCTGGGGAACCGGGGAAGGCAGGGGAGACATCCGAGGAATGGGATCCACCAGCACGGCAGGAGCCGGGGGGCCAATCCCAGAGATCGGACGGTCTCTCAGAAAGGGCGGGAAAGGGCGCGGACGTGGATGTAAGCACCCTAGCGACCGCCGGCGCAGTAGGCGGAGAGGAGGGAGCGGACGAGGCCCCCGGCAACAGTACCGACCAATCAGGAGAGAGCGACTCCACCATAAAGGGAGGAGGGGGGGTCGGGCTGAGGGTAAGGATGGCAGTCGGCAATGGAGACAGACGGGTGGTGGTGACCGGGGGATGCGATGAGAAAGAGAGGACTCGGAACAGGGAGCGGACGAGGGTGGAAGCTGCCAGAGCTGACTCGACTAGTCACCATAGACAAAAGAGAGGTAGGTCGAGCAGCTCCCGCGGAAGTCGCACAGAGGCGTGGGAAAGGGAGTCGAGGAGCAGGAAGAGGCGGAGGTCGCACGGGACGGAACGTGCTGAAAGACGTCATTCCCACGGCTCGACCGGACGTAGCGACGTGGTCGCACAGACGGAGAGGAGCAGTTCCCACGCTTCCGGAAGGGGAGACGGGTATAAAGGGGAGCGGAGACGCTCCGAAAACCAGTCTGCAGCGAACCCCTGTAGGGAACACTTCGACGAGAGACACAACCGACGACCATCACCATCAGAGACAGAAATGGCGAGCGGAGGACCGGAGACGGCGCCCCTAGAGGCCGGGCCGGACTCCCTTCCGAGGTGGAGGTGCGACAGGTGTAGATTGAAGGAGGGAGGCCCCAAGTGGTGGTTTTCCTCCCGCTCCAACAGGGACAGGCATCTCAAGGCACACGAGAAGGACGTAAGGGGGTACGTATGCCCGGTCGGGGGCTGTGGCCATCAGGTAAAGGAGGACTATCTGCCGGATATGAAGTCGCACATTGCCAGCCGGCATTCGGACTTCGGAGAATGGGAACCGGAGAAGGTGGTGCTCCCGGACCCGGAGGCGGTCCAGCCGGGGGCAAGCCGCAAGAGGAAGCAGAGTACGGAGGAGAAGAAGCAAAGAGGGGCTGAGGGCTCGTCAGATAAGAGGAAGAGGAAACCCAAGTCGGTGGTCGCAGTCCCGAGTAAATCCCGGCCGGGGGTCTCGGAGACGGAGGGGACCCCAGTCAGCAACCCGACCCGGAGGTATCCCGGAGAGACAACTCCGCCCAGTCGCAGCAAAACTCTCCCGGAGGGAGGGGGCTCGGGGTCCACCACGGAAAGTAGGTGGAGGTCGCCGGCCATTAGCCTCGGCAGTCTGGGCACCATCAGCGGGGACGAGACGGAGCTGGCGGCCATCAACTTGGAGGTATTGCTGGGGTACCGGACGCCGGAGAAGGCACCGTCGGAGGGCAAGCCCCATACGCGGAGCGGTGGGCAGAGGAGGGGGCCGAGTCTGGGCGCGTCTCTGGAAGCTCAGCCGTCAGCGGCACTAGGAGTGAACCCGGAAGGAGGGGAGCAACCAACTCTTGGGGGCAGCTTGATAACGACGGAGGAGGGGATGCCGACGTACCTGACGCCCCGGCAGTTCCACAAGGTGGAGTGGATAATAAGGGAAGTGCATCGGGAGTACGGAGAGATAGGGGAAATACCTAACCAGATGCTGCAGCGAATGAGGGGGTCCCCAGCCCCCGCGGGACTCAGTATAGCGGAGTTGGAGAGGCAGTTCAATGAGTTGTTCCCGAAACCATCCGAGGCCGAGTTGTTCCCAGCACCGGCGGCCGAGGAAGTGGAAAAGGGGGAGCTGGGGGAGTCAGGAGAGGGGGGGACATCAGCTAACCTCTGGGGCCTGGACCACTCCACCTCATCCCGGGCGAGTAGGCCTCGGACCAGCACCCCTAAGAGAGGATCGGAGCAGGCCGAGCCGGAACAGGTCTCGGGGGAGGAGATCGGAGGGGGGAGTCTAGCGACCAGGAACTTGACTTTGTCGGAGCAGGCCGAGCCGGAACAGGTCTCGGGGGAAGAGATCGGAGGGGGGAGTCTAGCAACCAAGAACCTGATGTTACCATCATCCCCGGAGAAGGGCAGTAGCCGGGAGCAGCCCCCGGCCGAGGAACCGGTGGCCAACATGTTCCGCGACGACCCCGACCTGGGAAAGGAGTACCTGGAGTTGCTGCGGCTCAGGGAAGGGAGGAGGCGAGAAAGGGATGAGGCGGAGAGGTCCCGGCGAGAGGCGGAGGAGAAGGTCAGAAAGGAGAAGGAGCAAGAGGAGGAAGCACGGAGGAGGAAGGAGAAAAGGGAGAGGCAGGAGAAGGAGGCGGAGCTGGAAAGGCAGCAAGCGGAGGAGAAGAGGAAGGCGAGAGAGGCCGAAGAGGGAGAGCAAGCGAAGAAGGGAAAGGACGTTGGGAGTGAGAAAAAGATTTACCTTGGGACTGCAAAGACAGGGGAGATCGGGCGGGGATCGGAGGGAGACCGGTCGGAGGAGCAGGCAGAGCTCCGGGACCAAGTTAACCGGAGGGGGACACCTCACGTAGCTCTACAGAAGGTCCAAAAGACTCCCCCACGACGACGGGGCCAGGCGGAGGAGAAGGTGAGGGCTGACCTGGGCAGCCCGATACGGGCGGTGGTCCCGGACCATGGCATCTGCTTGGACTCGGAAGGGGGCGAGTTTCTTGTACAAGTCATCGCTTCCGAGAAGGAGGGGGAAGGGACAATCACAACGATTATGTTACCTGAGGGGACCCCGTGGGCAATAGGGAGACCGGGGGACTCCTGCTTGCCTCTGGAAGGGGAGCCAGGGAGCCGGGTGGTGGTAGTACCGGACTGTAAACTGAGACCAGGAGGAGACCAGCCCCGAGTCGTCTCTCCGCCACCAGTACAGAGGATACCACGGGAGGAGTTAGCGAGGGCGAGAAGGGCGAAGAAAATGTTCTGGGTTCCGGAATATGACGGCCCGACGACGCTGCGGGCATATGCGGAGATGCTGGGAATGAACCCGGACCTTACTCCAGACCTGGTGGTGGTCCCGGGAGGAGGGATGGGCACCGAGATACGGCAGCTGCCGGAGGGACAGTTTGAGGTCGTACAGACATATCGTACCCGGTTCGGGGAGCCAGTGGGATCGGCTCCGGGGAAGTTCTGCCATGAGTGTGGGAGTCGGCGGCAGCCGCCAGAGCCGAGCAACCCGGAGCAGTCGCCAGCACAGTCGGAGGGAGGCGAGCGTGGGGAGGACGAGGAGCCCGGAACCAGCGGAGAGGGACAGGGTAAGTGTGGTTCTATTCATCCTGTTCCTAGTGACGGGTCGAATCCCGTGAGGCCCCGAGTACACGGCGGCAGGGGGCGGGGAAGGAAGCGAAGGACGAGGGCAACCCACCCCGAGTAGACGGGGTGGAGAGGCAAGGGTCCGGAAGCGGTAGAGTACTGGGGTGGCTGTTACCGAGGACGGAGAGGTCGAAAGCAGTGGCTCATCGGGTGCTTCATGTTTGGTACTTGCAGGACGGAAGCGATGAGGGTGGCAGCGGCGGCAAGGTCGGAGGCAGACAAGGGCCGCAGCTGTCGCGGGCGGACGGCGGAGGGAGCCGTGTGTACATAAGATGCGTGGAGCTAGGGACGCCGGGCCAGGTGGACGCAGTAGGGAGCGTCAGGAGGTCGGAGACGGTATCCCGGGGCCAGTTCCAGGTATCTCCGGGTTCCAGTTGACGTGCCTTCGGGGAAAGGCAGCAGCTATTCATCGGGGCGACCGGAGCGCCCAGAGGCGGAGTCCTCACCAAGTTATCTCCGGGTTCCAGTTGACGTGCCTTCGGGGAAAGGCAGCAGCTATTCATCGGGGGGATCGGAGCGCCCAGAGGCGGAGGCCTCACCAAGTTATCTCCGGGTTCCAGTTGACGTGCCTTCGGGGAAAGGCAGCAGCTATTCATCGGGGCGATCGGAGCGCCCAGAGGCGGAGTCCTCACCAAGTTATCTCCGGGTTCCAGTTGATGTGCCTTCGGGGAAAGGCAGCAGCTATTCATCGGGGCGATCGGAGCGCCCGGAGGCCCGGAGTCTCCTCACCAAGTCACCTCCGGGGTCCGGGGAGAAGAAACGAGGCCAAGACGGAGGAAGTTGTTATTATTTATTCAGCGCCCAGGGGATCCTGCGCTTGTAAATATGTTATGTAGAAGTTAGCTACCCTCATAAGGGGGTTTTTTGTTGTTTTGCACTTCACCCCGTAGTGTTATATTAGTAGGGGAGAGTGTGGCGGTAAGACCGAGGGAGCACGGAGCCGAGTCGGAACCATCCTAGATGGGGCCGGCGGAGCTCCGGGCGCCTGGAGTCCGAGCCAAGGGACGGAGCGTCCGACGCTGGGTATGTGATACCAGCGTCGGAAGGCTGCGGCGGCTATAAAAGAGCGTGTGCGTGTAGTTTAGAGGAGGGTTTTTCCCGGTAGGAAGCAAGGCGGACACACAGCAGAGAAATAACACGACAGAACCTCCGATCTGGAGTTAGATGGTGTGGCCAGGTGCCAGGGTTTAATAAACTGTTAACTTGTATGTTCCGAGTTGTGTTGTGTTTACAGGAAGGGCGAATCGGATTTCCGCTACAATATATATGATAAAGAGAAATGGACAATCTTATACAAGTTTGACAAAAATACAGTTTATTTACAGGTTATTATGTATATGTACATAAATAAAACTTTTTTTCTTTCACGGCGCGTGTTCAAGTTTTCTTTTACAAAAGGAACAGGAAAAAATGTCTGAGAAAAATATTTCATGTGAGGCCTGTCCGCCAGGTACATCTTTATGTACATTAAGGTAAATATCTCAGACGGTTCTTTAAAGAAAAACAAGCTGAAACTCTCTCGTTGTGACATACATGTGTACCACATCCTAATTATAAGGTATCACAGACAAAGAGCCAAAGTACTTTCGTTATAACTTGAAGCATGCAAGGTGCCACACTTTTCAGAAGTATTTGTTGCAGTACTCGTCCCGGAAGCACTTGATACGCTCCTTTTCCTGTTCTCGGGAAAGCTGTCTTGGTTGGGGAAGGGGAAGACGGACTGGTGTCCAGGGATCAGCAGGGTCATCAACAATCCTTATGCCATGATCCATGGCCACGTTGTGAAGGCAGGCGCAACTGGTTATGATGTCTGAAGACCTCTTTGGCTCGTGCCTCATGTAACCTGCGGAGGAGTCCAAGATCCTGAAAGACAAAATAAAACAGAAAAAAGGAGCTTTAGACAGGGACAAAGGATGACACAGAAAAAAAAAATTTGAAGGTAATATGTTAAAGCGCAGATAATTAGTTCCTTTCTTTTTCTCATGAGTGGGAAAGAGTTATACTCACCTCCAATGCTGCTTCAGGATACCGATGCACTGCTCGACTCGAACCCGGCTCTTCTTATGCCACTTGTTGAATGCGGTCTTCTTGGGTGAAGTCTCGTCCTTATAGGGCGTGAAGAGGTGCCGACGCAACCCATATCTGCCAAAAGTAGAAGATAACCACATGCTATAGTGTTTTGCATGCTGTGAATGAAAAGTAGAGACAAAGACTAAGAAAGGAAGCTCACCCCGAGTCTCCTAGGAGAACAAAATCCCCCCAAATCTGCTGGTCCAGCTCGTCTCCAACGGGGCTCGCCGCGAGACAGTAGGCATCATGCACCGATCCTGGGAAGCGAGGGTCTATGAACAATATCCGTTTGACATAATCACAGACAATCTGCACCAAGAAAGAAATAAAAATCAGGAAAAGGGAAATAAATTCCATCTAACCATATTCTGTTATAGATGATATGTTTCATAATAATTCTAGAGGTGCAGGACAAAAAAAGAGGAAGATGAACCTTATTTTATTAAGGAAACAAAAATCAAGAGGACTCCACAGAAGGTAAGAAAAAGGTGAAAAACTCACAGTGGTGTTGATGGAGTGATACTGATTTCTGTTGACGTATGCGCTCTCGTTTCTGGAGGGGCACTTGATGGGGATGTGGGTGCCATCCACGTATCCAAATACAAACGGTGTCTCTTGTTCGACCTCTCTTTGGTTCCTCTTGACTTTGTGGCGGTATAACTTCAAGGCCGCAAGCAGTTTCGATTCAAAAGAGTTGGGCCACTTCACATACTTGTGCCGGTTCTTGACGAAGTATTGAGCGACATCTTTCACTGAATTACACACTACGGACTTGGATACCTTCTGGGAGTCCCCAGTCAGCATGAAGAAACTCCCAGTGGCAAAATACCGTAACACTAAACAGAACTGAAAGAAAAAAAAAGGAAATCAATGTCAGAGTATTAGGAAAAGGGGAGAAATAAATAAATAAATTAAGAAAATTTATTTCTTTCTTCCTTCCTGATAAAAGGTCGTCAAGTCATGGGTGTGGACTACAAAATTCTACTGGTGACATGCTCATTTCTTGAAACAGACATGTGACATGGGATTTACTGACATGATGAAAAAAATTATTGACATAAAATTATTAAATTTGACATGTTGGGCCATGACAGAGGTGACATGTGACATCAAGTGATATGTGACATGACCATTTCATCGAGTCGACATGTCAGAAGGGGGACCCCCCCCATCCAGACCACAATGAAAAAAAAGAAGGTATTTCAGCTTACCCTGTCTATGTAGGAGAGGCCTCCCCCACGTTTGCTCCCCTTGAACTTGCTGTGTAGCCTGTAGTCCTGGCACAGCTCCCTCACTACCTCCTTGCTGAGCCTGTACCTTGCTGTAAACTCTTCATCAGAGAATAAAGTGAAGGGAGTATCTCTTTTCTTGCACTTTCGCTTTCTTCTTCCCAGACTGTCTCTTGGGACATCCATTTTGACACAGTGTAGTTGTCACACTTTAAATTTCCCTCCAAAATGTTACTCTGGTTCCATTCAAAATCACACAACGACTGTCCCCATAGGGACCAATGTTAAAAACCAAAAAGGTGGTGACTCCAGAGTAACTGCCTTTTTTTCTCGCTGTGCACCCAAAAATTTTAGCACAGCGACTTTCGCACAGCGAGGAAAAGATTGTGCAACACTTTTTTTCTCGCTCTGCAAAAACGGACCAAATCGCAGAGTGAGAAAACATTTGTGCAACACTTAGACACTAGCAGAACGAGGAAACCGGTTTTCACGCTGATTGTGCAACGGCCTCCAGAGGTCGTCACTTTGGTGGGAAATTTGAAAAATTTGGTGACGTCTCTTTATTTTCTTAAAATTTTGGTTGGCTGACCGGCTGGCTGGCTGGCTGTCCACACGTCATACCGTCACTCAGCTGTATGCAGCAAGCAAGCAAGTAGTTATGTTACCTTATTAGCATAAAGACGTGTGGTTTATTATGTAGATGAGGGTGCGAGTATAGTGAGATATTTTTTATATAAATAAAAAAAGGCAAGCTGAAAGCTTGCCAAGAAAAAAAACAACAACAAAAAAGAAAAAAAAAAGCCGGGAAATATTTGGGGAGGGGGGCCCTTGACGTGGGGGGCCTTTGGTGGAACCATTGGGTTGGGGGGCCTTTGGGGTGGGTGGGGTCCCTTTTTTTTAGTAAACCCGCCCCTTGGCTAGGGGCGGGTTAGTAAAAATAAAAACTTAACAAACAAATTTATTTTATTCTTTTATTTTGATAAATAATATTTACACTTTATTATTTACAAGTTGCTAAATGCAAGTTCACACTCTCTACATAATATAGACAAATATCGGAGAGGAACATGACAGAACTCACACATTGAGATGTACACATTCGACTTTTGTTTGTCATAATTCAGACTGTACATGGTGTAATCTTGGTGTACAACTTTGGAGCAAGGACCCTCCTGAAATGAAGGATAGATGTAAGCCATATTTCCCATCCACATCTCATCGATATCACAAGTGAAATCTATTGAAGCCCTATACCAAGTACTCCATTCAGTTTGTCTGGACATGATACTTCTCATTTAAGCAGCTGGTACACCGGGGTAAGGAACTTTGCTACACAACATTCGGTAGACACACTTTTGACAAAACGAGTCGAATGGTCCCTTTGAACAATGACACATTTTTCTCCAGAAGTCTGAGCTCTCTTGCAAAAGAGAAAGCAACTTGTTGATCGATTCTATTGTATATCGCCTTTTGACGAAAGCACATGTGTTCTCGTCATGGAATTGATATACTCCTATAACTACCAACCACTCTTTGAAACACATCTTTGAAATGCACACTCAAAGAATCAAATACATCATTAGAAACAAACACTTTATGAACACCTTTGTTTAACAACAGAGCCTTAAAGAACAAAACATGTGATGCATCTAGTATTTCCCAAGTGAAAATGGGATCGCAAGTACACATTGTCTTGTTTTTTGTTTTTTTTTCAACACTGATAAACTAGGTAAGTCGGTGGACGAAGTAGATGAAGTAAATACAACAACAAAGCGTATTATCTCACCAGCTTATCTACATCTACATTTTTATTTTTTTTTATTTTTATTATTTTTTTAATATTATATATTTTTTTTATTATTTTCATAACACTAAAGCACTCGTTGTCACTCCGTCAGAATGTATGCGACGCTTCACATATAAGTAACTCAGTCGCTTTTTCTCTATCGTGTAAGTGTGCATTTTGTTTTCTATTACTTTAAAATTTGTATTAACAGCACGGATAGTTTTTCGTTTCAAAAGAACATCCACGAAGTCTTTGGGTTCTTGAACGTTTTGTTTTTTTATGACACCCTTCGCACTCCATTTCTTTGATTTTCTTTCACCTGTCGAGTCTTTATCGTAGCAAATGTAAGTCTTGGAGTTGAGAATTAGAATTCCGTCGCCCTCCCACTCGGATTTGAAAAGACCCGGAGTTCTCTGATCGTGAACGTAGCATTTCTGACAGCAAGCGAGGGGGATCCATTCTTTGACGCCCTGGCCGAAAAGCTCTAAGTGATCATCACACACCGCTGTTGGAATCCAGTTTTGTTTCTCTCTAAAGTATGATTCTCTCAGGTTGGGTTTCACGAGTTAGTCCAACGATTCCCTGCTGAGAGCCATGTGAAGACTGTCAGTGTCCATTTGACAAAGAGCGTAATCGCGTAGATCGATAAATTTATCCAAAAAGTGGAACGTGAACTCTAACAATTTTAACTTGGCGTACTAGTACACCATGAATCCTATTTGAATAGGAAGATTGTTCTGGCTGTTTTCAGTTGCAGTTCGGCTTCAAAGAGATCTGTGCTCAACTCTTTACCCTTTTTGAACCGCCACGAATTTGTCAATAATTCGAAGGTTCGACCTCTAGTGTATTTCACAGTGGTGTGTTTTTCTTTGTTGCAAATTGTTTTACCCTACGTGGTGTTTCCCATCAACTTGTAACAGTCTGACAGAATTTTCTCATTCGCATTTATGTCACCACGTAACAGGAGTCATTTCTTCGAAGTATTCACGTAGGTGAGGAGGAGTAGTAATGTCCACCTGAATCAAACCGAACATTTTCCCGTCTTTCACAGAGGATATATGATATTGTTCTCTGTCATGGGATTTCGAGCCGCTTTCAAGTAATGGACCTTCCAGTGTTGTTCGAACGCCATAACCTGCGGATACTGGTGTTTCATCTTTCTCCATTCACACTCCCATACGATGATCAACTTATGACCTAGAGCTTTTAAGTAAGCGCTTACTCTAGCTACACAGAAAGGAAAAGGTGGTGGTAAGTATCCAGCTGGGAATAGGCTTAGATCATCCTATATAAAGCACTCCAATTTCTCTTTGGAAGGATTTATATCACTGCTGACCACTACGACTACCGCACCTACCGCCACTACCTTTACCATCACCAGCACCACCTACCAGTTGGCTCCCTGCCTACTTGCTCGCCTACCGACCTTCATCAAGTGATTTCTGAAGTTTTTGCAGGCAAGATGAGTCTTGAAAATAACCCCTCCATATCTGACTCTGACGTATGTGAAGTGAGTGTACAGGATCGTGTCACATGTGAAATGAAATTTACATATAGCAATCGTTTGCTTCATGAAATAGGAAGGTTGTTAGTTGCATCTTTGAAGAATTTGGGAATCTGCTTGGACATCCCCTATGAGTGTCTGCAGGAGATGGTCATTATCAAGACGGTGCAGGATATGTGTATGGAGATGTTCCAAACTTGGTGGTCTAAAACTACGGATCATGCCAGATGGGGAGAACTCCACCACGCCTTCATGAGTGTTCATCAACAAGATCTGTTACTTCAGTCGTAGAGCTTTTTCAAGATGCACAAATTGGATTAAAACAATCCCGACCCATTTTTAATTGAGAGGTGCTTTGTCACCATGTCTGAATCTCTATTCAGTAAGTTGAAAGATATGAGGACGTATTTAGGTTTGTCGGCTGAAAAGCTAAATAGAATCGCTCAACAACGGGAACAAGATATGTCTCTCCACGCCTTCAAAGTGTTGAAAATGTGGCAAGCTAAACCCGACAGTACACATCATCAGCTCATTCGAGTGCTGATGGATGACATGCGGAGGTTTGACGTGGCCAGATATATAATATTGTGACACGATCTGCGAAAATGGGGCTTAGTGCAGGGGGTTTTAAGTCCCCTTCTCCCAGTACATGCCACATATTGCTTCACTTTGAAATCAAAGAAAAAGAGATGCTATGTGGAGAGTAATTGTGGAAGGGTGTGGTGACTTATGTAAAGGAGGTGTGCACCACGGGAATTCCATCTTAAGTCGCTACACAGGAATGTGGTGGTGGAGATAAAAAAGTATGCAGCTGGAAAGGGGATTAAGCACATCTATATAAACCACTTATGTCACGTATCTGCTGTCTCATTTACCATCTCGCCTACCACTGATACATCCACACTTGACACAGCTACTACCACCGTCGTCACTGCTCGCATCACGTTACCTACCTACCTACCTACCTACCTAAGAGAATGGTCAAGTATGTATGTTTAGTCGATTTATCAAAGAGACTCTACACTTTTGACACAACTATGTTGAATAAACCCTGTCCTTTCACAGAGAAACTCGCCGCCCACGGATTCTTTTACATCTGATGTAAGGACCTTGTTCAATGCTACCAATGTGGAGTCTCTATACACACATGGTTAGAAAGTGACGACATCACCGTGAAGCATTTCAGACATTCTCCTACCTGTCCGTTGCCCTCGGAAGGTATGAATCTAAGTCCACAGAGCAAAATCTTGTTGATGGAAATGTTGAAGAAATTGAACTCTCTGGACAATGAGTTGCAGCTTTTCAGAAATAAGCGTGGAGGAGTTTTTACTTTTGAACAAGCAACTGCTATGTTTTCTAACGATGTAACTTCGGAGGACACAATAGATAAATGAGAAACAACATATACACACCAGATACCACGGACAACATATTAAGACCATCCACAATGAATCGCAATTCATGTATAGATAAAATAAAAAGTGCACTACTCCATATGTGGGTTCTATTGTATTTCTATTTAATATCTAACTACCTTATGTAAATTTTACTTTTACTAAACCCGCCTCTAGCCAAGGGGCGGGTTTACTAAAAAAAAAGGGACCCTACCCAACCCAAAGGCCCCCCCCCAACACAATGGTTCCCCCAAAGGCCCCCAACCCCAAGGGCCCACCTCCTCTCCCCAGAAAATTCCCGGCTTTTTTTTTTTTTTCTTGATAGCTTCCCTTTTTTTATTTATATAAAAATATCTCACTATACTCACACCCTCATCTACATAATAAACCACACCTCTTTATGCTAATAAGGTCACATAACTACTTGCTTGCTTGCTGCATACAGCTGAGTGACGGTATCACGTGTGGACAGCCAGCCAGCCGGTCAGCCAACCAATCAGAGGTCTCCATTTTTTTTTGGGGCAAAAATTTAAAAAAAAATAAAGTGATGTCACTAAATGTTTCAAATTTCCCAACAAAATCACAACCTCTGATTGATCCATTCAAATTAGGGTCATGTGACCTTATTTACATGATAAAGGTCACGTGGCCTAAACAGCCAGCCAATCAGAGGGTGGCACACCACAGGGGGTTTGGGTCATGTGACCATTTTTGAATTTCCCTCCAAAAGGGAGGGCTCTGATTGGTCCCTTTTGGCACCACACCATGGGGGGTCTAGGTCACGTGACCCCCACATTTGAATTTCCTGCCAAAAGGGAGGCCTCTGATTGGCTGCATGCCCAGTGAGTAATATCCTTAGATTAGCTATAGTCCCATTCCGATACATACTATACTACTAACCCCTTATTGCTGTGCTGGGTGGGGCAGAGGATCAGCTGTCTGTTGTGATAAAGAATCACAGAAACTGCTGGGGTCAGCAACATTTTTAGGTTTAATCAGTCATGGCAGCCATTGGCGGCCATGATGAATAGTCACCATAGCAACGCGGTGAATCTCGTGAGACGCAGGGTTTGTCAGATTCCACCTATGGCCGCTAGATGGCCTTGGAACGCCAGGACATAAAACGCTGATGTAATAAGCCTATAATGACGTTATTAATCAACACGTGGTGACAGATCCACATGCAATGTGATGTCAGAGCTGTGATGAATGTATTCAGCTCTACTAGATCACTGTCTACCTTCTAGACGGGGCCACATTCTACCCATGTCTGCAGGTGTGTTCAACGCCCCCCAGGTGGGCTCTATGCAAAGAATGTAAACCTGTAATAGATTAACTCATTAATCTGCAAGTTGTAGTGTTATGGTTTGAAAAATGTTGAATAAATGGCACAATCCTAAATGTGAAAAGGGCGTGCTGAATTAGAAAATTAGAAAATGTATGATTCGGTTGGTAGTCACTTGCTTCTAAATGGAAAGGGTGAAAAATAATTTAGATTAATTCTATTGTTTAAAAACTGACTAAATCGTACGTCTCCGATATCTGTACTATTCACATGAACCTTACTTCCCATAATTTTAGTGGAGATCAAAAGAAGATAAATTCCAAATTATATCAAACATCTGAACTTGTGACCTCCTGGAAGCTTTAGATTATTCACAGCTAGACCTCGCATAGAAGCCATGTTTACTTATTTTAACTCACTTTCAGGAAATACGGTTACCAATGCTGAGTTCCAATAAAACATACTCTATGATTTGCATATAACCTATTGATGTAGTCTTTCAAGTTCATAAATATTGAAAAAAGATTAGACTAGACAGAGTTTGTAGCTTTAGCTTCACATTATCGAATGGAACATCTAACACCGCAGTTCGTGGTAGGCTTTTCCATATCCTCTGGCTATGAGTCCACATCTCACGCTGGTGTTTTATGTTCAGAATGGCACTATATTTTAGTTTAATTTTCAATATTTCAGCACTGAAATTAAGATTACTTTCTATTTGATAGGCTAACAATTCAAGGGATGAAAACGGTCGGCCGCTGCGATGATGTTATTTATTGTCAGTGCAATAAAGGAAAGATTGAAGTGAGTAGTTGCTTAATTAAACAGTGTGATCCACTTATTTTAGGAATATTTTAGTGCACCTGGAAGCATTAATCCTCCTCAATACATTTAAGTTATCACAAAAAAGGACCATTAGATGTCTCAACAATCATTTATATTATCAATAGACCATTTTATTTCCAGTCAGCCACTCTGAATTCGAGGAAAATATTGATGGGATCTTACTAGACGGACGTCGATACTTCAATCGGAGATTTACTGGGGATCAGATGGAGGGCCCCACAACACGTCCTGCCGGAACTACTTTACACTGCGCATTGATTCTGTTTGTGAAGCGCCTCTGGCAGGGGGCTTTCTGTCACAGAAACATTTTTCCCTAGATACGCTGTGCTTTTTCTGGCTTTCCCTTCTCGTACCACTTGTCTGTGGTGTGTCAACGTCGACACTTCATTAGGAACACGTTTCCGGAGGCGGGGAGATGAGGAGGAAGCGCACGGAGGGATTTGGGTGGTGGAGAAGTTGACACTTCTGTAAGTGAGACGTGGTAAGGGGGTGGGAAGGGTGCACTATCTGATATGTACCGCCATCATTTTATTGTACCCTGCTATTCCATCACTTTACTTTCATTTCAATGATTTAGCCCTCTAGGAAATCCCATGCTCCTGAACACAATTTACCTCCTAAATGTGTCAATTATGTATTCTATTCCTTTATGATTAACCCTCAGGCATGTCTCAAATGCTTTTTAATGCCAAATATGGAACCTTTCCCCAAAAAATAGAACGTTTTATCAAAAATCTTTGAATTCTCCACAAAAAAGTAGCCTGTAGCCTTTAGGCATATTTTTCTTATTCTAGCCCATAGTGGTGCCCCCTGGTGGCTAAAACAGGTACTAAATCCCACAGGAACCGCCATTTCTGCTTGCTGGCTCACATATATGTCTGAGTAAACGAATTTATATAAACGCTCGTTGCAATGGTAATAATGAATAATTTATTTTCTTTGATGAAGGACATATATTCCCACTGTCCTATAGAGAGGATGGTAAGCTACCTCTCTCTTAATCTACCCTAGATTAAGTAAAATATTCTTAGACAAGGTACACATGGTCAAATATGTTATATTAACAAAGTTTGCTGAATGACATAACTAAACACTGCCAACTGAAGTGTAACTAGGTTAGAATGCTGCTCTTTGTGCCCTTGTTGTTTGGAAACAAGTTCTATGAAAGATACCCTTAGACACCGAAAAGGTTATGGAGTGCCTTTTAACCTAGCAGTCCCTAAAATGCTAAAAAGCTGTTAACAATTTCGTTGATGAAAACCAGATTTTATCATTTACTTTAAACCCGTAGTCCACTTGGCCTGTGACATCTGATTGAGCCACACAAATCCTATATAAAATCTGTCAGCGGAGCCCTAGTGGACTATGGGTTAAACATATCATTTTGGATTATCATTAGGAGAAACAAATTATGTATAATGTTGTGTAATAATCATCTATAGACCAATACTAAGGGCTTATTCATCGCCTTGAAATCTGAAATTTCCTTTTACTCTTTGCAGTATTTGATAGATACGAAAGGTTTCATTTATATAAGTATTGTATTAGGTAATATTCCAGAATCAGAACTGTTATCTGAGCATCCAGTTAATCCAAGGAGATTGCTTCTAGCTGAAGCCTTCCAGCATTCATGAATGTCAACTATGTGTGACGTCACTTTGGGGGTGGTCAACAAATACCGGTAGATCCAGGTGGGATGAATATTCAACTTGCCATGAGCACAAGAAGTCCACATCGCGAGAGGTTAGGTGTCAGATAGACCCACAACCCCATGCCAATCTTCAAATGCACCTTACGTATTACGTTTTCTATCTACAGAACGCAATTGAACAGACCGAATAGTCTCTTGGACCTAGTGATAAAGCCTTGACTAAAAGTTGTGATCATTATTCAAAGGCAAAACAGTATTTTCAAAGCACGTTGTAAACAGTTGAATACACCTTGAACACACGGCATTTCCTAATGGAACCGTCCATGTATCAACCAAGGGAAGACTAGACTGGATCGGTCGAGTAACTCAGACTATTGACCAGCACCCTATCACCAATAGCATCGTGTGGACGCCCCCTTTATCGTGCCATCTTGGTACTGCATGGTTCTGTCCCCACCTCTGCTACATACCCACCTCATGATATTACACTCTGGAAAAAAGGTACACCAGCCCTAGTGTCTTTAGATCTCCCTCGGCTCATAAGCCTGGGGTGGCCTGGGAGGGGGAAAGGGGAGCTTACATCTTAAGAGATCTCCTCCTGTCTCTCATCAATCAATGATTCGGGACCTTGCACCTCCCTGGTGACCATCATTTTATCCTAAGATAAGATTGTCCAAGATAGCCTCTATAGACAACAACTTGTCTGCTGCTAGTCAAACTGTCAATTTGTGTGAAAAATATTGTTTATTTTTTAAAGGCATTTTCTAACAACTTTGATTAAAGTCTATGTGTAAATCCTTCAGAGCTTTGACAAAAAAAAAAATCAGCTTTCTGAACAGGATTCAGAAGGTGCGCTTGGGGGTGCGTGAATCAGGAGGTCCTTTGGATTTTTTGAGCCTGAAACCTAGCCAGAATATAAGGGTAAAATAAAGGGCTAAAGGGCACGCCCCTCCGTTTCAAAGTCCTGAATTTGCCACTGAAACGGGCCAATTAGAGAACGGGTCAGACAAGTAAGCAAAAATCATCCAATTAAAAAAAAAAAGATTTTTGTCTCTTTGACATGATATGGCCCAGTCCCTTCTGTCTGTAAAAGTTGTCATGGATACGTGTCTGCACATAAGGATCTACTCAATGTGATTTGTCTGTACCCAAACCAAGCTGTAGCCACTACAAAAGCAAATGAAGTGTCGATACATATGTATTTCCCTTTCTTATTCTTATCATCATAACACATTGATCTCTACTCTCCAGATGCCACATTGATAATTTGCGAGCATGGATTTGGAGTATTTTTGCCTTTGGACAATTAAATTCGAAAGACGCAAAAAGGAAAGAGAGATAGTTTGAATACTAAATTTCTAATGGGCTTACTGAGCAAAAGGATCATAGATTCTAGCATCTTTGAAGTCTTCACAAACCCCATTTTCACACATCAACATTTTACACCATATAAGCTTTGAATGCTTCAATCACAAGTACAATGGATCTTCAAAATATGACTTAACAAGACCAGACAAGTCTAATAACATTACTCTGGATTTCTTGTATACATCCTAGTAGGCCACGGAACGGCTGATTGAATTTTGTCATTGGGATCTGATAATACCCACTTTCTGAGGTCCTGAGAATAACTCATCCATTTATTGATCCCTTTTAACTGCATCACTCTCTGAAACAATATAAAAGTCTTGAACTGTATTCCATAGTTATAGTGCCTGGGCAGTATTGGACAACTGCACTATAGAAGTTGATGAGGTTAGGAGGACTTAAGGTATCAAGCAATCCACATGGGCCCATGCTTTTTTGTGTTGGTTTTATTTTTTTTCTATTTTTTGTTTGTTTATCCCCTGGTGAGTTCCTCTACTGTTTACCATTGAACCTTATAAAATAGAGCCTATTATTTCCAAATAATGCATTTAACAAACATGCTTTTAAAAATTTGTTCAAATTGTTGTGACCAGAGTCTAAGCATGCAGTCAGTAAATAAGAGGGCCTATTTTAATGTTAAGGATAGGCATTATGTCCCTAACAGGTGAGCTACTCATAAAGTAATAGAGCAGTAGGGTAAGTGGTGTTAAAGTAGCCCATTAGTGCATGCTTATACTCCGTCTGTGCTTAGGTCACTAATGGTTAAGTGACATGAAGTGTTCTAGGTTGCTGGACTGACACAGGAAGATGGTAGGGTCATCACCGTAAGGATGGAGACTATGGGGGAGTAATGGTGATGGTAGAGAGCCTAAGAGCGCAACAAGAGTGCCTGCAGAGAGGGGATCTTCAATGGAGGCAGAACAGGCAGTAGCCTAGAAACTAATGCGAGAGATGGGGCGAGGAAAGTAGTAGGGAATAAAAAGGGGTAAAGGGTAAATGAGAGAGGTTAGAGAAGGAAATAATTATCATAATGTAGCCTTTAGCCAAGCTGGAGGTCACCCTAAAGTAAGGACTAAGGGATGTCCTCAGATTCAGTGCTATTGTTAATTGGTTAGAATCATGTTAATCAACCAGTTGGCAATGTCCAATCATGTACCTACTGGAATTTCTATTCCTGTTTCTTCCTTTTTGTTTCATTGTTAACTGCGTGTTTTATCATGGGGATGTCCATGTAATTATATTGATCACTACTTCCCAGAATATTGATTAACTATTCTATTTATATTTGCATACATTTAGTTCATTGGATAACCATGTAGAATCACATACATATCAGGGGTATCCAGATAATCCCAGAACAATTGCCTCCAGCAGAACCTCAGGTAAATCCATGAATACTAAATACACGTGACATCACTCTGGTTGATGTGAAGCTGTACATGGGGATCCACGTGGAATGAGTTAGTCTTTTCATTATATGTCCCCAAGATCCATTAGATATCACCCAGGAAGTTTAATTGTACACAAACTAATCAGTGCATTTGGCAAGTATTAGAGGAGCAAGCCCTTCAGCTGTATCTCAAATAAACACCACTTTGTTTTATTCATATAGCGCCTAGGATAGGCTGCTATCAAAAGTCTATAAGCAATAAAAATCAACCAATTCAGCCTTAAGTATCTAATCTATAAATCTGGGGGGAGGGGCGTTGAGCGTAAGTTGTGATTATCTCTGTATTCAGGCGCATCAGTATCTAACTTTCTTTGCTTGGGCTTAAAACATTTCTTTCCCTCTCATTGATTTCTCCTCCATAACAACTTTGTCATGAAACTGTAGGTGCAGTGTTTCAGTTTATTCAACTTCAGATGAAAAGGATAATTTTTCGTTGGATGTAACCATTCGGCTTCAATCAACTCTCCATCCTTGTAACCTACATCCTCCCAAGCTTTAATTCCTCCAGGAGTCAACTGGGCTAGGCCATACTAGGATTGAGCAAATCTGTTGAGTAGCTCAGTGAGTATTGACCATCACCTAACCACCAATGACATCATTGTAGGGAGCTGCCCTCTTCATCCCCTTACCATAATGACACTTTCAGACTCTCCCTCTCCTTCTCTGATCCCATCGTCAGCCCTTGTGACACTCTGTGAAAGGCACACCATCACAAGTGTCACTGCGTTTGCCTCAATGATATTCGATGCTGGTAGGAGGTGGCTGTGAGGGGGGCCTTAGATCTTTGTGTAAAACCCATCTCCTCTTATCCAGCATCAATCAATGACTCCCTGTGCTGCTCCCAATGTCCGTCACACTCTGCCCCAATAGGTAGACTATCAGAACCAATATCAACTGGCTGCCATAGTGGCATGAGAAATTGAGTGTCTAGTATAGGGCTTACTCTGCCTTACTGCGCTATAAGACTTTAGGTTATCTTATCTGCTTCATTACAAGGTTTAATTATTATCAGCGCCTTATAGGGGAAGTAGCTCTGGTAGAGTACTAATGCACCTACTCAATAACCATAAGTCTGTATTACAGGTTACCATTTATTGAACATTCCATTTCCAGGTGACATCCAATCCTTATTTACATTGACTCCTGTTGAGGGTTATTGGTATTCACTTTAACCCTTCACATATATGTACAGTTATTCGCATGACTCCTGATATGATTGTGGTTATGTGTGTGTGTGAGACCTCTGCTCGCGATCACCAAGGTTTAAGTAACAGCTTTATCTAACACTCGTAATCCTACATAGTGCTAGTGGTAATACATCTGGTGCACTCTCCTATTGGATTAACTCCGCGAGTATATCGCCCAGTTGCTGACCCTCTAGCTTCGTGTGTTTATCTTACTCCACTAATAATATCCTTCTTTATCGTCCTTTATATATATATATCTCTGTCCCTTTACTAGTTCACTATTCCCTTGGTAGGGACCCCCTATGTCTTTGATAATACTTTGGCCCAGTTTATTACCTTGGGCCGCTTATGTTGGTATTTTCATGTATATTATTATCTTAGCTGTAAGGGGCCTTCTGTTCTATCTTTTGGATAAGCTCCCTGGTCGGTCGGTGTAGGTGGGAGGGTGCATAGTATATCCTGTTTACATGATTCTTCCAACCTTTACCCATCTCTTTTTACCTTGCAGGTGTGGTTCTCCCCGGTCGTCTTCCATCTCTATGTTAACCCTTCATGGATCATGCTAACCCTTTATGGATTATAGTCTACACCTATGTACATTATTACTTCTGACACTCATTATTTATCACAACTACTCTTATGTGCCCTTGCACATTACTTTAGTGCTAGCCTCACTATTTGTTAAACATAGCCTCCTATAATTGCACCCATTAATAGAGTCAAGGGGACAATAACCTAACTCTATATGACTGAGCATCTGAAGCATTGTAAAGACAAATGGGGTTTTACATCACAACCTGCTGTAGTAATTGTGTTGAGTTTTAGGTTAGAGATTTAAACATTCATAATCTTTTGAGAAATTGAGAATTATACACTGTTTATTGAGTGAAGTAAGAGAGGCATTGGCTCAATCAATCAAGAGTCAATTTCAAAAGTAGGATAATGAAGAACAGCCTACAAAGGGAATTTATTTTCTTATATTCTCCATTTAGATAATGCATCATCAGTGAATTGATTTGAAAAGGGACCATTCTCTACCATACCATAGGCCTCATCTAGTTATATTATGGAAAATAAGTATAATTTCTATGGACATTATTGACAAGAGCACTCTGGTTCTACTACTGGGGGTAGATCTGGCAGATCACCTGCCCAGTGCCTCGTTCTGGTTAACACGGCGCTCAATGGGATCACCCTGTCCAGGTCCACACTGATATGGTAGCACCAAGGGCCCCTTACATAGTTGGGGAGTACATTATGAGATTAAGAAAAGTCTCCTCATGTTAGAATAGGTCATAAAAGTAGCATTGCTGGATAATGGATGGTCGTGGTCTCCTATACGGTGCAAAACAAGTTCTATTTGCAGAGCAGGCCAAGGGGGTTCTGAGAATAGTGTTCATTAAGACTCAAAAACAACACATTGATGGCTGTGGTAAGTGTTAGACAATGCCATTCTAGACATAAAATAGAATGCAGTCTAATACCCTAGACTAATTTCCAATGCATCAACTACATAAATACATTCTTTAAGGCATGGCAATGACAAAAGGTTTGGAATCTCATGCTTCTTTTTTTTTTCTTTTTCTATTTTTATCTCGTGGCAAAGAATAGCATGGAATTCCTGTGAATTCTAGATGACTGAATATTTTGCCCTTGCCCTGACCTCTCTAGGTGTAAATTACATAACCTCTAGTCATATCGGGGAGACCAAATCTGCTTAGCAACTCAGTTATTATCAGCCAACACTTAATCACTAATGACATCATTCTAGGTTGCCATGTAGTTCCTCATCTTGCGATCTTCACCTTAGTGCCACCTTTCTCCTGATTCAGGACAGCACACCACTTTGAATACCTATACTTCTCTTCCCTCAGTGATACCCAATTCTGACATGAAAATGTTTTCAGGGCATTCTTAGAATGTAAATGCGAGACCTATGACTGTCTAGTCTTAATAGCCAGCTAGCCTGCGCAAAACTGCCATCATGGTCTGCTTAGGACCAATCTTATAGACAAACTTCAAGTTATGCAGGCTTATTATAACTTGGCACTATAGCAAATGTTATACCAGAAATTCCAGGTTCTCTTCAATTCCTAAGATGTGAACTAAAAGCTGCTTAGTTGTATGAGTAACTGCATGTCTGAGTCTTTTTTCTTTTAACATAAATTAAGCTTGAAAGGCAAGACCCAGTGAAGGCAGCAGCTGCATCCAAGATGGGGAAAAGAGTCAATGTAATGTTAATTGTAATGATTAGTTTGCTTTCCATCATTGAACCATGATATGACTATTATGGTATCTATTTTCACTCTTCACAAAAGAAAACTGCAAAGTTGAACTGACAGATGTACCAAACTACAGATATAGGATATATTCCATGCTGTTCCCTATCTTGCCAGAGACTCTAGCCTTCATATTGTGAAATCTATGTTGCCTGTTAGTATAGCCTTATCAGGTAATCCAGGTTTGAGATGGGATCAAAGCTAACCTTCTACCTCTACTGAGATAATACT
Source organism: Acholoe squamosa (assembly GCA_949317995.1). Classification (NCBI taxonomy): domain Eukaryota; kingdom Metazoa; phylum Annelida; class Polychaeta; order Phyllodocida; family Polynoidae; genus Acholoe; species Acholoe squamosa. The sequence goes on from OX439049.1 coordinate 42,375,429, forward strand.
CAGTAATCCAGGTCCCTGAGCATGGCCTATCCTGGAGCTGCTCATTAGCCCTGACCGAGTGTTCTTATCCTGGCTACTTGGTTGCTCGTTATGACCTTTTAATAGCAATATCAAGTGTCTTTTATCACACTAGAGGATGATATCTTCGTGACATTAGTATTGGCTGATATAGTATTTAGGTTGTCTCATGATTAAAATGCAGGCAAGGTTATAATGTCAAGTGATGGGCGGCTTCACCTGGTGAAAGAGTGAACAGTAATATTATTGTTGATCTTTGTATATCTCAACTGTACAGTGCATGTATGAGACAAGCTGTGAGGCTTGGGGTTTATCTAAATATCCCTAATGATAACATCTAGGCCTCAAATCGTCGATGAGGCCAATTTGTGCCAGTTTTAGTGCTTCGGGGCAGTCCTTAAATTAGGGCACACCTTTTTGGGCCATTTTCAACACCCCCCACCCCCCATCACACTGAGTCACACAACAGCCAACAACCTCCTAAAAAAATTATATCACACCTGGCTGGACCCCCCCTTCCCCCGTTCTGCAATACTGTCGACTCAGATCAGTGTCCAATAATAATATCTTACCTGAATCATATTAGAATTTTACCTGAGTAACAGGGATTTTGGGGTAAAATAAAAAGCTTACCTGACTATGGGCGGGGGTACGGGGGTACAGCCCCTCAGATTTTACCTCTACCATAACAGTGCTGACCTTATGTAGTTCCCTTCTAGCTAACATATTTACCTTGTTTCACATTATGTCTTTGATATTGGCCTTAAAATTAATTTTTGAAAATGTGACGCAACACAATCCTTGACACCCCCACCCCACCTCTCTGTCACACTTTGCCACAAATGGAAAATACCCCCCACAACTCCTCCTGTGTGACGTAACTTATACAAGGCCCCTTACAATGCTGGGACTGCCCCACCAATTCCATGTGCATGGTCACAGAGTGGTTATAAGTGAAAGCTCCACTAGTGAAACACGGGAATTTGCATCACAGGTGACACAGCAAAATCCATTGTTCTAGCAAATTGCTATGACATTCATGCAGATGCAATGCATAATGTAAAAAAAACAAAGTGTACAAAGTATTTGGAGTGTCACTGGTAATACAAGTGGAGCTTGGGCAATAGAGGGATCAGTGTCTGTACATGTCTGTCTGTCTTTTTCCTTCACTTTATTTTTCCCTGCCATCCCCCATTTTCCTCTAAATTCATTTTATTTCTCTTTAGGCATCAGTTCTATACTTAAAGTATATCGATCAGCTAGTGGTGTTAGGGCAAGCTATTACCATACCACAACACAAATAGCGCATGTATAGATCACTGAAATATGATAGTCACCGACCAAAAAGACCAGGGCCATTTGTTGAGGTTATTGGAGCTTAATTCTGAGATTCTAAAGATGCAAAGTGAAAAGGAGATTAATTGGAAATGAGGTAAGCATTGCAGAAATGACTTGTTTGGCATTATTTACTTTAAAAAAATGAGATTTCTTGCCATTTGTAATTGACATCTTTTATTGGACGTTTATAGCATATGCATGCTAAAGAGTGCAAATTCGCTAGGCGACATATTCCAGTACAATGTGCTACACAAAGACTATTGAGTTTGAGTTTGACAAATATTTTATTACTGAAAGATTCATGTAGTATGGTCTTCTCAGTTAACAAAATAATTTGGGTGATCAACCATTGATTGCCTTATAGAGTAATGTTTGTAATGGTAGAACAACTCAATGTGCTACCCTCCAAGAAAATGTTCATACAGATTCTTATGTTATATAACTATGTGTCACAAACATGATTTTCATTTGACAGAAGTGGTTTTAATTTCCATAGTTTTATAGTTTTGCTATAATCATCATTCTTTTATAAAGATCAATTAATAAATTTTGATCTCAATGTTTATTATTTCGTATTGCGTTAAAGTTGAGGAATAGATACCCAGCAAATTGTTGTGACTCCTCAGCAACCTGCGTGAAGTGGCTCGCACATGTCGCTAGATGGAACACGACATCGCTATAGCACAAGATCACCAGGAATAGCAATGGTGGTGATCACATGGCCTCACCTCAGATGGCGAGGAGGGTGATCACTAAGACTCACCAGGGATGGCGATGCGGGTGATCACTCACCTCGCTAGATGAAACACGCACCTTGTCATAGCGCATGTTCACCAGAGATGGCGAGGATCGTGATCACTCATCCTCACCGGGGATGGCAACATGAGTGATCACTCATCCTCACCAGAGATGGCGACATGAGTGATCACTCACCTCGCTAGATGAAACACACACCTCGTCATAGTGCATGTTCACCAGGGATGGTGAGGATCGTGATCACTCATCCTCACCAGGGATGGCGACATGAGTGATCACTCATCCTCACCAGGAATGACGACATGAGTGATCACTCACTTTACTAGATGAGACGCACACCACGTCATAACGCACGTTCACCATGGATGGCAAGGATCGTGATCACTCACACTCACGGGGGATGGTCACTCAGGTGATCACTCACCTCGCTAGATGAAACGTGTACCTCGTGATAGCACAGGTTCACCACAGATGGTGAGGATCTTGATCACCCACACTCACTAGGGATGGCGACACAAGTGATCACTCACCTCGCTAGATGAAACGCACACCATGCCATAGCACCATCACTCAGACTCACCAGTGATGGCGATGCTGGTGATCACTCATCTTGTTACATGAAAAACTCATGATCATCGACATTGGTAATCATGCAGCCTCACATCTGCCAGATCAATGTATGTTTTGCCAGAGAAGGTATTGCCATATGTATCTTCCCTCTAACCACAGACAAGGTGTTCATGTAGTTATTTCCCTATGTATTTTTCCTGTAACCAGAGAAAAGGTGTCTATGGATAGTTGCTTTCATTTTAGAGATACCTCTATCTAAATTCAATTGATATTTTCTCTATATAATCTTTTTTTATTCAACTCTGAAGTATTACATGGAAATCAGTGTGAAACAAAGCACATTTGATACGTATGGGACTAATACTTCATGCCCACACTTCCTAGATTGGCTACATGTTGAAAAGTGGTGCTGTCTCAACAACTTTGGCAATGGTGGTGATAAGTTGCCATTCTGAGTGAGAGTGAGTGACAGATGATGCAATCCTCAGAGAGCATTGACTTGGAGTGACACAAATCCACGCATTGAGTGAGACCAATGCTGGCAATGGTGGTGATAAGTTGCCATTCTGAGTGAGAGTGAGTGACAGATGATGCAATCCTCAGAGAGCATTGACTTGGAGTGACACAAATTCATGCATTGAGTGAGACCAATGTTGGCAATGGTAGTGATAAGTTGCCATTTTGTGTGAGAGTTGATGACAGTGGTACACACTCACACAGGGAGTGACAACCATGTCAGCGACGGTGGTGATAAGTCACCATTTTGTGAGAAGATTAACTAGGAGTGAGACAAACTCACACAGTGAGTGAGAGCCAGTTACAGTGGCACATATTGACGGAGTGAGTGAGATCCATGTTGGTGATGGTGGTGATAAGCTGCCATTCTGAGTGAGAGTTGACCGGGAGTGGTACATAATCACACAGTGAGTCAGATCTATGTTGGCGATGCTTGTGATAAGCCGCCATTCTGAGTGAGAGTTGACAGGCAGTGGCACATACTCACACAGTGAGTTAGATCCATGTTGGCGATGGTGGTGATAAGTCACCATGCTTTGTGAGGGATGACAAGGGGTGGCACATACTCACGCAGTGAGTGAGATCATGTTGGTGACTGTTGTGATAAATCGCCATGCCATGTGAGACTGACACACAGTGGCAAAAGATGACGCAGTGAGTTATCAATCAAAAAGGAGTCACCATTAATGACCAATCATGGCGACAGATAACGACAATTTGCTGGGTAATTGAGAGAGCCACATCATTATTTCAAATAGGCAAAAAAAATAATTTGAATTTGCCAAATGCAGCAAGCTCTTTAACAGAAACTGGTGGATTCAAAGTAAGGAATGTATTCATAACTTTAAATGGGGAAAAGCCATAAATTGGATCTGCCAAATACAGTTGGCTCTTTAGCAGAAGTGGATTCAAAGTGGAGATTATTCTCTTCGAGGCTCCCTTTTACTGTTCCCCTTTCCGCTGCATTTGGACATACAGGCAACCAAGTCAATCTATTTTTAAAATAAGACAGTGCCAAATTTGACATATTACATTTGCAAAACCTATGGTCAATGTAAGCATCACAGTTACCTCTGAAAGCACCCACAATAAAGAAATGATGGCACTTCATAATTATATTCCAAGAAGCCTTTTGATTAAACAATAATAAAAGGAGACAAGTGTAATTACATTGTAGTATTCTCTGTAGCCCATTTTGTGGCTGAGTAAATCAGGCCAGCAGGGAGTTGGCAGTTTTCAGTCTGTGAGGTTCTGAGACTGACACAGCATTTAAGTGATCCTGCTGGAAATACTCTAGTCTGAGGGGAGAGATCAGAAACAATGCAATTAATGGTTTTATGCCAAGGTTGGCTTTTACATTGTGCTCATCGTTGTCAATGTGAAGCACTGTGGAGTGGTTGGCAGAATTATCTGTAAATCAGCATACCATTAGTAAACACAATAGGCCATATAAAGCCACTGACATTGAACTAATAGCTAACTTTCAAGGCTCCAGCAATGTTCATTTTTCTTTTTTTTTCTGTGTTTGAAATACAAGACTCTTAACAAGTATTTAATTTTGATATTGTACACCTTAAATATTTCCCAAACATTGGCTTAGATTTACAACATGATGTTATAAAAGTGTCACTGTTACTCTATTAATTCTGTAAGCGAAATGAAAAATTGTACTGTTTTAGGCTGAGATTTTTAATTGTAAATCAAGCTGACAATCTCTTTTAATAATACAACATGACCCAACAGATTATTACCATTGATTGAAGCTATCAGTTGCAGCATTGCATTTTTCCCTTATGTGATGACTATTTGTGGGCAGATGAGTGGAAAGGGCCCTCCCTGCGAGATTTTTAGTACTGGATTTGGCCACTAGGGAAGCTTGGAAAAATAGAACAAAAATACCTTTTATATACTTTTTTACACAGAAAAAGTAGTTTTCTCAAAAACGCTCTTTTACCTGGCACTTCCTGTTTATTTGGAATGTAAATGGAATGTTTTGAATCCAAAACAAGGCCTTAATTAGGGTTTTCAGAGAAATATGTTGCCATGGCAACCAAAATTATATTCCAAATAGAAAAAAAATAATGTCAACTGATAGAATGATTCATGGAGTTTCATACGCTGAAAAAAGCATGAAGGTACCATTTCTAGATCCAAAGCTATGTCAAAATGTATGGAAAAAGATGGTAATTTTTAACTGATTATTTAAATCATTATGCTAATTAGATGCGTGATTTAATTAGAACAATGAATAATAGAGCTTATTGGCTCTATTGATACAGTCATGTCCTTCCATTTTTCGTGAAGCAATACCTCCAAAACTAGATGGGATATCTACAAATGTTATGCCTCATTTTAAAGCTGATAACATCACTTTTAAATTTTGTATTAACCTCGGAGGATCCTTTCCCCTCATCTGTCCACATTTTGCAAAAGTGAACTGTAAGAGGCTTTAGCTTTTTTTTCTGGTGGATTATTTTACAAGACTGTGGGCAGGGGGCAGTCAGATGGAATCTCCAGCTTGTAATCTGAATTCGCCTAAAGGGATGTGAATGAAACAAAACTTTAGATCCATGAATCAATTGTGGTTTGCATTCTTTAAAGTTGTTTTTGCCCCCTTCGACTGCCTTTTGCTGAGGAAGGAAAAAATCATAGTTTTGCATTGATTGCCCATAATTGCTTAGTCCTCACATCAAGATGGTTGTAAACGTATTATTATGACAGTCAAAGACATGGCATATTGGAAATATTTATAATAACCTGAGAAAAATATCCAGGATAAAACTGCAAGATCTTCCCAGTTCTTTCTAAGGATCATCTTCATCACATGCAATATCAATGTGTTGCCTGATCAAAGGTGCAACATCCTGAAATGACACTAATTTGTCGTACTCAATGCAATAGAAATGAAACAAGGTTAGAAAATGAAGATGAAACCTTATACACCATCATCATCTTGTAAACATTCTTTCCCCAGGGCCTCTCTACACTAGACTATCATCTAGGTCTGACTGATCATGTTTCTTAGAGCTGTTTCTTATCTGTGATTACCATAAGGCACATGTTAAGATCTACTTCCTTTATGATACTCAATAGCCCTACTTAAAGGCAGATGTGAGAGATAAGAGGAGTAAGTAGATGAGGATAGGAAAGAGAGAGAGAGAACGAAAATAACAGAGAGAATGACAGATAGAAGAATAGAGAGACAGACAGACATACAGACAGAGACAGAGGAAGACAGATGGACAGACACAGTTAATGACAAAGCCAAAGAGATACAGATGCAGGCAGAGACAGACAGAGAGAAACTGGAAGAGAGAGGGCCAGGGAGACAGCCAGAGACAGGCAGAGTGAAAGAGATGGCCAGGATGGGAGAGAGAAGAGCTGGGGAATGTATTGGTAACTAGAAGGGACATAAGGAGAAAAAGAAGGATTATGATATGGCCTGCAAAGACTGTGCTGTGATGGAATTTGTGCAAAGTTGGTTCTGGGCATGCACGACATAATTGCTCACCAAAGATCTCATTATGATGTGACAGGAAGGCGTCATGTTGTCAAACTTCCAGGGGAAGGGCAGGCACTTTGTGCACAGCCAACAGAGACATGAAGACTAGAGTTTCTACCGAGGAATGAAATATAAAACCATGAGCATTTTGTAGCTTGTATCCTTGATGTAGCCTTTTAGAAAGAACAACAGACTCTCCTTTAGAAGTGTGACTGATGTGATATAAGAAACAATTTTTTAGAAGGACAAAAGAATTATTATTTCCATAGTATTACATACACTGTGGCCATAACAAAACAATAAATACATCTGTAAAATGTGCTATGGAAATTGATGAGGTTGGGAGGGTTTAAGGTATTAAGCAATCTTCATGGACCCATGTGTTTGTTGTTGTTGTTTTAATTTCGTTCCTTTTTTGTTTCTGTTTATCCTCTGGCAATCATCAGACCTTATAGAGCACATTATTTCCAAATAATACATTTACCAAAAATGCTTTTACAATAGTTTTCAAGTTGTTGCAACCAGTGTTTAAGCTTGCAATCGGCAAGGAAGAGGGCCTACATTAATGTTAAGGAGAGGCATAATCTCCCTCATAAAGTAATAGAGCAGTATGGTAGGTAGGGTTGAAGTAGCCCATAAGTGCAGGCTTATACTACATCTGCACCTAGATAACTAATAGTTAAGTGGCATGAAGTATTCTAGGTTGCTGGACTGACACAGAAAGATGGTGGGGTCATCATCATAAGGATAGAGACTATGGCGGAGTAATGGTGATGGTAGAGAGCCTAAGGGGAGGTGAGAGTGCCGAGAGCGGATCCTCAACAGAGACAGAACAGGTGTTAGCCTAGATACTAATGCGAGGAAAGTAGTAGGGAAAGAAAAGGGGTAAAGGGTAAAGGAGAGCAGGTTAGAGGAGGAAACAGCAATGGTATGTAGCCTTTAGCTAAGCTGAAGGTCACCCTTAGGTAAAGACTAAGGGATGGCAACAGATTCATTGCTATTGTTAATCTGGTAGATTAGTGTTGATCAACCAGTTGGCAATGCCCGATCATGTACCTACTGGAATTTCCGTGTTCCTTGTTTTACATGTTTGTTTCACTATTAACTGTGTGTTTTACCCTAGAGCAGACTGTGCAATTGTTTTGATCACTACTGCCCAGAATTTTGATTAACTATTGTATTTCTATTTGCATACATTTAGTGCCATAACCATGTGGAATCAGATCCATATCACCACTATTCAGATAATCCCAGAACAATTGCTTCCAGCAGAACCTAGTAAATCCATGAATATTAACTACATGTGACATCACTCTGGTCGATTTGAAGCCGTACATGGGGATCCAGGTGGAATGAGTTAGTCTTCTCATTATATGTGTCCCCAAGATCCATTAGATATCACCTAGGATGTTTAATTGTACACGTACTAATCAATGCAATTGGCAAGTATTAGAGCCAGCCTCCAGCTGAATCTCAAATAAACACCGCTTTTTAAAAAAAAAATTTATATAGCGCTTAGGTTAGACCTTATCTAATCTATAAATTGGGGGGGGCTTTGTGTGTAAGTTGTGATTACATCTGTATTCAGGCGCATCGGTTTTGGATTTTGTTTTGCATGGATTTCATAGATTGTACTTTTTTTTTCTCTTATTGATCTCTGCCCTATGACAACTTTGACATGAAATCATAGGTGCAGTGTTTCAGTTAAATCAAATTCAAATGAAATAAGATTTTTTGTATTGAATGGAATCATTTGGCTTCAATCAAAAGATCTCCATCCATGTAACATACATCCTCCCAAGCTCCAATTTCTTTTACAGTTAACCTGGCTAGGATTGAGCAAATCTGTTAAGTGGCTCAGTGAGTAGTGACCACCACCTAATCACCAATGACATCATTGTAGGGGGCTGCCCTCTTCATCCCCTTACCATACTGACACTTCCAGCCTTTCCCTCTCCTTCTCTGATCCCATTGTCAGCCCTTGTGACACTCTGTAAAAGGCACATCATCAGAAGTGTTGTCATGTTTGCCTCAATGATAATCGATGCTGGTAGGAGGTGGCTGTGAGGGGGGCCTTAGATCTTAATATAAAACCCATCTCCTCCTGTCCAGCATCAATCAATGACTCCCTGCGCTGCTCCCAATGGCCGTCACTTTCCGCCCAAGGATGCTCATCCTGCGGCCAGCCCCAATAAGTAGACCATCAGAACCAATATCAACTGGCTGCCGTATTGGCATGAGAAATTGAGTGTATGGTGTAGGGCTTACTCTGTCTGACTTTATTGCTAGCTTTACTATTTACTAAAAACATAGCTTCCTTTAATTGCACCCATAGATAGAGTCAAGGGCACAATGACCTAACTTTATATTCCTTAAGACCATGCTGCACAAAGTTTGATAGTGAAGATGTAGCATCTGAAGCATAGTATAGACATAGGTTTTTCTTTGCATCCCAATCTGTGGCATTAATTGTGTTGACTAGCTAAGGTAGCGATTTAAAAATTTGTAGTCTTTTGAGAAATTGAGAAATATTGATTGTTTATTGAGTGAAGTTAGATGCTACATAATAAGCATTTGTTTTTCTCTCTCTAATGTAGTTAGAGAAAGAAAGGGTCCACTTTAATCAATCAAAGGTTTATTTCAAAAGCAGGATAATGAATAATAGCTTATGAAGATAGTTTACTTTCTTGTATTCTCCACTAAGAGAATCCATCCGAATTCTGATGAATTGATTTAAAAAGGGATCATTCTCCATGTGGCAGAAAACAAAACCTTTCAGGCTATATGCAATGCAGTATTATTTTAGCTTCACTTTATCATATGATCCATACTGAGTTGCTCGGTAATCTCAGTCTCCACCCAGAGTATCATATGTGTGCTCATTACCGCTAGGTGATCTTAAAGTCAATGTCAAGTAACTCATTATGTTCTTGTAATAGCAATTTTTTAAAGTTTTTAATGAACGAGAATGATACCGCTGTAATGTAGGTATATCCAAGAAGGTCCTTTGTTCTTTTTTTTCACTAGAGCTGAAAGCACTGTATTCATATTATCATTCTCTATCATTTCTTTGTAGCTACTGCAGAAGTGATTGTAAAGTTATAAGTAGCTTCATCTAGGTTCCCCCCTAAACTGAGTAGCAGTGTGAAACTAAAGTTTCCCTGGCTGACATCAGAATGTCTTTCATGACACCCATTTCTATGACTGTCATTTTGCCTTAAAGCAATCTGTACAAGGTACTTTATGCATTATATAGGATTCGAACTATGAATTGTTGCATATATGACCATTCTGTGGAGCCATAGACAGTAGTTCTAGGTTAGTGGAGGGACAGAAGGACGGCAGTCCAATCACTATTGTTTCTTTGTTACTTATATACTGAATTTGATCTGAGCATTTTTTTTTTCACATAGATAGAAGTTGGTAATCAAACTCTAACTATAGTTCTATAGATATAGTGGCTATTTACACAAATGGTGGTTGTCTATCTACTGATCACTACTGTGTGTGGCGGGGTTGAGCAGTGGGACCACTTGAGGCCAGCAGAGCCGAGGGCAGTGGTCCAACACCTCAACCCAGACACACAGGGAGTGATCCGTGTTCTACCATACCATAGGCATCATCTAGTTATATTATGGAAAATAAGTATAATTTCTATGGACGTTATTGACTAGAGCACTCTGGTTCTACTACTGGGAGGGTGATCTGGCAGATCACCTGCCCAGTGCCTCGTTCTGGTTAACATGGCGCTCAATGGGATCACCTTGCCCAGGTCCACACTGATATGGTAGCACCAAGGGCCCCTCACATAGTTTGGGAGTACATAATGAGATTAAGAAAAGACTCCTCATGTTAGAATAGGTCATAAAAGTACAATTGCTGGAAAATGGATGGACATGGTCTCCTATACGGTGCAAAACAAGCTCTATTTGCGGAGCAGGCTAAGGGGGTCTGAGAATAATTGACAACATGGGGCGAAGGATATTACACCTATATTCCTGCCCTCACTAAATCATATCTAAGCTCCATACTCTTACCAGTCCATCGGACTGGTCGGCAAAATAAGCATAGTCTCATCATTAGGAGGGGGTAGGGGCATTTTCTCAGAAAGGTACTTTAGAGTTATTTAGAAAGGCTCTCCTGGACTGACTCAGAAATATTATAAAGCGTGTTGCAAAACAACAATTCAAGACGCAAAATAGAGTACAGTCAAATGCCCTAGACTAATTTCCAATGCATCAATTACATTGATACAATCTATAAGGCATGATAATGAAACAAGGTTTGAAATCTCATGCTTATTTTTCTATTTTCATCTCATGGTCAAGAATAGTGTAGGGAATCGCAGTCGCTATGCATCGAGGCTTGAATGTAGTCAAGACTATTATTATGTACCGTCTCATAGTAGGATAGGCACTCTTCGGAAGCGTCTCCTATGCTACTTGTAAGAGGGCACCACGTGTGGTCTCGGGCAGTGTAGTACGGGAGGCGGACCAGAGGGCGCTCAGCGCGGAAGTAATCAACCATGACGAGGGGTATATATTCCACCGTCCTCCTATGATCGGGACTCGCAGAGCTACCGGGCTGGTAGACTGTTCTGGTCTCTATAACGGCCTAATGAATGTTATAACGAGAGCTTTACCTCCTTCGGGGTATAGACTATAAGCATACGAAAGGTTGAAACGTGTTTGCAGTCCTTCTGTAACAAGTACTGTAATGAAGTGATTCTGAAACCTACTCGAACCGACTAGTTATTGCTTCGATAATATAGTTGTCTTGATATTAAGGTGTATCTCAAAATAGCAATACCTACACTGGTGCCGTGACCAGGATTTAGTAGGTGTTAGGCTGGCAACTGGTCAGTATGTCGAGAACCGTTTAGAGGAAGGGGAGGATGTGGGAGAAGCCCCAGGCCTTGCTACGCCGACCCAATCGGTGGGTCCTCCTAGTTCTCCTAGTTTATCCTCCTAGTTCTCGAGGTAGAGGCTTATTGTTTTTCAATACTCGGCCTCCCAAACGAAATGCTTTCTCGTCACCTATAGGTAGGACACGAGGGAGAGCTAGAGGTGGCGCTAGAAACCCTGAACCAGGGGGCACTCTATATGAAATAGACGAGAGTCTCTTCAACCCAGGAGGTTCGAAGAAAAAAGCTCTGATGCCTGCGAAACGATCTGTAGCGTTTATGGATGAGGCCATTCAGGAGGCTGAAAAAGCTCGAAAGGAGTTAGAAGAGTTACGAGCTGACCTAGCAAAATGGAATGTCAGTCAAAGATATGAAGCGAAAGAACAGGATCTGAATGCTACTACGCATCAGTTAAAGGCAGTAAAAAGTGAGGTGCAAACCACACAATTGAAACTTGGTGAGACCTTTGATCAATTTCAAACGATTAATAGTAATCTGAACCAATGGATACAGGCTCGAGACCGTCAAGTTGAAGAAAACAAGGAGGTCTGTCAAGGTATTATGCGTGAGAATAAAGACCTTGAACAGCAGAAAGCCGATTCTGTAAGAGAATTAGCTGATCTCCAAATGAGAAAAAGCATGCTTGATGATTACATCAAGCAAACAAAGGTATAGATACCGCCTTTCAATGCACCTAATGTGAGTGCGGTACCAAATGTTGGGGATCAACACCAACCCATAAGACAGGATAGTTCAGATGATGACCTTAGGGTACACACCAGTATACCTGCTCCATCTCGAACGAAGTCGATATTGAAACCCTCTAGTTCGACACAAGCTGGATCTATGGGGGGAAATGCGAGCTCGAAAGCAAGCGGCTCTTACAAAGCACCAGCACCTGTAAGGGCAAGGAGCACCGTTACGAGTGGTACTTCTCAAGGTACACAAGGTCAGGCCCAATCGAGTGTTGCGGGTATTAATCATGGTAATACTCAAGCTCCAACGAGCTCAGGACAGACCTCGACACAGCCAATGACCCAACCAGTAGCAAATCCCTTAACTGTCCAATATGGGAATGGGACAGTTAGTGGAGCCCGTTACACCCACAACGGTTCGAAGGTCTAGTTTGAGTCCAAGTGTGAGTGACGGGTTTGATGTTGTCGAGAGAAGTGTAAAACTGGCTCGGTCCATCAAAAAGTCGACTAATGCGGCTCGAAGAGTTGCTTCACAGCCAAAACCATACAAGGGTGATATAGCTTGGCTGGAATGGTTAACGGGTTTCATGGATGACATGAAAATCAGTGGTTGGAGTGATGAGGAAGCTCTTCCTCAACTCTGTAAATGTCTTCGAGAGGGAATAGGAAAAGTAGCTCTCGATAAATGGACTGAAGAATGCCTAGTGGATCTTTCTTGCAGCTAATAGAGTGCGCCAGCTATGTTTTCGGCACAGTGGGACGTACAGACCCACGAGTAGAATTCTGAAAAAGTACTCAAAAGCCAGGGGAGTCTCCCAAGATATATGGGTTAGCCCTACAAAGTCTATTAAGGAAGGTGCATCCTCAAATGCCAATGGATGACGAATTCTTTATGGAGGAATTGTTTGTGCAATTCGCTTCGGGACTGAAGGATCTGTCGTTACAGCAAGTGGTATATGATAGTTGGAAGAATGATAGTTTGTTGAATGACCTCTTCGACACTATAGATAACCACAACAAAAAGAAAACCTTGATGGCAGGGAAGGTGCCACAAGCTAGAGCCAGCCCAATGTTTGTCCTGGAATATTTCGAGGAAGAAAATCCCCTGGATAAAGAAGTATACTATACTGACGATTCTGATATGAATGTCAGTGCAGCTCGTTTTCCGTCGAGGGGATACCAAAACTGGCGACATAATAATGATAAACCAGCCCAGAAAACCCCTGTCGAGGGCAAGAAGTCGGCAGAACCTCTTTATCTGGAGCCCGATAAAGATATGGTCGAAAAACTAGTAAAAGAGATCACTGAATCTCTAACTAAGAAACGGAAGGAACGTCCTAGAAATAGACCAAAAGTAGACAAGAGTAGCAAAACTTGCTACAGGTGTCAAGAAAAGGGACATTTTGCAATAGAATGCCCAGCTGAGAAACCTGTATTATGAGGTACACAGGAAAACTAAAGGGGGTTGCTTCGAAAGGCGACCAAGTGACCCCGGAAGTGGAACTTCGCCATACAAGTGATGCGGTGAATCGGGAGAGATCCCAAGTGGTAAAGATGGCTAGTGCTGAAATAGGTGGACAGGAACAACCCACTGAAAGAGAGACTAGCACCCTCGAGAAGAGAAAATCATTGGCTATAGATGATAGTCAATTCGAAAGCTCGAGTGAAGAGGGAGTCAAGCTTAAGGAAGTCTTGAGAGCTGTGGGTGCTCAACTCTCCCCGAGTCATCCATGTTTCGGATACCTAAAGAAACAGGGATTGGACCTCGGTATCACTAAAGATTTTAAACGGTTCACATTAGATCCTTCTCCATTGGGGGGGAGGCGCTGGTACTTGGCTGTATCTGTACTAGGACGCATTGCTGAGTTTCTAGTTGATACGGGAGCTAGTCACTTCTTTATCAGCTCTAGACTTTACAATGCATTGCCCGGTAAGACTGAAAACTTCTCTTCGAAGGTCCAGGCTTGCTCGGCCGACGGTACCCAGATGCAAACGTATGGACGAACTTTTGTTCCATTAGAAGTAGGAAAAAGGGAATTCATTTTCTCATCTACGATAGCAGACATAGCTGATGACGGGATAATAGGCTTGGATTTTGCCTCCCTGTATGATGCTATTTTTAACCCCAGTACTGGTGTTCTAACAATAGACCAACCTTACAGGGTTAAAGAGCAATGTGTATTATGACAGATCTCTTCGATAGCAACAGTGGCACAAACGGTAAAAATACCTGCAGGAACTTTGTGTGATGTAATCGTGAGGAGTAATCCGAAGTTGAGTGGTATCGAGTCCGTGGTTGAGCCCGATACGGATATCTTGCTAGTGTGGGTTTAGTTTCTGTCGACACCTTGGTTGCGAATGGGTCATGGACGGTCATACCCATCTTGAATCCGGGAACGGAGTTAAGTACTTACCAAAGGACCGAGAGATAGCCACTGTTACAGTGGCGGAAGCAACTGTAAGTGCTATAGGCCCTAAGAAAAACTTGACTGAAGATGAAGTATGCGTATTGCCGGAGGCTCTCGAGAGATTAGTCGAATCTTCTGAGTTATGTTCGGGGGAACAGACCGAGGAAAAACGTTTATTACTTCGAAAGTATAGCAAAGCTTTTGAATTGGCAGGTGAACCCTTGGGCCCTATTGAAAAAGTATTGCACCGAATCAAAACGGGAGATGCCCCACCTTTTAAAATGCCTTATAGGAGATTGCCCCTATCGAGTAAGAAATTGGTGGAGGAGCATATTGAATCGATGTTAAATGATGGTGTGATCATTCCAAGTACTAGTCTATGGTCTAGTCCAGTACAAATGGTTACAAAGAAGGATGGCACTATGAGATTCTGTGTTGATTACAGAAAACTCAATGGTGTCACCAAAAAAAAAATGCTTATCCCCTACCTCGAATAGACGAAACCTTGGATTCCTTGGGTGGAAATCAATGGTTCTGTAGTCTGGACTTAGAGTCAGGCTATTGGCAAATTGCTATGAGAGAGGAGGATAAAGAAAAAACTGTGTTCACTAGTCATATGTATCAATTCGAATTAATGCCTTTCGGATTATGCAATGCACCAGCAACTTTCAAGGCCATGATGGAGTCAGTCCTGAATGATCTCTTACGGAAAAGCTGCTTGGTATATCTTGACGATGTGATAGTTTTTGGTAAGACATTTGAAGAATGTTCTACCAATCTTGAATTGGTTTTAGAACGAATCCAACGCAATGGATTAAAACTAAAACTGAAAAAGTCTACATTATTTCAGAAATCAATGGTTTATTCAGAGAGAATAATTAGTACCGATGGTATTAAAGCTGATCCCGATAAGCTGAATGCAGTTTCTGATTGGGAAAGACCAAAAGGCCCAAAAGATGTACGGTCGTTCCTGGGATTCTGTTCCTATTACAGAGACTTTATCCCAGGCTTTTTGAGAATTTCGTATCCTTTGCAAACAATCGCACATTGGACTCCGAATAGGGCTTGAGATCCATTCCCCTTGAGGAATCATCACGACGTAGCTTTTGAGGAATTGAAACGTTTGTTTAAGGAAACACCAGTGCTGAAATATCCAAATGAAACTGGTCATTTCATTTTGGATACGAACGCAAGTAATGAATCTATTGGAGCAGCATTGTCACAAATGCAAGATGGTATCGAGGTTCCAATAGCTTTTGCGAGCAATAGCCTTAATAAGGCTCAAAGGAATTACTGTACCACTAAATAAGAGTTGTTGGCTGTAGTGGTTCACACGAAGAAGTTTAAACATTTCCTCTACGGAGGGAATTTTACTCTTCGAACCGATCACTCATCCTTGAAATGGTTGCTTAATTTCAAGGAAGCGGAAGGAATGATCGACAGATGGCTAGCACATCTGAGTGAATTCGGGCTGAAGAACAGCCATATCCAGCATAGGCCAGGCAATCAACATATAAATGCTGATAGTCTGAGCAGAAAACCTATTCGGAAATGTGGCAGGCTCGAATGTGGTGACTGCGGTGCTCATGAGGCTGTTATAGCCAGCATGGGACCCCCTGTAGATCCTGTTTTGGTACAGAACCTTCTACAGTGGACTCCTGAATAGATATTGAAGTTTCAGGATGCAGACCCAACTCTAGCAAGCCTAAAAAGATGGGTTGAAAAAGGTGATTGTCCAATAAGACCAGAAATCTCATTGGAAAATAGAGAACTGAGGCTATTCCTCTCACAATGGTCAGAATTATTAATTCGGGATGGTTTATTGTGTAGATGGAAAATTAGACCAGAAAGGCGAAGGATACTACAAATAGTAATGCCTTCTGCAATGAGACGGGATGTTATGTTCTTCTGCCATGGACATGCAACCGGTGGTCATTTCGGTAAGAAGCGTTCACTCGAACGTCTCGCACAGAGATACTACTGGCCTGGAAAGTCTAAGGATCTCAAAAGATGGATTAAGACATGCCCACAGTGTTGCCTGAATAAACCGGGTATGGGGAAAGGTAAAAGTCCTCTACAACAAGAATTGTTTGGTGTAAGATTCGCACGAATTGCTCTCGATATCATTACTGGTTTTAAAACAACACATGCATGATGGTAGTGTCGGATTATTACACAAAGTACACAAAAGTGTTCCCCCTACTGAACCATCAGGCCAAGACATGTGCAATAGCACTGGTTAAGGGCTGGATACTTCAATTCGGGGCACCTTTCATGTTGCACTCGGACCAGGGAAGGGAGTTTGAATCTTCTATCTGGTCAGAAATGTGTCATTACCTTGCCATATGTAAAACGAGGACCAATCCATACAGGCCACAGAGTGATGGCATGGTGGAAAGGTTTAATAGGACTTTGATCCAATGCTTAAAACCATTGGTCAACACACATATGGACGATTGGGATAATCAATGTGAATTTGTTGTACATGCATACAACAATACAGTACATGCTTCGACTAATTGCACACCGAACATATTGGCTTACGGAGAAGATATCATTATGCCAGCCGACTTGGTTTATTGTGTAATCGGGATCAATCCCGAAACACCATGTAGCATAATATTTGTTGAATCCTTATGAGACAGGTTTAAGCACGCTTACGAGTCCGTTAGAATTCAACTACAAAAAAGTGCAAAAAGGCAGAAAATAGGTTATGATACAGGTTTGAAGCCTTGTTGCTTCAAACTCGGGGATAAAGTGGTTAGATTTCATGAACCACTAGCCAATATCAAACTAGCCTATAATTGGGATGGCCCATATACTGTCTCCGAGATAGTGAGTCAACCGTTTTTATACAAACCTCATATAGGAGGCAGTATAAATCGAATGTGGATCAATTACGACCATGGTTAGGGAGAGATCTCACCACCGAAACCTATGGAGTTGGTTTGGAACTCGTAGAGGGGATGGGGGAGGCAGTACGGATTACCCCGTCAATTGCAAACGAGGGTCCAGGAAGACCTAGGAAGCAAAAGACAGGAGGAGGAACCCCGAAACCTAGACAATCCCAACCTAAAGGTAAAAAGAAAAAAGTCTCGGCGGGTGAAGGTAAACCGAAGAGGAAAATGAATTATTCCTCCAGGGCCCCTAATGTATCGAAAAGACGTGGACATGGAAGACTGAAGGGACCGGTTAACTAGCGGAACAACTCGCTACCCTGAAAGGGATTGGCAGGAAAAGTGTAGTGGGAACTGGGTCAAGTGACCTCATTATCAGAACGGGGTCAAGACGTAAGGTTAAAATAACACACATAATTGCGCATGCGCATTGTTTTAAAAGATATCAGGAGACGTTGGGGATCCCGCCACTTTGCGACTTGGCTTGGTGCCAACCACACGTGTTGCTGGTGTGCGCATTTTTTTTAGTGTTTTTTTTTGTATCTGAGGTCAGCGTCTCTCGAAAGAAAAGATTAATTAACGTTAAACCCTTGTGTACCCCCATATACACAAGGAGCAGAGAACGGACCCGATGTGTCGCCTGCTAGTTCTGGCAACACGGTCTCACCGGTACGTCAAGAGGAAGACGATCTCTTGCCAAAGTTTTAATCCGGACGGTGAAATGGATACAGAATTGCGTAATACCATTCTGAATAGACTAACTCCTCAGAAGTTTGATAATTGCGAGATGTTTTGGTTGAAAACGTATGGTGGATGTGCTCTCGGCTTATCCCGAAATGCGTGGTTTGCCAAGATAGTACAGAAAGCAGCCGAGATGGCCGTGCCCACCCCCAAACCGGTGTCCACTGTAACGGTTCAATCACTCCCATGTAGTGCAAACGAGGCGGAGAGTGATATGGATGTTGACCAGGCAGAGAGTGTCAGTGACACTGAAATGGCGTCTTGAATGAGAAAGAAACCATTGGCTTCTTCAACACCTAAGTACTCTAAACCTAAGGTCGATAACAAAGAGGATTCTCCTAAAGAAGAGAAACTAACCCCGAAAAAGAGCTTCAAGAAAACTATGTCGCAGAAAGAGAAAAAGCTAGCAGCTAAAGAAGCAAAGGAGAAGAAGCTCTGAGACGAGGCATTAGCCTCGGCCGCGGAGCATCAGAGGAGGCTCGAGGAAGCCAAGAAAGCTTTCGACGCAGATGAGTCGGATAAAGAAGGGGATAAAGAACCACCATCGGAGAATGATAAAATCATCTTCGCCAATGCCTTGTCAAAGTTCAGTAGGTTCAAACCTATGAGCTTCAAGGATTGTCTCATGGATGAAAAGAGACATTGCGCTCTGCCTGCTGTCTATCCCGACAACACGGAGGATGACGAGCAATGGCTTCGCAAATCCAATGAGGAAGAGTCAGCTTTCCAATGTTATTGGGACTGGTTCAATAGAGTAATGAAAATGGACAAAGCTTATTACTTGAAAGACCAGAAACTAAAACTGAAGTGGGTCTTTGTCAAGTATGAAGAAACAAAATGATGCTTGCTTACCGCTTGCCACGACGAGCAGGTGAGTGTGGGAGTTCCAAAGACATGGCCTTCGAAGGACCAGTTTATGAGACATCTCTACGAGGTGCACTATCATCACCATGGTGTGTATGAATGTGTGCCCGACGAGAGATTCCAGCAGAGCGCTAAGTGTCCCGACGGACTTATGACTGTGCGTCGCTCGAATATGGTTCGCCATATGAACGCCTGTCACGGGAATAGGTTGGAGGACGCTATTCGTGGTGTCAACAAGATTCACAGCGAGCTGATGGCCGGATTCATGACCAAAGATGCTATAGTAGCGGAAGAGGGTTCCAAGACTGATGTCCCGAAACTAAAGGAATCCATTGGCGAGTATGTCAATGGTAAATTGAGAGCTCAATATGTAGTTTCCTATGTGACAGACCGACTGCACTTGCAGAAAGCCTATTACGAGGAAATGAAAGAGTGGGATAAGGCTGCTCATCCCTACCATATACGTTAGACTTAATTGATGGACTTACCTATGTGTTCATCTCGAGGAGGATTTTATCTTCTGGCTCGCGGCATCACAGTCCAGGACTATGGACCCCTCTATTGAATACTATGTGTTTATGTCTTATAAAGACGAATTGTGATGTTTTATGTGATTCTCACGTTACAAACGAGATCACTTATATACAACCTGGTGCATGGATATAGGTTGTGGACTACATAAATTATGTTACATCGAAGCTGAGCTTCGATATATTCAATACTCAGGAGACCCATTGGAAACCTCTTCAGTGTCAACCCTGGAGGTAGGATATGGACTACCTTGATCTTTCCAACGGAGGCTGAATGAAGTAGGTCTCTCGAGGTCAGGCAGGTTGTACTCTGTGTTATAACTGTGTTGTTATTAACTTCAACCATACCAATATGTACCGAATTCATGTTGAACCTTGTATTCGACTGTCTGTTAATAATATGAGAACTTCATTGCGAAGCTCATGATATTTTTTGTTCAGGGTTACATGATCTGTGTACGAGTTCTTTTCAGAACTGATAGGTTGGGTTTCTTATGGGTAGACACGATGATTATGTGTATGTATTGATAATATCTCGTTATGGTCTCGATTCCCTAGGTGAATTGTATAGATAAACTATGGTAAAATCATTACTGTATCTATCACCATTTTCCCCTAGTGTTATCTGGAGGGGGGTAGTGTAGGGAATCGCAGTCGCTATGCATTGAGGCTTGAATGTAGTCGAGACTATTATTATGTACCGTCTCGTAGTAGGATAGGCGCTCTTCGGGAGCGTCTCCTATGCTACTTGTAAGAGGGCACCACGCGTGGTCTCGGGCAGTGTAGTACGGGAGGCGGACCAGAGGGCGCTCAGCACGGAACTAATCAACCATGACGAGGGGTATATATTCCGCCGTCCTCCTATGATCGGGACTTGCAGAGCTACTGGGCTGGTAGACTGATCTGGTCTCTAGAACGGCCTAATGAATGTTATAACGAGAGCTTAACCTCCTTCGGGGTATAGACTATAGGCATACGAAAGGTTGAAACGTGTTCGCAGTCCTTCTATAACAAGTACTGTAATAAAGTGATTCTGAAACCTACTCAAACCGACTAGTTATTGCTTCAATAATATAGTCTCGATATTAAGGTGTATCTCGAAATAGCAATACCTACAATAGCATGGAATTTCTGAGACAATTTGGATGACTGGATATTTTGCCCATGCATTGACCCCTATAGGTGTTACTCAACCTCCAGACCTATCGGGGAGACCAAATCTTCTGAGCAGCTCAGTTATTATCAGCCAACACTTAATCACTAATGACATCATTCTAGGTTGCTATGTACTTCCTCATCTTGCCATTCTCACCTTAGCATCATCTGTCTCCTGCCTCTATGTGACACCCAGATCAGGAGGGGAGAACACATTAGGTACCTACCTATAATCCTCTTCCCTCAGTGATACCCAATTCTGATATGAGAATATTTTGAGGGCATTCTTAGAATGTAAATGCAAAACTTGTCGTCTATGACTCTCTAGCATTAATGACCGGCTAGCCTGCGCAAAAATGCCATCATGGTCTCCTTCGGACTAATCTTATAGACAAACCTCAAGTTATGCAGGCTTATTATAGCTTGGCACTAAATTAGATGTTCTACCAGAAATTCCACGTTCTCTTCAACGCCTAAGACATGTACTAAAGCTGCTTAGTTGAATGAGTAACTGCATGTCCAAGTCAGTGGAACCTCTCCTTTTCTTTTAATGTAAATTTAGCTTGAAAGGCAAGACCCAGTGTAGGTAGCAGCTGCATCCAGGATAGGGAAAACAGTCAATGAAATGATAAATGGAATGATTAGTTTGCTTTCCATCATTGAGCCGTTATATGACTACCATGGTCTCTATTTTCACTATCCACAAAAGAAAACTACAAAGTTGAACTGACAGATGTAATATACTACTACAGATGGAGTACATATTCCATGCTCTGCCCTATTTTGCCAGAGACTCTAGCCTCCATATCATGAAATCTATGTTGCCTGTTAGCATCGCCTTATCGGGCAATCCAGGTGTGAGATGGGATCAAAGTTAACCTTTTACCTCTACTGAGATAATACTCAGCCAAGTAAGCCAGGTCCCTGAGCATGGCCTACCCTGGAGCTGCTCATTAGCCCTGACCAAGTGTTCTTATAGTGGCTTAGGAGTTAATTGTTATGGTCTTTTAATAGTAATAACAAGTGTCTTCTTTTCACACTAGAGGATGATATCCATGTGAACTGATATGCAGTGGGTCACCTGGGTGGCAGAGACTGCCTGCCCAAATGTGTGAGTCATACCTTGTCAGATGTATAGCATGTCCCTAGCAGCCTACAAGAAAGCAGCACACCCTCACCCGTATCAAACAACCTTGGAATCTGCTGTCCTATAATTTAATAATTACATCTACAAATTTAATACAGCCAATGTCTACCGAGATCCCAAGTGGGATAAGTTGGTACACACATACCACCCCCTGCTAGGGAAATGGGAGTTTGATTACGGTCAACTCAGGGATGGGTTTCACCTGAAAAAAGAACTGTACAAGGAGTGTGCGGACACTCTTCACTTCAGGATGGAGCGAAACAGTGAAAAAATACTAAATGTATGGCCCAATCTAAAAATAGATATGACATAAGTAGGGTAAAGGCTTCATAGTCATGGGTGACCAATATGGCTATAAAGTAAGATGGCTAATAAGGGCGTTGTGAAACGGAGTGGGTGACCAATAGCCCTATCATCCTGAGTAGTATAGTATGTATCGGAACGGGACTATAGCTAACTACAGGATATTACTCACTCAGGATGCAGCCAATCAGAGGCCTCCATTTGGTCACATGACCTGTTGCCATGGCAACATGACCTACTTAGCCAATCAGAGGCCAGCATTCTGGTAACAATGGTAATGTGACCAACTTAGGGGATTAGCAACCAAGGCTCAGCCAATCAGAGGCCAGCATTCTGGTAACCATGGTAACATGACCTTATTAGGGGATTAGTACTGTCACGTGACCCCTTGTTTGTAAACAACAACACATGGTGTAGCCACATGTCCCCTTCTTTGTAAACAAAGGGGCGGGGCTACTTATGTACATGAGATACTCCTGAATTCTTTGCACGTGATGATAATGATAACCCGACTAGTTTTTTTTTTTTTTAAATTAGTTACGTATGAAATAAAACACAATAAAATAAATCATTTTTACTTTTTTTTTTATTTTCATGAATCATCTTTTTTTTTCATCATTTTTAATCAATCATTTTTTCTTTCGTCTGAACAGACCGCAAAGTCTCACTTTGCCAGTGTCACAGTCACTGACTCTCTCCATCATACATTGCACTAGTTTGGATAAATCCAACACTATTTCGGCCAGATATAGGACCTTTGTCTGCATGAGTCGTAGACGCTTGCAGCATGCCATTTCCTCTTTTTCCAAATTCTTCACATCATCATCATTGCTAGCCTCTGACTCACCGACCGGACGCTCAGTTTTGGGTTTTTGCTCATCCGCATGACGCATTTCTTGGGGTTTCTTGTTCAACATGCTTTAATCAGGAAATGTATGCAATGAGGGCCACAGGTGTCAGCAGTAGTGTCTTAGAGTTGAACACAGTTTCTTTGCCACTTGAACCGTGCAGAACGCTTCAGGAAAGCTAAGAACTCTGAACTCAGGGGAGGTAAGCCGAATCAATCAAAGTAGTACACCTCTCCTGTCCTCAACATGTAAAATGCCACCCAATGTTGTCCTGGTAAATGTTGAGGATTCATGTTACTCACGAAACAAGTGTTCTTGATAGGGTGCTCAGGGATAATGTCACAAGAGAAAACACCTAGGAAATGGTGTTTTGTGTGAATGTTATCCTTCAACACTTTGTCTATTTCAAGGGTGTTCATGCACTTTCTTGTCTTCAGTTCATGTGGTAGTCTGTGATGGGATGTCGATCTCTGGTCAGCTCGATGACGTTGTCATACACCAAGTAGAGCAGTACCGTTTTGGTCTCTGGAAGTGCCTTGCCAAAACTGAGCTCCACCCTCAGCTGACCCGCCTTTATAAGGTTCACTCTACACCCGTGGTGCGATCTGTCCAGAGTTAAAACCAGGGGAACAGCGTGTAATCGTTCAGGAAATCCTTGTAGGAAATGTCGCAGGAGCGTGAACCCTCATACATCCCTGTTTCCATGTGTAGTGCTAGGTACTCCCTCACCACTTCCCTTTTGGTAAAGTCGGGGACGTAGGCGTTGTTCGGCATCTTCTGGTCATTCACTATCACTTGACGCGAGTTGAGGTTGTAATGCTTCAGTTTGAACAGGTTCTTGGCGTAATTTCCACTGAAGGCATCGTGGTCTAGGAAACAAATCATCATGGACTTGGGTAGTTGTCCTGTGTTGGAATAAGTGTAGGTGTGATCTCTGTTGCCCGCAGGGATGCCGTAGGTCGTCACCTCCACTCTGTTCACTGGGTAGTCAAAGGGACCCTGTTCTATCACTGCCTTTTCGTGCGTTTCCACCACAGAATCAGCTATGACCACACGACACACGTAGAGCTTAGCGTTGTGGATCTTGAGTTTGTATGCAGTGGTGCCCGCGCTCATCAGATAGAAACCAGGGGCAGCTTGTTTCAGAGTGAGGTGGATTTCCGTCTCTCCAGCTATGAACTTTGGTTGATGAACTAGGTCAAAGTGGAGTCTCGACATCAGCGAAAAGGGATCGTTGGAGATGAGTTTCTGGCGAGCCTTGAACCCTAGGTTGTCATTGGTCAAGGTGTCGAAGTGACCAGCCCTGTCTTGGTGCAAACCTTGGAAGTTCATGATGTTCTCCTTGACGCCTCTGTCGTAGTTGAGTAAACCTTCCAGGTAAGCTCTGTATGGGTAGGTCTCGGTGTTACCAGACACTTTTAAACCTCCGATGGAGACTTGGACATCCTTGAAGAGCTAGTATGCCAAGTTGTTCACCAGAGCCACCATGTCGGTGTCATCCAGTGCGTCGCTGTTCGGTTTCAGCATTCCAGATGAAGGTAATTTTCGTTCAGGTCCGTGTACTCTTGGGACTTACTGATGGTAAAATTGATGTTGCTCCTGTCTCCCAAAGAGTTTTTTGTTTCTAGCCCAACAAAGGTCGACTTTAGGATAGTAGTTTGAGTTGTCGCTACAGCATACAGGTCAAGCTCAGAGAGCGCGCACTTGCTGCTGTTTTCTTGTACGTAAGCCATTGTGTTCCCTCTTCACGTCGGTAGTAGACTGACGCCGGTGACCTCTAGTCCTTTTATTTATAGGCCGCCTCCCTAGCGATTGAAAATGTCCCCCCGCCATCTCTTGCAAGAACCGCTTTCCATTTTAGGTGCTGCCTCCGACGTTTGGACCCCCCGCTTTCTTGGGCGTCGTTTTTCCCCCGGAGAGATCACTTTACCCGCCAGACTCCTCAGAGCACCTACTCCTCTGTTTTTCACACTGTTCTTGAAAGTACCTCCCTCCATCATATCCTTGGCCACACCCACGCCAGCGCAGAACATAGTTTTCCCAACCGTCTTCAAAAAGGATGTGGCCGAGCGCATTGTAGTAATCGCTGTATCCTTGTCCGGTGGTACTCTTCGATGAAAAGTATGTCGCTCGTTTATGTATCATGTTTGCACCTTTAACGTTCGCTGGGTCTCAGATGAAGTGTCACCATCACCTCTCCTCTCATGAATGGTATGGATTAGCCGGTTCTGTCTCTTAAGTAGATGTCGACCTCGTCCAACCTTTTGGACTTCAAGGGAAAATAATCCAAATGTGGAAAACTGATAGCTTGCATTCCCCCTTTCCGCTTCTGTCGATTGCGGCGCAGTGTAACAGAGGGACATGCATGTCGACCACTCTTCTGTCTTGAATGGCGTCGGTGTATACATACAGAGAGTACATGCCTCCGAAGGGGTCTATGATGTAGACGCCAGTGGTCGTCTTCACTCCGAATCCTAGAATGTGGGCCAGATGTTCGGTGACGAGCACGCAAGTGTGCCGGGGCACGTTGATGGTGACGCGTCTCGTCAGCTAGTCGTACGAGAAGAAGGCCTTCGAATTTTTCAAAAAGTTCTGACCTTCTGAATTATCTGTCAGGATCAGGTTCAAGCACTCAATGAACTGAGCATTGTTTCTCTTGAAAATGGGTGGCACGGGGAATATGTAGCAACGTTCGCATGCACATTTTTCTCTCCATGTCTTGAACCATGGTGTGTGCCATACTCCTCATTTTTCGCCTCTTGTTGGACGTTGTCAGGTATTGCTTGTACAGGGCAGAATTTTCTTGTGTCAACTTGACATACTTTGACTTCTTCCCAGGTTTCAATATCTGCACCTCCAACTCTTTTTCTAACAGCTCCGGTGTCATTTTGTTGACAAAGTTCTCCTCCCTCCTAGTCAGAGGATTAGTGCTTCTGATAATCTTCTGCAGGTTAATCACTCTGTCCACCGTCTTCCAGTCCACCTCGAGATTTTTCTTGAGGTTTTTCTCTCCTTGAAGACTCTTTTTGCCTCAGCCAGCGAGTTCTTTGTACGCAGAGGAATGGTTATGATCAAGTCGTCGTCTGGCACATTGTTCCATTCTGTCGGGAGGAAGAGGATGAGAGCCGCTTCTTGGTCCTCTGATAGGAGGAGGAGTGAGTTGAAGTGGGTTCAAAAATATGTCAGAGTGTTCTGAGGGAAATAGTCCATAGAACTGTTGCTAGGCAGGGTGATGTTCATAGCGTCCTACGAGATCTTCTTGACAGGAATCCACTCATTGAACTTGTGACCGTAACCTAGCCAACACACGAAAGCAAAGTGTTTGCCCTTGATGGTCTTGTAGCACAGCACCTTGTTTATCAGGTAAGTCTTGCCGTAACGACTCTTGGAGACCTTCTGAACCACCTCCGGATAAAACACGCCCTTTATCTCCTCCCCGGTGTCATATTTCAGCTCAAACCCTCTGCTACCCAACGTTTTAGCCACGTTGAACACTTCCTCCTTCCAGTTTTCCCCGTAACCTTTGTCGAAGGGTCCTTTAGCCCTCAACATTCTCACTCTGTCGCCTGAAACGATGACGTCAGTGCCGGAGCGTCGAGGGTCTGTCTTTTTCCATATTTCCTCGATTGTACATATCGCTACCTAGACATACTGTTTCTTAGTAGGGAGGTCGTTGTCCTTGCTGACGTCAGCAGGCGGCATTTTCAACGTCTTGTGGTGAGTGCGATTGTAAGAAGACACCACCTCGTCCAGTACGTCTAGGTAGTGATATGTACGCTTGTGTGTGAAATAGCGCCACAGCTTCTCCTTCAGACTTCAATTCAAACGCTCCACTAGACTAGCTTTGATGTTGTCGTTTTCGCTGGTTAAAAACTCTATTTCTTTGCTCTTGAGGTGATCTTGGAAGGTCTTGTTGAGAAATTCTTTCCCCTTGTCTGTTTGAACAGAGCACGGGTGTCTCTCCGCAGTCATTTCCTCGAACGCCTCGGTGACAGCTGCGCCGCCTTTGGATTTGACTGGAGCCGCCCACGCGTACCTTGAAAAAACGTCGACGGCCGTGACCATGTACCGGAACCCGTCGTTGAGAGACCCTAAAGCTTGCATGTCCATCAGATCTAACTGCCACTGTTGATCGATTCCCCCGGTTATCATCTTGTTCCTTGCAAATTTTCTACGGATGGGTTTATGTTTAGTGTAGGCATCCAGAAATCCCAAGGCGTCTTGGATGAAAGCAGAGTTTCGGTCGTGGAAATGATGTTTCTGGAGTTTGGTGACCCTGGTGAAACTAGAGGGTGCTTTGACGTCGGTGTACTTAGCCACCACTTGTCTCTTTTCTTTTTCCTTCTTGGTCAGTTTCTTAGGCCTCGCCATCTTGGTGAGTCAGAGTCGGAGTACACTTGGCGACTGCATCCTTTTTTTTCTTGCTTTGATTACTCATTCTGACGGAGGAAGGACGAGGTGTAGCAGGGGATCTCCTGCTGGAAGTTGGAGTTTTGTAAACGTCGTCGTCGTTGTAGTTGTCATCCTTACGAACGGAAAAAGGGGCGAGAGGTGGCACCGCCAATGAGGGGAGTGGCGTCCTCCTAGCAGTAGTTGTTGTCGTCGTCATCGGCGTCTTCCTCTTCCTCATTGGAACTCGTTTGTTTCCTCCCTCTGCCGACAGGTATTCTGTCCGAAGTTTTGTTAGGACCCCCTGCTTTATAGACTTGGAATCTGATCAAGGAACTAGTGGGATCTTCCATGCTCAGCACGAGCTTGAATGGCGTGTACCCCTCGGGTCTCGACGCTGTCTTCCTCAACCTGCTGGCGTTGTTCAGTAAGTCCACTTTGCTAATTTGACTAGCGGGATCCGTTTTTCGACCCATCATCTCGCTCACCGAACCGTCGTCGTTCCACTTGACCAAGTCAGATTTTTGCAGTCTCTTGAGCAGCTTGGTGGTGGCGTTGCATTTCCTCTGTGGAACTTGTTTGAGCAACACCTCAAGGAGGGAAGCTCTTTATAAGAGGTAAGGCCATGCCTATCAGAGCCGGAATGAGGAAACCGCCCCTTTGAACCAAGACGTTTCTCTTTCTTTTGATGGTGGAAGCTTTTTTGCTCACTGTCCTCAAAACGTCAGCAGATTCTCGAAGACTTTCCAGTTGGTTCTCTGACAGATTTCGCTCAATGTCGTGATCAAATCGTCGCTTCCAGAGCCTATTAAATGCTCACAGTCCTCCGGCGAACACTTTGCCAAGTGTTTAAGGGTGCCGTAATGTCTTCTGAGTCGATGAGTAGCCATTACTTTCTCTTTTTGTCTAGCGGAACGAACGTGATCTGATTGTCGATGGTCAACAGTGAGGAGCATATTCTCAGGTCATCTGGTGTTGTCTGCTTGAAGTTCAGAAGCAGGTATGAGTGAGGATACTTGAGTTCATGGGTAAATATACTGGAGAGGGCCGACGCCTTGGAGGGAAACACCTGACGAGACAGAGTGCCTATTTGTCCCATGTCGCGAGGGCTCTTAAAAATGACCATGTAGTGAGCGTTCAGACTCATAGTTCGAAATTCAGGTGATTTCTGGAACAGGTTCTGAGTGATATATATGACGCTCATGTTCCAGTGATGGGAATATTTGGTGAAGATGTCGGCTACCACTTGCTGATTGGAACTGCTCATCAGATCGTCCAATATCAGTAGAGTGTGTGGTTGAGGGGTGGTCTTCTTCTTCTCCCGCTATGTCTTCTTTGCAGGGAAGACCTTCTCTGAATTCCACTCCGTAGTCTTTTTGCATTTTTTCAAAGAGGGGCTGCCACTCGCTGTAATGGTAAAAAATCTTTTCCACCCGCAGAAATCGATTCACCAAGCGTGATTTTCCACAACCAGACAGACCGCTGATGATGCAACTGAAGGGTCCTTGTAGTCTGGGATCGAAATATATTTCAGTGGAGTTTGTGATTTTACCACTCGACATTTTTCAGCGGTTGTTATGGGGTCTTAGTAGGAGTAGAGGTAGTAGTAGTAGTAGTAGAAGAAGTGGTGGTGGTAACTACGTCATGGTGACGGTGACGTGTTTCTCAGTCGAACACTCAGTGACGAGTGGTTGTCAGGAAAGAGTCGTAGCAAATTTTATTTCATCTTGTTACATTTCACAACACCTGATAACATTACCGTCTTTCATATTTTTTTTTCCTCTTATGTAATATATTTTGTTTTCACATAATTTTACACATGTCATATATCTGATGAAATTATTCATTAAAAAAATATATAAAAAAAAAAAATAAATAAAGGGGGGGCAATCTTTTTTTCTTATTTGGGCAAAGCTTATCGCTTTGCCTTTTTCTTTAACTATTTGGGCAAAGCTTGTCGCATTGCCTTCCTCTCCTCTTTAACATAACTGTATCCAAAATGGTTTTAGGGGTAACAACACAGTGGTAACAAATACAAACTGGGATGTGCGTCTCCTTCTTCTTCAATTCGGTCTCATTGTAATAGGCTGGATAACAGGTGACGACTTCCAGATAGTGTTCCCGTCGGCCACCACACGCACCCACCAAGTGGGAGCGGCGGTTAACCCCAAATAACCAATGTCCTCGTCAAATCTTTTCATAGCTCTTATTCTCACCATATTTAAACACCCTTTATTTTCATGAAATGCCCAACAAGTGGGTGCACTGAGGGTGGTTATCAAACAGTAATGGAGTAAATTCTTTTCTTTAAAGACAGCTTTCGGCCATACCCCTAATTTTTCTTTTTTTACTACTTCTACTTTTTCTACTGCTTTTGCTGCTGCAACTGCTGCTGCTTCTACTGTAGCTGCTACTGCTGCTGCTGCTGAAGAAGAGCCGCTACTTCTTCTACTACTACTACTACTACTTCTACTACTACTCCTCACCCTGGTGCTGCTACTTCTTCTTCTTCTGCTCTCGCTATTTCTATCACTACGATTACTTTTGGTACTACTGCTGCTGATACTGGTGTTGCTACTAAATTCCTCACCTTTGCTTTTCATTAATGGCTGATAAAGAAATGTTTGTAATGGTAGAACAACTTGTTGTGCTACCCTCCTATGTTTATACAGAATCTTATGTTGTATACCAGTGTGTTACAAACATGATTTTTATTTGACAAATGTGGTTCTAATTTCCATAGTTTTAAACTATATATTTCGCTGCTATAATCATCATTCTTTTAAAAAAATCAATTAATATATCTTGATTTAAATGTTTATACTTTGTATTGTGTTACAGTTGTGGAAAAGATAACTGAGACAGCCACATCATTACCTCAAATAGGCAAAAGCCATAATT
Organism: Acholoe squamosa; assembly: GCA_949317995.1. Classification (NCBI taxonomy): domain Eukaryota; kingdom Metazoa; phylum Annelida; class Polychaeta; order Phyllodocida; family Polynoidae; genus Acholoe; species Acholoe squamosa. The sequence goes on from OX439049.1 coordinate 42,405,910, forward strand.
TGAATCCGCCAAATGCAGCAAGCTTTTTAACAGAAACTTGTGGATTCAAAGTGGAGATGATTCTTTACCTCAAATAGGGAAAAGTCATAATTTGGATCTGCCATATACAGCTGGTACTTTAACAGAAGTGGATTCAAAGTGGAGATTATTCGCTTCCAGATTCATTTTTACTTTTTCTCTTTTTCGCTGCATTTGGACATACAGGCTACAGAGTCAATTTCATTTAAAATAAGGCAGTACCAAATTCGACCTATGACATTTGCAGTACTATGATTTACCTACTGCATTTGCATGAATGGTTTACTGTCCTTTTTGCACCTGCAAAATGCACTATAAAAAGCCAATGGCTGGTCCCAATGACAGCGCTCAATATGGATAACATTGATTGGCGACCATTCTAACATTCTTATATAGTGAGGAAACACATTTAGGATAGAAAGGCAAGACATCCCCATTTTGATGCATCAATATTAGCATCACAGTTAGCTCTAAAAGCAGCCATGATAAAAAAATGATGGCACATCATAATTAGATCCCAAGAGGCCTTTTGATAAAACAATATAAAAAGGAGACAAGTGTAATTACTTCATAGTAATCTCCCCTCTGTGGCCCATTTTGTGGCTGAGTAAATCAGGCCAGCAGGGAGTTGGCAATTTTCAGTCTGTGAGGTTCTGAGACTGACACGGCATTTAAGTGATCCTGCTGGAAATACTCTATTCTGGGGGGAGAGATGAGACAATCCAATTAATGGTTTTATGCCAAGGTTAGCTTTTACATTGTGCTCATCGTTGTCAATGTGAAGTGTTCTGGAGTGGTTTGCACAACCACCTGTCAATCAGCATATCATCAGTAAACACAATAGGCCCTATAAAGCCACTGACATTAAAATAATGGCTGAGTTTCAAGGTCCAAGCAATGTTCATTATTTTTTTGTGTGTGTGTGTGAAGTACAAGCCTTATAACAACTATTTAATTTGATACTGTTCATATTAATGATCTCCTTGACATTGGCTTAGATGACAACATGATGTAGTTTTAAACAGGTTTTGTAAAACCCCAAAAATGATCTTGGGTTAAAAATGACCCAGGGTGAAAAATGACCCTGCTCTGTCTGCTATGGAAAAAAACAATTTTGATTTGCTTTTTTGGGCCATTTTTCTTTATCTATCCATCATAATACCATCATATATGAAATGAGGAGGATTGATATTGGTAGTCTAGAATACCAAACTACTTTTTAGCCATCTTATTTTGCATTCTGTGTTAATTATTGCAGTGGGTATGAGGGAAAATAGTGCTCTGGGCTCACAATGATGCAAATGATTAGTTTGTATTACATTTGAAATTGATCAATCATACATCACTGGAAAGACCAATACATATCCTACTTAACCCATTGAGGGCTAGCATCGACTATAGTCGACACCATGGTAGGCCTAGCATCGACTATAGTCGACACCATGGTAGGCCTAGCATCGACTATAGTCGATGGCCATTATATAGGATTTGAATAGGAATTGAAAATGGGCTCGTCCTCTAGGAACTATACTTTTTTCAGAGGCCGTCCCCATGGCCAGGGCAACCATTTTTGCTCTTAAAGGGTTAAATCTAAAATAACTTTTGGATATGAACTATAGCAGTTGAGAAAACACAATTTGAAACTTAATCTGCTGCCCATTCATAACTGAAAGCCAGTACAGGGGAGAGGCCACTTATCTAGGTCAACTAATAAGGCAGAGAGGGGGAAGGGGAGGGGTGGGGGACTGGGTCATAAATGACACTGGGGCAAAAATGACCCAGGGTCAAAAATGACTCTGGGGTGAAAATTCTTCAAGTAGGGTTAGTGGGGGGATGGTGGGGGGCAGGGTCAAAAATGACTCCAGGTCAAAAATCACCCAGGGTCATTTCTATACTATAGCTTAGACCTGTTAAAAGTGTCACTGTCAATTTGTCAGTCTTTCTGTAATCAACATGAAATACCATATTGTTTTAGGCTGAGATATTCAATTGTCAATCAAACTGACAATCTTTCCTTCAATAATACAACATGACCCAAACTGATTATTACCATTCATTGAAGCTGTCACTTACGCATTGCATGTTCTCCCTTCTGTTATCATTATTTTGTAAAAGTGAATGGTAAGAGAATTTAGTTTCTTTTCTGGTGGATTAATCTACAAGACTGTGGGCAGGGGGCAGTCAGATGGAATCTCCGCCTTGTAATCTGAGTTTGTCTAAAGGGATGTGAATGGAAGAAAACTTCAGATCAATGAATCAATTATGGTTTGCATTCTTTAAAGTTGTTTTCCCTCATTCGACTGCCTTTTGCTGAGAAAGAAAAGAATCATCATTTTGCATCGATTGCCCATAATTGCTTAGTCCTTGCATCAAGATGGTTGTAAATATATTATTACAACAATCAAAAAAATGGCGTACTGGAAACATACCAATCTGAGAAAAGTATCCATAATATTCACATGACAGATCTTAAACTGCAAGATTCCTTCGAAGGATCAACTTCATCACATGCAAAATCAATGTGTTGCCTGATCAAACGTGAACATTCTGAAATGACACTAATTTGCCACAATCAATGCAATAGAAATGAAACAAGGTTAGGAGATGAAAATGAAATCTTATACACTATCATCATTTTGTAAAGGTTCTTTCCCCAGGGCCTCTCTACACTAGAATATCATCTATGTCTGACTGATCATGTTTCTTAGACCTGTTTCTTATCTGTGCTTACCATAAGGCACATGTTAGGACCTAGTTCCTTTATGATACTCAATAGCCCTACTGAAAGGCAGATGCGAGAGATGTAGAGGGATAAAGGGAGAAAGGAGATGAGGATAGAAAAAGGAAAAATAGGGAAACAGCAGAGAGAGAGAGAGAGAGAGAGAGAGAGAGAGAGAGAGAGAGAGAGGAGTACTGGGCATAGAATAACAGAGAGAATGAGACAGATAGGAAGAAAGGCAGATACATGGACAGACACAGTCAGAGACAAAGACAGAGACAGATACAGACAGAAAGACAGACTGAGAGAAACTGGAAGAGCAAGGGCCAGGAAAACAGACATCCAGAGGGCCAGGGAGACAGCCAGAGACAGGCAGAGAGAAAGAGATGAACAGAATGGGAGAGGGGTATTGGACAGTAGCATAAGGGATGGAACATAGTTAAGGGGAATGAATGGGGGGGGGGAGGAATGTAGCATACTAATTATTTGGAAAAAAATAGATGAATGACAGAATGACTATCTAGAAGGGAGATGGAGAAAAAGGGATAGAGAAAGGGAAGGATTATATAGGTAAAAGACTGTAGGACTCATGCCAACAACTTATGGCATGGCATGCCCTGCAAAGATTGTGCTGTGATGGAAGCTGTGTAGAGCTGGTTCTGGGCATGCACAAAGTAATTGCTCAGCAATGATCTCATTATGATGTGACAGCAAGGCGTCATGTGAAGGGGAAGGGCAGGCACATTGGGCACAGCCGGCGGAGACATGAAGACTCAAGTTTCTACTGAGTAAGGAAATATAAAACCATAAGCATCTTGTAGCTTGTATCCCTGACGCAGCCTTTTGGAAAGAACAACAGACTTTCTTTTAGAAGTGTGAATGATGTGATATAAGAAACATAATTTTTTTGAAGGTCAAAAGAATGATTATTTCCATGGTATTATATACAATGTGACCATTACAAAACAGTATACACACATAAAATATCAGCACGATGCTTCACTTTCATTCATTGCCGTGTAAACCTTTGGCCATGTTTTTTTACCTATTGGTGTATTGTGATGAATCTCCTGGCTATGCGAAAGTGTATGGCTAAAAAATCCAGAAAACTTACAGTGAAACCTCAACTATATACCTTTTGTTCTTAGATACGACAAGATACCATCTAGGATAGAGGATGGCACTCAGAATTAGCTTCTACATCACAATCCACACCCTGTTTAACTGGACCTAGTACATCCGTTGACGAGGCTGACTACCACCTGGGTTCTGATCAAGGGCCTAACCTTCTCTAAAAGCACCTCACTCTCCAACCCCTATAGTCCCTAACATTGCCCTGTAGACCCTCACACAACCTCTGCTTGGAACCCAGGCGGACGGAACCAGTCCATCTTGGAGCGGAAGAACTCATCACATGACCAAAGAGCCCCAGCTTGGGGTTATAGGTGAAAGGTTGGAGGTCATCCATTGGAGGAGGAGAGTGAGGGGGCTGGTAAGAGGGGGTAGGAGACTGGCAGCTGGTCATCTTGTTGCTGCAGCCTCAAAGAGATGTGTCATTGTCATCTGAACAGAGTTCTATTTGTGATGGAATGGGAGTTGATGGTCTCCGTTATGACAGTCATTCATCTCTCCATAGAAAAGGGCCTTTAAAGCATTGACAGTCCTCAGCCCTCAGTGTGGCCTTACTGTGTGGGGTAGGTTGTGCTGAGCATTGGTCTATGTATTTTCTCAAACAATTTTTCTGTTTCCTTGCCATGCAACTGTCTGCCTGCCTCCTTGTTAGCTTCCTTGGTTTCATCTGCCTGTCATACTATTCTACCAATGATTACCCTGCCACATTGGTCGACAAAAAAAAACATGTGGTTTGTATCTGTAGTGCACACAATAAACAACATTAAGACATTTACATTGTTTTGACTTAACCTGGCTAGACAACTCCAATCACCTGCAATCATGAGGTGATCACTGTTTGTATGAATGATATGACCTCAATCCACTGTCAGTATGCATGAGACTATATACATTTTAATTCCATAGTGTCCCGTCCTCTATCTGTCTCCTCCCTTTATATTATTTATGCTGGATACCTAACATAGGCACATAGGTGCTAAAGTCAAGTCTAGTTTACCTGAACTGTGACTGTTAACTGACTGTTAAGTCAGCAGTCATTATCTTTTTTTGTGTTAAGCGGGTATTCCATTGCTGTCGGTCAGCCAAAATTTTGCTAATCTGATCATTTTTGTTTATACAAAAGTATAGAAAAGATCTGTTGGATTAGTAAAAATTCGGCCGACCGACGGCAGTGGAATACCCGCTTTATAATGATAGTTCCGTCATTGGATGGTTGGGAATTTGAAATGTGCACATAGACATGTTTGTAAATGGCTATGTAAGTGACTACCATAGGCACTTTTTCTGATTGTAGTGCAATGATGGCATGTATTGGACTGGATAGAAATTTAGTTAATTCAAAACAAATAAAATTTAGTTGATCCTAAACAGCATTGACCACGACTCTAGCTTTTCCCAAAAGGTGGATCCTAAAGCTTATAACATTTCCCCAGCACTGTGCCTTTCTCTTTATCTGACTCTATTTCCATCTGCCTCTTCTCTTTCTTTGCATTTTCTAAAGACTCTGCTGGTGAAAAGAGTCATTCACATCTGCTACCGGGTAGTCTAAGTATAGATCGTTTTCAATCGCAATATTGATGCTATGACAACCACAGGCAAAGTAGGGATGACGAATCTATTTATGTATCAAACAACTCATTTGATGGACGCATTGATCCCACGATTGCTCAGAGAGGAAACCCCTAGGACATCTCCAGTCCCATTGCAGGGATCCTTCTTAAAATACATTCCCTTCGTCTTTTGTGAAGGAGTGAAAATATAGACACAAAAGAACCAGCGGTAAGGCAAGGAAAGTTTCCCATCAAAAACAGATAAGAAACGTTGCAGTGGCTCACAGTCACTGCGACACCTCTAAGGAGATGCCCGCAGACCCGAAGGAAATGGCAAATCGTCGCCATGACAGTTTTTGTCACGCTCCACCAGTCCTTGGTGAGCGAGCTCAGATTAGACTCCAAAGTAAATGGACCCAAGATGTCTGCATCTCAGTGTGGGATATTCCTACGCCTGTCTTACCGGTACCTTTCACAACCCAATCATTCCACAGCCTCACCCCATAAAAGGCGCAACAAAAAATAGATCCGGATAAGCCGTCTGGAAAATTGACCAGGTTTCCCGCACAAATGGGTCTCTTTTACAAATGATGTCTGTTTCAGAAGGCTCCTCCGCCCCAAGATTTATATGGAGAGGTGGGTGAGGGACTAGGGTTCTGAGACGCTGAACCAGATGAGTATCAATACTAAAAAGGTGGATTACATTTCTATATACACCACCGGATGTGGCACGTTGAGCCTTGGGAAGGGTGAAGTAGGGGTATAATGGGCGGGCAGGGTGAGAGGCGTTTCTCAACATGCCAGTGATAACGCGTGCTACAGAGAGAGCTTGCCAAGGAGAAAATCAATGAAGAATCTTACAGTTTTCTCTTTCTGAATATGTCCCTTTTTTAGACCAGAGGCGACATTCTGTAGCATAAATTTCTGTAGTATCATGTTCTGTGGATGTGCCTCTGTATCTGTTACTGCCTACAGAGATGTCTCTATGGAGATGGAGTTGTTGAAAGGGCCTTCAGGTCAATAGACCTCCTCATATAATGATAGAAATGGAGAGCTCCAAATCAGATGGTCTTACAAGGAATTGCCCTATTTCATATCCATTAGAAATTCTGAATGTGGTATTGGAACCGCAACTATAAGATTGAAAAAGAAATATAGTGAAAAAAAGAGGAAATGACAATAATCAAGCTCAACCAAACAGTTGACTGACCTGATAATCATTTTGCCACTTGGCATGACAATCTGCCATGTGTCCTACGTTTTATGATTGTAATTTGCATAATTATTGTAACAAAGAAGGTGCTACATACCCCCAAATAGGATTTAATAATTTAAGAAATATTCCTATGAGATATGAACATCAATCAGGATAACAACCAGTTTGATAGTCTGAACATTGTGATTTACTATAATTAATCCAGCGAAGTGTAGATTATACTTGTACCATATTATCTACAGGGCCAACAGAAAGGACATCTCTCCATAGTTATCCCTCCTAAGCAGACAGGTATAATCGGGATGGGAGGAGGCCTGTGAACTGTGATTATACTTCATCTCTATCTTATGTTCTCGTCTTGCATCATGCCCTTCTCTGAAAATTACAATACTGAGTGCCAGACATCATTATTTTGTCAAATGTAACTACTGCTCACATATAGACTAATGATATATTTCGTTAAAGCATTCTCACGTTTGTTTTAACGGTGTTATACAACAATAAGGAATCTAGATCAATTTTCACATTTCATGTTCCGTCATTAACAAAAGGGCATTTCAATTGAAATGTTTAAATACTTTACTTCGTGAAATACGATCTTGATATCCCACTTCATTGTAAATACTGTGCATGATTTTACAGAGACTAGTGTTTAAGCCAAAACAAACACTATGAGTTGAGAGTATAGCATGCATATAAATATGGATATGAGCACAGGTATCTTGACTACTTTTGCATTCAATAGCCTACCATTAAATAATACGCAACTTTGCCAATTCACCAGACATAGAGTTTAGTTATCGATCGGCTACAGAACAGACGAAGAGGATCTTGCTTATTAGTGCATCCACTGTAGTGCACACAATAAACAACATTAAGACATTTACATTGTTTTGACTTAACCTGGCTAGACAACTCCAATCACCTGCAATCATGAGGTGATCACTGTTTGTACCCAGTGGGCACACAATGTTGCATCAACATTGACAACCAGTTGATGTTATGTTGATGGTGTTGATCAACCTGTTTTCAACACTTTTTCAATATTTGTATTTCAACGTTGTCAACCATCACCATTTCAACATTCAGTCAACAGTTGACATATCAATGTTGAAATATTGTTGTCAACTCAACGTTGATTCAACATTGATTTGTCAATGTTGAATCAACAATATTGATTTCAATGTTGATACAATGTTGATTCAACGTTGATATGTCAACAAAACAACTGTCAATGTTGTTTCAACATTGTTGAAACAATGTTGAGTCAACATAGAAACACAAACATTGAATCAGCGCTGATGGTTAGATGTTGAACCACAGTTGATTTTGAGTATGTTGTTTCAACTTTCAATTTCAACTCTATTTCAACCCTAAATCAATGTTGATATGCAAACATTGCAAACGTTGTTTCAACGCTGAATCAACATTGATGTGCCCAGTGGGTATGAATGATATGACCTCAATCCACTGTCAGTATGCATGAGACTATATACATTTTAATTCCATAGTGTCCCGTCCTCTATCTGTCTCCTCCCTTTATATTATTTATGCTGGATACCTAACATAGGCACATAGGTGCTAAAGTCAAGTCTAGTTTACCTGAACTGTGACTGTTAACTGACTGTTAAGTCAGCAGTCATTATCTTTTTTTGTGTTAAGCGGGTATTCCATTGCTGTCGGTCAGCCAAAATTTTGCTAATCTGATCATTTTTGTTTATACAAAAGTATAGAAAAGATCTGTTGGATTAGTAAAAATTCGGCCGACCGACGGCAGTGGAATACCCGCTTTATAATGATAGTTCCGTCATTGGATGGTTGGGAATTTGAAATGTGCACATAGACATGTTTGTAAATGGCTATGTAAGTGACTACCATAGGCACTTTTTCTGATTGTAGTGCAATGATGGCATGTATTGGACTGGATAGAAATTTAGTTAATTCAAAACAAATAAAATTTAGTTGATCCTAAACAGCATTGACCACGACTCTAGCTTTTCCCAAAAGGTGGATCCTAAAGCTTATAACGTTTCCCCAGCACTGTGCCTTTCTCTTTATCTGACTCTATTTCCATCTGCCTCTTCTCTTTCTTTGCATTTTCTAAAGACTCTGCTGGTGAAAAGAGTCATTCACATCTGCTACCGGGTAGTCTAAGTATAGATCGTTTTCAATCGCAATATTGATGCTATGACAACCACAGGCAAAGTAGGGATGACGAATCTATTTATGTATCAAACAACTCATTTGATGGACGCATTGATCCCACGATTGCTCAGAGAGGAAACCCCTAGGACATCTCCAGTCCCATTGCAGGGATCCTTCTTAAAATACATTCCCTTCGTCTTTTGTGAAGGAGTGAAAATATAGACACAAAAGAACCAGCGGTAAGGCAAGGAAAGTTTCCCATCAAAAACAGATAAGAAACGTTGCAGTGGCTCACAGTCACTGCGACACCTCTAAGGAGATGCCCGCAGACCCGAAGGAAATGGCAAATCGTCGCCATGACAGTTTTTGTCACGCTCCACCAGTCCTTGGTGAGCGAGCTCAGATTAGACTCCAAAGTAAATGGACCCAAGATGTCTGCATCTCAGTGTGGGATATTCCTACGCCTGTCTTACCGGTACCTTTCACAACCCAATCATTCCACAGCCTCACCCCATAAAAGGCGCAACAAAAAATAGATCCGGATAAGCCGTCTGGAAAATTGACCAGGTTTCCCACACAAATGGGTCTCTTTTACAAATGATGTCTGTTTCAGAAGGCTCCTCCGCCCCAAGATTTATATGGAGAGGTGGGTGAGGGACTAGGGTTCTGAGACGCTGAACCAGATGAGTATCAATACTAAAAAGGTGGATTACATTTCTATATACACCACCGGATGTGGCACGTTGAGCCTTGGGAAGGGTGAAGTAGGGGTATAATGGGCGGGCAGGGTGAGAGGCGTTTCTCAACATGCCAGTGATAACGCGTGCTACAGAGAGAGCTTGCCAAGGAGAAAATCAATGAAGAATCTTACAGTTTTCTCTTTCTGAATATGTCCCTTTTTTAGACCAGAGGCGACATTCTGTAGCATAAATTTTTGTAGTATCATGTTCTGTGGATGTGCCTCTGTATCTGTTACTGCCTACAGAGATGTCTCTATGGAGATGGAGTTGTTGAAAGGGCCTTCAGGTCAATAGACCTCCTCATATAATGATAGAAATGGAGAGCTCCAAATCAGATGGTCTTACAAGGAATTGCCCTATTTCATATCCATTAGAAATTCTGAATGTGGTATTGGAACCGCAACTATAAGATTGAAAAAGAAATATAGTGAAAAAAAGAGGAAATGACAATAATCAAGCTCAACCAAACAGTTGACTGACCTGATAATCATTTTGCCACTTGGCATGACAATCTGCCATGTGTCCTACGTTTTATGATTGTAATTTGCATAATTATTGTAACAAAGAAGGTGCTACATACCCCCAAATAGGATTTAATAATTTAAGAAATATTCCTATGAGATATGAACATCAATCAGGATAACAACCAGTTTGATAGTCTGAACATTGTGATTTACTATAATTAATCCAGCGAAGTGTAGATTATACTTGTACCATATTATCTACAGGGCCAACAGAAAGGACATCTCTCCATAGTTATCCCTCCTAAGCAGACAGGTATAATCGGGATGGGAGGAGGCCTGTGAACTGTGATTATACTTCATCTCTATCTTATGTTCTCGTCTTGCATCATGCCCTTCTCTGAAAATTACAATACTGAGTGCCAGACATCATTATTTTGTCAAATGTAACTACTGCTCACATATAGACTAATGATATATTTCGTTAAAGCATTCTCACGTTTGTTTTAACGGTGTTATACAACAATAAGGAATCTAGATCAATTTTCACATTTCATGTTCCGTCATTAACAAAAGGGCATTTCAATTGAAATGTTTAAATACTTTACTTCGTGAAATACGATCTTGATATCCCACTTCATTGTAAATACTGTGCATGATTTTACAGAGACTAGTGTTTAAGCCAAAACAAACACTATGAGTTGAGAGTATAGCATGCATATAAATATGGATATGAGCACAGGTATCTTGACTACTTTTGCATTCAATAGCCTACCATTAAATAATACGCAACTTTGCCAATTCACCAGACATAGAGTTTAGTTATCGATCGGCTACAGAACAGATGAAGAGGATCTTGCTTATTAGTGCATCCACCAACAATCCAGAGATCAATATAAACCCTATAATCCTTCCGCTCTAATCCTAGTCGCCTGCTGAAGCAGGGAGGGCAGGCAGAGAGAGATTACTATCTCCTCTTGTTGTCACTGTCCTAAACCAACATTACTGGTATTATCTGAGGGGTGCTGATGATATCACTGATGAATTGCCGTATAGCACCATATACCTTATTGCCACAGAGGAATCGTCCTTTCGTCTTCTGAGATATGTTCCTCCCAGTTGGCAAAGCTGTATTTGGAATTATATCTATCCAAATCAGCTTTAGTTGACTGTGAATCACGGGGAAATATCTAAGTTTCACCTCCCCTGAAAAAGACAAAATATCCGTTAACTTCGGAATACCAAACCCCTTTAGAATTGCTTAAACCAAGGCAAACTGATGCCTAGTAATAGAACGTTATCTTGACACCGCAAATAAGCATACTATACCTGCAGATAACTACATGAGCTATTTACACATTGACAAAGACAACTAAAATGTAATATTTAAATAGATGGTCATCTCATCCCTGATGATTGCTCCAACAGACTTTTATCGGCACCTTTATCTGTCCCTCGAAGGCAGATTTACAAGTAAGAAAGAATAAGAGCGATGTAATGCCCCTTTTCTGTTACTACATCTCGGATACTCCATATCATTGTCTTCCCACATTTGCTCCAATCATTCAATTTAATACCTAAGTTGTTCTGGTTTGCGAGATTTGCATCCTGAGCACTGACACGCTTACCCCTCATCATTTTCTAAGCACATCGCAAATCAACTATGATTATAGCATACTATGTACACGTATATTGACTGCTTGGTGCTTAAACAACTGGTAATTAATAATGAACTTCAGTTTTCTTTGTGAATTGCATTTCTTTTTTTTTTTATCGGATGCAACAGACTTTTTGAATTCCCAAATTCATCACCCGTTTATCTATCTGAAGAATGATATGCAGTTTTTATTCTACATTGTGAGAAATCAGAATTAATCAGGAAGAAGAAAATCGATGTGTCAAACCAGGGGCTCTGATTGATGCTTTGTGGGGTTACTTTGGTAGTTATTGTGGATAACTTTCCCATGGTGATTTATTTCAGTGTGTAGGTGTCCTAATTATTTCTTAACCTCACAACGCATTTCATCTAAGCTTTTCATTTAGAGATGTATGAGGATCAGATACCACGATTACAGATGAAAATTCTTTTTTTTTTTTTGTAATTGCCTGAACAGATAGTGATTATAAGAAGAGTTGCCAGTTTCAAGAAATGATTAAAGCGTTACCAATTTATGGGATAGCTTTATTGACCCATTTAAAATTGAGACCCTTGGGTGAAATTAGCAACCGCATGGAGGCATAGAAAAGAGGAATGTAATTGTGGTGTCCACAGATATTGATCAGCACAAGCAATGTAAAAAGGAGTCCCCGATTCTTTGCATTTGATCTTGGCATGGTTTCTTCATCCGAAGCCATGAATCTAAAAGCTGTGAAATCTATTGCTATGTTAAAATCAAAGATGAGCAAGTACTTTGTTGACCATGTGGGTATTGTCCCCATTGGCTTTTTGTTAAAGCGTCCTTTCCGCTTCTGAATTCTTATGGAATTCTTTTACAAATGTCGACCTATAGATACAGAAATTGCATCATGATGTCCTAAGCAACCTTTGATTCTGCCTTAGACGATCCCAGGGCCTCTTGAATCCATCCCCAGTGTTAGACCTCTTCTCTCCCTCTATATGTTATCTGATTAGGTGTTTCTGGTTAAAGTGAGAATAGAGCATTTCTCTTTATTTGTACTGCTGCGATGTACTGGCAGGTAGTTGCTTATACAATGTCACGTGTAGCAACAATCAAAGAAAGGTAGCTTAACTTTCGCCAGTCACCCTTCCATCACAATTTCGGACAGAATAGTGATGGAATGGTAATGGAATCACGAAAGAAGTGCATGCATTCTATCACAATTCCGAAATCGTGACGGAATTGCATGGTTTTGTCACCATTCTGTCATAATTTTGAACGGAATCATGACGGAATCGAGACTGATGGAATAGGGTGACGGCAATGGAAGTGGCCCTTACCTCACACACACGTCAAGTGTATCAACTTGTACCGCCATTACCTGTAAAGTGGACCTCATCATTACATTGTCTCCACAGCTTCAGGAGGGGGGCACACAAACAGCATATTGTAAGTGGAGTTATTTCCTTCAAGTACTAAGATACTGCTCTATATACTGTCTGACTTTTATTCCTGAAACAAATCCCTCCTTGACCTTGGCCTGGTGCAAGTATACGTGCCTCTTGTACCTAACCGTGATACCTGATCATGAGTTGCTCACAAGCCAAATCTAGTAATTTGGCTGATCTACTCACACACTGAATGAGCAGAAAGGGACAGTTGACCAGCTCAGTTGTTTGCACACACATCAGCTGGCTGATGATATCCCTTTATGTGCCTTCAGCTTTCTGGTGCGTGTACCAAGTTGATAAGTCTGGGTCTAACTAGGCTACCCTGAGTCTGGCCCCCAGCCAAGAGGAACAGAGACCAGGAGGCTATTGCTCCTATAGTAAAAGGAAGAGCTGGCTAAAAATGCCCTCATTTCCAGTCCTTTCTTTTCATGTAGCTATAACTTGTCCCTTTTGTTGCTCACAAGTGGTCATTCAAGTACGGTGCTCAAAAAGGGGGATTTGAGTAGGTGCCTAGTTGGGAGAAGTCAATCAGTACTATAAACTATAAATAAACTATAGACCCAGCAAATTGTCGTGACTCCTCGTCAACCTGTGTGAAGTGGCTCACGCATGTCGCTAGATGGAACACGACGTCGCTATAGCACAAGATCACCAGGAATAGCAATGGTGGTGATCACATGGCCTCACCTCAGATGGCGAGGATGGTGATCACTCAGACTCACCAGGGATGGCGACGCGGGTGATCACTCACCTCGCTAGATGAAACACGCACCTCGTCATAGCACATGTTCACGAGGGATGGCGAGGATCGTGATCACTCATCCTCACCAGGGATGGCGACATGAGTGATCACTCATCCTCACCAGGGATGACGACATGAGTGATCACTCACTTCGCTAGATGAGACGCACACCACGTCATAATACAGATTCACCACGGATGGCAAGGATTGTGATCAGTCACCTCGCTAGATAAAACGCGTACCTTGTGATAGCACAGGTTCACCACAGAGGGTGAGGATCTTGATCACCCACACTCACCAGGGATGGCGACATGAGTGATCACTCACCTCGCTAGATGAAACGTGCACCACGTCATAGTGCAGGTTCACCATGGATGGCGAGAGTGGTGATCACTCAGACTCACCAGTGATGGAGACGCTGGTGATCACTCACCTTGTTAGATGAAAAGCTCATGATCATCGACATTGGTAATCATGCAGCCTCACATCTGCCAGATCAAAGTATGTATTGCCAGAGAAGGTATTGCCATATGTATCTTCCCTCTAACCACAGACAAGGTGTTTATGTTGATATTTCCCTATGTATTTTTCCTGTAACCAGAGTAAAGGTGTTTATGGATAGTTGCTTTCATTTTAGAGATACCTCTATCTAAATTCAATTGATATTCTCTCTATATAATCTTGTTTGATTCAACTCTGAAGTATTACATGGAAATCAGTGTGAAACAAAGCACATTTGATATGTATGGGACTTATACTTCATGCCTACACTTCCTAGATAGGCTACATGTTGAACAGTGGTGCTGTCTCAACAACTTTGGCAATGGTGGTGATAAGTTGCCACTGTGAGTGAGAGTGAGTGACAGATGATGCAATCCTCAGAGAGCATTGACTTGGAGTGACACAAGTTCACGTATTGAGTGAGACCAATTTTGGCAATGGTGGTGATAAGTCGCCATTTTGAGAGAAGATTAACTAGGAGTGATACACACTCACGCAGTGAGTGAGAGCCATGTGGCAATGCAGGTGAAAAGTTGCCATTCTGACTGAGAGTTGACAGGCAGTGGCACATACTCACGCAGTGAGTTAGATCCATGATGGCGATGGTGGTGATAAGTCACCATGCTTTGTGAGGGATGACAAGAGGTGGCACATACTCACGCAGTGAGTGAGATCATGTTGGCGACTGTTGTGATAAATCGCCATGCCATGTGAGACTGACACACAGTGGCGAAAGATGACGCAGTGAGTTATCACTCAGAAAGGAGTCACCATTGATGACCAATCATGGCCACAGATAACGACAATTTGCTGGGGAGCGTGTGACATGAGTAGGTACCTGGTAGTGCAGCTCTATCTATTTTAAACAAGGCAGTTGACTTTTCAGACTAATGTGGTGAGTGCAAGTACTTAGGTGAAGCAGTGCACGACTTGTTTAGAAAAGAGGGCATATACTCACAGCTCTTTTTACAATAGGAGCAACAGCCTACAGAGTGCCAACCAGCTATCTTATGTCAAACTGGACTCTGACTTTGAAGTTTTACCAAATCTCAATGTGGGTCTGGGGTGCATCCGATATGGTGGTTTCATATTTAACTACTGCCACAGTAGCTAAAAGTGATAGAGTCTCTTAACAGATGTTCATCATCTCAATATATGAATACATATGATTAGTAATAGTATAACCAAGGTCTGGCATATTTCCACCAAACAGTGAGCAGAAAAGGGGACCCTGTGCTAGTAATCACAATTCTCTCTTCTTTTTTTAAAATGTATTTATCATCTATTCCATTTTAGGTGTTGACATACCAACGTTTACCCTGCATTGGACGTAGTAAACAACCCATGTTATTTCAAAATGAGATATATGTCCACATGGGAATTACCCTATTATAGAGAGGCCCCAGTGAGCAATGCACATAATTTTCCTGTTTTCTGATGGTATAGAATTAGTTTTAGCCGAAGCTCATTTTGTGTTGGATATATCAATTAAGGAGCAAAAAATATGTGATATTAGTACATGTATGTGTGATTGCCTTTGAAATGAGTGTACCACTGTGTATAAATTCCAAATGGCCCCTACAGGGGCATTATATCATGAGGAATGATATAGGGCTGTATGGCAAGAATTATATATTTGTCTGTTTTAGCTATACAGTAGGAGTACTGTGTATATTCATTCTACAAAAGAGGCAAATTCCCTATCTGGGAAATAGACTGCAGGGTATGTTCAAAACAGATTTTAGATATAGATGTTAATATCATTAATAGGAAAGCAAAATAAAGAAGATACTAGTCGACGGATCAAGAACATTGAGTAAGATCAGTTATGGCGGTAGAAGAACAAGTGTTTCAAACATATACTGAGTACATCCTCAGACCTAACTGTAATAATATGTAATCGGGATTATATCTATTGAAATGGCAAAGATCATGCATTATAAGAAAGTGTAGTTTGATTCTTTTTTTTTTGCAAATTGCATGGAAACTACATAGCGTAACTGACCTTGGGGTCAGGGACCTGAGTCACTCACATCCAAAATGGACCTCGTGGCTCCCCTAGAAATGTAGTTAATTGCTTTTATATCCCTCCAATCTCTTTTTAAAAGGCACTCTGACTAATTCTCTGACCAAAATGGTGCTTTCCTGATTACAGTCTGACTGCCAACTCTCCAGACACGTGGCCATGGCTCTTTGTATGGATAGACTAGGTTTGTGCATCCTATTTTGTCTGATGGTGGTATGTCTTATATAACTAATCATAAGCCAAATCTAGGTAATCTGACTGATCTACTCACACCCTGAATTAGCAGAAAGGAACAATTAACCAGCTCAGTTGTTCGCACAAACATCAGCATGCTGGTGATATCCTTTATGTGCTTCTACTTTTCTGGTGTGTGTACTTAGTTGATAAGTCTGGACTAACTAGGCTACCCTGAGTCTGGCCCCCAGCCATGAGGGGTTGTATGGTGTGGTATGGGGGTTGTATGGTGTGATATGGGGTCGTATGGTGTGGTATGGGGTTGTATGGTGTGGTATGGGGTCGTATGGTGTGGTATGGGGGTCGTATGGTGTGGTATGGGGTCGTATGGTGTGGTATGGGGGTCGTATGGTGTGGTATGGGGTCGTATGGGGTCGTATGTTGTGGTATGGGGGTCGTATGGTGTGGTATGGTGTGGTATGGGGGTTGTATGGTGTGGTATGGGGTTGTATGGTGTGGTATGGGGGTTGTATGGTGTGGTATGGGGTCGTATGGTGTGGTATGGGGTCGTGTGGTGTGGTATGGTGTGGTATGGTGTGGTATGGGGGTTGTATGGTGTGGTATGGGGGTTGTATGGTGTGATATGAGGTCTTATGGTGTGGTATGGGGTCGTATGGTGTGGTATGGGGGTCGTATGGTGTGGTATGGGGTCGTATGGGGTCGTATGTTGTGGTATGGGGGTCGTATGGTGTGGTATGGTGTGGTATGGGGGTTGTATGGTGTGGTATGGGGTCGTATGGTGTGGTATGGGGGTCGTATGGTGTGGTATGGGGTCGTATGGGGTCGTATGTTGTGGTATGGGGGTCGTATGGTGTGGTATGGTGTGGTATGGGGGTTGTATGGTGTGGTATGGGGTTGTATGGTGTGGTATGGGGGTTGTATGGTGTGGTATGGGGTCGTATGGTGTGGTATGGGGTCGTGTGGTGTGGTATGGTGTCGTATGGTGTGGTATGGGGGTTGTATGGTGTGGTATGGGGGTTGTATGGTGTGATATGAGGTCTTATGGTGTGGTATGGGGTCGTATGGTGTGGTATGGGGGTCGTATGGTGTGGTATGGGGGTCGTATGGTGTGGTATGGGGTCATATGGGGTCGTATGTTGTGGTATGGGGGTCGTATGGTGTGGTATGGTGTGGTATGGGGGTTGTATGGTGTGGTATGGGGTTGTATGGTGTGGTATGGGGGTTGTATGGTGTGGTATGGGGTCGTATGGTGTGGTATGGGGTCGTGTGGTGTGGTATGGTGTCGTATGGTGTGGTATGGGGGTTGTATGGTGTGGTATGGGGGTTGTATGGTGTGATATGAGGTCTTATGGTGTGGTATGGGGTCGTATGGTGTGGTATGGGGGTCGTATGGTGTGGTATGGGGGTCGTATGGTGTGGTATGGGGTCGTATGGTGTGGTATGGGAGTCGTATGGTGTAGTTTGGGGGTCGTATGGTGTGGTATGGTGTTGTATGGGGGTTGTATGGTGTGGTATGGGGGTATTATGGTACAGATACAAGACAAAAAAGAAATTTCGGCCATCTGTCTTTTCGGCCATCTGTCTTTTCGGCCACTTTTTTTTTCGGCCATATGACGTGGGGCTATAAGACTTAAGGCCATTTGTCTTATAGGCCATGTGCCTGGAAGCCGGAAAAGAGACCTTTGTGCAGGCCAGCCACACTGTAAAAAGTAACTGTTAAGCCCACTTAATAAACTGAACAGTGTAGTTGTATTGCAGTGAACCAGGGCAGCTTTTGCAAGAAGCCCTAGGTGACAGTACAGTGGTACAAGGAATCTCTGAAAATAACAACAGAACTCTGACAACTTTGGAACAAGGAATCCGCTGTTATTTTGACAACTTTATTTTTCACAGTGTATCTTATGTCTAACTGGACTCTGACTAGGAAGATTTATCTCAATTCTGCACTTAATACAATACTCCTGTTCACAATCATTATACATGACTTTTCTTCATATACAACATCACATGGGAACCATCAAAGACTGTTCCGTCTGTAGATCCTTTCTATAAAAGGAGTTATTATAATTCTACCAATAAACGATGTCTTCAACTGTGATGAAAACGGCCTGATTACACATTTCACTGTCAAATGTTCAGTATCTAAATGCCATTTACTCTGCAGTTTGAATTTAGCTTTTCGACGTAATGTAGACGCCTTTTTTTCTACGAAATTCATTCAGGAAACAGAAGAGCAGATTTCACCATTTGGCAGCTGACTACCAGGGGGAACACATTATCACCCAACCGGAAGTGACATGAGTGGCTCAATCAAAAATGGCACAATTTCCTGCGGGCATGTTGAATATTCAGTAAATAAGCTGTGACACCCTGGATAAAAAACCAAGACGGAAAAATGCAAGTGGAACAAAATTAAACACAAAGGATAGTGAAAAGGGACAAGGGGATGGAATAAAAATGATGGAGACAAGGAAGTAGGGTATTTCTTAGTTACCATTTTATTAGCCATAATGACGTGCTATGCTGAACTGCCTGTTGTAAGTCTGTAGATTAAGGTTGCATCCACGGAAATAGTTTGATATTACCTGATAACAGACATCTGCTGAGGTCATTAATATTTGGGGGGAAATCAATCTGAAGGTTGATGAAAACTTGGTTCATAGTTCAATAACAGAACATTTTCCTCCGCAGTCCCACATAAGACGAGTTATTACTAAAGTCTAAAACCGTTCAAGCGAAATCCCATGTACCTCACAAATATATTGTCTGGCAATAATACGATCTGGTAAAAGGAGGTCTTTGTGCAGGTATCATTCAAGGCCCCTTTCTCAGTCACATGCCCCCTTCTTCTTTTGCCATCTGCTCTAGTTGCTTTCTCAGAATCCCACACAATGAGGTTTGCAGGGAATGGCTAATTTCCCCACCATTTACTGCTGTGGTCATTATGGTCTCAAAACAGGAGTTCTTGGGGGACAGAGTGTGCAGGTCATCTGATGTAACAGAAACCAACAAAGATCAGTAACTTGTAGATCATCACTGTCCAGTCGGGGTCAGCAGGGACAGCATTGAGTGGTTTTCCCTGTCAGGCTGATCAAAGGTGTCAGGGGAAAAGGTGAATATAAAAGGTGGGCTGGTGGGATGTGGGAGGGGGCTGCAAAATCACCCACACTGCCGAGATCGACATTATCACTGTTGGCTTATGAATACAGCTGCCTTACATGGGAGTGATCCTAATTATTTTGATAGCAGGTAAATGGTTTTGTGGAATCTGTCAATGTCCAGCATCTGTTTACAGTGGTGTTTTAACATTATGATTGGCTGGCTTCGTCTATTATCCGACTAAATCTATCATCTGACTTAGATCTCTATAATACATGATTCAAATAGTTCTTGATCATTTTTAAACTACAAGTCCCATCGACCTACACAAACGAAGGACTGGCTATTGGTGAGGGGAGCTAACCAAATGATTATTATTTACTTTGCTGTTACCAGTTTGAGGTACGGTAACATCAATCCCAAGAACTTTTTTTACCTATGAGTTATAAACCTAGACAGAATAACAGTGAATCTCTATCCCCTGCTCAAATCATCCGCAGTACCACAAATGAGAAATTTCAAATGGTCACGTTTTGTTCATTAATTTTGCTGCATGTATGATCTTGATGGACAATGCAGCAAATCTGTCTTTCACTCCCTCATCGTCAAAGTTCCATGAAAGAATAAAAAGGCAGTTGATTGTCTGAGGACCATATCGCTCAAACGGATGTGACGTGAGGCATGCTGTCAAAAATGACATCACGACGAACAAAACACTTTGGGAAAATTTGTAATCACAGTTTTGTTAATCTGGATAAAAGATAATGAGCTGAAAAGAATGTTTAAGGAAACCTGAAATTAATAAGAAGGTGCGTTTCCATCTGATAGCATATTCAAAGCCCCAAAAGATAAATCAACAAGTAATGTTGTTCAGGTTATCCGGTCTTTTCACAAGCTGGAATTATAAGTAAGAGGGTTAGTTCATTAGGTGCTTCTTGTGCAGCTAGTCCTAAAATAAACACATTTATAGCATTAGCTGTATTGTGGTACTTTCTCTTCCCAGTGGGACTTCCTGAGTTCCTGTGGGGACGTTGGAAAGTAATAGCATTCTGTGTAGGCCAAGGCTCGTTGCACTGTAGTTATGTAGCATGTAAACAAATGAACTTTAACGTGTACACAGTACAGGCAGAGTGAGGTTAACATTAATATCTATAGCATAATGGTGTACATATATTATAGCCTGCAGCATATGTGAGTAGCATAATGGATAATGGGTCAGGACCAGGATCACAATACTCCGACGTTGGCCATTTTAGTCAATTTCCATCTAGGCTGGCCAGCTGCCTGCGTTTGTGCCTACACTACACGCTCTGCGATACGAGTAAGGTTTCCAGGTTAATTTCCACCAGTAATAAAACATGTGAAGAAATAAATCTTGTCATGCATTACGCATAACCTGGCACAAGTTAAATGATCATGTTTTAACAGATGGATGAATCATGGTGTTTCCCACGATTTAGTATGACGTTTAGAATAATTCGGGCAGGCACCACTACTGTGAAGCATATCTTTCATGCAAACAACTTCCGTGAGTTATCACTGTTATTTACGAACATCATACGCATTAGATTTCATGTTTCAAGAGCACAGATAGGCGATAAAAGCTAGCGACCCTTGCTCCTGTGCATGTTGTCACATCATCTTGCCTTTTAACATAAAGAGAGAGAGGGGAGAGGGAGGAGGGGCTGCACAAGGACATTACATTTATGCAGCTGCTGATACCTGCAGCAGGATAACGATCAAGTATGTTATACTTATAACAGTTAAATGGAAAAGTGCAGATAAAACGATCAAGTATGTTAACAAAGGCAAATAAAGAGAAAATTACTACAAAGGAAGAAAGAGGAAGGAAAGGAGGAAGAGAAGGGGGGATGAGAGAGACGCATAGATACAATAACAGGTAGTGAGAGAGGCGTAGGAAGAGGAGCAGGAAAACAGAAACGAAAATTGTGGGGAGAGAGAGAGAGAGAGAGAGAGAGAGAGAGAGAGAGAGATGTTAACGGAAATAGCGAGAGGGAGAGAAAAAAGAGAGAAGGAGACAGCTAGACAGAGACAGACAGACAGATCGAGAGACAGACAGGCAGACAGCCCGACAGAGAGACAGATAGATTGAGAGACATACAGGCAGACAGGCAGACAGACAGACAGACAGACAGCTGGATTGGGAGACAGACAGGCAGACAGAAGGGGAGGGACAGAGGGTGGGAGTGATAAGGGGTGCATCCACTGCCAACGGATGGACCATCTGTTGGTTTCATCCGTTTCATTTATCATTGATTTCTATGGGGAAAAAGAGGGATGAAGGAAGACGGATGGTCCATCCATCACAGCAGATGCAGGCCTTAACACCCCTGATTTACTGATGACATGCATAGTAAAATATACATAGCAACATAGTGAAATACAGTCACAATTCATCTTGTCACTGTCACCATTCCATTCTATGAATATACCTGGGGGTTTACACAAATAGAGGGTGAAGCTACTGTGTTATTGACGCTATTTTAGCGTCAGAAGTTATCACCCATTATTACACGACTTCTGTGATTTTGGGTGCTTTTTCTGGATATTCCCATGCACATACCTGTTGATATTGCACACCATGATGCATGCAGTATGACTTTTGTAAGGTGTGCAGTTATCCATGTAAGGAGGCATGTTATCCATGAATAACATGCCTCCTTACATGGATAACATGCCTCTTTACATGTCCTTACATGTCATATGTCACATGTCTCCTGATCCTAAATCCAACTCCCTATGCAGTGCGCCACAGGGACTGACGAGAATAGCAGCAGTAGAATTAAGTTAGAATTACACCACAGTGGTCAGAGCTGCCTGTCCCATAGCTACATACCATATTTCCCCGTTGATATGCCCAGGCTTTTATTAGTACTGTTTACTACCTAAACCTCCTTACTAAGTGGCAAATTAACCAGGCCTTAACACGAGGGTATACGGTACTATGGGACGCATTCAAACCAAACCAAGCCAAGCTGGTCGCCGAGGTGTGTGGCCCGGTGGTCTAGTGGGTAGCGCATTGCACTCAGCTGCTAGAGGTAGGCAGGACGAGTCCCAGTCCGGGCGTATATTTTTTTTTTCGCTGCCGGGCGCCGAGGTGTGTTTACAGATCGTGAACACACTATATGAGAGGCTTCGAGTCCCGGGAGGGGGAACAATTTTTGCTTTCAACTTGAATTTATTGATATTCAATTGATTATCGATTGATATCGTGTAATAAAATAAGTAGTCAATGGATAATTCATGATTTGTGTGTGTTAGCACACAAATCATGAATTATCCATTGATTACTTGTTCATTACACAATACATGTTGCATTTCCATAGCGTCAATCACCATGAAATTGACGCTATGACAAAGGAAACCAGTGTAAATTGACCTAGTTCCTCCATAACATAACTTCTGGTTATATTAGCGTAACTTCCGGTTTTATAATGTGCCGAGTAATTCTGTCTAAAAACCATAATCCCATTTACTTGCTGTAAAGTTTCTAATATATAATTTTATACCTTATCTATTCATTTCTACTAAGAGTTGACTAATATTCCGCCGATCTCCATCTGAAATTGGCACTAGAAGTTCTGAATCGGCTTGTAGTTCCCATAGTGTCCACTGGATGTCTCACAAGGTTGTCAATAGCGTCAATTCACCCCCATAGCGTAACTTTCAAGGTTATCTATGTACATTATATTAAAGGGTACACCCCAAAGAAATGACTAAAAAGCAGGGGACAATGTGAGCCTAAAAGAAATATAACAAAGAGAAGAGGAGCACCCCCGCACTGTTCAAATTATATCAGTGGATCTCATTCGAGAAGCAGGGGTCGCCATAGAGAACACTGTTAGGCCTACAAAAGGTTTGAATGCTATTGGGTCAATGTTAAAGAGTTTGGATGTCAAGACTAAGGTTAAACTTAAACGTGAAATTTTGGTCTGCCAGTCACTCTATTTATATGTGAGCTAGCTGTAGCTATACCAGGACGCTGTTGAGTCCTATGTTAAAGAGGAGGAGTCGCCATAGACTGCAGTGAGTGAATAATATATGTTTAACGCCATTTGACAGCTAAGGTCATATTCATGGCGAGAACGACATTACACAATTTCACAGAGGAATGTGTCAGTGCCCATGCATATGTGCACCACACACATCCTGAGGGGATAGGAGAGATGAGAAGTAGACCCTTTTAAGTGGGCTAGGGAAGCCCGCCATAGACTGCAATGCTATAGTAGGTTTGGTTACCATTGAACCAAAGGGAATGCATTATGATAATGATGTCTCCCAACAGATATTAAGAAGATGAGATATTCTGATAGAAAACCTCCCTTGCCAATATTTAGTTATACACGATAGGACAAATGAAAACTAAATAGTATTTTCAAAAATGCAATAGACAATTTTGTGAGCTCCCTTATTTAATTCTGAACCTCCCCAATCCATTCAATGACAAATATGATTTTTTTTACCAAAGAAAATTTTATTTTGGAACTTCCTAGTTAATTTGACAAGCTTCCTAGTTCAGTTTAAGACCTTCCCCAGTCAATTCCCTTATGTCTCCTGTCCTTTTCAAGACCTCAACAAGGTCCTAAATTCCCACAAAATTGACTTATCTGTGAAACTTTTAAGCTAATGACCATAGCAGAACTACCTTAGCAGAACTCATTTTGCAAATACTTCATTGTGTAATGCATTTTCTGACGCTATGGAATAGTGTAAATTCGTGAGAAGAAAGTCATAGCGTCAATTGCTTTGTGTAATGCACATTGACGCTAATGACCCCCTGATGTTGTCCTACACCACCGCCCCATTTCCTCTCCTCCCCTTATCACCTGCTCCACGTCCTTTTCCTGAAATACCCCTTACGAGGTCAGGAGGAAGTGGCCCATCTCCCATCATCCCCTGCGTTGATCATTATGGGGTATAGGAGGAGCTCTAGTGGAAGCTGGGCCGGCCGGAGGGGCCAGCGATATACGAACGAGCCCCTCATGCGTGGAGTGTCACTGTATGCAAGAAGAAAAGGAGGTCACAGGACAACAGGGGGGGTTACAGGACACAAAAGTAGGGGTGGTTACTGGACACACACAGGGGTAGTTACAGGACACACAAGGAGGGGGTGGTTACAGGACACAAAAGTAGGGGTGGTTCCTGGACACACACTGGGGTGGTTACAGGACACAAAAAGAGGGATGGTTACAGGACACACAGTGAGGGGTGGTTACAGGACACAAAAGGAGGGATGGTCACAGGACATAGACACAGGGGTGGTCATACCAAAATGGTCATACCAAAATGCTATGTAGCAATTTGGTCCTGTGACCACCCCGCTCTCGTGTTGTCCTGTGACCACTCATTCCTCATGTTGTCCTGTGACCACCCTTTCCTCGTGCAGTCCTGTGACTACCTCATCCCAGTTTGTCCTGTGACCACCTTTTCCTCGTGTTGTCCTGTGACCACCCCATAAGGTAGTCCTGTGACTACCCTATAAGGTAGTCCTGTGACCATCTTTTCCTCATGCATATAGTGGCGCTATACGCACGAGCCCCTCGTGCGTATATCATCGGCTGCATGCAGGTCGTCTGATGTCAGCCACACTCTGAGAAATAACTGTTGAATCTACCGATCCTCATGAACTCGAACAGTGAGCCACCATAGTTGTGAACTGTAACAGTGTAGTTTTCACAATTAAACCCCTTATATATAGGAAAGCAGCGTGTAACAAGGAATTTCTAAAAGAATAATGGTAGAATATTTTAACCAAATACCGCTATATATTTGACAGCATTTCTTTTTACAGTGCAAGATTGCAAAGATTGCTGAAGTCTACTGAAGATCAGTAAAGTCTGCCAGTGATCTCTTGGGCACCCACTGATAGGCTTCCCCTGTCAGATTGATCAAAGGTGGTTGGGGAAAAGGTGAATAGAAAAGATAGGGTGGTGGGACGGGTCTGTCAAATTACTCACAGTACAAAGGTTGGCATCACTGTAGAGGCTACAAGTCATAGCAGCCTCACAAGGTCTATTCCCATTATCACCAGGGGGTCGTTACACAATCACAGAAAGAGACGCTGTTAAGCAGATTATCACCGTTACACAATACAATTGACGCTGTTACTTCTCCTCCATTTTGTGACGCTGTTCAACAGCGACAAAAAACTGTTACACAATGAAAAAAGGTGATGATGTTCATCCTAAGTGATGCTGTTTAGATCCGGTTACAACAGAGGTACTGTATCTAAAATGTTATCAGTATTCTATGAGGATCTATGACAGATAAAGCCATTAAATGACAAAATGAGGTCATGAAATTAAGTGCAGGTATTGAAAACTCCAGAAAAGGTGAAATTACTAGGGTTTTATTTATTTTTAATCTTTTTCCAATTTACAATTTTTGCTATCATTTTTTTTTTTGCTATCAAACATGAAATGCTATAAAATGTACCTTTTTCATCATTTTATAACATGTCCTAAAAAAGTGACACTGTTGGGGAAAACTGACGCTGTTAACTATGCTTGAGTGCCATCTAGTGGAAACTGTGGGAACTACATGCCGATTCGGAACTTCTAGCACTGAATTTGGATGTAAATAAGCAGAATATCAGTGAAGTCCTAGTAGAAATGGATGGATAACGTGTTAAATAATATATTTGAAGCTTTACAGCATGTAAATCGGACTATAAATAAGGTTTTTAGACAGATTTCCTCGGCACTTTATGAAACCGGAAGTGACGCTGTTACCTAACTAGGTCAATTTACACTGGTACCCTGTGTAACAGCGTCACTTCAACAGCGACTGATGCTGTTTAGATCCATAATGGATAGTGTAACAGGGGGGTCATACAGGTCGCTATCTATGACGCTGTTACTGCGTCAAACACTGGGATTTAGCATGCCTGATTGTGTAGGTTACGTGGAACTAATTCCATTTCCTCTATGTTTCTATATAGCATAACACATAAAAACAGCCCCCCGTAATGTTCGTTGGTAATATTTTCGACCGTAGCAAGATTAAACCATCTCTCACACACAATGTGTTAGAATATAGGATAGGCTTAACCCTGAAAATCTTAACTAAGGGAGCGATACGTACAGCAAGTGCCATTCTACCCTATTTTGGGCCTCAAAACCTCCATTGGCCAGATGAACATTTGCAGACCTGATAAAATCCCCAAACCTTGGCAAAATATAAAAACTCATCTACTGTTCCATTAAGGAACTATTTGGGGTCACTTGTGATTTTTTTCATAATTTTACCAATATTTCTTGCATATGATTTCTAAGCCAATCAGCACCCAGATCACCTTCAGTGCAGGCCTGAATACCATATTACTCACGAGAGGGCAGCATTTACGTCCATGTAACCTGTAACGACCCCCTGAAGAAGCAGTCCAGCACCTATAACAACATATATGTTGTCATCAGTGTTTAGAGTTATAGGCTTATATACTGACCGGAACCCTGACATTTCTGTGGTACCAATTCTATCCACAACAATTAGCAAGTGAAAACTTTATATGAATAGAACTATGTTCACCACCCCAATAAGTGTTGTACAGTTGGCTTACAATTTTAAAGCATAAAAATTATCATGAAAGTTAGAATATTGTCAATCGGTTAAAGCATACACATGTTAAGGCCTCAGCTAGCTGGCCTAGTTGACATATATCAAAATAAAATCTGACATAATATTATATCTTCCTGGATGCACATAGAACAAGGAAAATGACCTAGCAAATTGTTTGAGTAAAGAGAATTTAAATCGTCTTAAAGTAGGGATTCTGATTTACATCTGATTCGATTATCGTGAAGCTTTTACTGGACTTCTTCATTATCCCTACATTGGACCAAAATATAGGGAAGTGATAAACATATGAAAAAAGAATAATATCATATGAAATGTACAAGTATACTTTCTGGAGGAGCCGCTTTACGTATTTAAGAAAGCAACCAACCTTTGTTATTTTCTCTAGATTGAGCTGACCTAACTAGATTGACATTTACATCCCGTCCACCAACACACCTTACACCCACAGCCATATTTTCATGTCACACCATGCAATAATCATGAACACCATAGAGAAAATGTCAATACCCCTGCCCTTCAGCACCCAACCCAGTAACCACGGACTCCCACACTTTTTTTTTTGTATAATAGACTAGAGCTCAGGAGTCGATCGATGACATTGTTGTTGCTGAAACCAACAAGTGGAAAACATACGTATAAATGCATTTAAAGTATCCAATAGTGGCTTCAACTGATTCCAGGGGGTATGTCCTTATTGGATCAACTACCTCCATACCTTCAGGGGACAGAATGGCGGTCATGATCGGTAAAGAGTGATAGTACTATAACCCACTCTCCACACCTGACAAGTGGACTGAGGAGCAGCTGACTGGCCGCAAAGGGCAGCCTTACCTGTACTATTATAAATCCTCATTAGTCCCCCTCCCCCATGCCACCCTTCATACCATACTGTCAGAGGGAAAGGAGGAGACCATATAGATGTTGAATAATGAATGCTGCACAGGCCACTGGCGGATGTCCATATAACTGGCATATCAGAGGATGATAAACTCCCCTCTTCCCGCACAATAATGCATCAATCAAAGGAACAACAGTACGCCAGTTATGGGTGTTGGACTATTTTAGAGCTTTAGCCTCTTTCTTTTCTATTGTTATGAGGTGTGACATCCAAGTGAACAAAAGCCAGCACGCTATCCCATCTAAATAATAGTAGCTAGCATTTGCCTGTGTGCAGCAGCTTATGTTTTTCGTATTTCAATTTAGTACAGGTAAACTACCAAAACCTAAGTCCACACCACATTCAGTACTCTGGAGGTCTGCTACATACTATTAATCCCATTTCTAGAAAAAAGTAGGCCTCGAGAGTTTATGTAAACCACTGGGCGCTATAAGTCAAGAAATGAATTTTGAATGATTAAAAACAGAAAATAACCTCAGAACAAGAAAAATGTGGCAAGGACCAGGGATAGGAGTTGCGCTCATAGATCATGGCAACATCACTAGCCACTGCGGGTGACGTCACTTAGGCAGCATGACATCAGCAATGACATCATAGGTGACAGGGAGAAAACTGAAAACATTATGGAGTTGCTACGGTCGCAAGCTCCCGGCCGCTGACGCGGCTTGCAACTCCAAATAAAAGCAAGCCACGTAGTATCCTTTGGCGGTATGCTGGTATTTTATCAAGAAATACTTTTAAACCATAGGCACAGAGGCTCTGAGTGTTATTCCAAGCAACAGCAGCATGACGTGGCATTATCTCTTAATTAATGTTTCATATAGTGTGAAAATGGTTGGGCCTGTGGGGGGGGGAGGACTTGGCAACTGTGATAAATTATAGATATTAAGGTTTAATGAAGTGTTCAGTGCTAATGGTGCTCATCTTTGTTGTTTACATGACACAGAGCATGGTCAACGCCTCTAGGCAAAGATAAACGTCTTCAGTAGGCCACAACATTACAACCCAAGGACTAAAACGAGTGTTCATAATTGGAAAGATGCTGCATGGCTTCTTCAGGACAAGAGGGCCTTGAAGCAAATATGAATAAAATTGATTAGAGGATTCGTGAAGAGAAATAATACATATCTACGGATTACGGGTTATGGTGTAGAAAGCGAACACAGGAACCAAATTGGCGTCCTCCCACCACAGCAGTGATAAATAGTAAATGACTCAGGGAAGAGAGGAGGGAAAGGGCAGACGATGGACCAGAGAGGAGTGGAACATGATACATGTGTAGGGGTATGGTATTTTACACTTTAACGTTCATGCACCCGTGAGACTCAGACCTAGGTCCTTCGGGTGTGGTGGGGGAATCCGGATGGCAGGTGGCAGCACCTGCCTCTGGGTTCGTATCCACTACACCAGGGGGCCTACCACTCGTCCGCCACACGTCACGTGGCCGGTCTGAGTTTCGCGGGCTTTTCCCCTATATAAGGCTGGTCCTAGCCCTAGGTTCCTCAGTAGTGGTTTACCCACTGCTCAACCAGGTTGTTACCCGAAAGGGTAACCGAATGCACTAGCAGCATGTAGTCCTCTGAGGCTGTGATCGTATGTAACGCAAGCTCTGAAATAAAAGCTCGGTTGCCTACCCGGAAACTTTTCTCTCTCTTCGTTATGATTTAATCTAACTTAACGAGACGAACCACTACACTGGTGCCGTGACCAGTTGGTCTTCGGGTAAGCGCAGTCAGAAATGACTGAGCTGAGCCCAGTTAGGGGAAATGGCTCAAATCGTGAGCTAGACTCCCCGATGGAGGATGGTGAAATCAAGTCACCACCCCAAGGTACGGAGTGGAGGGATCCACTAGAACACTACCCTGATGGGTTAGAAGATGTAAGAAGAAACTTACATCATGAACTGGATGAATTTGGAGACTCCTTATTCATGCCAGGAGGTACTTCGAAACCTGCACCAATGCATAAAAGTACTGCTCAATTTGGTAAATTACCATTTGAGGTACCAAAGCCTAGTGCAGGTATGTTTGAAACTCCATACAGTTCTCGAATTAAACACCAAAAATGTGGATTCGAAAAGAACAAAATGGACGAGCTTGAAGACATGAGAGCTGAATACGAGAAGATCCAGAAGGATCTTATTACACTGACCGGAACCCGAGACAAGATTCTGACTGAAAACAAACAGTTGATATCGGAACGTCTCGATTACGATCAGAGTTGTAGACGCCAACAACAATTGTTGTTGGATCAGATGGAGAAAGAAAAGCAAGATTTTCAACTCCAGCACGAACAGTATCGTGATGCACTATATACGGCGGATCTGGAATACAGAGCCTCGTATGATGAGTTGAATAGAACTAAACAAGAGTTAAATTCAACTCAATCGGCCTACGGCAAGTATCAAGAAGAGCTGAAGAAAATAGAATCAGCCTTCAAAGATGCTCGGGAAACGTACCAAAAACAGACCGATGAGCATGAAAAACTCAAAGATCAATTGATACGCGAATCCACAGATTTGGCTGTTAAACAGACTAAAATGATGGATGATTATTCCGAACTGGAGGCTAAAGCTATCCAGATGTCAAAGTATCTAGAAGATACTGGTCGTGCAGTAGGCACTCTTGAATCAGACTTCACTGTTTCAGGAATTGCCCTAAACACGACAAGTAACCAGATGTTCTCTTTGAGGGGCAATGACGGGGTAACAGAGACAACTGTACCTCGTTATGAAGGAGTAAAGAGTCATCAGGTTAGATTTACAGATAATACCTCTAAACCTCTTGGTCTAGGTACGGGAAATAAAGGGGATAATTCTGCGAGTGGAGCTAAACAAAGCCGCTCTGCAGGAAGCTCCACCTTTGACGGCGGATGGCCACAACAGTCACCTTTAGGGGGACCAAATGGCCCGTATGCCCAGTAT
Source organism: Acholoe squamosa (assembly GCA_949317995.1). NCBI lineage: Eukaryota > Metazoa > Annelida > Polychaeta > Phyllodocida > Polynoidae > Acholoe > Acholoe squamosa. The sequence goes on from OX439049.1 coordinate 42,436,943, forward strand.
GGATGGAATCAGTCCCAAACAGGAACGAATCCGTCCAATAGTAACACCCGGAACACGTCCGGAGGAACAACCGGACGAGCACCCGGAGGTTCCAGTACAGCTGGGGGGCAATCCGGATGTGATCAAGGATCCGGACCCTCAAGCGATCGTTCCAGGAGCAGACCCTCTACCAGTGGGACTGGTTTCAATAATGGAAATCAGTCGTATGGAACAGGAGGAAACACTAATCCCAATAGTGGTTTCTTTAGCTTTGGTGGAAATACACAACCCACCAATGGTCCAGGGCCGGCTCCCCAAACCAGTGGATACACCTTTTCACAGGTGCCTCCATACGGAGCAGGGGGATCAGGAGGTGGAGGAGGACCACCATCCGGAGGCTTTGGAAGTACTTATGGTACGAATCCTCCAAGGAAAAAGAGACTCAGTCGCCGAGTATCTCTTTCTCCAGGGTTACAAGCGCTGCATGATTCTAATGCAGCGATTGCTAACTTAGGTGTTGATTGTTACAATCAAGGTCTGGACGATACGGAGATCATGGAATGGAGTAAGGGTTTAACCCTTACTGGATCCACGAATCCGGCTCGTAGAGTAGCTAAGATACCTACCCCCTTTAATGCCAAGAACCCTTGGAAGGAGGAGTATCAAGGCTGCGCGGATGTCTTTAACTGCAATGGATGGGGTAAAGCGGAAGCTCTGCCTTATTTAGTATGCTGGTTAAAGGAAGGCGACGGAAAAGGAGCCGTGGAACAATGGAGAGATTCTCAAATAACAGGACTCTCAGCCCATATGAAGTATGATGAACTCATAGAGATTGCTTCATATTTATATGGGAATATAGTTGGAGAAGACCCTTGGCTGACGTTCACTAAAAGAACACAGAAGCCCAAGGAGTCTGCCAAAGTGTTCGGCTTAGAATGTCAACGACTGTTGCATAAAGCCAGACCTCAATGGAGACTAGATGATGAATGCTTCCTAGATGAGATGTTTAAACAATTCATTGAAGGATTGCGGAATCAAGAACACAGGACAGTAGCCTGTGAAGCTTGGAAGAATGATGCCTCTTTGACAGATTTGTTCCAGTCCCTAGATCATTATGATCGAAAGGCCCGTATCTTTGCCGGGAAGGTACCCCAACGGATGTCAGCAATGATAATCCCGGAGGGAATACCCGAAACCGATTCATCCGAATCAGGGGAACCTGACGAAGATGAAAACGTTGGGGCCATTGGCCAAGGGAACCCCCGGTACAACCGGAACTGGGGAAAGAAACCGGGTTACGTCAAGGAGAAAGTGATCACTTCTAAACCTCCTGTGACTCAACCCGATACCAAACCCACGACGGGTCCTTCTTTATCAGAGGACCTGGTTAACAATTTGGTAAAGAAGATTACTGAAAATCTTAGGAGGCCTAAGCCTGATAGGACTGTTGTGACATGCTTCCGATGTCAGGAAACTGGGCATTATGCTGCCGAGTGTGAGGCAGATAAGCCAGTTTATAGAAACACTCGTTACCGGAGCAATCCGGGTAAGGAGGACTCAGTGAAGAAGGAAAACTGAGAGGGGGTGTCCACAATGGCAACCGGATTACCCCCAGAGTGAGTGATTGCCATGACTGCCAGCCTATCGCAGCTTGCGGTACTGGCAAGAATCCTCTAGCGATTTCGCCCAGCAGTGAAGCTAAGGAGCCTGATCAGTTCCTTACTCATGAGGCTGGGGAGACTGATAGTACACCAGGTGTCAAGAACCGGCAGAAGAACACAGAGGGGAAACCCGATATCAGTCCAGAGGGAGCGGCCAATGAGTTGGCCAGGGTGGGGTGTGCCCAGTTCCCCCCGGGTCATCCTTGTCTCGAATTCTTAAAGGGATGTGGATTTGACCTCGGCGCTAAGACGGAACTTGCTAAGTATGCAAGTAGTCCTACCTACTTGAAAGGTAGGAGGTGGTACGCAGTTGTATCTGTGAGTGGTAGATCCGCTGAGTTTCTTGTCGATACGGGTGCTAGCCACTCCTGTATTGCTAAGAGATTCTACGATCTTTTGCCTACGAATCATGAAACTTTCACAACGGAAGGAAATGCTCGTACGGCCGACGGTAGCATGATACAAACGTTCGGTAGAACATGTATGAGGTTCAGTCTACAGGAAGATAAGGACTTCATCCTTACCCCTACTGTGGCGAACATCGCGGATGATGGTATACTCGGTCTGGATTTTGCTGCATTATATGGAGCAAGGTTAGATTCCCAGAGGGGAATATTGGAAGTGAGAGACCCGTACCATCTCGAAGTACAATGTGTACTTAGGCAAGTAAGCAGTGTAGCCAGTGTAGCCCAGACTGTTAAGATACCACCAGGCACAGCCTGTGATGTCTTATGTCGAGCGGACAGACAGTTTTCAGGAAAAACTGGAGTTGTAGAGCCAGACATGGCCATGTTGTCAAGTATCGGATTGGAATCCGCTGATGTTCTAGTAGCTAACGCTGCTTGGACGGTGGTTCCTATATCCAATACCGGTAACAAGACTGTCTATGTACAGAAGGATACGATCCTTGGATCGGTTGTCTTATCCGAATTGATAGAAGACTGTAAATATGTTTCGGCACCCGGAGCCCCTTCCTCACCCGAAAGGAGCCCGGAACTAGACACTCTAGTAGCCGAAAGCCATGTAGAAAGTGATGAACAACGTGAAGCTCTAACTGACTTGTTGTACAAGTACCGTAAAGCTTTTGCAGCACCGAGTGAACAATTGGGGCGTACCGATAAAGTACTGCATACGATTGACACTGGTGAGAATGAACCTTTTAAGATTCCTTATAGAAGACTCCCACTAGCAAAAAAAAAGGTAGCTGAGGAGGAGATAGCTAAAATGCTTGAACAGGATGTAATAATTCCATCAACCAGTCCTTGGTCTAGCCCTGTGTGCATGGTGACCAAGAAAGATGGTAGCATCCGTTTCTGCATAGATTACCGGAAATTGAATGGTATGACCAAGAAGAATTCATATCCCTTACCACGGATCGATGAGACTATAGACTCCCTTGGAGGTAAGCAATGGTATTGCTCTCTAGACTTACAATCCGGGTACTGGCAAGTGGGTATGCATCCGAAAGATATGGAGAAGACGGCCTTTTCCAGTCATATTGGATTATTCCAGTATAATGTGATGCCGTTTGGATTGTGCAATGCACCGGCGACATTTGAAGCCATGATGGAAACTTTATTAAGTGACCTTTTATGGAAGAAATGTCTCGTCTATCTAGACGATGTGATTGTCTTTGGAAAGACATACGAAGAATGCTTGGAAAATTTAGGTATGGTCCTGGAAAGGATCATAACTAATGGTTTGAAGCTGAAACCCAAGAAGTGCGATCTTTTCAAAAGATCTATTAATTACTTGGGGCGAATAATCTCGAATGAAGGGATTAAAGCCGATCCGGAGAAACTGGATGCCGTGTCAAATTGGCAAGCACCCACGAATGCGAAAGAAGTTAGGTCCTTCCTCGGATTCTGTTCCTACTACCGGGACTTTATCCCAGGATATTCAAGGGTTGCCTTTCCTATCCAGAGTTTGTCCCACTGGACACCCGGGATCAGAAAGGAACGATTCCCTTGGGGACCCGAGCAAGACGAGGCCTTTATGAAAATAAAGGATTTGTTTGCTATCACACCTGTGTTGAGATACCCCACGGAGAATGATCATTTCATTCTAGATACTGATGCTAGTAATGAAAGCATAGGAGCCGCCCTTTCTCAGGTCCAGGATGGGGTCGAAGTTCCTATAGCCTTCGCTAGTAACACGTTGAGTAAATCTCAAAGAAACTATTGTACCACTAAACGTGAGTTGTTGGCTGTGGTGGTCTATACGAAGAAGTTCAAGCACTTTTTGTGGGGGAGTGATTTCACTCTACGGACTGATCACTCTTCCCTCAGATGGTTATTGAACTTCAAAGATGCAGAGGGGATGATAGGTCGCTGGTTAGCGCACCTATCCGAATTCGGTCTAAATCACAGCCAGATTGAACACCGAGCCGGGGCAAAGCATTTGAATGCAGATGCTTTGTCTAGAATCCCAGTGAGGAAATGTGCAAATGCTGAGTGCACTGATTGTGGAGCACACAATGCTGTGTTGGCAGGGGTTCGAGTTCCATTCGAAACCCATCCGGAACATGTCTTGAATTGGTCCTTGGAGACCATCAGGCAGTTCCAGAAGTCTGATGCAGTCACATCACGTTTGATTAAATTCCTTAATCAGGGTATCTGTCCCCCAAGACCCGTAGTGTCATTGGAGAACAGAGAGATGAGACGATTCTTAGCTCAATGGGCCGAGCTAAAAGTCCGGGATGGTATTCTGTTTCGATGGAAGAACCATTCTAATAGGAACAAAACCTTGCAAGTTGTCATACCTAGTGCTATGCGACGAGATATTATGTATTTCTGTCATGGACATAGAACTAGTGGGCACTTTGGAAAGAAAAGGTCTCTAGAACGTCTGACCAGACGATACTATTGGCCCGGCATGAGTACAGATCTCACCCGATGGGTGGAGACCTGTCCCGAGTGCTGTAAGAACAAACCAGGACCCGGGTTAGGCAAGCTGCCATTATCCCAGGAACTGTTTGGTGTAAGGTTTGCTAGAATAGCTGTTGACATTATTAGTGGGATTCCCCCCACTCCTAGTGGCAACACGTGTATGATGGTCGTGTCTGATTATTATACCAAGTACACCCGAGTGTTCCCTTTACCGGATCATAAGGCTGTTACTTGTGCTATGGCCTTTGTAAAAGGGTGGGTGCTGCACCTAGGTGTCCCACTCATGTTACATAGTGACCAAGGCAGAGAATTTGAGTCTAGTCTGTGGCAGGAGATGTGTAATTGTCTGGCGATCTGCAAGACAAGAACTAATCCCTATAGACCACAGAGCGATGGACAAGTAGAGAGATTCAATAGGACTTTGATCCAAGTATTGAAGTCTCTGGTAAATGAGCAGATGGATGATTGGGATGAACAATGTGAATTCGTGGTACATGCCTATAATGGCACTGTGCATTCGAGCACAAACTGTTCTCCTAATCTCCTCGTTTTTGGAGAGGATTTGATTATGCCAGCCGATTTGGTGTTCGGCGTAATAAGAATGAATCCGGAAGCCCCTTGCCAGGTGATGTTTGTAGAATCCCTACGGGATAATTTCAAACAAGCCTATGAGAGGGTTAGAGACGAGTTGCAGAAAACTGCGCGTTGGCAGAAAGTTGGCTATGACACAGGTCTAAAAGCTAGATTTTTTAATCTAGGGGATAGAGTACTGCGTCTACACCAACCTCTAGCTAACCTGAAATTAGCCAGTAATTGGGATGGACCTTTCACTATAACTCAGGTTATTAGTGATTGCACAGTGATTATTAAATCACAGCTTGGTAAATGTTACAAGTCAAATGTAGCGAGACTACGCCCATGGAGGGGGAGGGATACCTCCACCGAAATGTACGGCGATGGTCTATTGGAAGTAATGGAACAGAGTCGTGTTAAGCAACTCGAAGTGGTACCGACCCGAAAGCGAGGACCCGGGCGGCCACGGAAGGTTGCAGACCCGAAGAGGGTGGTGCCCCCTGTCGTAACATCCGGAAAGCAGGGGAAGATACAAAAAGTCTCGGCAGGCGCAGGTAAAAATAAGAGGAAAGGTCCCTCTAAGGCTAAGAAGACCTTGGAAAAGGCTCTTATGGATACCAGGTCAATAAAAGAGGCCTCAAAACCTCTTAGACGCAGTCCAAGGTTGCTACAGACTGCCGTAACCTAGCCTGTTAACACAACGAGTGTGTTGTCCTGTACTGTGTACTGTTATATGTTGTAACCTAGTTCAATGTATATTTGAGCCGGTCAAGAGTCTCTGGAAAAGGTCCTATGACAATGAACCCATGGTTTTGGACGGATAATCCGGTGGATATGCTTATGCTATCCATAAACTCCAGAATACCTAGCGAATTGTCATAGTCGAACCCTGAGTACGGACGGACGACCGATCGGGTATTGTATTGTTTTTATGTAAGGGCGCGTGACCTAATTAAGGGCACGCGGGAAAGTTGTTGACCCATTTTCGAATGGTCACGTGAGGCGCCGGTTTGATCATGCGCAGCGATTCAAGTTCGAGTATCCCGCCATATTGTCTTATTCCTGCGAAGGAAGAAGACGTGGCCGAGGGTGGTCTTGCTCTTGTTGGAGTCTGATAGCCCGTGACAGCCATATTCCGAGGTGTGCCCTCGTTAAAAGGCACCCGCCTTTCACTGGGTAAGCAGTACTCACTGCTTATCCGGTGGATTGGGATATTTTATCCCCGAACAGCCACTTCTGTCGATGGCAGAAGAGGCCGTCCGTCTTGGCGGCGGTGCCGGTGCCAGCACCCCGCCAGAGTATGGAAGTGGTTCTCCCAAGAGTCCCACTTATACATACGACGATCAGCAATACGATGCTGATTGTGATCAAATGGATCAACAAATGAATGTTGATCAGTACTTCTCTGGAGTAGACGATAGCGACGTAGAATCGTTCTACGACGCATCCGACAACTCCAGACAAGTTAGTCCTGAACGCCGAGGCGTTCAACAACAAATTGATGTAGGTGAGCCTTATGTAGCCCCTCCATCCGAAGGTTTGAGTGGAGAACCGGCAGGAGCCCAGTCTCTTGACAGGGCTCTGATGCCACCTCCCCCTCAACTGCCGCCCCGTCTTGGTGGGAGTACCTCATTCGGTGCTTTGGGACCTGCTTCTCCGGTTGACAGGCCAATGCACCTAGAGCTGCCCTTCCCAGACAGTCCCGAATGGCATGATGTAGCCGGTCCATATGACGGACGGATGTTAGCAATTTCCGAGGAAATGCTGATACCCACCTGTTATGGGACGCCCAGAGAGGTTGACGAGCGTGTTGTCAACGCAATCTGGGAATGTGCTCATCCGCAGTGGGCTAATACCTTTCCGGAGTCCTGGTTGATGGATTACCATCAGATGGCCAAAGGATTGGTAGTCCACTTATGGTTTCGTAAAGCCGTCTGGGACGCAGAAATGGCTTTCCGAAGGAATACCTCTTATAGGCCTTCCTATGTGTCTGACAAAACGGGTTACACCGGTGTCAAGGCAGATGAGGTCTCTAGATACATAGACAGAGACCAGATCCTACTGTTAAGCACAGCGGATGAGTATGAAGCAGCAGGTAACGCTGTTGTGGATTACTGTCCAGGGGTCCCTATTACGTCTCAAACCATTGAGGCAGAAGAGGCCCGTATTGGTGTGTCTCCACTAGACAGACTCGGGGTAATACAAGACCTCGTAGTACGTCTATTGGAGAGACAGTATGCACTGGCGCATCCGGAGTTAGTACCCGGACCCGCACCCGTGCAAGTAACAGCCAAGATGGCCGATCGGATGGACCGTCTCATGTCTCCTGCTGAAGCTCCCACCTTGGGAGACGCAGCAGTAGTACCTGAGAAGGCCCTACCTGATGCAGATGTTTCCCTTAAAACTGCTCAGCCTACCCCTACGAAGACTGAGCAAGTAAAGGAGAAAGCAGCTGGTGGAAAGGGTAAAACAACCCCCACCAAAGGTAAGGGTAAAGGGAAGCGGTCAGGAACCGAACCCTCTACCAGCACGAGTGTGGACGACAGTACCCGAACCCGTCGGGTGTCTCCACGCTCGGCCAATAAGAAGGGCGCTAAGGCTTCGGATGTCTCCGGCAATGAGACGGACGCATCCGAGCCTGGCACTTCTACTAACGGCAGATCCCGCAGGAGGAATAAGAAGAAGGTTGACCAACGCAAACCTGAACCTATCGAGGTAGACGTTCAAGCTGATAATACAGAAGCTGAACCGGCTGTCCCAACCGTAAAAGTTGAGCTCGGTGTGCCAATCGTCAAGCTACACGACGTAATGGCCGATTTGAGTGGAGACGCTCAAGATGCTGCAGCCCAGGTCCTCGCGGGTCAACAACCCGTTGTGCAACCTGTGGATGTACCATCCGACCCGGAGGGAGAGGAGCCGGTTGACCCAGTTGTGGATGTCACTCCGACTGACGAGCAAGAGGCTGCTATCTGGGCTAACGCCAATAGCAACTTTGCCGACTTCATTCCTCTACACAGGGGACACCTGAAGGGGAGTAAATCCGTATGGAGACTGCCCCCTCGGATCACCTGTGAGAGGCAGGAAGATATGGAGGAGTGGCTTCGCAAGAAGCTCTCTGATAGAAAGCCGGCCAATATGTACTGGATCTATTGGGAATTCGTTAAGAATTCGCCCAATGGTCTGTACAATTATGACCAGAAGGGCAAGCTCAAGTTTGCTCTAGATGAGTACTACGGGGAGGGTCGTAAGGATTGTCCCTTCCAACGTTGTACTCAAAGTGAGGGTGAGGTTGAATTCTTCATCGAGAAAGACGCGTTCCTTCGTCATCTCGTGGAGGTTCATATGCACCAGAGGCCGGAATATGTCTGCGACCGAGAGGTTGGCAAGAAATGTGCTAAATACACAGGATGTGTCACCCCCCGACGCGGAGACATGGTCCGGCACTATGTGACTTCGCATGGAGAGGGCCTGGAGGCAGCCATAGATCGGGTGATGAAAATTCACTCCGAACTCTATGGCAACCTTAGGGGCCTCAATGCAGAGAAGTTGGCTTCCCTCACACCGAGTACGAAGCAGTTTGCGCCTACGGTTCCTGGTACTAACCAGAAACTAAAGGCTCGGTTTGCCCAGACTCCCGGGTCCGGCAAACTAGAGTACGCTCAGGAGGAGTACGATCTGTTAAACGAATGGAGAAGCAACAAGGCCCGCCGTCGTGGTGGGGCTTATGTAACTCCATCCGGAGAACAGGTCCGAAGCCGCAGGGATTACCGCCAGGGACCCTCTGTAGCAGATAGGAAGAGACAGGCGTCTGAATCTCCAAGCCGAGCCAGGTCACCACTGGAGGCGCTGGAGAGACAGACAAATGGGGGAAGGAAGAAGCCACATCTTCCATCTCCTACTGGAACTCCTTCCCATTATGGGCGAGCACCAACTCCACGAGGTGCACAGAACCCGACATTCTTTGGTGTCAGTGGACCGAGTGGCCAGTCCGCCCGGAAACACGCGCCTTTGAATGTCAAAGACCCGAAGCAGTACCCTGCTATGGGCCCACCCGGACCAGAGATGCAAATCTTTGATCAGTACGGGAGGGTCAAGCAGGAACTGCCGACAGTAGGAGGTCAAGCTCCCCGACCTACAATGAGTGCTGTGGTGAGACAACGTCCACCCGCACCATTGTTGACGGCCAAAGACCTTAGAAGGGAATTGTCACGGTTGCCCCTGGTTCAGGGATTACCAACTCAAGGCCCTTCTTCGACCACTGCTAGTGCGGTTACTACTGCGGTTGCTTCTTCGCACACGCAGGTAGCTGTCACTGCGAGCGGGTCTGGAGCACAGCCGAAGCCTCAGGGTCAGGTACCCCCACCTGGTGCTGTGGTTCATCGGCCTAAGCTGATCCAGACAGTGGAGACCTTCTTCAAGAAGGAGGACAAATTGTCTTGCAATATCCAGAGCAAACAATTTGAGACGCTACAGCACCATCTGGAAAACCTCCACCTGGACATGTATCGTCGGACCGTGTCGAGCACTCTCCAGTGTATTGACGCGATCCAGAAGTCAGAGATCAACCGAATCTCGACTCAGATCAAAGCGGATGTTGCCAAAGATAAGCAGGAAGCTGCTAATCTGCGGCAGGAGGCCCTATCCGAGAAGGAAACAGCTTCTCAGATGCTCGACCTAGAACGAGCAACGAACATGAAGAACCAGCAAAAGTTCTTCAAGGTCTTCGGAGTTATCATGGATAACTGGGACGGTACACCTGAGCATGCTTTGAAGCTGTTCGAAGCACGCCAAAAGGTGAAACTTACACCTGCTGTCCCCGCATTGGCACCTACGGATGGAACTGGTATGAACCCCCCTGTTCAGCCACTGGCTCAACAACCGGGTCCAAACCAGCCACCCGAGGAGAACATGGAACAGTAAAAAACTGTTGCATGAAGATCGGACATAATTGTGTGTCCCGGGGTTCTATTACCCATGCATTGTTGGATAAGAAACCATTTTTTTATCCAACCCGTATTGATTCGGGTACCAAACTGTACCCTAATCCGGAAACTGAAAACAGAAGGAGAAAACAAACAAGCCACTCTGGAGGAGGAGTACGAATGCTGTAAACACCATAATTGTACTGTGCCACAATGTAATGACTGTGCCTATTATAAAATCATGGACAATTTACACTAATATGGACTTTTGAACTACAAACCGGATTTACTACTACACCACTACTATTTGTGAGCTAGCACTACAGGCATCAGGGTTTAGCTACGCCCATAGAGTCCATCAACAGTCTACAACTGGATCTACTATAACCTCCAGTTAGCTAGCACTACAGGCATCAGGGTTTAGCTACACCCACCAACAAGTTTTACTATAGCACTTCAGGCATCAGGGTTCAGCTCGCCCATACCAAGCCATCAGCAGCATCCGACTCCTGTTACATCCTCCAATCATGAAAACAAGTAACTTTGTTGATATTATTATATTGTATGTAAAATTGTATTTATAACTATATAATATCTTTTATAAAGATATATTATTATATAAGGGTACCTATAAATATACTGGATCTGCGAATCCTAAAAGTTATTTAAGGTAATCCTAGACCTATAACTGTCTATATAGGTCATTCCTGGTCTCAATATATTAAGAGACTATAATTCTTCTGTAACTTGTAAATATAAAACACTAAGGTATAAACTGAGCTGCGTCTCAAAAGTATAAATATTTTTCTATAAAATAAGAGAAGGTCCAACGGATTTCTCTAAACTTAGTATTGTATTACTCAGGTTAATACCTAATTGTGTTCATATAGTATCAGATTAATTGTCCATATCTGATCATTAATATTTAATTCACTCTGTAAAGTAGACAGAGCTGTTAATTTAAAAAGTCGAAATTTTTTTTCCGGGTTCAATAACCATAATACGATCATTGTTAACAACCACCGGTCCTTTTCAGGACCCTACTGTTGTCAAAACGTTACTATAAATCTGTGATAATTGTATATTTATCATTTATGGTTGTTATAAGCTAGTGATGGAAATAACATGAACGACACTCGATGCTATTATTGTATAATTTTTCAGAAATAGGATAGTCTTATACTATAGCCTATTTCACATCGAGCAAGTGTAATTAATACCCCTTTTTAGTATTGTAAACAATCACTTACTAGGTTATTAATACACTGCGGTTTAATTACCCCCAAGTTATTGTCTAAGGGGGGCAGTGTAGGGGTATGGTATTTTACACTTTAACGTTCATGCACCCGTGAGACTCAGACCTAGGTCCTTCGGGTGTGGTGGGGGAATCCGGATGGCAGGTGGCAGCACCTGCCTCTGGGTTCGTATCCACTACACCAGGGGGCCTACCACTCGTCCGCCACACGTCACGTGGCCGGTCTGAGTTTCGCGGGCTTTTCCCCTATATAAGGCTGGTCCTAGCCCTAGGTTCCTCAGTAGTGGTTTACCCACTGCTCAACCAGGTTGTTACCCGAAAGGGTAACCGAATGCACTAGCAGCATGTAGTCCTCTGAGGCTGTGATCGTATGTAACGCAAGCTCTGAAATAAAAGCTCGGTTGCCTACCCGGAAACTTTTCTCTCTCTTCGTTATGATTTAATCTAACTTAACGAGACGAACCACTACACATGTAAGAAAGAGCTTAGATTTGTGATAAGGGTAGTTTGAACAGCTAGACAGTGAATACAGGGATATGAAGCGCCAAGTAAGAGACGAGGGGAAAAGAGAAGCAGGGTAATAAAAGGCAGAGACATGAGGAAGGAGAGGGCATGGAGTGAGGTCTGTTTAAAGCATAGAATGATGCAGGGATGAATACAGATCAAGGCAGGAATTGAGGAAGAGGATAAGCGACACAGCAGTTGTGCATTTATATCCTAGTGTAACTCGACCATTAATTTTAGTTGTTGTTGATATTCCTACCAGTAGCTAAAATCACTACAAATGACAAATAGAGTTACAGATAAAAGGCCCAACAACAAATATCATTCATCATATCAGCTGTATCTTGATTGTTTTTGCACAACATGTGTTATCCAATAGCTCAATAATTGGATCATTGAGTAGCTATCATGATTATAGATTGTTTTATTAAACTGTTTATTTTCAATGGATTTCACATCGCATTGCCAGTTCATTATCTCTATCGACATTCACAAGCACTAATGAATCATCAATTGATAGTTTTGCACAAAATGAACAATGCATGGGAACTAACAATGAGCACCTTATACCCTCTTTCATCAAATCTCGCCCTTAACACATTGATACTTCCTATGTGACTTTTCAGATAAAGGCTCTGTAGGCTGCTGATCGTGTACGGTGGGTGTAATGGTAAAGGCAAGACACTCTGGTCTGGGTCAATAAGTTTGATAAACTTGAGGGGGGCGCCAAGTTGGGTAATGGTTTGCAAGTGTTTGCAAGTGTTCGCATCTGTTTTAAACCATCAGTCACTGGCTATCTTTAAAGAAGAATGACCTGTAGAGGGATAATCAATATTCCCCTTGTCCCCTGCCACATAGGTGTGTTGCCTTAATACAAGTCTATGTGCATCGTAAGTCTTTATTGATACTGTGATACATTAATCTCCTTATTTCTGAGCTTTTGCTAAAATGATGAGACAGTAACTTAAGTTTAGTAAATTCCAAATCTAGTACATGTACAAATTGGAATCATTTCAACTGAATAAGAATGCGTCAGGAAAGCCTTCACACTACTTTGCCATAAATATAAATGCGCAATGTATGCGCTGTTGAATATGGTTGACGTTTGTAAAATTCATGTTTATATTGTTGATACTTCAGGTTAGCTGTTTGCTGCAGACATCAGATCAGTCAATTCAGTGAGAGGTCAGCTGCACAAACCTCAGACTGAGGTGCTCTCCACTCTCAGAGCTGCTCAATCTACAGGTATGAATGCCGAGGTATGAGAATGAACCCATTTCACCTGCTGAGAACTGAGTGTAAGCCACTTACCTGAGGGTGGCTAGGTGCAAATCTGAGAAGTCTGAACCCTACCCCTCCCTCCTCTCCCTTTACTAACAGACACCTACTCTGAGAGAGAGTGTCGATAAAATGGGATGATGGCTTTTTACACACCTGTCTTAGTGTCTATATGGGCGTAAGGTAACACATCTCACCCACTTTGATGTACATTCCTCCAAGCTTGCACACTTAAAACTATGTTAATAAGCCTATAAACCTCTACAATGTCAACACCTCCTGCCCCACCCACATATACACACCTCCCCATTCACCTCCATGCCTCTCCTCCTCCTCCTCACCAAGCCTCCTGCAAGGCGTATTGATCTTGCAGAACCTACACGTAGTATACACGCACCATGCACCTCCTGCCTACCACTCCTGCTCCCTTATCCAGCATCTAGACAACCACCTTCAGGATCTCCCCCCATAGTATACCCAGTCCTCCACTACCTCTCCCTTCTCCCCACCCGCCTGTGCAGCAGCTCTGATGGCTGTGCACGTGGCTGCTGTGCTATGGAAGCAGGCGGGGAGCAGCTTAGGGTGCAGGCAAACTGCTCTGAGCAGCTCCCAAAGCAGCGTCTGGCAGTTATTCCACAGTGCGCAGGCGCGAGCATGGCACAGGCATGCGCGATAGAGTGAGCCATGGTTGCGCATACACGGCTGGCGGCGGGAGTGTGGAGTGGTGACAGGATGGGAGGTAGATGTTGAAGTGAGTTGTAACAAAGGGACACGTGGATGAGGAAGTCCTACTGGAGGATCCACCGTCACGGCCCTGTAGAGCTCCTCCTGTAGGGGTGTTGAACATACCCAGACCTCACCACCTTACTGACACTGTCAGACTCAGTCGTGGATGGCCAGCTGTGGCCTGCAGACACCCCTGATACAACCAGCCATCCCCCCCCTCATGTTACAGGAGCATGTCAGGTGTGTTGTTGTTTATAATGGTAAGGTTGCATGGATCACGTGGAGTTAGATAGACTGGTAGCCAGGAGGTTGTGGTTGGGTGCACCTGCCCTATCTGAGAGTCCCTGATCAATACTGGAGGACACAGACTGAACTTTATCACCACACACCAGGCCTACATACTACCTACACTACACCACCTATCTGTCGATACCTCCAGCACCTATAGACAAGTGGGTAACTCTGCACTTTATCTCTATCTGATATCTACTAACAGACACCCACCCCCTTCTAACCTCCAACCCACCTGTGCCACCACCATGCTGCTGCAACTTAACCTGGGCCCTGACCCGACCCCAGGGCTAGTGTCAAAGGGTAAGTCCGGGTCAGGAGTACACTCTGATGATCCTCCTGTTATCACAAAGGAGAGTAGCACACCGTCGAAATCAGTCACAGCCACCTCCCCTGGCCAGTGCATACTAGTAGATGTAGAGGAGAAGGATTCAGGTGTCTTTGGGTCTTCTTCCTCCCTGTCTTCCCCTACTAAGCCCTATAGGAAGGCAGGGCTGCTGGTTGACTATCAGGAAAGCCAACAGGAGGACGACGAGGCATTAAGACTGAGGTGGGAGCAGGAAGAATGCACCAAGTGGCTACAAAAGGTCAGAGATCGTCGTGATCACCAGCGCCAGATTTCCAATCTCAGTCTTAAATTGCTCTTCCCCAGTCACTCCTTGCCTAAATCTACCACTATGAGGCTGCTAAATATGAAGGTATGCTCTGCTATCAGAGCAGGTGACCTAAAGACTGTCAAACAGGTCTTTGAGATAAGCACTGATAAGGAAAGAGAAGAGCTGCTGCAACAACGCCAGGAGGACAATGTGGTGGTTAGGAGACCTTCAAATGGAAAGGACATTGTTGTCAGCAATCCAACCCTCCTCATGGTTTCAGTCAGCCAGTGGTTTGTTGACATTGTTGATTATTTAGCAAGTTTTGGGAAATTTCTGGATGAAGAACATATTGTAGATGATGTTACAAACACTCCAAGGGCCTTTCGTGGTGTGACAGCCCTACATGTTGCAGCCCTTTCAGGTAAACTAAGTATGGTTGAGTCACTTGTGAGTCATGGTGCGAGCCTCAACAAGCGAACAACGCATGGCGACACACCCCTATTTGAGGCCTGTTTTGAGGGGCATTTGTCAGTGGTACAACATCTGCTGAATTCAGGCTCAGATATGGCAATTGCCAATGTCAAAGGTACATCTTGCTTGATGATTGCCACCTATGCAGACAATGCTGAGGTTATTCAGTATCTCATGTCAAGACCGGGGGCGGAGTCTGAAGTTAATCGAGTGGATCGGGATGGACGTAGTGCCCTGTTTTATACAGTTGCTGGAGGAAGGCTGGATACTCTTGTTTATCTACTGGAGAATGGTGCCAACATCATGTCAGACAAGCATGGGGTGAATATCCTTATTGAGGCTGCACACCATGAACAGACTGATATTGTGCACTACCTGCTAGAAGAGTACCCTGGAAAGCTAACATTTTCAGTCTGTGACCAGGATAATCTTGGCCGCAATGTACTTTTCTACCTTGTTGAAAATAAGAGTACTAAGATACTTGAGCTCTTGTTGTATCATGGCGTGCCAATCGAACCGGCCGATGATGGCCGCACTTTTCTTATGACTGCAACTCTTAAGAATAACAAAGCTTTGGTTAAATATCTTCTGGAGCATGGGAACAAGCTTGGACTGAATTCCAATGAAAGGGACCAAAAGGGCAGGAACGCCTTGTTTTATTGCATCACTGGTGGAGATGTTCACCTCTTTGAACTGCTCAAGTCGCATGGTGTTGCCATTTCTCCGAGTTCAGATGGCATCACCGTGCTCATGCAGGCTGTCGCAAAGCAGAAATCTGACTTCACCGAGCACATCTTACAACACAAAGATGAGTATGACATTGATGTTAATGCTAGGGACAAGGATGGTTGGGCTGCCTTGCTGTACAGTGTAGCCAGTGGTAATCTGGAGATGTTCAAGCTGCTGAAGAAGCATGGGGCCCTGAGCAGGCAGGCTGTGGATGGGAGGACCATCCTGATGCAGGCTGCGGCTAAAGGGGAACCTGCCATCCTGGACCACATCCTCAACAATGCACAGGAGTACGAGGTCTATGTGAACCAGAGGGATGAGGACGGCTGGAATGCACTCTTCTACACAATACAAGGTAGGCCACACCCTGCAGTAACTCTAAAACATAGAATATTGATATTTATAACACGGCTGGGTAAAGTCATAGTGCATTATCCTTAATGCTGCGTTCTGATTGGCTGATTCACTGTGCATTATCTAGATGGATAATACACTACGGCAAAGGAGGTTAGCTTCATCTCACCTGATATATTTTATTGATATTCATGTCAATGGCTGATGAGTGATGTTTCTGTGTTATAATGAGAATAATGCACTTGGTCATAGCTGTGGTCATGCTTTAGACTGTATTGAGACATCTCAGGACCTATAAGGCCCCTCGATGTCTCAATACAGTCTAGAGCACTTCGATAGCCATGCCTTGAGCATTATTCCCTAACTAAATCAATGTTATTCATTAAGATGATAAGCCTGAAATAATCTAATTTCAAGATGTCACATGGTCCATTCATTATCTGAAATTATTTATTTTGAGTATCAAGCATTCAATGGACCAATGCGATGCACATCTTTATGCTCTTCAATTCCAGTATTCTATCTGTTCTAAAAGCAAGGGTATGAATAATATTTTAGTTTCAATTTGTATCATATTGTAACGAGTTTTATGATCAATAAAGACACAGTAACTTCCAGCCTTGCGGTTTACCAACGAGATCCTTTATTTACCAAGTGTACTTCAATTCTGACAATCGCTCGCCTTGAGCTCACATATATACCCCCCTTATCCGTCGGACGACCGGACCGGACGGTTCGTCCCCCCCTTGCGGGCGCGTCGTGCGCTTCCTGCGTTGAAGTGCAGCGGGCGACGCAAGCGCCCCTCCCGCTACACTCTCCGGTCACTAATCTAACCCCCCTGACAAACATATGTCCCCTAACTTAACATGCCTACTTTACTTAATTTCACTTTTTGTCGTCGCCGGAGGGGACTGGCCGCTGCCCCCGGTCGACCCACGAGAACTAACTTGGCTTGATTCAACCGCGCCTTCCTTCTTGGTAATCGCCTCGTAAAACGTCCGATACAGCTTAACTAACCCCCAACGTGGGGAGAGGGTGTCGTACCCCCTTCTGGAGTCGTCCCGTAATCCCGGACGTACAGGTTGCCCTGCTCCACTCGTCATAGGCTAAGTCGCCCAACACAACGTCTTTAATGTCCTAGTGCCCTTAACCTAGCACCGTCTCTTTGCATAATCCGTGTCCTCCAGCCCCTAGGCCAACAAGTAACTTATGTACAAGTCTCTGGGTCGTGCACCGTACTCCATGGGAAGTGGACTGCCCGTCCCGCCGCCCTCCAACGTCCCGGTGCATCCGCCCTCAGAATGTAGTCCGATCCCCGGGTTATGCCTGCCCCGAGGTCCTCCCGACTCCCCGCACGCCGTAGCCGGCCGACGTTGGCTCCCCATCGCCCACCAGCTACCTCGGCCGCCCTCGTCTGCCCGACGAAGTTCCTTGTTCCTGTCCAAAGAGAAGAACATGAGTCATACAAAATTCCAAATTTTCCTTGGACCCCTTACTTCCCCCAGGCTGTCCCCGTCGTCCTCCATCCCTTTTCTTGTTAAAGGTCCATGGCATTAACTAGATCCTGTAGGGTAGGCTCTACCCCTCCCGTCTCCATCCTGACCTCACCACTGTCCTGAAAGGCGTACGGCTGTACGACGCCCACTTGGGACAATACAGTCCCTGCAGCAACCCCACCTATAAAAACATCGAAGGTGTTATTCACACTTACCGGTTCCGGGGGTTGACGTCGTAGCAGAGTAGACCTTGACTGGAACACTTGGTACACGCCAGGCTCCAACACGTCCACTATGGTGGCCTGTCTCCCCCCGGCGGTGTCGTACAGAGCGTCCGCGGGGACGGCCTCCCCTATAGACGCCAGGTAGGCGTGTAATATCTCCTTGGGGCCTTGACTTTCCTGGGACCAGGGCAGGGTGACACCCCCCCCGCAGTCAATCAGTCTCTCGGGTCGTCCGCACCTAGGACCCGCATCTCCACCCCCACTAGTAGGGCGGTGGTCCCCCTCTGCCGTCCTGTCCGTCGTCTGCTCCGTCCGCCCGCTAGCTGGTGCGGTGAACAGGGCGCCCCGTACCTGTGCCGAGCTTGCCGGGGGTGCACTAGGATTAAACTGGGCACCGCCCCAGACCTGACTCGTCGTTGTCATTTGGGAGGCTCCTCCCCCCTGTCCATAGATTCTGACCTCTGCAGGGCTAGGCACCACGGTATCATAACCTTGGCGGTCTCCCCCAGCCGTATACTCCACATCCTGACTTAGCACGATTTCCGCCTCGCCCGTCTGCAGGACGGCTTCTTTCCGTCCAGGCTTACTAGCACTCCATTGTTCCGTGCTCTGGACGAAGCTGATCGTCCCTGGTACTTCTGACAGGATTTCCCGTGCCCTGTCCGACTCCCCCCTTCTGATGGCGTCCTGTAGCCGCTCGCCCCACAACCGCCCCGGTCCGGCGTCCTTTCCGGGAGTCGTAACAGTGGCCAACAGAGGTGAGCCTTCACCCGGAGCAACAGACGGTTTAGTTGTTGTAGGCGTCCGCGACGCTGGTTCCCCCCTTGTTTTGGCCTCCGGCGTGCCCCGTGCCCCTTCCTGCCCTGTTGTGGCCTGATGGTCGGCGGAGCCTTGATCGGCCGACTCAGTCGCGGTCTCTTTGGAGCCCGGGCCAGCCCCGGACGACGACTGGTCGTCCCCCTGTCTATCCACGTCTGGTTCCCCCTCTCGGTCAGGTTTTTCCGTGTCGTCTTCGCCCTCCTCCGTGGACGACTCGTCTACCACCAGGGTGGTCTTCTTACGTGGCGAGTCCGACTTCCTAGGCTTGTGCTTCTTGCCTAGCTTTCCCACGACTTCCTGTGGGGACAGTCTCCGCTTCTGCTGTGTTCTGCTACCCCTGCTCGAGTGAGCCGAGCCGGGGCTCCGCGTAGAGCTGGGGCTCCGCCCTTCATCGTCAGACACCTCTGACAGGCGGCCATCGGGCGACTCGTCCTCCTGTCTCCGTCTCCTTATGTCCGTAGGAGGCGGCATCACCTTTGTTCCTCCTTTTGCCCACGGGTGCTTTTTGTGTTTGGCTCGGATGTGTTTGATCAGGTCCCCCTTGCGTTTCTTCTCCTTCTGAATCGGACATCCTGGTACGGGACAATCCCAACCTTCTATTGTGTCGTGATCGCGTGCGTGTTCTCTGAAGCTCTCCAAGTCCGGAAAGGTACAGTCCTTCGCCCCCGCAATGACACATTGGGCGCAAACTATTCCCCCAATCGATTGGCCGTCGTCCTTTTGATCCGCCATGATGTCCGCTTGGTACGCCGGGTTGTCTGTTCTGCCCTCTGCCCCCGCGTCCTCCCCCTTTTTATGTTGGCGCCCAGTGTGCCTGTCTGGGTCCCACCGCCTGTCTATCGAACTCATGTCCAGCAGCTGCTGTATGCCGATTGGTTGCGACGACGGCTCCCGTCGTCCGCTATTGGTGGAGGCAGGTGGTGTGACAGATTCTGGCCCCGCCCCCCCCCGTGCGCCTAGATTTCCTCCACCCGCGGCTGGCCTGGCAACAGCGTCCTCGCACCCGATTGGCTGGCTCTGGCACCCCTCGTCGTTCTCAGGGCGCACTGATTCCAGGCACCTCGCTCCCACGTCGACCGTGGGACTCTCGCCGGCCGGCTCCGTCGGGGTCTCGTCCGTCCCCGCTGACGTTGGGATTTTCCCACGATTTGGTGGTTCTACGTTCACGAATTGAAATAGATCTTCTCCCCGCCCGGCCGCCCTGGCCCTGGCCCTTTCCTTTTCCTCCATACGCCGGAAGGCAACCTCCACCCTGTCGTCCACCTCTACGTCCACCCGTTGGTTCGCTCCCCTTCTCGACCCGACCCCTCTGGGTCTACCCCCCTCGTCCTCCTTAGTTGATGACGTCAAAATGACGATTCTTCCCCCCAGGGTAGGCTGTTCCCGGGGTCGGAGTGCCTGTCCACATCCTGGGTCGTCGTCGCCGTAGGACCGGCTGCGAGGCCTAGGTTCCCCGCAAGCTAAGGCCCGTAGAACGGCCTCATGGCCTCCTTTCGGTCGAAGAGGCGGGGCGGGGACCGGGGGTGAATGGGTTTGTTCCGCCGCCCTGCCAGGTTCCGTGGACAGGGCCCTCATGACCGCATCCCTCCAGGATCGTTCCTCCCCTGCGGACGTCCTGCCCCCTTTACCTTCATGCTCGGTCCGGTGCCCTGTCTTGCAGCCGTTGTGATCAGATTCCAGGGCTTTCGTGGTCCCTTCCTCCCGGCGGTCAGTATGTCGTCCACCACTGTCGCCCGCCAACCTGTCGTGCGACCAGCTATGTAGTCCGTTCCTCCTCCATCGTCCCCCGCCCTCGTCCGACGATCGGTGGCTGACTGACCCTCCGGTGGAGCCGGACCGCCTACGGTCGTCCGACCGTCGCCGCTCTCGACTCCTGGAGGACGATCGTCGTACCGGGGACGACGCGTTCCTTCTGGCCGCTGCCGCCCTGATTTTCTGCCTCAGATCCCTGTCACGGTCCTCGTCCTCCCCACAGTGGAGGGAGATCTGTCTGACGGCCTCTGCTACCGCAGCTTCCTCCTTCTGGGACTCGTCCGCCTCCCTACGTAGGCGCCACCTCTCCCTGCTCCTCCTGTTCCTTTCCCTGACCCATTCCTCTCTTGTATGGATATGTGCGGGCCGTTGCTCTCTGCCCCTTGTCCGACCTCTGTCCAAAGACGCCAGGGCGGCCTCCCTCGCCCTTTCTTCCTCTTTGGCTTCCTCCTTCTCCATATAGGACTCCGTCCGTCCCTTCTTGGGGGAGGCTGTCACCCTGCAGTGGTCGGTGTCGGCTTCCCCCTCTTCCTCGCTGCTCCAGGTGCTGTTTTCAGGGAGCAAGAGGGGTCGGCCCTTCCTATCCCAGGAACGGGAGGATCTTGGCTCAGATTCCGGCGAGCTCATGGCTGCTGTGTTCCGCCCCGCCACCTGGCCCCCTGCTTTATAGTCGTCTTCGTCCGCCCAGATTTGGTTGCCAGGCGACGCAATCCCAGGTCCCAGACAGAGCGACGCCACGCGCCCCATTGGTTCCTCGTTTGCCGGGACGCTGCCGACCCCCCCGCCCTCTCTGGGCACGGGAAGAGATAACTGTGGGGCTGGCTTCAAAGCGTCGCAATGTACGACCCTTTTTTTCCTCCCCATACTTATTTCGTAAATGGGGCCACCCACATGGTTCTTTACTGTCCAGGGCCCCGTCCACAAACACTGGAGTTTGGGTGATATCCCCACCTTCCTCTCCGGTACGAAGTAAAGAACTTTGTCGCCCACCGCATAACTCACAGCCTCGGTCCTCCTATCATAGTTCCTTCGCTGCCGTGTCACAGCCCTCCCCAAGCGCTCCCGCGCCAGGCTGTGCGTCCTAGCCATCCTCCACTGGAGTTCGGCCACAAACCCGTCCCTTCCTCCCGCGTAATGTATGTCCTGAGACGGGTACAAGAGAGCCAGAGGGGAACCAGTCTCCCGCCCCAACATCATGGCATTGGGAGAGGCCCCCGTCGTGTCGTGCTCTGTCGCCCGATACGCGGCCATGACGTAGGGGAGGTGCCTGTCCCAGTCCCTCTGGTCGTCCCTTACCGTTGTCGCCAACAAACTCTCAATCGTCCGATTCGCCCTCTCGACCATGCCGTCGCTCTTGGGGTTATATGGGGCCGTACGGGTCTGGGCGGCCCCCACCAGACGGACGACTTCCTTAAACAGCACTGATTGGAAATTGCGTCCTTGATCCGAATGTAGGTTGGCCGGGGGTCCGAACCTGCACACGAACTCCGTCACTATACACTCGGCCACCGTCTCCGCCTTCTGGTCTGGGATAGGGTATGCCTCGGCCCATTTGGTGAAGTACTCCACTAGGACGATGATGAAGACGTTCCCCCTTTCCGTCCTAGGAAGCGGCCCCATTACGTCCACCGCCACACGTTCCATGGGCATGCCTATCGGCACATGGCCTAGGGGGTGGCGGTGGGGTGGGCGGGGCGCCTTCCTTCGCCCACACGGCATACAGTTCGTACACCATCTGGTCACGTCTCTTCTGTACTCCGGCCAGTAAAAATAATCCTGGCATCTTCTCATGGTGCGACGGCGCCCAAGGTGTCCTGCCATGCCTGCCCCGTGCAAGGTTTCCAACACCGCGTCTCTCTTACTGGCAGGGACCAGTATTTGTACTCGGGTATCCGCCATGGGAGATATCCAACGCCGGCCTAGAACACCATCGTCGTCCACCGTTAGGCGCCCAATCTGGGTGGCGTATGCCCTTAGGTCATACTCCCAACCTTCGGCCGCCTCCTCTCCCCCTGGCCGCCCTTCGTTCACCCACTGTCGGACGACGTGCAGTGTGGGGTCCGCCCGCTGCCATCTGACCCATTCCAATGGGGAACCTAGGAGATTCCCCGCTTCCGGGTTGGGGTCCACCTCTTCCCCTCCCCCAGACCGGGTGACGACCGCACACCCCCAGCTGGTCGTATCCGGGCGACCGCACTGGCGGCAGGGCGACCTGGAGAGCCCGTCCGCGTTCCCATGGTCCTTCCCAGGTCTATGCTGAATGGTGAAGTCATATGTCCCCAGTATCTGTAGCCAGCGGGCGATCTGGCCCTCCGGCTCTTTAAACTCAGTAACCCACTTTAGGGCCGCGTGGTCAGTCCTTATCAGTACCGGGCGACCGACTAAGTAATGGCGGTACTTTTTGAGCCCGAAGATGACGGCTAGAAGCTCCCGTCTGGTCACACAGTAATTTCTTTCCGGCCGGCTAAGCGTCCGACTGCCGTACGCCAAGACCCTTTCCAGCCCTCCTTGCTCTTGCGACAGGACGGCGCCCACCCCAAAGAGACTCGCGTCCGAGTCCAGTATCAATCGGCCGTCCGCCTGTGGGTACCCCAGGACCGGTGCCGAGATCAGTGCTTTCTTCAGGTCTGTGAACGCCGACTCGCAGTACTCTGTCCAGGTGAATCGTCGATCCTTCTCCCCTAGGGATGAAAGTGGTTTCGCCCTTGATGCGAAATCCTGTATGAAGGAACGGTAATACCCGGCCAAGCCTAAAAAACTCCGTACCTCACCCACCGTAGTAGGGCGGGGCCACTCCGCCACCGCCCTTATCTTTTCCGGATCGGTGGACACCCCCTCCGCCCGCACTACGTGACCCAGGAAGGAGACCTCCCTCCGTGCGAGCTGACATTTCTTGGGTTGTATTTTCAACCCCGCCTGCAAGAGTCTTCCTAACACCTCCTCTAGTCGCGCCATGTGAGTCTCAAAGTCCGGGGCGAAGACGATAATGTCGTCCAAGTACACCAGGCACGCCCGCCAATGTAACCCCTTGAGCACCACCTCCATCAACCTTTCAAACGTGGAAGGGGCGTTGCACAGCCCAAAAGGCATTACGTTATATTGGTAGAGGCCACCGTGCGTGACAAATGCTGTCTTCTCCTGGTCGCCCTCCCTGACCGCTACCTGCCAATACCCACTAGCCAGGTCGAGCGTAGAAAACCAGGAGGCACCATGGAGGGTGTCCAGCGAGTCGTCTATCCGTGGCAGGGGGTACGCATCCTTCCGTGTAAGGGCGTTCAACCGCCTGTAGTCCACGCAGAAGCGCCCCGTCCCGTCTTTCTTCTTGGCTATGACCACGGGCGATGCCCAGGGGCTCTTGGACTCCACAATAACCCCCTGGTCCAACATCCGCTGCACTTTGTCGTCCACCTCCGCCCGCCTATGTGGCGCCAGGCGGCGTGGCCGCTGCTTTATAGGGACGGCGTCCCCCGTCTCAATTTTATGTTGGGCGACGTCAGTCCGGCCGACCTCGCCGTCCCGGACGGCGAAGGCCTGTCTCTTCCCGTCCACCAAGGCAGCCACCCTATCCCGATAGGCAGCCTCTATCCCTTCTAATAGAGTATGTCTTGCCTCTTCCCACCGTTCCCCCTCAGGGCCGTCGCCCTCCTGCCCGTCACATGTTGGCCCTATCATGCCGCAGAAGCCGTTATCCTCCCCAACGGCGTGAACTATTCCCAAGGTGGTATCCCTCCTGATCCACACTTCATCAGGCCATACGTTACAGATAACCACCGGAGTCTCGCGGCGTCCGTTCGGGGAGATCACCCCTCGCCCCACTCTGACGCCCAACCTTTCTTCATTTCCCGGGTGTCCCTCTACTATGCCGTACAGGTTCCATCCCTCCGGAAATTGTCCCTCTACGCGGGCGGTGGCCATTGCCTGGCCGCCCCCCGGGACGAAACAGTCGTCCGCCAACACCGCCCGGCAACTGTCCTCTCTCCCCCTCTTAGGGGCGGGCGGTCCCCCAACGTTCTCCTCCGCCCATAGCAATCGGCCCTGTCTCAGGTCCACCATGATGTTGTTGTTCCTGAGCAGGTCAGCCCCCAATATTCCCTCGGGGGAGACGTCTGCCACCAGGAATTCGCCCCTCATGTATTCGCCCGCTATCTCCAGGGTCGCCGTTATCCGTCCTTTTATCGCCATCGGGCGCCCGTCTGCACATACGACCGCCTTCTCGTGCGGGCTCATCGCCCTAGAAATCCCGCCCCTGTCCCACCAGCGGACAGACAGGATGCTTATAGACGCCCCTGTGTCCACCAACAGCTTAATCCTCTGCCCACAAATCATGCCCTGGACGATTAATCCCGTCCCGGTAATATCGTTCCCGTGGACTGACGTTACATCCACATCAGGCCTGTTGTCAGGTAAAGCTACGGTCCCAGGCCGGCCTACTGCTGGGACCGGTTCTCGTTTTCCGACACCGGTTTGCTGCCGGCCTGTTTGGTGGTCGCCTTGTCGTCCGACCCCGTGTGCGCCTCATCCTTAAACGGGCATTCCCTTTTGAAATGTCCCTCCCGCCCGCACAGAAAACATCCTTTCTTGTCTCCTGTCGGCCTCTTAGGCGGACCTCCAATCGCGGCTGCCCCAGCCATGTCCTTTCTCAACAGTGTGAGCTCCCGCATGAAATCCGCCCGAAGGGGCGCTAGCTCATTCTTAAATTCCTTACGAAGGCTCTCTAGTTCCGCCGCCATGGTACCGTCCGCCAGGTGCACCTTGTGCATCCGACTACTCTCACGATCCTTCTTTATGTGTGCCTCCGCCCTGACGCCCACAGTCACGGCGTCCTCCAGCGATTTGGCTTGTGCATAGAGAATAAAATATTTCAGTTGATTGTCGTTCAAGCCATCCAGGAATCGGTCTTTTGCCAAGCTATCCAGCGTGGTCTTGTCGGCCTCAGGGTAAGCCAGCTTTACCAGCTGCTCCAGCTTCTCGGAATAGGATAACAGATCCTCGTCCGACTCACGGTCCCTGTTTTTAAACACCGCCTTGTGAGAATCGGCCTGGTTTTTCGGCTGGAACCGGCGTTCCAGCGCGGCCACCAGCTGCACATAACCCCCTTCTTTAAAAGGTTCCAGCCCAGCCAACAGCCTCCTCGCATTGCCCCTTAAACTGAGCCCCAGGAACATTCCTGCTGTAGCATCGTCCCATGCATTAGCCCTGATGCATAGTTTGAAGTGCGACATGAACTCTTCCAGGTCAGTCGTCCCATCAAACTGGGCAGGCATTACAATAGGCCTCCTGTCATCCTCCTCCTTAGGTGGGACCAAGGTGGGCCCATCTTCGTCGCCTGTAGGCTCCTCCTTCTTCCTGGGCTGGCTGGACAATCCCATAGCCTGGTCCCCTTTATCCGCCCTATCCACGACACTCCCTGCGGCCGCCGCCCATGCTAATGGCGGGGAATGCTGGGGCTGATCCCTGCCCCAATCTCCCGGAGTTCGCCGTGTCCACTCCGTCCGAGCGCCTGCCGACCAGCCCCGTTGGTCGTTTTGCCAATCCGTCCTTGGTTGCCCCTGTCTCCGTAAGAATATTCCCTCCTCACTACAGTCAACCATTGTTCCCCTTGACGACGAAGAAGTCCCTCCTCCAAAAGAGACCGTCCGTTGTCCATCACCAGGATGCTCCTCCCCTGTTCTTGACTCCTCTCCGAAGTCGTCTCCTGATAATAAAGGATGGTCCATATTGATCCGTACCTCGAATCTGCCTGAATCCGTTCCAGATCCCACCGCTGTCACCAATGTAACGAGTTTTATGATCAATAAAGACACAGTAACTTCCAGCCTTGCGGTTTACCAACGAGATCCTTTATTTACCAAGTGTACTTCAATTCTGACAATCGCTCGCCTTGAGCTCACATATATACCCCCCTTATCCGTCGGACGACCGGACCGGACGGTTCGTCCCCCCCTTGCGGGCGCGTCGTGCGCTTCCTGCGTTGAAGTGCAGCGGGCGACGCAAGCGCCCCTCCCGCTACAATATATAGTAGGTATAATGTGTAAAGGAATATTTATCTAAATATAAATTAGAATTCCTCACATGCAACTATTCTAAAGAATTCATTGATGTTTCGTCCTCAGAGGACATTCAAAGGAGATATCAAACAATATTTGCTTTCAGCATCATTAAAGTTAGCACAGCTATGTTATCAACCCTACATCATTTCAATAGGAATAGACATCATGCCCTCTAATAGGTAATTGGTATTTATGGAAGTGAGATTTTCTATGTATCAAGGAAGAATCAGACACTCATTAATGCAGATAAATATATCATGTTACTATCAAAATATACCTGGCTTAAAACCCTGCAAATGCCATAGCGATTTCTGAAAACTTAATATCAGACAGCATGAGATAGATGGAGCGGATTCTGAAACCTTTAAATATGGTGTTCTGAGGCCACTGCGAGTAAAAATACTTGCACCAGTATCTTATCCATCATGTCAGCTATTACCTGCCGGCAGTAAGATGCAATATTGAACACTGTTGAAGGTAATGGGAGTCCTGAAGCAATAATTATATTGAGTATTCTAGAAGTAATGATGAGGTAGGAATGTGTCATACTTGGCAAGGAAAACGTGCTTCATTCTGCATTTGGATTACTGCTATAATGTTATATCCATAGTTAATTACTACACTAAGTACATCCATCATATACAACTGCAGGGCATCAAACCATGTAGGATCTACATTAGGACTGTATATTATGTTATAGAGATAAAACCAGGTACTATATCATATTATCATACGATATGAAGAATTTACGCTAGGCGATAGATCATCTTAAACTTCCATTAGGCATCATATCACAGGTATGGAAGTTAGAATCGGGCATAACATGATGTGAGGCTTACATGCTACACTACATACTACATCATGTAGATTGTGATATCAATCGACATGCGAGAGTTTTAGGTCGATTCTAAATGTGAATGTAAAAGGATGTTCTGTTTTGGTATACATACTGGTATATCAGAATGTCAGCAAATAATGAGAGTAAAAAATGTCTTCTTTTTAATAACTTACGATGTTTGCTTGACTTTATTTTGGAAGTATGATACTTCTCCAAATGGAATTGCAATAAAATAACAAATCCCAGAGCCCATCAACCGATTATTTCACAGCAACAGATTTAACATGAGACTGTGTACTATGCTTGAGAGAGCCATGATAAAATGGAGATAGTTTAGAGTTTAAATCACAGTGACTCCTACAGTATTAGAGTTCTAAAGCATCTACTCCAATGGGTCGGGTGTCCCTGGGTGGCATGTGGCAGTAGGCATGTATGTTTGTCCATGAAGTGCCAACATCAGAGGATTCAATATTGACGTTTTCTGTAGACCCATCTAGGTGAAGGCTAGCCCTTAACATAGCAGGATCCCATTTCTAACAGACCTCCATCTAAACCACTGCCAGGACGACCAATTTAACATGGCATGGGAAATCATAGAGTGTAGTGGTAAAAGGAACAGATGTGGTTACACATACCAAGGTAATTGGAAAGCCTCTCTCATTTTCAAAATGACTATGGGATGAAAATGACTGGCAGAGAGGCCACCTCATTCTGCTTTTGGCGTGAGCTGATAAGCCTAAGGATATTCCCCTTTTTGACAGTAGACTCCAAGGTTCTGTTGATTACAATACTAAGAATACACAAATGGTTTGGAGGTAAATTAGTGGCGGATTTAGACAGAGGATGGGGGCGCGGGCCCCCCTTATTTTTAATAGTAGTTTATAGTTTACTTTCCTCATTCATACCTCAAATTTACCCAAAAGTGTAGACTAAAGAAAGGGCGAGCCCCTTCATTTTGAAATCTTGGATCCGGCCCAGAGACTCCCCTTAAGGCAAACATTTTATTGGATTAGCTCAGCTATTACTTATGGCTAAGAAGATAACCTTCCATACGAGTACTGTGTAGGCCTAGAAACTGTTGATTTGAGGTGAAAATCAGACTTCTTCTCAATTCACAGAAAATGTCATTTGTTCAATTTCTGGGAAACGCATAATGGCTCGTCGGGACAGGAAGTGAAGTTATTTGTAAAAATTACCAAAAAATATAAATCTTACCAAGATTATCCAACATTTATGTATTGCTTGGTTATTCACAAGTAGATAAAACATTCCACCAAAGATGTTACATGATATTTACTATTCTTAAAGACTCAAAGTGAACTCCCCAAAAATTGTAGTTAAAGTCAGTCATGTGCTAAAAACATCTGACGCCAAAATGAGAAGGGGAGCAGGATTTTCTAGCACACTAAAAAAACAGAAAGAAAGAAAACAGAATACAAGAAAACGGAGGGAAAATTAGGTCAACAGGTGTCAATCGAAATTAATGAAAGATTATGTACTAGAAGACTCCTTGCCTCACACAGCTAACGGTTATATGTCGTGACTGACAATAGTCTTGGCTGAACCCCAGTTTAAATGTATTTGTTCTTTCTCCTGGTCAGCTAAGGGAATAACCTCCATGAATGCCAATTAGGTTAGTACAAAACACGCAGCCAAAATACAACACAAAGAGAAGGGAATCCTGGTGTCATACCAAAATCGAGCTACACGAGCGCATAACAATCTAGCCCTGCCTCTCATTTGATATCGGTGCTCATTTGAATACTGCTTATGTGCTAAACATGAATCAATTTCAATACCTAACCCTTTATCACAACTGGCGCTTATTCGAGACCTAAGCACCTGAATGAGCTAAATACTGTATATACATATGTGTTGGTAGAATATTATCAGGTAATACTGCCTATGGCATAGTATTTAGGCACATACCTCAGCTCTACCATTCAAACAGTACATGAAGATAAAACTAAATTTCCTATATCTACTTCCGGAGAGTTATAAGAGGCTACTCGAGTGCATGTGTGATGGATATCCTATTTTTTACTGCTGCTGTGAATTTGAATAATGAAGTAGATAGGAGGACACACGACTTGCATGGTGTGGTAGTCCACAGATAAGCTTTATCTGTCTATCAAGCCGTTATCTCAATGGCACAATATGCATATAGAGTGTCTGCGCAGATTTATGAGAAGAGAAAGCTTCTTTCCTGAAGGGATGTGTTTGTAATAGTTACACTGTTAAAAATGTTAACAATAGAATCCTTGTAGACGTCCCACATTTGCTAGAGATTTGTCATCATTTTTACAGAAATTTCTTGTGCCACCGCGCTTAACTGTACTGCCGT
Source organism: Acholoe squamosa (assembly GCA_949317995.1). Taxonomy (NCBI): domain Eukaryota; kingdom Metazoa; phylum Annelida; class Polychaeta; order Phyllodocida; family Polynoidae; genus Acholoe; species Acholoe squamosa. The sequence continues at coordinate 42,466,693 of OX439049.1, forward strand.
TTGGCCATTTTGGGCTTCATCGTCGAAACTACACTGGTTTACTTTATATGATCACTATATGGTTCACCATTCTGTTTTGTTAGGGTGTCTGGTAGATTATTTTTAGAGTGTAGAAAAGTAGGTAATACAAGTCAAATATGGGCAGGACAGTGTGCTCTGTCTCAGGTTACATGAGTAGGAAATGGAGGTCAGGTAAAATGTCAAAGGTAACTGATGCAGAGTTTCCGAAACACCATCATGCAGGGTAGTTAAAGGGAAAGACCACTCTATTTGCAAGATGGCTTATTTTGGTAGACTTCATATTGAATGAAAGGATAAGGCCATACTTCTAATGCACATCTGCTATATTATAAGTGTCAGAAGCAGGCTTATCTTATGTAGTCTATGACCTGACAATAGGCCAAACACATTGATAGGTGCTAAATTATTTTAGCATAGAAGCCATTGCAAATCATATGTGACATGTACTGGGAAAAGGGACTTAAATTCACACTGCACTAAGGGTCTTTTTCGCAGATCCTGTCACATATCTTAACTGCAAAGTCATCAACACAATTTTATCATTTAGGCTAACCCAGTTGTACTGTTAAGAGGTTAAGACACAACGATATTGGAAAGCACTTGTAAACGCTACCTATTAGCAGCATTTATTTGTATATGTAGTTATAACACGGCTGGGCATGGCCACAGTGCATTATCCTAAATACTGCATTCTGATTGGCTGAATGACAGTCCATTGTAAATCTAGATACATAATGTTCTCTCAGTATAGGAGGTTAATTTCATCTGAACTTCACACCTGTGGAAATAGGTGGCTGATTTGTGATTTCTCTGTGTTATAACGGGAATAAGGCACTTGGTCATGGCCATGGTTATGCTCTAGACTGCATTGAGACGTCTTGGGGCCTACAAGGCCCCTCGATGTCTCAATGCAGTCCAGAGCACTCCCTTGACCATGTCCTGTGCCTTATTACCTAAAAAGACAGTACCGTGCAGTCACAACTGCACTGCAAAAATGTTGTTTAGATTTTAAACATGTTTAGGTCTAAACATGTTTAAAACCTAAACATATAGGTCAGTTAGCTGTCTCATCCACCACACATTTAGGAAATGAACACTTTTATTCTAACTACATAAACATTTTTGCTAAACATGTTTAGATGTTTAGAGTTTAAACAGTTGAATAATAGGTGTTTAGATTTATACATCATTATGTTTAGATACTTGGATGTTGATTCCACACCAGGTAGCAGCACTACGTTTGAATGGACTATCTTTACACAATTATAATCACTTTCTGTGACAAATGTACCCAAACCCAATGTTTATTAGTTTCTATTCATTGAATGTCATGAGAACAGAAAGGGCAATAGAGAGTTACCTGGATTCACCTTACAGCACCATCATTAGCATGAAATAATCAATAAGCTCAATGACTGACACCTATTTCATGTTATTCTGGAATAGAGAAAGCAATTTCCTTCCTGCCAAGCTGTTGTACCTTCTGAAGTCTCTCATTCTGATGCAATGTGTACATACATGCACACGTAAATAGGTGTGGCTGACATCTTTGGAGACTTTGACATGTAAATACCCCCCCCCCCCAATAAATGAGAAAACAAACAAAAGACATTTTTTATTTTAATGTATACATGTTTGCACACCCTAACTCTCCGTCAAAGCATTTAGATATCTAAACACAAAAATTCATAAACATCTAAACTCAAAAATTCATAGATATCTAAACACAAAGTTTAAACCTAAACACCTAGATTTCTAAACACTTGAGCTAAGCACATTGTTTGTCTAAACATGTGTAGGAAATTAAGGTGATTACAAAAACGTTGCAAGAATATGTTTAGAATTGTGTTTAGTATTTAAACACCATTTTTGCAGTGTGGTGTATACTTGGTCTGCTGTTAACGTCATGATCTGAAATCATCAAAGAAGCATGCTGCCTTCCTTTGCAATAGCAGATGCGCCTATTAGAGAGTGAAAATGTTTTTATTTGGTGCCAAAACACACAGGGTCTTAAATAAGCGTCGGTATAGAGGGAATATCAATCTGAAACACTGAAAACAATATTCAAATAAGCGCCCGTTTCAAATGAAGGACATGGGTACATGGATATTGAATGCTACAATCGCCTGGGCGCTTTAACGGGTCACTAGAGTATTTGATACTGATGAAATATTGGATGCAGATTTAGGCCGTCTCTGGGTGAGATTATTCAAGCAGATTCAAGATAGCTTGTAAAGACAATGACACATTCTTTGTGCTGTCATATCTTATCTTAGAGAGTATGGTGTGATGAGATTGTCCTTAATTAAGGGCTGGTTCTACTGCGGCATGCAGTCCGGTCCATTCTCTTTTACTTTTTACTGGATACCGTTTGTAGATGGGAGTGTTTTGTCTAAACAGGTCACATAAGAGAGCCTCGATATACACTCACGTGAGATGATCTTCAGGAAACGTGAATAGTAAATGGATAAAGTACTTTCATAATTTGCTTCCGTCACATGGACATACCATTCAAATGGTATTTTACAGATCACACTTTTTTTTCATCTGTAGAATATCAAAAAGAATACTAAGCCCGTCTATTCTGAAATCTCCATAAACGGTACAAGGTAGCAGTCCATCTGACTCCACCATACAGGTAATGTGTTTTTTTCGTAAACTGCGTGATCTCACGCGACATCCTCGTCCCAGGATTAACTGATGCCGCGTCCAGTAGGCAACAGCCATGCATGTCTCCCCTGCTTCCGAGGCTCCCAACGAGGGAAGGTACAATTTCCTCAGATTATTGCCTGCCGACTTCTGACACTAGGTGGGTGGTGATGAGATAAGATAGGGATTCTAGGTTCTCATAAACTCGCGAATCTCTCATTTACAAGTACTGTTTTCATTAAAAAAATAAAGGTTATTACAAAAGATACGTTCTCTCCCGTAAAAGAAAAAAAAGGAAAAAAAATTAACTAGAAAACTAGATAAGGTTCCTTTCATAAAATCTGATATTAGCTAGCAAATTTGGACGGATCCTAGAATCTACCGTCTATCCACTTCTCAATCAAATCACCTTTTTCCAAAGCTATTTGAACGCGATACTACGGAGCCCCTAATAGGACATACCAAAAAAAAAATATTCTTGCAGGTACTGAACAATTCTTGTGGGTACAGAAACAGTTCTCGTGGATACTGAACAATTCCTGCGGGTACTGAGCAGTTCTTGTGGGTACTGAACAATTCTTGTGGGTACTGAACAATTCTTGGAGGTACAGAAACAGTTGTTAGAGGTATTGAACAATTCTTGCGGATACTAAACAATTCTGAGGTACAGGGTAAATTCTTGGGGGAACTGAACAATTTCTAGAGGTACTAAACGATTCTTGGAGGTACAGAAACAATACTTTAAGGTGTGGACGAAGAAACTATTCTATTGTGATAAATGAGACATCCTAAGCTATGAAAAACGCATGTGGGGTCAGTATTCATTACTCGCACCACAGAACTCTATAGCTTTCAGGTAATAGATTAAGCGTTTTATCAGTAAAATCTTTTGAAAAGTGTTTCCGAATGCACCCTCTACTCCTCGGTTCCTAACGACACCCACCTCCCCTAACCACAGATACCACTAGCCCCATCTTATTGCGTAACAGCAATTCACAAGTGATGCCCTCAACATTCTAGATATGTGGGTATCTGTTAGGGCAGATATAAAAATGGATGTATCAAATTTATTGGGTTTATTCTGAAATAAGAAAGAAATACATGATAAATGTGAAAGAGGTGAATAAAATTAAAAAATAAAGGTATGAAAAAATTCATGAGAAAAATTCATGAGAAAAATTCCTCGAAGAGTAACCAAAAATGTTTAGAAAATGTGGGACAATTGTGAGAAAACTTATGGGGATTCAGTGCTCTTTATTGCCACCAGGGGATAAAACAATTGGTGAACATGGTTTAACATAATTTATACCATGCAAGGCGGGGGGGGGGCAGTGAGGGTGCAGGCAAGGGGTTGGTGGGGGTCTAGAAGCAGCCACTGCTATATAGGCATACTTTTTAGCTTAAACCTAAAGATGGCCACATACCTTCAGATGGCCACCCGAAGAATTTGCTAATTGGTGGATTCAATATTCATCAGCGATATGGCATTGTTAGTTCAGGAGTAAAACCCTGAACCTTTATGGGTAATTTATGGGGTAGACGTCTGTGGATTTCTTTAGGTTAATCTACGCCATTGGTGAATGGGTGGTGCTATAAATCTACTTACTACTATCATAAAGCATCTACTGCCCCGGATGGGGCTGTGCATCCAGCTACAGTAGGTCCAGTAGGTCCTGATAGACCTGCTAGCTGAATGGGTATGGACCACTCAATTCGACATGGCGACATGGTCATTTCTTAAAATCGACAAGTGGCATGGGCCTTAGTGACATGAGGCACAAAAATGAGTGACATGACATAGGTGCTTTCTTAAAATCGACATGGGACATCACAGGTTCTTAGAGGTGACATAGGACATGGAGATTTAAGGCTTTCTTAAAATCGACATGGGACATCACAGGTTCTTAGAGGTGACATGGGACATGGAGATTTAAGTGACAGGACAACACAAACAAGAACGATCCCTTGCATATTTATATGTATTTCTATTGCACTAGGAAATCGAAAAGAAAATCCCCCTGTATTAAACAAGAATACTCCTCTACTGGTAAGAATACTCCAGTATCCACAGGAATGTTCCTGTATCTGCAGGAATCCCACTGTATCCGCAGGAATGTTCCTGTACCTGTAGAAATTCTCCTGTACCCGCAGGAATTCTCCTGTACCCGCAGGAATAATTTGCGCAATCATATTTTCGTGCATCCACAAATTGGGTGGCACAGTGAGTGTTTGGTCAAATTTTTTGCGCACATCTTATTTTAGCGCACCTTTTGGGTGTGCGAAAATAGCGAAAATATGTACTGTTCGAAAAATTAATGTGTTTACAGTGAAGGCACAACTTATGCATGAGAATGACTCTCTGGTCCTAGATTGGTAAAATAAAATCGTTATTAATCATAATCTAAAAATAAAATCTGGGGGTGTGGCCAAACAATGACTCCAGGTGTGCCTTATAGGATTGGACTAAGTGTGTGCTATGACTTATACACAGTGTTTTACAGTAGTGATTCTAATCCTACCGTAGGCTGGCCAATCTGCAGCTATGCTACAGGGTTATGAAGCTTTAGAACTGTGCACATCAAGTACAAGGTATGCCTTTCCAACTATAGTGACCAATCTTTGCAGGCAAGATACTATCAACATTTTTATGTTGTATAATGCCTTCACCCTACAAAGCCTCTCCCACCCCTATCCTTTTCACAACGCGCATTCCCTATCACTATATCACATGGAGGAGATTAAGTGCAAGCATCATCCTCTTACCTGCTTCCTGTTACATAGATAAGGTGTGGATGGGGCTCTAAAGACATGGAAGCAAACATTTCTGGCGTTATCACGTACTAAGGATGTGGGCTTATAATGTATAATATATATATATATATATATATATATATATATATATATATATATATATATATATATAGTTTAACTATTCATAATATAAATAACTTCATCTCTCAAGTTGTATTGTGTATTAAATCAAGCTATAGTGATTCATGATTCATTGTAGACCGTTGAGGGTTATGATAACAGATTAGCTGTAAATCAGGATTTAAAAAAGATTGATATTAAAATTAAGTGCAAATTCATCCCCAGGGTTATATGTTTGCTTAAATTATGTAAAAATATCTTTAAACTTGGATGGGACAGTGTCTAGCTAACAGCCCTATCGGAGCCCCTAATAGGACAGTGGATACTGAACAATCCCTGCGGGTACTTAACAGTTCTTGTGGATACTGAACAATTCTTGCAGATACTGAACAATTCTTGCGGATACTGGACAATTCTTGTGGGGTACAGAAACAATTCCTGTGGGTACAGAAACAATTATTACAGGAACAGAATTGGAGAAATAATTCTCGAGGGTTTGTTCAAATACACTGAAAGCCCCAAGGTCGTCAGACTGACGATACCCAAATCTACAACCTTAGGTCATCAGGTTGAGCACCCTGGGTAATCAACCTGATGGGTTTAGGTACAATACATTCACCCAAGGTAGTCAAACTGATTACATAATGTTGTTGGAGTGACAACCTTGGTGCTGACTACCTGGTGTCCTCAATCTGACTACCCAAAGCTGTAGATTTGGGTATCGTCAACCTGAGCACCTAAAGTCCTCAGCGGTGAAGACCTTCAGTTGATAACTGAAAGACTGATCATCAAACATGAGTGGCACATACCTGCCACCTTGTGTATTTGTTACATATTGTTAACAGAATGCCATAGACTCATACTGGGGAGAGGTATACTGAGGGAATTCACTCCCTGTAAGGTGCTGCCCTCTGTCTATACCTCTTCTGACGACTATAGGTCCTCAATCTGACGAGTTTTAAGATCACAAGGGTTTTCAGTGTAGTATACACATATTTTCCCATAATTTTCCCGAATTCTATGCAGGAAACCATTGATTCTTACAATAGTCCGTTAAAATGAGACCTTGGAAACAATCTGACCAACCGACCTTAGCTTTTCTACCCGAGGGGAGAAAGGTTAATTTTCCTAAAAAAAAAAATCGTTATTAATCATAATCTAAAAAAGATAATCCCCTGTATCCACGAGTACTGTACCTGCAGTAATGTTCCAGTAATGTTCCAGTATCCGCAGGAATGTTCCAGTACCCGCAGGAATATTTTGAAAAACATCTTTTTGGTATGGCCTATTAGGGGCTCCGTAGATGGCACTGCCATCTACCACCATGCAGCTACATTTGTCTTTATCACAGTGCAAATGAATATAATTATACGTGACCCATACTTGCAAAGTGAGGGATAAGTCACAAAAGATAACATATGAGATATTCTCAAATACAGATAGAGGGCATGAAGAGCATTCATTTGATATATCACACTTGTATATAGGAATATTGGAAGTATGTTAAAATCGTTGCTGAAAAAACATAATCACAATTAAATACCTTAAGCTGAGAAAATGTCTCCTAAAGGTCCTGGTCCCATATTCACAAAACTAATGAATTTCTGGGAAACTCACTTACTTACTACACAGTTATCACACTGAAACTTTTTGTATTATCTCTCAAAATACTGTTTCCGTGTATGCTTCATATTACATTTTCGGAAATTTGTTCTATTGGCCTATCCAATACTTGTCTAAAGAAAATTCCAAATTTGGTTACCATGCCAACCTGAGACATTCCATTTGTTGCCATCAGTCAATATCCCCGTTTATATCAGTATGCTACAAAGATCCATTAGACTATGATGGCATACATAATTCTATTGCTAGATTATCACTATTCAGAGTGAAAGTTTACTTAAATATGTTTGATTCAGCTCAGTTGACATATATTTTCCAAAAACTACCCAACTCATATTTGGACAAAACAGCATTTTCACCTTTGCTGCCCTGTATTTATATTCTCAAAAATGCGACTTATCCCTCATTTTGTAAGGATGGGTCACATCGATGCATTCCGTATAGAATAGCAGCTCATCATCCTGGGAATGCATTGATCGGGAAATTAATATCTCCACTGACTTTAAAGCCCCTTGCTAATGTCAAAATTAATTATGCTTTCACTCACCTGTTGGCCTGTTGGGGACGTAGTCCTACGTTATAGCCAACACTGTAAACAGTCTTTTCGTATGAAAATCGCACTCAGCACAAACTTTTATAGATAAGAATGTAATTTGTTCCTTTTATAATCGGTTTGGCTATGATACATTTCTAACACGTTCCTCACGGTATGTATTTCAAGCTCAAGAAGCTTTGGCATAGATCTTATCATTGCCTCACGAATTTATTTGCATTTGCTTTTAGTGTAGTATATGAACTACCCAGGTGTGAAAGTGGAATGATCAGATGATTACTAGTTTAAACTGCTTTATAGCAAATCTGAGTTCACTAGCAACCATTTCATTGGCTTCTAACCAAGGATTCCGAGAATTGTATAGCCTCTAATGACCTGATTACTTTAAAGTAATTACCGCCAGGATTGGGTGGGGAATTGGCTATTTTATTTAGGCTAATTACCTTGGTTGCTATTTGTCCCATTACACTTTCAATCTCTGAGGAACCCGACCCATAGAACTAGTACCTTTTTCTCAATTACTTTATGCCTGATTCTTCCCTTCAGTTGTATTGTCTTCTCATTGTATTGGAACAGCGTATACATGAGAAAAGGGAGGTGCTTTAAGTGATTCGATCCTTTGATAGAAGTTGATCTTAAAACTACAATTAATTTTTAAGATTGTTTGAGGTGGTAGCTTCTCTAGTAATGATTTATATGCCAATACAACTATCTCGAATGTAGGCCTAATTATTTACTATTTTCCCTAAGCTCCCAGTGAATTCAATTAATAAGTGAAGGTCCTAAGAAATTATCGTTATGACACATCTACGAGATATCAAAACCTTTTAGACAAACTGACCCATATAGCATATTGGCCTTTAATAATGCCTCATTGCTTATAGATTTAAATATATAGCTTTTCCAATGCCCTCATGCCGTCATTCAAGGTTAAGTTTGAAGTGGTATTCTTAGATTTCAATGCAACTGTACCCCACACTGTAAAAAAAACTATTGAATCTACCAGGGATCCTTGTAAAACTGTACAGTGAACCACTGTAATTATATAGCAGAGGCCAGTGTAATTTTTACAACAACCTCCAGGTGGCAGCATGGTGGTACAAAGTAAGCTCTATGAAAAAAACAACATCTCTGTGAAAAATAATAATGATGGATCTCTGGCAACTTTGGGACGAGGAATCCTTCGTTATTTCACCGACATTTATTCTACATTGCAGCGATTATTATAGACTGACACTCATTTAAAGAATCAGCACTTATAGGCTACAGGCCACTATGATAACCATTTTGCTTCAGACAATAATCTGAAAAGCTCATGGCAAGTTATCTTTGGAGATTTATCCCATGTAGCAAGCATGCAGTGTTAGAAAATGGTTGAATCCAATAGAAGGTAAGATAAAATGGATGTCATCTGCAATGCATTATTACAGATAGAAATAAGGATAGAGGGAGATCATTCATATTTCACAATTCACAGTGTTCTATTGATTGCAACCTACTGTGGAAACCGAATCCCGAGAGCAAGTACAGAATGGAAAATGAAGCGCCATGTGCTAACACACTTCCTGCGTAGACTCTTTATGATAGACTGAAGATATCCTCACAAGCAAATGAGCTTTAGATCTAGGATTGAGGAAGAGTAGCAGATTGAAGCTTTGACAATCATAATCATAGCTTTCAAATAACCTATGCTAGATTATATTTTTAATGATGGTTTCTTTTTCTTACCTAAGGGCGCCAACTAAGGCTTTATTCAAGCGCCAGATTTCATTTGTGTAAAGAAAGCACAAATTGTGATTCTCAATCAACGATATGTGATATATCTATCAAGGGAGTAGAGCTTGTTCACGAAAACCTAAAAATACTGGAATGCTAACCAGTTTACCTACAGTTCAAAGGCCTCAGAAGGTGTGTGGGCAATATTACACATGCACTTTGGATGATTAAATGAGGGGCTGACACATAAAGTAGAGGTAACCACGTCTCAGTGAGCTATGTCCCTAGGCCTACCTACCTCTGCCCCTACATCACCTAGATCCACACCCAGAACACCATCCCATCTGTTCTATGGTCCCCTGTCATACATGCCCTCTTCTCACCTTCATCCCCTCCCACCCACATCTGACTTCTCATGCCACCGAACTAATATACCTACCCCTTAAGCTGTTGATAAACCACCTACCCCCCTCCCACTCCTCTGTCTCATTCACATGTAGGCCCAAGTGGGCCCCTAGTGGCAAGACCCAAGACCTACCAACTTCTGGGCGAGCCGCCAGAGGACCTAACCAGGTTATCAACGTCCAAACTTTACAGGGGCGATCATTCACCGACGTCCCCCAGTGTCGTGTGGACGAGTCACCGACACGCAATTAGCAGTATGTATTATCTGCCTGTAGAGGGCAGGACTGGCATGTCCATCCGGGTAATTCAACCTCCTGGGATGGAAGACTTCCATCGGATGCTGGTAATAGCCCGAAGAGTTTTGGGCTCAGGTTCACCCTCCTATACAAGTAGGGAACGGTCCCACTAATAGCAGCCATGTGTATCTGTTTAGAACGTCATCTCAAATTGAATAGAGTAGCGGCATAGGATAAGCCTAGGAGATATTTTACACCCCCAATGCAATAACCCTATCCTGTTTTTCACAGCCAATTTCATCGTCTCAATTCGAGATACATATGATAGATGGAATTTTACGACATGTCTTATTAAAATTTCACTTGAATAATTAGTTTGAGGGTTATTTGACAAGGCAGAGCAGAAAGAGATAATGCTCAGTCAGACCAATTCTCGTGAATATTCGCCTTAGCATCTAGCCTAATACATTTAATTTGCATACAAAATCTGCTAAAATGGGCTGCCCATACCTATTTCTGTTTTACTGAACTGTCTATAAAGGGTATAAACCTCCACATCTCAACCATCTTGACTTCTGAAGTTGGGGATAACCAGAATGTGTTGCTTTTTCACTACATTTAAATTGTAAGGTTGTGGGCTACTTTCAGCTTTTCCCTTGGCAGTTTTGGTCAGTAACTCAAATTCGACTAAAGGGGTGAATCAATACAGGAAATGTCAAGCAAGGTGTGGCATGTTTGTTGGCCAACAGCAATGAACAATTGCCATGTCAATAGGTAATTCCTAACAAAGTGGCACGTTAGTTATACAGGCCTAATAACCTAGCATGACCTCAGTTCGTGTTTCCAGAGATCAGGTAGCTCCTCTGGAATTGCTGTAGAACATTTTAGCCACTGCAGTGCATTGGGGACAGAAACAAAGCGACCTTTTTTTCACTTCAAAACCGATCTGACCTTTTTCCTCTCCCATTAGGCAGCATATAATATGGGGACGACCTGTCCATGCAGGAATGAATATATGGGGGAATAAGAACTTGCATTGTGAAACCTATGTGTATGTTGTTAAAGACAATCATCGATTTAATATTATCTTTCGAGATCTTTGGAATTTGCCGCCACATGAAGCGAAATTTCCTCCATTTAAACAAAAATATTAAGAATTTTACTAGACATTATCTTGAATATTAATGATGAAAATTAGGCTCTAATCTATTTCACTTCATTTTATTTGATTGTCTACCTGTCATTTTTGTATGTTCATGTCACAGTGTATTAATTCTTTCTGTCTGTTGATTTGTCGATTTCTGCATCTCTCTTTCTACTAGGTGTCAGGATCTCTGTCTGCCGGTCTGTCTGTATATTTATCTCTATATCTCTCTGCATCTGTCTCTATCTCTGTCTGTCTCTGACTCTGTCTGTCTCTCCTCCTCTCTACAAAAGGGGACAGAACATCAAACTTGGGAAAGAAGAAAAAAAAGATACAGATAAAGAGCACACTGCTGTGTCAGACATAGATGGAGGGTCTAGGCAGGGGGTTGTAAATTATCCAGTGCCCACCCCGGGTAGGCGGCACTGCATTTATCTACGTTGTAACGGGTTTGGTGTGCTCGGGGTGCAACGGGTGATGGAGTGGTGATGTGCAGTGCCATTGGATGGCACGTCCTGCCCCGATAATGGCCGCCAGGCGAGGAGAGTGAGCGATAATAGGAATATCTTGGGAAAATTACATCTGACTGGGTGGGGCTATAATGGTGTTGCACAAACACTCTATCCTCCACAGACTACATTATTATAGAATGTCAAAAGGCCTTGTGTCAGGCCCAAGGGGGGAGGGTGATGATGGTGTCATGTTCAATTAGAGAAAAAAAAGTCTCAACAAATTCGTTCATAATGGTATTATCTAATTACATTTATAAAACGGTTGGCAGTGCTCTGCTGCACGATGGAAGTGACATTGAGTGCATTATAGGAGTACAGTGCACGACTGAGCAAGGTCACCATAGCTATAAAAACAAGTCAGGTACCCTTAATTGGTCTAGATATACCTTGATTGGGTACTTGATTGATTGGAATGAAATGTACAACATTTCATAAAGACAATAGACAACTCCTTCTTCATATCTTGACTGTCTGTTGTCCTATAATCCACTCAGATGCATTCGTGCATTATAGGACAACAGACAGTCTTGATGTGGAGAAGATCGTTGTCTATTCTCTAAATAAAAAGAAATTTGATAAAAACATAATTATAACCTGTAGGTAGGGAGATTTTGTTACAATTCACATTAGAGAATGGGAGTAGACGGTAAAACATTGGCCCATGTAGCACTGCCACTGGAGTAGGTTAAACTAACCCTAGAAACAATTTCTTGTGAATTCACGTGAAATTCACGTGAAGAAAATTTGGTGTAATTCACGTTATTGATCACATGAATTCAGGTGAATTTGTGAGCAGCAATTCATGTGAAATTCAGCAGTCACATGAAATTCATGTGATTTCATGTGAATTTCACATGACTTTCACATGTAGGCCTACATGCATCTGACCATAAAATGTGAAGAACTCATGAAATTCACAAGATTTTACAAGAATTTCTGCTGAACCAAATTTTCACCACATTTACTCGTGTCAAAGTGGTGAAAAGTCATTCCTTGTTTTCAGGGAAGGTACCCCTTCCTCTCCTTATTCGAAGGAACCCGAACGTTAAATTCGTACTGTCCTTAATTATTAGATATGGACTAAGAGTTTGGGGCATTGTACATCAGTGATGTATCTTTTCACGACACACTGTGCACACTTTTAACGACAAACTGTGCCCATTTTTCACGACAAACTGTGCTCACTTTTCACGGCAAACTGTGCCCACTTTTCATGGCAAACTGTGCTCACTTTTCATGGCAAACCGTGCCTCCTTGTTGTGAGTATATGGCGTTGCTTAGTGACGTGACTTTGCTTAGGGACATGACATTGCTTGGTGACGTGACCCTGACCTTTAACCCCATTCTATGGTTACAGTACACTCTCCAGCATGCAGATTCCCTCAGAGGCGTTCCATTCAAAACTTCAAGCCAGGATATTTTAACTATAATAAGAGATATTGTTTTGAAATTTAAGTAGCATTATGCTATGAACATACTACTTTCTATTATCATGCCATCTGATCAACATTATTCTACGGCTATGTTATTTTCGTACTCCGATTTTTGGAGAGAAAATGGCACACCTTTGCCAGCTGTCTCCAATGTAAGTCTACTGTGCAGAAATTATATTCGAAATAATATTTTTTTTTTTTCATCTTATATCGAATTCAATTCAAGGATTGAGTTTAATCAGAGTGGGTGAAACTACTATTGATGCAATGAAAACAATTATTTTAAGTAAGTTTAAGAAGAACAATCAGTTAACTTTGCAATAAGTAGGACATACTTTTAACTAGCCTCTTTTGGTTTATCTGTTCCTGGCAAGCACTCAAGCTTATTTCAATGGAGTGGGGACCAGCGATTAGGCAACCCCTTTTTATGTATAGGGTAAATATCCATTTAAGGGATAATTTTTGAGATGATGCTCAGTTCTTGAGATGAATGCAATTTGCCTTGTTCAATTCCCCATTTCAATATACTACTTCTTTGATCTTGGCCACTTGGTAAGGTACACCTACAGAGATAGCTTGGGCACTAGTATTCCATTACACGAGAGTATTTTTTCTGGGTTACAAGGAACTGTTTTTGAAGGTAGCCTACAAGAAGGCTATCCAGTTAGATTAGGATTTTATAACAGTATTTACTAGAGTCAAACGTGTAAGTACAACGTCCATGTTTTAGAATCCCTGCACAGAGAATGGCAAAGGCCCGATAAACTGACTGGAAGTAGTATAGTGAAATGACCACTTTACTGTGGTAATTTATTCAACATCCTCCCACTCATAAAGTTGAGAGTTTCACAACCACTGAACAGGTTACATATATTCTGATGTCTAATATCACATATCATGATTTAGGATAGGTTACTAGTAGCAAGATATGATGTATTATTAAATGAGTATTGATCACCAATGGACAGCTATCACAATGCCAAGTGGTACAGATCATACTTCCTATGTAGCTTGCAAAAGGAGTATCCTAGTAAGAATAAGTCGTTGCTGACCATTTTGATTGTCAAATCCCTTCTCGCAGCTGGACGGTCGATTTTGGGCTGAGCACGTATTGGTGACCTCACATCAAGATCACATATTTTTGATAATTTGTTAGTACAGAAGGGAACTGTACTATATCATTTTGGGCAACAGCCCCCTCCCCTTGACAAACACACAGGCACACAGGACAAGATATTACAGTATGTACTCCATGGATGAGCCTTGTAAAACCAACGACAGACTGTCGATATAGTGTGGATTGAGCCTTGCAACCAGCCACGACATTATCGACCAATCACTAGCCTTTTTACTACTAGCATCGACCAATGATAGCAGTTGTCTCTGCATGGGGCGACCAGTAGTCAGGGGTTCACAGCACCTATCGCGCCAGGAGCCGTTCCAGAACCACCCCTCACCCCCTTCTTCTCTCATACTCCACGCCCCACCCCTATGACCTCTTACAGACCAGAGTCAAACTAGCGAAACCACGTGCTGCCTCGTGATAAAGCAATATCTCACGAGATCCCGGCCCTCCGTCACGTGATCAAGTAGGGTTATTCTACCGTCTGCTAGGTGGCGCCTCGGTGCCGCGTAGAGCAGCGGGACGGTGGCTCCACCAGAGGCGAGGAGCGGAACTAGAGCGTGCTGGGACCTGCTCCGTGAGCACACGTGAGTAGTTGGTGAGCTGTGTGTTTGGAGTGTGGCAGTGATTGGATGGGTTTATGGTGGTCTAAGAAGCCGTTGGGTGAGAGGCTATTGCAAACCACTGCACACCTAGAGTTGGATGCTTGTCAAAATATAGCTGTTAGGGACTTTGTCACGGGTCTTTGTGAGCTGAGGCAGATTGAGTGTATTTTTGGGTATTCAGTAGATATAGTGAGACAGACGGATAAACTCTTGGCCAATCAGGCTTCTATTGTTTAGGTTTAGTTTATGACACAGGGAAGATTGTATTTTGTGAGATAGCTATTATCAGTGTGTATATATATCTGATATGGACCCTACACACTATGCTATACAAATCATGATAGATCAACAAGTGTCCGCCATATCAGGTTATATTCTAATATTCTATGTAGTACAACCCCCCCCCCCCATGTAATTGACAGTGACCCCATCCCCTAATGGTTAAAACCCCCTTTGTAGTTAGATTTTGGTTAGCCGCTGGTTTAGGCCTATAGGCATACACTTACACATCACTTGACACCTACATATCAGTAAAAGTCTTTTCCCCGCCCCTTTAATTAATGACACGATTGGCTTAATTGTTCAGAATTTGGTCCTATATTTGGAAAAGTTTGAGGATTCATTACAGGTAGGATTTCTGATATTTAAGAAATGATTCTGACGGTATCTTATTAGGAATGATTTTCTCTAATAGATAGTGGAGTAAGAAAATATTATTTCTGTCTATTTATGTGCATTCTGCATCTATTTCTACCGGTCAGAAACCTTGATGGTCAATCGAGGTTTCTGACCGGTCAGAAACGTCGATGATCTGACTTGCATTGGTTCTATGAGAATTAATCATACCTGTATAACAGCTAGACCTAATGGATATACCTGATGATTAATATTGTCCTTACAACACTGTTTGAAGTGTTTAAATTACTATTGTCCCACACGGAGCACAGCCTAGACATTATTTATCATCATCTATAACAGCTAGTTCCCCCAACAACAATGCAAACATTATTATCAGTAACATTAGCAACAATAGCACAAACTAAACAACCAGTAACCGTACCTAGTCCGACGGTGTTAATGGGCGTAGTAACCAGGAGATTTGCCTTTTGGTGAAAACATTGACTGAGCGTGTAAAGATTCATCCTGGCTATGAATGTATCAATACAAAAATGGTCGCAGTTTATGAGATGATTATTAGCTACGAAATTAATGAATTTTTACAGTTAATCTACACCAACACTACCATCACACTGTAGGATAAGAACATTGTACATATCACTGTTGGCATCTGATTGATCAACGTTGATTAACCATATATGTCAACATTGTATTAATATTCTGTGCCCAGAGTTACTCCGTATTGCCCACCCCCTCCCTCCTACAAATATACCCCCCCCCACACCCACAGTTACACACACAATAACTCACTCCCACCCTATCACCTTAGTCCATAGAGTGAGTTGCTCGTGGACTCCCACCCACACTACACACAGAGGTGCTCACCACTGCAGCCAGTTGGAGCTCACACACTGACTCCCAACTCTCATGGCCAGCACCCAGCAGTGCTCCTACTCCTCCACTCTCCTCCAGCCACTGCCCAACAGCCCTCCTCCAGCCTCCTCCTGTGTCTACCAGCCACCACAGGAGGCGTGATCACAGCTTTGATCCACCTGCTGCAGGGTGTGGTGAGCTCCTCTTCCAGTACCTGGCCACTAGGCTGGCTGACCCCACCTCTACCATGCAGCGGGCCTACTTCATCCAGGCAGACCAAGGTAGGTGATGGGATGAAACAGGAGTAGAGTCTATCTAGGTGATCCTGGCATGGAATACACGGTCTTTGGTCACTTATACTGCCAACTTTAAATTAGTTAATCAAAGTTATGAGTGTTGGCTAAGGGGGATTATGTGTTTTGGGACTGGCATAAAATTCACCCTGGTAATGGGTAGTTCATTAGACTTTACCTGAATGGTCATAGGAGGGATCTGTTGGGCATTAGTTACCTATGTAGACTTGTGCAATTGATCTTATTGTGTATTTGATCTTTGGCGTGAGTACCTATCTCTCAAAAAGAAAATCCCCTCTTTCGAGATGGATGGTAAATTCATTGCTCAAGATTTATAATATTGTTTACAGATGCTGGGGAGTATGTTCTAGATCCCACACCAAACTCAAACTGTAATGGTGTTGTTATCCCATAATCCCATAATTATACATAATATGCATAGTGTAAATGGATAATTATGGGGAGGGAATGTGAGCATGGAGATATACGATAAGAGAAAGAAGCTAAGTATAGAGAGGGTCGATGGAGAGGCGGATCATAGGTCAGAAGTTAAGAATTGGACCCCAATCCCTTGCCCTGGAGCAGGAGGATGAGGCTGGATTTGCCCTCTTCTCAGCCTAAGCGCACGCCACCCTTCTGTCCTGAGGGTCTTTTAAATACTGATTAATTTCCCGCGAACCTTCATGTGGGTGTAGGAACTAGATTATTTATGGTTATAGATTCCCATTGTCATGTTAATGAGAATAAAAAATGCATATAAACACTGCATACTTGTGGTAGAACATGGGTCAGTATAGCTGTATGATATGAAAGGAGGGTAGTTTGAGCATTAATCAATTGCTGACATGTGGTAGCTGATCTTTTAATCTGTCTTGCGTCTAATAACCTTACTTTGAATATAAAGATGATACATTGTGATAATGAATTCTAAAAGGAAACACACCTGGAAGGCATTTCTCAAGATGGTACGACTAGACCCCCTTCAAGTCGTAGTGAGGTCCCTCAATTAAATGCTATTAAAGCCCTGCATCTATAGAGTGGTCACTTATAATTGCATGGGTACAACTGCCATACCGAGCCCTATGTAATTACCGCCTTAAGTATTGATCATACAGAGTAGTTGTAGTGTATTCCTATGATCACCCACTGGATATTGAGGGTTTCAAGTCGTACTGGTTTTGTCTAGTCATACCATCTTGAGAAATGCCCTCCTGTGCAATTTCTTTGAGTTTGAGCCATTTATCTCTTATAAATATAAAAACTCGAGCGCGTCACATTTGAGCACGATTTCTACATAATACGTCTACCCTTGGGGGGATAACTACGTCAATTTTGTGCTATGAAAACTGAAGAAGAGCACGGCAAATGATTATGTTCATGTACATTACGAATGATTACCATAGTTAATAATGCAGTTGACACTGTAATTGGTTGTAATGGCATCCTTAGTTTAGACCACTTCCACGGTATCTAGTCTTTTACAAAATCATAATGCCCTTAATTCAAACATGTACAGAATCAATCTTAAATTTCACAAACAATAACCGACGTGTCAAAACTTACTTTAATTGAGAGAAAAAAAAGTGTTTGTCAGATTTTACAAAAACTATCATACTATGAAAACCATTAAACATCGATCTCAGAGGATAATATTTTCCAATAACATAGCCTTGTAATTACCTCATTACCTCTAATGAACGTTTGATTAGCTTGTTAGGAGCAGCCATAATTGCACCTAATGGTCTATATGTAATCATACTCACCTGGTTATATGACAGAAGTATGTGTTTTACCTGAATAGATGTTTAGGACCCACTCCATGTCGTTTTTGCTGGTTCTGCCAAAAGGATGAGCCCACCGAATGAACAGTACCTGTCTCACTATACTTACACAAATCACTGTTTAGAAAGTGAGATCATTTTGTTTGAAGGTGTGGCCTCATGGGATGAGGGTGTTCAAGAAATGTTATACTTATATACATCTGTTTAAAGATACACTAGTATACCAATGCCCGTGCTAACTGCACAACTCATAACAAAAACATAAGGATCCACATTCCTCTGTTAGGACAGACAAAAATAGGACAATTAAGGTTTATAGATCATAGATAATGTAGAGCCATAGCTGATAAAAGATGAAAAGATGATGAGTGCCCTGGGGTCTTTGGGAGAGTTTGTCACCAGTGGAGGATTCAGAGGGGGGTGGGGGCGCCCCCTCCTTTCTGCCAGTAGTTAAGAGTTTATTTGCCCATTTTACCCCCAAATCTAGCCAAGAGTTTGGTCTTCAACAAGGGGTGCACCCCCTCCTTTTCTAAATCCTGGATCCGCCACTGTCCATTGCCGGAGGAGGTCCTGTGGAAGCATTACTTCCAGACTGATGGTTCCTAATTGTCGTTATGGTGGCTTTTTTGTTAAGTGTTGATTGATGGTGAAGCTCCTTCAATTTAATGGGAAATGACCTGAAGCAATAAGGCATAATTCTGGGCAATCATAATAAAAAACAACCAAGAGGAAATAAAAGGCCAGGCCAATGAACTAGGGAACTTCTAACTATATTCGGTAGCCGTAAACAGAGCAAGGTTATTATTGTATTTACGTCATTTTGTGTTAACTCAATGCAACTGTAAACTTTAATTTGCTCTTCAGCACTGCTGGTATATATATATAAAGTTCTATGATAAGGACTTACGGTACATGGTCATAGGTTAATGTCTCAAAATAATTCAGCTATGGACTAGGTTCGATATAATTCATGTGCAGACAAAAGTTAGAGAATAGTAGATGGGCATTCCTTGCAGTAAGAATGTTAATCTGGGCTTATACCAATACTAACCTGCGCCCATATATTGACCATACATA
Organism: Acholoe squamosa; assembly: GCA_949317995.1. Classification (NCBI taxonomy): domain Eukaryota; kingdom Metazoa; phylum Annelida; class Polychaeta; order Phyllodocida; family Polynoidae; genus Acholoe; species Acholoe squamosa. Next base: position 42,486,226 of record OX439049.1, read on the forward strand.
AGTACATAGCAAGCATCTACAATGATATAACAGGTCCATGTTCAGAACTATTTCCATGTTATTGCACACCCCATACCCAATAGGCAAGCTTCTATCAATACAGCCGGCCTGCCTGAACATGTAGAGTCAGTTTTGGCATGGCTGAATCATTACCTCTCATGCCTATAGCCTATACTATATACGAGAAAGGCGGACACAGGGGTACCTGATGATTGCTTACTACTATTATGTGTGTTTGTTCTGCGGCCAGTTACTGGGACCATGTTTGTCTGGCTACTGTTGGTTATACAATAACGGCATGGCAGGAAGCCTGTGATGGTGTGCTGGCATTGGGACTTGGTATGTGCAATCCATAATTGGGATGTCGCAATGTACTTATTCAGGGATAACGTTCATAAAATAACAAATCAGCTTATTCCTAAAACCATTAATGGTGCACAAATGATAAGTAATGCTATTGATACAAATAACTTCCAATATGATATCGACTGAATTATCACTTAGAGATTTGCTCTGCGATGCAACGAAATCCTTTCAGTGTATGAGGCTCAGCATCTATATCGGAATGCGTAGATCCATACAAGTATAGAAACTATTTGTGTGTGATTATGAAGGTTAATAACTTCCCTTAGTATAAAGGTCTTGAGTCTGATCATGAGTTGAGCAGCTCAGCCCCACGTCCCATGAGTAGCTAGGCGTGTAAAGATGCCTGAACGCGTCTTATATAATCTCTCTAGGGACATTTATCATGGGAGCTCCATCAATCGACACTTATGCTGAATAGGGACTTAACCCCTAGGTGCCCAAGTGCCCATTTAAGAGCGTTTTGTGCTTAAATGCATGTATATTGAAAGACATTTTCATTCAGATACTTCTACTGGTCCAATCCGCAAAGTTAGACCCTCTTTGGAATGCTTATGACCTCCTGATTATGATACAAACATTCATTTGGCTTTATCTGCTTTATATCAGGAACAGTGAGTCAAAACTTGAAAAGGAGTTGTCATTTTCTGTGATTGATTAAAGGGCAACCCGCCAAGGAGCTAAAATCTGACATGTACCAAAATGATGATGGATCATACACACATAGTTTCCAATATTCCGATTATATTTTACAGCAACTGCTCCTATCCTAAAGATAAGCCATGCATTGTTTCTATTACAACATGTTTCCTGTGTGCCAGTACATGTAGATGCATGCAGGCAAATCAGCTTTGAAAGGCCTCAGGATTGGAGGGATTATGGATATAATATATATAGCACAAATGAGACCAAATACCACTAAATGACAACAAATGGAAGGTTTTAGAAACTATGGTTACCAGACCTGACCAGCAGTGTCACATCCTTAACTGAAAGTCTTCACTGAGTTATGAGAATTAAGAAAATGTAATGCCGAGCCCTTATCAAGGAAGAAGATCGAAATTACACATGGTCTTATCAACAAAATGACACAATCATGGAATAATGTGAAATAATGGAAAATCTTCAAATAATTCTGGGCACAAAAAGGTTAAGTCTTAACTAATCCCTCAGCATGCATGGCTGTGTTTCACCTTCTGCAGCTTATAATAGCTTAAGGTACTAAAAATAGGTTCAGATGACATTTATGACATACTCCACAAGTTACCCACAGCAATGTCATGGAGGCCATTATATAATTGCATTTGTGTCAAATATAATATATCATATGACAGTCGACTTGGGAATTATCACTGTTAAACAACTACATTTATCATATATTATTAAGTATCCAGCTGATTTTTCTGCACTTTTCATTCGAGTGGGTGGTCGATTTAGAAGTTTTAGTCAGGAAGATTAAAAAATGAAGTGGGAATAGTAAATTGTCATCATGGATCCAGACACGTGCATATATCTATGTAGGACAGATGCCTTAGTCACACTGTTTACAGACTTATTAGATCCCTACCTGCCGTCTTCCCCCATGTTCACATCCATGACAGACAGAAGGCGCAGAGACTAATAAGGCCAGTTCTCAGGACACCAGGAAACAGCCAGCAGGGGGCAGCGCCGAGATTAATTCGCCACCTGTGATCCCCCGCCCCTACTTCCGGTCACGTGACGTAGATGAAATGCCATGTGACTGACATGGGCTGTCGACGAACGTTCCCGGATGTAGGAGAGGTATGTGTTGGTGACGCCTGGGTAGGAAGCAGAGGAAGTGAACTCAAAGTAGTGAGGAGGATAGAAAGGCATAGCAGCAAGGAGTTTAGACACTGTAGAGTCCTTGATATAGCAGTGAGAAGCACAGAGAGAGAGAGAGAGAGAGAGAGAGAGAGAGAGAGAGAGAGAGAGAGAGAGAGAGAGAGAGAAGGGAGAGAGAGAGAGAGATAGGGGGGAGACAAAGTTAGTAGACAGCGGAATGCAGGAAGTGAGAAGGAAAATGTAACAGAGATAAAAGCAGGAAAAGGAAGGGAGGACAATTCAAATGTGTTGTTTACAAAGACAAAGGACGGCGGTCACAAGAGAGAACAGGAAGTGTGTATTGTGAAGGTATGTGAGGGATCCAGATGCATAACGACACATGTAGTGTGGCCTAGACAGGTATGAGTCACCCACCAGCCAGGGAAAACTGACTAAGGACATGCTTCGGAATGTTCAGAATTCAGAATTATTTAAACCTGAAACTTACTCTACCCAAGGCGCTAAACCATACATGCTTAGCTAAGCTTAGCTATTGGCATATACAAGCCTGTTTTTTCACATTTTTTGACAGATTTTATTGGTTGACAACTATCGACCACCAGAACGATGATAACCTAATATGTTACAACAATGCAATGCTTCGTAGCTTTGATACATGTGATGTTGCAGATTTAAAGTTTTAAATACATATTTAGGAGGGGGGATTCAACAGCGAACATTCTCAACGCACAGTTGAGGAAAGCTACAGAATCTATTTGGTGGACTTGGCCTGTGGTTTCAGCCAACGGTGCCAAGGTATGATGGAATTAGATTTATTATGCTTTCTATTAGATTAGAGAAGATGCATCACGTCACCACCTACAAAGCCCAAGGGACCTAGACAACTTTCTACACAAAGTTACTTCAGAATAGTTCCAGTATGATTGAGGTTTCACAACTCATCCAAACTAGGACAGCATTCCTAATCTTTCCAAACTTTCAGAGAAATGCCAAGATTAGTGGGGTTTAGAAGTGAAAAAAAATGCATACAGGTAGATATCCGTGAAGCATATTCCAAACTTCATTCTTTGACAACAGGCGTTTGTTCATAAATCGTGAAACAACAAAACACACTGTCATTTGTCCGACCAAGGAACTGCTCTCAGTGGTGGGCCCGAGGTGTTTTTGGCTCATTTAAGCAGCAGCTACTAGAGACTAATACCCATCGGAAATCCATTCATCATGAGTCCTTTTGTGATAGATCGGCGACCGCAGATAAAAACTGCCTAGGGCCCAAAGAAATAAGATGAGGCTCATCCTGGGAGGTCTGTGACCTCTGGCTCTCCAACAGGTCCTCCTCACCCATCAATCATGGACCTCACCTCCCTATATACCTCCAACCACCCACCATCTCTCCCAATACCCCCCCCCCATTCTTTCTCTTCCTCTTCTTGCCCTCCTTCAGTGTCTCATTCTTGTCTAAATGTTGCTCTTTTTTTACCATAAATTACTTCTCTGCCTGTCTTTATCTGAGTGTCCACATCTGAGACCTGGTATACCTATCTGTGTCTGCCTTTTTATCTCCCTCTATCTGTTCCTCAAGAATTTCTTGTTGCCTGTCAGTCACTCTCTTCCTCTGTGTATTTCGCTTGGTCTCGGTCTCGGTCTCGGTCTCGGTCTCTCTCTCTCTCTCTCTCTCTCTCTCTCTCTCTCACTCTCTCTCTCTCTCTCTCTCTCCCCCTCTCTCTTTCCCAATCCTCTGTCCCACACTTGTTCTCTCACTCCCCATGCACCAAGAGGCCTGTCTCCTCGTTACTGGTTAGTGGGGGATCTTCTGGATGAGGTCCTTAGGGCTCCTTGTCCGTCTCGCATAACGTGTCAGCACAGAGGATGGGAGGTGATACAGGGAAGATTGTGGCCAGTGCATAGTTGCTGGGTAGGTTCATCTCAAGTTGCCACATACATGCAGTGGGCCACCTATCTAGGGAGCACATGAAAGAGCTCGTGTCATGCTGAATGAATATTCCCGCTAGTTGAATACCATTCGTTCAAGTAGCGATGCATGTTCATTAACATTGTTTTGTGGTACCTGGAGGGATGGCCGACCCATGGTGTTTGGGCGCCTTAAGGTGAACCTACCCTATGTGGATTGGATCCGAAAATGGGAGAGGGTTTAAGTGAGCATTTCCTGTCCTCCTGTGAAGCTGAACTATTTTGATAGTTGGCTGAGATTGGATACGGGCTAGAATTTGTCTGTTCCTGGGTTCCTCTTTAAAGAGAAGAGAAATATAATAAAGTTAGAACAGATACACAGTACATGTACCAGAAAAAGAGGGTCAGATCCCTTAGATGATATTATGATATCTATTCCCCGACATAAAACATTTTACCAACAAAATTGATCAACTTACATGTCTTTCTTAGAATCGAAATGATAAGAAGTACTGAGAGAGCATCAATAATTTATTCCATAATGTATGTCATCTAATAGAGCAGTGTTACTGTCTACAAGGATCAAATATTAAAATACAGCCTACTATAACGGATTAACCTGGGCCCAGACCTCTACTCCATAAACATGTCGCAGGTCTATAGTGATCCAGAATAATCCCTCTTCTGTTGCCATTGACAAGCTTGATCCGCCTAACAAATCCATGGCCTGGTCTCAGGATCCCCTAGATCAATAGGCCCTACCTCTGGGGTCCTTAGTCAGATTCTAATATTGATTTATGGGCTCTATGGAACCCATATACAGTCATATATAGCACTTGATGACCATGCCTGTCAGATATGAACCAGAGAGTGATTGATTCTTTTGGAAATCAAACTCTGAGATATGGTTGTGAGGGATAGTAATAATACAAATATGAGATAAATGACCGAATTCCCCACTGATGATTTACTTGCAAGTGGCTTTTTTCTAAAGCAACCTTGACGTTTACGGTTATGTGGTCTTTTATGAGATAGCCGTGCCCCAAACCTCTGAAAACGACCGTTACCAAGAGTTAACTGTATCCTCAAACTGGTTACAGAATGGGAGTCCTACCCGATGGCTGAAGCTGATTTGACTGTATTTGCCTACATTTCCACATTCTAGGGGTAAACGACTCTGCACAACTGTAGCTTTAATAAACACCTATCATAAGCACCAGATATAAGGGCTTTAAGCACTGGGGTGTTTAATAGTGTTTACAATAATTTCGTGTTTTAGCATTAAATTAGCTCTCATTTGAGCACAAGTTTAAGTCCACCTAAATGGGCTCTCTTTAAATGGTCTCAAATGACAGCAAGTCCTGTATAAGGTAACAGGTACTTCAAATCTATAAGCACAGGTGTGATTAAAGGGGCAATTATGGTAAAAAGACAATTACTATAGCTCCCGATACCAACCAAATGGTCACTTCAACAAGAGACTTCCTCCTAGTCCTTTGACTGCCAGCTATTCACTCCATTAAAGATCCGTAATGACGCCAGATCACGGGTGCATCACCCTGGGAGCGTTACACAACCATCTACGCCACCCTGACTGACATCAGCGGCCTCTAGAGGGGACCAGGCTAATTACCATTTCAGGTAGCCCACTGGTGTTTTGCCCGGATGAGGTCCCCATGGTAGTTCCGTAACCCTATTATCGCTCGCAGACCGATGGGGTTCACGCACTGCTCTGCAAGCACAGGCTTTAGAAGTATGCTACTTCTGAATTAAGTGTTTGAGGATAGGGGGATGGTGGTTGGAGAGTGGGAGGTGCCCCATAGGGCACTTGGAGAGTGTGGTAGCGATAACTTTACCCAGAGTACTTTTTCCACCGGAAGTACAACTAGTAGCGCCATCTAAGCTACTGTACTAAAACGGCTTGCTATTGAGAGATATCACAAAGCCTGATCGATTTCCATAGGCTCATTTCATCCTTTTTATTTTTCTCTCTTTTTTCTCTCTTTATGGCAGTAAACCAAAGATAGAAGCAAGACATTCAGTCTGGGTTCCCTCACTAGAGCTTCTCCCACTAAGTCTTCACAGGTGACATGTTTCCATCCCTATTATGACATTCGGTGTAGGGTCAGTGTCAGTTCATAATGATGTATTAGATGGTGATCAAGCGGGTTCCAAGTGAATGGCTTCCTGTCATCCAGTGTTTACCATCTGCATTGCAGCCAATGCAAAAGAGGAAGTAGTATAGAAGTGCATCATTGTACCGGGCTTCACTAAATGAGGTGATATCTTCCCACATATCGTACCTGCTTCCTTTATCACACGATTTCAGATAATGCACCAATATCGTGTAAATATTTGTAAGTGTCTCAGTTATACATTCTTCAATATCGTTCATTTTCTATTATTTACTTCCGACCTGGCTTGAATAATTCATTCGCTGTGTCCTAACACATAATTCTATCAACTTACACTGCAGTGCCGTATTGTGTTTCAGCTATATGTCCTCCGCGGAGACCCCCATTTTACCCCCAATACCATTAACCTACAGACTAGTGTCATGAATTTGGAAAACACCAAAGACATTGATTGACAGAATTTCCAAACGTGTTAGTAATAACCGATTTAAGAGTCAATCTCAATGGCTATAATTATTTGGGGGAGTTGTTGTGTGATACTGAGGATTGAGATTGTTATATATCAAAGTGAACTACATCAACTTTACTAGAATAAAATATGTGGCCACTAATTAGAGGAAACCAAACAGACAATTGCAACATGTTTACAGTGCTCTACCAACTGTATGTAAATAGATGGGTTGGATAATAGTGGCAACAGATCTATACGCTACAATGATTTTATGGCATATACAATGGGGAAAGTGCCAAAAAGACTTCTATTATGTGGATGTTTGGATTCTCAGTAGCTAGTCACATCCCTATAGAGATTTCAAAATGCCGGTACTATATTCATTATGATGGCAATTTCCCCCACCCCTTTACCATCAGCGGAAAACACTGCCAAGCTGTATACGACGTAATTGAATGGGCATCAATCGATGTTGTAATTAGAGAACAATAGGTGACAGTAATAGGTTCATCATTGAGCTAATTATACAATTGTGCTAGAACAATTAATGACAGGTCGGAAGGTTAGATGTGGATCTGGGTGCGGCTGGATCTCTTGTTAGTCGTTCAGTTTCAACCTTCTCTGTATAGGTAATAGTAGCCTAACAATGGTACATGAATATCATGTTCTCAACATTGTTTAAATGATAACGAATATCATGCATGTTCATTTAACGTGTTGTGGCTAGGCGTTTAGCTTATAATTATGCTAGCCAGTGGAACAATTTCTTTTGTCGTGATTTCAGAGTAGATAATGTAAGTTCACAACATGTACGGCAATGTGTACGTCTATAATGGTAAGGCCTAAAAAAGAGTTGTTTCCAGTTACCCGAGCGACCCTAGGAAAACAATTGTCTCAATTTTTCATATTTTATAGAAATTGTTCATCTATGTGCTATATCCTTTTCGTTTTCTCCCCCTTTCTCGCAGTAGTTACTTTTTCGGTCCATTTTTTCACAATGAAATCAAAGAATTTGATACTCCATTGGTATGTGCCCTAACATTTCCTTTATAAATGTAAAAAAAAGAAAATTGAAAAAAAAATCCGACCTACCGACCCCACCTTTTCAAGCCATGTTACTGGATACAAACCTTTATTTTTTTGGCCTAGGAAATGTATTGTCATTATACATGGTGTCTTGTAAACATACATGTGACACAATAAAATCATTTAATATCTGGTTTGCTGCCACCATGTATATGTTGTGTTACATGGGGTCTTTTATAAGACATCAATGAGGTGAAATAATGGTATGTGTGCTCAATTTGATACTTTTCTGTCACACTCAGGCGAAATAGGAAAGTATACAATAATGATATACTCCCTCCATTATCCTCAACTGTACATCTCGTTTTCTGTTAAAGCATGCCACTTGTGCCAGCTGTTAAAACAGATATTTCACTGATGCATAGATCATTCACCGTCCAACTAGTTATCAGGCCACATGTTATAAAGTACAGCTGTTGTGATGGGGTGGTGTATCAGCTTCATCACCTATAGATCTGGTTTCAACAATTCAAACTAACCATGCATAATCAATTCCGAAGTGCCAGTGTACCTCGAGGCAAGGTTTACAGTGGCTTTGAGGGGACGGCTATTATTCACAGCTAAGAGATGCATTTTGGAAGTTAAGTGTTGTGATATAGAAATATTTAGTTCTGTGTAGAAGTTGTGGCCTATGATTATGCAATGTACTAAACAACAAATACGAAACAAAAAGGATGCTTACCAATTTATGCAGGAAAAGGTTCAGCTCCAATTCATTCTTTAGTTTGGGATATGGAAATAAAATTAATACAAGGGGTCAATGGTTAGGAGGTTATGTTAAGGATTCAATTGAAAATTTAGGATCTAACATCTATGATCAAGAAGCCCGTGTTAAGGATGCAATTGAGAGGATTCAATTTAGGATCTGTCATCTATGATCAAGATATTAGGATTTCATATTTAAATTTGACGATCAATTCTGAGTTTAATATCAATTCTAAAAGCAGTTAAATTGCAGTGCGTTTCCTGGATTAGAAATTTATCCCATATTTTCGGCAAAGTAAACACAGCAAAGCTGTAATGCCGTGCATATTCATATCATGTTCTAAGAAGTATAGAATTGATTTACAACATTTTTAATATGATATTAGATCAAAATTTTCAGAACAAATATTATTTTAATACGGAATCTAAAAGCCCGTCATATGTTGTGTGTTTTTTGCAATTTATTAATCTATAACATACTTTCAGGAAAGTAAACACAGCAATGCTGTAATGCCGTGCATATTCCTATTATGATCCAAGGAAAAAAGATCATTATATATGAACTCTATGGCCTTTGGAATGGACCTATACTTAAATATATGCTCTGATTGTGGTGCTTCCTCGCTCTCCATGTAAAATCCTGTCCCATTGCTATAGTATGGAGTAAATCTATGCCTGGATTAAAATAAGCAAATAAGGAATGTGTGTGAGGGTTGGGAGTAGTGTGGTGGTGGTATTGGTGGTGGTGGTGTCACAATGGTCACTAACATCCATCTGATAACTTTTGAAGATCAAAATTGACCATATATGGCCTGGATCCCTGTGATTCCTGAAACCAAGATGGCTGACACACAAGGAAAACAAAAGAATTAGGTAGTTTAGGTGTCCCAATGGTCACTAACATCCATCTGATAACTTTTGAAGATCAAAATTAACCATATATGGCCTGGATCCCTGTGATTCCTGAAACCAAGATGGCCGACACACAAGGAAAACAAAAGAATTAGGTAGTTGAGGTGTCCCAATGGTCACTAACATCCATCTGATAACTTTTGAAGATTAAAATTGACAATATATGAGCTGGATCCCTGTGTTTCCTAAAACAAAGATGGCCGACACACATGGAAAACAATAAAATAGGCTAGTTGAGGTCTCCAAATGGTCACTAACATCCATCTGATAATTTTTGAAGATCAAAGTTGACCATATATGGCCTGGATCCCTGTGTTTTCTAAAACAAAGATGGCCGACACATAGTGAAAAAAATAGAATTAGGTAGTTGAGGTCTTTCAATGGTCACTAACATCCATCTCATAACTTTTGAAGATCAAAATTGACCATATATGGCCTGGATCCCTGTGTTTCCAAAAACAAAGATGGCCGACACACATGGAAAACAACAAAATTGGGTAGTTGAGGTCCCCCAATGGTCACTAACATCCATCTGATAACTTTTGAAGAATGAAGTTGACCATATATGGCTTGGATCCCTGTGTTGTCTAAAACAAAGATGGCCGACATATATGGAGAACAATAAAATTAGCTAGTTGAGGTGTCCCAATGGTCACTAACATCCATCTGATAACTTTTGAAGATTAAAATTGACAATATATAACCTGGATCCCTGTGTTTCCTAAAACAAAGATGGCCGACACACATGGAAAACAAAAAAATAGGCTAGTTGAGGTCTCCCAATAGTCACTAACACCCATCTGATAATTTTTGAAGATCAAAATTGACCATGTATGGCCTGGATCCCTGTGTATCCTAAAACAAAGATGGCCGACACATATGGAAAACAATAGAATTAGGTAGTTGAGGTCTTTCAATGGTCACTAATATCCATCTGATAACATTTAAAGATCAAAATTGACCACAAATGACCTGGATCCCTGTGTTTCCTAAAACCAAGATGGCCGACAGACATGGCAAAAAATAAAATTGGGTAGTTGAGGTGTCCCAATGGTCACTAACATCCATCTGATAACTTTTTAAGATCAAAATTGATCATATATGGCCTGGATCCCTGTGTTTCCGAAAACAAAGATGGCCGACATATATGGAGAACAATAAAATTAGCTAGTTGAGGTGTCCCAATGGTCACTAACATCCATCTGATAACTTTTGAAGATTAAAATTGACAATATATGAGCTGGATCCCTGTGTTGTCTAAAACAAAGATGGCCGACACACATGGAGAACAATAAAATTAGCTAGTTGAGGTGTCCCAATGGTCACTAACATCCATCTGATAACTTTTGAAGATTAAAATTGACAATATATGACCTGGATCCCTGTGTTTCCTAAAACAAAGATGGCCGACACACATGGAAAACAAAAAAATAGGCTAGTTGAGGTCTCCCAATAGTCACTAACACCCATCTGATAATTTTTGAAGATCAAAATTGACCATGTATGGCCTGGATCCCTGTGTATCCTAAAACAAAGATGGCCAACACATATGGAAAACAATAGAATTAGGTAGTTGAGGTCTTTCAATGGTCACTAATATCCATCTGATAACTTTTGAAGATTAAAATTGACAATATATGAGCTGGATCCCTGTGTTTCCTAAAACAAAGATGGCCGACACACATGGAAAACAAAAAAATAGGCTAGTTGAGGTCTCCCAATAGTCACTAACACCCATCTGATAATTTTTGAAGATCAAAATTGACCACAAATGACCTGGATCCCTGTGTTTCCTAAAACCAAGATGGCGGACACACATGGCAAACAATAAAATTGGGTAGTTGAGGTGTCCCAATGGTCACTAACATCCATCTGATAACTTTTTAAGATCAAAATTGACCATATATGGCCTGGATCCCTGTGTTTCCGAAAACCAAGATGGCCGACACACATGGAAAACGGTCCCAAGACTCCAAATAATCCAATTCCACGCCACTTAAAACTCCTAAAAAATTGCATCATACTTATGTGTACATGTATACATAAATATACATGTAGGTGGCCTTTAGTGGGTTAATAGTCAGTGGTGCTGAGAAATGCACTACCAGCAGAAGAGAACCACATGGTGCTGGGGGAGGTGGTGCTAGGCAGGTATGGGGCCACCCCAGGAGCACAGCCACCACCACCATTCAGAGGTGGGTGGGGGGGGGGGAGCTATATATACTATATACCATGGCTATGCCTGAGGTGTCCAGGGCTACCACCACTCTGTCCCCAGGGTCTACAATAACAGGTCCAGCAACACCACCACCACCACTTCTATGCTTGACTGGTTTGCAGATTTTAATCCAGGTATAGGCATACTCAATACTGTACCTATGGACAGGATTATACATGGAGAGCGAGGAAGCACCACTATGAGAGCTTGTATTTAAGAATGGGTCCCCTCCTATAGCCGTTCATTCCTAAGAATGAACGGCAATAACATAAACAGTGATAATAAAAAGTATATCAGACATAAAGTATGGGTGTGACACTGGGAGAACGAATCAATACAAAACAGACTGGCAATATCCCCACAGTCAGTCCTTTTATGCTGGGCCCAGTCAGAGAGAATCGGTTTTCCGTTCTATTTGCTGACAGAATCGGGAACCAGCTATGTCATCGTGGTTGTGTGTGTAGTCCGGATGAGCCCCCATTATCGCCCACTTTACAGCGGCCTATTACGGCTCATACCATGCCCTTCACCTAATATTGCCCGCATTGAATGCACTTATTATTGACTAGTCTCTTCCTTCTAGCGTCCAATGGGCAGCTATGATTGAAATGTCAGCTGTGCATGCGCATAGAAACCCCACTTCCTCTGCTGAGGGGACACAATTTCATGTGATATTCTCCCACGTTCGTGTCTTTCTAGATCATGGGGCCTATATCCTCTGTTCCGAGTGTCTGATGGATGTTGCTTCACAAGGTTATTCCATGCCCTCATCAGCAGTTTATAGGACAGAGAATTTGTTGTGATTTGAGCTTGAATGCTGTATATACCGGCAGACAAAATAACTAATGATCGCCCTTTTAATGTTCATTTTTTTTATGGTTTGATGACTGTGCAACAAGACAATTACATAGCCTGTGTTTCTGCCTTGATTTGCTTTGACAACCGTGGTATGGATCCTTATGACATGGTTTAATAGTCAACAGGTTCCGACTGGTAACCCTTAACTTCACTACAGCATGGACCATTGGGTGATTGATACCGGTTTCTGATTATTCTTCTGCTAGGCTACATAATATTATATGTAAGGTTGCAGAAGCCTCATTTGGATGGCAGCTTAGTGTACCTCTCAAAATCATATACCCTACTGAGCTCGATTGCCTTGAGAACTATATCAATTATTGAATGTGTCTTAACCATGGGAATAAGAAATTATATTGTATACTTTGTATTGCCAGTTAAGGATGAGAATTTGTATACTGTTCACACTGAAATAACAATAGTATTAAAATCACATATTGGATATTGATTGAAACTAATAAGGTTTATTATAGTTGGATTGGCTTTATTCACAGAACGCGTTTTTTGGAAGAACTAACATTCTTTATTGGCTCTAAACCAAGAGAGGATAAAAGTTCTGTGCATCAATCTATTTTAAATCTATAATCACTTCAAGTAGAAGGGAATATTCCTATTTAAAGATTCTATACAGATTTAAAGAACAAATAAAAAAGGCGAATACATTCTAATAGAGGAGCAGCACAGGGGGCCCTCTGGGGTCATTTAATTCGTAAGATTACTGATAGCTATAACTTGTTTTTTTTAAGTTGTCCAATATCTCTGGGTATGGAAAAGTGATGTTTGACCAATGAAAGCTTGTGCAGTCAGTAAGAAATCTGCAATTCTATACAACCATCTCTTGAAATTTTAGCCTCGTTTTCAAGAGCTAAAATACATATTGATCTACCAGTTCTGGCACTAATTTTCATCTTACAACAATTCCAATGGCATCTACCCAAAATTGGACCCAACGATTGCATTGCAGCCAACCATTTATTGCTAGGACAAGCAGTTACCTAGCAATTTTAGCTAGCAGCGGACCCTTTCCGAGACACAGAAAGACCTTTCCTAGGAGTGAGTTACCAAATGGAGATCATGGATATCGTTTTTCTCATTTTGGTATTGAGAAGGTCCATGCCATTGTAAAAGAGGCAATATTGTACCAAAATACAGTGTGCTGATCAGAGAATGTAGAAAAAAATGATATAGCAAGTATAATGAAAACATGCAACTTCAGCATTATCTTCTATCTTAGCAACCTATATCAATAGGTTGCTAAGTATCACAGTTTTTTTTACTAAAGATGTCTATTGCTGGGCAATAGACATCATGAGTGTATTGCTTGTAAACCAACCACATACCAGTCATGTGCTGGTCAAGTGCATGTATGTATGATTGTGTATAATCATGTAGATCTAATCATATTCAAATAATAATAAGCTATATTTGCCTGAAATATATGATCCTATCATAAAATGTCCCCATGAAAAAAAAAGAAATCACCCAGCAACTCATTTCCTTTTTTTCTATTTTGGAAAATGCTATAAACTATATCTAGCAGCCTACAAATATTCAGATTACTCGTAATCTATAGTGTGGTACTCTCTTTATAAGCTGGAGCCTAAGTCAAAGTAATGTACTTTGAGCTAAAGCCATGGCCTGAAATAACTTATAGGCCACACCTTACCCATGTAGCAAGCCCGCTTAGGGCCAATTCAGTTTTAGCTCAGATAAGCTGGTTCAAAGCGGGCAGAATACTATTCATGGTTTTAGGTTGGGCAAATGGTGGATTTCCAGTCAGGGCCACATTGGGTTGCCCTAAAAGGGCAAACTGAACTAAGACTGTCGGGCTCCTGACAGTTTTTGTCCTCAGCAAGTTGTCTGGGCCACATAAGGCTAACTGATTTGGGCACAGAGCAGCTTCAAAATGGACAAACACTTTGGGCACAGATTGGTTTCAAGGTGGGCACCCCGAATCAGGCATAGATCAGTTCCAAAGATGATTTCCCAGACAGGGCTGTGGATGGGTTTGCACAAGGCATACTGAGCTGGGAATTCTGAACTTTGACACTAGATGACCCCACTATGTCTGATGTATGGCTTTCCCCCATGTCAGTATTGATTTTATTTAGTATGATATGACAGGAATAGGCTAATGAATCATATAAATCATAACAGTACACAAATTTTCTCAGAGTTTGGATCTAATGGCAAAATACATTTGAAATGTGTAAAGTTAGGTGATGCCAGCAGTTTTTAATGTGACTACACCATTCCTGTGGTAATCATTTTATAAATATTGAAGTATGCTACCAATTTGGAGGCACTATGAACTTGAAGGCTAGCTTGTTACTGGACTAGGTCTGGTTGACATGCCTTGGCCAACTATGTTTGAATTAATGGCTCTACTGTATTATTTAGAAAATAAGGAAAAAATAGATTTTCTATAATATCTATCCCAGATGGTGATGATCAAAGTGGTCAGCCCACTTTCATCCACACCAAAAACCCATGTTGACCCCAAAATGATAAATTTTGACCAGATGGCACCATGTGATCAAAGTGGTCAGCCCACTTTCAGCCACACCTAAAACCCATGTTGAACCCAAACCCACTCTGAGACTGATCTGTGCCCATATTGGTTAGCCCAGTGTGGCCCATGCACCTCACTGAGGACAGAAACTGACAGCAGCCCATCAGTTAGCCAATTGCAGCCCACATCAGAAGCAGCACCAAATAAAGTGTGGGCCACAGTAGGGCCACACCATTTTTGCTACCTGGGTATACAGGAGCTTCATACAAGTCCAGGAGGTTAATTCAAAAGGCCCTGCCAGTGCTACCCCTGCAATGGTAGCAATTTTTCTGCCGTATTCCTTTCAGCGGAGGTAAGGTGAGACTCCCTTCCTTTCTCATAAAGTCTATGTGCTTGATTACCCACTATCATCGGTATCATATCATTCCTGTCAAGGAGGAGTCAAGGAATGCTTCCAACATTAACATTACAAGTCAAGGTACTATCAAGAGCTATATTTACTGTAGATCCTATCGACCACAAGACATATACTGGTCTATACAAAGTCATATCAAATATACAGACTGATTAGCTTGAGTTGAGTTTAAGGTCAAAGTTTTATTTCCCAACATCACACAACATGGGTGGTCTCCCTGTAATTTGGTAAGTGGGTTGACCAATCCCTACATGCAATCTTACGATACAAGATAAATCCTAGCAAAGTCCAAGATACATAGGCATGTTCACTTAACCTCATTAATGTGTTACACAAATAGACTTCATCACCATGTCAACAAGCACTCAGTCACAGTGCTGCATCAGAATATATTGCAATCTAACAACTCAATATAATTACTGACCATGTCATGCAGTCAGAGTTATTCAAATTACCTATTGATAATGATCGAAGCTCTCCCACCAAAATGGTAAGACTAATATTAAATATTGCCCCTATGTGATGTTACATGCCATCATACATAACACATATCACCATCTTGAACGCTCTCAATTACTCCTTTTGAATGATATTTACAACATTATTAGAATAAATTAATGGCCCAGGATTAGAATTAAAGGAACTGTAACAAGAAGGGACTCCTTATATACCTAATACTACCATAGACCCATGTGTATAAGGCATGACCTCTACATGAATCCAACCCTTGTCTTGTCTTATACAAAGTAGGAAGCCCCTGTGCCTTTTAGCTTTAGCCTCAAGTCAATTACCTTACACTCAATACCTTCATGTTATGATTCTCAAATAAAATGCTGGTCAGTCCTTTAGCAAATTCTGCATTAATGTATTATGTCGACCCTTCAGAGTGTCTCAGTACCAACTGAGAAGATGCAGCCCAACAATGAATATTCAAATGCTAAAGCATATTATGAATGTACATATGACAATGCCCTGAAATATGTAGGCTACAGTAGTTCCATCACTTCACTGGCACCAGATACTACCCCTTGAACATATCCAGATAGAATGTTTTTTGTTATCTAGGTGATGATCACTGGTTACAGACAGATGTACCTATGTCTTTTCAATGTATCTTGTAACATGACCTTCCAGCAAGGAGATTAGTCACAGGTAGGGTGTTTTGGTTAGTTTCCTAGGCACATTCTGTTTGTTGGATAATATGTCTGGTACTTGTGGCCTCATGCTGAGTCCTACCAGTAAGGTTCCAGGAAAGTCCACTTCTGCCAACAGAAGTGATCTTATAAAGCAGCCAATGGGATCACCATTGACAGAATGATGATAGCCATTGCAAAATCAACGCAATCACAGTTATCTGATACTGCTAGATTAAGCTATAGTTTTCTTTGTAGAACTTCTACAGAAGGTTTGTGACAGAATAATCATTGTACGTCTTAAGCAGATATAGTTCAATTATATCTAATTCTGATCACATTTTATATAATATTATAAAAAAACATAATTTAGAGTATGGCTTCTTAGCAAATATTTGATTGCTAATTTGTAAAGGTCTAGCAAAAGACTTTGGCAGCACTGAGAGAGAATAGACACAACTTCAGATTTATTTTCTTTTTAAATCAATAGGTTCCATAATCATGTTTTCATATCTGAGTAGAGCAGCTGTCAGTTGGTGAGCCACTTGCTAAGCAAAAGCTAGCAAGGTTTAAGCAACTGCCAACCCTTTTAGTATTAGACAACTATCTGACACATTTCCTAATACTCCAGGGATATTTCTAACAAGATCTACTCAGTTCTGAATAAATTGAGTCCAATGATAGTTAACTCTCTTCACAATAATACATATTTGTCTATGAACAAGCAACTCTGTATAATTTGCTATGTAGATTTGTGCCCTACAAGTATAGTAAAACCTCATTTCATCATTTTCAGAATATAATTCACACTACAATTGTCAAGTAAAGAGTATTTTGCCAATAGAGAATAATGCTGAAGTCACATGTTTTCACAGTTGCTTTATCTACATTCTCTGATCAGCACACTGTATTTTGGAAGAATATAGCCTCTTTACAATTGCATGGAGCTACTCAATAGCAAAATGACAAAGAGTATCCATGATCTCCATTCTGTAAGTCATTCCTAGGAAAGGTCTTTCTTTGTCTTGGAAAGGGTCTGTTGCTATCTAAAATCAGCTGTTGCTAGGTAACTACTTGTCCTAACAACAAATGGTTGGCTGCAATGCAATCGTTGGGTCCAATTTAGGGGGGTAGGTACCATCGGAATTGTTGTCAGATGAAAATTAGTGCCAGAACAGGTAGATCAATGTGTATTTTAGCTCTTGAAAACAAGGCTAAAATTTCAAGAGATGGTTGTATAGAATTGCAGATTTCTTAGTGACTGCACGAGCTTTCATTGGTCAAACATCACTTTTCCATGCCCAGAGACATTGGACAACATAAAAAAACAAGTTATAGCTTCGAGTATTCTTATGAATTAAACTCCTAAAATATGGCTCTTTTGAAGGACTAGCTGCTCTACTATATAAAGGCCCTAGGCCAAAGAAAAGGTGTGTTTCCAGTTACATGAACTGAAAGGATAGGGTCGGCAGGTCGGATTCTTTTTTTTATTATTTCTTTTTTTTCTTTTTTTTTTTTGGGGGGGAGAAGTCTCTCCTGTTCAATATAGGCATGTTATATATCAAAAGAAACATCATTTCAAGGGGAATCTGGGGGTATATATGGCCAAAATAATCCGACAATATATAAGGGAGTGGTCATTATCTATCAACAGGGGGGGTGGTGGGTTTGAGTGGGGCATAACAGTTTTGGACCCTTTTTTAGCAAAAAAAAAAAAAAGGCCTATGTGCTACTATAGTTCAAAGGAGAGTGCAACAAAAATTTGACAGCTTCCGAGAGGGCATAACAAATTTTCCTGCGAAAACCCCAACCCCTCACTCATAGGTGGCAGAACAGGCGGGGGCCTGGGGGCCTTGGCCCCCTAAAGTCCTGATCTATGTATTTTTCAAGCCAATACCCCTGCCCCCCCCCCAAATTCAACCATGTTCCACTGCCCCTGTCCCTGTTGATAGATAATGGCCACCCCTCAGAGGCATTGGTCGAATCCCACTCTTTCCAAAAAGTCTGTCATTCTTGTACCTCTATTAGAATTAGTACAATGGTCCTGTCAAAAAAAATCGGCCCTGTTTTGCTAGGGTTGGTTGGTTAACTAAAAACAAACCTTTTTTTGGCCTTACCATATTTATGGCTTAGTGGAAAGAAAAATATAATATCATCACCATTGTTCAACGGGACTAGGGCTTATTTGATATCTTATTGATCGTATTTTTTTATTCATTCAACTTCTCCTTTTGATTGATGTTTTTTCCCCTCCCCCACTCTCCCCACTTGATGTTGAAGTGACAATCACGAGATGGGAGATAAAACACACCTTTCCTGACATCCGCTGACGCATGCGCACCTATCGTGAGTGTCCATGGACACTGGATGGTTGCAAGAAGGCTGGATGGATGGGTGGAGATGATGAGAGGGGTAGATGATGGAAGGGGGGGCAGAGGAACGAGATTAAAAACTACAGAAAAGGAGACAAGTTGGGTATGAAATAAATAAGCTCTGTAGGTAAGGGATAGAATTGTGTTACAGATGGAAAAAATAATTTGTAGAGAGATAAGACAGTAGACGCGGTAATAACTAGACACTTGGGATACAGCGAGAGATGATAGATAGACTATAATCCAATATCTTTGAGACAGTAATGGTAATATAACTATCTGAAAAAGGAGGTAACCAATAAAAATTATAATTCATTGTCTTTTCCCATTTGGATGACTGTGATGGATACAAGGGAATGAATAGGTTATATAAGTTGAGGATATCCGCAAAATAAAAAATAAAATCTGAAACAAAATGAAGTGGATATAAAAAAGTTAGTAGAGGGCACTAATCTTTTGGTAGGTGCACTAGATTAGTTAATTAATCATTTCTCTGTCAATCCTGCTTCTGATCGATATTGAAATATGGAAGTTCTATCGAAAGGCTATTCCTGACCTGGCACATCCAGTTCAAGCTACTGAGGACATATTGATGTTTTTTCCTAACTAGTCATGATGTATTTTGAAAATAACAAATTTTGGATGAGATATTGTCCATCAGAAGTCAGTTTTCCCTGAATGAATAACATTTCTCTGATGACAATGTCTAAGTTCTACTTAGAAGAACCAACTGTTGTACAGTACTAGTGTCGCTGATCCACCACAACCTCCCTACATAATGGATTACACACCAGGATAAAAGGTAGTTCACAACTAAACTTGTTTGATATCACTTTCAACCCTGAGGCACACATTGGCTGACTATGAGGGCAAGGATACAGAATAATTCAATTAGGGACAAGTAGTTTATTAGGTATTCCCTGCAGCCATGAGGCCTGCTACTCTGGGCTGTTTGAATATTTCACACCTTTGACCTCAGAGGCCAACTATCCTAAGGGGCCATTAGGCAAGATCAAGATCGACGATGGTATAGACATCATAAGCATGTGGCCAATACACAATAATCTCACTACAGGCTATATTATGGAAATATAATACTTTCCTTTTCTTTCGGTAAAGGCACCCTGGAGTTGAAAGAGTTCTGAAGTATTTTCTCTCATATAAGTTGCATCCTCACGTTGGGTTAAAAAAAAGAAAATTCATGTGGTCCGATGAGAAGTTTGGCTTACACCACAATAAGTCATGATTTCCATGGTCTATTATCAAAATAACAGACCATGCTTCTTTCGCAGGAACTCTTTGATAGAAGCGTATAGTGCTACACCCAATTGCAACCTCCTTCCGTCATTTGGTCAATTGCCAGCCCCCCTTTTAAGCATCATAATTGTTAAAGTTCACCAAGTAAGTCAGATAACAACACTCTATGCAGTGCCATCTCTCGAGGTGCTTTAGGGGACAATAAATGTACGAACTTGACAACCCTGTAATATGGGAAATGTGTAGACCTATTTTGGGTTAGTACAGCAGTCGGGGCCTAACGTAGGCTAGGTAGACCTTTAGAGAACCTAGGAGAAAATTACATAGAAAGGGAAAGTTGAAGGAAGAAAAGGAATAATTTCCCAAGTGGGCAGACGTCTGAACCTTGCTATGAGTAATATCTCAAGCTATTCACAAAGTAAAGAATCACGTGAGAAGTGAGCAAATTTGCCTCTGTCCTCCTCCGTACAGCGGTAATCTTAAACCATGGGCATAATATGAAGATGCCTTTCCTCCACAAACAATCAAAGCGAATTCATGCATTCTTACTCACTAACTAGATATTTAAGGGCTTATCCGATAGACGTTTGAGATATGGTTGGCTGATTAGCCGTACATCTTGAATTAACCATGGTGAATAATACACTCAGAAACAATTCTATAGTAACTATTTAGATGATAATGAAGAACCTAATTCCACGATACAGACTTTTGTAAAATATCCAATAGTGCTAGAGAAGCTAGTGTTAAAATGCAGTTTGAGCAAAGATAGCAGGAATATGATATGCGGCTAGCTTGGGATGGCTGACACCTCGCTGACAACGTTAACTCATGAGGTATATATAATTCATGTACCTGACTGTGTACATATACCTATATGCTATTTGTTATTCCATGCCAACGGTCTTCCAGGCGCAATACTACCTGTAGATTATTACATTACAGTGGAGACAACTGTATTATAGGCTAATATTATATACAGCACAATGATAAATATCTATAGGTCTATAGACAATATTGATAGATACTTCTTTTGTGCTGGTTGAAAATAACGAACAGAACATGAAACCAACTTCTTTTTGAATCCATAGCTTACATGTTTCCTTATAGTAATAAAGCATACTGTAGTGTGTCCATACTACTTACACCACACTACACCCAGTGTATGTCTACACCTGTAGTATACTGCAGTGTGTCCATACTACTTAGTGATACTGCGGTGTGTCCATACTACTTACACCACACTACACCCTGTGTATGTCTACACCTGTAGTATACTGCAGTGTGTCCATACTACTTACACACTACACCCTGTGTATGTCTACACCTGCAGCATACTGCAGTTTGTCCATACTACTTACACCACACTACACCCTGTGTATGGCTACACCTGTAGTATACTGCAGTTTGTCCATACTACTTACACCACACTACACCCTGTGTATGGCTACACCTGTAGTATACTGCGGTGTGTCCATAGTACTTACACCACACTACACCCTGTGTATGGATACACCTGTAGTATACTGTGGTGTGTCCATACTACTTACACCACACTACACCCTGTGTATGTCTACACCTGTAGTATGCTGCAGTTTGTCCATACTACTTATACCACACTACACCCAGTGTATGTCTACACCTGTAGCATACTGCAGTTTAGACATACTACTTACACCACACTACACCCTGTGTATGTCTACACCTGTAGTATATATTGCAGTGTGTCCATACTACTTACACACTACACTCTGTGTATGCCTACACCTGCAGCATACTGCAGTTTGTCCATACTACTTACACCACACTACACCCTGTGTATGTCTACACCTGTAGTATACTGCAGTGTGTCCATACTACTTACATACTACACCCTGTGTATGTCTACACCTGCAGCATACTGCAGTTTGTCCAAACTACTTACACCACACTACACCCTGTGTATGTCTACACCTGCAGCATACTGCAGTGTGTCCATACTGCTTACACCACACTACACCCTGTGTATGTCTACACCTGTAGTATACTGCAGTGTGTCCATTCTACCTACACCACACTACACCCAGTGTATGTCTACACCTGTAGTATACTGTAGTGTGTTCATACTACTTACACACTACACCCTGTGTATATGTCTACACCTGCAGCATACTGCAGTGTAGACATACTACTTACACACTACACCCTGTGTATATGTCTACACCTGCAGCATACTGCAGTGTGTCCATACTACTTACACACTACACACTGTGTATGTCTACACCTGTAGTATACTGCAGTTTGTCCATACTACTTACACCACACTACACCCTGTGTATGTCTACACCTTTAGTATACTGTAGTGTGTCCATACTACTTACACCACACTACACCCTGTGTATGGATACACCTGTAGTATACTGTGGTGTGTCCATACTACTTACACCACACTACACCCTGTGTATGTCTACACCTGTAGTATGCTGCAGTTTGTCCATAGTACTTACACCACACTACACCCTGTGTATGTCTACACCTGTAGTATACTGCAGTTTGTCCATACTACTTACACCACACTACACCCTGTGTATGTCTACACCTGTAGTATACTGTAGTGTGTCCATACTACTTACACCACACTACACCCTGTGTATGGATACACCTGTAGTATACTGTGGTGTGTCCATACTACTTACACCACACTACACCCTGTGTATGTCTACACCTGTAGTATGCTGCAGTTTGTCCATACTACTTATACCACACTACACCCAGTGTATGTCTACACCTGTAGTATACTGCAGTTTAGACATACTACTTACACCACACTACACCCTGTGTATGTCTACACCTGTAGTATATATTGCAGTGTGTCCATACTACTTACACACTACACTCTGTGTATGCCTACACCTGCAGCATACTGCAGTTTGTCCATACTACTTACACACTACACCCTGTGTATGTCTACACCTGTAGTATACTGCAGTGTGTCCATACTACTTACACCACACTACACCCTGTGTATGTCTACACCTGTAGTATACTGCAGTGTGTCCATACTACTTACATACTACACCCTGTGTATGTCTACACCTGCAGCATACTGCAGTTTGTCCAAACTACTTACACCACACTACACCCTGTGTATGTCTACACCTGCAGCATACTGCAGTGTGTCCATACTGCTTACACCACACTACACCCTGTGTATGTCTACACCTGTAGTATACTGCAGTGTGTCCATACTACCTACACCACACTACACCCAGTGTATGTCTACACCTGTAGTATACTGTAGTGTGTTCATACTACTTACACACTACACCCTGTGTATATGTCTACACCTGCAGCATACTGCAGTGTAGACATACTACTTACACACTACACCCTGTGTATATGTCTACACCTGCAGCATACTGCAGTGTGTCCATACTACTTACACACTACACACTGTGTATGTCTACACCTGTAGCATACTGCAGTGTGTCCATACTACTTACACACTACACCCTGTGTATATGTCTACACCTGCAGCATACTGTAGTGTGTCCACACTACTTACACACTACACACTGTGTATGTCTACACCTGTAGCATACTGCAGTGTGTCCATACTACTTACACACTACACCCTGTGTATATGTCTACACCTGCAGCATACTGCAGTGTGTCCATACTACTTACACACTACACCCTGTGTATATGTCTACACCTGCAGCATATATACTGCAGTGTGTCCATACTACTTACACACTACACCCTGTGTATGTCTACACCTGCAGCATACTGCAGTGTGTCCATACTACTTACACACTACACCCTGTGTATGTCTACACCTGCAGCATACTGCAGTGTGTCCATACTACTTACACACTACACTCTGTGTATGTCTATACCTGCACCATATTATAGTTTGTCTATACTCATTACTATAAAATCTTGCATATAAGGCACATCCGGATTGAAGCCACATTCTGAATAAGAAGAATGGCCTAAGCCCTGAACTGGTTCCCATTCATTACAAATTTCATCTGTCACTTACGGTTGAGGGACCTCCTGACACAGCTGATTAGGGGTAGGAAGGGACATATTCGACAGGGTTATACTTATTAAAAATACTAAGTCAAAGACAATGATTAATAAATAAGTCCTCAAAACACCTAAGACAGACCCTTGTGATAGTAAAAGTACCATAATGGTGAAGCCGGTCTAAACTACTTCCCTCTGTTGAATGTTTTTCAGTTGAAATATTTAAAGTAGTTCTTATCAATAGTTAAACTTAATGGCCATCAAGAATTTCCACCTCATTTATTTTCATCATGAAATGCATGGCTCAGCCCAGGATGATAAAACCTAGTGCTGCTGCATCTTGCAGGACATGCTATTGGCAGAACCACTCCGAATATCATTTTAGATTTTAGTAATATCAAATTATGTTCTTATGAATACATCTCCCATAACTTTTCCATAGTTTGAGAAGGAATTTACGGGAAAATAACCTTCTAAGTTAAGTGAATCAAGGAAGATGTAAGTTTATATTAAATGACTTTTCTTTGATGGTTCTTTTACTTCACAAGATAGAGTTTATGAACCCCATTTATACTTTCAAGATTGCCTCTTCAATGGGTGTATAGTGTGGCTGTAGGTATATGTAAGCTCATACTCCAGGGTCCATATGTAACTGCCACTCTATCACCCCATACTTCAGCCATGCCAATTCCTATTGTATTACTCACCCCAAGGCTGCACCAGCTTAATCCAGTCCCAACAGCACTAATCCGCTACTGCACACCCCATCATGAATGGTGATAATCTTATTTCCCTTTAATCCCTCTGTATTATTCAGTACAGGTCTAGCCACCACCCATATCTGCCATTGACAGTGATGGATTATTTCTGCCTTTATCGCCTATAACTTCGACATTGAAGCCATTGGAGATTTCAATACTGCAATTCCCCGTATTGGGTATCTGTAAATAATCATTCATTATAGTCCAGGGACTTGTTTTGGTGTTCGCTCAATTAGAAAATATCATGCATGCATCCTCTTCCCAATACCCATCTACTCCACCATTCAGAAACATCCCACTCACCCAACCCCCTCCCCACATCCCCATACACACGCACCCCTTCGGCCCATTGTCTTTTGAACCTTCACGCTCAAAGAGATCATGGAGGGAGACCGATTTTTCTGATGCTCAAATTACAATTTGAAGTTTTTATGGACTTGCTGTGCTGGCTGTCACGCAGACAAGGGTTGTACCAGGCCCGCTTATCATGGCTGACAACGGGATGACTTTTCGTGTAGATCTATCATGGCTCTGCCTAGGCAGCGTGTCCCATTCCCCTGTTTAGTATAATACTATTCTGTGGTCAATAGCAACATAGATCATGTCATAGATTACTTAGATGGCCCTTCTGCGCAGTTTGCAATCGCTGATAAACAGATAAGTTTTAGACTTATCTGAGATGCATGTCGTGGTTGCTCACTCCATAGTACCCTATGTATAGATTGAGACAAAATGTAAATCATGATTCCACTGAAGGTGTTTCACCATGTAATTTCTTTCAAGGACAAGAAGTGAAATGTGATACTTTTTAAATGTCTTTAGTGAACAGGGCCTTTAATGAGGAAGCACGTTAGATAGCTTCTGTTTGAGATTTTTCTTTCAAAATTTAAACAATTAATATACAACTGGGAATTCAAATTTTCTCTCAATCGAGGGCATGTCTTTAGATTGCCTGCCGAATCGTCCTATCAGCTGATTTTCATTTGAAATAAAAGGCAATGCCGATTGAATCCACACAGATTGCAATGTGTGCCCCAACCTGAGGACCTGTCTTGACGAAATACATAGTCAAAGTTACGGAGAAATGTTGATTTAACTTAGAAATTGTCATTTACTAGTGGTCTAGATCAATGTTATGTAATATCTCAATCAGCATAATGTCACTACATATTTTAGATCAATTCTGATATGTATGATGAAGTACCAATATACAACTCATGATTATGATAGTATTCGTCACGTCTATTGTCCAGAAACTTCCATGAAACCAGGAATTTGGTCTAGTGGAACACTGAATGTTCAGACAGGATGACAAATGTCAAATGTTAGGGGTGAGCTAAGCCAACATCATGATATCCATTTCCCTTCAAATAATGTTGGATGTGGATAATATCTAAATCATTTCCTGTCTCCATTCTATATCTTGTCATCACTTCAATACTTGGTTCCTTGACCTCAGTTCTATACCATTGGCCTCCTTTGTTTCTCCCATCCCCCACTGCGCATCCTCAGTGCGCAGGTGTGGTGCATGACGTCACGTTCGGCCTAATCCTGCAATTTCCGGTGGATGTCGTAAAAATGGTTGCCGTGGCCAGTGTCTGACTCTGCAGTTGGCCGAGGGTGGAGAAGAGAGTCGGCATTTACTTTATAGCCTTTTTTATGCACTTAAGCCACTGAAAAATACCAGCATTTTTTCCTTTCGGTAAAATGTCACGGAACATTTGACAGTGTTTTAGGGGAAGGTAAAGCCTTTCAATTAACTGGTGTCTACAGCAAAGCTGCTGCAACACATCACTGTTAAAGCAATGTCAAGAGAGTTTACGATGGGACTTGGGACATACTGATTTCATCTTCCCTTTATAATTATATTGGGGTTAACATCCAAAAGTCATAGTGGACATTGAACAATAATTCACCATACGACCGCCAAGGCAATCAAAATGGTAATCTCTGCCACAAACTTATTTTAAAGAGAGGAAGGTTAATTGACAAATTTATATCTTCCCATTTTCAAAGTGCTACATCTTTTTTAACTATAGAACAGAAATAGCCAATTTCAAAAGGAAGCTTTTCAGAAGAAAACATCCTCTAGAATGTGACAAATTAAGAGAAAACCATTTGTCTCCCCAAAGTTTCATGGCTTCTTTGTTTAGACCCAGGTGCCTAGCTATCTCCCTCACTCAATAAAGCAGGTGCCCTCTTGGCCCCGAACTAACAAAGACACCCACCCAAAAGACCACTGAAGAACGCCTTCCTTACTTTACTATTCTAGATGGGTCTTGTGCTACTTTCCTTTTACTAGCAATTTCATGTCATGATCCAATTGGTCCTCTATAGCAGATAATTATATACAAGCTGGTCCCCCCCCCCCCACTCTTTAGCCTTACTCCTATAATTGAGATATGATACAGTGTTGCACAACAGCTACAAGACGAATTTCTAGTGTGTTGTTCTACAAGATCCCGCCTTGTGGCAAGGCGAGAAACTAATGTAAATGGTCCCCTCCTGGCATGCACCTGTTCGTCTCCCACAATATTTTGCATATGTTTACATCCGGGGGTTTGTGGTGTTGGTGGAGGCAGTCCTGAGTTTGTTGACAGTACATATTATGAAGGAGAGCATTGGTTTACAACTTGTATGGGTGTTCTTGGAACATATTAATTGTCAGTTGTAATTAGACATAGGGTAACAGCGAGGCTGGTGAACTTGATCCGCAGATGAGCACGGAAACCTGAATCAACATAGCTAACTTAAGTCTTCCAACATTTTTGTAAGGAGAATTGTCCTTTAAAACTCCTCATATCATAGACACGATATCTGTATACCCAGTTCTTCCTTCAGAACTCTTCTACCAATGTGTTTAAGGCTGAATTTCTTTGCTTTGATATATAATTGTGACATGAACTGGGAAAAGGGACCTAAATGCACCCTGCACTAAGGGCCCTTTTCGCAGATCCTGTCACAATTATGCCTTATTTAGGCATGACTGATGAATACAGCACCTGTGTAGCTCCTTGATATCATGAAGGGATGATACACTCCTGCAGAATAGAATTATACAGCTACTCAGAAAATGTAGCGTTGGGAAATTTGAGGCCGAATGAGTCTGCACAGTAAATCAGTGGACCGTTCTTAAGATGGTTCATGAATATGAATATTACCCCCTAAACCTATCCACCTACAGGAGCTATGGTAACTAAGGGCATTTGCTGACAAAGCACCAGTCTGCAGCCTGACACATCACTGATTAATGGTGTTAGAGAGGGCTCTCACCATTACCCTTCACCTTGTTACCTGTTTTACCGATTAATAGTATATAATGCTGTCATCGGATATGGTAGGAATTATAGATGCCTTGGTCTACACCTTTCTGGAATCGTACAATGGCCCTGTCAGTTCCATGTCTAGAATAGGTTGCAGCCGCTTATCCCACTGTTGACATTCACAGGGGAACAACTTAGTTCCCCTACTCACCATAATGAGACATTTAGAGATAAAACCACTCTTTGTAACCTTCCCACACTTTACTATCTTCTTCACAAATGCTATACACTGTAAAAGCCTGTATGCATATTACTGCTGCAGCGGACCCTGAGACCGTGATTTTTGGAGAATGCTAAAAGCCGCACCTAGAGCCTATAATGGATGCCATTTCGTCCTGTAGTCTAAACATAACCCGTGGTAAAAGCTGCACCCTACATTCAGCAACAATCAGGCCAGCCACACCAAGAGTCTGAACTGCATAATCTACGAGCCATTTCTCAACAATCTTGATTAGCATAATTGAGAAATGCTGTAATGGTGTCCAGGTTTCCAGGAAGATAGTTACTATGGCGGGATGCAGTCAAGACTGCCTTGAAAGTTTAGAAGAATGGCCCAGAACTATAAAGAAAAGTGTTGGTTTAGTCTACTCAAACGCAATGCACCACAGACCATCCCGAGTACGTCATGTTTTTGGCGGCCTTCCGCACTTCTTACTTCCTCCATTCATATGATCCTTTATACCCCCCTCCCTACTATACTGCCTCCCTCCCTGCCCTAACTATATCACCTACCTTAATATTTACCCCTGCTGGCACAGAGGTAGGCTAAAGATTGAGTGTCTTAGTCAAGGAGGGGTTAGGACGGCACCCACTTGGGGCGCCCTAATCTGCCTTTGGCGGAAGGGGAAGTAATCTCCAGTCTTCCAGAAAGAGATGGCTGGTGAGTGGGTGTGGAGTAGGGGGTGTTTACTGAGGTAAGGGACTTTTTGTTTTGTTTTGAAGTGTATTTATATTAACTTTATTTTAAATAGTATCCATCAAAAACACAGCGAACAATCTATTTTTGCATATTGGCACGATCAATCTTATCTAGTTTTCTTCAATTTAGAACTCATTCAACACTGGTTTTACTGCTGTAGGTAGGGAAATATGCTAATCTGATTATTTCTTTTGGTGCATTTGGTATGTAAAAACGATTAAAGTTATTGTCAGTGATCATAGGTAATGCCCTACGACTGATCTGTATGATTAGCACTTATGTAGGAATTACATAGAGTTTGGTAGGGCAGTTGTAGTGCTGCATGCTCTACATGACTAATGCTATTTGGCTGTAATGTCACTAAATTAAGGGTTCCCACTGCAACCTGAAACAGCACAGTCATAGTGTGTTAAGAAATGACCTCCAGCTGTATTTCCGCAGTTCCACCAACTGTCACAGACCACCGGTGTTACCTGTGGAGGTCTAGGACTAATGACAGTGCTAATGTGGTGCCTATGTACAGGCTAATACTGTTTATCTAACTATTTGGGCCTGGACAGTGCTTTTTTGCTCATAACCCCCGTGCGTTATATAGCTATAACGCACTCTCAGACCTTTTCTTCGTCTTCAAGAAGCTGCTGGTTTCAATCCGGACATGTTAATAAATTGGAGAAGTATACAATGTCAACTCCTCCATACGTTTCCTGTTAAAGCCGTCTAGGTTCAACGGGGAATCGTTCCCCGGCCGCTGTGGCAGGAGGCGAGCTCGCTGTCCACTATACCAAGCCGACCGGTGGTAGAAATGAATCTACATCAAGAATTTGAAAAAGTTGTCCGACATACCTGAAGTTTACACACCTCAATAGCCTAGAATATATGGAGCCTGGTGGAGTTATTAACAGAGAACCATCCTTAGATATCCTATATGAACATGCCATGCCAAATTCCTCCATTTTCTTCGAAATAAATAAGAATCCATTGATTTTCCACATCGATACGAGTGGGGACCCGCCTCGTACGGCCATTCCTTGTTCGACGCGTGGCTGACCTAGTTCTTACATCCGGGCACCTACCCGCTCTGTCAACAAGAAGCAATGGCCGTGTACCGGGCCGTGTGCATTGGATCGGTATGGAAAATCAATGGATTCTTATTTATTTCGAAGAAAATGGAGACAAAATGTAGGCGAACACCAACTAGAGATCGTATATTTGGCCCTGCTAGAATAACAGGGCTTGACATGCTTGGATTCTACCCGAAAATTCGTTGGAAAGACGAGGGTCTGACGGGTGGAGTAAAAACAATGGCTACGCTGGCTTGGCAAACCGTGCGGATAGGATGCACTTACAAAATGTCTTCTCCTGGATTAATTCTTGGGTTATAAGGTAAGAAATTAATACAAAATGGAGAAATATGTTCGATAAACGCTTTAATGTATGTTAGGGGTAAGCACTCGTGGATTTACGGGGTCGTGGATTATTAACCCGTAAATCCACTCGTGCTTACCCATAACATACATTAAACGCTACCTCCCTAACACTAATCAAAGGCCTACTAGGGAACTGGGAGTACATGGTCTGCTTTATCAAATATAAGGCTTTGAGGAGGCCTGCTGCACAGAAAGGTATTAAACAGTTATAGATTACATGATATCAAATGTAGTTAGGAAAAGTTAAATTATCTCACGTAGAAGACAAGGTCCATGCACAAGAAAAGCCCCTTTCTAAACCTTATAAAATCTGCCTGTAATCAGCGTGCCTTTTGTAGGTGAGAATTTACATGATAAAATAGTACTAAAATGACCAGAAGCTGGGCCTAGCTGTTCATTTGCATGTCTGGTATGAACTCAAGGTACACTGCATGGAAAGTACTCTGGTTAGTTTCCAGGGATATCTTACTCCTCAAAGTGGCATTAGACGTAAGATATGTTTGATTTGAAAATGTGCTCAATTGCAATAACTTGCTGTATTACGCAGGGAACCCTTGTACCTACCCTGGTTTTCCCATCAGGAATTTCATAACAGATTGTGATAATTATTAGCATGTATTGCTGAATAATGTATTAATATTATGCCGAGCTATGGTGATCAATAGAACGGTTGTCTCTAAAGGGTGCCTTCCAGCAAAGTGAAATCATGCATGATTTTGGCATTGGTTTGCATCGGCGATGCATTGGCTTACATGGGCAATGATTTTTGAGCATCAGCCACAAATCGTTCAACAATAGGCTTCAGTGGAAGAGGTCAAGGTTGGCCATCGGTTTGCATCAGCAATGCTCCTGATAGGTGGCCGATAATATTGAATCAGTTTAATATTATCAGCTACCTCTGCAAAATCGGCCCTATAATTAACCCCACATGACAACATGATACCACATATTCTCTGGATAAAGCTGGTTTATTTGTGGATTCTTAAAAGTATATGTGTGTGAAGCTCTGACAATGCAGTATGCAAGCATTGAGGAGGTAGTAGCACAGCCAAACTGGGCATTGTAATTATATATATATAATTAATATATATAATATATATATATATATATATATATATATATATATATATATATATAAGACTGTACATTTATGGTGTGCGAAATTGGCGATTTTATTTTTTTCCTTGGTGGAAGAGGTCAAAAGTGTGAGATACTTCTCCTGTCTGTCTGCTATCAGCCCCCAAATAAATCGAGCCAATAGGGAGCCGATACCATAAAACTATGCTATCGGCCCGACAAAATTGAGGGTTTTGGTGGAAGGCCCGCTTAATATAATGACCCAGCCTCTAATATATTGATCCATGCATCTATTACCTCATGCCAATATGCCAGTATCTTGCTATTGATACTTTATGGTCTCCACATTTACATCAAGCCATTGCATAATACGGCCTTATACAACACCCTAAAAGTTAAATTATTGAAATATGCTACTCTGTGCAACCAGATATTACACATTATACCCCGTTATTGCCCCATCATAAGGTAAGAGTTGGTATAAGTGATTGCCCATGTAATAACACCTGCTCAGTGAGCTGCTCTTTGCCCAGCCCACCTAAGTTTGCAGCTGCTCAGGGGGTCGTTACACAATAAGACAAAGTGACGCTGTTTTACACATTTTTCCAAAAAGTGTTACACAATTGAAATGACGCTGTTACTTTTCCTCATTTTATTGACGCTGTTCAACAAGGTGCATATAGTGGTATCTGATTGTGTAATGACCCCCAGGTGTCAGTAACGTCCATTAAGGCAGTCGAACAGGAATACTCCCTGACATCACAGGTTAAAGGCTAAATACTGTAGGGTTATAACAAATCTAGCGTACTATATACGACTCTTCAGCTACAAACATCTTGGAGATGATTGCATCAATATTGTTCTAATATTCCTCCGTGACAGAGCATATCTGTACCAATTTAAATGGTTTTAAATATTCATGGTACACTTACTGTTGAAAATAAGTGATGGTACCCCTTACTGGTATAGGCAGGTATTGTGAAGAAAGGAACAATTCTTTAAATGAATTCGGCATCAGAGGATACATGCAATAATCGCTGCAGTGAGGTGGGCTGTGAAACGCAGTGTAGTTAAAGCGCAGGTTAAATTCTGTAAATCACATGGTATCACAGCACCTATTTATAGGCAGGGATCACATTACATTTATGAGTGCAAGAAGGTGCATGCAAAGGATGTCCAGGGACACTCTTAATAATAGATACAAGATGCATTGAAAGAAATGGAATTCGATTCACCAGCTTATGAAATTAGTCCTGTTATAAACAGTTTAGTTAAACTTAAAACATAAGCCAGACATAATATGTGACATGTACTGGGAATAGGGACCTTAATGCACCCTGCACTAAAGGCCCTTTTCGCAGATCCTGTCACATATTATGATGGTGAGGGATACATCATAAACACTGATAATGCGTTGTAGGGACGATGGCCTCAATAACAGATATGGTGAGCAATGGAACAACACACTGTAATTTCTCCAGAAACAGAGAGAGAGAGAGAGAGAGAGAGAGAGAGATAGAGAGAGAGAGAGAGAGAGAGAGAGAGAGAGAGAGAGAGAGAGAGAGGAGGGGGCATGGAGCTTCATTTCCAACTGCTTTGAACTGAAAAATGATGCAGATATAGTGAAAAGAGTAAAAAGCACTGATAACAAATAATCTGATAAAAACATCGTTGATAACAAATTAATAATAACACTATTCATTCTGTAATTCCATAATTTTGTACAGTAAGTCGTGAGGAAACAATAGGCAAATTCTCAATCTGAGACCGACCTACTTACACATCTAGGCTCCTCATTCACTCTAATTAGATCTAATAATTAGCACCAATTAGCACCATTTACACGGTTTTACAGGCCTCATTCGTCTTAGGATCTCTGTGATCACTTTACAAATGACGAACTTGTAAAAATGATCACTGCTGAAGGGGAAAGGTGCAGGTAATTGAGCTGAGATATGGGTACTACCAGTGAGCGATGGCTGCGCCACCTGGTGTGATTGGGTTCATTGAGCTGGTACTCAGCGAACCCTGTTTACACTTAGAAAGATGTCGTCTGCTTCCCGATTGGTACTCATCGAGCATTCCTATGTTTCAGATTTTCATGCAATAGACCTTTCTGCCAAGTTAAGTTATTTTCTGTCAGGAGGCAAGGATGATGAGAGGCGTTTAGAGAATAGCTTCCCTTCCCCAAACACAAAGCGAAAGGCAATGTAAATTCGTGTCCATCTACAAGATCAATGAGGGGGCCTACATATCATTCATGATATCATTTTCCCTGTCTTAACACTTTATCGTGATATTAATTAATGTAGCACAAAAGGCGGTCATAGAATAGTGAGATTTTCTGATCTAATAAAAAGCCCAGTTTTTTAATATGAACGATAATCTTTTGTGGTTTGAACATTTTGGATAGAATCTCCAAATTACTAGTTAAAGGTTATAAACATTGTGATTAATTCTAAATGGGCTGATGCAAATGCAGCAGTTGTTATTTTGGTGTGTATTAATCATTTAATGTGGCCAGATGAAGTGGATTGGACTACTTGCATTAAAAGGAAAATAGGTTAAGGAAATAAGTCCTTCAAATCCTGATTCTGATAAGACCAGCATGATTAACTTTGACCACGTGCCTTTCTCAAAGTCCATTTGTAAAATGAAATGACTCGATTTGCCCCTCTTATTGGTGCAAAAAAGGGGGCCAACAGAATCACAAACAGATATTCCATTGACAGCCACGTCACTGCCACCTGGAGAGCAAAACCAGAACTATTCATCACCCATCCCCCTCTCGTTGCACCCCTTTCTTGCAGCCCGCTTCTCTCACGTTGGAACTAATTGACATCAATACCAAGCCTCCAAAGATAATGACACCAATCCGTTTCCGCTCGCCTTTTCAAAACTTTTCCCGAAAGCGATTTCAAATTGGTGAAAAATATGAAATCCTCCACACCTTATTATGGCATCCTTTTTGTCACTTCACTCATAAGACAGTGCCAAATTCTGGGAAGTAATTTCCCAAGCGTGCCCCAATGGAGATTGGGCTGCAACGTGTGAGCTGTCATTAGGGGTAATTTGTGTTCGTGCCACGATGTGGATGATAATAAGTGCTTTTGGCTGATCTTGAACGATAATAGAAGTATTTCTGTTTGTTTTAGTGGTAGGGCTTTCAGTGTTCCAAAACTAGTTCTGTACAATATTTCATATAAACTGATTGGCTGTGGTCTTAAGTCAGCATGTGCCTAATCATAAAAGACAAGAATACATGGACAGTCCCAGGCATTGAGAGCAGCATCAGGAAAAATAACTTTTAGATCTTTATTGAGCCATGATTGAGTATGAATGAAGGACATTAGGTCATGAGTTTGAGATGGGAACAACGCCAAATTCGATAGTAACTAGTGACTGATAATCAAATAGGGGATTTATTGTTATCAGGAAGATTTATGCAAAGACCACTGCTCTTCTGTGTCTTTCTTTTTGAACAAAATTCTCAGAGGATTCGGATATGCAGTAATTAATGGGTAATGAGATCAAATGCAAGTTTTCTACAATCTTGGCTTGAGTATTCTCCTGGTGTTGTGATACTGCAGTATTTGTCCCATGTATATACCAATTTTGCACACATAAAATTATGGACCACTTACAACCATTTTATTTTCTTATCTTCTAGGAAATCATGTGGATGCTTTCAAGATGCTAATAAAGCGTGGTGCACGAGTAACAGCCGCAAACAATGGAGCCACGCCCCTAATGGAAGCGGTCGACAAGGGTAAACGCGAGATGGTGGAGTATCTCGTGAAAATGTCTGCCACGATAGACTTGGACCTCCATCATTGTGACAAGGATGGTGCCAATGTGCTCTTCTACTGTGCTGGAGGAGGCCATGTGCAGTTATTAAGGATTCTGCTGAAGGCTGGCTGTAGGGTACAGAATGACAAACAGAACAGGAACCTGCTAATGCAGGCAGCCCTGTCAGGCCACAGTCAGACTGTGCAGTTTCTGATACTTAATGCTGAGGTGCTTGGACTGGACATGCTACAGAAGGACACCACAGGACGCAATGCTATCTACTACTGGTAAGTAGTCTACTGTAAAAGCAGTTATAAGATATGCAATGGCAAACCAGAACAGCGACAAGAGGTTCAGAGGACAAAGCTTTGTGTTAGGAAATGTAAGTCTCACAAAGTCCAATTTTTAAATAGATTAATCAAATGAAATTATCTTGCGTCACTGAGTTAATTTTCACCATGTTCATATAGTATTTTCTACAACAATATCACGATTACAAAAACGTGCATCTCTATCCATCAGTGGAGAGGTATGTTATTCAGGTTATTCGATACATCAGTATATATATATATATATATATATATATATATATATATATATATATATATATATATCAAGCTACCTTGGTGAACACTTTACAGAGCCATTTTCTATGAACAGCATCGATATGTTTTGATTCACAAGTCGAAAGCTTATTTTAAGGGAATGAGATACTTTGTGACAGTTTGAGTAATGCAATTGATAATGATTTCTTTCCCCAGTATTGAAGGAGGTCACCTCGAGCTGCTAGACTTCCTTGTGGCATGTGGGGTGCCATGTTGCCGTGACGATCTTGGCATGACAAATCTGATGCAGGCATGCCAGGCTGGTCATCACCTCATCGTAGACTTTCTTCTTGAACGTGCAAGCCAACTAGGTCTCAATCTCAATGAGCAAGACGAGCAAGGAGAGAATGCGCTCTTCTATGCTGTGCGCTCGCAAAGACTCGATGTCATCAAGAACCTACTTAACCGTGGTGCTGAGGTGCTCACAAATAAGAACGGAATCAATGTACTTGCTCAGTGCATGAGTGATGGCCTACATAGTATTGCACAGACCATTCTCACCGGTCCTGCTGACTTGAGCACATCCTTAGCAGGCAGAGATGAGAAAGGCAGGACAATCCTTCACCACTTGGTGGCAAGTGGAGATGATCAGACTCTGAGAAGGTTTGGGAAGTACTTTAGAGCAGATACAATGGATGCAGATGCTGAGGGTGTGACTCTGCTGATGACTTCCTGCCAGCGCTCCAGGGTGGCCATCTTGAAGTACCTTGTAGAAATACTTAAGGTGGATGTGCATGCAGTTGATAACAGGAAAAGGTGTGCTATGTACTATGCAGTAGAGTCATCCAATCTGACAGCAGTGAACTACCTCTTGGCACACACAAGGCGACTGATGGCAGACTCTGAGGGCATAACAGTTCTAATGACAGCAGTAGATAGTGGTGATCTGTTAGTAGCCGAAGCACTGCTCAAGTCACATTTCGGTCGGGCTATG
This sequence comes from Acholoe squamosa, assembly GCA_949317995.1. Lineage (NCBI taxonomy): Eukaryota > Metazoa > Annelida > Polychaeta > Phyllodocida > Polynoidae > Acholoe > Acholoe squamosa. The sequence goes on from OX439049.1 coordinate 42,523,203, forward strand.
GTGCAAAGAACAGACTGTCATGGACGTAACGCAGCCCACCATGCAGCGTTATTGGGACGTGATGGTCTAATTCCCCTCTTGGTAGGCTACAGCTGTGATATGGACTTACAAGACAAGGATGGTGCAACCCCACTCATGTTGGCAGTTTCAGGGGGCCATGTGGCAACAGCATCCCTGTTGCTACGCAATGAGGGTACTATAGATGCCCAGGACAACTCCCTTCAAGGGGCTCTACACTACTGCTTTAGGGAACAGCCCACACTCCGCTGTGTGAAACTGTTGGTCAATTATGGCATCGACATCAATGTCGCTGATAATATGGGTTTAACACCATTGATGCTAGCATGTCAGCGGTGTGCTCGATCTCACATCTCCATAGTAACTTATCTCTTACAGAGAAGTGCAGATCCTTTCCTACAGGATAAAGAGGGCAGGGATGCCTTTGATTATTGTCCCTTCGATGCTGAATATGTGAAGGGTATGATGCGGAGAAGAGGAGGTAAGCATCTTTGAAATCATGTTTTCAGTGCTGATTTCTTTTTTTTTGGCCAAATGCATTACATGAAATATAAATCACAAGATAATATAGTAAAAACCTTTTCTTCAAAAAGTCATGCCATTCTGATAAAGATAATGTAACAGTCACCTTTTTAGGTAGAATCTCTTCATCCGATAAGAGCAAATTTCTTCTTACTAAACTGGTGAATTAAACTTTCTCATTCTGTTTGGGTTAATCAACTAAACGAATCATACTATAAATTATGCCTCACTTTAGTGCTATCAGAAAAGGAAGGCCCAGATCATTGATATAGTCAAACAGATAAATTCCAAATGAGAAATTAGATAAGCAAACAATGATAGCCATAATGTATGTTTACCCTTATATTTTCAATGCCACATTTGATTGAAACAGAGGTCTAATCTGATCACTTTGAATAACACATTTTTGTAAATGGATGCCCTCAAAACCTTTTACAAGGATACCTTCCAGCATATGATCTATAATTATTTGGACAATGTTTGAGCATCACTACCACCATACATCACATATTAGGCGCACCCTGCATAGAAGGAGCACCTTGAACTCATGTCAGTCCTGTACAGTGTATCAGGAGTTTTATTTGTACAGATTAATGCTATACAATTTGTATTTGTATCTTATTTATTCATTTGGCAACAATAATAAGATAACATCGATGGGTCGCTTTTCAACGATACGCCAATTTTAAAGAAGTACTTAATAATGTGAAGCAAGAAGCGCCCTGAACCTTGGAAGATTGTATAGTGTACAGTCACAGTCTATCATTGTGTACACATAAACTACACCTTATACATGAGGTATTACGGTATGTATAGTGGGGTAGAGACTCAAACTGACTTAATCAGTGCAGATTTCAGTATATCATGATTTGTTGTCTAAAGGCTTACCCTTAGTCACATTGAGTGAGTCATGACTAATTAGGACACTAACGAGCCCTACATTTTACCCCTACACCACATCTATACGTATTGTAATGATGATAGGAACTGGCATTGACAACCCCTTTAATTATGTATTACTCATTGAAGTAAGGAGGTGTCAGCAGTGGTGATTTACAAGAAACAAGTCTGTTACTATCTCCATAAACAACCCATCAAATAGCCTCAAGATTGAATGTCTAAACCCATTTCACCATCATTAGAAGCTTTCCTGAAACAATGGCAAGTGTGGATAGATAAATGCCTTTTTAACAAAACCATTTAAAGGCTGGTTGGCACTTGGATGCATATAAATTATGGTCCCGATGTACTAAGATGTTTTCATTTGTCTGTCCAGGGAACTTATCAAAGACTTTGCTGTCTTATGTTGGGTAGATTTGCATTTAAATTAACTATTAGATGTTTTCTTTCTCGTCAGGACCAAGGATTTATTTCACCTGGGTTGGGTCGTTTAATTAAAGCTAGGATTCCCTGAGATAGACTTTACGACGTGCTTTCTTTTGATTAATGAGGAAGTCAGCCTAGGCCTTAAACTCTCAGTCGAGATTCTAAACCATTAATAGCTTTTCCTTCACGCTGTCAGCGTTAGAGAATTGACTGATAGACGGGCTATCATAACTCCTCAAATGCAAGCTTGAACGTTCTGAGATAACATTATCCCGAGTTCCAAGCAATCATTCCATAACCAAAGCAGTTGTCTTTCTATGACCATAGCTATTGGTTTCTTAACATTACGCACCATCAGAACATTTCTCATTCATCCGAAAGCGATTCAGCAGTCGGCCTGGTTAATAACATTACCAAGACCGATGCTATAATTTACGAACTTGATTTTATTCATGCTTTTATTGTGTTTTTTAGAATAGAGCATGTCAGAACTGGATTACAAGTTGGAACGACATTTTGACTTGATTGTGGTCGGGGAAGTGGAACACCAATGTGATTTGGGTGGTTCAGCCTGGATAGGATTAGAGGCTTACGGCCGCAGGATTAAAGCACCCCAGTCTCATTATTAGGCAATATGACAGTTCTCGGATTCAAGCGAGACTGTTTTACTCTGAATCGAGATAAAGCATGGGTTCCACAAAACTGATTTCAGAGGAGAGCTGGAAAGAGATAGGTGTCATCAGGCAGTGCAACCTGTTCTGAGTCATAATATTATTTATACATAAGGATAGCTTTCCATCAGATGAATTTTCAACTGTAGCCTGTTCTACTAGGTGACATTAACAGTTCTTTGAAATTCATTGTCCAGGGTGTTGCATCTTATCCAGTGCAGGAATTTATGCTATCTTCTTCTGGATAACATGGGGCTTAAATACAGGTTCGTCAATAAAAAGGGCTAAGATAAAAAAATCAATGATAGTATTTAGCTCACTGAATTATGATGCCTTTGGGGCTAAATTTCTAGTCTGGAGGAATGCGATTTAGCCCGAGTTTCAAAGATGGCTATCACTATTGCAATGACCTGATTCCTCATGGACACCTCTTAAATATGTGTCTTTCTGCAAAAGCAAAATTATTGAGATGAGCCTAAACCTTTTGATTAAATTCATGGGTGGAAGAAACATCAAGCTAAGGCAACCAATATTCATATAACATAGGCCTACAATGTGCAATATCAATCCCTTTTTTGGTAAGATTAACCTTACCTAGAATCCTTCCTTTATCATGGTCTTTATTGGTTAGCCAGATCGGGAGGGCTGGGTTGTCCTTTCTCCCTGACTGATGGCATCCACTCCTCGTCCTAGAGAATTTACCTAACTCTCACCCCAGCTAAGAGAATGTATACGAGAGTTCCTGAAATTGGGTTGTCAACACAAGGCAAAGGCATTGTAGTCTGGGCACCCAACCAGTAATGCATTTGAGTGGGATTTTAATGAAGCAAGGGTTCCAACCTAATGGCATGGTAGGATAGTGTTACCAGGCTTCCGCTGTCGGTTAATACATGGTGGGGAGCAGACCAGCGAACTGACTATAAAGGGCCAACCCATTACAACCTAAGAGCAGGAAGGGAGTTTAAAGGGTCTGGCAAGAATGGTGAACCGATCCTGCTGCTTTTTTAAAAGTCTTTTAACAAGCTTCCATTTAAAACGATTTTGGCCAATTGTCTTTCTTTCTATATTAATTTCAACGTAGAAATTGAACAATGTAGTAGGGTTTAAAACCGTTCTCCCATTACGACGGACAGAAGAATTAGTTGCCTGAGAAATTCATTAATATTGGACCTGGGTTGACAATATTAAATGTTCATTTGTAGCCAAAGAATTTGTAGGCCTAATGCTTAGTTGATCATTTTTTTCACACCAATACAAGCACAAGAAATCTGGGCGTCTTCTATCTCAGCTATAGAATAATTCTGAACCCATTAAGTTCCAACTCAGTGTACAACAACAAAAATCGGATAGGGAATGGTCAATTCTCATGTGTGTACATAGAAAAGGTATTGGCATGTCAATAGGTCACCCATACTAATGGTTCTTAAACGTTTGCCTGCCACTGATAAGTAATCCAACGAACTAAATACAATATTAACTGGCCCTGTACTGCTAGAGACCATTTAGCAACATAGTGTCAATGAGTCACTCATTAGAACAGCAGTCATACTCAGCGATACATTAAATTCTCACTGCATTAAACCTATATATAAGGACACATATTGCAACTCGAAACTAAACAGTTATCAATAGTCTATGGAATATGCACGCATTAAAATTACTTTCACTTTTACAGACATCCCTGATCATGAGAGAGCAGCTCTGGAGGAATACAAAACAAGACTAATGGCAGACCTGGAGCTAAACAGCGTCTTGAGAGGACTTCTAAAGGAGAAGGTCTTCACAAAAACTCTAAACTTTGAGGTTATGAAGCGACAAAGTCCTGAGCGAATTCCCAAATTGATCAGTCTTCTCTGTATGCGTGGGGAGCGGGCCTTTAGAGCCTTCTGCAGGGTGCTGAAGAAGGATGGAGAACAGGAACTGGCCTATGGGCTTATGAAGGCCGCCTATCGGAAGCACAAGGAAATATTAGTGTGATGAACAACTCACAGGGGGCGTGTAATGCTAGAGGATCCTAATAACTGAGGAAGCCTGACGAAACAAAGAGGCTAAGGACCTTTTATAGTCTGTTGATAATTCTATCACCACGCATCAAAATTACTTTCACTTTTACAGACATCCCTGATCATGAGAGAGCAGCTCTGGAGGAATACAAAACAAGACTAATGGCAGACCTGGAGCTAAACAGCGTCTTGAGAGGACTTCTAAAGGAGAAGGTCTTCACAAAAACTCTAAACTTTGAGGTTATGAAGCGACAAAGTCCTGAGCGAATTCCCAAATTGATCAGTCTTCTCTGTATGCGTGGGGAGCGGGCCTTTAGAGCCTTCTGCAGGGTGCTGAAGAAGGATGGAGAACAGGAACTGGCCTATGGGCTTATGAAGGCCGCCTATCGGAAGCACAAGGAAATATTAGTGTGATGAACAACTCACAGGGGGCGTGTAATGCTAGAGGATCCTAATAACTGAGGAAGCCTGACGAAACAAAGAGGCTAAGGACCTTTTATAGTCTGTTGATAATTCTATCACCACGACTTATTAGACTGAGGAAATAATGATAGAAACATTATTACATAATCGGCAATTGTACATACTGCATGGTTGTAGGTAGCTACCGAAATGAAAAATGACCAAGTTGATGTGTGTAGATATATACATCAAATATAGGCCTACTGTGTTCTAGTACACCGAGCGAGCTGTGGAGAAAGGGTTAACATAGGGTAACTGAAATAAGGGTGATAATATCATAGCTTTTTCTCAATATCGTTCAATAAGATATTAATTATGAATTCTTAAACTTAGGTGAACTTACAATAAATGTGATTTTAGTATGCTAGCACTTGAATATAATACTGAGGCCCAAATACATTTTCTATGAATATCACTACTATTGAGATGCAAAATAACTCAGAGACAAAATTATGAATCTAGAAATTAATCTTTAAGCCTTATGATGTTTACCCACAAGTGCATGGCGGACAAATAACAAGGTGTCTTAAGACGAAATGAATGTAACAATGAGATATATTTTCAAATCTATGAATTTAAAAGTTCAAGTTAATGGAATCTATAATGTACATTGGCTATGCTGAATTATTATAGAGGCATGTTCAATGATGTTGATAGGATTGTAATACATCTGTTAACAATATGTTGTAGGTCTACGTACTAAGAGGATGATATATATGTTACTGTCATTATGGTACTTATGTGTACTTTCAACCTCTGCTATTAGAAAACTATTTATCTTCACGCAATCTAACCGCATGTAAGTGACTTGTGAATGTTCCCCTAGTCATTGAACGACGTCTTCCCAACTGGGTGAAGCCACAATTCTTATTTTCTTCTTCTCCAGAACTACAGATAATTGTGTTCATAATCAGGGTGACAATGAGGAAATCCCACTGAGAAAATTAGTATAATGGATTGCCCAGATTACACACAAACAACTCAGGGTATCTATAATGTACTTCCGAGCAATCACAGATTTTGATAGCATGTTTTGAGAGGCTATTAGGTGATTAAGGGAGCACCATAGGGTGGGGGTGATCAGAACCTTTTAGTCTGTATGATATAGAAGATATATTCCATATCCATGCACATCATATATCAATATGACCATATTTTGCAACTGTTTTCCCATTTTGAGGCGTTTCCATGGTTACCAAGGCAAATTTTAATAAAAAAAATGTCCTTTTTGCCTTGTTTTGCTCTCTTTTGCTTATTTTCTTTAGTTGCTACTTGAACTGTTAAATGTCTACAGAACCATTTGAATTTCAATAGTTACAAAAAGAAATTTGAAAATTTAAAGAAAATCTGATTTTTTTTGGCAACTGTGGAAATTAAAATGCCTCTGTAGACCGTAACAACTGAAGTAGGACCTAAAGGGGGGGGGGACTCAGAAAGTATGTATTTCCATTGTAATTCATCAGATATCGGAAATATACAAGAGTTCTGTCTCAAAGTATTGTTCAATGCAAACCACACTAAAAAGTTCTTATACTACTTTGCCTTGGTATCCATGGAAACGCCTCAATGTATGGAAAATCGGTAAGATTATTATGTATACACAGTCATAATGATGTATGATGTGCATGGGTATGAAACGTTTCTTCTAAATCATACAGGCTTCTGTTAAGCCACCCTCTTGTGCCCCCTTAAAATGTATTCTTAGATAAAAAGAAAAAAAAAACACATATACACTGTTCAGCTAAAGTTATTGTTCGAAAAGATTTCAAACATTCTGTGGCTTTCCCAAGTCACTGTCATAACTCTAGTTTCCAAACAGGCATCGTTGCCTGTTAACCTGTGTCAAATTGATATATGTCTCCGTTGACGGTATCACCCAGTGTTGTGGGATTTTCTGAATCCAACCAACACCAGTTAATTGTATGTGACCACATACTCTCAGAAGGTTTTCTACTTATGCTTATTTGACTATGATTAGGTACTTCTGTTTTACGTGTCTTGTTATCTATAAAAAAAGATCAGATGGGATATCACTATACTCTGTTCATGGTTTTAGTCAGAGTTAAGTGTGGAACTATTTAGAACCATAATCAACCCATATGTAAACGTTAAAACTGACTCACTATTGGATAGAAATGGCTTCCTTTTTAACATGGTTTAAAATTAACATAGTTTAAAAGTCAAACATGGTAACATGTTACACATAGTTTTATTTGTAGTAATCTCCTCTTTGGGAGTCAGCGTTTCAGAAAGTACTGGTAATTAAGAAATCCAAAGGTATACTTCATTGTCACTAATGGTATAAGGGCACAACAAATGTTTCTATGGATAACCAATCACACATATCCTGACAAAGGTATATATACTACTATCATACTAAAGAGCAATTTTCTAATCAAAATGTTCAAGCCTTTAATGTCTTAAATTTGTACTAACACGTGTGATAGCCTTCCCTTAAGGTCATACTATTGTACTGGAATCTATTATATATGCCTTCTATAGGATAGATATGATATATATTTCCTTAGATAAGCAATATCTATACGTAGATATGGAGATATATTATCATCTATTACTTTTGGGAGTATTCCTCGAAGGACATATCTTCACATCTAGCCTTACACAGTCTGCCTGTTACACGTTGGATCTTACAAAAGAATGTATTGTACTATTGAATGCTTACAATATACATTATAAAGGCTTATTAAACACGAATAGTAAAGAAGTTCTTGACTTATTCATTTCTCAATAGAAAATAAAGTATTCTTTGATTATGATGTTTTCTGACAGCACAATATCAAAGAAATCAGACCATATATTTTACCTTTCACCTGGCAACTTAAGCTCATTTGGAATCTCTGGTTTGTTCATCCCAGTATCAATATTATTTTGATGGGCAAATTCTGTGACGACCTCTTCTTTCTCTGCTTTCACTACTCCTTCGCCGTCTAAACCAGACTTGCCCATCACTTTCAATAGCTTGTTAGTGTTCCGACCCAAGGCTTTCATTATCTTCTCCTGATCTGTCTCTCCAGTGTCTTCTAGAGCATCCTTGGTGTTATTAAGATCAATTCCATCTAGCATACTTTCAAAGCTTTCACCAAATATAGCTTCCTCCATATTTAACCTAAATAGTACAGACGTTGTCGACTGGACCAAGCCCTCAGAGAAATTCTCAATAGATGTGTCTTTAAATAGAGTCGTTGTGAGATTGTCACAACGTCCTGGCTCATTATACAAATCATCTAGGTTGCATTGATCATATCTATGGTTTAAAGCAAATTCAGTATTCACATCAATCAGCCATCCCGGGGTGTCATACTTAGGCACCAACTTGGAACATGTTTGTTTAGAGAGAGTCACGCAAGCCTGAGGGCTAGTGATGCTTCTCCCAGACATACCAAAGATCTCTGGTGAAACACGGTACTTGAATCGCAGTGTCCTCAAAAAGGTTGGTCCATCAACTAGTGGAAGATGTGAGAAGAAGTAGGCATTGCGGAACAGATAGGAAGCAGCAGGATGTTTTGATGGTTGTTTTTCTTGAATATTAGAAAGCAATTCAAAATAGTCAAAAGCTGTTTTTGGAATGATGAGTTCATTAAAATCCATTGATATTACTGCACGATAGCGGTAAAGGTTCCGGTATAGGCAGTCATTGATGATGACCGCTTCCATTAACTGCTGGGTCTCCTCTCCTTCATCCTCCATGAGATCTGGTACTGGGTATATAACAAGATCCTGACCCCCAGTATATTCTTCGATGACATCGTTTATCTTCTCCAAGCTGGTGTTATTATACATTGTTACCTCAGACACACCAAACATCTTAAGAAGCTCCATCCATTCAACAATCTGGAATGCCTCTATTTCTCCGTAAGGTTTATTAATGCAGACACCTACATATTGAGGTGTCTTCTTTGCCTCTGGAACATTGACCTTTATCAAAGTGCTTGGCTGAACATCTGCAGTCCTCAGAATAGACACAAATTCGGGAATAACCATTCCATCTGGGACACCGCAAGAGAAAATTTCCCCTTGAAACTTTCTCCCATGTCTCGAATACCAAGGCCCTGCTTTGTCACGGACAGCCTTTACCATAATGGGTTGGATATCAGTATTGCTTCCTTGCCAGAGCAAACAGTATAGATCAAGAGATGCATTCTCTATTATGCCTATAACTCTAACAGTCCTGTGTTCTATTGTGTCTCTTCCATCAAAGTAGGCAGAGTACAGATAGATCTCCTTATTAACCCAATCCTCCTTCACTACCTGCCAAACACCATTCACCATTGCAGGCGTCTCAGGCTTAGTAAACTTTATCCTAGGCTCCATGGTTTTAACTGGGGTCGTAACAGACTGTTTGATATAGTTGGTGGCAGTTACCTTGGCTGTTGCAGTCCCTAATTGTTTTGCTTTTTGTATATGAATGAAGAATGAGTAGAGACACAGCACTAATGCAACAGTCGCAATGAGATTCCAAGTCACATATCGATGCATCTTCATCCTTACTGGTAGACGGATTCTATTGAAAAGATATCAACAGCAAGAGGATTAGGCGGCTCATAATCAGATGAAATTAGAGTGAAAATGCAAGGTTGGTTCTATAGTGGCACCATAGATATTCTACCGATTAATGCAAAATTATCAATTATTTCAATGACTCAATTCAATTATGGCATTCACAGGATAAGGCACTAGCATAGCTTATAAACACATATAATATGAAAGAACAATATGCCCCATCTGAGACCCTTGCCTCCCACCCCCGAAAAATTTTTTTCAAACCATTTAACTTTATCTGGTCTTCACTATTATCATAGATATTGAATGTTCCTCTAGTTTGTAAATTCACCACATTCTCAAATTGAAAGACACTAATACTGCTAGGTGGAGACACTGTCACTGCAGACTACTAGTGCATTAAGCCGACTTCAGAAGGCGTGACCATTCAAACAGTGGACTGATGACGGACAGTCATGAAAGCCTCCAGGAGACATCAGCTAAACTGGTAAGGTATTTGTATCGGGTATTTTCTTAATAACCATGTAGTAGGATGTCATCTAAATACATTTCTAAATGTCTATCACACAAAGAAAACAGAGCTCAAGTTTGGCATCTATTTGCATTTCTTTTGCGAACAATGGTTGATTCACCCATACAGTCTCAAGGGAACGTTCATCAATTACGTGACTGCTTAGAGGGTGGGGATGGGGTGGTCTTTGGGTTTCGATGACAAGGCTATTACGATATTATGTGCTATACAAAGACAGTGACAAGGGGGTGGATGGGTCCTGATAAATGCCGAAAAACAGTGACATAATTGTTGAACGTTCCCCAACATTGTTGGTATCTATGGCAGTCAGAATAAGGGCATTCAGAATAAAAATGAGATAATAAAAGTCACCTATTGCCTATTGTAGGGATAGGAGGAAGAGTGGGATGAGATTCAAATTGAATGAAGAATCCCTTAAGCCTCCAAAGGGATCTGTTTTAGCACTTGTGCAATAAGGCTATTTAAACATGGTGAATAAACCCCTACATTTTTCTATTTTACATTTGGCAATCAAGAAATAAGACATTTATGAAGATGAACTGATCCCCGATTAAGGAAAACAAAGAAAGGAAAGACAAATTTTGACATTATAAGCACAGGAAACATTGGAGACTAAGACAGATGAGTTTTGATAGAGGCATGCAGGGATTTGGAATTACTTGTCGCAGCTGTTGTCCTTATATTGATGAATGACTACAATAAAGTGTGGTGATTTGTTATCTTAGCACATGGGCCATAACACTATAGGCAGACCACACCTGCCTTGGGTACCTACTTAATTCCCTCCACTGCAATACATGCCCTAGATAATGTTGTTAGAGACCCAAATATTTGCATGTTGTATTTCACTGGGGCAAACTGCAGTGCAGGCATCAAAATCTAGATGGCGAATGTGTCGACATTTATTCTAAATGGTCTCTCATCCTTTATATCCCGCTCGCTGTTTCTACTATATACAATATACCTGTTTTCTTGGGGATGGAACTGCATGTTGATCAATGGCCCTGCTAATGTTATAGCAGAACTTAGATATAATATCCTTTGTATCAAACTCACCACTTTATTTTTCTACATGAATGGAAGTTAAGATTTTTTACTACTCTAGTTTGAACCATGCAGAACACATGTCCCAATCATGAATGACGTTTGAAGAGTCACTTCTCCTGGATTTTTGAGGGTGTGCTTCAGTTTCGATATTTATCTTTATGCCGGCTCATCTGAGGTTCAATACTCTAATTGATCTTTTACATTCCTTCCTATTGCCGGGGGTCAATTATATCCGGACATTACAAACAATTAATAATAAATATTATACTGACTGGTAAACTTCTTTCTTCATTAAAGCATCGGTCGACCCAAAACTTATTCAAATTTGTCAGTAAAATCTTAATTAAGAGGCCATGACTTCAATTATAATCAGACACACGATTCTGTCAATTATAGCCCAAATTAAATCAAAAATAGACTTTAAACGCATTTATTGCTTCACTTGATACCACATTTATGCCTAACTGGTGCCTTTAATAGTACACTTCACATGGCGACATAAAAAAGGCCCTCGGCCAAAGTGGGCAATAACCGATCTGCACTATTAGGTCTTTGTAATAGAAGGGAATTTACAATGGCCTATTGGAACGTGATGGAAGGGACACAGAGACCTGTTTCACAAGGGCCTTATACTAGTGACATAGACTTAAGAGCAAAATACTCGTAAGGTGGTATTAAGATCAATCATTGGGTTCATTGGTCATATCTCCATAGCTCACTCTTAGTAGAAGGTGTTTCAAAGGGAAATGGGGAGTGAAGCTTACTATTAAAGAGTCAATGTAAGAGTGACATATGACCAAAATAAAGTAGCTGATTAATGTGGAAGGTTAAGGGTACACATAAATGGGAAAAATCCCACATATCTTTTAAATCTATGATGTCAGAATATATCAATTTTAAATACCCTTTTTTAATACCCTTTTCTATTGTGAAATAACAAAGTAGAGGCATGGTCTGCACCTGGGTGATTGATCTTACTAAGGAATGCTTATGAAACAGGTCTCTGGTGCTGTTATGTCCTCTGAGACCTGTTTCATAAGCATTCTATATCTAAGATCAATTTTCCACTCTATGAGTGACCACTTAAAGCTGGTATAAAAGCTAATATAGTGTTGTCTGATATGTATTTCAGAGGATTATATACCCCTTCCCAAGTAATAGGGTGCCACTTATTATGACACTTTCACAAGTGGGGTGATGATAGATATGCAGAAATGGGAAAATCTATATATTTCAGATCTTGTCCCAGCTTTAAGATCAGTCATTTGGGAATGACTATTAGTGTTTCAGAACGAGCTGCCACTGGTATTGGAACTTAAGACTGGTCCTTTAGAAACAGCTGTCAATTGGACATAGGGGCAGTAATCAATATCAGTTGTTAGGTCACTCGCAGGCCTATCTACAGCTAGTGAGACCAATCGCCCAGGTGCAGAACATGCCTCTACCTTGTTATTTCATAATAGAAAAGGGTATTATAAAAGGACATTTTATTTTGATATATTACTGACATCATGGATTAAAAAGATATGTGGAATTTCATTAATTGATATGATTTATCCCATTTATGTGTACCCTTAACCTTCCACATAAATCAGCTACTTTCTGTTGGTCATACATCACTCTTACATTGAGTCTTTACTCAAAAGCTTCACTCCCAATTTCCTTTTGAAACACTTCCTACTAAGAGTGAGCTTTGGAGATAATTGTGGCCCAACGGGGGAGAACATGCCTCCGGGGGGGGGGGGGATTTTTAGTATAGGTTTTGGCCACCAGGGGGTAGTATATGGGTAAAACACTGACAAATATGCTAAAAATAGCTTTAGACCAATTTTTTATAAGGAATCCAGTGGTATGCTTAAAATCATTCCATTTCCACTGAAAATGTTCCATTTTTGGAACATTGGTTGCCATGGAAACATAGGAAATTGGTAGATAAGGCTATTTCTGGTCGCCATGGAAACCACTCCCCTATTCCAATTAGGAATTTTTGCCCAAATTTATTTTTGAAAATCCCTCAGGAACTCAGAATCGAAAACAGAGCTAAAAAATTCCCTCTAGAACCAATTTTATGACAAAAACATCACATTCCTTTGGTTATTTTTTCACAAAACTGTATTTTTTGCATTATTAGTGTTTATGTTAGGATATAATGCATTTAGAGCTTATTTCCCATTTTCAGTTGTACACACCAACCTATGTTTGACAAGCAATTACAGCAAAACTACTGGGGATACTTTAGCTCAAGATATCTCATTTTAAAGCCCATGACGTAACCCTTAAAAAGCCATTTCCCCCCAGGAGTCATGTTTTCCCTCACCTGGCCACAATTATGACCAATGAACCCAATGATTGATCTTAACACCACCTTATGAGTATCTTGCTCATAAGTCTATGTCACTCTTATATGGCCCTAGTGAAACAGGCCTATGGTGTCTGGGTGTAAAATGACCAAATTTCCGCAGTTTGAGTTGTGCTGGCGGCCCTTATTCTGCTGCCAATCACCGCCATATTTGTCGTCCTCATTCTATTAGGTTTCTTATCAGGCAGGGACCTCTTAGGGACCTGGGAGGTCTGGGGCACTGGGTGGTACGGGATGTATGGGGAGTGTGGGTAGGTGAAAGTGTGAGAAGATGAAGATACAGGATAAGGATATTTGAGTCTGGTCTGGGTGAGGCAGTATTTTGAAGGAGTCCCTCTGGGGTCAATTCATAATGTTGGAAGAAATTCTTACAAAGACCATGATGAGTTGATCGTTTTAGGGTCAAAGTAATACAGAGATAAGAGAAATTTCACCTACTCTATTAGCGAGATCCTTCTCTAATCGCGATAATGCAGGTGAGTGCTATTGATTGTCTATTGTGGAAAAATGTTTTTAGCTTTAATTAGTCATTTTCTCAAAGAGATCTATTTCTAATTTTATATTTTCATCTTAAATTTGATTTAGCATTTTTGTTAATCGATCACCTCTATTTTAGCTACCCAGCTGATCTTTTCAAGGCTATGTAGGGGATGCCCCGGTTAATTCTTTAAGTTATATCGCCCTCATTTTATGATTGTAATGATGTGCGCTGAGCATAACTGCTTTTATCTGTCCTGAATGCAGCTACATCTAGAAAGTGCTTCCAATAAAGGGGTAAGTACACTTTTTACTATGAGAGTGAGTGAGTGAGTAATAGAGGTTTAAGGCCATTTCGACAGCTAAGGTCATATTCATGGCAAGAACTACATTACACAATTTCACAGTGGAATGTGTCAGTGCCCGCGCATATGTGCACCAAACACATCCTGAGGGGATAGGAAAGAGGAGAAATAGACCCTTTTAAGTGGGCTAGGGAAGCCCTTTTACTATGAGATGATGTGCACAGTCTGTCATAAATTCTATGATTAAGAAAGATGTACCATCCTCTCAAATTTTTCGGGAACCCATGTATACCTTAAAGTCCTGATGCGAAATTTCTAAGCTTAACGGAGTTATGTAGGTTGAACACAACACTTTTGCTTTTATTATGTAGTACGATCATTACTTAGCTATGGCCTTTCTAAAATGTCCATCTATATAGATATAGATTTTCAAATCTGTAACATATAACACGTTCAGTGACATTACAAGGTCTAAGTTATAGTAATGATTCACATGGTATTGAGACTTCTTATCTTTTAGACCATAACCAGGATATTTTCTTGAAGGTTATTTCCTTGAAGAACGAGCTATCATTTAAGGTATAGTTGCTGTATTGTGGCTAGACTGTGGCAGGCTCAGTACAGCATTGCTTCTGTTTTTGGAAAACAGTGGTAGTTGCTGTCAGTACACATCCAATGACCCAATGGGGATTGTGCTGTATTCAGTATACAGTGGTCTTTATACCCCATTTACAATCGGGGCTGGGAGTGTGATGTGCACAGTGCAATACATTCAGGACTAGCAAGGGATCCCTGTCAAAATGGCAAAATACTTCACTGTGGACAGCTTAGTTTTAACATATATGGTGAGCAGGATGAATCCCCAGAGAACTGCAAATATACATTAAAAAGGTGTTAATTGCGCATGCAAGGGAAACGTTTTAGGATGTATTCCTGCTTAGCAGATTCCTTAGTGGGCTGACCCCTGCTGAAGCTGATACCTTGTGAGATAAGGACTGATAACAGCGAGCTGATGGGTACCAGGTGTAACATAATGCACCCTGAAAAGTCGGCACTGAATCAAAGAAATTTTCTCATTGGTCAATATTATTCCGCTAGATTCCTATAGGCTGGCTTGACTGAACATAATTATTCAAACGTGAGCTGCTGCTTTAAACTGTCCCACTCCACAGAAATACGATGTGATAAGGGACTGCAAAACGTTCCTGAGACGGGGAGGAGATAGTACATCTGTTGTTATCTCAGCTTATCTTAATTTGATGACTATAGCTAAATAAACTCCTTTATAACAGTCTTTTCATAAACTTGCATCATTTAATACGATTCAACTCCTTCATACATGTACACGTCTGATGAGACTGCATTGTTTGCACTTCAAAAGCGGTTTTAAATTACATGCGCAAATATTCAACAAATCATGCTGACTTGAGATAAACAATGCCGTGTTTGTTGTCATTAAGGATCTAAAAAGAATACGGCAATGAGTCTGTCAAGGTTAATTGAATTCCTTGTACATGAGAACAGTCTGAAGTCGTTATTTCTGCATATATATTCAGAGAATTATTTATATGTATGGAATGATGAAAGATAAATGGTTTTATAATGATAAAAAAGAGAACTCTTGCAAGTACCGAAAGCCTATAAATCCTACGGTCAATTGTTACCATTGATCAAGTACTTTCCTTAGCAAAACTGTATCCAATATAGTCAAACAATGGAATATATACATACTTCCTTGTATACGAATGATACACAGTACTTGTATTTCACATCGTTTGTATCAATTACAGATGAGTCTTTTTTCTTATTTAATCTCTTTGTTTAGTTTCACTGGAAAACATTTGATATTAAATCGGGAACTATGTTAGAATTAACAAAATGCAATGCCTAATTTGCGATCCAAATGTTTGTTTTTCATTTATCTTTCAGGTCACCATTGAGTAAATGACAAGCCACACAAGAATATGATTCTTAGGTAAGGTATATGCCCATAAATATTGAACTTTGTACACAGTTAACCTGCCACTGCCAGAAGTTGTCATACTGACAATACAAACTCGTCATACTGACAACTTCGGTTGTCAGGATTACGACCTAACCCTCTACCCCCAACTTCCAAATACATAAGCAAATGTCAATGAGCATGGGGTGAGGCTATCCGTATTCAACGACGCCTTATAGGGGCCATCTTGGATTCTGAACGACCATGGAATACAAGCACATTGCATTCTACTCCCCCCCCCATTGAATACGGCGGTTCTAGTACTTATCTATAGTAACGATCGTATCAGCCATGACATAATTAATTATTTTTTGGCTGCTAATGTGGGGGTGGAGAATATTCTAATGTCGTCATTTTGACCACCTAAAGCTGTAGATTTAGATATCGTCAACGTGAGAACTTAAAGTCGTCACCATGCACTGACGAGTTTTGGATATCCCAGGTTTTCAGTGTTCTAATGTATCTTTGTTCCATGAATTGAATTGTAATCACACTAATATCTCTTTTCACATATTTTTCACCAATTTGCTGTAAAGGATAAAAAATAATGGAATTGCAATCTTTTATACAGACAACTCTGTGTTCGACATCCAAGAATTACTCCTTAAGTTCCCTTGGACCATTTGTACTGACAACCCCCTTGGGACAGCCAAAATGTCCTTTTTAGAGAATCTCACAACTAAGCTTGGTACAGCACACCAAGTTTCCTGCAGGGCAATCTCTTTAAAGTGCTGTCTTCAGCCACCAACACACCACAATCCCTCCTCCACCCACTTATCTCATGGCTTCCTCCAGCACCCTCCTACACCTGCCTCCTCATCTACCATTATAGTCTCTATTTTCCCGCACCTGTTTTGCAAAACTTGTATTCATTCATGGCTGGAAAAAAGATAAATTGCCAGTTCTCCATAATTCTGCCTGCAGTAGAATAAGACCTGCATTTACCCTACGATCTGCGCTTAAACAGATCAGTACGGTGCATTATTCCCAACAACGCCATACCACACCAGCAAGGCTTCGTATCCGCAGCTTGAACCAGGCTCACCATACCCAATCAGTCCTCTTCAGGCACAGAACCTGACATGGAAACTATACCTATAATGCACCTCTACCCTAAAAGAAAGTAAAAAAAGGAAGAAAAAAAGAGCTTTTTCTTTTGAATCATCCTGGGGACATATTTTTTTATGGGGGATATATTTTCTCTAGTTTCTCTAGTTGCTATGACTGCTAAGATATCCAAAACAACCAAATAACATCAGCCACGCTGAGTCACCATCCTAACTTGTTTGGTCAAGTGTATTTGATATTTATATGTCGGTATCTAGGTAATATTTATGAATGGTGTATATGTACAAATCTTATAGGGTGCATTGGCGCGAATAATATTTCTTATTTTCTCTACATCACAAATGTGAATTAACCGGTACCGACACCATGTAATCTCTGTGATAAATTTTGGACCAAATAAAGTTAGATTGTTTCAACAACAACAAAAATATCTCCGTTTGAGAGGTACTGTTACGGCTGAAACCAGGCGATTCTACTGTATGTTCTACCAAATGAGAAAGAACCCCCAGTGATATTACCTGGCCCATATACAGGTGTGAAGGGATAGCAGAAATACAGACTGTGACTGCTGTCTGGCCTTTGTCTGAAGCTTATTGGCAAACCTGCCTATAGCGTCCACTCTTTCCAAACGACCTTATAAAGGACAGGGATGGGACACCTCATTACCTCGACTTGACGTTTTGATTTGAATGGAGCTGATGTCTAGACAGGGGCGTAGGGAACGTCTGGCAGTTTTCACAAACAGAGCCAGATATGTCACGTCTTGGAAAGCAAACTTTTGAGGTTATCTGTAGCATCACTGATTGGGTTCACAACTTTTTTCTTTTACTTTCTTTTATTCTGGGTACCGTATAGTGGCCTGTATAAGCGCCAGGTCTTTGAATGAGCACCGGTCTTAGATAAGTGCCGGGGGTACAGGATCATTGAAAATGAAATATACACTATAAATTAAGTCTTGAATAAGCGCCGGTCTTGAAAAAGGACCTGTGGTACAGTCAGGTTGGAATCTTTAAGTGCCGGGGCGCTTAAACAGGCGGCTACGCTAAACTTTATTCAAAATATTTTTTGGCGCAGGATTCTGAAAATTCTTATGTGCAATATCTATAAATATGATATAAGAAGCAGTACCTACCTTAACATTGGTGATGGCAAATTATGAGGCAGCAAAGCTTGTCTGTAGCATCCTGGTGCGGAGACTGATGTGAATATAGTCCAGGTCAGTTTCTTGAAGTTCCTGGAGTCCTACATTTTAACCCTGTAAGGGTCTCTACGTACACCATACCAATCGTTAGTCATGATGCACCATTGAAGTTGTGGCAAGTTTGCTTGCCAGGGATTCATTGGCGCATGCTGATACTTTGGGACTCCATTGACAATACAAGGTCGCCATGATGCACACATATAGGATTGGCGAGTAATTCTCCAGGGCTGCATTTCACATCACCACGACCAATGGGAATGATGTATCGATGTAACACCGGCCCTTAAAGGGTTAGGAGGCATTAACGCATCTCATTACCCTACATGCATACATTTTTATCTATTTCTTCACCTGAAGGCATTATTACAGACTCATAACGCATACTAATGAGGCATCATAATTATGCAGACTGTTTGATATTGCACAGCCCCCCCCCTCCTCTATGATAGATAGTGACTATAAGATGTCGGAGTTTGACGAAAAGGTTATTCTATTTTGGCAAATATAAGGGAAGAAAAAATGAGATCCTAGCCCTCTGCTCAAGTGGGACTACCTTGGGCAAGCCTGTGCTGAGATGGGCTGCGCCCTAGCATAGAAACGTTCAGAGGGTCCATCGGGGCCCGTTTCAAACCCAGCACATTTTAACAGCACGCATAAATTCCCGTCATCATTAACCATGCTCTCTTTTGGACAGAACCAAGGACACAGGTGACATAGCCAATATGTTTTATGAAAAATAATGTATAATTTGGTGATTCATGTTTTACTGAGAAACATTGCTTTTAAGCTGTTCCGCACAGGATGAACCAATCTCTTTTTTAGAATCAATAAAGTACTTTACAATTTTGCCACCGGTATCGGAGACCTTATTGGAAAAAAACACACCTTGGTGATTGCGTTGGAAATTATAAGGTGGACTTTGGGTGAGCTTTGGTTTGGCTGGCCCAACATGTAGCTCCGAGCTTTCACATCAGATGACCTGCGGGTGTTAAAGGAAGACACAATGCATAATGTAGTGCAATAAAGCCAAATTATGTGATTCAGTCGAAATACATGCGAGAAAGAACACACTGCAGTTAGTACATTAAAACTTATTTGATTATCTATATAGGACTGGTGTTGTGTGGGAGACACCTTTCATCAGTTCTGTTCATGAGATGATAAATCCCTAAGCATTGCCGCATATACATCCACACAGTACCAGCAAAATACTCAGTGGCTAAGGTGAAATAGACTGTACCCGTTTCACTAGTCACAATCACAAGGGGGAGCCCCTGTAGGTTAGCCAGCTAGGAGGGCTAGACACTCACCTAGCCCCATAACTCTATGCAATCAATATGGAGAAAGAGATACCTCTCAGAGATGAGCCTTAATCTGGCAGAAGAAATGTCCCCTCACCTTAGAAATTACAGCTACATAGGGAGAAAATGTTCATCTACCTATCCCTGTGATATTAGGACATTATCTTTAGCCAAAATCTATCTAGACTAAATATGAGTGACCTTACAATTTTGAAAGCTCAGAAAAGGGGACAGAAGGGGGTGCATGGGGGTGGTGTTGGTGGTCATAATAGACCACAAGACAGGTCCCTTGGGGTCATTAAGCCAATTAACAGTAGATTATCTCACCATGGAGGAGGGTGTTAATGGTTATCTCAGGCCTGGGTAAGAGGTGTTGTCTTTGATGATTATTATCTTTCCCCCAGTGTCTACCATAGTAATGACAGGTGACAACCCTATTCTGACCTCCCCCTTTTCCTTGAGAATCACCCCTCCAGCGGTGCCCCTGTAGCAGGGCCAACATCGTCAGGTTAACACTAGTGCCACCCACTGTATTATGGTTGATGAAACTAGTGTATAGCTGTGAGGATTGTTGGTATCATGTCATAGCTCATACATATAAATATACATTGACAATAGTACACTCAGACACACACACTGAAACAATTTCGAGTTAGTCAGTCCAACTTGAGTTAGTCAAAACAGCCAAATGATCTTAGTAAGTGCATCTGACTAACAGGTGACTAACATTGATTAACTTATGTTAGGGTCAAAAACCATAGAAACAGAGCATATCCTATTTTTGGCACTTCCGTCGGCCCCTGTACTTAGATTTTTGATTTTTTCTTGGATTTTTTTTGCTAATATCATCGGGCTCGATGAGTTCTTGATGTTACATATAGGTTTTTGGGGTGGGAAATTGATATTTTAGTCTCCAGGGCCTCAAAATAGGCCAAAATTGACCCTAAATGAGCAAAATAATCCCCCAAAATATATAAAAAAAAAATATTTTCAGGAAATCGTACCAAATATGTGAGTTTCCATTTAAGTTACATACATTTGGTGGTTGGACATTGTGTTAGAGCCAAACATCCCCCAACTGGCCTGACTTCTTGTATAGTATGGGAGCATTTGAAGTTTGGTGAAGGTGTGTGTCTTGGCGAGTGATTATGCCTTATACCCCCTCACCTAAAAAATCAGAGAGATCCATAGGTTCAGAAATGCCTTTAAAAAATAGAGAAAGGTTATATCTAACATGTGTAAAAAAATGGGAGGGCTCCATTGATAAACATGGAAATGAAAGGCTCATACCTCATCTCAGCAAGACAAGCCATTCTAGGGAAGACAATTTCGGGAAGACAGAATAAAATAATTTTTCCTCCTCCTGTTCAGGATTTGAATATTTAACTCTTCTAAACATGTCAGTAATTTTCCCCTATCACATACCTAAGTGACCAATGTGTAAAATGATTATTTATTGCCTATCCTCTGCAACAGCAGAGCTTGGAAGGAGATTTTTGTCTGGGCGAGATAGTGTCTTGGCGAGTGATTTTTGAGTAATATGCCAAGTTTAGGGCTTGATTTTTTAAATAAATAATTATCATATCATCACAAAAGTCTCAGATCTGGACCATTTTGACCTGTAGATTATGGAAATCAAGTTTATATTAATGGCAGAGGTGTCCTTATTGTCATAAAATCCACATACTTTTGATAAATGATTATCACGATTCCATTGCCATTTCTGTCTTATCAAGGAAATAAATGATTTTGACCCCGCTGTATACAGTTGGTATACTTAACTATTCTAAATATGTCAGTAATGTTCCCCTATCACAAACCTAAGTAAACAATGTGTAAAATAGTTACTTATTCCCCATCCTCTGCAACAGCAGAGCTTGGAAGGAGATTTTTGTCTGGGCGAGATAGTGTCTTGGCGAGTGATTTTTGAGTAATATGCCAAGTTTAGGGCTTGATTTTTTGAATAAATAATTATCATATCATCACAAAAGTCTCAGATCTGGACCATTTTGACCTGAAGATTATGAAAATCACGTTTTTATTAATGGCAGAGGTGTCCTTATTGTCATAAAATCCATGTAGTTTTGATAAATGATTATCACGATTCCATTCCCATTTCTGTCTTACCAAGGAAATGAATGATTTTGATCCTGCTGTATACAGTTGGTATATTTTTATCTATTCTACATATGTTAGTAATTTTCCCCTATCACATACCTAAGTAAACAATGTGTAAAATAGTTACTTATTGCCCATCCTCTGCAACAGCAGAGCTTGTAAGGAGATTTTTGTCTTGGCGAGAGAGTGTCTTGGCGAGTGATTTTTGAGAATCATGCCATGTTCAATTGAAATTTCTTAGGTATACAAAGATTTTTCCCCCATTAAAGGTATATACCATCTGAAAGTAGATGTATTGGGCATTCTCCTCCATATGATTGATAGTTCCTATCTATCTCTCTCTCCCTTTTATAAAGAATGACAGATAATGAACATTTTCTTCCCTCAATTTTACCTAAAATCCAAGTGTCAGCACTGGAGGGAAATGCCCCATTGCCAAAGAAAAATCACAGAATATCTTATCACAACTCTCTAAACCCAACATTTAGACCTAGTTGTACAAGGATAATAACATAAAAGACCATTATTAATATATAAAAGCACATATAGGAGGCCTTAGGGGTATTTACCCCCAATTATCACTCGCCAAGACACTGTTTCCAGGGTATGTACCTTTGGGGCGTTGCCATGGCAACCGTTTTCATATTTAACTAATAATATCTCGTGAGGAGGTACCCCAACACCTATACACTATCCACAAAAAAAATCTTTAAGATAGTCCTAGGTTTGGTTCCAGACCCCCCCCCCAGCCAAAGGGGGGGATATGCTCTGTTTCTATGACTTATGACCTTAGACTTAATGACTACCCAAAGGTTAGCCACTTTGAATAAGGGGCGATGCCACCTTTTCACACCAGGTGGCAGGCTGGTTTTTAACAGGATTTTTGTGGTGGGTGTATACCACAGATGGTTCTATGGATGTTGAATATAGTGATTTTTGATTACGTTATATACTCAGGGCTTTCATAATTCAACCTGACATCATGCTTGACAAGAAATACCAAATAAAGTGATGAGTTATCAAAGGAACTGGGAGTGAGATAGATAACACCTATTCTGTGGTAATCTAGGGCCCTAGGCTGCTAAGGGTTTGTGAAAGAAAGAAATGTGAAGAATTTATCATGATTCCTAAATGGTGATACTCTGTTTTACAGTAGTGTAAATCCTTCATAGGTTTAAGACCTACCTTTTACATGGAGATGTGTGTGTCCAAATATTAACAGACTTGGTACGCCTGTGAATATGCCCTGCCTGTAAGCCTCATCCTTTATCTAGGACAATGCTATAGGCCAATGTAGGCCACTTAGATTGTCTATAAGCCAACAGTCAAAGTGAGGTAAACCAAGAGAAGTTGGTCACTTTGACTAAAGGTTAGTCATATTTTACTAAGAAAAACTTGGACACTTAGGCACATGCTTTTGACTAACTATTGTTGGAAAGTTAGCCTTTTTGACTAAGACCTGACTAAGATTTTGAAGATTTTTTTTTTTCAGTGCATACATTTGGTGACTATGGTAAGTGTGAAATATGACTACCGTAATCTCCCGCGTATAAGACGCGTCTTATAAGAGGGGTTTTAGTTCTCCTTGGATCCACAAGGGGGACACTAAGACCTTTCTTTTGATATGTTACATGCCATAATGGTCATAATAGGGCATAAGGGGGCCCAGGGGGGGTCCAGGGGGCCCAAGCTACACACAGGTTTTTAAATTTTGTAAATTCACTCAGTAGAACCAAAGTTATGAATTTTTCATTTTTTTGAGAATTTTCAAAAACTCTAGGTGCGTCTTATACGCGCACTGCGTCTTATACGCGGGAGTTTACGGTAGTTCCCATATCCATCGCCCGTAGCATTAATCACTTTTACCTGTAGCTGTTTGTCCACTTATGTAACTGGAGAGGAGGGCCAGTGGAATAAAAAACAACAACAGGCATAGCGATGTCGGGGTCCTCTGAGCGGTGTTTGTAAGTATATAAAAAATTACTAGGGGTTGTGGCATGATTTAATTTGATAATAGATTGGATTAAGAATGGAACTAGCCTTTAGCTTTGTTCTCCCACCCCCTTCCCCCTCTTTTGACAAACATGATGTTGTTGGCGCACATCACCAAATCAGTGAGAGGAAATCAGTTAAGTGGCTAGGAAGTGATTTAAGTGAGTATAATGGTTCATCCCCGAGAAGATGGATTTTTGAGCCCTGATAAAAATCATTCCATTTCGAGAACATACTTTTCATTAAATAGCCATGCAAATTACCTCATTTGGGTTTACTCAGCCATAGGAAATACAAATATTTTCACGAATTAGCCACACAATTATAGGTTCCATTTTCAATGAGCTAGAACCATTAGGGATATTTTTATAATATAGGGTACCGTGGACTGGTATGGCCTCTAAAGTGTTTGGAATTACCTTATTTCCTACTCTCAATTATCTACAGGATGGAATTTTCCGTTCAAATCGCGTTAAATGTTGTATTTCCATCCTCATACGATGAGAATGTAGTGGGTTGAAATGAGGATCACTGGAACAAGAGGGTCCATAAATCTGGGTTTCCCGGGTTTCTGTCAATCATTAACATTATATATAAATGATTGACCAACCCAGAATTAATTCACCTCTTTATTTTACAATCGGCTGTTAAATGCTGGCAAATGAATGAGCGATGGTGATTCTTGAACAGCATTGGATAGGGGCCAGGGGTCCGGATGTGTTGAATGCAGGGAGGAAGCAGTGTTTTAGCCCCTTGTGCATGAAGCACCAGGTTGCAGGTTGACGTGACACAAAACTAAACAGAGCACGTGGATGGAGGCAAAACACCCTGAGAGGGTCAATGATGGAAATGGGAAAATGGGTCATCTTGAATACTTTTTACAGTGCGGAATGACAGCCACAGTCGCCCAAGAACGCTGAGAAAATTGAGGAGGTAATTTAGTGAAAGTAATTATTAGTATTGTTTCTAATGAAATTGCATGTAAATGGATCTGCCTGCCAAAGGGAATATAAACATGAGCATTTTTGTTCTCTTTATCTGTAGGCATGGGAGATAGTAGTTAGAAATATTGCTTACAAGGAACATATATATATTTAAGATACATAACATATATTTCTTGGATTCAACACTTTGTTTTGTTTCTTTCTCGCAGCTCATAATCTCAAACATTATGGGCAACTGTATAAGTTTCAACACTGTTTATTGGCTTCTCGAAACACTTAGACATAAGTTATTACAGCAAGTCGCCAGTGAGATAATTGATACAATAGTTATACACAGGTTCAATTGAGTCATAATTGAAGTTCAGGTAGTTTCCATGAAACTATCATATGAGATTACACTAGTCAAGACATAAAATTCATATAAATCATACATTGCCCAAGGTATTTAATACATCTCCTTTCAAACACGCTTTAAAGTTATTTAGAGTATCCTTCAGTTGTATATCACTTGTCAGAGTTTCCCAAAGACGGTTTCCTCTATAAAGCGGACTAACTCTGTATGATTCATAGACTGGCCTGTTCACCTTTAACTTCTTCTTATCATTTCCTCTTAATAACCTAGGAGGTACCAGTATATGATCAATATCTTGAGCATATTTATACATTAGGCATATCAAGGATTTTCTTCTCCTTATGTCTAGGGTGTCCACCTTACACTGCTGAAGTAAATCAGCTACATGCATATCTTGGGCATTTCTTACCTTTAAACAAGCTGAGGCAGTGATTTTGGATTACATCAATATGGTCTACAATGGTCTTAGGTCCACTGTCTAGGATATAACTGCAATATTCTAAAGTTGGTACAATCATTTGTTTGTAAGTACGCAGGGAATTTTCTCTATCAATATATACAGCTTGCGAGGAACTGAGGAACCAACAAAGAGCAACTGGGATAAAACCAACTGATCTCGGTCAATTCAAGGATGATGAATTAAGAAATCATAATGGAATTGCTGGGTTTCTTCTCATTTCTGATATATTTGACATTAAAGATGCATGAAATGCTATAAACAGGTCTAAGCTAAAGTATAGAAATGACCCTGGGTGATTTTTGACCCGGAGTCATTTTTGACCCTGCCCCCCACCATCCCCCCACTTACCCTACTTGAAGAATTTTCACCCCAGAGTCATTTTTGACCCTGGGTCATTTTTGACCTAGAGTCATTTATGACCCTCTCCCCCACCACTCCCCTTCCCCCTCTCTCTGCCTTATCAGTTGGCCTCCCCCCTATACTGACCTTTAGTTATGAATGGGCAGCAGATTAAGTTTCAAATTGTGTTTTCTCAACTGCTATAGTTCATATCCAAAAGTTATTTTAGATTTAACTAGGATACATATTGGTCTTTCTAGTGATGTATGATTGATCAATCTCAAATGTGATACAAACTTATCATTTGCATTATTGTCAGCCTAGAGAGCTATTTTCCCTCATACCCACTGCAATAATTAAAACAGAATGCAAAATAAGATGGCTAAAAAGTAGTTTGGTATTCTAGACTACCATTATCAATCCTCCTCTTTTCATATATGATGGTTTTATGATGGATAGATAAAGAAAAATGGCCCCAAAAAGCAAATTAAAATTGCTTTTTCCATAGCAGACAGAGCAGGGTCATTTTTCACCCTGGGTCATTTTTCACCCAGGATCATTTTTTGGGTTTTTCAGAACCTGATAAAAGAGCCAATATGTGTGAAAAATTTGGCAGTAAGCTTATTCTGGATAATACATGTCTTTAAGTCAAGAAAATGTGATACATAGTCACTATAAACATATTCTTTGCCTATAAAATAATGATTTTCAACTTAAGATTCTATGATATCAGATAGTTGTTTGATAAGAATATCACACATCCCATCATATACACTAAATATTTTCCTGTTGTGTTTCTTTTGCATTGACATGCTAGATAATAGTCATGACAATAGTGTGTGAGCCTAGAATAAGAAAAAAGGGCTTTGCCCTGTATATGTGGCCCAACGGGGGAGAACGTGCCTCCGGAGGGGATTTTTAGTACTAGTTTTGGCCACCAGGGGGCAGCATATGGCTAAAACACTGACAAATATGCTAAAAAAAGCTTTAGACCAACTTTTGATAAGAAATCCAGTGGTATGCTTAAAATTATTCCATCTCCGCTGAAAATGTTCCATTTTTGGAATATTGGTTGCCATGGAAACATAGAAAATTGGTAGGTAAGGCAATTTCTGGTTGCCATGGAAACCACTCCCCTATTCCAATTGGGAATTTTTGCCACAAACATTTTTAGAAATTCCTTCAGGAACCCAGAACCGAAAACAGAGCTAAAAAATTCCCTCTAGAACCAATTTTATGACAGAAACATCACATTTTGTTGGTTATTTTTCCATAAAAATGTATTTTTTGCATTATTAGTGTTTATAATAGGATTATAATGCATTTAGAGCTTATTTCCCATTTTAAGTTGTACACACCAACCTAGGTTTGACAAGCAATTACAGCAAAACTACCAGGGATATTTTAGCTCAAGATATCTCATTTTAAAGCTCATGACTTAAACCTTAAATAGCGATTTCCCCCCAGGAGGCATGTTTTCCCTCACCTGGCCACATATAATTTAGTACTTTTACATAGATGCAGATACATTGACACAGAACTTGGATAACATAGGTTCCTTTTAATACTGGAAAATCGCTATTTTATAGGCCATGAATAGGTTCATAGTGAATATAAACCGCATTTTCTCAATATTGAACACATGTTTTATCAAGAATATGAATCTAACGATGGGAAAAATAAGCTTCCTGCGAAATTTTTCACTTGTTTTTGGCTCTTTTATGGCATAATATGCATCTTTAACATCAAATAACTCAGAAATGAGAAGAAACCCAGCAATTTAAAAATCAGTTGGTTTTATCCTAGTTGCTCTCCGAAGGTGAAAAAATGTTCCTCAGTGTTATGTTTCTGTTTAAGATTAGTGTAGGTGTACCAGTACTGATACTTGCTCTGTTTCTCATGAAAGATCATAGATGATTGATACAGCATAACGGTCAACAACAAAAAAACACAGGGGGAATCAGGGGGTCGTTTCAGAACCCAAGTGACATATTAGCATCTCTCATTAATTTCTCCAAGTGTTACAGTACAGGAGGTACAAAAATATTACCACAATAAGGAAAGGCGAATCTATTTAACGCAATACAAAGGTGTGTCAGAAGAGAGAAGTGCGATAATGTAGGTACGTTACACTAAAGTTTATCATCTCCTACTTGCGATAAATAACAAGAAAAAATTAGATGGTTTCCTAGCAGGTGCTTTTCCACAACAACAGTTTTTAATGTCAGTTTTAATTCTTTTATGGTCATATTTAGTACTGTCAAAAAGTATACAAACGGTGCACGCCATTTTCAAGATGGATGTCAAGAGAGACACTCTAGGAAGGAGGGTAGGGAAGATAAAGAAAAGGATACTCTGTATGGAGGAGTACCATAAAGGTGAATTCCTTGCTCAGTATAGGATGTCAAAGAAGGTCGTGAGGAGGCTCGTGAAAAATTTTAGACCGTACAGTTCTAATAAAGGGATAAAGAATGGTGGAGGGCTGTCACACACCAACAGGGTATGTACCTATTTCCTCTGTTATGTTTCATGTCGAGGTACAAACATGTGTATATGTCTGTCTGGTATGGGGCCTTACACTACAGCATACCCCATAGAACAGGGGTTAACCTTCCTCACAGGTCACCTAGGCGGGGCCCCGTTCTCCCATTTCTTATTACCATAGTGTCCCTTATCCCCTTCTGTAGGGGCCATCCAGGAAAGGCCTCACCCTGCAGGGGGGGGGTGTCAGGCTAGGCCTCACAGAATTATTTTTCCATATACCTTCAGCCTAGCGAATTCAGCCAAAAACATGAGGATGGGCGAGGGGGGTAAAAACTTAAATTTTGGGTCACATAAATAATGGGAGGCCCCCTTTGTCAAAGACTGCCCAGAGCCTCTGTTGTATTTTACCATAGTCCATATCCCTGTACACATATTTCTCCCTTTGGATCATGTTACCTAGATGGTTATTGAACTTCCGAGATGCTGAAGGTATCTGTCTGAATACGGACTGGAACACCACCAGATTCGGCATAGACCTGGAGCAAATCATATCAATGCTGATGCCTTATCTCAGATACCAATTCAGAAATGTGATAATCTGGATTGCACTGATTGTGGAGCACATAGAGCAGTTGTGGCTGGGTTTTGCATACCTTTTCGAAACCCGGGTTGCCAGTATATATTCAAATGGCCTATGTGAACCATACAACAATTTCAGGAAACTGACTCGTTAACTGCCAAGCTATTACAATTGATACCAAAGGGTATACGTCCAGCTAGACCTATGGTCTCTCTGGAAAACGGAGAGAAGAGAAGATTTCTCGCTCAATGGGCCGAGCTGGAAGTCCGAAAGGGTGTTTTGTATTGCTGGAAACCATGTAACAATTGGGAGAAGCTCTTGCAGGTGGTAATCCCACATGTAATGAGACGTGACATTATGTATTATTGTCATGGTCACAGGACCAGTAGTCATTTTGGGAAGAAATGATCTTTAGCTCGTTTATTCAAACAATACTACTGGCCTGGAATGTCTCAGGATCTATTAAGATGGATTGCTCCTTGTCTGGATTGTTGTGAAAACAAACCTGGACCGAGAATGGGCAAGCTACCTCTTTCATAAGAGTTGTTCGGGGTAAGATTTGCTCGTGTTGGAGTTGATATTATTAGTGGACTGAACAAAACTGTAAATGAGAAAACATGCATGATTGTAGTGTGTGACTATTATACAAAGTATACTAAAGACTTTCCACTACCCAATCATAAAGACGTGACATGCACTGAAGCCTTTGTTAAAGGCTGGGTGTTGACTTTTGGCAAACCGATGAATCAATGCAGGTAGATTCATCCGATGAAGATACAAAAGATGAATCTTCCTTTGATTATGAAGAGGATTATACCCCATCTAGTCAGACGGAGAGTGAATGTTGGGCGAATGCCAAATCAGGATTTAAGACCTGGGTGCCTACATGCTTCCACGACTGTGTCTACGGTGTTCAGCAGAAGGACAGCTCTACTTTGTATGCCTGTCCTGGAACAATGAACAAGAAGGGTGAATCCAACGATGAGGATTGGATGTGGTTATCCGATGAGGATCCGAATCCGAGAAAGGCCTATAGGAAACTATGGCTGATGCTGAATGCTTCTGGGGAGTATTACACCCACACCTAGAAGCGTAAGCTATGTTGGGCACTTGAGAAATGGTACGGGGACCGTGAAAAGTCTTGTCCATTCTCAATCTGCCAGGATGACAGTGATGAAACTGTCTGGATCTGGAGTACCACAGCCCCAGCAACATCTTGTCGACACCCGCTTCCACCATCATCCGGTTAACATTTGTGATCCGAATGTGGGCAAGAAGGGAAAGAAGTGTACCTCATTGGTAACTTACAGCCGACAAAATGACCTAGCCAGGAATCAGAAGTCTGCTCATGGAGAGGGTCTCGATTTAGCCCGGAAGAGGGTCATGGACCTTCACCGAGAGCTGACATAAATGTAAAGATGAACTCTGATCAGTTTGAGCCTCCTGTTTCTTCACTCGCTTGTCCTGCCCGCTCCGCACTCGGCCTACCGGCCTCGTGCGGAACGGGCAGGACACACTCGTGAAGAAACGGTCAGCTCAAACTAATCATCGTTCACCTTTACCATTTGATTTTTTTTTTATTTAGTAGCCACATGGCACAGTGTCAAACCGACCCCCCTCCCTGGCTTGCTCCTCCTTGCCTAAGTTGTTCATTGTATGAATACATCTAAACTGTATTGGAAGTACAGTTTTGTACCGCAAGATTCAAATTTATGTATCTCTCAATATAAGTAAAAAGGAATACCATAAAGAACAGTGTGGAACCCAGAACTGTATGTTAATACCGGGTGTTTTCTAATTAGTCTAGTCTAGTCAATTTTAGTTATAACTGGGATTGGGATAGGATAGGATAGGGGCGGATACACAGCTTACATGTTATAGAAAGAGTACCACTACCGCTTATGCGATTTGGTTTAAAGCTGGTATAAAAGCTAATATAGTGTTGTCTGATATGTATTTCAGAGGATCATATACTGTTCCCAAGTAATAGGGTGCCACTTATTACAGCACGATATGGCTCATCATGTGCACATCATTGGACTTCAGTTTCAGCTGGTCTATCCTCTTTGGTGGGAAGGGAACCACTTGGTTAATTAGTTCTGGTCACAGCCTCATTGCAGCAGCACTGAGTTGTGTCTGTTCTACTGCCAGGCATCTAAATTGAATTCACCACCATTATAGAATACTCTGCTTCATGGCTTCAGATGGAGCCACTGTGCTGGTACAATCAAGACTGCTTGTTGACATGAATAAAATGCTGGAAGCATTTTATTTCTACACACATATATGCTTGAACTTGACATGGTTAGAATGCACTGAATAGATTGAGATTTTGGCATGACACTTTCACAAGTGGGGTGATGATAGATATGCAGAAATGGGAAAATCTATATAATATCTTGTCCCAGCTTTAAGCATGTGAATGGGTGAGTGTAAGATTGAGAACCAATCAAGCCACCTCACCTTCGTTACATCATTTTTATTTCTGGCCATTGCCCAGATTGAAAACCAATCATGGTGAGAATGTGTCAGAATTGTTGGAATTGAAAACCAATTCCTGCATGAGTCAGGGGTTGAAAACCAGACCCTATTATTAGTAATGCTTAAGGTGTTGTTTATTTTGTATCAGCTTTCTGAAGCCATTCTTATTTTCCGACTTTTGTGCTGTGTGCTGAAAGTCGTCCCATTCCCATTATTATACTCCTTTTCCCATGGGCTCTTTTTGGTGCTTTGGTAATTACACCTAGTTGTTATAAACTTTACTTTCATATCCCCCCTGGTTCTGGCTAAACCTTCATCTACAGTATATCCTATTAGCTTCGACTTCTTATACATCATAAATAACAATTGTTGTAATTTACGTATTGACAGTGTTTCAATATCAAAATACTCGTGCAATTCCGTAGCGGAAACTTGTTGGTACATATTTTGGTATTTACATATTCTTAGAGCTCTCTTCTACTGTTTTTGTAATTTTCCACATAATGTGTTGGTGGTACAATCTGGTCGCCTGGTTCATTATCAGCACACTGCATGAGGGAGGAGAAGGGTGTCAACACACCTTAAAGAGATAGTGTAGTGTGATTTAAGGAAGGACGTCCTCGGGAGGAGGCCCCTAGCAGGCCCATACACCTATCTGTCGGAAGGGAAGGTTCTTCTGATCGATCAGCTAGACCTTGGTGACACGAGAAGCCCACGCAATTCCCACAGGTTTCCCACCTACACCCTCACTTTGGGTATTAACCCTGTCAAGATTAAGCATGGTTGATAACCTCTTGTGCTTATAATTCGTCTAATGGGTCAGCAAGTTTACGTATAATATTTTTACATGTTTTGTAATAGGCCATGTTCATGCGAAGTGGATATCATTTGAATAGAGGTATCATATATATACACTGTCATGAAGTTGTTTACTAATTAAACATGTTTAGGGGGATAGTGTGCTTAATTTCTAATCACATGACATTTTTTGTGTTTAAAACCTAAACACATGGAGATTGTAAACACAATAATGGACATTTTCCAGCCTCTAAACACCATAGGTGTCACTTCTTTAGAGATGTGGTGGCTAATCCCAATGGGGACGGGCTAACCTATGGTAGCATCTATATACATTGGTATCAAATTATATACAGACTATCAAGTTAGTCCTCATCAACCCATATCATGTCAGTCTTAGGCAGTTAACCACAGAGACAGGAAGTGGAAACTGTCTTATAGGCCTACTGGACTTTTTGTTGTTTTATACATAGGAACTGTTATATAGTAGGGAAGTGTTTCTTTTAATTTATTTGGAAACCTCCTAAGCCCATAAGTAATTGGAATTGCTCTCTCATATTTGTACTAAATGAATACTCAATATCAACCAATTAGCATAAAATTTACTTCGTTCTTAATCCATAAAGCAAACTCCATCGCAACTTGAAGCTAATGTCTTCTCTAATTTCAGGTTACTTTTGGAGGATGAATCCCCAACCATAGAATCACCAACCAATTGATTACCATCGACAGTCTGGAAGGATGGAAAGCCCTATTAGATGACTTCTAAGTGATGTTTCCCCTAGCCCTGAATAAAGCAAAACACCTAAACATGCTATGTCTGAACACAATGATAATCTAAACATATCAGAGCCTAAACACTAGCTGTTTCTTAACACTTACCATCAATTCTAAACATGTTTAGGGTCTAAACAAGTTCCAAAAAGTGGGACAACATTGTGTTTAGGAAGGTGTTCAGATTCTAAACACCTGCTCTGAGAGTATGTATACTGTATTCATCTACTGGGCAGCATCACGCTGGTGCCCTGCAGGTATTGTGGGCATATACTTGCAGGCCATGCTTGGTGGCTTTTTCCCCAGATCCTGGGGAGAGCTTCACTTGAACTCCACTAGATGGCAGTTTTAGATCTCTAAACCCAGTCTATGTATCTAAACATTTGTATAGGAGAGGCATGTGTATCTTTCGGTCGAAAGGGTGCCCCTTTGTGAGTAACTAAGGGTGAAAACAGGGGATGATTGACAGGCAACTTCCTACACATGGCCTGCCTGTATACATGTTCTTAATATACAGGTAGGTAGCCAGCTAACATCTAAACCAGTGCAGAAAAGAACAAAGCATTCTAGCATCAGCCGATGCATGTGGTAAAGATCTCGGACCACCATAGCAGCCCGCAGTGACAACAATCATACAGTAAATGTAGGCCCTTCAGAGATGGTGGGCCCTGATTGGTCTATATTAGAGTGTTGAAATCATTGCCAGTTTTGCTATTAGTCATCAAATAAATCACTGAACTGTACTGAGTCATTGAATATAAATTGTGATACACTGGCCTTATGGTTAGGCACTGTTGGGTGGCTTTGAGAAAATAATGACCAGTGTGAAATTATTAGCTGCAGACTATGTCAAAATGAAGGTAAAGGCTAGGCCTTAGGCCTACGTGTAATTGACTACTATGTCCTATGGTCAATGGCGACCACAGAATCTCTATTCTTTTATTCATTCTGCTGCTCTTCAAGGGTTAATGTGATGCCATTTCCTGATCCGTTGTATCTGAAGGTGGTCTGGTGCTATGTGGCACTGAAAGGGTTAATGACCACTGGTGCATGAAGGCTGGAAGAAATAGACTATTCCCCTATTGTTCGTGGCCACTGGACTGGTACACAACCTATTCTCTGTCTCTGAGGTGTAAATGCTATCCATACCATCTACATGGCCTATGGGCTACCTTCAACTATATTATATACCAAAAACATATACACCAATAGCAATGTGTACAGAGACAGAGTATGGGCCATATTTCCCTCTTTGTTCCTATGTCTGTCAGAATCCCTCTTTGTTTCATTGTGGTTTTGTGCCTCGGTCTATGTATATATAAGTATGTGATTGATGTCTAGTCAATCACATAATAAGGGTAGGTACGCATGCAGGCCTATAGTAAAAAAACTGGATTGGTCAAGCGTATATTTTTTTGTCTCAAATCCAGGATTAAAACATGTTTCTAATGATTTCCGGTCATTTTGAATGATTTGAATCATCTTAGACGGGTTTTATCGGCGGTTGAGCTACAATAAACTATAGTGAAAAATGTTTTGGTGGTCCGAGACCTCCAATGCTCACGCATCTATGATTGTCTTT
Organism: Acholoe squamosa; assembly: GCA_949317995.1. Taxonomy (NCBI): domain Eukaryota; kingdom Metazoa; phylum Annelida; class Polychaeta; order Phyllodocida; family Polynoidae; genus Acholoe; species Acholoe squamosa. The sequence goes on from OX439049.1 coordinate 42,557,922, forward strand.
ATGTTTCACCATATAGGGAATTCAAATCTCAATGTGCCTAACCATGCAATGATATGAAGGCTGTGTGGTCTATGGTACCATGGTGTTTATGTTAATCACTAATATCTTAACATTGTTCATGCAAATATTTACTCGTAACTCAAAATAAATATTTTCTCATAACTCAAAATAGGATTGCAACAAGACATTCATTCAAACACCAATTACAGAGACAACATCAAATGCCATAGACTAAAATGCTATTGTTGTTTTGTAACAAGGCGGCCGTTAGATTAGTCAGTTCAGATCTCAAGGTTGCTGCAATAAATGTGCTGCAAATTACATCATAACTGTTCACAAATATGGATTAACACAGGAAAAGGTACGCCCCGCACAACCCTTGTGGGTGCATTATTCCTGTGTTGATCCAAATTAATGTTGAAAGAAAGGTTTTCGTATACCTCAACTCCCAATCCCAACCTGGTGAGCTAGCCCGGTAAGCTAACTGTGTCATTTCATTCCAATCAACATCCTCAGGCTCATCCCAAGTAAAGCATGCTACCTGAGACCTTCTGAACACCTGCCATCGATACAATTATTGACCCTGGATGGCCTTTATACCGATCTATGACCTATAGGTATTTCTCTGTGTTGATGAGTACTGGCGAAATATCAATCATATGGACAACAGGTGCACTTTGTCATAATGGGTTTTGTTTCTTTATTTCATGTGTGAAGCAGTGGAATATGAATGCTTCCTAGCTTTAACATAGGAGCTCCGTATCTCACTCCCCCTCCCGTGAGATAACCCTACCCCGTATCTCAAATGATCTTAAAACATAAAAAGTTGTCATTTTATGTCCTTTTAAATAGGTTTGAACATTTCCGACTTACATAACATAAAATAAATACAAAGGTACACTCGTAGTGGCTCTGTTTCGTAAGATAACCCTCAGTCGGACCCACTACTCGTTAATCTTGGTCTATTACTTGATTGACACCACCAATATCACACATACATACCATTCTTAATTAACCCATGATGTGTAGCACTGTGGACGACGTCCAACCTGCAGAAGTCCCACTTTAACCCTGTCCATCCCAAATATAGTGCCATAGTACTATATATTTGCAGTCTTCAATTATCATGTCTTACATTGATGGTTTGAATAGGAAAAGCCATTTGGTTACAAGTGAGAGAGTTGGCTGGTTCCCAGCCCACCTTTCTCGGTCGGTATGGGGCAGGTAGCTAGCAATATAGGACAACTCCAAGCATTGGCAAAGTACAAAGGCTTTGTATAGGCGAGTGAGGCATGCGCATGTGCATGCCCATGCACATGCCTCACTCGCCTATACCAAGGCTTTGTACTTTGCCAATGGTTGAAGAGTGATATGCAAATCAAAATATATGATAATGATATTCTGTGACGTCACGAGCTCTAGGAGAGCTCGTGACGTCACGAGGTTAGTTGGTAGCTACCTGCCCCATACCGACCGAAAGAGGTGGGGCCCGGAACCAGCCAAGTGAGAGAGGTGTATCATATTTATAAAAAGAAGTAATTAATTGCAGCCCCACGTATTAGTGACTACAGTTATACCTTAACTAGGCCTATAGGATGTTTATATGCAGGCCTCAGTGCAGCCTCGGACGTGCCCAGACTATACCATAATACATTCTGGGATAATTGTTATGGGTCCACAGATGTTGCTACATGTTGAAGCAGATGTTAGAACTCCCCTGTGTAGTATCACACATACTATTATTCCTATATATGGATATTGAAGACAGATATATCTACATAGGATTTAGGCGGCAACTACATAGATTTGATTAGTATTGTGGACATTCAATCATTTAGTTATTTCTAGCAAAAATCTACTTGTAGGATATATACATAAACATGTTGATAAAATGGACTCAGTAGAGTGCACTGTCAGTGCTGCCCAGGCTACCCACTTGTTATTTTTATACCTAAATGCATCTAGATCAACTCATCTATAGGTGATACATTGCACTGTGTGCCAAGTGATACCCTCCATCAACCTGCGATGTATGAAAAAGAGATATCGTATTTTCCAGAGCGTTTTAGACATTTAAAGTCTATACCACAGGACCAGTGTCTTTGGTATAAGCAAGCTATAATACAAAGTGTACCCCTATAATAAAAAGTGTAGTTATAATTTGATACCAATGTATAGAGATGCTACCATAAGTTAGCCTGTCCCCAATGGGATTAACCACCATTTCGATTATTTGTTGTATGTATAGGCTCGCCAAATACTGTTGAATATAGTATAATTTGCTCTTATAAGGACACAGGAAGTTTCCAATGCCAGGGAGAACATGGTGGTGACATGTGCTGGAGGATGAAAGGAAGCCCGGCGCTCATGCACTGACCTGGGTTAATGAAGGCCTGAAGGGATTGACAAACAAATTGGCATGCATGCCCAGGACAAACACTACCCAGACCAGCAGAGGGAGCTGCGGCAGGATGTAGCCTCCTCAAGGAGACAGCAACATAAGCACCATATCATTGTTATCATCTAAACACTATCTCCAAGTGTTATGCATAATTACACAATGTAATTGGGATACATAGGGCCCCTGACGGGTAAAATCGACAAGGGGACAAGGCCATTTCTTAGAATCGACAAGGGTACAAGGCCACTTCTTAAAATCGACAAGGGACATGGAGATGAAGTGACAAGGGACAAATGGCATTCCTTAGAATGAACAAAGAACACAGAAGTCTTAGTGACAAGAATTATGGCTACAAGGCCCTACTCCTTTTCATTCTGGGCTTTCTAAATCTGAAATATTCTTTCCAGATATTCCAATTAGAACCAAAGTTATGAAATTGTTCTCAGATATCATCAGAATGGATGTTTGGACATGGAAAATCTTCAAATTTTCTCAGAAGTTTTCGCTAAAAAGAGACAGAATTTACTTATGATCAGTGTTACTGAATACAGAGCTGTGCCAATATTCTGAAGCTGGTCTAGTTAAAATGGATGATGACGTGAATGAGTTAGTGGATGGGTCATAGTGGGTATCAGAGACAATTTGTGGAGTTAACCTCTGACATGGGATAGAAAATGTCAGAAAATTAATACATAGGTAATTATAGCAATGTCTATCCAATTATCATCATGTACTTTAGGGAGTGGTCATTATTTATCAACAGGGGGGGGGGTTGTTGGTTTAAGGGGGGTGTAAACAATTCTGACCCCTCCTGAGGGGGAAGTATTTTGACCCTGTTCGGGGGGGGGGGAGAATTTACCCTCTTTTTAGGAAAAAAAGCCAACGTGCTACTCTAGATTAAAGAGCGGCGTGAAAATTCTCTGCGTTTTGACTGCCATGGAGGATGAAAAAAGTTTGCACGTCTTGCGAAAACCCACCACCCACCCCCTGTTGACAATGACCACTCCCTTATTGTGACAAATTTATCCATATATTGAGTGTACACTGCACTCTAAATTGCTGAATTTTACCTCCCCCCCCTCAATGACAGTTGATAAATAATGACTACTCCCTTAGAGATGATAGAAAAAAAGACTCTTTTCTGCGAATATAAGTCTGCACATTTAGTTCTAAAGAAAAAAAAAGGGGGGAACAAAAAATATAAAACCTCTCAGGAGGGGCACAGACAATTTTCAGCAACTGGTCAGCAAGTTAGCCCCCCCTCACAGTTATCAATTCCATCCCCTCTTATAATCACCCCTATGATAATTTTGCTTAGGGGCAAATGGACAAGGAATTTTTCGTAGGGACAAGTGACATTCCCATTTCTGATAATGAACAAGGGACATGGGACCCCCTCCCCCGTCTGGGGCCCTATACATGAGAAAAAGAAGCAAAATGTTAAAAAGTTATTATTCTTTGGAACAGGAAATCATGATGGATAATGAGAGGACAAAGACAGCCTTCCAGAGTCGACTATAATAGTAGCAACGTTTGGAGAGTACCCCATAATAATTATTGACACATTCACAGAGAGGGTAAGGCAATATTTGACACACAAGAGAGAATTAATTAGCACATTTAGTTTTACATTTTGATGAATTCCTGTGTGAGAAAGATCGAGGGGCGACTACAAGTAGGAGTGTCCCCTGCTCCGCCACGGAAGGGGGGGCAGGGGACATAATGCACACAAATTTCATATCTAACCTCTCACTGAACAAAAAAAAACAACAAAAAAAAACCAAAAAAGCAACAACGAAAATGATATAAATTATAATCATATTAATGGGATTGGGGAGAATGTGGATCTGGGCCCAAAATTAGAACAACAATTTACAAAAAGAAAACTACTTTTATATAGAAATTCTATATGTAGGCATATTATAGGAATCTAGATGCTTGAGCCAATGAATCAAGTTGTTCAGGGTGCCGCACCCCTCCTCTCCCGCCTCCTACCCCTACCAAATTGAAGGCTTGGTTCCTGTACACCTCTGAGGTTCATTCTTAAGGTGGCATGCGACAGGTGGTGAGTACAGGCCTAGTTCGGGCCCTTGGTGAGGGGTCCCCATGTCCCATGTCGATTTTAAGAAATGCCCATGTCACCATGTCGACCTTTAAGAAATGACTATGTCACGGTGTCGATTTTAAAAAAATGGCCATGTCCCTGTGTGGATTTTAAGGAATTAGCCATGGCTCATGTCACTAAGCCAAAAAGATTTGAGCCATCAAAGTAAAACACCCCTCCCTGGGGGATTTTTAATTCCCCATTTGGCCACCAGGGGGCATTGGATGGACAAGATTACTCTAAAATGATTATGAAAATAAATTAAGCTAATGTTTTATGCAGAGGTCAATGGTATCATTTAAAATGCACCATTTTCAGTAGAAATGGCCCATATTTGGATGGTAAAATGAACATTTTTCATGAAAAATCAACCTATATGCCTGTTGCTGGTTGTCAGGGCAACCATTCTAATGATCAAAAATTTGCAGATTTTTATGCCAATTTTCGGGGATATTCACCAAAAACCTAAAACTGAAAACAGCAATGGAAAATTCCTTCTAGATCAAAATCTATGGTAAAGATCACCATATTGTCACATATAAAACTTTTTTTATGAAAAAGGCTGATTTATTGTGTTTTAGACGTTATTATGGTTAGTAATGTATTTAGAGCTGAATCCTTGATTTCAAATATGAATAACAACCTATGTTCAAGGAGAGGTTCTGACATAACTACTGGGAATTTATAAGCCAATGACGTCTCATTTTAAAGATCTTGAGATAAACTTTGACAACAAATTTCCCTGCAGAGGGGTGTTTTTGCTTGCCTAGTCACAAATGCTCATTTCGCCATGTTGATTTTAGGGCTCTAGGACGCTCTAGTTGCCTAATGAGGCATTGGGTATGCTAGATACAGAACATGATTGCTGAATAATGCTAACCAACGTTATTGAGAAATGCCCTCCAGACAGACCAAAGTAACCTCAGTGAGACTGAATTTGAAAAGAAAGCTGATTGGATTGAAGGAGTCAGCCACCAATTTAATGAGGGGGGGGAGTGTCCGAAATGAGTAAACAACTTTCGGAGTTCTTGGCACTATTATCAATATTCCATTAGTTGTAGAGTCTAGAATCCTGGCCTAGCATCATTATACAACATGCGTGCTGCTCTTGTTACTGTTAGCCTATGGGCTTCACATAACAGTAAACTACCTGACCCTTCAGTAGACCATGCAACAGCGCCAAAGCTGCAACTGGTGGCGTGTAGCGGAAATAGACTGGACTAAAGGGAACTGGCGCCAAAAGGCAGACGGCATTCTGCAGTTAGGCCGACCAGCGGTTGTTAGCAGTAGGCAGAACACGCCACACGCCGGGAAGCAGCGCTGTAGGCACGAAACCACTGGATTAATGTCCCTCTAAAGGAATCAATCGTCAGAGTATCATTCATCTTACAAAAGTTTTATAAAGATCAGAAAAGTATCTGTAAAGTCCTCAGTGCCTCATTTTGCAGGATTCAGTCATAGACGACAACGCTGAGAGAAGGCTGATAAACTGTGAGTAGATTAGGAGTGGATTCTTATAAAATTGTAATGGAATAGGCCAGAGTGATTGATAATCAGTTGTGAAAAGAAAGAAGAAAAGAAGTTTACTGATTCGGGATAGACTAGATCTGTGCTATACCCATCGTGGCATTTAAAAAGTGCATGCTTTCTGTTGTGGACAAAAAAAGGCATCTTTTCTTCAGGACTGTGGAAACGGAGCTTGACCAGACTGAAAGTTTACATACACTTGGAAGATCAGATTATTGTTATTCATTTTCTATTCAATAGGTGTCCGACTTTCTAAGCACATGCGCCTTATGTTGTGAGTAGGCATCGCAGAGACTCATGCTTATCAAATTAGGAGGGATCTCTTATGATCTCATTGAACAAAACACGTTCATAGAAGCACATTCTTTAGGCTAATATCAATTGTATGTATAAAGGTGGTACACATCCAAGTGTTATTTGACTTTTTCCAATAGTCCCTTTGCATCCTGGCAGAGTCCAGGCAGATCAAACAGGCGGTTTATCTATCCTTCTATTCCGTCACTCATTTCAAATTTGCAATAACACATCATCTAAGAGTTAAGGAACTCTGGACTCTGGGTTAAGCTTCCTCTTTGTACACGATGAGGCACCCATTCTTTACCAGAGGCAGTGGACTGCTTAAGGTACTGGACACTGGAGGGACAGGAGATACAGGGACCCCCAGGACCGGGAGGATGGCAACAGGAGCAGGGATTCTACTCATGATGTTCGCCCTCACCCTAACTAACTCAGGTTAGTTGGTCATATTTAAGGTCTATCTTGAGTATTATTTATGATACAGTGTACCATGCTGTTGGTATTATTTTTGGTGACACTTCTTGTCGCCGAACTTTTGGTAGGAGGGGGTAGTTTTCCACAAAATAAAAAGATTTGTGTGTCATATTGTTTGGTGAAATTATGAGGTGATGACGTTATATTTTATCTGAAATCTTTCTGTGTATATTATTGTCCTGTGTTATCAAAGTCGATTTATAACTCTTTGGACCAGAAAAATGTAGATTCCTATGCTGATTCACAAGACTCATCTAAAGCTGATAATATTATAGGCACTGGAAAAACCTACCCAAATCTCTGTGCTGCAAAAAGGCGTTAGGTTCTAAACCGAACCCTAAACGATTTGTGCCACAATGAATGAAGCTGTTTTACAACATTTATCAAATTCAATATATCAACAGAGGTTTTTACAGGTGGGGGCACAAACTCATTGGCATCAGGCTTAGCCATCCTAATGATAACAAATGATGACTTTATACTGTTATTATTATCTTAAGTATCTTAGGTAGGGATAGTATGATATACCATTTTATTATTCCATAAATTGTAACATATTTTGTATTAATCAAAGAAATATCTATGAAATTAATACATAGGTTGGTTCTAAGAGCTATAAGAGGGGTCAAACTTTACATAAGAGCGTTCATGCCCCACTGCACACCAGCCACAGTCAGTTAGACTAAGTTTATGACATCAAAAGGTCCGACCTAATGGTTCACTGCACAATATAATAAGAATAAGGGTCTCAGTGTGCGACCTCATGGTTCAATGCACAAATTAATAACTTGTAAGTGAATGCAACCGGCCGTCACGGGTGCCTGAGCACCGCTGACGCCGTCATGAGTGTCTGAGCACTCTAAGGACTGAACAATGGGTTACATAAGCACGACGCCATAACCTTCCGGTCGCTCTAGCGTCGCTCCTGAGCGACCTAGGTCAAATATCAAAAATTCTATGGAAAGCCCATAATTAGACGGTCAGAATGAGCCCAAGATCAAGGCTGAACTCCCAGTATTAAGGAAGTTACGCCATGGAGACTGAATCGACCTCCGAGTGAGCTACAGACAAACCGGCGGGAGTTACGCGCCTATCCAGCGGGCATTATAATCTTGGCACATTCAGCTCTGCGCATGCTCAAAATGGCGGTTATACAAGCATAAACGGCCGAGATATGAGGGTCTAAAGATGCAGAACCGACCAAGACAATGGGGGCCATAGCGGCGTCCATGGGGGTCCTTTGTCCCCCTGTGACACTTGAAAGGGTCCCCTCAAACAATTGTAGAGTTAGGCAGATGCTGCTGGCTCCAGTCAGTCTGGAGGTGCTTTTCCAAGATTTGCTACAAATAGCCTGTCTGCACCTCCAGGAGGACACATCACCAAGAACCGCTCTAGAGGTAACATCTCCAGTCATCTCCTGCTACCTGCTATACCACTGCACTATGGTGAAACTATGCTAGACAGGCATTGGTTTCCTACCATTAGTGGCCAGAGGCTATCTTCTTCAAGACTTCCACCAGAGGGTAAAGTTATCCATTATTACATTATTCCTCTAAGCAGCAGGTCAGGAGCTAGGTGTGGGAACCCACCTAGAAGTATGCTGGACACTGTATTATTAATACCTCACAGGTGGAGTGGAACTGAATATTGTACTTTATAAATTACTGTATGTTTACTGTATGTACTAATTACCTACATACTAACTACTGTATGATTGATATTTCTTACATGTTGCCTAAAGCTGAATAAACCAGTGACAACTGGAAATAACATTATTTTATATGAGCCTGATGTATTTACTCCTTACACCACTAGTCATATGATATTTCTCATATGACAACTTGATCATGCCAATCACTAGTATGACAAAGTGGTGGAGAACATCCTACTAAGATCCCATCTCTCACAGGCTCATAAAATTTAAAGCTGGTAACACAACTGGGAACAATCATACACACAGTAAAAATTAAAGCTGGTAACACAACTAGGACCAGTCATACACACAGTAAATTAAAGCTGGTACCACAACTAAGAACAATCATGCACACAGTAAATTAAAGCTGGTACCGCATACACACAGTAAGACCCACTCCACCCACCCAGTGACCTTGACCTTGACACCATACCCACCAAGGTCACCAGTGAGATCTCCCACACATCAGTGAGATCCCACACACATCAATGAGATCTCCCACACATCAGTGAGATCCCCCACACATCAATGAGATCTCCCACACATCAGTGAGATCTCCCACACATCAATGAGATCTCCCACACATCAGTGAGATCTCCCACACATCAATGAGATCTCCCACACGTCAGTGAGGTCTCCCAAAACGTCAGTGAGGTCTCCCAAACGTCAGTGAGGTCTCCCACACGTCAGTGAGGTCTCCCACACGTCAGTGAGGTCTCCCACACGTCAGTGAGGTCCACCACACACATCAAGGCCTTATCAGTCAAGCTGGCAGAACAACACACAAAGACCTTACGTAGTCAGGGGCCTGTTGAAGAGGTCTCCCTCCCACCAAGATCTAGGAGGCCCACAGGAGGCAAACCAGCCTCCAATACAACAGACCCACACTCAGTAGACCCCACACCACCCACCCTGTCTACTCAGGGAACAACCAGTTCTCAGGGATCCAACATTTCCCAGGGATCTCTACAGGACGCCCAACTCACGCTATCTACCTCAGGGGAAGAAGGATCTGCCTCAGGGGGTGGATCCACACCCTCATCTAGATCCTCCACCCCAGCTCCAGCCTTTGACAGCCACTCCTCCAGAGACACCTCCCCCACACCCTCCATCATGGACACCGATGAAGGCCCCCAACCTAATCAGACAGCTGAGAAGATAAGGGCCTATGAGAAGGCCATCCAAGATGCAGTTACTGCCCTAGAGACCAACAAGTCCCAGCAGGAGGAAAGGGAGAGGATCCTCAACCAACAACTGGCAGAGAGGAATGCAGCAATAGATGCTCAACAGAAGGCCATGGAAGATCAGCGGAAGTCCCTAGAGAGACAACAACAACAGATAGCAGATCTCATGAAGATGGTATCATCCCAGACCCCACAACCTCACACACCTGCCATCACACCTGTTGTCACACCATCTGCCTCTGGATCCAAAGATGACATCATAATCTCCATGGTGTCCAACATGACCAAGCTCATAGACAATAAACAGCAGGACGACAGAAAGATCAGGATACATGAGGTAACAAAACCCAAAACCTTTTCACACCCATCACCACTCATGTCAACAGCATTATTCATTGATCACAAATTCCCAGAATATCTGAAGGATAAGTACAAAGTGACAGACAGTGACACCATGGTAACATATTTACCCAAGTACCTCGAAGGACAAGCACTAGCTTGGTTTGAATCCTTCAGGGAGAGTGCCACACCTGATATGTTGACATGGACCAATGTAGTGAATAAATTAAAAGAGTATTTTGCTACTCGAGACAATATAATCTCAAGGACTGCACTCCGTGCACAAAAGATAGATGAACCTGTTCTAGACTATGCATGCCATCTCAGGAAAGTGTGTAATGCCCAACGCCAGAATGATGAAACCCTAAGCAAGGCATTTACCCAAGGCATGAGGCCCTGGATCTCTATAGCTCTTGAGAACAAGAAAATAGACTCTTTTGACCAAGCCCTAGACCTAGCCCTAGAGGTTGAGACCCAAGAGAGATCTAGGAAGGTAAGGGATGCAGAAACCAACCCACAGCCTACTAAGAAAAAGGTCCAGGAAATCAGCACTAGTTCAGATGAAGATGTTAACCTAATGTCTAGTGCCCATGTAAGGCAACAGGAGGCTAAGGTTGCATCAAGAGACCCTACCGGTAGATATAGAGGAAATAACTATGACCCCAACTACCAATCCAATAGAGGTAGAGGTAGAGGGGGCAACAACAACAACCGGGGGGGTCACAACAGTAGAAAAGACAACAGCTCTTCCAACTCCAACAATGGTAACTCTTCATACAGTGATAGGAGAGACAGAACCCCAAGTAATGGCAGATCCTATAATAATCAAGGATCCAACAGTAGGAGCCAGAGTCCACATAGGAACTACAACTCTGGATCCTACAACAACAGTGGATCCTACAACAACAGCCAGGGTTCAAACAACTCTGGATCCTATAGTCAAGGATCCAACAGTAGGGGCCAGAGTCCACATAGGAACTACAACAGTGGATCCTACAACAACAATGGCGCCTACAACAACCAGAGATCCAACAACTCCGGTCAATACAGCAACTCTGGTCAATATAACCAGGGTTCCAACCCACGCCAGGAGGATTACAAACCTGACACAAGGGGTTACCAGGGGAACCAACAAAGTAACCCCCAAATACCACCTCATGTGATGGATCAAATCTCCAAACTCCTGGTGGCAAGCATCTCAACCACCCCACAGAACCAGGAAAACTAGGATGTCACAGTGCCGATGGGCCAGTGCACTGTGACACCCCAAATACAAACAATCAATCAGGATTAACAAAGATCCAACCAGAGACAATTGCTAGTGCCAATCTACCATCTAACAGACAGAGACGTCCATCAGTGATACACATCACCCCACCAGATTCATCATCAAAGGATACAGGTGAGAGTACCAAGCTTTCTATTGTACTTCTTCAAAATGGCTGTATCAATGCAAATCTATATGATGTTTCAGATGTACAATGTTTGGTTGATACAGGTGCTACTATCACCTGTGTCAGACAATCATTCCTCATGGATCTCCAAAAGAGATTCCATATCCAACTGAGGAAATCTAAAATCAACATCCACTTGGCAGATGGATCGGTGTGTCATGTTAGACATTCAGCTATGCTGAACTTTAGAATCCAAGGTGTCAGATTCCAATACCAATTTGCTGTAATACCCAACCTCACACAGCCCGTTGTTCTCGGCACAGATTTCTTAAGCACTACAAAATCTCAAATTGAATTTAATGTTGATCCTGAACAAATTCTCAAACCCATTAGGGCAGTGAGGGATTTTACCATCCCTCCATTCTCTGAACTTGCAGTATTGGGTAAGGTCACATCTACTCAATCACTGCAAGGCAAAACTGGAGTAGTAGATAACCTCCAAAGAAATAACAATGCCCCATATCTAGTTCAAAGGGCAGCAGTAACCCCCAGGGAAAATAACAAACATCCCCTAGTGTTACTCAACACCAGCAGGCGCCCACATAAAATCAAAAAGGGTGCCATCATAGCTCTATTTCAGGAAGTCAAGGAATCTGATTTAGAAAAACCTCAACAGGTGTCAGACACTACCCCACACACTGATCAATCCATCTCAGCCATACGGCCTGAGGATGTAACTCAATTCAGTGACACAGACTCAGACTGTGAGTCCACATATGCTGACCCTGAACCCAACTCAATCAGACTCTCTGAAATAGCTGCTATACATAGTGAGGCACATGACCTCGAGCCAGAATTGGAAGAGAATGTTCCACCAAAATCTGTGCTCACATCCAAAGATCAGCATGATAGATTAAAATCACTGCTGACCAAGTATGATGATGTATTTGTAGGAAAAGATGGAGACATTGGTGCCACACACCTGTATACACACTCAATACATGTAAAACCTGAGGCAGTACCATGTCATTTCCTACCATATAGACAAACACCAGAAAAACAGGCCGCTATAGGGGAAGAGTGTGAAAGGCTAGTACAACAGGGCATTCTGAGAGAATGTGCCGAGGGCCCCTGGGCCTCCAGATCCTTTTTAGTACAAAAATCATCGGGAGGCCATCGGCTCGTCACAGAATTTCGTTATTTGAACCAGAACACGATAAATCAAGCCTTATCTACACCCCGGGCCGATGACACTCTAGACATGATAGGGTCACTCAGACCAAGAGTATTCAGTAAGCTAGATGCCCAACAGGGATTTTTTCAAATTCCTATAAGACAGGAGGATCAGCATAAAACCGCATTCATAGCAAATGACAAAAAATATGTCTATGAAAGGATGCCGATGGGTTTAGCGACGGCACCGGCGGGATTCTGCCATCTAGTCACATTAATTCTGAACAAACTCAAGTACAAATGTGCCCTACCATACCTAGATGACATATTGGTACTATCACCATCAATCGAACAACACTTCCATGACCTGGAAGACGTGTTCAGCAGCCTAAGAGTTGGTAAACTCAAACTGAAGAAATCAAAATGTGAATACTTCATAGACAGAATAGACTTCTTGGGAATGAGAGTCACACCCATGGGACTGCAACCATCTCCCACAAAGGTGGAGTCAATCAAAACCTTCCCAACACCAAAATCAGTCAAAAATGTCAGATCCTTCACAGGCCTATGCCAATACTTCAAAAAGTTTATCAAAGGTTATGCCCAAATTGCTAGACCATTATATGATCTACAGACACATCTCAAAGCATTTGTCTGGACAGAAGAGGCAGATAATGCTTTCAAAACATTAAAGCATGCCCTCTGTACCAATGCTCTTCTCAGATATCCAAACTATGAGAAAGAGTTCAGTTTGGCAACTGATGCTTCCAATGTGAGTTTAGGAGCTGTACTCTCACAGAGAGATAATGAAGGAGTGCTCAGACCAGTAGCCTTTGCAGGTAGAACCCTCTCAAAACATGAGAGAAATTACAATACCACAGAGAGAGAACTACTGGGAGTAGTGTATGGAGTATTACACTTCAGACACTATCTAGAGACTAGACACTTCCAATTATACACAGACCATGCAGCCCTAATCCCACTGCTAACCAATACAGGACTCACACATAGATGGGCCAGATGGGCTCTAGACATACAACAATTTTCATTCACCATCCAACACGTGAAAGGTGATGATAACACACCACCAGATGCTATGTCTAGAAGAGAATACCCAGACTCTGGACCCATGACTAACCCTCCACCCCCACCAAGGAGAGTTAGAGCAGCCAGTAGAACCAAGTTTGCAAAAGTAACAAAGAAAGTACCATTCAAAAGGGATGATCCACCCAACACCATTGAAAGGCCAGAGACACCCATTAGGGGTATCTTGAAGCAATCTACACACTATGTGTTTTGCCACTGTGAGAGAGAATACTCACAACTCTTTCCAGATAATGACTTCGAGCCTATTGAATTCTCATCACTCAATCAGATAGTGAAGGCAACTCCTAAGGAGCCACCCTTCACCCCTCCTGACTCAAATGATGAAGATCCAGAAGACACAATATATGCTATTACTCAAGCAACTTCTAAATCAGTCAGATTCTTTGAACCAATGCAGGGAGAGGAAACACCAAATCATTTGTGTCCTATGACCACACGCTCAAAGACTAGAGAAATGATTCAGGAGGGCACACCAAAACCCCCCACACAATCACAAACTATTCTAAATGAGAAAAAGGTCACAGGAAACAAACCTACCAAAACCCCACCTGCCAGGAAAAATGTCACAAAAGACACTGCATCTACTAAGTCAAAGAACTCTGAGACAAAGAAGAATGACAAAAAGCAAATTGTGCCTTTAAAGAAAAAGGTTGCCACTCCCATTAAGGCGAAAATAGGCCCTCCAAAGGAGCCTACACACCAAAACAAGAGTGACACACCCCAACAAAAGGCACAAGATAGGCCAATAGTCGATGAAAAAGAAAAAGAAAGAGACAGAATAAAACAACATGTGCTAGATATAAATCAACTACTGGATCAGATTCCCGACACATCCATCTCAGGTACAAACCTTGGCTTGGAACAAAGGAAAGACAAGGACCTATTGCCCCTCATACAGTATCTTGAGGATGGGACCTTGCCTGCACCAAAAGCACAAGGAAATAGAATCATCAACCAAGGCCAGACATACACCTTGGTAAATGGTACATTAGTCCATATATGCCCCATAAATTGGAGAAAAACCAATACTGTACCACTTCAAATTGTTATACCACAGCAATGGGTAACAAGCACACTACAGTATTTCCATGACTCACCTACTGGCGGCCATCTTGGTTCAAGTAGGATGCTGTCAGCACTCCGACCTAGGGTATATTGGAAGTCTATGCTAGCAGACACAACAAAATATGTTTCCACCTGCCACACATGCCTCACAGCAAAAAGGCAAGTACACTCACACAAAACACCAATGACAGTGAGAGAGTACATGACTTCACCAATGAAGTTCCTAAACCTAGACGCGGTGGGACCACTTCCCACAACTGCCAGGGGAAACAAACATATACAAGTCTGCATAGATTATGCTACCAGATATGCAACAGCTTGGGCTACTACTGACTTAAAAGCTGAAACAACAGCAGCAGAGTTCTACAAGAATATAATTTGTCATCATGGAACACCAGCCACTCTTCAAACAGACAATGGGACATGTTATACAGGTGCAAAGTTCACAAAGTTAACTAAACACCTCAAGATCAAACATAAATTCTCCTCACCATACAGGCCACAATCAAATGGGCTTGTAGAGAGATTCAATGCTAGCATAGGCACAGCACTCAGAGCATTCTGCTCAAAGCACCAAAACAATTGGGATTCATTTATTGAACCCATAACTTTTGCATTAAACAACACTGAATCCCAAACCACAGGATTCACCCCTTTCTTCCTACTCCATGGAAGAAACCCAGCCACCCCAATGGACTTAGGGCTGGGAATACAGGAAGACATATCCACAGTAGCAGACCATGTAGCTAACATGATAACAAATCAAGATACCTCTAGGAGGAAAGCTATAGAAAGGGTCGCCAAGCTACAAAAGGAAAGGAAGGATAGATATGATAAGAAACTTACACCACAGGAAATCAAGGTCACCGACATGGTGTACCTAAACATTCCAAGAATCCTGACCAACACAGAGTGTAAGAAACTTCAACCCCTTTTTATGGGACCATATGTTGTAGTAGATAGACCTAGTCTGACAAGTGCCAAACTCAAAAACCTGGACACCAATCTATTGGTGGCCAGACCAGTGCACATAGACAGACTGAAAAAGGTTATGGCTGTCAGAAATAATGAATTTGCACACAGGCTTATTCCACATGAGGCCAAATACTACAGCAAAATTGTAAGGAACAAAAATGATATCACCCTTACAAGAGAAACCACAGGCATAGGCCCTATCAGGCCTAGGCCTGCACACCACATACTAAGAAAGACATCTAGGTGTGGTGCAGTTTCAAGAAATTAGAAACAACATTGAGATACCAAAAGACATAAGATTTTCAAAATGTATTACAAATTCTCTTCATCCACACATAAGACATGTGTGACTGATAATGAATTACTATGTATATAAAGCCAATCAAATTTGTAAAATATATCAGTAGGTTTTTGCCTCTGAAAGGGTCAAAGACTGGGACCCCCCAAGTAAAGCAGACATGAAGTCTAAGAAGAGTAAGGGTAACACAATGGAGTGTCTAAAGCCTAATCCCCACATGAAAGAGCGCGCTATGCCAACACAGCAGTCTATAGAGATCAATTGACCTTATAAGCTACACTCAGACAACTGTCTAGACGGTCATGAATGGCTGTCCTGGATGACAGGAGGAGCTAATTACCAGTACACAGATTACACAATAGAACCCCTCAGTTGCAGACACTGGAGATTAGGTACATGACTCCAGAGAAACAATACCAGGCCCACAATGGATGTGGGTAGGGTAGGCTACATAAGAAGCACTGTGGACCATAGCCCACCATCAGTCTTCATCCAGCTGCAGTCTGGAACACAAGTCTACAGGACCCCACTTGGGAATTAGCCAGCCCACTTCTCCATTAGGAGAGACTGCACTAGGATAAAGAACACACCTACTTCACCTTCAACCTGACCTTACCATTTACTGGTCAACCTCTATAGACTCACCGGACATATTGCCAAGACAGCTCAATCTTGCAAAGGTACAGTTTGAACCACTTCATTTAAAGTGTTACACCATACACTTAGACTTTACCAGCACCAAATCACTACAAATTTGACAAGACTTTAAACAGCAAACTTGCTTTACACAAGCACCATGGGGACACTGAGAGTTTCACCCATACTGCTAACTATGCTGTTATTATATACTATTGAACCACTTACTGCAGGTTATACACCTGTGGTGAGACAAAACATAGGAGTAGTATTCAAACCTAGCCCTCAACCATTGGTCAATGGACATACAACCACAACACTGTTGTTAGCTATTCCCTACAAGATACCTCGGGCACCCGTTACCCAAGGATCCATAAGGGATAGAATACTCCATTTGACCACTCCTACTCTACAAGATCATACCTCTGGCCAAATTATCCAACAAGCTAAGGAGCTAGACACCTTGCTGGAAATTGCAGACAAGGAGATAAATGAAACACTAGCCTCCATCAAATTGTTCTTATCCAACCCCATAAACACATTGGACAAGGCCAAAAGAGAGGCCATACTGGGTTTTCTAGCACCCCTGTTTCGCGGTGTGCTAGGTCTAGCCACAGTAGAAGATGTAAACCAAGTAATGGGACAGCTCAAGAACATAGATGAAATACTAAGAAAATTTGCTAAACAAGATCAGGAAGCAGCTAGTCTCATTGAAAAGATCACAGACAGACAAGATAAGTTTGTCAAAGCATACATCCAAGATAAGAAGGTACTGGACAGCACAATCAACACCATAGGTGACACCGTCAACCTGTGGGCCTCTAACACGTCCAGGTCACTTGACTCATATTCAAGGCACGAGAAAACTCAAAGGGAGAAAATGCAAGTATTAAATGATGCATTAATTATCATAGCAGCAAGAATGAATACAGTTCAATCACTGCAAAGGACAAATGCAGCCCTGAGGATGCTATCATCAGGAATCCTAACCCCTGATATAGTACCACCCTCAGACCTCGCTAGATACCTAGTTGACATTAATAACAAACTTAGGATTACACACCCTGGAGCACAAGTCGCAATTAATGACTTAGATTTCTATTATTCACAGAAGCTGACCTCATACACTTACTCAGCTCACCATATATATATTCATCTGGACATTATAATTCAATCTACCACCTCGACCTTCAAACTGTACCAAATGATCACATCACCCATGCCTATAGACACACAGGAGACCCCCACCAGAGGAGTCACCAAACTACAAACCACAACTGAGTTTCTAGCAGTATCTTACGATGAATCATTATTTATCGAATTGGACTCAGCAGATATGCAGGCATGTGAAGGTACTACAGTAAAGGTATGCAGAGATGTAAATGGTAGAATCTATAAACACAGGCCTACATGCCCTGTAGCCATTTTTACTAACCAGGCTCAACAGATTAAGGAACATTGCAAGTTTACAGTTTCACCACTGCAAACACCTACCACCCATGCTATTTCCATTTCTGAAGATGAGTATCTGGTCACTACTAATGAACCCCATTACTTTATCAACTGCCATGGTAAAACGTCTGAAACTCGGAAGGCCCAGTCCTACTCAATCATAGGTGTACCCTGTGGGTGCACGATCAGTGTAGGAGAATTTTCTCTTCCAAACACAAGGTTGCCCTGTAACTCAACCTTATCATTTCATTACATTCTCAAGACAATTAATTTACCATTCATGGCAGCACTTAACAAAATTTCTGAAACCAAACCAGATGAAAGAGAGAATCTTCCAAATTTCCCAGTAGTAAACCTTTCTAGAACCTTAGAAAAACTACAGGAAAATCCAATCATGGACGATATTACTCAACTAAATTTAGAGCCCTTTGCTAAAACAGTATTAAAAGATGCCTCCAACCTTAATAAGGAAATGGAAACGCGCTACGAGGAATCATACCTACGTCGAGTTACAGAGCATCCAATCTTCCAAAGCTTAGCACTCATCCTAGGGATATCAGCTCACATTTTTATAGTATACATACTACTCAAATTATACAGACTAGGAGGGACTGTAGCCTACCTGCCTACAGCCAAAGCTTTCAGACTAGTCACCGAGCTGCCCCTACACAAATTGCTCCCAGATAAGAATCCTACCAAACTAACCCCTACAGAGGAAACCCACACCCCCTTCCTCACAATTCAGGAAACCCACACCCTGATAATTGCTATATTATTCACCCTGACCATCTACTCAGCCTACAGAATAATGAAGTACCTTAAGAAATTTGCACAGACACACTGTGGCAAGAAAAATGTGGCCAAGCGCACAAACCCCACAATATATTTTAAAATATATTGTGGAGACTCAAACTTCGCGCTACCCTTGGGGCCAATACCACATGAATTTGATGAGATTAAATCAGCAGCTGCCCCTACCTATAAGGATATAGTGGTTAAAACCTTCCCACTACCTAAGGCTATATTTACCTGGAATGGACCAGCAGTTATAACAACACAGAGAGGAGAATTTGCTTATCACCTCCCTCAGGTGATACACCTACCTTGGCGCACTAGGTTCAGCACTATACCAGCCCTTAAAAACAAAGGACTGTACTACTCCATGCTTCTCCAGAATGATTGTGGCACCAGCCCGGTGACCATGACAGCACTGGAAAATACAACAGATATAATTATTGACGAACAACAGGAGGAGACCGCAAGGTCTAACATGCAGACTATTGCTAATTTTCTAAACCACCAGCCCTCCCCGGTGACTGTGGAAACAGCCTAGACTGCCCACAGCCTAGGCTGCCCCCAGTCCACCACCAGGAGACAACACATCAGAGACAGTATTCAGAACTTTTCGGACAATTTGCCGGCCCTGAAAAGGGCCTTTGGGATGGCGGGTTTTTACACCCTAGGTTTCAGTCAGTCGGGATCCTACCACAGATCCTCGGGTTCAACATCAATGGGAGAGTCCGGGGCCGAGTCCGAGCCATACATATGGCCGTGATCCTGCTCCCACTCAGCGAGCCGGGCCTCCAGCATCCCCAGCCCATACTCGGCAGCCGTGGATGGATTCCCGGATGCCGCAAGATCGAGGAGGGATGCCGCCAACAAATAATCCCATAGCACTCGCTCCCGCGGCCCTAGGTTATAATCCATGGGCCAGAAACCCATACTGCCCAAGGCCCTAGTCAGAAGGGCCACAGTGGCCCCCCGACGCAAGGCTGAGCCCAGGAAATAATGGCAGGAGTAATTACAGACCATCACATCACCATGCTCTATGATCTCTTTGAAGTTACTCACTATGTACCCATAATGGATGGTCTGGTTAGACTCAACCAGGGCCCTAGCTGGACTCCCCACCTCCATCACCTGGGGGACAGGCAGAGCAAAGAGAGCTTGTAGGTGGGCCATGGTACTACAGCAGTGACTTCCAGAGAGGAACTGATGCTCCAATACCAGCCACACACTCCTTAAATGGACACACACACACCCCCCCCCCACCCTGAACTGTCCACTGACACCAAGCTAGGCACTGCCACAGACACATGCCAAAATCTGGCACCTAACACCTCAAGTGCCACCACTGCATGAGCACACCAGGGAGGAGACTCACATCTCACTCCTGACACACCTCCACTGTCAATGAAATTATCAAAGTATTAGAAAAAAAAAAAAAAAAAAATTATATACACAGCCACTTGTTGATGTATAATATGAAAATCTATGGTATTCTCACAAAATCAATGATTAATGCGCACATATACGCGCAAAATTGCGAAATTGCAAATTACAAATTGTAAAATTGTACAAATCTAACATTAATATACATGAATGCAGGTAGATAACTAAGACAGTTTTTGTACCCACTAGCACTTGTATACTATGCCAAGGTTTACTTAAAGTAACACACTTTAGGTATCCAAGAAAATTGTTGGAAAAATGAATGAAAAAAAAAAAAAAAAAATTGTTGAGAAAATTGTTGACATAAAACATGTTTACTTAAGATACTCACCAAATAAATCTCTTTCAGGGACACATACTCAAAAGGCTAGGGGAAAAGTCAATTAAGCAGCGGCCCACTGCCAAAATTGCCAATTAATACACCCATATAGCAAAATCAATGAGTAACTCAGAGACAAACAAGCCTATTGTACATGAAGTACTTTGTTTTTCCGGCCCTCGGAAAAATTTGTCTCAAATCCCATAAATTGAATAGTGTAATCTAGATTGTACGCTTGTACCCAATTTGCACACTAAAATTGTATGTTGCACACCAGATTGTACGCTTGTACCCAATTTGCACACTAAAATTGTATGTTTGCACACCAGATTGTACGCTTGTACCCAATTTGCACACTAAAATTGTATGTTTGCACACTAGATTGTAAGTTGTATCCAATTTACATTTGAATTATATGTTGCACATTATACTGTATGTCTGTACCCAATTCATACACTGAAGTCAGATTTTTAGAAAATCAACATTTCTATGTGTATCCAAGCTGTACGCAAAATTATATATGTACATACAGAAACTATCAATTGAACGCAAAATTATATACTAAAATTGCCAAATGTACGCGAAATTATATATATTTGCACACTAAAATTGCCAAATATACGCGAAAATTATACATTGGCATACTAAAATTGCCAAATGCACGCGAAATTATATATTTGCACACTAAAATTGCCAAATATACGCGAAAATTATATATTTGCACACTCAAATTGCCAAATGTACGCAAAAATTATATATTTGCATACTGAAATTGTCAATTGAACGCAATTACACGCGCAATTGTAAATTTGCACACTAAAATTGTCATTTATGTTCAATTTGCACGCAAAATTGAATATTAAATGCCAAAATTGCACACTATTTGCCAAATTGTATGTTGTACATAAAAATGGAAAATTGTACCCAAAATTGATGTTACATAAGCAAATAAGCTCTGGTATAGTAAGATATAGAAACTCGGAAATGTACTTATACCCAGGAGAAAATTGTTTATACTGACAAAGCTCTACCACAAAAATTGCATTTGAAGCACTCCCCATTACTTCAAAATCCTCTTACAAAACAGTATATAACTCCAAAATAAGGTAAAAATTGTATAAATTGTACATTCCCTCGGCGAAATGACGGAGTTTCGCATTCTTTCGGGGGAGAGGGAGTATTCTATGATATACCATTTTATTATTCCATAAATTGTAACATATTTTGTATTAATCAAAGAAATATCTATGAAATTAATACATAGGTTGGTTCTAAGAGCTATAAGAGGGGTCAAACTTTACATAAGAGCGTTCATGCCCCACTGCACACCAGCCACAGTCAGTTAGACTAAGTTTATGACATCAAAAGGTCCGACCTAATGGTTCACTGCACAATATAATAAGAATAAGGGTCTCAGTGTGCGACCTCATGGTTCAATGCACAAATTAATAACTTGTAAGTGAATGCAACCGGCCGTCACGGGTGCCTGAGCACCGCTGACGCCGTCATGAGTGTCTGAGCACTCTAAGGACTGAACAATGGGTTACATAAGCACGACGCCATAACCTTCCGGTCGCTCTAGCGTCGCTCCTGAGCGACCTAGGTCAAATATCAAAAATTCTATGGAAAGCCCATAATTAGACGGTCAGAATGAGCCCAAGATCAAGGCTGAACTCCCAGTATTAAGGAAGTTACGCCATGGAGACTGAATCGACCTCCGAGTGAGCTACAGACAAACCGGCGGGAGTTACGCGCCTATCCAGCGGGCATTATAATCTTGGCACATTCAGCTCTGCGCATGCCCAAAATGGCGGTTATACAAGCATAAACGGCCGAGATATGAGGGTCTAAAGATGCAGAACCGACCAAGACAATGGGGGCCATAGCGGCGTCCATGGGGGTCCTTTGTCCCCCTGTGACACTTGAAAGGGTCCCCTCAAACAATTGTAGAGTTAGGCAGATGCTGCTGGCTCCAGTCAGTCTGGAGGTGCTTTTCCAAGATTTGCTACAAATAGCCTGTCTGCACCTCCAGGAGGACACATCACCAAGAACCGCTCTAGAGGTAACATCTCCAGTCATCTCCTGCTACCTGCTATACCACTGCACTATGGTGAAACTATGCTAGACAGGCATTGGTTTCCTACCATTAGTGGCCAGAGGCTATCTTCTTCAAGACTTCCACCAGAGGGTAAAGTTATCCATTATTACATTATTCCTCTAAGCAGCAGGTCAGGAGCTAGGTGTGGGAACCCACCTAGAAGTATGCTGGACACTGTATTATTAATACCTCACAGGTGGAGTGGAACTGAATATTGTACTTTATAAATTACTGTATGTTTACTGTATGTACTAATTACCTACATACTAACTACTGTATGATTGATATTTCTTACATGTTGCCTAAAGCTGAATAAACCAGTGACAACTGGAAATAACATTATTTTATATGAGCCTGATGTATTTACTCCTTACACCACTAGTCATATGATATTTCTCATATGACAACTTGATCATGCCAATCACTAGTATGACAATAGCATTATCTTAATAAAGGCGTATTAATGCAAAGGCCATCGCCTCCAAAGGAACACATTTCCATGGTACTAGGCTGCAAAATGGAAGTTCATAATTATTTGACGTATTGGTTACTTTACAGGAGCTTTGTACACAAAGAAACAAAAAACAAAGAAATTGTTTTTTGTCTTGTGCCATGAAGAAGATATGGTAAATTGTCTATTAGCTCACGCTAGGTTTTCTCTTTATCTTCTCTTTATTCTTCCTTGAGATAGCTAGAAACCATTGACATATAATTATCATGTTGGAGCAGTGATATATTCCTGGGTTTGCCTAAAATGAAATATTTCCCTTATTTTACTGCACCTGCTCAATGTGTTTGAAATCGTAATGAGGCATATGGGGTCCAATTCAGGAATAGGAGTGAGAGGATTGGTTACTTGGGAACCTGTATGGCTGCATATCCACGGCCCATGGACGGTCCGTCATTGGGATTCATCCTTTTCATTTATCATTACCATCTGTGGAGGAAAAACGGATGAAAGAACATAAATAATGGCTCATCCGTGGGTAGTGAATATGGCCCTTCTGTTATTGCATACTCATACTGTTGTTGATAAGGGAGTTGAATGTTTAAACTTTTTTTTCTCGTTTGAACAATTTCATTGGGCCTAAAAAAAAAATTGTAAGTTTCCGGTAACATGGTCCAAAAAGTTGGGGTAGGTAGGTCGGATTTTTTTTTTTTTTTTTAAATTTTTTTTTACTGGATCATATTTTGGCCCATATATTCCATTGATATTACTGGTAGTTGTGTCATGGAGAATCGATTTTTCTATCACACCAGCACAAAACTTAAGAGTACTTGGCCAGAATGTTGGATTCTATACTTGGACAGAAGTAATCCTAAAAAAATATTAGAAATATGATGTCAATGTGCAAAAATTATGAAAAAATAGGAAAAATTAAAATTAAAATATGAAAATTTTCTTGAGATAGTCTGAGGTCGGCCCCTTCAGGCTGAGGTAGGTCGGGTGACCGGAAACAACCCTTTTTTTTTGGCCCTGGTAGAATGTAGAGGTAGTCAGGGAAATCTAAGAAGAAGAGTTGTCTTATCAGTAAATGTCTCTGTCAGCTTTTGTAATTATGCATCACGAGTTGCTGGCGGGTGAGAACACAGAACACATTTCGCTGTGATCGAACAGACAAAAAGGAGCTGCTAGCTTATTTGAGGAAGAAAACTAGCTACTTGCACAAATGTTCATGAGGCCGCATTTCCAAAGTCTGCCCATCAATGCCTTTATCGTGCTCCATGCCTTAACGCTAGATGTAGGATACTATTATTTAATCCTCCTTGGGTTCGCTTGCCCTGTTAGTTGACACATTGACTGCCTCAGCCCCCAAAGTATTACACTGCCAGGCCTAAGCAGTAAAATCAGCCCCAATTACCCCATACACACTGGCCATCTTAATGCTGTAACAACTATCGCAGCATTCTGAGGACCCTAGAGGTGGTCTATGTCCCCCAATGCTAGTTAGATGTCTTGTTCACCCTAGTTTATTCCTCGTAGAGTCTGTTCTATAGGATCGTGTAACAGTGCTGGGTAACATCTTTAAGAGCAACTCTGATATCTCATGATGTGAGGTGCTCTCTGTAGTAGGCCTACCTTCTGTGAATAGCCACTGTTAAATTGCAATGCGTCATATTGCTTTAAGTCTTAATACTTGTCTAGTCATCTTACCGTGATCCTCCCACACTAACTGGAATCCTGCGGGACACTTGGCTATACAGCTGGGCAGGCCCAAGCAGATGTCCCTCCGTGACATTTCCTATTTTAGACTCTGGAATCCACATCTAAAAGAATAAAATCATTTCTTTTGGTGGGAATTTGGTGCCAGACATAAAGATGAATTCCCACCAAAAGAAATAATTTTATTTTTTAGATGTGGATTCCAGAGTCTGAAATCGAAGAGCCACGGAGGGACAAAATGAACCTATCTGCTTGGACCTGCCCAGCTATATAGTTTTTATAGATCCAACAGCAAAGTTAAAATACGTGTGAAACTCATTTTGTCCAACATCTTTTTGTTTGTTATTTTAGTTTCCAGAAGGAGGCAAGACGCTGACAGTCAAGCAGATCCAATGATAAACAAACATATAAAAGTCATTTGAAAATAAGATTCAATATAATTTCAAGGATTTCATAAAAATGAATAAATTCAAATTCCTCTTAATTATTATCATATGCTAAGAGAGTGATACATGAAACCCTAAAAATTACATAACAGCAAAGGCAGATGATGATATTGTTCTGCCCACCAATATCTGAGCCCATATTGCTGGGCCCATCAATGCAAGCATTGTCGTCTGCACCAATCAGGGCAGAGCACTTTCTTTTATAACAAAGTGAAATCTACATATTACCAATCATAGTGTTGAGTACCCAATCAAGAGCAGACAACATCCAATCTATCTACCTGATATCATGTCTAGCTACCCAGACACAATGTCTAGTCTTAGTAGTTAGCATATAATATTAAGTACTGGATTGGCAGCAATTGTTACAATACAGGTTACATTCCTCTCTACTATTCCTGGCCCACAATCATCTCAGCCATTATAATGTCTTCAATGATTATGGGCCTGGAATAGTCTCGAGGAATATTACCTGTATTGTATCATTGCCGCCAATCCTGTGTATTGACTATAGTTTGCGACACACACACATATATATATATATATATATATATATATATATATATATATATATATATATATATATATATATATATATATATGTGTTGCAAGCAAAATATCAT
Source organism: Acholoe squamosa (assembly GCA_949317995.1). Lineage (NCBI taxonomy): Eukaryota > Metazoa > Annelida > Polychaeta > Phyllodocida > Polynoidae > Acholoe > Acholoe squamosa. The sequence goes on from OX439049.1 coordinate 42,583,923, forward strand.
AATTCCGATAAAAACAGGATACCCTGCTGCACAACTCATCGAAATTGCATCTCGCTTATGTAAACATGAGAGGCTCCTAGGTAAAAATAAAGTTAATTGCACGAGGTGTTCTAGCAGGGTAGGCAGTCAACTCATTGCATCACCTACAAGAACATAGCCATTGGAATAGTCTTTGGAGGCAAGACTCCATCTCTTAGATCCTACCTAGTGCATAATGTATCAACATCTCTGATGGCGATGCAGTGTATATATCCATCATATCGGTGGTACTGAATTAGAAATAACCATGTGGACATTATCAGTGACCAGAAGGAGAGATGTACACCACATCTATATAGAGCAATGACATTTGGTGCTTAACATTTGGGAGACTATCCTCGATCGCAGAGCAAGAAAAGAGTACCTAAATTGGGAGATTAGACCATTGACGATGAACCATGCAGAAAGAGGTGACTAGTGAATATAGCACCAGTGGAATACCTGTCGGTCGGCCACATTTTGTGCTAATCTGACCGATTTTTTCTATACTTTTGTATAATCAAAAGTGATCGGATTAGCAAATTTCAGGTGACCGACGGCAGTGGAATACCCGCTTAAGAGCTCATTCCACTGCCTTTGTTCAGTCGATTTTTTTTTAATCCGACGGATTTTATTTCTTTGATAATACAGTCAACTCCCTCCTTACAGCCACCCCTCTGGTGCGACCACCCCTTCATTACGGCCATTTTGGGAAAGACTGAAACATCTTTTCTCTTTATTTTAATATAGAAAACTCCCTCCATAGCAACCACCCCTCAGCCTGTGGCCACTGTTTTTCTTTTTGTATTATGAATTTATTGGATTAGGAAATATTTGCCTGACAGACGACAGTGGAGCCAACTTATAGAAAATATGCTTTTCATGTCAAGCCCTAGCAGATTGGTATACTGTGTGGTTTATGTATATGTGAGCAGTGATAGAGTTGAAGTTCAGATGAATTAGTATGGATCTAAAGGTTCTTTTTTTGTCACAAACTACCAGCTTTTAACAGTGCAGATAACCACCTTGCTTTCTATGCCATCTATTGTAAACCATTTGAATAACTTCCCAAACAATCAGTATGCTGCAGGTCATTTCACACCCTGACTACAGTTCTCACTCTGAGCCGCTCAATTGCTTGCTGGGTCAATACTCTGATGCCTGAGGCAAAAACCCTCAGCCTCAGGGCACCACCCTATACAATACTCAGGCCATGCAGGTTAAACAAATTAATATGCCCCTCATCCAGTCAGTATTAACAGAAATGACTCTTTAAGCAGTTTTATATTAGTAATCATAATTAAATCCTTGCAGCGTCACTCAGGGTTATGCTGATGCATACCAGTCTCATCCGGTCGGGATTCTAGGGAATTCCCTCTCTCGTGTTTGGGTATTTTGGGTCTCCATCTTCTGGGGAATATTACTATGCATGGTACCCGCCTACCTTTTATCACTACAGCAACCAGTGGCCAGAACTATTTTTACCCATAAACGTTGGTTACCAGAGGACGACTCACACTAGTGGTCGACCTGGGCCAGATTAGATGCTTACTAGTGCCATGATATGGCGGTCGGTCTGAGTGTAGTGAGCTAACTATGATGTACTAGCTTCATCTGGCACTTATGCAGGTACTGTCCTCAGGTACTAGGTAGGCCGAGAGATCTGCCTGCTTACAGGCAGAGAGCAACATGTATTCCTGGCTATAGTGGCTCAAACACCTGGCTGATCTGAACAAAGTACTCACTGTCAGTTTCTAGAAATTGTCCCTTATATTCACGAATATGTAAGTTTCCATGTACAGCAACATGATTGTAATGAGCAAAGCACAAGATATATCCAATAAATCTGACATGTTTATGATTAGCCTACACTATCACTCCTTCAATGGCTTCCATTTCAGCCTGCTGAAGTAAGGGAGGGGGATTTGAAAATCACCTGGATTACCAATTATTACATGCATTTCAAGTTCTTTGTGTATTGTGTATCTTTGGATTTACATTGAGGGAAGTGTTGATGGAAGCATTGGACCTGCTAGTAAGTACTTCTATGAGAATTGGTCACTCTGCCAGATTGGCTGAGTAGATAAACTACCAAGAGACACCTTTGGTCTCTGAGGGTCAGGGCCCTCGGAGGTCTACGGCGTATTACTAGAAAGACAGGTACCAGAGTGATGCTAGATTAAAACCATTACTTTAGTCTTAGATGCCTAGACACTTAAGAGGTGTAATAGAGTTGGTCATTCTCTGAGTGGTAGTCTTATCGGCGTTGACAGGTACATTGATAATGATCATTTGGTAAGCTTAGGCTCCATCTTCCCTCCTCTCCAATTGAATATTAAATGTCAATTTCTACCATCATCAGCATACCTACAATTATGAATTGGGAGTGCACCAGCCGGGTGTCTCACGAAATGGGAGTTTGCCTTGCCTTGACTGTACACATTTTGACCCCAAACACTCGGGTGCCATGGGATCGATATTCCATAACAGAATCGACTTACCTATTTGTATATCAATTGAGGGTGATATCTATGGCGATTCCAGCTCATTACAAAACCAGCTATAGGGGCTATAGGATCTAGAAGATTGGATGAAACAGTCAAGGTTCATAAGGCTATCATTTAAACAGCTTAATTACTAATAAAGTAAGAGTTTCCTTACCTGCTACATATTGTCAATGTTGTGCCAGTTGTGTGATATCATTCCATCCTGTCCTAACCAATAACCCCATGCATGCATGAAGATGGGCGTGGAAGGGAAAAAAGGTCATTTGTATCATTTTGTGAAGAGTCCCATGGCCTTCTGATTCAAACACCGATACGCACGTTTATTATGATTTCCTTAGTAGCTATTCTTGCACTTTGGGAGACCAACATAAACAGTTTGATCCGGGTACAATACTGCCACTTTTGTTTGGTCAAACCCTCTGTTTCGAGCCTCATATGCGTATGCCATTTAAATGATCGTATAATCCCGCTGGTTTTGTTATAGCAATACTGAGCTTCGAGGGTCGCTCATTATCTATACATTATCTATAGATGAAAGTCACTTGAGGTTATTAAAGTTGTCAATTGAGCCTGATCTTTCCCTGATTTATAAACTTTAAATTCTGCATGGTGGGAACATTGTGTGGGCTGCCACCTCAACATGACATTGTAATGACTATGTCAGAGACATGAGCGCGCCCATGCCCACATGACAGCAGTCATTTGGCAATGACGGGGCAATGAAAGACCGACAATGACAAAACACTGAGTTTGTGGATGTGGGGTGACTTGGAGAATTGGGTGATTATCCTGTGTGAAGTGTTTTTGAATGTTGTGCTTGAGAGTGTTCAGCACTGTGTTGACCCATACCACACGGAGGTGTAACTGTGAGTGCACCTCATTGTCAGGTGGACACACAACACGTCTGCCTTTCGTCTATTGATGTAAAACTTCAAAACAGAGAGCTACGTAGGCTAGCATGTGCTCTGTCACAGGTTAGGCACTTGACAGAAGTACCTGTCTAGGCTCACCTCACCTCGTTAAGTTACCTTTATCAGAAAATTGCATGGTAAACCGCATTAAGGTATCATACTGTTGCGTATAGCATGGGTTATAGTTAGGCCCTTGCAACGTCACTGAGTAGTTAGCTACTGGCACGGGCCAGAAACTAGACTACAACTCTACAACACATTCTCTGTGTTGTTCCTTCTAGGTTGAGGACTGCACTCCAAATGGCCCCAGTCATAGGTGTATGGCCATGGTCATTTCTAGCCCTGAATGGATAAATCTAAGTAATACATGAAAGTGTCATAAAAAGTGTATTTTTCACCATTTTCTAAAATTTTTATGATTTTGGTGATAGCACTACATAAAAGAGGAACATTTATTTACCCAGGAACAGACCCAGCATGAAGAATTACAATATTATTATATGTGAAGTAAATCATTGATTTTTATCACCAGATGACCATAAAATGTACTAGTAGGTAACACTAAAACCTATTTCCGATTATTTTCTTTTTGTGTTAAATCTCCTAATGAAAGCACTAAGCCCATGTAAAAGCCCAGAGCCTTTTCCACAAGAAAATACTAAAATATATAAGATATGAACCCTCCTAACCAAGAAATTTAGCAATTTTCTAGCTTAAAACATGATTAAATGTGACTTCCCTAAGAGTACAGTATGTAAGGATAGGTGGATGGGGGTTGTATTCACACCTCAGTACCACCCACACAGTAATATCAACTCATGTTCTTCTTGACTGCACACCACTAGAGGGTGGTCATGGTCCAGTGATCACAGGGAAGCATGGTCAGAAATGTCCCTGGGTACACTTCTTATGCGGTAGATAGATGTGTGCATGTTGATACTTTTGAGTACAGGGTATATTCAAAGTTTGGGGTTACTTCTCAGCCTCGGCTCAGACCTGTCTAATACCATAGACAGGGTGTGACATTCACCAAAAGACTTAATAATATCTATGCCATCAACGAGCAGGGGCAAATTCTCCCTCTGCCAGCCCCTGCCAGCCCCTCTACACTGAATAACCTAATAAATGACTTCCCTTTAGGCAATACCTGCAATGGGAACACCTGTGTATCTAGAATTATACCACGATTTCTGGGTTACACAGTGCTTTTTGGTGTCTATTCCCATCCACATATCTGTCGATATTGCACACCCTATAGGCTGTAACATCAATTTTGGAAGGCGTGCGGTTATCCATGGATAATCCGCACCCTGTGCAGTTATCCATGGATAACCGCCTCTCATGTCCTTCCATGTCATATGTTACATGTTAAACCCCACGAAATCTTATGACCTGGGCAGGGCTTGAACCTGCAGCCTCATATTCCTAATCCAATACCCTATGCATTGCGCCACAGGGACTGACGAGAAACGCTTGGTTCGAACCACGTCTGGATATGATACAAAGCCGTGTGCGCTGTTGCTGTCCGCTGCCAGGCGACGAGGTGTATTATACACAAACATAACCGCGAGACGCAGTGAGTGGAGGAGGAGACTCGGTGGTCTAGCGGTTAGCGCATTGAGCTCAGCCGTGAGAGGTCCGCGGATCGTGCCCCGGTCTAGGAGCATCTTTTTTCGCCGTGTGCGCTGTCGCTGTCCGCTGCTGGGCAAGGAGGTGTATGTACCGATCGTGTACAAACACTATTTTTCGCCGTGTGCCGCTGCCAAGCCTGTCGCTGTCCGCTGCCGGGCAAGGAGGTGTATCTTATACACAAACATAACAGCGAGACGCATCTTTTTCCGCCGTGTGCGCTGTCGCTGTCCGCTGCCGGGCGAGGAGGTGTATGTACCGATCGTGTACAAGCACTATTTTTCGCCGTGTGCCGCTGCCAAGCCTAGCCGAGACCGGGGCTGTCGCTGTCCGGTGCTGGGGGCCGAGGTGTATGTACCGATCGTGTACACACAATGGCTGGCATCGAGTCCCGAGGAGGGGGAATAGTTTTTGTTTTCAACTTGAATTTATTGGTATTATATTGATTATTTATTGGTTTTGTGGTATAAAATAAGTAGTCAATGGATAACCCATGACTCGTGTGTGTTAGCGAAGGCTAATAACACTCGGCCTACGGCCTCATGTCATTATCCTTCACTAACACACACTCGTCATGAGTTATCCATTGGTTACTTGTTCACTACCTGACACCTTTGCTGTCAAAATAATACCTGGCTTTCATTGCCCTACTAGCTAGTAACCAAAGTATACATGGGTGAGCCTGTCAATCAAGGTAGTGTATCTTAGTTTTGCAGTTAGTTCAGCGATCGACCAGTTAAATCAGGCTGCGTTGGCTGGTGGATGGCGTGGCCCTGACAATAGTTGCCTCAGGTGGCATCAATAGAGGATGATTACCTAAGTCTGCTAGCTGTAATGACACTCAGATAATCAATGACCCTACAAAGGGAAATATAGTGCCCTCTCTGGAGATAAGAGTAACTGCTAAATATACTGCACTGCATATGTGAATGAGATGTGGTTTGTATGTAATGATGAAAAAAGTACGTATTCCAGTTTATGTACTCTGTTTTCTTTTTGAAATACTGCTTGAGATTGAAAGAACCTGCCAGGCAAATTGAATTTCCGAAAGAAGAATAATTGTGATAACTTAAAATCTGTGAGGACTGGCGAGTGAAATCCAAAAGGCTAATCAGTATTACATTTAATTGACCCTGGTAATATAAAATCACAACTTGCAGATATCAGGAGATCAACATCGAGTTGAAGACTTACCTTTGACACTACATATGACGGTAATTGTTCTGATTTAAAATTGATATCTGCCATGTAAGTAACTTCTGAAGTCAGAACATCATACTCCACACGAGCCAAGCCAATAATACAGGCAAGCACTTGTATAATTATGATATAGCTCAGGCTTCCCTAGCCTACTTAAAAGGGTCTATATCTCCTCTTTCCTATTCTCTTGGGATGTGTGTGCTGCACATATGCGTGGGCACTGACATATTCCTCTGTGTAATGTAGTTCTCGCCATAAATATGACCTTAGTTGTTGAAATGGCGTTAAACATCTATTACTCACTCACTCACTATAGCTAAGAAATCATTCATCCACAAAACCAATAACGGTGCATTAGCACTATGACATCATAGGCTGATCTCAATATAGATTACACAAAGGAATATTGATTGGGTCTAGGGACGTCCAATATATTGGTAATATCTCTTGGCCAGCAGCCTAATATACACACTTCATCCAGGGGTCTTTCCACCTGTTGCCTAGGTAGGTTATTTCCAGACCACCACCCCTTCATATTATGCTTTTTAGAGAGTAGGTAGTCAAAGTCATCCCTGAATTCCCAAAGTAGTGGACATGTCTTCTCAAATAATAGAGACTAATATCTATTTTGAAATAGCCCACAGATGCCTCCACTGCCTTCAGATCCTTCGGGCAGAAGGAAACCAGAGATTAAGAATTGTCTTCTTGTAAAGCGTGTATATGGGCTAGATTTTCTGGGCACGCACAATTGGCATTTTTCACACTTTTGTATGCTTATGGTCAATTGCACTGAGTTGGGGTCAGACAGGGCTCACTAAGCGGTAAAAATTATACTATTTGGATTGTTTTGAAATTGTGTGTCCAAAATACTGGCACACTGAGGCACTTACCCTGAAAACTGAGAACACTAATATCAAAAATTGCCAATTTTAGAGTCAATTCCATTATTTAGCATTAGTTACTATGGGGTTCTGGTCCAAATAGGCTCATTTTTGGGGAGTTAATTTTTCCACCATCAAGTGAACAGATTCATATGAAATCATCTTTGTATGATGCTGGGCATTGTCCTTTTATAATAGCAATCTGTCATAACAACAAAACTTCTTAATTCATGATATTTCAGGCATAATACATATTGTGGCATGTATGGTTCCATGTGGCACGTACGGTTCCTGACATGGAAAAACTGCCATAGATTTCCATTGAGTTGTATAATGGGACTGTAATATTTACATGTAGATAGATGCATAAGTGGTTAATCTTTATGACAATGCATCTCTAGGAAATCCCATAACTATGCACTGGAGGAATCACTTTATGTGGCATGTATGGTCCCTCTAAAACTACACCAAATCAAAATCGCAATTTCAAATATGGCAATACTGAGGTATAATGTTAATGAATCTAAAATTCTTTACCCAATGACACCTAGGGCTTTCTAATTATATTTTTGCATTTGATGAATATGATTTATTTCTCCCCACTATCATGTATTAAAGAATGAGACACATATGGTTCCACTCTACCTACACCACAAGATTTTTAGCAATAACTCTGGGCAGATAAGGGGAATAGTACTTGAATTGATCATATATAATGCTAAATATTGGGGGCTAGTGGAAATATAAAAAATTATACATTTCCAATGCATTTTCTCTTTACTTTGCCCCATAACAGTGGGAGCACTATGAAAAATGTTTGAAATACCCCATAAAAAGCTTATATTTTGTAGTCTGCTGCTTTAAATATTAATGATATATGGGCAAAACCATAGTTTCCAAACAAGATCCTGACCTTACCCACCTAATGGAAATGAAAAATATCTTTAGTCACATTTACCCCCTTCCCATGGTGAAAAATGAGTTTGTCCCCATCTCAGTCCAATTGACCATATGCACCTACAGAATAAAAACTTATGAACCAATATCCTGCTTGTTGGTCGGAATTTGAAGGGAAGACCATAACCTTTCAAATGCATGTACTCTCTTGCATATCCAACCATAATATTTGGATTAGTTGGCTTCCAAAGTTGAAAATGGTGAAACAAGGCAAATTTGACCAAAAAGCAGGTTTTTTACAGCCCTGGCATATATCCCAGAGGGGTTCCAGAACCTCAGATATAGCTTTTTCTCATTGATATATCTGTTGTGTTAATGATTCAGAAGGTCTTTGGGTATTGTAGAGCATGAGTATTTTGTTCGTGTAACATTCAGTGTAAAATGACCCTCAAATGTCCATCCGACAGTAAAACTAAAACCCTCCAATATACTAAACTAAGACATTTAATACATTATACTTACTAGGGTGGTTAAGATTCTTTTGCTGTAGCCTGAAGTCTTCCTCTTATACCAATGAGTGCAAAGTATACACATTTTTCTGTCAGATTGATATTTTTCACTTTTGCTTCGTCTCTTAGTCTCAAAGTAATGCATTTGGATGCATCCTTTATGTTTTAAAACAAGCACAGTCATCCCTTGAACTCTATTAAATAACATTTGTACCATAAGTATCCCCATAAGTGTGTTTTATACACTGTAACATGGAAAAAAGTGTCCATCCGCCAGATAAAGTTGGAATTTTAGGGTCATATTAAGCTACTGCTGTGCCGAGTTGGTGGTCCATTAGGTTATGATGATCATTATTTCTTACAGTAGGCGTACTGAACTTAATGTTGATTGATTTTAATGAGTATTTGTGACCAAGCAAGCAGAAACACCCATCTGCAGGAAAATTCATTATCAAAGTTCATCTCAAGCTCTTTAAAATGAGACATCATTGGCTTGGATATTCCTAGTGATTATGTCAGAACCCCTCGTTGAACATAGGTCGTTATTCATATCTGAAATTGATGATTTAGCTCTAAATGCATTATAAACCATAATAATGTCTAAAAACTCAATAAATCAGCCTTTTTCATAAAAAAATACATAACAATATAGTGATTATAATCATAGATCTTAATCTAGAAGGAATTTTCCATTTCTGTTTTCAGTTTTGGGTTTTTGTTGAGCATCCCCAAAAATTGGCATAAAAATTTGAAAATTTAGGTCATTGGAATGGTTGCTGTCGCAACCAGGAACATGCATCTAGGTTGATTTCTCATGAAAAATGTTCATTGTACCATTCAAATATCTGCCATTTCTACCTAAAATGGAGCATTTTAAATGAGATTACTGAATTCTGCATAAAAAATTAGCTTAATATATCTTTATAATCATTTTAGAGTTATTTTACCCCTCCAATACCCCCTGTTGGCCAAATGGGGAATTAAAAATCCCCTGCAGAGGGGTGTTCTCCCTTGATGGGTCACATTTAAGCATTTTCTAGAGAACTAGAGGGAAAATAGCATTTTTGACAAGAATTTTCATTCTTTCACAAGATGGCTGAATTTCATCAGCCTATATCTAAAAAAAATTTTGAACAGTGATGTTTATTCACGAGCTTTTTAAACTTGTATACTGTAAGAGCTGGTAAACAAAATTAGAAGTTTCTGTGGTGTATATATTGGTAACAAAATCATATCACTGATTAAATCTGTCCGATGGACACAAAAAGTGACAAACTGTTATCACATAGCTATAAAAATGGAACTGGTAGGGATAACTGTGTATAATTGGTGGTTCCAAGGAGCCAATAAAGTGATTAATTCCTTTTCTGACATTTTTAATATTTGGGGCCTTCTGAGGGAGATTTGTACGTCCCCAGGAAATCTGGCTCATATATGACAATGTCTAGCCTACATTTCCTTAACACACGCGTTCCAGTTCACATCGTGATCTTAACCTCTCTATTGTCTAGACATGTACTTTTAGTCCCAGGGTAGGGTAAGTCACCCCTGACTCAACCACTAGGCATGTTGGTACATTAAGGTGATCACCCTAGGTTATTTTAGGTTATCCCCCAGAAACCTAAGCATTTCTGGAAACCTACAAGAGGTGGAGTCACACATGCGCAGTCAGTTTTTCAGGATTCATGAGGTAAACAAAAGTCGGTCCTGAGCTTAAGGCATCAGAATTGATCGGTAAGTACCAGTTTTAATGCTTCAAATAACTTCCCACTACTTGGGAAGCATTATGAATGTGTTCTGCAACTGCGGGTCCCCCTGGAACCATCAGTTTTCAGCAGAATTTTAGTTATAAAAGGTTTTATGCTACCTGCTTTAGTCCCGGCATGAAGCCAGGAACTAGGTCACAGTGGCATTCCTCCTGGGCCGCCCAGGTTTGGACTCACTTGCACCCCCTGGTGCTAAAATGTTCAAATTCTAGCCGTTTTAGGCCTATTCTAGTCGACCTGTTGCACCCTGGCACCTAATATTGACACTCTCTTTTTCTTTTACAGAAAATGAGTGGTAGGAGATCAACCAAGGGAGCTACCCATAGCCATGCTATGAGGGAGGATGGTTCTGAGAGTGGGGACCGGGATGCTACCACCGACACCCTAACCACTACTGGCACCACTGCAGGCACTACCGACACTGAGGGCACTGGGGGTGACACAGCTGTGCCAACAGGGTTTGACTGCTCCACAATGCTCCAGAACCCCAACTCTGGAGCATTCATGGGTTAGATGCTGTGCTCTATGATGCTGCAGCAGGGTTAGGCCCAGGCCACAACACAGGAGGAGTCAAAGTCGGACAACATCCAAGAACCCGAACCATCCACTACCAAGACACCTCCACCTGGTAAACTGCACGACCTTATGAATGAAAGGATCGTCAAGGAGGAGAAATCCAAGAAGGGAAAGGTCCTTTCACCCTTGGTCAAAAGAACAAGGGCTGACCTTGACTTAGTCCATGTTACGTACCCACAACCAGACAATACAGCTAAATTAGTGGCCCCTGAACTGGAACCCGCACTACAGGCACTCCTGAACAGAACCCGCAGTTCAGAGTACCTCAAGAGGGACAAGGCGCTGAAAAAACTTTAGGCCCACTTGGTGAAGACCTTCCAGCCCGTCGTTGACCTTTGGCTCTCAAGAGGCTCAGGAGATCCAAAACTAGACGACTGCAGTGAGTCGTTTATTGACGGAATGCAGTGGATCGTCAGCATGATCAATGCCACAACAGCTTGTTGGAAGGACCTCCTCAAGCCTGTCATCATGCCGAAATATGGGGAACACTTGCTAAAGAAGGTGGGAAATGACCCTAAGTTCCTACACTGTGGCAACTTAGAGGAGGCCATAAAGGAGGTTGATGCGGCACACAAGATAGCGGAGAAACTAGAAAAGTTCCAGCCAAAGCCAGCTCGCGGGAAAGCCAAGCCGGCACAAAAACCACAGCAGATACGGCCCTACCCACTAAAGAGGCCGATGCAGCACCCCAAGTCGGTGCCCAGGGTAACCCACACCCACCTGCACCACCTGCCGCAGCAGCTGGAAAGAAGCCAGGTTTTCAAAATTAGGGCCCTTGAAGGAGCAGGCAAGTCCCCTTACATTCACTCATTCTGCTCACAATTTTATAGCTGGGATTATTTCTAGGTCCAGATAAAGAAGTCCATGTCAACATAGAAATTGTCAAACATTTAGACAAAGGAGTAGTAAAATTGGTTGAACCAAGAGAAGGTCAGTTCATCTCGAATGTATTCGTCAGGCCAATACCCAATCAGGACTTCCGACATATCTTGGCCCTATCGAAAATGAATAAGTCGGTTCAGTACGAACATTTCAAAATGACCAGCCTGAACACTGCAGTTCAGATGATATGACCTGGCTGTTACATGTCATCCATAGATCTGAAAGATGCCTACTACTCTGTCTTAGTCAGGGAAGAAGACATGAAATTCCTTAGGGATATATGGAAAGGAAACCTATATGAATTTCAAGCCATGCCCAATGGACTAGCTTGCGCCCCCAGATTTTTCACCAAAATCCTTACTGCAGTCTTCTCAAACCTGAGGGAAATGGGACATGAGTGTTTCCAGTATATAGATCACTCATTTATACTGGGGGAAACAGAATCACAGTGCAGGGAAATGACCAACGAGCTAGCACATAAACTAGACAGGTTAGGATTCGTAGTAATACACGCAGAAAAACCGGTGTTTGCACTAACACAAGACCTTATCTTCTTAGGTTTCCATTTCAATTCTGTAAGCATGACCGTTCAGCCCACACAAGAAAAAGTTGAGAAATTTAATTTGGCAATATGGAAATCGGCTAACACTGATCACCCCTACATGATTAGGGACATAGCAGGAATTGTGGGCCTTATGACATCTCTCTCGCCAGGAGTCCAATATGGCCCGGCAAACATTAAGGGTTTGGAGAGAGAGAAAAACCTTGTGCTTGAAAAAAACAAAGGTAACTTTGATGCACCCATGATAATAGGCAAAGCGGGACTGGATGACATCTCCTGGTTGCTGGAACACCTCCCCACAGTGTCTAAACACATCCGCAACAAGGGTGCAGATTTCGAAATAATAATAGATGCCTCTGGAACAGGATGGGGTGCCAACAGGGGCACCACATCCACTAGAGGCATATGGAAAGCAGAGGAGGTGGGACTCTTCAGTAACATCCATGAGCTCACCGCCATGAAGTTAGGGCTCGAAGCACTGGTCCCAGAATGCGGGGTGAATGTAAAAATTAGAACAGACAACACCACTTCATTGGCTTATGTCAGAAAAATGGGAGGAGTTAAGTCTAAAGAGAGTAACCAAATTGCCAAGGAAATTTGTTTGCTTCTCGAGCAAACAAAAAGCTAGAAACTTTCATCTCCTAGGGACCACAACCAGGTGCCTGGGAGATTGATGCCATGTCAATAACCTGCCTGGAGGAATAACCTTATGGCTCTCACTTGTTCCAGGTCGATCCATTTTATGACGGGCCCCAGGAGACTGAAAGGAGGAAAAATATACTGAACAAGTAACCAATGGATAATTCATGACGAGTGTGTGTTAGTGAAGGCTAATGACACGAGGCCGTAGGCCGAGTGTTATTAGCCTTTGCTAAAGCTAAAGCTTTGAATGCGTCTCGCTGTTATGTTTGTGTATGATACAGCGCACACGGCGAAAAAAGATGTGCCCGGACCGGGACTCGACCCGTGTACCTCTGACGGCTGAGCGCAATGTGCTAACCACTAGGCCACCACGTCTCCTCCTTCAGGGTCCGTGTCGGCTTGGCTATGTTTGACAGTAGGGAACAAAAATATACGCCCGAACCGGGACTCGTTCCGCCTACCTCTACTATCTAACCAAGCAAACATATATCGTCTCTCGTCAGTCCCTGTGGCGCAGTGCATAGGGAGTTGGATTTGGGATGTGAGACTGCTGGTTCGATCCCTACCCTGGCAATGAAAATTATCGTAGGTTTTAACATGTAACATATGACATGGAAGGACATGAGAGGCATGTGGGTTATCCATGGATAACCTCACTGGGTGTGGGTTATCCATGGATAACCGCACGCCTTACAAAATTGATGTTACAGCCTACAGGGTGTGCAATATCGACAGATATGTGGATGGGAATAGCCACTAAAAAGCACTGAGTAACCCAGAAATCGTGGTATAAATAAAGTTATTCCTCCAGGGATGTTAGGTGGGTTTTGGACCTCCTTCAAGCCTGGGACAATGCTACCATCACCCTTAAGGAAGTCTCTATGAAGCTTGCCACATTGCTCCTACTGGTGACGTCGCAAAGGGGCCAAACCATTGTCAGCCTCTCCATCAAAGACCTAAAATTGGGAGACAAGGTAGTTTTTAAAATGACCAAACTCCTGAAGTCAAATAGGTTGGGGAACCCTCTTAATACGATTGTCTTAAGGGAGTTTGACCAGAACACACGGGTGTGTGTAGTCAGATACCTGCAGCAGTACATAACTCGCACGCAAGTGAAAAGGAGAGGGGGAAAAAACCCTCCTGATCAGTTTTGTCTCACCACACTGCGGCATCTCCAGGGATACCCTGAGCCGCTGGGTGATGGTGGTGCTAAAGAAGGCTGGTATTGACGTTAACCAATACAAGCTTCACTTCACCAGAGGGGCATCCGCGTCTGGCATACTGAAGGTCGGAGGCAACCTGAACACACTCATGAGAGACAAGCGGACTCATTTGCAAAATTCTACCACAAACCCATCAAAGATGTGGTAGGACAATAACTGTATGACTCAGAAAAGATATAATGTCTTCAAAATATTCACATCTCGCTGGTTTGCTGAATATAACTTAGATAGTAAAAATTGTGTTGAGTTTTCTGTTGGGGAATTCAAATGCTCTGAAACTCTTGTAGGTTTCCGGAAACGCTTAGGTTTCCGAAGGATAATTTTGAAATTATTCGAGACTTACCAGTAAGTTGAGGTATAATTAAGATTATACCAAGGGAACCTAGCGGTTCAGGGAATAGACGCCCTACCCACTCTCCCTCATCTTACTCGTAAACTCGTTAAGTAACATTATTAATATCCCAGGGTATAAAACTTTCATCCCCCAACAGGCTCTTAAGGACTGACTGCTCATGCATGACTCTGCCTCTCGTACATTCCCTGAACCGCTAGGTTCCCTTGGTATAATCTTAATTAAACCACAGTGACACCTTAGAACAAAAGAATCTCACTGTGGATATATCACGTAACCTGGTGTATAGAAATGCTTCTCATATACACTAGGTGTGACCAACTTGGCCACTGTCTAGCTGCACCCCCCCTCCCACAAACCCTTATGCCATTTCCCTGTCACACACACCTTGTCAGCCCTGCACATGGCCCTGGTCACTGGGTGCAGGGCTGACAAGGGATGCATGCAGAGGCGGGAGGGGGGATAAGGGTGAGTGAGGGTGGAGGGGATTTGTGAAAGTAAAGAACTGAAGAAAAAGATTAGATTCATGGAACAAGTTATAAGTATATTTGTAACGATATATGACATTGCAAATAATCAATTACATGCAATTTATCATCAAATACATGCAGATAACCGAATGGACAAGTGAATATTCAAATACATATATGGTGTTGAAACAGTCAATCACACTTTTTATCACTCAGAATTATATCTCAACGGAGATCTTTGAGCCATTTTTGATGAGTGTTACTCGAGAAATACTGTCAGAGACATGTATTACGAGCACATTTGAATCAATGGGATGATCAGTTCCAGATTCGGCTGTGGTCAAGGGTTCTTCCTTTGTAACTGTGGCACTATGATTCACCCCTTTGAGATCTTTTGTAGGATTGATTTTCGTGTCACACAATTTTTCACACATTTTGGCATTGGTGGCTGAAGGGCATCTGATAGACATTGCTGCAAATCTTGAGAGGGCCATTTATAAGCATGCACTGCATCAGACCGATGACCAGTATGTGCCTTGATGGCCTGATCATCAAAGTTTGATTCATACAGGCGGGTTGCACAGGTGACCTTTCCACTATGTCCTTTAATGTTCCGATTTTCTGTATCAGGTCCTGCCAACTCATACATGCACTCCATATAGCCTGCTATCTTGGTTATTCCAATGCACTGTACACTGAAAACAATGTCATCATCACTTACTAATGGTCGGAGATAAAACCTGCCCTTTGCTGGTATTAAGGACAAATATTTCCCAAATAACCCAACCACACAGTATTGGTAGGTTGAGCAAGATGCTTAACGATTCTAGGTGTAGCCTTTGACTCATGTGTTCCTGTCATATTCTTTGCAAGTCTGCCATTGTATTGTATGTATTGGACCCCATCCTCAGTTGTTCCGAATGTGTATTGTGAGGGCACTAAATCTGTGTGCTCATCCTTGCACCTAAAGCCAAATATTTTGCAATTGTAAAAGTACACAGCAAAACTAAGGCCCTGTGCAGTGTCCATATTAATTACACCCCTCTCCCACAGCTCCTCCTCATCATTAAGAATAGCAGGATCAGCTTGTTTTGGTGTTGTCCCTACTCCTCCCGCATTAAGGACCTTGCGTCTAGCGTCCAAAGAATCTCTAAAGTTCTTAAAATGTATGACATTGTCATCTTTCTTGAGCAGCCAAACATCAACATTTCCCGCTTCATTGCGCATATACCGCTGTAGGCCAGCTGCTATATTTGTAAGAGTCCCTAAAAAATATTAACCTGATTTCCTTGAACCCTTTAAGGGCCGCTGATGCATTAATGCATAACGCCCATTGGTCGTCATGATGCACCAATGAAGTGCTGGTGAGACTACTCACCAGCACTTCATAAGAGCATCATGCCAAACCTCTGGGACTATTTATCAACTATCATTGGCACCTTAGCGTGGGAACGCCTGCCAGTGAGTCCTGGGGAAGGGCGCGAGTACACGGGTCTGTAACGTCACTGTCGGTACTTGCTGTACCACCACCCCCCCCCCACACACACACACACACACAGCCACCCACACACGTTGTCCCATCCAGCCACCCTGGGTCTGCCTTCCCCTTGACAAACGCACTACTATACAATACAGAAAAAAACATAAATGGGCCCTGATGTGAAACCTATAACAATACAGTGTGATACCTAGATATCAACAGACAAATCCTACTAACTACTTTGATTAGAATTGTTTGGCTAACTTCTACTTTCTTTGCTCGTTTATACATAAAGTACAGTTGATATGAAGTGATTTAGTACCTCGTATGAATGCATCTGTTATTTCAATTATCAATACTTAATAACTTTGTGTTGCATAGTAGTTGACCAGGGCCTGGTCGTATAGTTTGATTGTGAGGTGGGGATGCACCTTCTATGCGGGCTGTGCCTTCTACATGGGAGATTATGGTAATTGAATAATAATTTTTCAGAATTAAATCAATATGCATGTCAGATCAATATAAATGTAATGATTATCTGGGGGGGGGGGGTATTCTCCCTGATCTGGCCTTCTGATTTCTGATGAACCGTGCAAGCCAGTAGTCTAAGCTCTTGTAATCTGTAATATCTAGTGGTGGTATTGGCCAGTTTGGTCTCCCGTCTAAAATTCCTCCATTGTCTGTAAATCTGGAGTCCCAATGCACCAGATTTCTGTGTGTTCTTTGGGATTCTGCTATCGACAACCTTTTTAAAATCAGACTTGGATAAAGGCTTTGGAAACCTTGAGTTGCTGGGCTGAGTTGCCTGTGATTGGTTAATAAAGTTATCTATTTGAGAGAACAGCAGATCTGTGTTCAGATCAAAAATAGGATCCGTTTTCATGATGAAGAAGTATAGGTATGTGCTTCCTCTGTGGTGTATGTTGTTGCACTACAGGCAATACACATGAGATGACTGACTTTATAGTGTCCAGTCAGGGGGATAGCTAACACTAATTAGTGGTCAGACAGGGTGCATGTATTATCAGCCTAGGTGTTAATATTGATCTGTGATTTAAGTTAGTTATACTACAACGTTGGCAGTGTACATGATATACCCAGTGACAGTCTGGTTGGCGCCACGAGGGCCGTGGCAGTGTACTCATAGTGCCACAGTTACAAAGGAAGAACCCTTGACCACAGCTCAATCTGGAAATGATCATCCCATTGATTCAAATGTGCTCATAATACATGTCCCTGACAGTATTTCTCGAGTAACACTCATCAAAAATGGCTCAAAGATCTCTGTTGAGATATAATTCTGAGTGATAAAAAGTGTGATTGACTGTGATTCAACACCACGTATGTATTTGAATATTCACTTGTCGTAGGCCCTCATGGCGCCGACCAGACTGTCACTGGGTATATCACGTACCCTGCCAAAGTTGTAGTATAACTAATACTTATACCTCAACTTACTGGTAAGTCTCGAATGATTTCAAACTTATTTCTACCTAGACAGCATCTAACTATCAATTAGTTGTGCATTATTCATGACTAAATGAATACCTTGGACATATACCGAACATTAATCATAAGTTGTGAATGTAACCTATGATAGATGGATGGTCGACTCAAGGTATACCAACATGTCTAGTGGTCGACTCAGGGGCGACTTATCCTACTGGTGAACTAGTAGCCTGTCAGGTGTCTGTTTCCATGAGTTTCAGACCTATTTCTTCTGGGGTTACTAATGTATTTCAGATCAGATGTCACACCATTAGTCGGCTGGATAGATCAGATATCACGCCAATAGCTCACAGGACCTCTTTGGCCGGCCTTTGTGTAGTAACTGTATAACAAAGGTCGGCTCAGAGGACGATTGGTGTTATGAGAAGGAGTCTAGATTAAATCCATTCTTGCAGGGGGCAACACAGTCCCTGCAACTAAATCAAATTGGTCTATTCAAAATTGTTCTCCCTGGTGGTCAGCAGGTGCATCAGTTATTGCCATATATGCACAGCATGTAAGATCCTGTTTGTTTCTGTGTTACATCATAATTCGTCTACCGGATGATGTCTGGGATGCAGAGAATCAATTCACCTCCCAGCCAATCTATTGTACCCTTGTTATGTAGATTACCTATTATTGGAATCAATTTCCATAAGCCTTTGTATATATATACACATTCCTTATTACCCCTCAACCAGTGTCTAAATATTGGTGAGTGTGTCAGGCACCTCAAATCATCAATATCCGTCACTGTAAATTGTTTTTCCAATGCTCCTTTATTAGAAGTAAATTGATTTTAGATGAGGGATTACCTGACTTTGATATCATGATATTACTCTTTGACTTGGACCGGTTTTAGATGAGGAAATGCATGATCTTAATATAATATATTCGTCCATTAAATGCCATTATGGAAGAAATTATCATTCTTTAATATGACAAATGGATGATTTTCGCAAATCATGTTTCTATGCGACTCTTTGATAGAAAGAGATTGGTTTTAGATAAGGAAATAATGATGTTTATACACCTTAGGTCATTAAAATGTCATCATGCAACAAGCATCATCATGCAAAATAAACTAATTTCCTCCAAATGATTTTCTTTTCTTGTAATCAGGCATGGTATCAGGCCAGAGGAAATTTGTTATCCAAATGTGCTTCAGGTTGTATTGTGTCAACATAGAAAGTGATCTAGAGTAGGTGTTGTTGTGAAAATCACTCAAAAAGCACTCGGAAATTGCCATAAGGTTGCCCAGAGCGTGCTCTGGTTCTCCCTATCGCATATATGTACAGGACATAGGATACTGAGGGAAGTGGGTAAAAGCAAATTATGGGAAGGTCCCCCATAAATAAGTATAGCGGAGGCACTATTACAGACCACTGGCCCCTATACAATAAAACATTGCTTCCTTCCTTCAATTCTGAAATCACAGCCTTTCTGGTTGCATATAATTATGGGTAAAAAGATTTTGGGTCTCAACTTTCGCTGCTCTGTCAAACTGGTCTAGACAATTACCCAGTTCTCTTTGGCTAAATTAGACGTTAACACTGTATAGTGGGCACTTATATCTCAAAGTGCCTTTTTAAAGTAAACGATTTGGATACTTTTAGTGGTTTTATCCTTGATAAATCATGATAAATCTGTTTTTTACCCAATGTCACAAACACCTTTTTCTTCTCTCAGCTAGTATTATTAAGTGTTCATACTAGTTGACAGGGCAATATCTATCCTAAATATCAATATTCGGCTGTTAAATAATACAGGCAAAGTATTTTGGATGAGGCTCAAGGTATTAATTCTGAATTTTGCGGTTAAATTTGCATATTAAGAATTTTAGGGCAATGTAAGATCTAGCAATATGGCTATAACTTTTCCGATTTTGTACATAGTTCCTTGCTAAATCACTGTATGCCTAATATCAAAGATCTGTCCCCATTACTAAGCTCTGCGTGTAGCATTCTAAGGCTCAAAATATGCTGTGGACAACTCACTTGCCGGATCTTACAGATAAAAGACCTTTAGTATTTGTACCAGAAAAATATAATTGTATTTACTTATTACATATGCCATACCCATTATATTGAGGTCATCATCTGTCATTATGCAAAATGGATTTGATTTATTTTGCATACTTTAGCTAGATGGGCAATTTCTTTATATATATATATATATATATATATATATATATATATATATATATATGTGTGAGGAGGCAAGTTAAAAGGACAGTCCGAGGGGGATTAGTACCAATTCTGGCCACCAGGGGGACACCACTATGGCCTAAAAGGGGGAAAATATACCAAAAATAGTTATATACTACTTTTTTATGTAGATTACAATCGTCCTAAAGGGAAATTCCCATTTTTAACGAAAACCTTCCAAATTTGGAATGTAAATAGA
Organism: Acholoe squamosa; assembly: GCA_949317995.1. Classification (NCBI taxonomy): domain Eukaryota; kingdom Metazoa; phylum Annelida; class Polychaeta; order Phyllodocida; family Polynoidae; genus Acholoe; species Acholoe squamosa. Next base: position 42,604,322 of record OX439049.1, read on the forward strand.
ATGTTTTTGGGCATTTGAGGGCAGAAATCAGTGCTTTTGTTGATGTTGGTTGCCATGGAAACATTATTTTCACTCAAAATTGAGGAATCAAAAAAGCCTATTGGTAGCCACACCCACAAGGATCGGTGTTTTGAAAAGATGGTAAAATTCTGATAATCAGATCAAATTTTATGAGAAAAAGAATGTGAAGAATATGACAATTTCCCTAATTTGCAGAATTATGCCTAATTACACATATCATCTGATATATCTCATGAAATATAAAAGGTAGACCTTATTTGGGATTTGAATAGGTCGGTAACCATCTAAGTTAATAGAGCCGTAACTCTGAAACTAGCAGATATATTTTCTCATGTAATATATCATTGGAAAGTTCATGGCCTGAATTTAAAAATTGACTTTTTCCCTTGGGGACCCTTTTTGCTTGGCTATACACATATATATTACATGGGCAATCTCTCTCTCTCTCTCTCTCTCTCTCTCTCTCTATATATATATATATATATATATATATATATATATATAATGATAGATTCCCTGAGAACGTCGGGAAAGAAGCCTTTTCTGCAGTTAGTATAAATATACCCAATAACTCAAGAGGAAATTTATGTCTGACAGCCCTGTCAGACAGGCCATTAAAGATCCATAAGCTATAGACTTCGCTGAAAGATGATCAGAGAAAACACTAATTGTTTTACCCTTGGGCGAATCCCATTGTTTATGATTTTAATATTGCCTCTGATGAACAATTAACTAATGGGCATAGTGAAGAAAAAGATCAGTGCACACCCTTAATGCCTCTAGGTTTTAAGTGAGGTAGATACCATGACCAAATCACACTTGCTATATACTACTCCTGGTGCGATATATTGCCATTATCTTGCCCATTTTAACACAACAAACTGTTATGCTTCTGAATTCGGGAGTCAGGAGGTTGATGCATGTCATTTACTTTTTTTTTAATTTTAGAACTAGGCTACTAGAGGTGTCTTTATATCAAACATTATAGTTGACGTAAATTATTTTCCCCCTGGGTGATATCGTCAGTTTTTGTTGATGAGACTCCTCCATGGCATAATTTTTATAACATCATACCGCGTGGTGGGATGGGTATTATCATCATTTTGTATGATAGTAAAGGCCTATTAATACCAGTGGTAAATGTAGGGAAAGGTGCAATATCTTCTTGCCTTTGTTCCCTCATTAAATCAGCCATTGATATCAGATGCCGTTAATTATACCAATTCCTGCTTTATATTGTTAAAGGGGCCCTGGCACAGTGAATGCATGCCTGCATTAAAGGGCATTGTCATTCTGAATGCACCTGTATTTCCGCCAGTTGAACAACAGGCCTGTGTGTGGGTATAGAACTGAAACTTATAATGGAAAGTAAAAAAAAAAGATAAGTTGAAAGTTGAAAATAAAAAGAGTTTTGAATCAGATGACTCACAAGCAGGAAAAAACAAGAAACTTATGGACAGATCGCTGTTAACAAACCTATATCATAATACTGTTGAGTCATAATATGAAATTGGAATGTCAAGAATTTTCTTTTATGTCTCAGCAACCTCATAACATAACGGATTTAAAAGCTAGGAAGAAAATGGTTTATCTCTGCTTTTGTTTTATTGTTCATAAGCTAACGTTCAGGTTAACTGAAAAAGAAATCAAAACCACTGAATAAAGGGAATATTTAGTAAGTAAAATGAAGATCTGCAGATAATGAATTTGAGAAGTAGCCGACCACCGCTAGACATGATACGTGTGTGTATAGAACTATATACAACCGTGAATATATGTGGATCAACATGGTAAAAGGTACGCCCGTATACCCCCTCGCGGGCGTACCTTTGTTGATCCAAATATATATATATATATATATATATATATATATATATAATTAATATGTGCAGCGATTGGGACTGTTTTCCTCCAGGGCGCTTATGAATATGTATGACATCATATGACGTCACAGTAGACAACCAGTCACTATATAAGCCCCTGGAGTCAAAGCCAATGGTAAATTGGCCATATACACTCATACAGGACACACCACGCTGGGTGGTCCCAAAACTTTACTATTGTTATCTAATATTATTGTATTTTTATTGTTATTGTACATTATATTGATATGTCCAAGTTTCAAGTCTAACCTTTTTGTGCCCACGATTATTTGGCTATTTCTAGCTATTTCCTATAAGACTGTATTGAATCTAATAGTAATATATCGTTTGCATATTGCTTTTCTTAAGGACAGTTGAGATTATTTATCTAAATGTTCTTAAGTGAACATTTCTTGTAATCATAAATATTTGAAACATCAAAATATATTTTAGGAACTATAAAAACATGGACTTTCTATCTGATTATGTAAGTAGATTGCTCAGCTGTTCAGAGCACTGAGTCATCTATTCTTCAGCAAGCTCGTGTAATTTGGGAATGAAATGATTTCTTTTGATACCAATATTGAAGCTTTTTGTACTAGGAATTGAATGATACTTAATACATATTCAGGATCTCCTGCAAAAGTTAGGTTGAGATGGTAAACCATTATCTTGCATATCTTTGCTAATATTTTTATCATCCTTAGCCTTGGTATATTGGGAATCATGCTCTTGACAGCCCCCCCCCTCCTCCTTTTCACCCTAAAATGGTAATGACTGTGATGATGGTGATTTTCCATCCTCAATGTTTTAATTTGGCAACCAAAAGAATTATGATACTCAGTGGTACTGACCGTGTCATTGCACCTGTGAGGTGATACCCTTTCTATTGGTGGGTTAACTTTGGACATTAACCAAGCAGAAGTGTCTGAGTGATCTTATATGTCCAGATAGTTGTTTTAAGGTCCAAGACCGCGCCAATTGGGTACCATAGGGTTAATAAAGGCATGTAGGGTTTGATAGGACAATACCAATAACCAACGAACTCACTGTCTCCTCTTTATTCCACACAAGTATATAATAGTTATATTACCAGTATGCAGTAATTATTTAATAATATCACCGATATTCAATAGCGAACATATTTAACTTATTTTTTTCTTTCATTTTTGGCTCAGATGTATATAAATGAATTACTGCAATACTTATAGGGAGGAAACATAGTATCAAACAGGTAAACAGAGCTGTCATTTGTCAAACTTTAGCAATGGGATATATATTTTAGACAGCATACCTAAAACGTGCTCTGTAGTTATTGACCGTTTTTACATAGGATGCATTATGGGCCACCCCATATCTATATGATATCATAATTTTGTTAAAATCTTTTATTCGTATATGGATGTTTGTTTATCCATAGCTTGCTATATGATATATCATATCATTCTCGGCAGAACTTGCAGGGCACCATTGTATTTATCACAATCTCGGCCTGACATTGGTACTGTGCTCGCTACACCAACTCTTTGGCCTATTTGGTGCTATGCTGTGGTATGAAGAGGCTCTGAGTGGTGCCCTGGTCTGGGAGCCACTCTGTCAACACACTCTGCAGCTGCCTTCCATTGTGTAGACTTTGGCAATACCCATGTATCATGACTGGGTGCTACAGACTTGATGTTAACCCTGTCAGTACCATTGACCCCAATTCTGAGATTAAGAAGCAGTCTATATGAACAAATTTTCCACTCGATGACCATTCGGTCCTGCAAATTTTATCATTACACAGGCCCGTAATGATCTCAGCAGGACTGAACACCTCAAGATTTTTATTGTCAGGAACGAAATAATGATGAACAAGAAATAACTTGGTATTTTAATCATTTAACTCTTCAAAATTTAACAAAGTAACACCTTTTGTTTTAGGCTGTAAACACTTTAATAATGGTCTGATTTGCAAGCTGTCAAAACCAAAATGTGGCCCAAGGTCCCTAGATTACAGTCAGACATTTATTCATGCAGTCTGACAATTCACATTGACCTGGCAGTGATTTATTCGGCAAAAATTGATGTCCTACGAGTTTTCGTATTGACTGAAGAAGCCCCTCCATTGGGGATGGTTTTGGTGTAACATGATGTTAGAGTATTATTGCTTCACATTTGCATCTGCCATAGGGACGCTGGTGATTCAATCAAGTAGTAGGGACATCAATAGATCTATTTATTTAAGCATCAGACAGTTTTCATTCCTCTAACAATCTCTTACCTCAACTTATGGGCAACTCTCAAATAATTTCAAAATGGAACATTACAAACGATGGAAATCATCAAGATCACCCCCACCATCACTAACATGTAAAACACTTGCTTCAGTATGAGCCATGGTCTTTCTCGAAAATGGTGATTACTTTTAAGCTGTTAGTTTACAATCGTTTCGGCTGATGAATCGCAAGCTAATGCTTTACCCAAAAGGGACTGTGTGCAAAGGGACTGCGTGCAAAATAGTCATGATATAGTCATGATATATATATATATATATATATATATATATATATATATATATATATATATATATATATATATAGCAGTACTGGTATATCGAGACTATTAAGAGACTTATCACTAGGTTCTGCAGTACCGCTCGCCTTCTCCCATTGTAGCACTTGGAAGTCATGATGATGAAGACATAGTGGTTGTTTATTTTGGTCAAGCAGTAGCATCATTTGCAATACCAGCATCTATTGAAACAGCCACCTGCTTTCCATATACCTTGGCTATAAACAATGTAGTGGGCGACTGATGTATGATTGGGTGAACAATCCTATGTGTCTGTACACAAATGGTCTGGCCACTTACATACCACTGGCCAACTTGTAAGTGGGAGATATAGACCGAGTTGGTCACTGTTTTCAATATATTAACTACAGCCTCTCATCGCGCCTATAGCTATGCTGGCTAAATGAGGTATCCACCGCTTATGGGTGAATGTCAGAAAAAGTGCACATATCTGATGCACACAGTACAGAAAGATAAAAGTCAAGATAACATTACAAAAGTGTATTATATTGATAACGCAACATCTTGGCCATATGAAAACCCCTGGTGGACTGGCTTCCTCCAAGTACTGCAGTTTTTATTCATGGCCAACTGGATATCAGCGAATTTTGTGAGGCGTCTGTGACGAAAACTCTAGGATTGCTCTAAAACAAGTTAGGACAATCACAGCAACTTGAAATTTGGGCTGCAAGTAGCTATTACTAACTGGATTAAGCATACAAGAATGCAAAACTGTATCTTTAAAATTTTTTTGTGAGAGCCCGGACATAATTATCAAAATATTAAAAAATTGGACAATTTTGTCTTCAAATCACTAACTTTACTGTAGTTCTGTCAATAATGCCCTGATTAGCTCCTAATCCTCATTATGTCTTGTTTGGGGAAAATAAAACAGTAGAGGCCTCACTAAAACCAATTTTGTATCCTTGAGTGTTGAATGTCTGCCGAGGTGGAAAAAAATGAGGAAAATCCAAATTTCACACAGGTAAAGGGGCCCCCAAAAGGTTTTTTTCAGCAATTGCAAAGTTGCTGTGTACCAAAATGGACTTAGGCTAGGGGCATCTTGTGGTAAAGTATTAGTTGGTTATATGGACTGAAAATATTTTTTTGGGGGGAAAATGTTGAAATGAGGCGTCTGTGACGAAAACTAAAAATGCAATAAATTTAGATAAATATGCTGGAAATGTAATTATTTTAGGTCAGGACATTGAATAATAATGTATCATAGTCTACCAAGAATAAATATTGTATAGATGATGCTTTGCAAGATTACAAGAACAGAATTTCATTTCTGTCGGAGGCGTCTTTGGTGCTTCTTGTGGCCAAATAAGTATGGGATTTTAATTATAACACACAATTGATGAAGAGGAGTACAAAACATCATATCGACCACAGAAAAGTCAATTGAATATCCTCATTTCATGTACAGGTAGGAATTTCTGGAGCAATTTGAGGCAATTTTAGGTCAAACACAATTTTAGACCCACCAACTCTTGAATAAAATCAACAGAACATGTAGCAAATGCCCTAAAATAATTGGGGCACATCATTTCTGCACATTTCAATCTATTTTTGACCTTAGGGCAGCATATGGTGCTCGCCAGAGAGAATTTTGTTCAACAGGAGTTTTCGTCACAGACGCCTCACGAATATGAGTCTGTATCAAATATCGCCCAAAATCAACATGGCAGCCACCTGCCAAGTCCAAGAGGCTTGCTGATTCAATCAAGCTATACTGTCTTCATCAAAATAAGACCAAATTAACCAAATCTGACCACATCAGCAAGTACTAGGGGATATAATCTTTGGACTGCGAAAGAAATTTGATCGGATTCCTAAACTTTGATTGGCAAAATTTGTCAAAGTCTGCAGAGAATCTTCAGAAAATCTTTGATAAACAACCAGTTGTAACACTTATTTGACAAAAACAAGGCTCTCCCAAGTAATTGACTTCCACTGGGTAACAGCAGATGATTCTGACTTTGCAACAAACAAAATCGTATGGCGTCTGTGACGAAAACCCCCTATATGAGAAATGGTACTCAAAATGCTACACTGCAGGCCCACAGCCTACCAATGCTTGTCAGAATTGATAAGCTGGCTGTGATGGTTGATATGACATGTAAGAAACACAAATAGATACTTAAATAAATTAGCACCATTATAACATGTAGTTGAGGCGTCTGTGATGAAAACCCAGTCCACACGGACATTCTGACCCACAAATCAGGGACCGTTTGACCGATGGCTAAAATCTTTATACCAACTTCACCCCTTTAGAAGTTCTTTGTGTGACATGTAATAGAGACATTATATCACTATTATTGATAGAGTTATTCTGACCTAAGAGTTATTGTCACAGATGCCTCGAAGAGTAAAATTCCACACATGAGTGACCATAGTAAAAAATTCTCAATCAACATCCACCTAAACTGACATAAATAGTGTAGGTCTAATATATGCCTAATACCACAGGCAATTTTGGATGGGTTTCTAGTCTTTGAGTGGACAATAGGACATGTGCAAAATGGCATAAACTGCAAAAAAACAGAATTTTTAGTGATTTCGGGACTTTGGGTCACCTTAACTCAAAGAATTTTTACCCGACAGACACAAATGGATATTTTTCTGAAGGGCTAGAATGTCTTCTGTAAGATGAGACCATGGAAGACAAGATTGGATAAGCATAATTTATTCTATGGCTGCATAAAGGCCAAAAACCATGGTTTTCCAGGTTTTGTACACTTATTCTGACACTGACCCTTATACAAAGCACTTGTGACACCCACTCAAACCATTCACAATCTAGGCAATAAGGGAGGGTGTAAATGCCCAGTAGACTGCATCCATAGACAGTGGCTATTGGCCTCATGTGATATACTTGCCATGCATCTCTTTGTCCAATTTGCAGAGTGTGGTACAATGTTGCGTAATCGTTTTAGTAGGGTATATAGATAAAGTGGAAATGAAATCAGTGCACTCTCAGCCCGAATTGTAAATCAGCAGTAGTTAACAGTGTACTCCATACAGGGCAATCTACTGTAGGGTCTATGGATTTGTATTAACAGCAGGTCCTAGTGTTTTCCAAAATACACTGCATTGTGCTGTAAATAGAGTCGCACAGTCTGAGAGTGTGGGGTATCTATATCAAATCATGGTCACTAGCTAGAATTCAAAGGCAGTTCTATAAAGACCGGGTATTTCGAGCAACAACTCTTGAAATGTTCCGCAGTGAATCAAAATATTGGCCTTTGCAATGAAATAGCTATAATATACGTCACTGGCCATTTCCCCTGATATACTACTACGGTAGGTTTCAATTGCTTCAAAAAAATGCACATTATGGAACGAAGCAAAATGGTTGGAGAAATAAGGCCTAATGCATCTATATACTGCGGCCCATGACATAGACTATAATAATAACAAAAGACGTTATAGATTTCTAAAAGACAGCCTGAAGTCACTTTGAATTTCACTCTGTCTGGACTCTGACTGAAACGTTTGTGTACATGTGGCAAGAAATATTGTGTATATCAAATATAAAGTAGATGTAAATTATATTAGCAGGGAACTAGTGGAAATTCACATTCTGCATACAAACCTGAGTTTTATCGCCAGAATGCTCTGTAAAAAAACAACAACGGTTGAATCTACCAGGGATCCTTGTAAAACTTTAAAGTGAACCACAGTAAATTTATATAATTATAAGACGCTCCAGGAGACAGTGCAGAGGTACAAAGAATCTCTGTAAAAATAATGACATCTCTGAAAATAATGACGGATCTCTCGCAACTTTGGGAAAAGGAATCCTGCGGTACTTCAAACACACCTTTTTACAGTGTGTTTCCCAGTGTGTGTATGCAAATCTTTATTTTCCCTTCTTTTTGCTTATAATTGTAGGCCTACCCTAAACTTATTGCGAGAGGATCATTATCTGAAAATGAAATCTAATGATAAAACTATAAGTTTCACATTAGAATATTTGATATCTACCTTGTATCCAAACTACAGTCCTACATGACTGTATTCAGATAGTACGACGAATCCCCACTGATTTCGGAATAGTATCCATTATCATGACCTATGCTTACGAAATGCTATGGTATAGAATAGCCACTGTAGAAAGTTGAAATAAATCTACCGCTCCACACGAGCAAACGACAAGAGACCTTTAGTGATAATAATTAATAGTGGGATGACATTTCCTATTAGAACAGGGCCATTATAAGTTAGATAATCACTGGCATAGGAAAATGCAATTAGTGGAGAATAGCTGTTTATGGTTGGATGACTTCCACTAACGAGCAATCAATATTGATAAGACTAAAGATGACAGCACGTTCAAGGTACTGTGGTTGAAGATGTTGGGAAATTAATGGCACAAGTTCTAATAACTTAACGAAGCCTATTCATCAGCAGAATTTGCTAAAATAAGACAAAACAGAATCACGGCCGTCACATTACTTCGAACTTGTAGCTTCAGAAGGTGCTCACCAAGACTAAACTGTGAAGCAGCTGTGAATTTACTATAATATAGTCAAGCAATTTCTTGAACATAATACCCCACTTTAATATAAGACAAGGCGTATATACGAGGGTGGAACAGAGTTATCCCAGGACCCACACGAGGGGATGGAAGACCTTTAAGCAGAATCTTTAAGGTCCATGGAGGTCCTAGCTACACATGAATTTTGAAAATTAATCAAATAAATCTTGTAAACGTTATGACATTAATTTAGCCAGATCCACAATTTATATGTGCCCCTTGTGTGCAGGCTGTGCCTAATAGGTCAGGTGTTACGATGCATGTAGCTAGATAAATGTATGCTATAGATGGATGAGGCAGAGAAGGAGAGAGAGAGAGCGAGAGATGCAGACATACAGACAGAGAAAGAGAGAGAGAGGGGGGGCAGAAACGACCAAGAAAAAAAGAAGAAATATATTAAGGCTGAACAAGACCTTTAGAAGATTAGGAAATAGACATACTGTACACTGATATTACATAGGGCTGTAGCTTAGTGAGCAAAGCTATTCGGATTAGAATGGGAAAAGTCTGGCCAAATCATGCAGAATCTACTTCTGTGTGTTAGAGCTTGTGTCAGAATTAATCATAACCACACACTGCCCTGCCTGGTGAAGTGCAAGTAATTCAGACCTGTGGGACGAGTGCAGCGATGCCCCATCTTCAGAATTAAGTCCCCACAGGAGCACAACAGGCTAATACTGTCGTTCAGATCTATTGTGAAAAAAAGAGAGGAGACAAAATTATTTGTTTTATGTAGAGCCCAGCCTTATCAAGGGAATCAGGACCCATATCCTAGTATATTTCAGAATGAAACACTATCGAACTATCTAGATGCTAAGCTGGATTTTAGGCATGGATATAAACAAAATTAACATCAGGGATTGCGTATGTATAAGAGGATACAGATCACGTTCCCTTTTCTATAACGGGTGTACAGGGAAATACAGCTGATTGGATCGTGTTACCTCGACCACGCATTCTGTCAGAAGGGCTAACCAGTTACTCGGTTTTTACAATCCTGTAGGGGGTCTGTCACAATTTTATTTTACTCTTGATCATTCACACGCAACAGACCTCTGGAGAGAACACCCAGCTTTTCCATGCAAGGGTCTATTGAAATTCTGCATCCTGGTTTTCATAATATGATCCCTCAAATCCTAATAGAGTAGAGTTAGAGTGATGGCAAACGTTGAAAATTAAAATAGTACCTTATAAATGTGTAAGGTAGGACACATAAGTGAGTATGAACTTATATAATCAGCCCCACCGATTCTTGGGATGTACCTTATAGATAAGAGGGATTGAAATTATGCTGATACAGTATTGAAATGAGTAAAATTTGGCCCCAGGTGCACCTTATACGCCTTTCATGAAACCAATGTGTGCCTTGTTGGTGAGACCTGCACCTTATACACGAAGACGTAGTTTTCTCTAGAACAGCATGATATTATTTTCTTCATAAATCACACTTTAAGCACTTTGTAAAAAAACACATTTAAATCACTCAATTTAGCATTTTAGACAGAAATATACAGCACAGAGTCTATTTAAGATCATATTTGGGATCTATATATAGATCTGTGTCTGGCTACTGAGGATAGTGCGGCTTATGGAGATAGAGGTCGGTGCGGCTGAGTGGGGGCAGGCTAGTAGTACTCTTACGACCTGAACAGCTGGGATTTACTCTCCAGTGTAATGGTTCTGTATGCTGTGGCATGCAGGTACTGACCTGAGGATGTCAGAGAGCATGACCATTTTTTTGCTGAGCCAACGATTTTTCCCCTACATTTCCTATGTGAAAATCAGTCGGATTAGCAAAAAAATGGACCCAACCGACGTTGTGGAATCAGCCCTTAATAGTTCTTTCTATTGTAGGGGCCGGCATCATTGTATATATATTAGTGCCGTTCATCCGAGAGACGTGTTCGTGTGGTGCTTGTTCCTTCTATGCTAGCTAGGTGTCGCTTTGTGATACCTCGTTGGTACAAGAGGGGGCAGCACCATGCCTCGCGTCCAGCTCCTACTAAGGAGCCGGACGAGCGGCAGAAGGGGACTGGACATGGTCCAGTCCAGACGCTAGTACTTTGTTATCAAAGAGATCTAATAAAGTCCTACCCGAGAGGTAGGGGTTTCTGGGGCTTTGCCCAACCCGAACTACTCGTGTTGTGTTGGTACATCTAGTGGTAAGCGAGCCAAAGAGCCACCCAACATATAAGTCAATACGAACCATTACACTATTAACGAGTACCTAGAACTAAACACTTTTGCAGTTTCTTCCCAGTTTATCAATTTTCTCTGCAAAAACCAACAATGTACTCTCTCCAGAAATTAAACTGTACACTCTTGCTATAGTCAAACAGGTGGTTGGCATACACTGTAAAATGAAATGTCAAATCTCCCAGGGATCCTTAGTAAAACTGAACAGTGAACTATACCATAATAAGATTACAGTAAACCAGTGTAGTTTTTACAAGAAGCCCCAGATGGAAGTATAGTGGAACAGAGATGTATAAGGAATCTCTCTGAAAATAACAATGGATCTCCGACAACTTTTGGAGGAGGATTCCATCGTTATTTTAACGACAGTTTCTTTTACAGTATACACATTATCCTACATTCAATGATCACAAAAGTATACCACACTCCTGTCTCTTTAACAGCGGTCACTGTGCAATACTCTACCCACATTTAGTACCTGTTTCCTTTCCCATCAGCATAGATTTGTCTGAGGCTGAGAAATACAAGTGCAGTGCTGCGTTCCCCAGCAGTAGATTTGTCTGAGGGTTGGTGGTGCTCTCGAGGGGCTTGCTCTTCTATTGTGGCCAGTTCCAACGACAAGGGGCACAGATTTAGAAAGGCCTTTGAGGAGAAAAGAAGCCGTCCGAGGAGAGGGAAGAGCTGGATTTCCGGTTCTAAACGCAGTGAGTTTCCCTAGGTTGTGATGGGATTGAAAGGGGCGTACAAGGGCTGTGATGGAATTGAAAGGGGCATGCACACCGACATACAGACAGCGCGTCTCCCTCTATACCTCCCTGTACTTCTCTATAAGTCTGGCAGCACAGTCTGACATAGCTTTTTTTCCATACTCCGCAAACAGTGAGGATGCTAGGCGTAGAGTGATGGATTGTAACTTAAGTATTGTGCCTAGACAGAATCTACACCACACATTCAGAAATGTTGATACTGCAGAGCTGTAATCGTAAGGTTTAGTCATAGTAGATTATCTTAAGAAATCTAGATGAAATTCTGAGATAAGTTAAACTTTAGATACCACAGAAAGGTTAAAAGATTCTCACGTCAGGCTCCGTGGGGCAGATAGAGGATTTTAGCTCCAACTATCTCAAACAGATCCATATCCTATACTCTTACAACACAACAATGTTTACCTTACCCTTTCTAGATATATAATTATACAATAATAAAATGTATAAATCATTTCATTCTAGCTGTAAACTGTAGACATAAATACGCCACACTTCGGTTTTTATCCAAACAGAATTTTTGTCATGTCAGATATTAATTGGTTGGCCCCCATGGGCTATTATTATGCTGTTGGGGAAGCTGTGGAGAGTGAGTATTACTTTCCATTCAATAACACATAGACTACATAGTTGTATATATGATATATAGAAAAAATAGATATATGAATATATTACATTCATGTAGTTGGCAAATTATTTCTCTGACACCTATTTATCACTGCAAACACGCCACCAGTGTCTATGCTGTCTACACAAACTATAACCCTAGATATTTTGTATTTTCATATAAGTAGCATGTAAACATTGTCCCTCGCTATTTATAAATACCCTGGCGTATGTAGGCACTATTTCATTAGCATTGCATACTTAGCATTCATTGTGCAAATAAACAGGATTGACGCCTGATGTTCCAAATCAGTTCTTAGTGCGTACATAGTTATGTCTGTCAATGGAACAATGATATTGAACCATAATAACCGTCAGTATACAGGCAATGTGTGAAGGTCATGTTAGTCACTAGGTGGCTATTGCGAAAAGAATCGGGTTCGGATTCTCACTGTCGTAACTCACCTTCCAGTTTCTGGCTGGTCTGGTGCTTAGAACCAATGTCTCACCCTACACTCAGAATCAATCCTCTTTGTGTGAGTCATACTGGGAAGCATCCCCCAATTCATGGGAACTTAAGAATCAATTATATAACCTATTACCTTGCTGTAAAACAGGGGAGAAGTCATCACCTAAGGGTAGTCAGTTCCAATTTGGGAATAGCCCCTCTGACAGAAATGAATCCCTGTCCTTTCGCAACACTCTCCAGGATAGCTATTTTTGACCTAATGTGAAGTCCAATGCATATACATTACAAATAGCAGTCTATTCATGACTCCAAACATACCAATGATATTTCTTTCTTTAGCCTACACTATAGGCTAAAATGCATGAACATATAAGGATGACAGATGAAATAGTTGATTACCAGTGCCTACGGTGCTGTGATAATGGAAAAAGTTAACAAAACCCTAAGCGATTCCAGTCGCTGTACCATTCTGGCTGCGGGAAAGTGCTGCAGCGTCTCTTAAGCAAACTTTGGTTTAGGCTGAACTCTCAGTTGCATTATACCAACGATACTGATGCTTGGTGGGACTGCCTTAATGAGAGTAAAAAGTGACTGAGGGTTTTGAATTAAGTCAAAGATTGTCCCGAAAATTGATGTTATTTTCGCTATCCTTTTATTTATGTCTGAAGCATCGAATAAAATATTAGTGAAATAAGTGAAAGGTAGCTTGGAATCACTTGAAAGTAAATAATTGTTAGAGGGATTTAATGAGATCAGTCACCTCACTGCGTGAAAAGAGCTGACGAACAGACAAACATAGCTCCCAGTCCAGTGAAAAGAGCTCGGAGATGGGGGAGGTTTCATAGAAGAAGGAGGTAATAAGGCATTAATACTGATGGGACCTAGCTGGTATCCATTGCAATTTCTTTGAAACTAAAATCTTATCCCCTTGCATCCGTGTCTGCCTGAGTCATTTTAAAGAATAATTTTAAAGATAATCACCGAAGTGAACAGATAGTACAGTGTTCAGTCTGACCAGACACTCTTCAAAATACCATCAGGGTGATTAATTTGTAAGTCATCAGCAATCTGCTTTCACTACTCTAAAGGCAGAGCTGGAATTATCTCAGGATCAATACCACAGAATGTGTTCGATGTAGGTTCTTTCACCAGCTTAGCCACCAGCAATAGGACTGGAGTTCGAACTCAACTATCTTTTTCGTCTTGATGTAGCTCTTATGAGTTTTGGAGAATGAAAACATTGTCATTGTCAAAAAAACCTTGATAGACTAGGGTATATATCTAATTGGTGAGGCAGAAACACAGTTTATAACCTTCTCAAAAAACTTCCAAATAAGTTCATAAGATACAATCTGTAGTGAGAACTTAACTAAACAAGGAATGTTGATCACTGTTGATGGTATATAATATTCTAGAGCAGAAAACTATTGAGTATGAAAATAATAATCTTGAAATACCTCTTATCATTTTCTTCTGCAACATATTAGTGCAATGCAGGTAATTCTGTCCCACACTGTAAAAAATAACTGCTGAATCTATGAGGGATCCTTGTACAATTGAACAGTGAACCACTGTAATTAGATAACAGGGGGCCAGTGTAGTTTTTTTTCAAGAAACTCCAGGTGGCAGTGCGGTGGTACAAGGAATCTCTACAATTATAACATCTCTATGAAAATAACAATGGATCTCTGGCAACTTTGGGACGAGGAATCCTTCGTAATTTCGATGACATTTATTTACAGTGCATGCTAGTCCTGAGTTACAACCAAGTAACCTCAACCTGCATTATTGTGCGTGCGATCTCAAAAATCATTGTGTACTAGATAAAGCTACAGATTATCATTATTTCCATTCATGCTATACTCTTGTTCAGAATCGATTCCTTTTTGTCGCTTCTTGAGACTTCAAATACAGAATCATCACAGAAGTAATAAATATGAATGAAGCAGTATATTAATTGCCGACCAGTTGCTAGGATACGAGAAGAAGCACAACAATTGTAAGTTACTTTATCTTTGTCTAACACATCAATGTCACTTATGTCATTTTCATGTCAGGGTGTAGTGCAAGTTAATCAATCAGGCAGCAGTTATACTAGCGTTCCCTCTGTGAAATTGTGTAATGTCGTTCTCGCCATGAATATGACCTCAGATGTCGAAATATCGTGTAACATCTATTACTCACTCTCACTACTAGCGTTCAGATAGTCCTACACAAGGCAGTTGTAGAGGCAAATTCTAGATATCACGGTTCAGATGTGTTTTCTTCAGTTCTAAGGGGTTACATAGCTTTTATCCCCCCTTGCCAAGAGGGCCTGAAATATTTTGCCCCTTCACCCAAATCCACCACGCCCCACCCCCTATAGTGAAGAAATTACCACTCCCTTAGTTTCGATATTTGGGATTAAACTATAAAAAGGAAGTTGATGTGTAGGGCCCCATTAGGAGGCCTAGTATAAGCTACCGAAATGATGCTTTAGGGAAAACATGTAACTGTAGTAAAGTGTCAATTTGTATGAAATGTCTAAACAATGACACAAAAATGAAATACCTGGGCTATTGCACATGAGGTCCATTACTATAATGCTATCTTGCTACTATATAACTGATGAAACAAACTAAAGAAACACACTTGCAAGAAAATAGATTTGTAGCCTAATCCATTATCCCTGCACTGCCTGACTCCTTGGTAAATGCTGAATCCATTACGTTCTAAACATCCAGAGCTAATACACACTCTTTCCCTTTATCAAAGTATAATGTGTGCATTAACCTAATTATCTTATATTCACAGAACTGTTTGTAAGAAAGTATCTGTCACTGTCCTATTCTCATTGTAATATTGGAGTAGCTTCATTCATTACGCATTAAATATCCACTGCCAACTCTATTCATTTATCAAAGTAATGTGCATATTAATCTGATTATCTTATATTCACAGAACAGTCAGTATGAAAGATTTAAGCATCTGTTATTATCCTTTTCTCATTAAAATATTTTGAGAATCCTCCCTTCAAAATTTACTTTTGGTTTAAGGTAACGGATGAGAAGATAAAACTGAATCCTGATAACATGGCAGGAGCACTACAAAACACCAACTTCATTTTATGTTACATCGTGGAATAAGGGGAGTGATGTCGCATATTGACGACACTTACATTAAAAATAAAGACAAATGAAACAGAAAGAAAACAAGATTCTGACACACAGAACTGGTAAAATAGATGAAGACTTACAAGATGTATGGAGAAGAACGGAAATGGAATAAAAGCAATGTCATATCAAAGGGAAATCCAAGATGCACACACCTGGTTTTAAGCCAATGCATACTTGAGATCTGCTATTTGAGTCTCAGATTTATCTTTCAAAGAATTGAAATTAGAGGCAGGCAGGATGGAAAAACAGCCAGACTTAAGGTGATTCATTACTGAATCACACATTGTCGGCCTATTGTCTTTACCATTTCAATTTTTAGGTATGTCACTGGCCTGACCACTGACATACCTAAAAACGTGCTTCAACAGATACCCTTTGAAATTTCATCAACTAAAATGTTCACAAACAACTCCCAAATCTTTGAAAAGGTTGTGGTGGTGAAGTGTCATATTCTGAAATTCCAAATCGTCTCAGGTGATGGTCAAATACTTTAAGTACCCCCGTAATGGACTAACACACTCTGGGAAATAAACACATAAAACGCAAAAAAAGCCAGGTAATGTCTGGATGTGTCCTTTCAAGTGATGTCCAAATACAATGAATGAATTACCGTGATTTCAGTTTACAGATTTACAATGGACAGTGATGGATACACAAGCTGTAGCCAAGGTATCCTGTCTATGAGGCACACCCAATTGATAACGTTCATTTCTAATGTGAGGAAATTCACCTATAGGGGTTGATTTGGGCTGGTTTAATACTACTTTTTTTTTCTTTGAGGCACATGCCTCATTTCTTTCCTGCAAGGGACCCATTCTCATGTATAACCTAGGTGTAAAGGTATTACACAGGGGGTTGCTGTAGTGTATCTCACTGCCAATGCCAATAATGTTGATTATCAATCAGAATATGGAAAATGTGGTTCTGTTGAGCAAAGCATGACTGGCTACCCTTACTAGAAGCAATTCTGTAATCAAACATCTGTCAACTTTAAAATGGCTCTCATAACAATATTGGATATTCTAAACCCATGTTAACATTTATGTATATGGCAGTACTGGTTTACCTATGTATACCCAATGCACTTTTAGCAATGATATGACATTGTGACCATGAGCAAACACCTAAAACGAATAATCTTGTTTCATGACAGAAACCTCTAAATTGTTCTGACACTAATTGCTCAGTGCTTTTAACTAAGGTTTGAATAGAAAGCTATGTCAACAATTTGTAATGATTATATAGACACCTGCAGTCACTTGGCGTTGGATTTACAGCACACATTTCTGCCCATACATTCTTTTGCCATTACAATTTTATTGATTTAGTATGTTTACCCTTCAGAACATTGCATACATATATATAACAAGTAGTCTCACCATCTTAAGGTGGACGATGCACATAGGCTAAGAGTAACTAAATTTTCACTACATTTTTGCCAGAAGTTTCTAATGACATGTTCTTTTCAATGCTGCTAAGATAATATAGGGTTCCTAGGTAATTTATTTTAGATATTTACACATCAGTCTGTCATAGTGTTATGAAGAGGTTTACCATAACATGCACTGAAAGTCATTAAAAAGTAACTAAATTTTTGTATAACTTTCCGAGAAAATGGTCATCAACCTCCTTTATCTTGAAAATGTGTTTTGATCAGGTGGTCCCAGGCACTATTGTATGCTTTTTTCACATTGAAGTAAAACTATACTGAAAATGCCATAACTTTATCATGCCGGTTTGAACATTTTAACTTGTTTACAGTGAAGTAGAGAGCCAATTTCCCTCTTGCGTGTGGTCATCAGACTATTATTGTTAGTACACAAACCTGGTAAAGGTAGATGGCCACCCAAATGATGAATGTTTTCTTCAGGGGAGAAATGTCCAGTTCCATCGGGTGTGTAAAAACCCCAGTTTCATTTGGGAACATCCCTGAATCAGAAATTATCCATCTGTTTTAGTGTGAGGTAATTATTTAAAAAAAAATTAAACATGCATCAAACTCAAGCCTAAGCCAGCGTTTTACTAGGTATTTTAAAAGGTCTGAATTCTTCTGGATACAACCAATAGGATGAAACATACCTAGTTGTGCATCGACACCAAAGACGGTCAGGAGGTTGAAGGTCATGGCCGCAACCAGAGCGACCCATGATGCTGTCATACTAGTTATTGGCATGATCAAGTTGTCATATGAGAAATATCATAAGACTAGTGGTATATAGTGTAATTATCTCAAGGCTCTTATAAATAGTGTTATTTCCAGTTGTCACTGGTTTATTCAGCTTTAGGCAACATGTAAGAAATATCAATCATACAGTAGTTAGTATGTAGGTAATTTGTACATACAGTAGATATACAGTAAGTTATAAAGTATAATGTTCTGTTCCACTCCACCTGTGAGGTAATAATAATACAATGTCCAGCATAGTTCTAGGTGGGTTCCCACACCTAGCTCCTGGCCTGCTGCTTAGAGGAATAATGTAATAATGAATAACTTTACCCTCTGGTGGATGTCTTGAGGAAGATAGCCTCTGGCCACTAATGATGGGAACCAATGCCTGTCTAGCATAGTTTCACCATAGTCCAGTGGTATAGCAGGTAGCAGGAGATGACTGGAGATGTTACCTCTGGAGTGGTTCTTGGTGTTCTGTCCTTCTGGAGGTGCAGACAGGCTATTTGTAGCAAATCTTGGAAAAGCACCTCCAGACTGACTGGAGCCAGCAGCATCTGCCTAACTCTACAATTGTTTGAGGGGAGTCTTTCATGTGTCACAGGGGGACAAAGGACCCCCATGGACGCCGCTGTGTCCCCCTTTGTCTTGGTCGGTTCTGCATCTTCAGACCCTCATAACTCGGTCGTTTATGCGTTTATAACCGCCCTTTTGTGCATGCGCGGAGTTGAATATGCCAAGTTTATAATGCCCGCTGAATAGGCGCGTAACTTGCGCCGGTTCGTCTGTAGTGCACTCGGAGGTTGATTCAGTCTCCATAGCGTAACTTCCTTAATAATGGGAGTTCCGCCTTGATCTTGGGCTCATTTTGACCGTCTAATTATGGGCTTTCCATAAATGCTTTGACCTATCTCGCTCAGGAGCGACGCTAGAGCGACTGGACTGTTATGGCGTCGTGCTTATGTAACCCATTGTTCAGTCCTTAGAGTGCTCAGACACTCATGACGGCGTCTGTGGTGCCCAGGCACCCCTAACGGCCGTTTGCATTCACTTACAAGTTATTAGTTTGTGCACTGAACCATGAGGTCGCACACTGAGACCCTCATTTTTATTATATTGTGCAGTGAAACATTAGGTCGGACCCTTTGATGTCATAAACTCTGTCTAACTGACTTGGTTTGGTGTGCAGTGGGGCATGAACGCTCTTATACAAAGTTTGAGCGCTCTTATAGCTCTTAGAACCAACCTATGTATTAATTTCTTAGATATTCTTTGATTAATACAAAATATGTTACAATTTATGGAATAATAAAATGGTATATGATAATGCCACCGACTCCCAAGGCATAACGGTGACACATCTACAATCAAAGCAGGTGTTTTCAAACTAGAGATAGTGTGGACAACTTTGAATGTAATCAAGGCATCAATTATCCCCTTCATCTACTTTGGTTTTTTAAAGCAAACTCTATGGCTAAGTATTTATACCTATTCATCATGAAATAGATCACAGGTTTTCGATCATTGAATGTATGCACCCGATTTGAATTCCCAGATAGACTAGAATGCGGTAGTAATACAGCAAAGAAGGAAACAAAACTGTTGGGTAGGTTAATCTGGACATTATCAGATTCCGTCATGACCTAAACAATTATAACAACCTTGCTCCAAGCATAAGGCAACGGCCCCAACTATATATACAAATTGGTTCTGTATGCTGTGGCATGCAGGTACTGACCTGAGGATGTCAGAGAGCATGACCATGCTATTATATGTAGATATACACGTCTCCTATCATAAGAGTACAGCGTTTATATATATATATATATATATATATATATATATATATATATATATATATATATAAAACATGCACCAATCCCAAGATACAAGTGAGCAAATTGCCTATCCCTTACCATTGCAGGGGTGGCAAATCAACTTATAATGTTCACATTGCAGTCAATTTTTCAATAACTATTCGATAGGGTTCATCATTATAATCCATAGGTGTGCTTGGTTAATTAATTCGACCAATAAATTATTAATATTAAGACTTTTACAGCAATATTGGTAAATATTCCCATAACAAAGTATTCTTCACAAGTAATGTCCTATGGAAGAGTAGGAACCAGTGGTTTTTGACGGCGGCGCCCCATGGTGTTAAATCCATGAAGTTGCTGTTAAATAAATTGCGGTTGCGTTAATACTTAGACAAAATGTGATTTATTCTTCACAAAGGGCTGGTTCCACAGCTCGGTCGGGTCCATTTTTTTGCTGAGCCAACCATTTTTTCCCCTACATTTCCTATGTGAAAATCAGTCGGATTAGCAAAAAAATGGACCCAACCGACGTTGTACGTGGAACCAGCCCTTAATAGTTCTTTCTATTAACGAGTACCTAGAACTGAACACTTTTGCAGTTTCTTCCCAGTTTATCAATTTTCTCTGCAAAAACCAACAATGTACTCTCTCCAGAAATTAAACTGTACACTCTTGCTATAGTTAAACAGGTGGTTGGCATACACTGTAAAATGAAATGTCAAATCTCCTAGGGATCCTTGTAAAACTGAACACTGAACTATACCATCATAAGATTACAGTAAACCAGTGTAGTTTTTACAAGAAGCCCCAGATTGAAGTATGGTGGAACACAGACGTATAAGGAATCTCTCTGAAAATAACAATGGATCTCCGACAATTTTTGGAGGAGGATTCCATCGTTATTTTAACGACAGTTTCTTTTACAGTATACACATTATCCTACATTCAATGATCACGAAAGTATACCACACTCCTGTCTCTTTAACAGCGGTCACTGTGCAATACTCTACCCATGTTTAGTACCTGTTTCCTTTCCCATCAGCATAGATTTGTCTGAGGCTGAAAAATACAAGTGCAGTGCTGCGTTCCCCAGCAGTAGATTTGTCTGAGGGTTGGTGGTGCTCTCGAGGGGCTTGCTCTTCTATTGTGGCCAGTTCCAACGACAAGGGGCACAGATTTAGAAAGGCCTTTGGGGAGAAAAGAAGCCGTCCAAGGAGAGGGAAGAGCTGGATTTCCGGTTCTAAACGCAGTGAGTTTCCCTAGGTTGTGATGGGATTGAAAGGGGCGTACAAGGGCTGTGATGGAATTGAAAGGGGCATGCACACCGACATACAGACAGCATGTCTCCCTCTATACCTCCCTGTACTTCTCTATGAGT
Organism: Acholoe squamosa; assembly: GCA_949317995.1. Lineage (NCBI taxonomy): Eukaryota > Metazoa > Annelida > Polychaeta > Phyllodocida > Polynoidae > Acholoe > Acholoe squamosa. Next base: position 42,625,859 of record OX439049.1, read on the forward strand.
CTGGCAGCACAGTCTGACATAGCTCTTTTTCTATACACCGCAAACAGTGAGGATGCTAGGCGTAGAGTGATGGATTGTAACTTAGGTATTGTACCTAGACAGAATCTACACCACATATTCAGAAATGTTGATACTGCAGAGCTGTAATCATAAGGTTTAGTCATAGTAGATTATCTCAAGAAATCTAGATGAAATTCTGAGATAAGTTAAACTTTAGATACCACAGAAAGGTTAAAAGATTCTCATGTCAGGCTCTGTGGGGCAGATAGAGGATTTTAGCTCCAATTATCTCAAACAGATCCATATCCTATACTCTTACAACACAACAATGTTTACCTTACCCTTTCTATATATATAATTATACAATAATAAAATGTATAAATCATTTCATTCTAGCTGTAAACTGTAGACATAAATACGCTACAACAGCTTCGGTTTTTATCCAAACAGAATTTTTGTCATGTCAGATATTATACAGATATTAATTGGTTGGCCCCTATGGGCTATTATTATGCTGTTGGGGAAGCTGTGGAAAGTGAGTATTACTTTCCATTCAATAACACATAGACTACATAGTTGTATATATGATATATAGACAAAATAGATATATGAATATATTACATTCATGTATTTGGCAAATTATTTCTCTGACACCTATTTATCCCTGCAAACACGCCACCAGTGTCTATGCTGTCTACACAAACTATAACCCTAGATATTTTGTATTTTCATATAAGTAGCATGTAAACATTGTCCCTCGCTATTTATAAATACCCTGGCCTACACTATAGGCTAAAATGCATGAACATATAAGGATGACAGATGAAATAGTTGATTACCAGCGCCTACGGTGCTGTGATAATGGAAAAAGTTAACAAAACCCTGAGCGATTCCAGTCGTTGTACCATTCTGGCTGCGGGAAAGTGCTGCAGCGTCTCTTAAGCAAACTTTGGTTTAGGCTGAACCCTCAGTTGCATTATACCCACGATACTGATGCATGGTGGGACTGCCTTAATGAGAGTAAGAAGTGACTGAGGGTTGGGAATTAAGTCAAAGATTGTCCCGAAAATTGATGTTATTTTCACTATCCTTTTATTTATGTCTGAAGCATCGAATAAAATATTAGTGAAATAAGTGAAAAGTAGCTCGGAATCACTAGAAAGTAAATAATTGTTAGAGGGATTTGATGAGAACAGTCATGTCACTGCATGAAAAGAGCAGACGAACAGACAGACATAGCTCCCAGTCCAGTGAACGGAGCTCAGAGATGGGGGAGATTTCATAGAAGAAGGAGGTAATAAGGCATTAATACTGATGGGACCTAGCTGGTATCCATTGCAATTCCTTTGAAACTAAAATCTTATCCTCTTGCATCCGTGTCTGCCTGAGTCATTTTAAAGAATAATTTTAAAGATAATCACCGAAGTGAACAGATAGTACAGTGTTCAGTCTGACCAGACACTCTTCAAAATACCATCAGGATGATTAATTTATAAGTCATCAGCAATCTGCTTTCACTACTCTAAAGGCATGCAGAGCTGGAATTATCTCAGAATCAATACCACAGAATGTGTTCGATGTAGGTTCTTTCACCAGCTTAGCCACCGGCAATAGGACTGGAGTTCGAACTTAACTACTTTTTTGTCTTGATGTAGCTCTTATGAGTTTTGGAGAATGAAAACATTGTTATTGCCAGAAAATCCTTGATAGACTAGGGAATATATCTAATTGGTGAGGCAGAAACACAGTTTATAACCTTATCAAAAACTTCCAAATAAGTTCATAAGATACGATCTGTAGTGAGAACTTAACTAAACCAGGAATGTTGATCACTGTTGATGGTATATAGTATTCTAGAGCAGAAAACTATTGAGTATGAAAATAATAATATTGAAATACCTCTTATAATTTTCTTCTGCAAATATTAGTGCAATGCAGGTAATTCTGTCCCACACTGTAAAAAATAACTGCTGAATATATGAGGGATCCTTGTACAATTGAACAGTGAACCACTGTAATTAGATAACAGGGGACCAGTGTAGTTTTTTTTTCAAGAAACTCCAGGTGGCAGTGCGGTGGTACAAGGAATCTCTACAATTATAACATGTCTGTGAAAATAACAATGGATCTCTGGCAACTTTGGGACAAGGAATCCTTCGTTATTTTGATAACATTTATTTACAGTGCATGCTAGTCCTGAGTTACAACCAAGTAACCTCAACCTGCATTCTTGTGCGGGATCTCAACACTCATTGTGTACTATAGATAAGGCTACAGATTATCATTATTTCCATTCATGCTATTCTCTTGTTCAGAATCGATTCCTTTTTGTCGCTTCTTGAGACTTCAAAAACAGAATCATCACTGAAGTAATACATATGAATGTAGCAGTGTATTAATTGCCGATAAGTTGCTAGGATACGAGTAGGAGCACAACAATTGTAAGTTACTTTATCTTTGTCTAACACATCAATGTCACTTATGTCATTTTCATGTCAGGGTGTAGTGCAAGTTAATCAATCAGGCAGCAGTTATACTAGCGTTCAGATAGTCCTACACAAGGCAGTTGTAGAGGCAAATTCTAGATATCACGGTTCAGATGTGTTTTCTTCCGTTCTAAGGGGGTTACATAGCTTTTATCCTCCCTTGCCAAGAGGGCCTGAAATATTTTGCCCCTTCAACCAAATCCACCACGCCCCACCCCCTGTAGTGAAGAAATTACCACTACCTTAGTTTCGATAGTTGGGATTAAACTATAAAAAGGAAGTTGATGTGTAGGGCCCCACTAGGAGGCCTAGTATAAGTTACCGAAATGATGCTTTAGGGAAAACATGTAACTGTAGTAAAGTGTCAATTTGTATGAAATGTCTAAACAATGACACAAAAATGAAATACCTGGGCTATTGCACACGAGGTCCATTACTATAATGCTATCTTGTTACTATATAACTGATGAAACAAACTAAAGAAACACACTTGCAAGAAAAATAGACTTGTAGCCTCATTATCCCTGCACTGCCTGACTCCTTGGTAAATGCTGAATCCATTACGTTCTAAACATCCAGAGCTAATACACACTCTTTCCCTTTATCAAAGTATAATGTGTGCATTAACCTAATTATCTTATATTCACAAAACTGTTTGTAAGAAAGTATCTGTTACTGTCCTATTCTCATTGTAATATTGGAGTAGCTTCATTCATTACGCATTAAATATCCACTGCCAACTCTATTCATTTATCAAAGTAATGTGCGTATTAATCTGATTATCTTATATTCACAGAACAGTCAGTATGAAAGATTTAAGCATCTGTTATTATCCTTTTCTCATTAAAATATTTTGAGAATCCTCCCTCCAAAATTTACTTTTGGTTTAAGGTAACGGATGAGAAGATAAAACTGAATCCTGATAACATGGCAGGAGCACTACAAAACACCAACTTCATTTTATGTTACATCGTGGAATAAGGGGAGTGATGTCGCATATTGACGACACTTACATTAAAAATAAAGACAAATGAAACAGAAAGAAAACAAGATTCTGACACACAGAACTGGTAAAATAGATGAAGACTTACAAGATGTATGGAGAAGAACGGAAATGGAATAAAAAGCAATGTCATATCAAAGGGAAATCCAAGATGCACACACCTGGTTTTAAGCCAATGAATACTTGAGATCTGCTATTTGAGTCTCAGATTTATCTTTCAAAGAATTGAAATTAGAGGCAGGCAGGATGGAAAAACAGCCAGACTTAAGGTGATTCATTACTGAATCACACATTGTCGGCCTATTGTCTTTACCATTTCAATTTTTAGGTATGTCACTGGCCTGACCACTGACATACCTAAAAACGTGCTTCAACAGATACCCTTTGAAATTTCATCAACTAAAATGTTCACAAACAACTCCTAAATCTTTGAAAAGGTTGTGGTGGTGAAGTGTCATATTCTGAAATTCCAAATCGTCTCAGGTGATGGTCAAATACTTTAAGTACCCCCGTAATGGACTAACACACTCTGGGAAATAAACACATAAAACGCAAAAAAGCCAGGTAATGTCTGGATGTGTCCTTTCAAGTGATGTCCAAATACAATGAATGAATTACCGTGATTTCAGTTTACAGATTTACAATGGACAGTGATGGATACACAAGCTGTAGCCAAGATATCCTGTCTATGAGGCCAATTGATAACGTTCATTTCTAATGTGAGGAAATTCACCTATAGGGGTTGATTTGGGCTGGTTTAATACTACTTTTTTTTGAGGCACATGCCTCATTTCTTTCCTGCAAGGGACCCATTCTCATGTATAACCTAGGTGTAAAGGTATTACACAGGGGGTTGCTGTAGTGTATCTCTCTGCCAATGCCAATAATGTCGATTATCAATCAGAATATGGAAAATGTGGTTCTGTTGAGCAAAGCATTACTGGCTATCCTTACTAGAAGCAATTCTGTAATCAAACATCTGTCAACTTTAAAATGGCTCTCATAACAATATTGGATATTCTAAACCTATGTTAACATTTATGTATATATGGCAGTACTGATTTACCTGTGTATACAAAATGCACTTTTAGCAATGATATGACATTGTGACCATGAGCAAACACCTAAAACGAATAATCTTGTTTCATGACAGACACTTCTAAATTGTTCTGACACTAATTGCTCAGTGCTTTTAACTAAGGTTTGAGTAGAAAGCTATGTCAACAATTTGTAATGATTTATATTTCTCTATGAATAAATTTATCAACTTGTCACACCACCCATCTGTTGATATAGGGTATTTCTTTGAATGAAATATAAGTAGAAAGTAAAGTGAACACAAACAGACCTTGATATATATATATGGAACTATATACACTTGTGTATATTTATATAATTAGCCGCGGACGGTTAGGGACTATTTGCAGCTCGTAAGGATACCAATGATGTCATAGTGTGACGTCATGGTCAACATCCCACTGGTATATAAGAAGTGGGTTCAAAGTAACCGTCAATTGGCTCGATTCACCTGGACAGGTAACACCACGCTGGGTGTTCCCTGGAATTTTAAATTTTCAAGTGTTTTTTTTTTCTAGTTTGGTGCTTAGATATCGGCCCAAGCATGGGGAAAAGAACTACTGCAGGTGCTAAGAAGAAAGGTTCGTCGAAAAAATCGGCTAAAACGGACAGAGAATCGGCCAATTTAGGACTGTCGAGCAGTGTTACTTCTCTTGATGGGGGTCTGGAGCCCTTACAGCCTAATACGCCACAGGCTATAGAGAGTGAGATTGTTGACCAGACGAGGCTGGACCTGTTGGAGGAGGACCTTTTGGATATTAAGAAGATGCTACGTGATGTGATTGCTAACCAAGGGGCCAGTAAAGAAGAGATGAATCCTTCGAGCGGAGCGGACAGCGGGGCGACGAGAGCACGTGCTACTGTATACAAACAAGATTCGAGAGACGCGAAACCAAGGCGACGGGGGCGTGGTCTGCAGCGGGAGCATGACAACGACAGCGTCCATAGCAACCAAGATGGCGGCGAGTGGACCAGAGCGGGACGGAGAGGTCGTCAAACGAGATCGAAATCATCTTATACCGCTCGTCATAGGAGCTCCAGCTCGTCAAGAGGGTCGTCAATGGATTCGTCAATGCCTCGCCATCATGCCAAACAAAAAATTGGTGAGTTTGACCATGAACAATATATTAAAAAGCATGATAAAGTCAATAGCATTGAGAAGCTTGTATTGGTCAATATCAAATTCATTATAGATTATTACAAGGACGGAGACGATGTAGAGGGCATGCTTAGACATCTTCAGATGTTGGTTGAAAAATCTGACACAAAAATTTTCACTGTTAAAGCCTTAGTTGCATATGACAAGTCCGTCAGGGACAGGGCTAATGTTGATGGTTTGGATGCCTTTGCAATGATAGAAAATTCTGATATCCTTCGTCATTTGTCCTATGATGGGACAGTTCAAGCCCAGAGGGCATACTCAACTAAATCAAAAAATTCGGGAAAATCTAGGGTCTCAACAAATTCATGCTATGCATTTAACAGGGCAGAGGGGTGCTCTAGGGACCCTTGCAAGTATAGACATGTGTGTAGTTCATGTACCAAATCAGGCCACAATAAGTTGGATTGTCAAGTAAACAAATCTGAATAGGATTGTACAGGTGAGTGGGGTCCTATATGTGATAGTGTGTCGATGCCGGAGTCATGTATAGTAGGTTTGGTAGACCCTGGTTCGCCTCCACCCACTGCTCAAGCTCAGGGTGTTGGTGTAAGCAAGGCTGGAGTGGTAGAATTTGTCTCCCCGAGTGATATCAGTGATAGCTCAGGGTCCTATGGTTCTTATGTGGAGCCTGTGGCAAATCTACAATTAAATGTTGAAAATGATATTAATATTAATACCAATGGTAGTGGTATTTGTGTATCATATGATGGCCCAGTACAGGGCGAGGTTAAACCACTTTTTACTGTCGCTATTAATAATTTACCTAGCATCGAAGTGTATGATAGCTGTATAAATGGTGTGTGCGATTGTGTGCATTATGTTCATGGAAAAAGGTCTCAAGTTCTACCTTGTAGAGTTGCTCCTTTCTTAACCCAGAGAGGTATCCTTAATATAGATGATAAAGAGGCATTATTCTTATGGCAAGGTTTTGTGGAGGGGTTCAGGATAGTTGACCCTGAGTGTAATACTTCTTACGATTGCAAAAATTATAAATCCATTCTTGAAGGTAATTTTTACGATGAATTTTGTAACATATTGTTAGAGGAGTTAGAGGCGGGTCTTGTGTCCAAAGTTGAAAACAAACCAAAGTGCATCCATTCTCCTGGTGGTGTTGAGAAGTCGAATGGCAGGCTAAGGCCTATAACGGATTGCAGTATGCCGGAGAAAGTTTCCATTAATAACTATATGGACAAGACTAGTTCTACCTTCTCTTACAATAATATTGGTACGGTCACAGCTCAGTTAGATAAAAATGATTTTATGAGTGTGGTGGATTTGAAGTCTGCCTATAGAACCATCAATGTTTATGGCCCTCACACTAGTATGCAGGGCTTTAGGTGGGATTTTGGTCAAGGTGAAGGTTTCTATGTAAGCAACAGGTTAACTTTTGGTCTTAAATGTGCCCCCTATATATTCAGTAGAATTTCAGATTTTATTGTAGAGGTGGCCAAGAGTTATGGTGTTAAAAAATTGGTTAATTATCTCGAAGATTTTATCATAATTGCTGATACTTATGGTGAATGTCTACGTCAAAGGAATATCCTCATAGAATGCATGCAGCATATGGGGTTTGTGGTGTCGAAGGAAAAAGTAACGGAACCTTCAAAAAAATGTAAATTTCTTGGTATTAATATGGACTCTGTTAATTTGGAATTGTCCCTACTAGAGGATAAGGTGACTAAGATGAGAGGTATTTTAATGGAGAATGTTAACAAGAAATTTATTTCCAAGAAGAATCTTGAAAGAATAGGTGGCCTCATGTCTTTCTGCTCGCAGGTGGTTAAGGGTGGTAGAACCTTTAGCAGAAGAATTTTTGATCTCTGCGCTCGGGCTAGACCAGGGGGTTACATTAAGGTATCAGCATGTACTCGACAGGATATGCAATGGTGGCTAGACTTTTGTAAAGTTTTTAACTGTAAGAGGTTAATCCTGAAGGATTTGGCAAATGTACCCATGTATTCCGATTCTTCCGTGAAGGGTTTCGGAGCTTGGATGGGTAAAGATTATTTGTATGGTGACTGGACATCTCATGATAAATTCAACCTAGGTTCAGGCCACTTTTCTCTCCCTCCTATATTGGATAACTTGAAAAATCATCATCGAAATATCAATGTATATGAACTATTTCCTGTTATGATGGGCCTAAAGCGCTGGATTTCTGATTATAAAGATAAAAGAATACATTGTATAACAGATAACATGCAAGTGCTAGCTATGATTAATATGGGCAGGTCTAGGAACAAACTTTGTATGGAATGGCTAAGAGAAATTTTTTGGCTTTGTTTCATTAATAATGTGGAGATATACGCAACCTATATTAAATCGGAGGACAATATCCTGGCCGACCAACTATCTAGACTTGCTTATAAGGGTATGCCGAGCAAATGTATAGCCTCTCTCCATGATAATAATATGTGTTGCTTCAATTCCAGAATGGGAGAGATTACTAAACAGAAAAAGGTTACTTTTAGCCCAGGGTCTGTCAGAAAATATGAGGAGGACAAGGAACCAACAACTTAGAAGGTATAAAAAATTTTGTAAAAATTTTGATTTACAAACTTTTCCTTGTTCTCCCTCTCAAGGTTCTATTTATGCTGTGTATTTATCTGATTTTATGAAGCCATCTTCTGTAAGGAACTACTTGTCTGCAGTTTGGTATTTTCAAAAGCTTAAGGGCTATTCTGAATATAGTAGTAATTTCATGTTAAAGAAGACCCTAGAGGGCATTGACAGGCTTTCCACCTGTTCTACCAAAGAAATTTATTCCTTTACTCCAAAAGACATGTTGAGGTTAAGATCAAATTTGGATCTAACCAACAGGGCGGACTTGAAGTTTTGGTTGGCTATTTTAACTTGCTATAGGGGTGTTCTACGAGTGGGACATGTAGTTAAGTCTCCACATTCCTTAAAGGTTGGTGATATTAAATTTCATCAGGATTATTTGTCTAAAACTGATCAACTTGGTAAAAATTCTTTTAATATCTATTTATCAAAGGATGTTAATTCTCCACTATGTCCTCACTGAGGTTTGAAAAAGTTGTGCATGGGTAGGAGTAGTAGAGAGTACGTGTTTAAATCTAATGGTACCCCTTTGCAATATCAGTATGTCAACTCTAAGTTAAAATCTTTATCGATTCAATCTGGTATCAAAGGCTTTGTTTCTACCCATTCCTTAAGGCACAGTGGTGCTACGTTATTAAAGGATGCTGGACTCAGTATAGAGTCTATCAAAAAGAGGGTCAATTGGAAATCCAACTTGGTGTATAAATACCTACATAATTACAAAGATGAATTGTTGGAGTTGGACAGAGTGTGTCAATCTCATTTGCAATGCTGATTGATATGTGTTTTCACATGTGTTTGGCGTGTTTTTGTGTGTTTTTGGCATGTATGGTGCTGATAGCCCCAAGGTCAGTAACCCACCAAACTCATGTGTTCTGTGATAGATCATTTATTACATGTATATTATATTAAATACCTTTTTATTACCGGTACACCCTGGTATCTACTATTATCTTATCCATATATTACCGGTATATTTATTCCCTGGTAGCGAGATAACTTATGGAACTATATACACTCGTGTATATTTATATAATTAGCCGTGGATGGTTAGGGACTATTTGCAGCTCGTAAGGATACCAATGATGTCATAGTGTGACATCATGGTCAACATCCCACTGGTATATAAGGAGTGGGTTCAAAGTAACCATCAATTGGCTCGATTCACCTGGACGGGTAACACCAGACTGGGTGTTACCTGGACTTTTTAAAATTTTTACTATTGTTATGTCTATTGTTATTACTGTTCTTATTACTGTACTATTGTTATGATATTATACATTTTACTGGCTATGCCATTGTCAACTAATTATTATAGTTGTTTTAATAAAGGCATGTATGGTGCTGATAGCCCCAAGGTCAGTAACCCACCAAACTCATGTGTTCTGTGATAGATCATTTATTACATGTATATTATATTAAATACCTTTTTATTACGGTACACCCTGGTATCTACTATTATCTTATCCATATATTACCGGTATATTTATTCCCTGGTAACTTATATATATATATACACAAACAGACCTTGATATATATATATATATATATATATATATAAATATATATATATATATATATATATATATATATATATATATATATATGTATATATATAAAGACACTTGCGTCACTTGGCGTTGGATTTACAGCACACATTCTTTTGTCATTACAATTTTATTGATTTAGTATGTTTAACTTATCAATGAAGCGATTGAACATACATGATATGTTAAGTTAACACCTGACCACATTGTAAAGATAATTTAGATAGTATTTGTTTTAAATAAGGCAACATTACTGCTGAGAACCTCTGTTATTACTCCTGCTGAAGTGTACCACATAGCCAAAGGATGAATATTGTGATACCTTCTACTACGTAATGAAGAGTCACAGTTGCCTAATGTCCCACGGTTAAAGTGTAAACATGACTCAACCACTCTGTGGATTGGTAGGTAGAGGCCTCCAGGGAGTAGTGAGCCGCTCCCTGAGTGACTGCTACCATAGACTGCGCTTACAGCTGCTCACCAAGCTTTCCTAGGATTGCCTCCGCTGGATCCTCTCAATATTCCGATCTCTGTATCAGATTGCAGAATTATGTATCACAATCCACCAAATTGGCCAAGGAAGTACTTAGTCATTAAAGCCTAGTACTTTCCCCACTGTAATATTCATGGGCTTACAAGAGATTGGTTCTGTAACCTAAGGGGTAATTATATTTGCATTACCTGTTGTTGACTAAGCATTGGCTAGTTGTTTGCTGGTCTCATAATGTCCATGCAACTTGCTTTGTCTAAGGAAGGGTGCACTTGTGATGACTCTCTCTGATGAAAAGGAGCCTCTAATGGTTTGGTGTTGACCTTTAATGTCCAAAAGCTGAGCAGCTCACAAGAAGCTGGACGTGCCCCCCTGAGTACTGTTTGCATCCTGCACACTATTCAGCCACATGTGTAGCTTTGCTGTGTTGTTTTACTTGGTCTTCTGTACAGTTTGGGTTCGCTATGGTTAAATGTGTAGTCCAAATATTCTGTGAAATAAGTCGATGAGCACGAGTAGTCACAGCTATACATTTGCTGCCTCCTACTCCAACACGGGGGCATCATTTAACTATTTCCAGAAAGTGACTTTGTGAACCAGTCAATGCTGAAGTAACGCCTGTGTCCTGTTACATCATCAATCAATTATAATACTAAAATATTCTACACAGTGCCATTACAGCTAAATCATATTCCATTTGCTTCCCTGGTGCATTTCATGAGTTAACCCATACTTACCCCTTTCCACTGTGTAATTCATGTGCCCAATTGAAATATAAAAAAGTTGCATGCGAATGATGATGCATAGCAACAATACCCTGTGATAACTATTTAATCTGTCATTAGAATCAGGCCATTTAGTTTCCATGGCGTTTCCTGTATTCAAACACAGGGTATTGTTGTCCTGCATAGTTTTTTCTTAGATACACGGGTGGTAATCTACAACAAACACTAGGAGAGTGTACATGTATACAACGTAAATAAACTGATGAATCTAGCAGGGATCCTCATGAAACTGAACAGTTAATCACCATAATGATAGTGTAGTTATTACAAGAAGCCCCAGGTGGCAGAGTAGTCTAAAAAGGAATGTCTAAAAATAATGGCAGTGTATCATCCATACACAACAGTTATGCTTCAAGGTAAATACCTGACAGCGCCATTAAGCATCTCAGGAAGACAGTTTCTGAGTTAGAATGGACGAGAAAAGTAGAGCTCCTCTGTAATTTAGAGTTGTACTTGGTGTGATGCGTAGTTTCTGTGATGAGAAAGACAACCTGAAATACTAGGGGAAGTAAATGGCCATGGGTGATATGCCCTGCTTGATTGCATTGCATTTGTGTTTAATGATCTAGTATGGTTAACCATGCTTGTGATTTCCAGTGGGCCTAAATTCTAACAGGAATCTACCCCCCCTGTTTTTGATAACGAGAAGCAAGCCTACATTAGCACACAAGCATTATTGATAAGCATGTACATATATATATATATATATATATATATATATATATATATATATATATATATATATATATGTGTGTGTGTGTGTGTGTGTGTGTGTGTGTGTGTGTGTGATTCCTGATATATTGCAGATGTAAATGATTCCTGATATATTGCAGATGAATGTAAGTGGATTGTTTTCCGTTATTCTATTTGAATTATTACAACATGCCCAAACGCAAAATGCCAAAGAAGGAAGTTAACAAACTCAAACAATATTTAATTTCATTAGATGGTGCAGGTAGGAAAAGGATAACTCCTTCCTTGCTGCTCCGTCAGTTCTTACACATTTATTCAGATTGGAATCAGCATCATTAAGTGCAAAACATGTTTATCCATTTCAACCAATATCTTTTCTAATTTCTCAGTTAATTTCATGTTTGGATAGTTCACAGATTGTGCATGTCATTAATCTATGTGGACGGATTTAGACTTCACATTATGTGACGTTACAAACCCTGAAGTAATCTATAAAGGAAGGGGGAGGAGTTCAGGGTCTTAGAGACAGACACACAGGAGAGACCAGAGGAACGGCAACTGTATTGGTTGGGAATATGGCAGAGTAGGTCGGGACAGTGTGGAGCTGACAGAAAGGGGCAGCGCCGGGACTAGGCGTGTTGGCTGCTCGCATTCTTATTAACATTAGTCATTTATCCTAGAGTTATAATGCAGATATTTGATAGGTCCAGATTTCAAAGAGATGTGTTGGGGCAATTGTAGGCACTGTAAATAAACAGCCTAGGTGATTTCTGATACTGTATGCGATGCATTTGTCTTTCTTTTACAATAGGCAATTGTCAGGGCAGCCTTAATTAGGCAGCTATTCAGCAATGGATCAATGGGTTCGCCAACAGCAGCTCGAACCCTCATTAGAATAGTAGGTTCAGGAGACGGGGTGTCAGGGCTTAACTGCAAGGCCTCCCTTTATAAAGTCCTCAGCAACTCAACATGTCAGAGCAGATGGGTCACCCTGCCTACCTTGGTTTTACATCAAGCAGAGTGCCTTTTTCCAAATGTAATTGATAGTTGTAGTAGAACTATGTATTGTCATCATCTTTTAAATAAATTGATCAATGTGCACTCTGTCCAACAATGGTAGACATTCTGTGAATGCTGACTGCTTTGCCTAAAGCTTTTTTTTTGTTGTTTTTTACGAATTATTGGCAAACCTATTAATATCAATAATTTGCCTGAAACATTCCATCATTGGTTTTAAAAACTGTGATTATGGCATCCAGTTGAGGGTTTCGGAACATTTGATTCAGTACTAACCTATAAAATCAAATCTTACATGGCTGTGAGAGCTGACATTCCATACCAATGGGATTATTGAAATAATGTTTGTTGATCCTATCAGGTGACCTTGAGATACACAGTTAATTGCTCCCTCATTTTCTTAAGCTTCGGAAATCAGGTGCTGCTGTATATTAGTTTCGGGCCTTGGATCATCTACAATATGATTGATCAATTTCTTAATGTTCTGCGATCAGGAGACACTCTATCAAGAGCAATTTTTAAAGAGCAACTCATGAAGAAATAGTTGCTAATTTCCTAGTACAACTTGCCCCAGCAAAGGACACCACTTGTGACTCAATCATTCGTCATATTGGGAGCTACTCTCTGCCCCGAGACCAAAAGGTGATGAGGAGTCACTTCCCAGGGGCACTGTGTGACTACCATGACAGCTGCTCACCCATCTTTCTTGTGAATATTACTGGTAGAACTTGTCAGCACTCTGTAATGTGTACATTTAGAGGGGATTCCAGGGGGAACGCATCGTAAGGTAGCCACTTACAGAGTAAGTGCTTATTCTATAAGACCTCTTCTGGTAGTAGGTCTTCTTTAGTAGCTCATGTGTTCCATTATGAGGGGTTTAAAGTGGAATGTGTCATTGTATTTGTAGGACTACATCAGTTTTGCTGGATTAGTATCGACATTGGCTAAACACATTCAGGACAAGTACATCCCTATGGTGACAGCTAAATGACATGGATGACTGTTGTTGCCCGATGCCAGAACCAGAAAAGTATCGGTTATTAATTAGAATGGCATTACCACCATATGAATGGTATCTTCAAATCACAGAAAGAGCATTGTGTCTTGAGCAATGTAGCAGTATATAGATATGATTACTAATGTTTCTCTCTTACCAAGGGACAGCCTTAATAGGCAGCTTTTCAGCCATGAGTCAATGAGTTCACAAACAGCAGCACAATTCTTCATTAGAAAAGGAGGTTGAGGAGATGGGGTGTCAGGGCTTAACTGCAAGGCCCCGTCTAGAATGTCCTCACCAACACAACATGTCAGAGCAGAAGGGTCACCCTGCCTATCATTGATCCACATAACTACCCCATATACATGTTTTTCGCATCAACTAGAGTGTATTTTTCCTAGTGCATTCTTGATAGATAATTCTGTTAGAATCCGCATTTACCATCATTCTGGTTATTGATTAATGTGCACTATTTCCAACAATGGTGGACATTCTGTGAATGTTGACTGTTTGGCCTAAAGTATTTTAGGAGAGATTGGCATCCCCTCTTTTAGCAATCCTACTGATATCAATAATTTTCCTGAAACGTTCCATCATCTGTTTTAAAAACTGTGATTTTGGCATGGTGGTTATTCAGCTGAGGATTTTGGAACATTGATTTAGTGGGCCTACTAACTTATGAGATAAGACAGGGCCATTAATACTCACAAACATCAGTGACATACCCAAGCCTGCTGTGTTGTTCAATTAACAAAATCAGTAACTATAGCTACTCATTGTAACAGCATAAAAGGGCCCTTAAGACCAGAGTTGCCTTCATTTTTTGGCTTAAGTTTCGGAACCAAGTGCTGTAGTGAGTAGAAGTGTTCAGACCATGGATCATCTAAACCAGAATTGAATAATTTCTTGATGTTCTGCGACTCGGAGACACTCTATCTATAGCTACTCATAATGAAACTTAACAGTTGCTCTTTTCCTGGTGCAACTTGCCCCAGCAGAAGACAGTTGTGACTCAATCCCTCATCATATCGGGTGCTACTCTCTGCCCCAAGGCCGAAAGGTGATGAAGAGCCACATCACAAGGGCACTGTGTGACTACCATGACAACTGCTTCTCAGCACTCTGGAATGTGTATAGTTAGAGGGGATTCCAGGGGGAATGCATCTTAAGGTAGACAATTACAGAGTAATTGCTTATTCTATAATACCTCTTTTGGTAGTAGGTCTTCTTTACTAGCTGATGTGTTCTATTATGAGGGGTTTAAAGTGAAATGTGTCATTGCATTTGTATGATTATAAAGTATCGACTATGCCGGATTATTATCAGCATACCCTAAACACATTCAGAACAAGTACTGCCCTGTGATAGCAGCTAAAAAAACATGAACAACTCTTGTTGCCCAATGGCAGAACCAGAGAAATATCAGTCATTAACTAAAATGGCATTGCCACCATATGGATGCTATCCTCGAATCATAATTTAAGATCATTTTGTCTTAAGCAATATGGCAGTGCATAGATAATGATTACTTATGTTTCTCTCTTAGCAATCCTATTTCTAATACATTTTACAAGACTTATAGCTTATTCACTCATGTTGGAGAACACCCAAGAAAACATCTACAACTGTAGAGCATTCCAGCAGTTGCAATTTCAGCGAATTATCTTTATATGCGACTGGTGGAAAATGAAGATAGTCATGGCCAGTTTTTAGAAAATCCAGTTTTGTAAGGCATTTATGAGTACAATTTGGCATCTGCTTCATTTTATACAATTTGGGGGTGTGATGAATCCAAATCTACCAGATGCCATTTCATATTTTCCCTTTTTACCCCTGAAATTTCAAAAACAAAATGGCTACCATTTTTGGCTTAAAAATTCTAGATGTGTGAAGATATTTATAAGCTAATGTGGACTGTTGGGAATGTATAATATAAGCCTGAAAAGTCCTTTTATATCTGTGTTATTAGATTTGTTAAATCCAAGATGGTGGCCATTTTCCAAGATGGCCACCTTAATCAGAAGACAAAACTTGTTTCGTGCATAGCAATGGATGTAGTTCTTCAATCAACTTGATCCTGGTGTCAATTTCTATGTTTCCAAGCCTGCTGAGTCTGATCATGTATCTTATATTCAATTTAGAGCAGTTCAATAGTATGCAAATAGGGATTTCACATATACTTTACTACTAATAGATTCTAGTGTGAAATTGTGATTTTGTCATAAGCTTGTAATCTGACACAAAGACTTTAGTGCTTGAGCTACCTGGGCCCATACTCCTGTATGAGCTGTATATGTGACACTGTGGATGGGCCAAACTGGCTTTTTAAAGGAGTTTTTCAGCTGGGCCAGCATTAGTGTCTATCCCTGAATAAGCATACACATACTTTTTGCCGCTTTAGAACAAATGTGTTAACTTTACCTCATGTAATATAAGAAATTTGAGAGTTTAAGATGGTAGCCATTATCAAAGTTGGGCAGTAACATCAATGCTATTCCTATCTATCTGATATTACAACTATCCAAGTCTTGCCCTGTATGACTAGATCACAGCCTAATCTTACAGAGTAATGTCTCCAGTTGGACCTCCATTGAGTTCAGTGTAACCCCCCCCTCCCACATGCACAGTAGTTAGAGGCCATTTATTACAAATGCTCTGTACAAAGGAAGGTGCTATCACATGTAGTGGCTGTATCTGGTCATAACATGTTGAAAGATGCCCTTCAGGGCTCTGTGTGATCAAGACTTCCTCTTAGAATGTATGTCATAGGGGGCAGTATCCTTTATGATGTCAGGATAAACAGATAAGGAGCACAAACAGTTCAAAGAATCAGTTGTGAAGAGCTTTGTGGCAACACTTACCAAATTGTCCAAGGCTTAGACAAAAGATTTATCTATCTGGGTCAGTGTCAGAATAAGTGTACAAAACCTGGAAATCCATGGTTTTTGGCCTTTATGCAGCCATAGAATAAATTATGCTTATCCAATCTTGTCTTCCATGGTCTCATCTTACAGAAGACATTCTAGCCTTTCAGAAAAATATCCATTTGTGTCTATCGGGTAAAAATTCTTTGAGTTAAGGTGACCCAAAGTCCCAAAATCACTAAAAATTCTGTTTTTTTGCAGTTTATGTCATTTTGCACATGTCCTATTGTTCACTCAAAGACTAGAAACCCATCCAAAATTGCCTGTGGTATTAGGCATATATTAGGCCTACACTATTTATGTCAGTTTAGGTGCATGTTGATTGAGAATTTTTTACTATGATCACTCATGTGTGGAATTTTACTCTTCGAGGCGTCTGTGACAATAACTCTTAGGTCAGAATAACTCTATCAATAATAGTGATATAATGTCTCTATTACATGTCACATAAAGAACTTATAAAGGGGTGAAGTTGGTATAAAGATTTTAGCCATCGGTCAAATGGTCCATGATTTGTGGGTCAGAATGTCCATGTGGACTGGGTTTTCGTCACAGACGCCTCAACTAGATGTTATAATGTTGCTAATTTATTTAAGTATCTATTTGTGTTTCTTACATGTCATATCAACCATCACAGCCAGCTTATCAATTCTGACAAGCATTGGTAGGCTGTGGGCCTCCAGTGTAGCATTTTGAGTACCATTTCTCATATAGGGGTTATCGTCACAGACGCCTCAATATTTTGTTTGTTGCAAAGTCAGAATCATCTGCTGTTACCCAGTGGAAGTCAATTACTTGGGAGAGCCTTGTTTTTGTCAAATAAGTGTTACAACTGGTTGTTTATCAAAGATTTTCTGAAGATTCTCTGTAGACTTTAACAAATTCTGCCATCAAAGTTTAGGAATCCGATCAAATTCCTTTCGCAGTCCAAAGATTATATCCCCTAGTACTTGCTGATGTGGTTAGATTTGGTTAATTTGGTCTTATTTTGATGAAAAGAGTATAACTTGATTGAATCAGCAAGCCTCTTGGACTTGGCAGGTGGCTGCCATGTTGATTTTCGGCGATATTTGATACAGACTCATATTTGTGAGGCGTCTGTGACGAAAACTCCTGTTAAACAAAATTCTCTCTGGCGAGCACCATATGCTGCCCTAAGGTCAAAAATGGATTGAAATGTGCAGATATGATGTGCCCCAATTATTTTAGGGCATTTGCTACATGTTCTGTTGATTTTATTCAAGAGTTGGTGGGTCTAAAATTGTGTTTGACCTAAATTGCCTCAAATTGCTCCAGAAATTCCTACCTGTACATGGAATGAGGGTATTCAATTGACTTTTCTGTGGTTGATATGATGTTTTGTACTCCTCTTCATCAATTGTGTGTGTTATAATTAAAATCCCATTACTTATTTGGCCACAACAAGCACCAAAGCGCAGAAATGAGTTTTCGTCACAGACGCCTCCGACAGAAATGAAATTCTGTTCTTGTAATCTTGCAAAGCATCATCTATACAATATTTATTCTTGGTAGACTATGATACATTATTATTCAATGTCCTGACCTAAAATAATTACATTTCCAGCATATTTATCTAAATTTATTGCATTTTTAGTTTTCGTCACAGACGCCTCATTTCAACATTTTCCCCCCAAAAAATATTTTCAGTCCATATAACTAACTAATACTTTACCACAAGATGCCCCTAGCCTAAGTCCATTTTGGTACAGAGCAGCTTTGCAATTGCTGAAAAAAACCTTTTGGGGGCCCCTTTACCTGTGTGAAATTTGGATTTTCCTCATTTTTTTCCACTTCGGCAGACATTCAACACTCAAGGGTACAAAATTGGTTTTAGTGAGGCCTCTACTGTTTTATTTTCCCCAAACTAGACACAATGAGGATTAGTTAGAGCAATTCTGGAGCTAATCAGGGCATTATTGACAGAACTACAGTAAAGTTAGTGATTTGAAGATAAAATTGTCCAATTTTTCAATATTTTGATAATTATGTCCAGGCTCTAACAAAAAAATTTTAACCCTTAGGTGCCCAAGCGCGCATTTAAGCGCGGTTTTGTGCTTAAATGCATGTATATTGAAAGAAATTTTCATCTAGACACTTCTACTGGTCCAATCTGCAAAGTTAGACCCTCTATGGAATGCTTATGACCTCCCGATTATGATACAACCATTCATTTGGCTTCATCTACTTTGTATCAGGCACAGTGAGTCCAAACCTGAAAATGAGTTGTCATTTTATGTGATTCATCAACAGGAAACCCTCCAGCTAATATCTGATATGGTAACAAAATGATGATGGATCATACACACATAGGTTCCAATTTTCCAATTATATTTAACAGCAAGTGCTCCTATCCCAAAGATAAGCCATGCACTGTTTCTAGTACAACATATCATGTTTCCTGTGTGCCAGTACATGTAGATGCATGCAGGCATCAGCTTTGAAAGGTCTCAGGATTGGAGGGATTATGGATATATATAGAGACCAAATACCACTAAATGACAAGAAATGGAATGTTTTTGTAACTATGGTTACTAGACCTGACCAGTAGTATCACATCCTTAACTGAAAGTCTTCAATGAGTTATGAGAATTAAGAAAATGTAATATGCCAAGCCCTTATCAAGGAAGAGGATCAAAATGACACATGGTCTTATAAAACAAAAAATGAAATTGTGAAATAATGTAAAATAATGTAAAATCTTCAAATATTTCTGGGCACAAAAAGGTTAAAGATACAGTTTTGCATTCTTGTATGCTTAATCCAGTTAGTAATAGCTACTTGCAGCCCAAATTTCAAGTTGCTGTGATTGTCCCAACTTGTTTTAGAGCAATCCTAGAGTTTTCGTCACAGACACCTCACAAAATTCGCTGATATCCAGTTGGCCATGAATAAAAACTGCAGTTCTTGGAGGAAGCCAGTCCACCAGGGGTTTTCATATGGCCAAGATATTGCGTTATCAATATGATACACTTTTGTAATGTTATCTTGACTTTTATCTTTCTGTACTGTGTGCACCAGATATGTGCACTTTTTCTGACATTCTGTAAACCTTTAAAAGTTATCTTATGCAACTGAACTCAATGCTGTCTCTTCGATTTTGATATGTCCTTACAAACATCATTGATTGACTATTAAAGGAAATTAACTACCCTGACACCAATGGCATGCTACACACATTGAGCCTGGCAGTGAAAGAGCTAGCCCTTATAATTGTTGGTCTTAGTATACATAGCACAGAGTGATCCAGGTTCAGGTACACAAATGTAATATAGCTGGTAGAGCACACACAGGGCACTCATAGCCTACACAAAACTTGCAAACCTGTTTCTTCGTTATCTGTTCATTGATGATACAGCAGGTTGCTTATCTCAAAGTAATTTCCTTTTCTGTAGAAAGACTTAACCCAGAAGAGCTTAGAAATGATTAGGAGGAACCAAATATCCAACATCAATGAGTGTCTCAAAGCAATAAAACAATCTAAATCCTGAGCCTCCAAAGAATACATATACAAACAAGTAAATAATTGATATGTATTAAACCTAACATGGGCGCATTGCCCTACTTACGTTAGTACCCCTTAATATTTCATATGTAAATCTAGTCATTATACCAGGTATAGCAGGAGATAATACAGTTACTAATACATCTTAACTAAAGTACAGATTATATATGATACATTTTTGGGATGAGATGAGATGAGATGAGATGAGGGATTTTACAGATTTTCCTAGATGAAAATACCAGTAATAGGGAGAGGAAAGAGGTCTCCTAAATGAAACAAGTGGGATAGTCTGCGAGAATTTTCTTTTTAAAAATCTTTGGACATGCTACAGTGGTATATTCAATCTTGAGATCATTCCATTTTCATTCTGTTTCATCTATTGCTATGCAAGAAACAAGTTTTGCCTTCTGATTTAGCTGACCATGTTGAATATGACCGCCATCTGGGATTAAAAAGATCTAATAACATAGATTTATATGAAAGATGACCTCTGAGGACTTAGCATATTCATTTTCAGGCTTATATCACCATTTTCAACGGTCTACATTACCTTATATCTGCTCACATCTAAAAATTTTAAGCCAAGAATGGTAGCCATTTTGTTTTTGAAATTTTAAGGGTAAAATGTGAAAATATTAAATGGTAACTGGCAGATGTGGATTCAGCATACTCAAATTACCCTAATCCAAATCTCAAAACACTTCTACTCAAAAATGCCTTACACTCCTTTATAGAGTGCTCTTTCTGAGATCTTGGAGGAAAAGTGGAGAATGGAGACAGGCAATTAAACTAAGATACAGCTGTCCCCTAGTGTCAGTCCATATTAGACAATGCTAGTTCAGGCAGTTAGGAGAGAAAGGACCCCCTTATCTATACGTTGTAGCCCAGGTAGTTCTCTGGCACATGCAGTAAATCTACACTGGTGGACAAATACCCACTAACCACTTAGTAGTGACCCCTGATCTCCACCATCCCAGAGCAGCTCATAAAGGAGAGGACCATCGGTTCTGTACTGTTACTGATCTGTTGACAATGCCTCTCATATAATATGAGAGGCAGCTTGGATAAGGACAAGAGCGATCTTTACTGTTTGTTGCCCACTGTTTCTATTCTGATATATGGATGTGTGAGTAAGATAGTCACGTGCTCCCTGTGTTATTCCAATTTTTGAAGGGTGTAGATCATTCGAGGGTTAGATCGCCAGAAACCATCAGGTTTCTGATGTTTAGGACAGAAGAAATGAAAGTCAGAGTTGCTTGATACAGCCTCATCACATTGCAGAGGGACATCTAGCCTATTCTATAACTCTCCAAGGGTTTTTGGTTTGTATAGCTTGAAATCGAAAAACCTAGATATCATGGAACATCCAAGTTGTAAATAAACCCCAAATCATCAGGATATCCTGCCTTCAGGGGCTACTCATCGTGGAACAATCTGCCCCCATCACATCTGGGAATTTGTCTAAAACACATTAGTAATTATGTTTCATTTACTAGAAACATGTTGGATATTGATATTGAGCACCTGCCCTACTACGACTGAAAACAATGACCAAATCAAGAATAAACAGAAAAAAACAACACAGAAGGAAAGTGTGTGCTAATGATCCATTATTTACACCAGTCACTTGAATGGTGTTCTTGCATGACAATTGGTCTTATGTTACTAAAGCAAGAGGAACAGACTTCTCACCTTGTACATGGTGTGACACGGTGTATGGAGTGTGATAATAATGTTGTGAGTGTACAGTTGTGTAACTACACTGTGTCTCAAAATGCACTTCCATAACCAGTTTATCCAACCCAGGTTATAGAGCCACAGTAAAGAGTCAATCTGTCTGAAACATATGGGGAGTCGAGCTGAAGCCCTTGTAATAATTTGGCAATATGAGGCCTTTGCCATGGTATCCTCTTTCTCAGTTCATAAAATAATGAACTGAGGAGGAATTATTCCCTTAGCTGGCAAGTGTTACTGTCCCTCATTCCTATCATCACCAGTTGTTAGTTTTCACTCCAAGGGAAGACGTCCAGACACCTATTGCATATCCTTTTTCCTCCCTGTCCCTATGGCAACACAACCCATAGTCAACTCCTTTTGTTGTAGTCCACTACCTGTCCATAATAACTAGTACCTAGGGCAAGGAAGGTCAACCTCTGGAGACTTAGGGTGAGATCTGAACATCTGGTCCGTTAAGACGTCTATTTGAGGCTACTGCTAATAGGCCTAGGTCCCTTTCGAGTTAATGGACAAGTCCCCTGGCATCATGACACAGGTTAAGCGTCTGGAGATGTCACTGTATATCGGTCTGCCTATCAGAGCATTTCAGAAGTAGAGGTACAAGTTATATTATTGTACGTGTATGTGCTCCATGATAGTCTTAGAGAATGAATTTGAACTTGATTTCAATTTGTTGCAAGACGGATTGCATTGCTATGGTCGCATAGGATAATGATAAATATGATCATGAGATACAGATAGTAAATGTAGCAATCTATATTTTAGGGAGTATTAATTAGTATTCCTATTGTTTGACATTGTTCAGAGGTACCGACCTCCCCATCAAGGATTTGCCACACACTATTATCGGAAAACAGATGATAGGATTACATAATTGTTGTTGTTTCTTATGGTAATAGAGCACCTGTCCCATGGGCTTATCCTTGCCTCCTCCAGAGCATTGTCAGGATATCACCTCATCAACCTACCATTCAGTATGGTCTCGTTACACTGCTGCTCCACCATATGGGCCTGTTGGCTATACAGTGTACTTTGACTATCCCCTTGCTCTTGTCTAGGGTATGCCATAATGTCAAGCATTACAGTATGGGGGCGTGTTGCTCCTATGGTAAAAAGAGCTGTCAGTAGGTATCCTTTTTTCAAAAGAATTTACGCTCTGCTTCACCATTTAACTTCCACTCACCACATTAGTCTGAAAAGTCACCTGCCTTATTTAAAACAGAAAGAGCTGCACTATCATGTACCTACTCATTTCACACACTCTATAGTATGTTATACTGACTGACTTCTCCTAACTAGGTTCCTACTCAAATTCCCTTTTTTAGCATTGTACTTGAATGACCACTTGCCAGCAACAAAAGGGACAAGTTATAGCTACATGAAAAGACTGGAAACAAGGGCAATTTCAGCCAGCTCTTCCTAAATTACTACAGGAGCAACTCCCTCCGGATCACCAGTTCAACTTCCTCTTATATTTAGTGTGTATAACTTCTTAACTCTTTCCAGCCAGCTCTTTCATTGTTAAAAGTCCCTAGAATATGGCAGATTGAGGTCCAGACCCAGTTTTAATGATATATGGGGTTGGATTGACCACAGGGCAAGAATAAAATAATTGTGAAATGTATTCTCAAATGACTGATTTCTAGTCTGGACATAAATACCTTTCATATGATACTAAATACCCCTCTTTCATAAATTGAATTTTGATGGGACTGAGGATAGTGCTATTATATAACAGAAATTTCATCTTCATGGTGCATAAATGCATTAGCCGTATTTCACCTGGTAGTGCATTAATGCACTAGCTGGCTGGAAAGAGTTAACAGTGACATGATCTGTCATTCTTTAAAATCAAAGGTCTGCATTAGAATGAGCCTTTGGGACAAATCATTCTTGCTCCCTCAGAAATAGAGAAGGTCGTCTTATAGCCCAAGAGTTAATAGTTTTTACCACAAAAGACCCCTTCAAGGGATTTCTTATTTCATGGGAGTTTCAAACTGAAACTTTGTTCTGAAAAAAAGTACAAAAACTGAGGACTTTACCATAGTCACGTTCAAACCATCCGTATCACTCTTTGCCTTTCCTCAAACCTTCACATATCTATATCCTGCACCGTTTGCAGTTGCAGGCCAACCCTCCTCCCACTTATCTGTGTATGTATCATCCTTTACTTCCCTGCATTTAACTTTACCCGATAGATGTTTCCCCAACAATATAACCCCCTATCAGTCTCCATTCCTACACAGATGATTGCTATATCACTCTGCCTTTTATCGGCTCGGCTCCATGGAGACTGTATCCTCCCTCCCCACTTCTTATGAAAACGCTTTGCATGTGTACCTACTTCAGGTATCAGATAGCAAGGCCCCAAATGGATTCTTTTACAACCTTTCATACAGTAGTTGATTCATTCTGTTGTTTTGTGTGCATTCAGCAGCCTCACACCCCACTTAGTGTAATGACTCGGCAGGTACCAATGTACCCGGTGACGATAGAAACCCCACTTTATTGGTCGCTCATTCTTTAAATGATTACCATTTTCTTATTTCAGCATGCTTCGTTTTACTGTTACATGGCCTTTCTTGTTCACTGACATTCCTACTGGTGTGACTTCATGACATATTCTGGGGATACATTTCAGACTCGCCTACCATCGCCCCATCTGTAATGTTAGTGTTTGACTCAGCTTACGGCATCTTACATTTAAAAGGAGTAAGGCTAGCGCACTATAGGTTGTTTACTAACACTTAATAAAATGTCCTTGTATTCACCATATCTAGTAAGTTTTGTTGTCCTTATATGGGGGAGCTTGAATAATGTGTAAATGGGGCCATCTAAGCCATTACACATGGAGTTAAGATGCATTTTGTTGAATTTATTCCTTTATATCATTATATTTCCGAGGGTTTTTCATACATTTTAGCCAGATATTTCTGTGAATTATAGCACCTAGAGAGAGAATAACACTCAGCACCTCACGTGGTGCCCCTTGGCTATCAGCATGTCAAATTTCTTGGCCCTGTGACCATTTTTTCTATGTGAAAGCACCATACGTCCATGTTAATGCTAGAAATTGATAAAATCTACGGAGAGCGCACAGACTGATACCCGCTCTGGGAATTGATTCTCAGAGAGATTTGAGGGGCCTGAGGGGCATAAAAGTAAAAGATTCTGGATAAGACATTACTGGGCCAGTGAATAAAAGCTTTCCAAGCTATTTCATTGACCAGCAAGATTCCAACCCAGGCCTTTAGGTTGCAGAACACTAATTGATGGGAGGTGGCAGCAGGAGACACTTTGTAGCTCCGCACTCTAAAATCTGACAGTGGGTAGGCAAACCAGGTATCAAATTAATCCTTAGGGTGTATATTAATAGATTTGAGTGTTATTTAGGCTGATATTTGATGGTAAGTTGAGGGGGGTGCACTCTATTTAATTAGAGAATGTATTGAAATCATTCACTGCAAAACCCCCAAATCTGGGTATGTCCGCACTCTAAGGCCTATAGCAAAAAAGTTAATCACATTGTACCACATGCCATGGCCCTAAATTATTGGGAAAAATGTATATCTACAAGAAAATAATAGTGGCTAAGCCCAGATACTTGCACAAGTATTTTATTTTCGCCCAAAAGCTATATAGGCCAACAGTGGAAAAATAATTAGTGTTCTGCAGCCTATAAGGTGGTAATGTCAGGACCCTCAAAATGGCGACTGGGACCTCTCCACTGACCATGTATCTCATGGGTATACATTGACCCGTGCCAAATAAATCAGCATGCTTAGAATGTAGAGGTAAAGGTTGGTAGGTTTGCTTCCAGTGTCTACAAGTTTCTGTGGTTTCATTTATTTTCATGTGTTCGGACCATCAGAAAAAGGCTGGAGGTTCCGGAAGTAGGTCAGCTATTGACAAACTAGAACTGTCAGGCACACAAGAGTCTTCGTTACACAGTCGATGTCCTGTGCGCTTTATCATCCAACACGGGGTGGCTAGCATAGCCTGCACAGGTATTGGAATACAACAGTGGGGACATTTCTTTGGGTTCAGCTCTCTTTACATTGCGGGGTCACCTAGCCACTAGCCTTGAATACTGTCTATTAAAAGGAGTCAATGCCACTGATGGTAAATCAGTTTTGGTCACATTTCTAGCCAGGCATTACGCAATTTTGGCCTTCAATTGAAACGTTTCACAAAATATCTAATATTTCTGCCTACTATCATCTGAGTGTACAATGAAATGCACCCCAAAACAGTTTTAGTATCACGATTCTCATCAACATATATATATATATATATATATATATATATATATATATATATATATATATATATATATACATATATATACATATATATATGTAGAGATAGGTTATATATGATCAACCTATTTAGATTTAGGTCCATTCAACAGAAACCTCCTCCCCATGAATCTAACTATGGTTTGGTGAATTTGTTCATTTCTGAGACAATGATACTTGCTTAGCAAAATGGTTGGTAGAAGGCACTAGATTTTTAGGCCACTAAGCCCTTTTCCCTGTCATTTTTTCTGTCCTTAATGAAATCATACAGAGTGAGGTGCCCCGCTAATGGAATTGGCAGGGGTTGAATTATGCCTATAGCAGATTTGACATGTGTCCCCCTAGCTAGTGAACATAAATAGCTGCTGCAGTTGAGGGGATTACATTCATCCTTTCATATGAGTAGTATAGCCATCGCAAGCAAATGTCGCATCATTAATTATCGAAACCAAGAGTCTGGCACTAAGTTCTGAATGTATATTCTACCACTTATATGTCAAATTCAGACCATTCAATCGCTTTAAAAACTCATCTTTCATGTTTGATTTTGTATATCGCCTGGTAGCTAATTTCAGAGGTAACAACCTTGTGCAAGAGTATAGAAAAAAATCGGTCGGATTAGTGAAAAATCGGATGACCAATGGAAGTGGAATACCCATATACATGCTGGTTCCACTGCCTCAGACGGGTCCAATTTTTGGTAATCCAATGATTTTTCCAATACATTTTCATATATATAAATCGGTTGGATAAGCAGAAAATGAACCAACTGAGACTGTGTAACCATCCCTTTACCCTGCCTATAATGGGGCCTATGTTTGTCAATGATATGCTTTGTTATTTCGTCTGCATTTTCAATTTACTAATGTGGTTTTCACAGAAACCTTTATATTACACTGATGCAGAGAGGAAAAAATGTTTTTGATCCTTACCTGAGCGAAGTACATACCATCACCTGTACCGTAGTGACCCATTTAACTGCTCAGGCACTTAAAAACACCCCTGTAACCACTTTAAAAGCGCTAGCGTAGGCACATATTATTCATTCACCTTGGCCTTGATAAGATGAATTCAACCATACTAGTACTTGAAACTTAGGTATCCGGGCCTTTTTCGCTGATGTAAAAAATGCCAATGGGACTCTATGGAAGTGATACTGGCACCCATATTGGATTTTTTCGAAAAATTTAAAATAATGTTATTTTGACTTCTTGATTTTTTTGTTGTTAAAATGAAGTGATGAGTAGCATCTTTTGGAGGTGTACTATAAAATAATTCTCTAAGCTCCCCTCCTAATTGTAACTGCAAATTATGGTCTGTGTTCATGACCAACTGTGGTGTGTTCCACGACGCCACTGACGTTGCCTAGTGACGTGACGTTGCTAAGTAACATGACGTGATATAAAGCGGCATGATCTTGCACCAAAAACATAACAGGGTCAGTGTCAGAATAAGTGTACAAAACCTGGAAATCCATGGTTTTTGGCCTTTATGCAGCCATAGAATAAATTATGCTTATCCAATCTTGTCTTCCATGGTCTCATCTTACAGAAGACATTCTAGCCTTTCAGAAAAATATCCATTTGTGTCTATCGGGTAAAAATTCTTTGAGTTAAGGTGACCCAAAGTCCTAAAATCACTAAAAATTCTGTTTTTTTGCAGTTTATGTCATTTTGCACATGTCCTATTGTTCACTCAAAGACTAGAAACCCATCCAAAATTGCCTGTGGTATTAGGCATATATTAGGCCTACACTATTTATGTCAGTTTAGGTGCATGTTGATTGAGAATTTTTTACTATGATCACTCATGTGTGGAATTTTACTCTTCGAGGCGTCTGTGACAATAACTCTTAGGTCAGAATAACTCTATCAATAATAGTGATATAATGTCTCTATTACATGTCACATAAAGAACTTATAAAGGGGTGAAGTTGGTATAAAGATTTTAGCCATCGGTCAAATGGTCCATGATTTGTGGGTCAGAATGTCCATGTGGACTGGGTTTTCGTCACAGACGCCTCAACTAGATGTTATAATGTTGCTAATTTATTTAAGTATCTATTTGTGTTTCTTACATGTCATATCAACCATCACAGCCAGCTTATCAATTCTGACAAGCATTGGTAGGCTGTGGGCCTCCAGTGTAGCATTTTGAGTACCATTTCTCATATAGGGGGTTATCGTCACAGACGCCTCAATATTTTGTTTGTTGCAAAGTCAGAATCATCTGCTGTTACCCAGTGGAAGTCAATTACTTGGGAGAGCCTTGTTTTTGTCAAATAAGTGTTACGACTGGTTGTTTATCAAAGATTTTCTGAAGATTCTCTGTAGACTTTGACAAATTCTGCCATCAAAGTTTAGGAATCCGATCAAATTCCTTTCGCAGTCCAAAGATTATATCCCCTAGTACTTGCTGATGTGGTTAGATTTGGTTAATTTGGTCTTATTTTGATGAAAAGAGTATAACTTGATTGAATCAGCAAGCCTCTTGGACTTGGCAGGTGGCTGCCATGTTGATTTTCGGCGATATTTGATACAGACTCATATTCGTGAGGCGTCTGTGACGAAAACTCCTGTTAAACAAAATTCTCTCTGGCGAGCACCATATGCTGCCCTAAGGTCAAAAATGGATTGAAATGTGCAGATATGATGTGCCCCAATTATTTTAGGGCATTTGCTACATGTTCTGTTGATTTTATTCAAGAGTTGGTGGGTCTAAAATTGTGTTTGACCTAAATTGCCTCAAATTGCTCCAGAAATTCCTACCTGTACATGAAATGAGGGTATTCAATTGACTTTTCTGTGGTTGATATGATGTTTTGTACTCCTCTTCATCAATTGTGTGTGTTATAATTAAAATCCCATTACTTATTTGGCCACAACAAGCACCAAAGCGCAGAAATGAGTTTTCGTCACAGACGCCTCCGACAGAAATGAAATTCTGTTCTTGTAATCTTGCAAAGCATCATCTATACAATATTTGTTCTTGGTAGACTATGATACATTATTATTCAATGTCCTGACCTAAAATAATTACATTTCCAGCATATTTATCTAAATTTATTGCATTTTTAGTTTTCGTCACAGACGCCTCATTTCAACATTTTCCCCCCAAAAAATATTTTCAGTCCATATAACTAACTAATACTTTACCACAAGATGCCCCTAGCCTAAGTCCATTTTGGTACAGAGCAGCTTTGCAATTGCTGAAAAAAACCTTTTGGGGGCCCCTTTACCTGTGTGAAATTTGGATTTTCCTCATTTTTTTCCACTTCGGCAGACATTCAACACTCAAGGGTACAAAATTGGTTTTAGTGAGGCCTCTACTGTTTTATTTTCCCCAAACTAGACACAATGAGGATTAGTTAGAGCAATTCTGGAGCTAATCTGGGCATTATTGACAGAACTACAGTAAAGTTAGTGATTTGAAGATAAAATTGTCCAATTTTTCAATATTTTGATAATTATGTCCAGGCTCTAACAAAAATATTTTAAAGATACAGTTTTGCATTCTTGTATGCTTAATCCAGTTAGTAATAGCTACTTGCAGCCCAAATTTCAAGTTGCTGTGATTGTCCTAACTTGTTTTAGAGCAATCCTAGAGTTTTCGTCACAGACGCCTCACAAAATTCGCTGATATCCAGTTGGCCATGAATAAAAACTGCAGTTCTTGGAGGAAGCCAGTCCACCAGGGGTTTTCATATGGCCAAGATGTTGCGTTATCAATATAATACACTTTTGTAATGTTATCTTGACTTTTATCTTTCTGTACTGTGTGCACCAGATATGTGCACTTTTTCTGACATTCACCCAACAACACTATTCTCCATACAGAGTGCCTCATAGAGGCCCAATTCAAAAGTTTAAGACAACTTATCTAGATAGCACTGTCTGATTTATGAGCTATTTTTATTTCTAGTTCTATTGATATGAAGCATAAATGCAATGCAGTATTTGTCCAAAACACTTCGATAATACATATTTTCATGGTGTATTTGACAAGCCAAAAATAGCCTGCCTCTCGTTGTTATACACTGAGACATTCATTGCAAAGTGGTGGAACAAGACAATAAAATTTATTGGGTTGTTCTGTACTAATAACATTTTTTGGGTTGTTCCACCACTTTGAAACGAATATTCATGATATTCATGTGTTCAGAAAAAAACGAGACATAATTACAATCTTGTTAAGGGTAGAAGTGGCAGGGTGCATACTTTACTAACCAGTCAATTGACAAACTACTGTCAAAGCCAATTTGACGTGAATGAAGCCTGCCGAGATGAGAAGGAATATGCGGACAGCTGAGGAGAATGTGAATGTTCCATTGAATTTGATATTTTAAGCCAGTAGAGGTACTACAATGGTCGATTATATTAACAATTCGTGTATATTATTCTATTATGTTACGGCAGTGGTAGACATAGGACGGGGGCTGATAGGGCCCACAATGCATCCCCGCCACATCCCAACGCAACAGGTATTTTTTTTTTATCCTTAGGGACACCTGAACAAGATTTAAGATGTTAACATTGATTATCATGGGATGCACTACTGGTTTTTGCTCATTATCCATGTGCGAGTTCAGATCACTGTTGGGTCAATTTTGCTACCATGTTATTCAAGGGGTATCCTCAATCCCTGAGCTCTAAAACTACCTTATCTTGTCTTTATCATAAAGCTATTGGTCTTGTTGGAAAGAAGACATAAGAAGCTTTTCATCAAGCCCTAACAAGAATAGTATAGGTTCCCTAGGATATGTTACTCCATAGAGTCCTATAGTGCAAGCCACCCCCCTCTACCCCCCCCCCCTTAAAAGGAGGCTACCTTTTGTGTTCAGTATTGAGTCCTATGCAAGATAAGGGGGTTTATGGAGATGTCAGGAATCTTTATCAGAGTGATATCAAATGGAAACATGGGGCCACCTAAACCTGCTGAATTCAAAATTTGTGGTCTTGATTCTCAAAATTTGTACCTAAAAATGAGGTTTGATGATGCGAATATTTTAAAAATGTAAAAACGTTATATTGAAAATGATTGGAACTTTTTATAGATGCAACATGCTTATCAAAGTCAGTACCTCAATCTACATGTGCCAGTCAAACATAAGGGATGTGAAGAGTTGGGGGATAGTCACCATGAGGGATAGGTAAAGTGAATGATAGACAGATTGAGGATAGGTAGACTAATGGTAAGAATGTACAGAGAAAATTAGGTACAAAGGTGAGGGGTAAACTTTAAGCGTTTAAGCCATTTGAGGGAAAACCTAATTAAACTTCAAGATAGTTCAAGGGATAGGTAATATGAGTGATAAGCAGACTATGTGCTAGGCAGTATGTGGGAGAGGCACAGCCATACACAGGAAGAGAACTTGTCAGGTTAGAATTGGCAAACATTGGGATATGTAGATTGAGGTACTGACTTTGATTAGCATGTTGCATCTATAAAAAGTTCCATTCATTTTCAATATAACTTTTGTAATTTTTTAAAAATGTTCTCATCATCAAACCTCCTTTTTAGGTCCTTTTGGTCAAATTTTGAGAATCAAGATCACAAGTTTTGGATTCAGCTGGATTCTTTGGTGTAGGTGGCCCCTTGTTTCCATTTGATATCACTCTGATAAAGATTCCTGACATCTCCATAAACCCCCTTATCCTACATAGGACTCAATACTGAACACAAACGGGAGCCTACTTTTAAGGGGGGTAGAGGGGGGGTCTGTTACACTGTGTCCATAGGTAAAGCTCTGAGTTTCACCTCCTATCTATTGAAGCTTCTTGGCCCTAATACATGTTTTTAAGTTCAGATTTGAGAGTACCAGGTGGTTGGGAAGACAGAAGACATAAGAAATCACAAAGTTCCTTTTTGAACTGAAAATTTTAAATGCACTCCAGATACATGTTATAAACTTGCTCTTAACCCCATCTAATCACAATATCTTATGATTTATGTAGACCAAACCTTTCTGAGTAATAGAAGACATTTTGCAGGATTTCTTGTTGACTATGACCCACGTTATTGCCTTGGAAGCGAAGACACTACCTTGAGCCAATATGATGCTGTTCCATTTCAATAATTTCCCTCTTTATCTAAATGGATGTTTTTCCATGCTAAATCTTTATCAATTCTCTTGACTCTTCTGTAAAAAAGGGTACTGATTAAGAATATATATGTTTTTACTTAATAAAATTCAATGGCGAGGCTGTATATGGCTGAAATTCAAAATGGCAGACAATAGATTCAAATGAATTACATATATGTGCAGTCTAGAAAGTATATGGTGGGTCCTACCCCCTATAAATCAGCTTAGTAGAATGCAGTGGTGCATTTGGATTGTTGCTAGGTGGTGTGCTTGCCTAGCAACAGCAGATTTGCATAGCAACCAATCCTGAAAATATGCCATAATGTGCATATATCTGCATGGTTTCCTTTCAGCAACATACTCCCCTGATGTAAACTTGCATATAACTCTTCTGTGACTTCCATCATAGACTAGGTATATAGGTGATAAAAGGTTGATAGGTTGTATTGTAGCCTAGCAATATCAGTTTTGCATAGCAACAATGCCTAGATTCATACCTGTAGGTATATACTATGTCTTGTGCATAGTTATCCTCAAGGACATAGTTCACTGATTTCAATTTGCATATATAGCTCCCTTGTGCACATCGCACAGTGTGAACATAGGTAGTAAATGGTTGCTATGTCATGTGGTTGCCTAGCAACTACAGCTTTACATAGAACCAATACTTTGATAGAGGCTTGTTCCTGAGTATAGACTTAGAGAATAGACAACGATCTTCTTCATATCAAGACTGTCTGTTGCCCTATCGTGCACAAATACATTTGAGTGCATAATAGGACAACAGACAGTCGAGATGTGAAGAAGGATTTGTCTATTGTCCTTACAAAATGTATATTTTATTCCAATCACTTAACCCTTAGGTGCCCAAGCGCTCATTTAAGCGCGGTTTTGTGCTTAAATGCATGTATATTGAAATAATTTTCATCCAGTCCAATCTGCAAAGTTAGACCCTCTATGAAATGCTTATGACCTCCTGATTATGATACAACCATTCATTTGGCTTTATCTGCTTTATATCAGGCACAGTGAGTCAAAACTTGAAAATGAATTGTCATTTTATGTGATTCATTAACAGGAAACCCTCCAAGGAGCTAAAATCTGATATGGTAACAAAATGATAATGGATCATACACACATAGATTCCAATATTACAATTACATTTTACAACAAGTGCTCCTATCCTAAAGATGGAAGATAAGCCATGCATTGTTTCTAGTACAACATATCATGTTTCCTGTGTGCTGGTACATGTAGATGCATGCAGGCAGATCAGCTTTGAAAGGTCTCAGGATTGGAGGGATTATGGATATATATAATATTATAGACCAAATACCACTAAATGACAACAAATGGAATGTTTTTGTAACTATGGTTACCAGACCTGACCAGTAGTATCACATCCTTAACTGAAAGTCTTCACTGAGTTATGAGAATTAAGAAAATCAAGCTAGAAGATTGAAATTACACATGGTCTTATAAACAAAAAATGATTCAATCGTGAAATAATGTGAAATAATGTAAAATCTTCAAATAATTCTGGGCACAAAAAGGTTTAGTACCCAAGTAAGGTTTATATAGACTAGCTAATGGCCCTTGACTTGTTTACAACTATGGTGACTTTGCTCAGGTGTGCACTACACTCCTATAATGCACTCAAGGTCACTTCTATTGTGCAGCAGAGCACTGCCTGCCATTTTATAATAGTCTATAAATAACGCACTGAGTACGATCCTTGTAACTTAAAGATTCACTGCTTCTTCTTTCAGGTATGTAAACAATCCGCAGTATCTTGCAGATCAATGTAAGTAAACACTTTCATTTCAGTATTTATAAACATTAGATGAGTCACCATAGTGGTTGTGTTGTCATATTGAACAGTTGCCTCTAAATGTGTATAAATCTCCTTCCACAACACATATACCATAATTTTAGAAAGATAAAGCATTAATTGAAGAATAGTCTATAGTTATTTTCTTTTTGAATGTGATCAAGAAAATTACAAAATTCCAGTGATTCACATGTTTCGTACTTCCCTTGAATGTAGACTGCGTGGCAGAAATTACCCTTCCCACAAAATTCGGCTTGGAATTTACTGAATGAAATGAAAAAAATAAACTTGTTGTGCTCAAAACATGTAGATAATACAGAACCCATATATGCCGTCACCATAATCACTCAAGGGAAAAAATGATTACCTTACAAATTCTATTGCTGCTATGATGCTAGTGGTGGATACAGTTTTAAAAAAAGGAGGCTTTATTTGACCATTGGCTTTCATGTTCCTTACCAGTCCTTAGTGAGTGTATAATCATGACCATCTTGAAATAGCCAGAAAAGGAAAATTCGCTCACTTGAGGCTCGATCCATATGGAAATGCTGCCAACACTGTATAATTTGATATTCAGCCTGAGCCTGAGGTGATACTCTGGTACATCCTGAGGCTGATCCTTGTATACCCTCAATTTATATCTGCCTGCTCATGTATTTCAGTGCCCATGCTCTTGTCCTTTCCTCGTCACTCCTTTCATATTCCCCATCTAAAATCCTTATTTAATTTTCTCATCACTCCATATAACCATCTGATTCTTAGCACAGGTTAGAGATCTGTTGGATGTGTAAAACTTCATGCTGTATTACGCTTACTACGTTATGAGTTGCCCTTTCAATGTCAGACAGGAAATAGTCTTAAAGTCACAGCCCTACCTCATGAGATCACCAGGCGACACATACATTACTTTATCTATTACGATACTAAAAGGAGACTGCTGAGGCTTGCATCAATGATTAATTAATAAACAGTAGACACAATGATGTTACATAAAGGTGGTAACAGTGCCAGTGAGTCTTAAGGTTCACAACAAAGTATTATGCAAAGTTAGCAAATGCTTCGTTTCCTTGCATTTTATTCAGACTAGACCCGAAATGTAGCACGTACATAAGGCTGCTGTTTACCTTATGAGGCTGCATCGATGGTTAGTATAGCTCCCTTTGGTGACTACCAGGGCTCCTCCTCACTCAGCTCTCAGGGGATTATTTTCTGCATATCCTCCCAGTATCTAAGCAATGCAAGGGATTATGAAGAACACTTTTTTGGGCCAGCTGTCTTTTTTCCTAGCTGATTGCTCCTTCTATTTCTAGTTGTCAGTTTATGTAAGAGATCATTTGGACACCTGTTATGGTCACATCTAGGCTTTCTCTTTTTTGCTGTGATATTCTTTAATGAAATGTGATTACCATTGTGATCTCCAGAATGTCTTGCTTGAATACTTTAATGGTCAAGTCTGTGTAAAAATGGGAAGCTCCCAGAAAGATCTGACAGTTTGTGACCAACCTCACCATAGTCCTGCCCCTATGCGTGAGTTACAAAAAGCATCAAGAACTTGGAAAATGTCATCAATATAAAAGATACTGGTAGATAACCAGCCTAAAATGGGTGCTATGGCTGGTGCAAATATCGATGGAGATGATCTTCCTTTTGGAGATTTTCAATGATTTTGCACTGCATGCTTGTTCCTCGATTCCAGTATTGACACCACATAGCCAGTGCATCCCTGGCTTTAGCATGCCCCTGGTCATCCAAACCCCTCAATGAATAAGGTCCTCGAAGCACCTTCCTAAACCATTCAGCACAAGAGTAATGGCATTGTCTATCCAACAACTCACCAAGAGTAATATTTGTAGGAATTTCTATCAAATTAGTTATGATGGTTTTCCTCACAATGCATATGGCTGACCTACTTTTAAATCTTGTCCCTATGGTCTTCAGGAGCATCCCCCTCCCCTTTACTGGTTCTTCCATCTTCCCTCCCGATAGTGCATTAATGCACCACCATCAGTAGTGCAGATAGTGCATTAATGCACTACCATGGGGAGCACAAATAGTGCACTAATGCACTATTTATATCAGTTACTTTATAAAGGGTTCTTTTTGAGTTTGATGGTGAAATAAAAATCATAAAAAGAACAATTTTTGAGGAGACATAAAAGATATCACTGATAATTATGTTCTAGGTGTTTTTACACAAGACAACTTTGCTATGGTTATGTACTGAACTGCCACAGTGGCCGTAATGCATTATTCTCAAAAATGGCCAGCTGTGGGGTGCATTACATATGCAGAGTATGGCTGTTAAGTCATATGCACCAGCATATACACTGGTAGGCAAAGGGTTAATGCTCGTTGATGCAGCACTTGGGCTATTGCAGATCCCCAGTCTGCTTGACATGTTATTTGTCATGGCTGCTGGTTTTATAATCTAGTAGAGCCGTTATTCTCAGCAGATTTGTTTTCTTTGGTACAACAACAACTATGGTATAGTCTAAATCGCTATATATATTGCATCATTATGTGCACAGGTGCTGCCCTTTATCATGGTATACTATTTATGTGGCCCAACCATGGGAATGTTTTGTGGCACTATACATTAATGGTAGTGTTCAACCATTATGGGTTTATTATCATTGCTGTACTTCATCACTAGGGAGGAGCTACGCCGCTTGGTAGCCATGATAGGAAATAATTGACACCATGTATGACCAGAGTGTATGATTTATTATTGGACTCTTGTTACAACTATAATATTTATTCATTTCTTGCATGATACTAGTTATTTGAGGCTTACCTCTCACAGCTCAGAGCTCAGCATTCTGCGCTAAAGAATAATACCACTAATTGTATATAAAATGATATTGTGACAGAACTTGGGAAAACGTACCATTACAGGGATTTAGTGTTATTTATGGCCACCAGGTGGCCTCAGCAGTGCTGCACATGGTATAACGTCATAGATTGTCAGGGAACTTTCACCCACTTCTCCTTGTCAGATTCCATATACCAAAATAATTCCTAAGACCTCTTCATTACAAAATACACGGAAAATATTTCATGTAAGCTGGGCACATTGTTAGATATGCCCATTGTTCAGGGCCTATGATTGTCCTCATATGTAAGATGACGTAGAGAAAGTTTTATGATAATTACCCCCCTGAATTATTTAGTTCTGCCACCTAGTGGCTGTGAATAGCACAAAATCCCCGTATTGTTACCTTTTCCCATGTTGAGTCACACTTAATGTGGATTTGTGTTACACCTTCCAAGTGCTTACTGACAGTGTATGGTGAAATATATCCTCGGTACCACAATTTTCTTTCATAATGAATAACAATGAAATATGATAGATTAAATGCACAACATCAAACTGTTGACTAGAAATCAAAAGATGTGAAGTCAACTTAACAAATCTTAAACAAATACAAACTACAGACTCTATTGAATCAATTCTAATAAGTGTTGTAAGGTCTATGGACAAAAGACATATGCCTCTATGAGGAGGTGTTATGGTCGAGGTCCAATATAGTGTATTAAATCCGTGAGGATAGATTCATACTAACTGGTTAACCTGCATGACACAGTGCAACTGGCTATTTGCACACTGCTTCCGGTGATGGCATGTGTTGTTTATAATTGTGTATATGGGCAGATTGTGTTAGTGTGGCCATGTACTATATGTACCTAATCACATTTACTAGGTAATTCCCATAAAACTACACCAGCGACCAGCATAACCAGTTTCCCTGGCTACTCAGGACATCCTTTCTAGACAGTGTGCCACTTGTGTGGTTCGACCAGAAGCACAATGCACACCTATTTGCACATCATTTTCCAGTCTAAGAGAGCAGTTATCAGGCTGTGAGACTATCAGCAGAACGTCCATGTACTTCAGCAGCTTCATTTCCTACATTACTTCTGCAATTATTATGGAAGGGATCCTCAGTTCAACGAATAACCTCCTGAGACCTGCTGCTTTTGCCTAGTCATACTCTGGTAAGAAACACCTCCCACACCATATAGTTCTCATTTCTTGATTTTTCTTATTTCTACTTTACTTCAGGTGGAAGACCCCCTTAACAGTTTGAGATGATGGTAAGAAGCTGTAATCCTGGCTCTCTTAGGGTTTATTGGATTCAGTCAATAACGCAATATATAAGAGGCTACTACCAAAACATAAAAAGTATATGGTTCTAAATATCTTAGGCTCTTTTGGCTGTAATAGTCACCCTTGTATGACCCCACTACTTCCACTCACCTGATAAGAGTGAAGAGCCTTTAATTACTCAGGTTAAACTTACCTGGCGCCTTGACTTTTTGACTACTTTTGGGCCACATGATGAATACTTTTGGGCAAGAACTTGAACTTCACAGAGCCTACACTTTTACCATAACGACAAAGGGGCTAGTCTGTGTTTTTCATAAAGTCTGTCGTAGACTTTAATTGCTGGACATAGACTTTTTGTAAAAATCTGTAATGTATGTGGGCATGAAAGACTAGATGCATCAATCATTGCGACTATGAAAGCAGCCACCTGTATATTAGTCTTTTATAGTACTGTTGGACCCAAGTGTCCTAGAGTCTACTAGAGCACCTGTGTCTATCCAATTTATTACCTACAGCTAGATGGCAGCACATATTGAAATACAGGACTAAGGCTGCCCACTATGTCTGTCCACTGTAGCATCACTTAACCTTCGGTAATGCACACTGTGCAAAGTATCTCTGATGAAAATATAGTACCACCTACCAACAGCTCAACATGAGAGGGGTCGGTATCTAATGGGCCATATCCCCACACTGATATATCAAGGTCCAGGGACCTAGGACATCCTATGCATGCAACAGCAACCTGGGAGAATCTAGATTACTACAACAGTAAATAATAGTGGTTTCTTATGACTTTACTTTTATATCTTAGATTTATCAATGCACTTGGATAGCCTGACTATTGATCATAACAATAGACTTCATGGATCGTGCCTCTTATGGACTGGTCTTTTCTGTACCTTCTGATTTTGTTGTAGTTAAGAATGAGGGCATTTGGGGTGCACAATAGAACTCATTGTGCCTTCTCCACCTTTATCGTGCAAGAGTCTTTTGGTACGATGGTGTTCAGAAAAGCCCTCTAATTCATCTGGTCCTGAGTAAAACAAATGAATTATCAAACCAAACCAATGTTTCTTTTTTCCAACTTCCCATGCTGAACCACTCCATATGGAGGAATATACATCATATGTGCAGCAACAGATTTGTTCAGAAGCAACCCAACGACCTCACATCAGCCTATCTATCCAGGGTCAACTACATGTGTCCATATCCCTTAATAAGACAAAATGAACAGCAATACCAGTCTGTCATTATGTCCTCATTACCCTTCATAACACAGGAATGTATCACAAGTCCTTCTAGTGACAAATTTCTTTGTGCATGACGGTAACTCATTATGAGTGACTGATGAGTTACTCAAGAAATGGTAATCAGAGAGCATGAGTACCTCTTATCCATTCAACTGCTTGCAGATTGCTGACCTTCCAAGCACCAGGGGCATATCTCAAAGATTGTCTTACAGAATTAATATTCTCCTACAATTTGGAAAAATGTGCAAACTATGTGTTCATACAATCCAGAGGAGCATTCATTCAAACTCTTATAATATAAAGTCACTACAATTTTAAGAGCTTGAAGCTGCGAGCATCATGCTGTCTGTTGAATTGTGTCAGTAATAGACAATTATTTGAACATCTCTGTTTGTTAATACTTTGTTAATCACAAGGTGCAGGCTTCCACATCCAATAGATTCTCCTCCCCTAACAATCTGAACATCTTCCTCCCCTTTCCCCTCTGAAGGATAAATCGCGCTACTTGTATGGAAAGTCATCACACGCACAAGGTTCCCAGCTGGAACAATTGCCTTGCTTAACCCTGATTGTGCTCTTTACATTGCAGGATTTTAAAGAGGTCATTAAGAGCCCGGACACTTCAATGAGCCAGTAATATGGGTCCGTCTGTACCTTGCCCTCATAAATAGGTTTTAAAATAAAGTTGATCATTGCATGAAATATGATGGGCATTTATGGTCACTAAAATATTTTCTTGAGCTGTGAAGAAAATAATTTGTGACAATCAAGGCTTTCATTCATTGATGAAGACAGCAATGACTGTAAGTTGTTCTGCTACCAGTTAAACAATTAAGAGTTTGATCAATATATCCAAGAGGTTGTTAGAATATGATGTTTAACAGCATTCCTGGTGCAAAACATGATATGAAAATCACCATTCTTTCATTAGACACAATCATTTTGTGATGAACAACAAATGTCTGGGGTGGCCAAAATTCAAGAGAGCCTTTTAAACATCAAAATTAACAGCTTCACCCGTTAAGTAAACATTGCATTAACATATTTACACTACACCTGATCACTGTGCCCACAAATGTATCCATTCAAAGGAAACATGCAGGGGCACATTAAGCAGCACTAAATATTATCCTGATGATAGACAATGGTAGACATCGACCCAGCATGGTTCTCTACAAAACAGATAGCCTTACACGGTACCATGCATTATACCCCTTCATCATCTCAGGTGTCTGCACCATACAAGACAACATAGCTCTAGAGCAATCCCAATATGTCAATATGAATTATATTTGATACTCTTTGGCTTTGTCATGAAGACCAATCATGGTTCAAAAAAGTCTTCTGTGCAACCCATGCCCTCTGAGATAGCCTTACATGGTACCACGCATTATACCCATGCATTATCTCAGGTGTCTGCTCAATACAAGACAAAAGAGAAAGCAACCCCAATAATATGTCCAGAAGAATTATACTTGGCACTTCTTAGCTTTTCCATGACTCGAGAATTGAACATTCTCATGAACCGGTAGATTCTTATGAGGATCACAGGTATACATGTAGATGTCTTCAGTTATTTCCAGGAACTACCCATGTGGATTCTCAGGCCAATCACAAGCCATGACATAGGTTTACATCTCGAGTTATTCCGACACTAAACACATTCTCATACGCCAGTATATTCCTGTAGGGATAGCAAATCATGACACAAGTTGATGTCAGATTTCTTGAGTTATTTCTGGGAATTAACCGAGTTACTTCTTGTAGCAATCAAAAGTCAGGACACAAGTTTGCATATCAAGTTATTCCTTGACACTAAATATTTTTCATAAGCCAGTGTATAACTATGGGGATCAAAGTCCTGACACAAGTATTCCCAGAGATTGGATATGTTCCTTCTAAAAAGACTCGAGAATCAAATGTATTGATGACACAGTTGATTCTTGTGAAGGAAAACATGAGTCTTTCTCGGGAATTGAGCAAGTGCATTCTTGTGTTGATCACATGTAATAACACAAGTTTACATCTCGAGTTGTCCCCAGGAATTGAATATTCTTATTGAATCAGTAGATTCTTGTGACAATCACACATTTTTTTGTTTGAATTTACTTTATTTGCCTCTGTTGTCAATAAATCAGTACAGAAAGTTTGAGTCATTATATTGATCCATCAGTAATTATTTCTCGACAAAATATTACTTTGATATTACTTTCAATAAACATATGTAGATTTACACATTTTAGTAGGTCTGATAAATTTCTCTCACAGATGTTCAGGTCTAACAGGCCACAGCAAATATAAAATAAGAAAGAACACGGGCAAATAAGAAGGTATGGACCTCATCCTCACTTAATTAGTGTCTGGGCTGATCCTTCTGGTCCTACCTACCCAGCAAATCATCGTGAAGTTAAGTCAAGTTGGGTGATGCATGTGTGAGTACTTTTGGGTGATAACGAACTGTGTTATATTTCCAGATATTGAGTCAATTCTCTCTCAGCTTGACAAAGCATGACTCACTTCAATAATTATGTGAGGTAAGACTGGGTGAGCAAGTGTCAGCATGTGTCAATACTTGTCAACTCTCACTCAGCTTGACAAACTATCACTCACTTCAATAAAGATGTGAAAGAAGATTGAGTGAGCATGCATCAGCATTTGTCAGTACTTGTCAACTGTCACTCAATTTGACGAACCATCACTCACTTCAATGAAGATGTGAGGGAAGACTGAGTGAGTATGTGTCAATACCTGTCAACTCTCACACAGCTCCACACATCTTCACTCATTTTAATAAAAATGTGAAGTAAAACTTGGTGCGCAATTGTTAGCATGTGTCAATAATTGCTAGCTCTCACTCAGCCTGACTCATCTTCACTAATTTCCAACAATATGGAATCTATATGGATTCTTACTGCATGTACTTTGCAGAGTGGGCCCATTACTTGACTGTCAAAATGATAAGTTATGTTATACAGATCAAGTAGCTTTCTTATGTGACATGAAACATGTATTAATCAGGAAAGTAATGATAGCCATGAATATGGGATATTGGGCATGATTAGGACAGAAAGGCCAATTTGTTTCAAGATTCTCAGGGGAATGACACTAGAATGTCTCCAATATGTCTCAGGATTGTGTTTGGAGGCTATAATCTCAAAATCTGACATTGTGTCTGCTACATGTTTGTTTGACAGCAAGAAAAATGGCAAGCTTCCGTGAGACAGGGTTCTGACATTATAGTTGATAGAGAACAGTAAAAGTACAATATTCAGTCACAAATCATAGAAAGTGTGCAAATAGGCCTTGATGGAGTTTGGGGGTCTGAGAAAGAATTCCATAGTATCTCAAAGATATTTTTTGTGGATAGTGTATAGGTCTTGGGGTGACTTCACATGAAATATTATGAGTTAAATATTAAAACTGTTGCTATGGCAAGGCCTGGGACCTATATACCTGGAAACGATGTCCACTCGAGTGACCATTGGGGGTATTTTCCCTTCATTGATTCAAAATGACCTATGATATACGTCTGGTCCACTGTTATTATGTTTTTGCTTGTAGTACTGGGTCTAATGTTTAAGTTTGGAGTGTTGTAGCCAGACGTAACGGGATTTTTGCCTTGCCCTCAGGTCATTTTCCTATAGGGCCTAGCCTGGAATTCAAGTAAATCTCAGGTTTTAAGATATTCATTTCGTTCTGTTCTATATAAAAGCTGAACAGATTTCGGTAGGAACTATTGGTTATATACATTGCCCACAGCATGTACTTTTAGGTGGTTTATAGTTTTGATTGGGAAAAAAGTCTCATAATTTCTGTTCATCACTCACCTGGACATTATGCTCAGAATCTTGAATAAAATCCATTAAAAGTAGACTCATTTCATGATAGCAAGGAATCAGCTGACATGGATAACAATGTGAATGGCATGATCTACTGCTCAAGATGGTCCAGACCTGTGATTTTCAATGAGACAAAATGATTATTTCTGTAGGAAATCAAGCTCTCAACATGGCATGTTACTCAATGGTCACTCGGCTGGACACTATTCCACCTGGAGAAAAAAAAGCACTTCCCCATCCCTGCTACTGCAAAGGTTAAGCAGGAATCAATTATCCCATACATTGAGTACTAAGGTATATGACAATTTGTAGGGGGTAAATAACTGGCATAGTTAGGATATTTGAATATCTCTACTGTGCATAAAGGGGCAGGAATATTGAGTTTTAGTCAGGAGAAGAAATGTAGGCAGAATCACGATAAAAATTGTTAAAGGTATGCTCATTTTACGATAATAGGGTCACATTTGACATAAAGAAACATTTTATTTTCATGATCTAGTTGTCAAAATG
This sequence comes from Acholoe squamosa, assembly GCA_949317995.1. Lineage (NCBI taxonomy): Eukaryota > Metazoa > Annelida > Polychaeta > Phyllodocida > Polynoidae > Acholoe > Acholoe squamosa. The sequence continues at coordinate 42,669,783 of OX439049.1, forward strand.
GTCTAGATCTGAGATTTTCATGGTAATATGACAATTGTTTCTTTAGAAAATCAAGCCCCCAATATGGAATATTACTCAAATGTCACTCGCCCAGACATATGCCAAGAATCGCGATAAACATTTATTATAAGTACACTCATTTTATGATATAAAAGACACATCTGACATAAATAACAATATGATTTTCATAATCTGCAGGTCGAAATGGTCTAGAGCCCTTATTTTCATTAAGATAAGATGATATTTTCTGTAGGAAATAAAAAACCCTAAACATGGCGTGTTACTCCATGGTCACTCGCCCGGACATCATTTTGCCCGGACAAAATAGCACTTCATATCCCTGCTACTGCAAAGGATGGAGAGTAATCCATCGTCCTATACATTGGGCACTTAGGTATATGTAGGGGGTAAAAAACTGACTTAGTTAGGATAGTTAAATGTATTAATCCTACATAGGAGGGGAAGGAACATGATTTTTCGCCCGGACAAGGAAAAAGGGGGATTTTCATGGAAAAACACTTATTGCCCCCTCACAAAGAAGTTTATGAAGGAAATCAAACTTTTTTTTCGACATACCTTACCATCCACCTATAGAAAATTGTTTAAGGCATGATTGAACCCATTTCACTTTTAGGTGTTTAATGGGGGGAGGCCAAGTGACCAAATTATCGCCCGGACAGACCACTTTACAAAAAGTAAATTGCTCCAGAATAATAGAAAAAATACACCCAGGAACACAATTTTTCTCCTATTTCACCACAAGTCTCCATAATTTACATAATAAAAGTGGACAGACACATACCTATTCTTAATTCTACAAAGAAAATATGAAATATGTCGATTTTGTTGATTTTCCAAGCTGAAAGGGGTCAATTTTAGGCATTCTCAACCCCCTGCAGGTCAGAATATTGATATTGAACCATTAAAACCCATATATTACATCAAGAACTCATTGAGCCCAAAAATATGACTAAAAAAAACTGGGGAAAAATGAAAAACCCTAAGTGTAGGGGACTGACTTTCGCCAAAATTCCCATTTGCACACCTTCTGTGATTTCAGACCATTCATTCCAGTATTGTTGGACATTCTCTGCCAAGTATCTAGAGGATTGGTCCCCAATAGAGTGATACTGTCATTGTTATGGTGATGGGGGTCGGTCTGACTTTAAACTCAATCTTATATAGGATCCTATTCCAATGTAATGTTGCCAAAGGCTACACAATTGTCTTATGTAGGCTTTTGGCAAGGGATTAGTATAGGATTTTGGGAAACCAGATGAGACCCGAAATATATCGACCCCATGGCTTCCCTTTACCTTGTGAGCATCAATGATTGGTCTAGCTCCCTTTGGTTTCTACCAGGGCATCTGCTCAATCAGCTCTCACTGGATTATTTTCTGCACATCCTCCCAGTATTTGAGAAATGCAAAGGGTTATGATGAACGCTTCTTGGGCCAGCTGACTGTTTTCCTAGCTGACAGCTCCTTGTATTTCTAGTTGTCAGTTTATGTTTAGACCATTAGGATACCTCTGATGGTCACATTTAGGCTTCCTCTGTTTTGCTTTGATCTTCTTCCATAAAATATGATTACCATTTTGATCTCCAGAATATCTTGCTTGAATGCTTCAACACATTTGTATTGGAGAATGCATTTCACTTAGGACCAATGTGAGGCACAGTCAACCTGTCAGGAATGATCAAGTCTATGTAAAAATGAGAATCTCCCAGAAAAGTCAGAAAGCTGACCTCATCCAGATTTAATAATATGGAGTAAAGGATTATAAATCTTCCCAGAGTTCTAGTTGTGACCCTATCTGAGAGTTACAAACAACAGGAAATTGAACAATGTCATCAGTATAACAGAACTGATATTGGTGGATAATAAACTTAAAATGGGTGTTATGCCTGCTGCAATTATGCACGTTTTTTCCGTGCTTTTTTTTCTTACATTTGATTTGCCTTGTCCATAGAGTCACTCATGCAAAGCTGGTCAATGTGAAAATACTGTGAACTAAAAGAAATATTTGAAATGGATACTCTGTCTTGGTGCCTCCAGTGTTGCCACCACATAGATAGTGCAGCCCTGGATATAGCCATCCAAAGCCCAAATTGAACAACGTCTTGGGAGCGCCTCCCTAAATCATTCAGCACAAGAATAATGGCATTGTCTATCCAACAACTCACCAAGAGGTCAAGGCTAATATTGCCAGGAAAATCTATCAAATCAGTTATGGTTGTTTTCCTGACAATACATGGCTGACATACTTAATCTTGTCCCTATGGTCTTCTGGAGCATCCCCTTCCCCTTTCGTGTATCTTCCACCTTACTTGTATTAATGCTTGTTGATGTAGCACTTGGCCTATTGTAGATCCCCAGTCTGCTTGACGTGTTATTTGTCATGGATGCTGGTTTTATGAGCTAGTAAGGCATTATTCTTTGCAGCTTTATGTTTGCTTTGGCATGACAGCAACCATAGCATAGCCTAAACTGCTATATAGTGCCTCATTTTATCGGTGCTGCCTATTTTATGGTAAACTATTGATGTGGCCCAACAATGAGAGTCTTTTGTGGCACTATACATTAAAGGCAGTGTTAGACCATTAAGGGTTTATGGTCATTGCTGTGCTTCATGACTAGGGAAGAGCTGTGTAGAGTCCCCTTGGTAGCCATGATAGGAAATGATAAACATAATTTATTATTAGAGTGTATGACTTATTATTGTACTCTAGCCCTAACTATAACATTAATTCCTTCCTTGCATGACGATAGTCAATTGAGGCCATCCTTTACTGAAGACTAATACCACTAATTGTATGTAGAAGGGATCGTTACCGAATATGAACTCATGTAATACCTTCCTAGTGCTTCCTGACAATGGATATCTAAATCCTTGGTGCTACTAAACTCTATTGTATTGAACATCACAATTTTCTATTATAGTGGATGAGAATGGAATAGGATAAATTAGATGCAGAATAGTGATACTGTTCTGACTGAAAATCAAAACATTTGAGGCCAATTTAACAAATCTTAAGCATTTACAAACTAGGGACTCTATTGATTAAATTCTGAAACATGTTATATATGGTCTATGGACAAAAGACACATGCCTCCACAGAGTATGTGGTGCTCATAAAACAATGAACCAGAGCATAACTAGTTTCCCTGGCTACATAGGATTGCATTTCCAGACAACTCATTACTTGAGCGGCTCAACCAGAAGTGCTGTATTAGTACATTGTCTGACAGTCTTTAATGACGAGCAGTTGTCAGGTTGGGAGACTATTGATCAGTGATAGATAGGCAGGACAGAAAAGAAAATTAGGCACTGTACGTGAGGTACTGCTTCGATGAAACCACATTTTCCCATTTAGGCAAGACCCTCCAAAGTCCATTTCTTGATTACACTGGTAAGTGCCCTATCAAGATTCTGTACCAGATATTTTCTACACCTTTTGATGCAACAGGTGTCACCACAATATCTCTGTCTCATGAAGTAGGGTATTAATTAAGGCTAAATGAAATACACACACACACACACACATATATATATATATATATATATATATATATATATATATATATATATATATATATATATATATATATATATATATATATATATATATGACTATATGTGACCCATCCTTTGAAATTATTTCTCACACATTTAATAGAATTGTCGCACATTTAATAGAATTATTTATACAGGATTTATAAATCATTATAGGTGACAGGATCTGCAAAAAGGGACCTTATTTTAGGGGGAATAAGGTCCTTTTTCCCAATGCAGGTCACATATTATGTTTATCAGTTTAATCTTATATTAATTGATCCGACACATTTACTACTAGAAGATCCACAGAGAGCAACCTGGTCAAGTGCTATATACCAAACGAAAGCTCATGATGAGCTGTAAATGAATATCTAAACATTTTCTGTGTGGACTCCGAACCATTTTGTAAGGATGAGTCACATATATGGTAGAGGATGGGTTGAAGTATATGTGTATGTGTCATGCATATGTGATAATCAAATGTAAATATGTTACTGATAATTTTTTTTGTTAATTGCTTCTTCATGCTTAACACTGGTGACTGAATCAGGAGAAGAATCTTATCTGATTTGACTTGGTGGCAATGAGATGAATGAGATGAGATGATTATTATAATGCACCTGCCTAGTTTCATTCACAGTGGCAGGCACCTTTTAGTAGATACAGGTGAATAGGTAAAAACAGTAATAAAAAAACGCACCCTTTTAGCTGTGATATAGCAGCTTCTTCCACAACCTGACATTATGGACATCATCAAGGTTGATTATATTAGGACCCTACATGCGTAAAATGCAACATGAAAGACAGGCACGACATGGTCCTTTTAAAATCCGACATGTGCGACACAACCATTTTTCTCGGCACCCATATAGAGGCAATGTATTCTGACATCTGTAGCCAGGAGGGTATTTCTCAGTACTAATTAACACAATAGAGAAATGCCCTCATGATCTGTTCAGTGCCCATAATATAGTTTTGCAAATGAGGTAGTCTGGAAGACGGACTGAATAAATCAACCATTTGGCTTAGGCTATGATAAATCAGTCTTGAAGAAATAACTTGGACTTTATTACTGCTAGCCTAGGGGTTTCCAACGATTCTAACCCACCTTCCTGTCCCAAACCACCTACCTGATTAACCCTAGGTCAGTTACAATCCAGATAGTTGTTCACATTCTTGACTGCAATGCCTGATATCATTATGAACCATTTTGCTTTCTTCAAACCAAGCTTTGTAGATTGGATCAGTTTTGTTCTTCCAAAGTGTGGTTCCTTTGTGAGGAAGCGACACAGGCAAAGAGGTAGAATCAAGTATAAGAGATCCCACTCAGCTATATTGGGTGATAAGAGATTGGATGCCTGTAGCGTGTTACTCATAGGAGACGGGGCAGCTTGCACCAGGGTGTTCTCGCGAGGGCTCCCATAGAGCTCAGGGTTAAACGTGTGGACTTAATGACCAATTAAACCTGATAAGCCTCAGAATTATGAAATGATTTTACTATGGATGGATAGGTTAAGACATCAATTTTTCATCATGTAGGTTATTTTTATGAAATCGATAGTGTATGGCCACCAGAAGACCAGATAAAGCTGTTGTGGGAATTTGAGCCCCATACTACCCAGAGTCCCATACTACGCAGGGCCACATTTCTCACTTCACTTTCCACTCAGCATGTGGCCAAACTAGACAATTTCACAGGAATCAAAGTACATACGATTAATATTTAGGTCTTTCTTTGTCATATACCAGAAGATAGAAGCTAAGAGAGTGAGGAAAATGATAATGTAGACAAGGTGAACATGGGTTGTTTTTGCATGTTTCGGTAGAAAATGCACTAAATGGACAAGTTTCACGGACAATCCAAGGTTCCTTAGACAAGACATCGAGAAATTTTTATCTAATCCTAAGATTGAGCATCTGCGAGTCCGGGCCTTTCATTTGGTGTTGGAATTATTTCAATATTCTAAGGATTAGTATTTTTAAATAGCTTATTGTTTAAACACTGCGCTCTATGGGGCCGCGCAACAGCTACACCCTCACGGCACACTGGACCCCTTGGTGCGCCGAGAACCCCGTCACAACGTTAAACCTATGGGAGGCTGTAGGACTGCTCCGTCTTACTATATTCCAATATTTATCCATCGGTCTTTGACACAGGTAAATTTACCTTTTATTTATGTAAATTTATGTAAACACCATACACTTTCTAAAGAGGACAGTGATGTGCTATTTTGCATAGTTTGTTGGCACAAAGAGATTTTATGACGGGCGCAATAAAGATAATTTCAACTTAAACTTCGAAGAGCATACCATTTTACCGTAAAGGCCAAGGTCTTGGTTAACTGTTTTTTTTTGGTAGTGTAGTTCTTTATGTAGTTCCTAGCTTCTAGAAAACTATTGTGAAATCACAGGAAATTTTTCTTTTTGAGGACCTTTGCTGGACATGGACCTTTTTTGGACTCATTGATATATAGGGGCATTGGAGACCTATGGTAGAGGCATTAATCATTGACACTGTGAAAGCAGTTGCCTGTATACAGTCTTTGTATAGTACTGCTGAGCTCATGTATCCTTGTGTCCTAGAGTGCCCGTGTCTATCCAATCTGTCACCTACTGCTAGATGGCAGCACATTATTGAGAAACAGCACTAAGGCGGCCCACTATGTATGTCCACTATAGCATCACTTAACCTTAGGTCATTCACACTGTGCACAGTACCTCTAATGAAATGGCACCACCTACCAACAGCTTGACATGAGCAGGTTGGGTATCTAATGGGCCATATTCCCATGCTGATATTATATCAATAAGGTCCAGGAACATCCTGTATGTATAACAGCAGCATAGGATAATAGATTACCATGATAAACAGTGATTTCTCATCACTAAACTATTGTACCCTAGACTTAGTTATCAATGCACCTAAAAAGCCTGACAATTCTTTTGCACATAACAATAGACTTCATGAGCTGAGCCTCTTATGGACTGGCCTCTTCTGTCCTTTCTGCTTTTTTTTGTAATTAGAAATGAGTGAGATTTGGGTAGCATTTGTATGATTGATGTTTTCCATCAACTCTTGAGCTTTACACACCTGCATCATTACAACATTTGAGAGATGTTTTACAATTAAAGATAAAATAAAGTGTTTCACAAGAATCACTTTTAAAATTATGAGTATCAGGTGCACAGAAATCACTGGGAAACGCCTTCCTCTTACCTCAGTGAATTCTTTGGTCATTCTTGGCTGAGGTTTGTGTAGTCGGTCATACATAGTGAGATGGGAAGGGATAGCAAAATCCCTTTTTATGACATTACTTCATTGTAGAATGTGATGTAAGGGGAGTATGCTTTGATGTATCCTTCACATTTCCAATAAAAGAATCAGCAATATTCCAACTACTTACACGGTTTAGAAAATTCCCTTGTATCCTAGACCTTCCTCATAAATCTGCCTCATGGAACACTTTTATATTGTCATATGTCACTAATATATACCTTATCTTCCTCATATAAATTATCCCTTTGTAAACACTTACAGTGAAGTGTTAGGTAAGAGTGACATGTCAATCCATGATGAATAAAATCTAAGATCGATCTTAAAGGACTTTTAGGGGTGGTAGAAGGGTACTCTTACAATTGCTTGTATATTATATAGGCCTTGTGAAACAGCTCCCAGATGTATTGTTAGATCTATGTTTATATTCATGTGTACACAGTGGATAAGACTTGCTATCATTTGACTTTGCCTCAAGCCCTCAACCTAGAGTGCCTCCCCTCACCGTCCATGACCGAGCTTATTAGAGAGGTAGACACCTGCATTTAGGTGACACTGATACCCTTCCCTATGATTGCATTGACTACTGATTGTAGTTTTCCTAGATAAGGTTCCCCACCTCTAACTGTACTACTGAGGGACATGTTGAATATTGCCAATGGCTGTCATTAGGCCAGGCTGTAGTGGTTTAAACACAGTGGGGAATTTTAGAGTAAAACAAAGCAGTAATTTTTGTTGTCTTTGAGAGGTATTTACAAATAAAATAGTCTGCCATTAGGTAATCCTGAAAAAAAATATTAGATAACCTTTTTATGTCAAAACATGAGGGCATTTGGCTGGCACTTGGGTTTGCTGTTCTCACGGTCATTTTTGAAAGTTTCTGTTATCATTCATTAGAATAATCAACATGGTAAAAGGTACCCCCGTGAGGGGGTGCGCGGGCATACCTTTTACCCCGTTGATCCACAGATGGTTCGAGTAGATCAGGTTATTTCTCCATGATGCCAGGATTCATTCACTCAGAGTTTCATAAGCTGCATACTACTCATGCAGATGTAAAGAGAACCTTAATTATGAGTCCTCGAGTGCAATGTTTTGTCAAGACAGAGTTACATGGCCATGTACATATGATCTGCCTGGCTGAACAAATCTGGATGACATTTCTTCAAGATGCTGTGATTTCCAAATCATACAGTATGACAATATTAGAGCCTAGTTGTACAGTGTCTCCAGTCATAGCACCATAAAACTCACTATCCCTCTCCAGACTTATCAAGCAAAATAAGGGTCCTTTGGTATGATATATGATGGTAGAAAAGCCCTCCATTTTATAGACATGAACTGATCCTGAGCAGAAAATGACAATTAACAAAACAAACCAATGCTTTCTTTTCGAACTTCCTATGCTGAATGTCTCCATCATATGGAGGAATATTAGTCATTGTATGTGCAGCTGCAGATTTGTTCAGAAGCAACCCGATGACCTCACACAGTATGAGAGGTATTCTACACTTCCCCAGTTTCATTAATTGGATAGATAAACCTATCTATCCAGGGTCAACCACACATGTCCACACACCTCAATAAGTCATAATGAGATAACAGCAATGTGGTGTTCCCATTTCTGGGTGAAGAGAGTCAAGCACCATTCTGTGATTGCCCAAGTATCCCTGTAGATAAGATATTGCACATTCAGGACATTTCGCCATCCTTCTGCCAGTCGGTAATTATATCTTCATTACCCTTCACAACACAGGACTGTATTACAGGTCCTTCTGATGGCAAGTTCCTTTGTGCTTGTCTATACCTCATTATGAGTGACTGATTAGTTAATCAAGAGGTTGTAATCAGAGAGCATGAGTACTTCTTATTCATTTACCTGCAGGCAGATTGTAGACCTACTCAGCATCAGTAGCATATCTAAATAAATAGGATCAAATATTTCTCTATAATTTGAAGAATATGTGTTCATACAATTTAGAGGAGCCTTTATGTAGGCTCTCTTATAGTCAGAATGTATCGTTTTTAGAGCTTTTGCGAAAATAAAGTTCCGCTTTTGACATCACCATGGCGACTCTCACTACAATTTTAAGAGCTGCGGGCTGCCAGGAGCAGGCTGTCTGACATCATTTCAAATATATCAGTAATGGGCAATTTGAATAAAATGTTTGAATACACCTCATATTGAGTCATATAATTATAGCACTGATAAAACCATACTTCAAACATGTCATGACATTTTAAGCTATCGTTTTCTCAGTGTGAGCTTAAAGTTCAGGGACCTGCATTGTGCTTAGCTACATCTCTGTTTCTTAATGCCTTGTTGATCACAAGCTTCCATATCCAAATGATTCTCGTTCCCTAATAAACACAACTTCCCCCTCTCTGCCCCTCTTAAGGATAAATTGGTACTTGCAGGACAAATCATCACAAGCACAAAGTCCCCAGCTGGAACAATTGCCTTGCTTAAGCCCGATTGTACTCTTCGTGTCGCAGGTTTTTAAAGTGGTCATTCTTTCTGTTCTTGAGGAGCTGAACATATCCTCTTTACTAAATGAGATCTAATGTATAAGGCTCTCGCCACTGTGGTGCAAATCTGAGTGTCAAGGTTTCTGACCGGTTTCTGACTGGGAGGTTTCTGACCAGACATGAAGGTGCAGGAAATATCTTAATTCCATAAGGAATTGACATAACAAGTATTCCTGCACATGTCTCAATTAAAAATATATCTTAAATAGCCTCTATAAAGCTACAGGGGCTTCCGGTTTGAAGTCGTCATCTCTCCATGAATGTTTCTGACTGGCACATTTCATCACTGCATAGATCTGAATAGGAACAAGATACACTCAGACTTTCAATTAGATATGGAAGGAAACACATTCCTTTAACTGTGGAAATACTAATTTAATCTTATCCCTTCTTCATTCATGTCTGACATTTACAGTTCCTTGACTTCCAGTTGTTCTCACATGCTCCCCCGCTGAGCTATCAGAGTAAAAGTATTATAGCCCCTTGAGATAAATGTCTCAGGTAACCCCTCAGCTCACTTATAGGAGGCTACCCCATCTTCCAAACCAAACGTCTCCCAGTTCAGAATTCTTCCAATATGGCTTTAGTCGTGATTAGAAACAGGATGGACAATTGTACCATGAATAAAACAACTTTCACTGATGTATGGAACAAGATATAATTAAACCTATGTCGAAGAAAAAAATCTGTTCCTTTTTGGAGGCCAGCAAATCGATTTTCCTGTTAGCTACGGTATGCTACAGTATGTAATTTTTTAGCGGGCAAATTGAAAATTACAGTGTTTAACACCTATTCCTGTGACAAAGATGAATGAGGATGCCATGCCATAGGGTATTTCCTAGTTCTTTTAACATAAATGCAGGTTTCTAACCGGCTTGTATGGCCATAGTTAAATATGTACAGGGGGTTAGGTAATGGATGTACAAACTTGAATCATTTGAAAATAAGACAGCCTTGAGCATTTGATGTATATGTCCTATTGGTTCGAAGAATTGATATGATGATTAATGTTCAGAATTCCTGGTGCAAAACAATTTTATATGAAAGTTTCCCCAAATCGCCATTCTTTTATGAGAAACAATTATTTGGAGATGAAAAAGCATGATTTTGAGGTGGCCTAGATTTTGTATGCATATGAATCAAGAGAACCTATTAAACATAAAAATATTCATGCTGTGGGTAAACATTGTATTAATATGTTTACACTACACCTAGTCACTGCACCCAAAAATGCATCCGTTCAAAGGAAACTGATAACATGCAGAAACGCATTAAAGCAGTACTAATGTTTTATCCTGATGAAACAAACACTCTTCTTTTCAATCTTTTCCATTAAACCCCTTTTGTTCTTCACTGGGGAAAACCAAATGGAATAAAAATCACAGACATGGAAGAAAGCTTTCTTTGTTCTGTTATGGCTGGCTGAGTAATATTATCATTTTTGGCTGTGAAATAAGTGAAAACAAGAGATGATTGAAAGACCCTTTCTTACAAACGACCAGTGACTACATGCCCTCAATGTATTTACAATGGTAGAAATAGACCCAACTGGTAATGTTTTCTACAAACAGATAGTCTCACATGGTACCAAGCATTATAGCCATACAACATCCCAGCTGTTTGCACCATACATGACCAATAAAGAGCAAACCAAATGTGTCTAGAAAAATTATACTTGACACTCATTGGCTGTGCCATGAAGAGCGATCAAAAAGGTCTTCTGTGCAAGCCATGCCCCTCCACATCATAAACCATGAATAGTTGTCCTTGAGTCTCTTTGCCCATATGGCCTGCCTGTCTATTGGTATGTCCCCACTGCTACATATGACCTCCACCCTTCCCCTCATAAAACATATTGCATGTCCGTATCATCTCAAACATTGTCTGACATTGTGTCCGCTATAGGGTAGATTAACCTAAAATGGGCCGTTCCTGTGCAGGTTTTCAATGTAGTAGCTAATATCTTTGAGTTTAATAGGTCCTTACGGTTCCCCATGGTACTAAGTGAAAGACAATTATTTGATTTTTTTGGACCAATTACCTTTTACAAATCCATGTGTAAAGTTTATCTATTGTTTTTCATCATTTCTAAGACCATCTCAGTTAGTCTATATTTTTTTTTACCTTGAGACGACCACCTAGCACATTGAGCTGACCACCTGATAACTACCCTTTTAATGGGGCTATGTCCATTAAACTATCATTTGAAAAAAAGGAATAAGTGTCTTCTATAGAAATACAGTGAAATTGCGTAATCAAAACTATTACATCATAAGAAAATGTATGTTTTCATAGGGACTCAATTAGAATGGAAATTGGAGGCAATTTTGGAGCCATGGATATTGTAAATCTCATTAAAATAGAAGTGGTATTTCCAACCCTGCATTATAGAGCCTTTGGTTTTAATATACTTTAAAGTGGCATAGTCCGATGGTAGGGGCCAAAAAATGAATCCTGTCCAAAATGAACCAGAATGTTCACATTTATCATCCTTCCTATGGCGACTACTTTATTGGCTCTTCTTCGCCATAATTAGGCTTACATTTGAAAGAATTCTCAGATTTATACCATATTTCCTACTTTTGGAGTGCACACCAAACTCCATCCATTGGAAATACACTATGAAATGCCTATGGCCAGGTCCATGGGACCTCCTTTCCAAACATGTATGAGCTAAATATAGCAATAAATGGTCCACCAATGCCTAAATATGGTGTTATTTCATTATTTAGACAACATTCAAACAGAATTTGAAAAATGAAAAAAATTCGGACTATGCCACTTTAATAGACCTTTAATACAGACTATGATAATCCATTCCTTAACTTTATCGTCACACTCTCAGTATCAAATAGTTCCTCTAAATAATAATAACCATAGCATTACAGTAAAGATTGAAATTGGCATAACTAAAATATGTGGTCTCTTATAAATACTTGGGTGTACTCCTAGACCAGGAGCTAAATTTCAACATGTATGTTAGAAATATTATAAACAGGTTGCGCCACAAGTCTTTTCTTCTATATAAAGCTAGAAAATACATGTCGGCGGGAGTCAGGTTAAAAATTTACAAGAGTTATATGTTACCTATAATCGATTACTGTGATATTCTTTATATGGGATCTAGTGTTATGAACCTGGAGGAGTTACAAAGAATGCAGAATAAGTGTATTAAAACCTGTTTGTCTCTCCATATTTTGACTCCAACTGTGCAGATACACAAAGAAGCCTGTCTACCTACACTAGTAAACAGGAGGTTATTTCATATTAAGTCATTTGCTTATAAAAGATCTAGGCTGGGACAATATGTCAGACCAGTGGTTAGACCAACCAGACTAAACCAAGCACCCTTATTGAATTATCCAACCCCTAGGTGTACAGCATTTGAAAAATCTCCTATGGTACTCACTGCCTCTATTTGGAATAGTCTTAGCACCGAGGTAAGAAATATAGATAATTATGATGTGTTTAAAAACAGGACCAAATTGGATATGATATCATCGATTCCTACCTAATATAATTTCTTAAAGGACTAGTTGTATTATCTTATTATCTTATTACTATCAGTTTTGTTAATATTTTTCTTTTTAAAAGGGAGTCATATGACAATAATTGTAAAACAATGGTTTGCCTTTGCCTTCTCTCAACGTTAACATGTTATTCTTATCCTACTTGTTTCATCGAAATTATGATTATATTATTTCATGATAGCATTCATAAAACAGTTTACTGACGATGCTATCATTAACTTTATTGACCAGTATAACCTTACATATCCCAAAGAATGGGAGAGTTATTTTGTGATTGTCCAATGTTAAGTTAATTGTTTGGTCAAATAAAAGTTTAAATTGTTCAAAAAAAAAACATTGGCATAACGTTGGGCCGATGTTGGCCCAGCCATCGGCTTTACATAGGCTGCCCATCCTGCCAACATAGGCCCAACGTTGGCTTTTGGTTGGCAAACATCAGCATTTGCCGATGTCCTGCCAACATTGGGCCAATGTTGGCATTTGGTTGGCAAATGCCACTGGTCGGGCCTATGTAGGCCCAATGGGCAGCCAACATTGTCCCAATGTTGGCCCGATGCGTCAGGCCAACATTGGCAAATTTTTGTGTGCTACCTGGGATCCTATATAATCAATTCTTTCTATTCAATTATATGCACAAATAGGTGTATAAGGAGTGGTTGACTCAAGGTGAAATGGTGGTCGTCTCAAGGTGAAAGTATTTGACATTGCTGCACTTTTCCTTATAAATGCTATTATTTAGCAAAGATATTTATCTATTCCTAGGGTCAAAATGTATATGTGAGCACTTGTCATCTTCAAATTATCGAACCAAAGTTGGAGAATTCTGATGAAATGACAAGTTGGTCATGGTAAAAACCATTCAAACAAGAGAACTTTAGTGTATTATTATGAATTGACAATTACTTCATATATTCCAGGGCATCATTCTATGGGGTAATATAACACCTCTATTTCAATAATATTAGGGCTTAAGACCAATGAAAGTGAGAAAAACAAGCTGACAGGTGGGTGACTCTAGGTTTATGGTTGTTTTTAGGTTAATCTACCCTATGTTTATTTGGCAGTAAGACGTATGGCAAGTTTCCACGAAACAGGGGTCTGTGATCATAGTTGAGAGAGAACTGTATATTCATTCTAGTATTGTTGGACATTCTCTGCTAAAGTATAGAGGATTGGGCCACTATAATTATAGTGATAGTGTCATTCGTCTGGTGATGGGGATCAGTCTGACCTTTAGGTCAATTTAATAAGGATCCTATACCAGGGAGATGTTACCAAAGGGCTACACCTTGGTTAGCCTGATGTAGCCTTTTGGCAACAAATTACTGTAGGATTTTAGAAGCCATGTCCTTTACAGATCAGCCCTAATTGTAAACTTTCCTTCCAGCAACAAAACCAATTTTCTCCATATAACCTAAGCTCTCTCAGTAGATGAAAAACAAAGCATCAACATCCACGACCTGCAAAAAGAGGACATATTGCAGGGTCTGCTAAGACCCCTTTTTGCAGCAGATGTCACATTTTTTAATAGATGCACACTTTGGTTACGGTCACTATACTATCCCTGAAGAAGGCTAGAATAGAGGACAATATTCAAATGTACCTCTGACAATTTTCAAGGTTCTAACTTGGTAGCCTTAAGGTTCATAGTAAGAAATTATTCACCGAAATAACAGTGAATCACTGGCAATTGTGGGTGCCAGGGATACCCCGTTATCTTATTGTTCACCGTTGCTCCCAGAGTCCCCTTACAATGAGCTTTCAACTTGAATTCACTGTGTTTTTGCTGTGATTCACCGCTTCTTTAGTGTGATGTAAAGCTTGTTTAGGCAACCTCATACAAATCTTTACATCACTCCACAGTATAGATCTGGTCCATGATTCAAATGAGATGTTTAAAATTTTAAGACAGTTTTCTACATCCAGATAATTATTACTGTATAGATAAAACATAAGTGCTAAACATTAGTGCTAATACTTAGTCCCTCATACACTTGAGTGTCCAATACTAGATACTGTTCATCATTAGGGGATTGCACTGTCTGAATACTTGGTCTACTGATTACAGACTGGTCAAGGTGTATGTTCATAAATGTCAGTGGTTGTGGTGTTCCAAATCAGGTCCACTTTATATTAACATTTCTAAGCCTATACAGCCTTATGTCTATGAAAAGGCATTATGTATCATCAAAAAAGTTTGTTCCTTCTCATTTCAAAGATAATTGAACATCATCAAAAAACTGACTTGTAATACTTCTCCATGTGATTATAGTGTGTCATCTAGTGACATCCAAACTAACTACACTTTTGGGGGCTTCACTCCAAACCTATCTCATCTTACAAAGTTGCACCAAAACGAGATGTCACATTATAATAGGGGATGTCACCATTCTTTCAATTACAGTGAATCACCATAAAATTTACTAAGTTTCCATAATGAATTTAGGGACTTTTTTTTACAGTGTTTAGGTTGCACAGAACATCCATTAGCGCAGCTGGGCACGTTGGAGACAGGAACTGCCTGCACCTACCAGTATAGAGGGCAATCACCCCTAGCATTTCTTAGCATCCAACTGGAGTAAATGAAAAAGAAAAAGATTGAAGTCCCCTCACACCTTAAGGTTCAGGTATCTAGCACACAGCCACGTTTCTTTCCATTTTCATGATATGAATTGCCTAAACATGTTTTGTTTTAATCACTATGACACTCAAAACCTGGCAGGTCTGAAACTAGTCAATGGTGACGACTTTAGGTCCTCAGGTTGACAATACCTAAAATAACTACCTTAGGTGGTCGAAATGATAACTTTAAGTCGTCATCCTGAGTCATCACGACCTAAGTCATCAGTATGACAATACTTACAACATAGAATCGTCATACTGTCAACTTAGGTCATCAGGTTGATAACTATAGTGGTCATTTTGACCACCTAAGGAAGTTGTTTTAGGTATTAGCTTTATCCCATAAAGTCGTCACCACTGACTAGCTTTGGAAATGTCAGGTTTTGAGTGCATCTCTGGGAGCCACTGCAAAGGAAATGCATTTTACTCCTTCCTCTTTGGTTGTACACACATATTAGTAACCACGTAAGTCTTTTCAGCATTCATGTCCCCACCCAGAGAGTCTTGTCCAATTGTTGTTGCAGTGCTGCCCTCGCAGAGTATTTTTACGCAACCTGAACTGCCTACTGTTAATAGGTACTTCAAAATATTAAAAAGAAAATTGGTATGGCTATTCAGCAAAACTATGACCCTGTATACCAGTGCCAAGCTTTGAATGATGTCATCACTTGGTCTATGAGGTGGCTCTTCTTAATGTTTCCCATACTATCTTTTTTCCCTTTGCCTGTGAAAAAGACATTGCAAAAAGCCAGTAGCTGGACCATTGGTATGCTCTCACATTCCTAAAAGTTCATCACAGTACACATATCATGAATAAGTATAATATCCTGGTGGTATGATCAAATCTTAAAAAAGAATCTATATTTTTGGTGAGATTTAGGAGAATAGTATCAGTGACATTGCAGTACATACTCCATACCCACTGCCCTATCCTTTCATGACACATTTGCTGACGTCAGCTTACCGGTAGTAAGGAGGCAGAATTTCAAAGGAGGCCTACAAAATAACTTTAGGGGGGCTGCAGAATGTTAGAGACTGGCATACATGTTGAAATTGAAGTTTGACCTGTACTGATTCAATCTAGGGTGGATGCCACTTTAAAAAATTAATTTTCTCTGAAACAGGGTCCAATAAAGATAGCCATTACCGAAATTCACTATCTTCACAGGTATTGCTTGTAGGTATTCGTTTTAAGTAGCGTTTAATGTAGGTTATGGGAAAGCACAAGTGGGTTTATGGGTTAATATTAATCCAAGACCGTGCAGCGGGAGTAGATTATTAACCCTAAACCCACGAGTGCTTTCCCATAACATACATTAAGGCGTTTATCTAACATTTATCTCCATTTTGTATTAATTTCTTACCTTATAACCCCTCAATAAAGCCAGGAGAAGAGATTGTGATAGGCTGAGCGGTAGAAAAATAGACTTTGCCATGTTGTCAGCGGAAGTCGTCCTGTGCTTTCTTGTCCATATTCCAGGGCCTCTTTGCTGGAGGGCCCTGGCATGTGGATAATCAAGTTCTTACATTTAACCTATCTATCCTTTAGTATATAGTTTCCAGGATTATTCTCGACAAGTTTCAGTGCCATTCTGGTCTGTATAGAGGCCAAAATCCAACAGATTCTTTATAAATCAAAGCGATTAACCATGCCGGGGCGTGTTGATGAAGCGGGAGGTGCCCAGATGTAATCTAAGATACTTTCGGCTGAAGAACTGGGTCAAATACGTGTCGAGCAAGGAATGGCCGAGCACGACTCGCCTACGATGGAAAAATCATTGGATTCTTATTTATTTCGAACAATATGGAGAATTTAGGCATGGCATGTTCATCTAGGATATCTTAGGATGTTTCCCTGTTGATAACTCCACCTGCCACCATTTGATTCTATGATAATGAGGTGTGCAAACATCAGGAATGTCGGACTGATTTTTCAAATATTTCAAATACTTCATGTACATTGGTTAGTACCATTCGGCTTGGTAAAGTGGACAGCGAGTGCGTCTCTTGCCACAGCGGCCGGGGATTGATTCCCATAGAGCCCTGAACAGTTTTAACTGGAAAGGTATGAAGAGGTTGACGTTGTATACTTCTCTCATTTATTAACATGTCCAGGTTGAAACCATCACCTTCTCAAAGATGAAGAAAAGGTCTCAGAATGCGGTTGATAATGCACCTGTTTTATAAGCAAAAAAGCACTGTCCAAGCCCAAATCGTTAGATAAGTGTCTATACCCACATTTTCATGGTCTAGCAACACGATTAAGATTTGGCACATCCTCTCTGGTACAAACTTTACCTTCAATGTGCCCGATAAAGGTAGCCATTCACTATCTTTACAGTGGTTGATGGTAGAGACACATTTGAAGTTTTATACCCACATCTTCATGTATTATATTGAACAAAGTAGTGTAGTATATGATCTGTGATTTAAATCGGTTTTAGGTGCTGCTATCCTGCAGTAGCCTGCAGTGACACTTGCCTATCCATTCCCTATTTACATGGGTTCAGAGTAGAAATACATTAAGATTAAAATTCATTCTGTTTACAGCAATAGGTGATGTAGTGTTTCGAGAAGATATATAGAAAATCTGAGGCATTTTTAATCATCTCACCAAAAATGGAGACTCATGGTGAAAGAAAACAAGAGTCTCAAAAGAAAACCAATGTTATAGACAGTGATATAAAAAACGAACATTGGAAAAACAGGGCATAAGGCTAAGCACATTTCTAGTGTTATTGAGGACGTGAATAAGAATGCTTTCCCCTTAATGACAGCATTAGGCAGTTCCTCTAGCACCATGTGGGATCGTGCTGTCACATTAACTACACAGAACGTTTCTAGGGAAAAGGGGTCAACGGTATGTAGAACTGCCAGGACAGTGTAAAGAACATGCTTATGTTTCTGGGTTCTTTCTTTGTGCATTCTGATAATCTAAGGGACCATAAATCTATATCAAATTTTGAATCTCCATCCTTATTTTAGGTACGTAAAATATATAGGTCAGATGATGTATTCTGTAATCTTATTCACACATACCGTATTGTGTTGGGCCTACTCAAAAGGAGCATACCCTGAGGGGTGATAACAACTAACATTGGGTTTTGTCTGAGTAAGCAATGCACTGATGGATTGGTAGAAGCCTCTGGTATCCCTTTCCCAAACAAAAGGGATTACCTTCCCCCGAAAAGGCCAAGAGAACAGCTCTCTGTATTTACTTACCATACACACCCACACAACGCACTTGGCTTTTGTCCTCCATACAGTATCCTGCTTACAGATAAGGATAGGTGATAAGGAAATAGACAAAGGGGGTAGTATGATACCTCCACAAAGCAATGTAAATTCTCAGTAACTGTCTAAAATGATATCAAATCATTTCCTGAGAAGTCAAGTGATACATCGATACGTCATATTGGTCCATGAGGAAAATACCTCGTGTTCAAAATGTGTATCTTTCTCTTTATGGTATTGAGCAAGGTTTCCCTGCAGTCTGTCTATCTGAACTTTACTATGCAACTACATAGTCCTATCAGGGGGGGGGTGACTTCTTTCTCTCTGAATGTGTATGTAAATGCCCTCTAGCCTATTTTTAGCGGAACAGGTAGATGTAATGAAAGACGCAGACCTGTAGCAGTGGGTAATTACACTACCTCCAGGTGCTAATTTCATTCAATAAGGTGTAAGTTAGGCACCTCCAGCTTGCTCAAGGTAGACAGACACTACTGTAGGTACCTGTCTGAAGGTGAGGTGGTAATCCTTTCACCTATGTTTAACCATGTGAAGCCTGAATCACATCATTTCCAGTATCTAACTTATGAAGGCTGATTCCCTCAAGAAGCAGTAGGTTGACATGGGAATTTTAACCATTCTTCTTGTAGACTATAGTCAGCAAAGAATATTTCTGCCCGCTCCATACTATTTGGATTAGGTGTAAATTAAATGAGCTTCATATGATAAGCCACTTTCCTGAGTTTTAGATTCTAGCTATAATCTAGACAGGTAAGGTGATTTCATCCTGTCGGTATCCAGGGTTCCCGATTCAGAGAATATTACAAGATTGCCTGCCAAACGTGCCCATACTTATAACAACAATAAGCAATTGATCCAGGCATACCGCGATAAAAGAATGAATGCAGTACACTTGTTGTAAAGATACACGTGTATCGTAACCACAATGCATTCATGTTCAACTGAATGTTAATTCTATTAAGAAGGTAAGGTTAGGCCCTGTGTACAGAAAATAAATGTAGATATCAAAGAAGACCCAGCAAAGAGATACATCCTATCAGGTAAAGGGGGACCCTCTCAGGTGGTCCTTAATGCCTGTCAGTTAAGGGAGCTGACCCCTTGACCAAAGGACGGCCCTTGAAGCTTATCCCGATCCAGTATAGGCTACGAGGCATATACGCATATATGTACCCACACAAAACACTGAACGTTCAAACTAGTAATAATGATGTTGTGGGTTATATTCTGAAAACGAACTGCTTATATGAAGTTTAACATAATTGAATTAAATTTATTTGTAGTTTCGCTTTAATAATGGTTTTAAATACAATGATCACAGAAACAGTTACAACAAGGTATTTCTGCATGGACCATGGTATTGCATCATGGTTTTCTGAAATCTATCAGAGTCCACAAAAGGCACCACATAGATATAACTGCGTTTGAGTTTGCACAACCTAAAGAAATTGCATTGTTGAAATCAGAAAGCCTTTAAAGGAGATTTGCAAAATGATTTGGACCTTTTAACAGACAAAGGGTTTGGGTAATTGAAATGCCTACCATGAAGATCTATATTCAGCATGATATAAATTCGACATATATACACCTCTTTAGGTAATGAAATGATAAAGCAAAGTGACAAATACTTTTCCATTTTCTGCTTCCAAATGAAATGCAACAGATTCTCTTTGAACAGTCATTATTCACAGTCAAATTTTAAAATGACACAAGGAAATGACCTGTGAGAAAATGTTTGGCAATAAGCAGCAGTATTACTTCAAGTCATAATGCAAACATGATTTTCTTCGCGCCACTTTGCTTGTGTTATCCCAATAAACGAAAACTGTTTTTTGAATCTCAGGGAGCAGTAATCGCCTCGTTTTTTAGCAATCGCTCTGTTTTTGCCATGCATCATTAGGAAGAAACAAAAGGAATAAGGTGTCCTGGAAACAAAAGATTTGTGATGTGCCACGAAAAAAGTTCTTTAGCTCCTTTATTCTATTAATGATGGATTACAATCTTTGTGGCTGGAAAGATGAACTTATCCAAAATGATTGAACTGCTTTGAAAATGGAGTGTGATGCTTTTCATATAATATAAAAGAAATCTACACTGTTTCTATATTGGTGCTTATCAGCTCATTTGCTCATTAGCATTATATGTATGAACGCCCACAGCCCACAGAATCTCCCAAAAGAGGGTGTCCGCAAGATACAGACGGGCCCCATGTGTGCTTTACCAAATTCACCTCATATGCAGAGCTGAGAAGGTGCACCTTTTCTGCTAATTACTATAATAAAAGGAGTACAAAAGGATGTAATCACTAAATGATTATCAAGACTTCCACCAAACTAGCTTCATTTCATTTTCCTGTTTTGCATTGCTTGACAATATGGCGCTACCTAAACTTTGAAGCATAAGGTGAGTAAATAGTTATGTTTAGTAATTAATGAGGATGCTACAGTAAAGCAACAACACTGCTTCAGCGGAAACCATCAATGCAACCAATTCTTTCTTTTGGAGATCTTAGAGAGCATTTTAAGTTGTATATCCTAGATGGACTACCTGAAGTCAACAACATCTCTCAGAGGAGTTGCTTGTGCTTCGTATTGCAGAGCGTACATTGCGTATAGTATGCCCAGTCTGACACCATATTGCCCTGAAAGTGTATTGACAGCAGGGCAGATGAACTCCTCCGACATGTTGAGACCTTTACCTCAATTAAGACAACAACAGCGATATTAACCAATAGTCCAAAATCATAGTCTTATCAATAAAAGTCTTCTTGTTATAGACATTCTGTTTAACAGATGGAAAGTAAAGAGAAGAAAGAGGCTTTTGTACACACATGCAGGGTCCTACTCACATGGTCGTGGAGGAGTGGGTTTCAGGGTTTTGTCAACGGACGGTTACATGTGGTGAAGTGAATGTACACGGAATCCAGGGAAGTTCATTTGATCCTTTTATTGCATAGCTGACATGAGTGTTTCATAAAGGTGGTAACAATGATAACACTCGCCAAGATCTAAGCTCTGCCTCCGATCCTATAGCTCAACCTGTCGTAGGTTCTAGGTATAGGTGTAAGGTGTAAGTTGGGAGAGATGATCTTAGAATAGATAGATTGGGAGCTGCTCAAGCTACCTTATATACTAAGAGCCCGAGCAGCTCACAGTGTTGTGAAATGTTCTGTACATGTGGCTCAATAGAATAGTGACACATGTCATAAGGAGAGAGTGCCACCTGTGGGTTAATCATATAGATAAGGATTGAGAGGAGATTGTGAAATATTCTCTCATTCCAAATATGGCACCACAGGTGGACCCCACATCCTCCAGCGGGGCTGTGTGGGTGTAGATATGATTGGAATGTTATTACATCCGTCTACATTATGTCACAGAGTCTCATGGAGGAAGTGAGTTCGTGATAACTTATGGATCCTGGTTCCTGTTGGGGAATACAGGAGATTGTTGAGTATGGATCGTGAGCAGAGCTTGGGTTTTATATGGCGAAGAAATTAGTAAATATGAAAAATAATAATAATACCCAGAATGGTCCATTGACAGTTTGGTAGACAATATAATAGCCGCACCTGGGTATAAGCTGTACTGTGAGGGAATGCCATAAGCTGCACCTGGGGCCTGAAGTTTTTGCCATTCGTTTGTATAGTTTATAAAAGAAAAGGCTCATTAATAAGCCGCACCCTAAGTTCATGAATGTGATATAAGCCCCACAAGACACCTAAAGTGGTCTACAAGCCATGTGAGGTTTTACGTTAGTAAGTGTTACCGAGTACCACCACAGGGAGCAAACATCGTAATCACCCCTTGGTCTTACACCAAAGGAAATTGAAAAAGAGCGCTCACAACACATGTAGGGCAAAGTTCTGAGCAACAAGTCATATTTCCTTCAGTCCCACATTAATTTTCCAGCAGCACTGTGCTTCAATCTTGCTGGCTTGGAACTCATTATAATTCTGTATGACCCTATGGTGCTTCTCATTTTAGTCGGCTCCATATGGCTTCACTATCAATAGAACAAAAAGCATCCCTTTTCTTTGTACAGGTAGAAAGATTCCAGATCTACCAGATTTTCAAATATGAAACTGAAATGCTGAAAATCATATGTGACCCACAAAGTGAGGGATAAATAACAGAACAAAAAATGAGCTAGTCCCAGGTACATAAAGGGGGGATTAAGAGCTTTCATTTGATATATTACACTTGTATATAGGCATACGGGAAGTATGTTAAAGTTGTTGCTGATAAATATAAACCTAAATACCTGAAACTGAGAAAATGCCTTGTAAAGGCTCAGGTCCCATATTCACAAAAGTTGGGAATTTCAGAGAAAACCTATCATTTACTTCACAGTAATCAGACTGATTTATTTTGTGTTATCTCTGAACATTCTGTTTTTAAATTATACTTCATATTACATTTTCTGAACGCTGTTGTAGGGGTGTACTATATAATACATCTCTAAAGAAAATTCCAAATTTGGTTACCATGGCAACATGAAACAGTCAATTTGTTGACATCAGTCAATATCCCCATTTATATCAGTATCCTATTAACCTCCAGAAAGCGATGATGGCATGTTTCTCTTGCAAAATTAGCACTATTCAGGGTTGAAACCTACCTAAAAAAAGCTTGATACAGCTTAGTTGACATCCATTTTACCCCAAAAAATGTCAACAACTCATTTTTGGACAAAATCTTTACTTTTGTGGCCTGTATCTTTGTCTCAAAAGTGAGACTTATCCCTCATTAATTTTGTAAGGGTGGGTCACATATAAGGAAAACATGACACTTCCACATAGGCTTTGTATGGACCCTTTGTTTGGGTAAATCGGTCCAATATCTATAGGAATAAAAGCCGGAAAGGTTAAGGGACTTAGAGAAAAACAAATGGTCAAGTGGCATATGAAAAGAGGTAATATGAAGGTAAAATATTATATTGATGTAAAGTGTGTTTGATGTATTCCAGGCTGTGCCTGCCATTCTCCATTGTCAAAAATGTAAAAATTAAAAAAGAAGAGGATGTTGGTTCTGCTCATATATAAATAATGAGATCAATGCTTAGTAGAATTTTCCTCATTCCATTAATAGATTGAACTGGCCGTGTATATTAACATAGTGATATTATAAGCAGATGGATGACATTGAACCGGTTCCTGCTGTGTTTACAAAGCTTCTGTCAAGTATGCTGCAAAGGCCCATCAAAGCAGCTATGTACTTACAGACCAACAATGGGGGTAGTTCCCATCGGTCTTTATATCAGGGCAAAGGAGTCATGTAGTTGGAAAATGCCATCATTTCATTTCATTTATACTTTTAGGTACATGAGTCTCAGAAGCTTTTCAATAATCCATGTAAAGAGTAAGTAGTGTACCAACGATTCCAGAGGTTCTGAAAAATAATGTATTAAAACAAGAAAACTGTGGCAAGGGCCACGGAAAGGAGTTGCCACTCCTATCCGTGGTCCAAGCCACATTTTTCTTGAGTTCACTGAATGGGGGGGGGGGTCCTAACTCCCTATTCTGTTAGCAGACTCCCCCAAATGCTTTGTCAAAGAATCCTCTAGTCCCCTCATCAATTTAAAAAAGGAGCTCTGAATTGTGGGTTCTGAATCGCCATTGACACAGTGGTGGATTTAGAGAATGGTCTTTTTTAAACATGAAGGGAGAGGGGGGGTTGATGTGTTAGGGGATGGGTGATGATACTCACACAGTCACCGGCATCTCATGCAAAATAGGTAGTGGTCATTATTTTATGCAAATAACTTCTTCCCATAGAGATAGCGTTGGAGGGCCCATCGCCACACCCAGAGTGGTGTAATATGTGCCGATCCACCACTGTGGCCAACCACTACTGCAGCCTCGTTCTGGGCACAGGTAAACAAACAAAATGGCGGACAGCCGCTCATACTGGGAACTATGGTAACCGATTTTGTTAATTTTTATTTAATTAAACCTTCTAAAATCATAGAATAAATAGAGAACTAAACTCCCCTGATGTCATCGGTGGCCGATCAACCCCCTGGAACGGCCACCGCGTACACAACGGTCGTTTTGCTGTATGGTTTGTCATGGGGATGGTGCTTGGTACTGCGTCATGAAATGTCTTATCATCCAGTGACGTCACAGCTTTCATCTGACATCAAATATGACGTCAGAAATGACGTCATAACTGTAATGGCAGCGCCAACAGATGAAAATGAAACCATAATAGAGTTGCAACTACGTGGCTTGCAACTCCAAAAAGTCCCAAATACTATAATGTGAATTCTTGAAATGGTCCCTTCATTTCAAAATTCAAGTGATATTTTTGGGGCTTCCTGACTTTTCGAATCGAATGCCGTCTGCTACAATGTATGCTATTCAATTCCCAAGTCAACCTCAGAGGCCAGCCCTCTCCTATTGCAACCTATCGGGGTGCACATGCCGGCCATAAACATGGGGATGGGACTGGTTGTGTTTAATCCAATTCCCACACTTTTAATCAAGGCCCTACTGTCCTACCTCACAAAAGGCTCGGCTAACACTAGAGTACACATGGCAATGTGGATATTTATGCTAATGCTCATTGGCTTGAGTTATAGGGAAGCTAAAGCTGGTTTTCCACCACGACAAACTTTTTCGACTTGCAAATCTCGAGTAGTATTATCTATAAATTTGCCTACCAATTTTAGGTGCTCTGTTAATGCGGGAAGACCTGAGTAGTATCAGCATGGATCTCTTTATAGAATATACCTATAAATGCACTCAAGAGCATTGTCAATGTGATCAAACCAAAATATTCTTGTTAGAATCTGTCCTCTTATACAGGCACTATTCCATTAGCTGGAAATTTTATTAGCCAACCACGATACAACAATGCATACTCTTCTTTTTTATGTTTTACGTGTAGAGCCTAAATCACTTTTTTGGGTGATTCCAATTAAAAGAATATGATTGTCATTTAGATGAAATAAAAGGTGTGTATAAGAGTAAAAAAAAATGGGTTCATAAATATACCCATTACTGGCATTTATCTATGTTGATACTAAATATGGACCCCTCTGCTTGCTGTTTTGTGTACTAATACCATAATGATAGAGATTTTGAAAGAAGAATATGATAGAGACCTGTCTTGAAATATTTTTATTGGGTGTGTCACTGAAAGACAGGTTTTCATTTTGAGTGACAAGGCTTCCGTAGACACCTTTCATGTTGTGAAGGGAACTGCTGTTGGTAGAAGAGGAGTCTACTGATGGAATATGCTTTGTGGCCTTTTTAACAGGAAGGGGTCCAGTTCTTTTACTTGTAATAATGGGATGGAAAATTAAATGACACTTTTAACAGATCACGTTTTATGAGACCTGTTTTCCAAAGATTCAAACGCACAACCCATCAAGATTAAGAGTCAGACACAAAACATTCACTCTTATTGAAGGACAAATCCAATACTGAGGCTGAGCATGATCTTACTTGAATTGAAAACGTGACGATGCTGGCTTTCCCTACAATGACGTTGCCCCTGGTATCATGAGAGATTGTGTGATCACAAAAACATCTCAAACATAGAACAAGAAAATGACTGAGGCGTGGTATGCAAGATCACATGCATAAAAATAACGCCAATGGGGTTCCTGTTCTCATTGTTTAGATAACGTTCATTATTGAACGAACCAACATTTGGCATTCGTTTATGATATTAGTGCGGTAGGAGAATCTATAATGAGAGTTCAGTCAAATTCAACAGAATGAGGTTTGGAGCATCGTACCCTTTTGAATTGGTCTGCTGTACGCAAACTGAACCACCTAGGATACATGCATGTATGGTCTCTAACTGATCACCAGTCCAATGGTCTTAGCGCTCTTGAAGGAAATTTACTATAACCAGAAGTGTCTCCTTGCCATCAAAATGGATTCCCGACACATTATCAATATGTCAAAAGCAGTACCGGGTACAACTTAAAGCCTACAATTTCAGATCTATGCATCTGGGTAGCATCCAAATGAAGGATTATCCAAGTCAGGGGGTGGGGGGTATCTAAATCTATGATGGTTTGCTTAGCAGGCTCTGCTGAGAAGGATGAATCTCTTTTCTTTAACCTATATAGAAAAAATTCCTTTCAGATGCTATTAGATGCCTGAACTCAAATAGTGTTTCCTCCAATCTTGTTGATGTTTTCTCAATTCAAAGGTGAGGCATCCATATTGTCCCTACGAATAGGTGAGAAAGAGCTGTCTACAACGGTCTCTGTAGACTACACATTTAAAATTAAGCTATGCAATGGCTTGGAATGCCTTCTGTACATTTATGTGGAAAGGACGTTTAAAAAAAAGAATGCCAACTCATTTGAATAGGCTAGAACACAATCTGTTTTCGAATTGCTGTCATTTGCTCTATGATGATGATATGGGAATGCCAAACCCCCATTCTGATGATGTAAACTACATTTGTGTACTGGCAACCCCACAGTGCAACAGGCATATTCCCTGAGGGGTGATGAGAACTAACATTGGGGTTTGCCTGAGCAAACATTGTACTGATAGATAGGTCTGAGCCTCCCATACCTCTTTTCTAAACAGGTGGATTACCATCTTCCCAGGAGACCAAGAGACCACAAGAGTCCTTACAGACCAACACAATGAAAAAGATGTTTACCTCCCTGCGGTGATTCTGTGAATTGCCCTTAGCAGAAGTGCCAAATGCAATTGCATAGGGAAGTTAACTATGGGATTTAGCATTGTCCTTAGGTGAGATATCTTTAAGTGCACGTCTCTCAGGGCCCAGAGGTTGTCTAGCAACAGAGTTATTTTGGCTAGCAACACTGATATTGCCTAGAAGCTGGAACCCAATGTCTCACTACAGCTTCTGTCTCATCCAATGGAGGACAAACATAGAATTCCTATGGAATTGCAGTTGCTGCTCTACTATTAGGAATGTGAACAGGGATGCTGAAAGAATTCTGGTTGGATTTAGTACTGATTTTAATGAGCGAGGGTAAGCACTCTGTGATAGAAAAGGGATGTCGATCCAATGTAACTTTCTAAAAGATTAGAAATCTTGTAGGATAAAATTAACAATACTAGACACTATAAAAGCTCCCTGGTAGAAAGAACATTTAATGTCAAAATGTTTTTGTTTATGTGTGTTGTCATGGAATGAGTTCATATACTATGCGGAAAATCAACAAAAATGAATGATATATAGGGGGATAAAGGGAGGCCCACCACTGCATAACATAGAATCTCCCTCTTGGTGATGCTGTTGAGTTGAGATGCAGTCCTTTACTATGCTATTAAGAATTCCAATGACTCCTTTCATGGGAGTGGGGGGGTTAAACAATAATCTTCTCGCAAACAACTGAGAAGATTGATGATACCCTTCATTGGAAAGTATAATCTGGCATTAGTTATTCCCATAAGTTATGGGCAGGTAATTCAGACGAAAGAGAGGTTTTATGTTAATCATGCATGCATGGCTGTGATAGTTCTGATCTCGTAATCTTGCGAGATTGAGTAGGTACTTGATGCCAACACAACAGCATCTGCCTGAAACCAGCAAAAATCGTAAGACCAGAGCCAGAAATCACTGATATCAGCATGCATGTGCGGGACCCTTGAACCAGTCGCTTTACAAATTTGTTCCTTTTATTTTTTTCCATCTCACTTTCTAATTAGTAAATTATAAGGAACGGGACTATAGTTAACTAAAGGATATTACTCACTTGGCATGCAGCCAATCAGAGGCCTCCTTTTGATCACATGACCCATTGCCATGGTAACATGACCTACTTAGGGGATTAGCAACCACCCCTCAGCCAATCAGAGGCCAGCATTCTGGTAACCATGGTAACATGACCTAATTAGGGGGATGAGTGCAGTCACGTAACCCTTGTTACAACAACACGTGGTGTAGCCACGTGTTCCCTTGTTTGTAAACATAAGAGCCGGAGCTAATTATGCAAATGAGATACTCCTGGTGCAAATGGGAATTTTGGTGAAAGTCAGCCCCCTACACTTAGGATTTTGATTTTTCCCCAATTTCTTTTGGGTCACATTTTTGGGCCCAATGAGTTCTTGATGTTATATATGGGTTTTAGTGGTCCAATATCAATATTCTGACCTCCAGGGGGTTGAACATACCTAAATTGACCCCTTTTAGCTTGGAAAATCAATAAAATCAACATATTTCATCAATTTTTGTAGAATGAGGATTAGGTATGTGTCTGTCCACTTTTATTTTGTAAATTATAGAGTCTTGTGGTGAAATAGGAGCAAAAATTATGTTCCTGGTCGGATTTTTTCTATTCTTCTGGAGCATTTTACCTTTTGTAAAGTGGTCTGTCCGGGCGATAATTTGGTCATTTGGCCTCCCCCCATTAAATATCTAAAAGTGAAATGCGCTCAATTATGCCTTAAAAGATTTGCTACATGTTGGGGGTAACATATGTTGAAAATAAAATTTGATTTCCTCTATAAACTTCACTGTGAGGGGGCAATAAGTGATTTTCCTTGAAAATCCCCTTTTTTCCTTGTCCAGGCGAAAAATCATGTTCCTTCCCCTCCTGTGTAGGATTAACACATTTAATTATCCTAACTAAGTCAGTTATTTACCCCCTACATATACCTAAGTGCCCAATGTGTAGGACAATGGATTACTCTCCATCCTTTGTAGTAGCAGAGATGGGAAGTGCTATTTTGTCCTGGCGAAATTGTGTCCGGGCGAGTGACCATTGAATAACATGCCATGTTGAGGGGTTGATTTCCTACAGAAATTAAAATTTTATCTTAATGAAAATAACAGCTCTAGACCATTTATACCTGTAGATTACAGAAATCACATTGTTATGTATGTTAGATGTGTCTTTTATATCATAAAATGAGTGTACTTATAATAAATGTTTGTGATTCTTGGCATATGTCCGGGCGAATGACATTTGAGTAATATGCCATGTTGAGGGCTTGATTTTTCTACAGAAACAATTGTCATATTACCATGACAATATCAGATCTAGACCATTTTGACCTGTATATCATGAAAATAACATGTTTCTTTATGTCAGATGTGACCTTATCATCGTAAAATGAGAATTCTTTTAACGGTTTTTACCATGATACTGCCTACATTTCTTGTCCTCACACAAAATTCAATATTCCTGCCCCTCGTCTGCACAATAGGGATATTCAAATATCCTAACTATACCAGTTATTTACCCCCTACATATACCTTAGTACTCAGTGTATGGGATAATTGATTGCTGCTAAACCTTTGCAGTATCAGAGATGGGAAGTGTTTTTGTGTCCAGGTGAAATTGTGTCCGGGCGAGTGACCATTGAGTAACATGCCATGTTGAGGGTTTGGTTTCCTACAGAAATAATCATTTTATCTCATTGAAAATCACAGATCTTGACCATCTTGAGCGGTAGATGATGGAATTCACATTGTTATCTATGTCAGCTGATTCCTTGCTATCATAAAATGAGCCTACTTTTAATGGATTTTGATCACAATTCTGAACATAATGTCCAGGCAAGTGATGAACTACAAGGTATTTTGAACAGAAATTACAGATTTTTTTCCCCATCAAACTAAATACCACCTGAAAGTACATGCCGTGGGCATTGTATTCCATGTAATCAATAGTTCCTACCATAGTCTGTTCAGCTTTTATATTGAACAGAAAGAAATAATTATCTTAGAATCTGAGATTTACTTGAATTCCAGGCTAGGCCCTATAGGAAAATGACCTGAGGGCAACACAAAAAGCCCATTACGTCTGACTACAATACTCCAAACTCAACCATTAGACCCAGTACTACAAGCAAAAACATAATAACAGTGGACCAGAAGCATATCATAGGTCATTTTGAATCAATAAAGGGAAAATACCCTAAATGGTCACTCGGGAGGACATCATTGCCAGGTAGATAGGTTCTGGGCATTGCCATAGCAACGGTTTTCATATTTAACTCATAATATTTCATGTGCAGTTACCCCAAGACCTATACAATATCCACAAAAATATTTTTGAGATACTACATAATTCTTTCTCAGACCTCTCAAAACTCATCCAAGGCCTATTTGCACACTTTCTATGATTTTTGACATCCTGAATTCTTTGGTAGTGATGATAATGATAACTCAACTATTTTTTTCTGTTTTTTTTTATTTTTTTAAATAAGTTATGTATGAAATAAAACACAACTAAACAAATCATTTTAATTTTTTATTTTTATGAAATCATCATTTTTAATCAATCTTTTTTTTTTCGTCCGAACAGACCGCAAAGTCTCACTTTGCCAGTTTCACAGTCACTGACTCTCTCCATCATACATTGCACTAGTTTGGAAAAATCCAGCACTATTTCGGCCAGGTATAGGACCTTTGTCTGCATAAATTGTAGACGCTAGCAGCATCCCGTTTCCTCTTTTTTCGAATTCTTCACATCATCATCATTGCAAGCCTCTGACTCACCGACCGGTCGCTCAGTTTTGGGTTTTTGCTCATCCCCATGACGCATTTCTTGGGGTTTCTTGTTCAACATGCTTCAATTAGGAAATATACACAATGAGGGCCACAGGTGTCAGCAGTAGTGTCTTAGAGTTGAACACAGTTTCTTTGCCACTTGAATGGAGCAGAACATTTCAGGAAAGCTAAGAACTCTGCGCTCAGCGGAGGTAAGCCAAATGAATCAAAGTAGTACACCTCTCCTGTCCTCGACACGTAAAACGCCACCCAATGTTGACCTGGCAAATGTTGAGGATCCGTGTTACTCACGAAACAAGTGTTCTTGATAGGGTGCTTGGGGATAGTGTCACAAGAGAAAACACCTAGGAAATGATGTTTTGTTTGAATGTTATCCTTCAACACTTTGTCGATTTCCAGTGTGTTCATGCACTTTTTTCTTGTCTTCAGTTCATGTGGTAGTCTGTGATGGGATGTCGATCTCTGGTCAGCTTGACGACGTTGTCGTATACCAAGTAGAGCAGTACCGTTGTGGTCTCCGTCAGCTCCGCACCAAAACTGAGCTCCACCCTCAGCTGACCCGCCTTTATAAGGTTCACTCTTCACCCATTGTGCGATCTGTCCGGAGTTAAATCCAGGGGGAACAGCATGTAACCGTTCAGGAAATTGTTGTAGGAAATGTTGCAGGAGCGTGAGCCCTAGTACATCGCTGTTGCCGTGTGTAGTGCTAGGTACTCCCTTACCGCTTCCCTTTTGGTAAAGTCAGGGAAGTAGGCATTGTTCGGCACCTTCTGATCGTTCACTATCACTTGGAGCGACCTGTGTTGGAGTGCGTGTAGGTGTGATCTCTGTTGCCCACACGGATAGCGTAGGCTGTCACCGCCACTCTGTTCACTGGGTAGTCAAAGGGACCCTGTTCTATTACTGCCTTTTCGTGCATTTCTACCACAGAATCAGCTATGACCACTCAACACACATAGAGCTTAGCTTTGTGGATCTTGAGTTTGTATGTGGTGGTGCCCGCGCTCATCAGGTAGAAACCGGGGGCAGCTTGTTTCAGAGTAAGATTGATTTCCGTCTCTCCAGCTATGAACATAGGTTGATGAGCTAGGTCACAGTGTAGTCTCAACATCAGTGAAAAGTGTCCATTGGAGATGAGTTTCTGGCGAGCCTTGAACCCTGGGTTGTCATTGTTCAAGGTGTTGAAGTGACCTGCCCTGTCTTGGTGCCAACCTTGGACGTTCATGATGTTCTCCTTGACGCCTCTGTCGTAGTTGAGTAAACCTTCCAGGTAAGCTCTGTAGGGGTAGGTCTCGGTTTTACCAGACACTTTGAAACCTCCGATGGACACTTGGACATCCTTGAAGAGCAAGTGAGCCAAGTTGTTCACGGGAGCCACCACGTTAGTGTCGTCCAGTGCGTCACCGTTCGGTTTCAGCACCTCGCATTTCAGATGAAGGTAATTTTCTTTTAGGTCCATGTACTCTTAAGACTTACTGATGGTGAAATTGATGTTGCTCCCATCTCCCAAAGAGTTTTTCATTTCTAGCCTGACAAAGGTCGACTTTAGGATGATAGTTTGAGTTGGCGCTACGGCGTGCAGGTCGAGCTCGAGAGCGCACACTTGCTGCTGTTTTTGTGTATGTAAGCCATTTTTCTCTCTTCACGTCGGTGGTAGACTGACGCCGGTGAACTCTAGTCCTTTATTTATAGGTCGCCACCCTAGCGATCGAAAATGTCTTTTGCAAGAACCACTTCCCGTTTGAGGAGCTCGCCTCCGACGTTTGCCCCACGCTTATTTGGGCGTCGTTTCTTTCCCCGGAGAGATCACTTTACCCGCCAGACTCTTCAGAGCACCTACTCCTTTGTTTTTCATGCTGTTCTTGAAAGTACCTCCCTCCCACATATCCTTGGCCACACCCACACCAGCGCAGAACAGAGTTTTCCCCACCGTCTTCAAAAGGTACACATTGATTCCGTTACCGATCTGAGCATTGTAGTAATCGCTGTATCCTTATCCGGTGGTGCTCTTTGATGAAAAGTAGATGCAAAGATGAAAAGTAGATGTTGACCTTGTCAAACCTTTCGGACTTCAAGGGAAAATAATGCAAATGTGGAAAACTGATAGCTTGCATTCCCCCTTTCTGCCGTCCGCTTCTGTCGACTGCGACTCAGTGTAACAGAGGGACGTGCATGTCGCCCACTCTTCTGTCTTGAATGGCGTTGGTGTATATGTACACAGAGTACACGTCTCCGAAGGGGTCCATGATGTAGAGATTTTCTTTTTTAGCCGGACAAAGGTTGACTTTAGGATAGAAGTTTGAGTTGGCGCTAAGGCGTGCAGGTCGAGCTCAGAGAGTGTGCTGTTTTTGTGAACATAAGCCATTGTGCTCCCTCTTCACGTTGGTGGTAGACTGATGCCGGTGACCTCTAGTCCTTCTATTTATAGGTCGCCTCCCTAGCAATCGAAAATGTCCCCCCACTGTCTCTTGCAAGAGCCGCTTCCCGTTTGATGAGCTCACCTCTGGCATTTGGCCCCCGCTTTCTTGGGCTTGATTTTTTCCTCTCAGAGATCACTTTACCCGCCAGACACTTCAGAGCACCTACTCCTCTGTTTTTCACACTGTTCACACTGTTCTTGAAAGTATCTCCCTCCATCAAGGCATCTCGGATAAAAGCCAAGTTTTGGTCATGGAAATGATGTTTCTGGAGTGTGGTGATGCTGGTGAAACTAGAGGGTGCTTGGACGTTGGTGTACTTAGCCACCACTCACCTCTTTTCTTTTTCCTTCTTAGACCTCGCCATCTTGGTGAGTCCGAGTCTGAGTACACTTGGCGACTGCGTTCTTTCTTTTTCTTGCTTTCATTACTCGTCCTGATGGAGGAAGGACGAGGTGTAGCAGTGAATATCCTGCTGGAAGTCGGAGTTTTCTAAACGTCATTGTCATAGTTGTTTTCCTCACGATGGGAGGTGGTGATGCTGAAGAGGGGAGTGGCGTCCTCGTAGTAGTAGTAGTCGTCATCGGCATCGTCGGCTTCTTTCTCTTCCTAATTGGAACTCGTTTGTTTCCTCCCTCTGCCGGCAGGTATTCTGTCCAAAGCTTTGTTATGACTCCCTGCTTTATAGACTTGGTTTCTGTTCAAGGAACGGGTGGGATCTTCCATGCTCAGCACGAGCTTGAACGACGTGTACCCCTCAGGTCTCAACGCTGTCTTCCTCAACCTGCTTGCGTCGTTCAGTAAGTCCACTATGCTAATTCGACTGGCAGGATCCATTTTACGACCCATCATCTCACTCACCAAAACGTCGTTCCACTTGACCAAATTGGATTTTTGCAGTCTCTTAAACAGTTTGGTGGTGGCATTGCGTTTCGTCTGTGGAACTTGTTCGAGCAACACCTCAAGGAGGGAAGCTCGGGGGGTTTGTGGTGGTACAAGAGCGGATGTAGGAATCGTGTGGTTGTTTGGATTGGCAAGAAAGAATTGTAACCTATTCAACAACCTCTTGTATTTCAGCATTTTTTTCGCGCGATTTCAAAATGGGGTCATTCAACACTAGATCCAAGTCCCTATAGATAAACTGTAGCACCTGGTGTAATGTGGCTTTGGGATGAAGATCGAACTTGTTCTGCCTGTCTGTAGTAATAAGGCATATTGGAGGGTGGAGATACGGCAGTGGCGATAGAGGAGGGGGTCTGGTTTTCATGCTCATCAGCAACACCAGCAGCAGTAGGAGCAGCAGCAGCACCACCACCACCACCACCACCACCACCATCACCACCACCACCAGCTGTGGGGACATCAGGTGGTCCTCGTAATTTTGAGAGTGACTTAGGGTCTTCGAGAGCCAAGCGCTTGTAGTGCTGCTCCTCAGGGTCTGTCATCAAGCTGGAATGAGGAAACCGCCTTTTTGAAAGTTTCTCTTTCTTTTGATGGTGGTAGCTTCTTTGCTCACCGTCCTCAACACGTCAGCGGATTCTCAAAGACTTTCCAGTTAGTTCTCGGTGAGCGGATTGTGTCCCTCCAGTAAATTCTGACAGATTTTGCTCAATGTCGTGATCAAATCGTTGCTTCCAGAGCCTATTAAATGCTCACAATCCTCTGGTGATCCTCTGCCAAGTGTTTAAGGGTGCTATAATGTCTTCTGAGTCAATGAGTAGCTATCACGTTCTCTTTCTCTTTTTGTCGAGCGGAACAAACAGGATCTGATTGTCTATGGTCGTCAGGTAGGAGTGTATTCCCAGGTCGTCCGGTGTTGTCTGCTTGAAGTCCAGAAGCAGGTATGAGTGAGGACACTTGAGCTCATGGGTAAATATACTGGAGAGGGCCGACACCTTGGAGGGAAACACCTGACTAGACAGAGCGCCTATTTGTCCCATGTCGCGAGGGTTCTTAGAAATGATCATGTAGTGAGCGTTTAGACTCATAGTTCGAAACTCTGCTGGGAAGACCTTCTCTGAATTCCACGCCATAGTCTTTTTGAATTTTTTCAAAGAGGGGCTGCCACTCACCGTAATGGTAAAAGATCTTTTCCACTGGCGGTGTGACCAAATTGTTAACGTCGCTCAGAAATCGATTCACCAAGCGTGATTTTCCACAACCAGACAGACCGCTGATGATGCAACTAAAGGGTCCTTATAGTCGGGGATCGAAAATTATTTGATAAAATTATTAATTAAAAAGGAAAAAATAAATAAATAAATGAAGGGGGACAATCTTTTTTTTCCTCTTTGGGCAAAGCTTGTCACTTTGCCTTTTTTCTTTAACTATGTAGGGGTTCGTTCCCCCGTCGGGTGCGCAGAGCCTATAGAGGGACTATTCACTTGGTTGTGTCACTCCCCCTATGTATACCATACCGATCCAGGATAGTTGGAAGGTGGAAATGTCAGTGGGTCTGTGTTGGTGACAGGGTATTTCAGGCCAGGGGATGTAGCTCAGCGGTAGAGCACTTGACTTGCAAGCGAGAGACCCGGGTTCGAACCCCGTGTCTCCAGAGACGTTTTCGCTGACCACTACAGTGGTGGAGACACTGAGTGGTCCTGCCTCGCAAGGGGAACCTTTAGAGAGCTCAGTACCTTGGCCGATATGGTAAAGACAAGCGCTTCAACTTGCTAGTGCTGAGGGACTTGGAAACAGATGGGCTGTGTGTGACTCAGTACTGGTACCATTCAGACTGGACTGGAGGACCGGTTCTGGCGGGATACGGTTAAAGCTGGTTAGGAGGAGTGTAGGGGTTCGTTCCCCCGTCGGGTGCGCAGAGCCTTCAGAGGGATTATTCACTTGGTTGTGTCACTCCCCCTATGTATACCATACCGATCCAGGGTAGTTGGAAGGTGGAAATGTCAGTGGGGCCGTGTTGGTGACAGGTTATGTCAGGCCAGGGGATGTAGCTCAGCGGTAGAGCACTTGACTTGCAAGCGAGAGACCCAGGTTCGAATCCCGGTGTCTCCAGAGATGTTTTCACTGACCACTACAACTATTTGGCAAAGCTTGTTGCTTTGCCTACCTCTCCTCTTTAACATAACTGTATCCAAAAAGGCATCAGGGGTAACAGCACAGTGGTAACAAATACAAACTTGAATGTAATCTTTAAAGTAGTACATCCCCTTCTTCTTCAATTCGGCCTCATTGTAATAGGCCGAATAACCGGTGACAACTTCGAAACGATTCCAGATCGTGTTCATGTCGGCCACCACGCGCACCCACTGAGTGGCAGCGGCGGTTACCCCCAAATAACCAATGTCCTCGTCAAACCTTTTAATAGCGCTTATTCTCACCATATTTTAACACTCTTTATTTTCATGAAATGCCCAACAAGTGGGTGCACTGAGGGTGGGTATCAAACAGTAATGGAGCAAATTTTCTTTAAAGACAGCTTTCGGCCATACCGCTATTTTTTCTTTTTTTTCTACTTCTTCTACTGTTTCTACTGCTTTCGCTGCTGCAACAGCTGCTGCTTCTACTGAAGCTGCTGCTGCTGCTGCTGCTGCCTAAGAGCTGCTACTTCTTCTACTACTACTACTACTACTTCTACTATTCCTTTCCCTGGTGGTGCTACTTCTTCTTCTTCTGCTCTTGCTATTTCTATCACTATGATTACTTTTGGTACTACTGCTGCTGCTGATACTGGCCCTGGTACTAAATTCCTCACCTTTGCTTTTAATTAAATTATTCATCGCCTTAAAAGAGGCATGAGACTGAAATATGTGCTGATCTCTACGTTGAGATAAGAAAATAGATGGGGTTTCCCTAATCGTTCTTTTAAAATCTTGCTCCTTCTCAAGTGGAATATTTAAAAAAAAAGCAAAAATAAAATAAAAGCTCAAAAAGAAAATAATGAAGAGAGTAATGGACTCAGCTAGAATTTCCTCCTAGAGTGTAAGTGGTAAACAGGCGGCGAGGTATCTACAGCAACGGTGGTGGTGGAGGCAGCAGCAGCAGCAGCAGTGGTAGAAGCAGCAGTGGTAGAAGCGGTTATGGTGTCAAAAGGAGACAGCAGATGTGTTCTGCCCTTCCAACAAAAATTAGGGGTCTTTATATAGTTGAGAGAATGATCTAATCCTGTTTTCACCTGGATTCTTTCACTCGCATCAAGTGGAAAAAAATGCTTTTGGAATAAGGGTATCAGGTGGGATAAACAGGTGTAACAACTGCGATAATTACCTTACCTCTTTTTGTCGAGCGGAACAAACAGGATCTGATTGTCTATGGTCGTCAGGGAGGAGTGTATTCCCAGGTCATCTGGTGTTGTCTGCTTGAAGTCCAGAAGCAGGTATGAGTGAGGATGCTTGAGCTCATGGGTAAATATACTGGAGAGGGCCGACACCTTGGAGGGAAACACCTGACTAGACAGAGCGCCTATTTGTCCCATGTCGCGAGGGTTCTTAGAAATGATCATGTAGTGAGCGTTCAGACTCATAGTTCGAAACTCGGGTGATTTCTGGAATAGGTTCTGAGTGATATATATGACGCTCATGTTCCAGTGAGGGGAATATTTGGTGAAGATATAGGCTACCACTTGCTGATTGGAACTGCTCATCAGATCGTCCAATATCAGTAGAGTGTGTGGCCGAGGCGCGGTTTATTCTTCTTCTTTTTCTTCTTCTGCTATGTCTTCTTTGCTGGGAAGACCTTCTCTGAATTCCACGCCATAGTCTTTTTGCATTTTTTCAAAGAGGGGCTGCCACTCGCCGTAATGGTAAAAGATCTTTTCCACCAGCGGTGTGACCAAATTGTTAACGTCGCTCAGAAATAAATAAACAAAGGGGGACAATCTTTTTTTCCTCTTTGGGCAAAGCTTGTCACTTTGCCTTTTTTCTTGCTGCTGCTGCCTCCAACAAAAATCAGGGCTCTTTATATAGTTGAGAGAATGATCTAATCCCGTTTTCACCTGGATCCTTTCACCCTGCATCAAGTGGAAAAAAATGCTTTTGGAATAAGGGTATCTGGTGGGATAAACAGGTGTAACAACTGCAATAATTACCTTAATGTGACTTACACGTATAAGGGGATTATGGATTGTTAGGAGATTAAGACGTTCAAAGTCTGTATACAAAAACTACAGGGGGTGGTTAACAGAAGGGGGAAAATATAATCTTGATACAAAGAAGTCAAAGTGTTTTAATTGGATCACTCACAACCTTTGTACCTTTCAATCATTTAACCTAATTCTAGGTATATAAATGAGCCACGCCT
This sequence comes from Acholoe squamosa, assembly GCA_949317995.1. NCBI lineage: Eukaryota > Metazoa > Annelida > Polychaeta > Phyllodocida > Polynoidae > Acholoe > Acholoe squamosa. Next base: position 42,708,679 of record OX439049.1, read on the forward strand.
AGTACTTTCAGACACAGGGAATTCTTTATTCAAGTTATTGGCATCATTTAACTCTCAGTCCCTATGGTCCCTCATGCATAAATAAGTAGGGTGTTCTCCACTAGCAGGAAAGCTACAAAGTAACGTTTTTTCCCAATTATATCAGGCACTAAAGGGTGTACCCGCCAAGAGAAATAATATGTTGGTGCAGTGGGGCTGGCAGGATGTCATCGTGTTGATGGTATAACTCCCCCAATGTAGTTCATTTCACTTGTGAAATAACCTACGATACCCTCCACATCTTGACAAATGTGTCATGTCATGACATTCATCTTTTGAAAAAAAGAACCTACTTTTGAGAAAGTGTACGAGGTGATTACATCAATTTGGCTTACACTAAAATTAAGACACTATCGCCAAACCATGGGAACATTGTTAATATGGATAGTTGAATTAGTGAACAAGTAATTAATGGATAATTCATGACACATGGGTGTTATCAAAGGATATTAAAAGAGGGCATAGCCCGAGTTTAATATCCTTTGATAACCCCCACAAGTCATGAATTATCCATTAACTACTTATTTTATTACACGATTGATGCACCAGAATGCATCAAAATGCATCATGCATTCATTGGAAAGAGATCGTCTACTGTGAGTAAACACAACAGCGGGTAAGGTTTGACAGCTTGCACTGTGAAAAAGATGAACCAGACCTGGACGCGAACTTCTGTACCTAGGGTGAGGAGTGTGACTTGCTATCCATTATACCATAGCCACAGGCATCTGGACATTGTCGCGGTGTGATACTGGTGTGATTGCCTCTATATTTACAATGCAGTTCTCACCTTGCACATGTGACAAGCTGGGGTCACTACTGACCAGGCCAAACCTATGGCATTGTGTATCTACAGGCAAACACACACTGCTACTCGGCACTCCTTGTGGCACAATGCATAGGGAGTTGTATTTGGGATCAGTAGGGTATGGGTTTGACCCCTGCCTTTGGGAATAGAATTCTTGTAGGTTTTAACATGTGACATATGACATGTAAGGCGAGCCTGTTATCCATGGATAACAACACTGGGTGCCTGTTATCCATGGATAAAAGCACACCTTACAAAGATCATGATGCATGCATCATGTCATGCAATATCGACAGGTATCAGAATGGTAATATCCACAAAAAGAACTCAAAATCACAAAAGTTGTGTAATAATGCTGGCTAAGAATGCTGACGCACATATCAGATCACCAATATACAATATGAGGGAGTGTCATATTGTAAGTGAGTGTTGTGATGAAAGCCAGTCATGGAATACTATCTTCAATTGGAAGTTTTTCACATTAGTATGCAGTGAACCAGTGGCAGCTAGACCCGGAATATTGATAGGTAAATAATTAATCCAAAGCAAACCTCAGATATTCAACCAGGAATACTAGAGCGTGACCTATAAAGAATTGAGTGATATAAGAAATAAGAATTAAATAGGGAGCGAATTCATAGATGGTCCATCCTTAACCAATCTAGCCGGCTATCGCAGGTTGTTTTCATGAGTGAAAAAGTTTTCAAAATGAAATGAAGTTTATAGGCCGCAACCCTGGAATATTTGCTAACCACATTCAAGTAAATGCCATTTGGCACAAAGAGGTTATGGTTGGTGATAAGGAGCAACATTAAAATCTCAGGTCATAACACAAACGCACATTTGTTCTTGCCATTTTGTTTGTGTTAAACCAATAAAGGCAAATTGTTTTTATCCTGTACCATGAGGAAGAAATGAAAAGGAAACGACCCTTCCAGGGCACAAAAGCTTTTTAATGAGCCTGATAGAAATCTCTCCCTAATTTCTTCTTTTCATTAGGGAAGGATAAACAGTCCTTTAAATATCGGAAGAGGATCCCTTCTGCTAGAAAATTGAAACTTCAGTGCATTGAGGGTTATTTGTGTCAAATGGTAATTACATTATCAATCCCGTTTTGAATTGATTGCAAACAAATCCTCTCCTTAAAATGTGAAAAAGTAAAGATTATGACAAACACAAACACTGTTAGAAAATTGAGTGGTCCATTTGAAGGTACCCTTTGTGGCTTCATAAAAGGGCTTCGTTATATGGGCAAAGCCTCTAATGAATCTCTAATAGAATTGCGCCATGCCATTGAAACACCTAAGGTCGTGGATGTTTTTAGGTGCTGGGAAAGTTTTAACTGGCGAGATTTTGTCTGGGGAAGGTGAAATGCCGTGTCGATCTAAGGTAAAACCTAAGAATTCCATTTTTGTGGTGCCAAATTCACATTTTTCAGATTTTAATTTGATGTTTCCTTTGATGAAAAGTTTTAGCACTTCATCTAGGTCTTGCAGGTGCCTTTCCCATGTGGGGCTGTATATGGCCACATCATCCACATAGGCTACTGCATTTCTGTATTTGCATTTCATGAGTAATTGTTCCATCACATTCATGAATGACAAACTAGAAGCTTTTAAGCCCATGGGTAATATGAAGGTTGTTAAAGGCCTTGATTCTTTAGCTAGAGGGATCTGATGGTAGGCGCTGTATACATCCAATTTGGAAAAATATTTAGCACCTGTTCTGCCAACTTGTTGCATGAGGTCGTCTGCTCTGGGAAAGGAGTAGGAAAAAGATTTTAGGTTTTGGTTAACCCATCTATAATCCACGACTATTCTCCATCCTGAGGCTACAGACCTGTCTCCCTGGGGTTTGGGGACCAAGAAAGCTGGGGAGTTCCACTCACAGGGCTTGGTGCATTCTTCAATGACACCTTGCTGTAAATGTTTATCTAACAGCTCTCTTTGGAAAATCTCTCTCTTGGGTGACATTCTATAGGATGGTCTGTTGCAGGGATTGAAATCAGGGATTAATTCTCATTTGACTTCATTTTCAACATTTAATCCCATAGCACTCTCATTTAATACAAAAGCCTCTCTATTTGATTCAACAATGTTTTTGATTTGTTGTTTTTGGACCTCAGTGAGCTTGTCACATATTATATACTTTAGAGGGTCGTCCCCTTTGGGTAGTTGATCCAGGGGATCATCTCCACAATTGATGGGGAGCATGTCTTTGTCAGAGATTATGCTGTTGAGGGAGTGTTGGCCATTTAGTTTTCCAATGGGAATGGCTTTGTTTAGATTGTTAAGTGCAAAAATGCCTAGGTTCATGTGCTTTTTGATGTTGATGGAAAAATCATTTGGGTTGGCCACTGTTACTGGTATGATTTTTCTTGTTGACCTTGGTTCAACAAGGGCGTGTTTGATTAGTACCGGTAATGTCGTGTCAACATTTTCTGTGATGCCTGTTTTACCTATCAAGGAATCAGGTCCTATGACGATTGCATTGAATGTGGATTCAGAATTTGGTGGCATGGTCAGACCTTTGGCTGCTCTTATGAAGTGTGGTGAAGGAGATTTGGTCCCAAAGGAAATTTTGGCCCTATATTTGGTCATAAAGTTGACGCCAAGGATTATGGGGTGATTTAGCTTTGGGACAACATGTAGTCTTGTTTTAAACTCTGTGTTATCGATTAGAAAGGTTATGGTGATGGAATTGTTGACCTGAACTGAGGATTTATCAGCTAGTAGGATAACCATACAAGATCTCCTACCATGTCTGAAATTGGGGGTTGATATTATTTTATCTGCCATTTTCTGGCTAATAAAGGAAAGGGAGGCTCCAGAGTCTACAAGGGCTCTGTAAGAACTGCCATTGATATCAACATTAACTGCACCTTTAGTCAATTCAGTATTAATGTAAGAGGTCTTACCTTGCTGCCCGGGCCTCCCTAGCCCACTTAAAAGGGTCTATTTCTCCTCTTTCCTATCCCCTCAGGATGTGTGTGGTGCACATATGCGCAGGCATTGACACATTCCTCTGTGAAATTGTGTAATGGCGTTCTCGCCATGAATATGACCTTAGCTGTCGAAATGGCGTTAAACCTCTACTACTCACTCACTCCTTGCTGCCCATACTTACTGGTCTCGACTTTTAATTGGAGGGTGGAAATTCTCTTGTTCTGGTTTTCATAGAGGTCCTCACTGTCTGATGAGGAGTCTTCATCACAATTCACAAGGTGGGGGTCGTGGTTCTGTTGTTCTGCTGAATTTAATTCTGCTCCATCATTCATGTGTGAAATATGGCATGTGGGGGACGTTCCAATTTTGTTGTCCAAAATGGGGGCGGGGCCGTAAGATGCATTGTGGCCCTCCCCTGGGTGCTATTCAATATTGTCATTGTAGTGATCTCCTTGTCCAGAATCAGGAGGTTGGCTGTCAGGATGGTTATCTCCTATCTTTTTGTTGTCATTTCTGCCTGGTGTTGGGTCCCTAGACTTCTTTTGTTGCTGGGTCCAATCATCAGGGATTGGGAAATCTGCTGGGACTAATAGTTTCTGGAAGGACACCTGGCGGGTGTTAGTGGGGGTGGAGGCAACAGGGATGAAAACAAAATTATTTCTTGTGTCGCTGGACTTGGATCTGCTTTTGTTGCCTTCCTGAGATCTGCTCCTGCCTGGTGACTGATATCTATTCTTGGAGCCTGATCTGTTGTTTGAGCCGGATCTGGAGCTGTTATAACCTTGCTGATTTTGGTTGTATCCTGACTTGGATTTATTGTCATACTGCTTATTGTTGCTGTTTCCAGGGGGCTTGTTATTATAACTGTTGTTCTTGTACTGGTCCTTCCTGGATCTGTTGTTGTTGTTGTTGTTGTTGTTACCGTTGTAACTGTTGTTCTTTTGCCCATTGTAGTTATTATAGTTCATGGTGCACAAGTCTGAAGATTGGTTTCAGGCATGGGCTGCTTTGGCTGCTTCTATGACCAATTCTTGTCTTAATGATGCAGTCTCGGCTTCCCTAATGCTTTTGGGGCTGTCTGAGAGTACATTTTTTATTTCATCCTTGAGGCCATTTATGAGATAGTCCACTTGTACAGGCTCATCCAGGTTGCTGTTGGATAGCAATAAGGTCATATCTGCTATATATTCCTCTACAGTCTCTTTGGGCTGCTGTTTTCTGTTTCTATACCCTTTGATTATTGTGGCAGGGTCAGGCTGGTTGAACCTGCTGAGAAAGGCGGTATAGACTGCCCCAGTGTCATACATGATTGGTTTGTCAAAAATGTTCGTGAAAAACTATTGTGCTGCTCTGCCCTTCAAAAAGGTGTACATACAGGATGCATGCATTGTTGGGCTGCGGGGGTACGCATTCCTTATATAGAATTTGAATTCTGCCAGAAATCTGGATGCAGACCTGTAGGGTGAGGGCTTGTCAAAGGGTTCTGGTTTGTTAAAACAGCTTAATTGAGCAGATGTGAGTCGTTCAGGTTCAAAATTCCTATAGCCAGTGGGGGCAGAGAAATTGGATTGTCCTAGATTTGGTATCATTGGTGTGGATTGAGCTGCAGGGTGGTGGGCAGCTGCTTGGGCAGGTGGTGTGTTTGTAAACAAACCATACATTGGTATAGGGTTGTTGTAGGGTTTCATACTAGTAATTGTGCATGATCAAGTTGTCATATGAGAAATTATCATAAGACTAGTGGTATATAGTGTAAATACATTAGGCTCTCACAAACTAGTGCTATTTCCAGTTGTCACTGGTTTATTCAGCTTTAGGCAACATGTAAGAAATATCAATCATACAGTAGTTAGTATGTAGGTAATTTGTACATACAGTAAGTATACAGTAATTTATAAAGTATAATGTTCTGTTCCACTCCACCTGTGATGTAATAATAATACAATGTCCAGCATAGTTCTAGGTGGGTTCCCACACCTAGCTCCTGACCTGCTGCTTAGAGGAATAATGTAATAATGAATAACTTTACCCTCTGGTGGAAGTCTTGAGGAAGATACCCTCTGGCCACTAATGATAGAAACCAATGCCTGTCTAGCATAGTTTCACCATAGTGCAGTGGTATAGCAGGTAGCAGGAGATGACTGGAGATGTTACCTCTAGAGCGGTTCTTGGTGTTCTGTCCTCTTGGAGGTGCAGACAGGCTATTTGTAGCAAATCTTGGAAAAGCACCTCCAGACTGACTGGGGCCAGTAGCATCTGCCTAACTCTGCAATTGTTTGAGGGGAGGCTTTCATGTGTCACTGGGTCCACAAAGGACCCCCATGGGCGCCGCTGTGTCCCCCTTTGTCTTGGTCGGTTCTGTGATTTCAGACCCTCATATCTTGGTCGTTTACGCCTCTATAACCGCCATTTTGCGCATGTGCAGAGTTGAATATGCCAAGTTTAAACTGCCTGCTGGATAGGCGCGTAACTCACGCCGGTTTGTCTGTAGTGCACTTGGAGGTCGATTCAGTCTCCATGGCGTAACTTCCTTAATAATGGAAGTTCTGCCTTGATCTTGGGCTCATTTTGACCGTCTAATTATGGGCTTTCTATAGATGCTTTGATATTTGACCTAGCTTGCTCAGGAACGACGCTAAAGCGACCGGACGGTTATGGCGTCGTGCTTATGTAACCCATTGTTCAGTTATTAGAGTGCTCAGACACTCATGACGGCGTCAGCGGTGCTCAGGCACCCGTGACGGCCGGTTGCATTCACTTACAACTTATTAGCTTGTGCACTGAACCATGAGGTCGCACACTGAGACCCTCATTTTTATTATATTGTGCAGTGAACCATTAGGTCGGAGCCTTTGATGTCAAAAGTGTGTTGTAACCGACCTGGCTGGTGTGCAGTGGGGCATGAACGCTCTTATGCAAAGTTTGAGCGCTCTTATAGCTCTTAGAACCAACCTATGTATTAATTTCATAGATATTCTTTGATTAATACAAAATATGTTAGAATTTATGGAATAATAAAATGGTATATCATAGAATACTCCCTCTCCCCCGAGAGAATGCGAAACTCCGTCATTTCGCCGAGGAAATGTACAATTTATACAATTTTTACCTTATTTTGGAGTTGTATACTGTTTGTAAGAGGATTTGAAGTAATGGGGAGTGCTTCAAATGCAATTTTTGTGGTAGAGCTTTGTCAGTATAAAAAATTTTCTCCTGGGTATAAGTACATTTCCAAGTTTCTATATCTTACCATACCTGAGCGTGTTTGCTTATGTAACATCAATTTTGGGTACAATTTTCCATTTTTATGTACAACATACAATTTGGCAAATAGTGTGCAATTTTGGCATTCAATGTTCAATTTAGTGTGCAAATTGAACATAAATGACAATTTTAGTGTGCAAATTTACAATTTCGCGTGTAATTGCGTTCAGTTGACAATTTTAGTATGCAAATATATAATTTTCGCGTACATTTGGCAATTTTAGTATGCAAATATATAATTTTCGCGTATATTTGGCAATTTTAGTATGCAAATATATAATTTCGCGTACATTTGGCAATTTTAGTATGCAAATATATAATTTCGCGTACATTTGGCAATTTTTAGTATGCCAATATATAATTTTGCGTTCAATTGATAATTTCTGTATGTACATATATAATTTTGCGTACAGCTTGGTTACACATAAAAATGTTGATTTTTGTAAAAAAAAATCCGATTTTAGTGTATGAATTGGGTACAGACATACAGTATAATGTGCAACATACAATTCAAGTGTGCAAATTGGGTACAAACTTACAATCTAGTGTGCAAACATACAATTTTAGTGTGCAAATTGGGTACAAGCGTACAATCTGGTGTGCAAACATACAATTTTAGTGTGCAAATTGGGTACAAGCGTACAATCTGGTGTGCAACATACAATTTTAGTGTGCAAATTGGGTACAAGCGTACAATCTAGTTTACACTATACAATTTTTGGGATTTGAGACAAATTTTTCCGAGGACCGGAAAAACAAAGTACTTCATGTACAATAGGCTTGTTTGTCTCTGAGTTACTCTTTGATTTTGCTATATGGGTGTATTAATTGGCAATTTCGGCAGTGGGCCGCTGCTTAATTGACATTTCCCTAGCCTTCTTGAGTATGTGTCCCTGAAAGAGATTATTTGGTGAGTATCTTAAGTAAACATTTTTCATGTCAACAATTTTCCTCAACATTTTTTTTTTTTTTTTTTTTTCATTTTTCCAACAATTTTCTTGGATGCCTAAAGTATGTTACTTTAAGTAAACCTTGGTATAGTATACAAGTGCTAGTGGGTACAAAAACTGTCTTAGTTATCTACCTGCATTCATGTATATTAATGTTAGATTTGTACAATTTACAATTTTTAAATTGCAATTTCGCAATTTTGCGCGTATATGCGCGCATTAATCATCGATTTTGTGAGAATACCATAGATTTTCATATTATACATCAACAAGTGGCTGTGTATATTTTCTAAATTTTTTTCTAATACTTTGATAATTTCATTGACAGTGGAGGTGTGTCAGGAGTGAGATGTAAGTCTCCTCCCTGATGTGCTCATGCAGTGGTGGCACTTGAGGTGTTAGGTGCCAGATTCTGGCATGTGTCTGTGGCGGTGCCTAGCTTGGTGTCAGTGGACAGTTCAGGGTGGGGGGGGGGGGGGTGTGTGTGTCCATTTAAGGAGTGGGTGGCTGGTATTGGAGTATCAGTTCCTCTCTGGAAACCTCTGCTGTAACACCATGGCTCACCTTCAAGCTATCTTTGCTTTGCCTGTCTCCCAGGTGATGGTGGTGGGGAGTCCGGCCAGGGCCCTGGTGGAGGCCAACCAGACCATACACTATGGCTACATAGTGAGGAATTTCAGAGAGATCAGTGAGCATGGTGATGTGTTGGTCGACATGTATTCCTGCCACTATTTCTTGGGCTCAGCCTTGCGTCGGGGGGCCACTGTGGCCCTTTTGGCTAGGGCCTTGAGTAATCTAGGGTTCTGGCCCATGGACTCTAACTTCGGACCGCGGGAGCGAGTCTTGTGGGATTATTTGTTGGCAGTGTCCTTCATCGATCTCGCGGCATCCGGGGACCCATCTATGGCAGCCGAGTATGGACTGGGATTGATGGAGGCCCGGCTTGTTGAGTGGGAACAGGACCACGGCCATATGTATGGATCAGACTCGGACTCCCACTCTCCCATCGATGTTGAACCCGAGGATCTGTGGTAGGATCCCGACTGACTGAAACCTAGGGTGTAAAAACCCGCCATCCCAAAGGCCCTTTTCAGGGCCGGCAAATTGTCCGAAAAGTTCTGAATACTGTCTCTGATATGTTGTCTCCTGGTGGTGGACTGGGGGCAGTCTAGGCTGTGGGCAGTCTAGGCTGTTTCCACAGTCACCGGGGAGGGCTGGTGGTTTAGAAAATTAGCAATAGTCTGCATGTTTGACCTTGCGGTCTCCTCCTGTTGTTCGTCAATAATTATATCTGTTGTATTTTCCAGTGCTGTCATGGTCACCGGGCTGGTGCCACAATCATTCTGGAGAAGCATGGAGTAGTATAGTCCTTTGTTTTTAAGGGCTGGTATGGTACTGAACCTAGTGCGCCAAGGTAGGTGTATCACCTGAGGGAGGTGATAAGCAAATTCTCCTCTCTGTGTTGTTATAACTGCTGGTCCATTCCAGGTAAATATAGCCTTAGGTAGTGGGAAGGTTTTAACCACTATATCCTTATAGGTCGGGGCAGCTGCTGATTTAATCTCATCAAATTCATGTGGTATTGGCCTCAGGGGTAGCGCGAAGTTTGAGTCTCCACAATATATTTTAAAATATATCGTGGGATTTGTGCGCTTGGCCACATTTTTCTTGCCACAGTGTGTCTGTGCAAATTTCTTAAGGTACTTCATTATTCTGTAGGCTGAGTAGATGGTCAGGGTGAATAATATAGCAATTATCAGGGTGTGGGTTTCCTGAATTGTGAGGAAAGGGGTGTGGGTTTCCTCTGTAGGGGTAAATTTGGTAGGATTCTTATCTGGGAGCAATTTGTGTAGGGGCATTTATCTCCTTGTCTGCAATTTCCAGCAAGGTGTCAAGCTCTTTGGCTTGTTGGATAATTTGACCAGAGGTATGATCTTGTAGAGCAGGAGTGGTCAAATGGAGTATTCTATCCCTTATGGATCCTTGGGTAACGGGTGCCCGAGGTATCTTGTAGGGGATAGCTAACAACAGTGTTGTGGTTGTATGTCCATTGACCAATGGTTGAGGGCTAGGTTTGAATACTACTCCTATGTTTTGTCTCACCACAGGTGTATAACCTGCAGTAAGTTGTTCTATAGTATATAATAACAGCATAGTTAGCAGTATGGGCGAAACTCTCAGTCTCCCCATGGTGCTTGTGTAAAGCAAGTTTGCTGTTCAAAGTCTTGTCAAATTTGTAGTGAATTGGTGCTGGTAAAGTCTAAGTGTATGGCGTAACACTTTAAATGAAGTGGTTCAAACTGTACCTTTGCAAGATTGAGCTGTCTTGGCAATATGTCCGGTGAGTCTATAGAGATTGACCAGTAAATGGTAAGGTCAGGTTGAAGGTGAAGTAGGTGTGTTCTTTATCCTAGTGCAGTCTCTCCTAATGGAGAAGTGGGCTGGCTAATTCCCAAGTGGGGTCCTGTAGACTTGTGTTCCAGACTGCAGCTGGATGAAGACTGATGGTGGGCTATGGTCCACAGTGCTTCTTATGTAGCCTACCCTACCCACATCCATTGTGGGCCTGGTATTGTTTCTCTGGAGTCATGTACCTAATCTCCAGTGTCTGCAACTGTGGGGTTCTATTGTGTAATCTGTGTACTGGTAATTAGCTCCTCCTGTCATCCAGGACAGCCATTCATGGCCGTCTAGACAGTTGTCTGAGTGTAGCTTATAAGGTCAATTGATCTCTATAGACTGCTGTGTTGGCATAGCGCGCTCTTTCATGTGGGGATTAGGCTTTAGACACTCCATTGTGTTACCCTTACTCTTCTTAGACTTCATGTATGCTTTACTTGGAGAGTCCCAGGCTTTGACCATTCAGAGGCAATAACCTACTGATATATTTACAAATTTGATTGGCTTTATATACATATAAGTAATTCATTATCAGTCACACATGTCTTATGTGTGGATGAAGAGAATTTGTAATACATTTTGAAAATCTTATGTTCTTTTGGTATCTCAATCTGTTTCTAATTTCTTGAAACTGCACCACACCTAGATGTTTTTCTTAGTATGTGGTGTGCAGGCCTAGGCTTGATAGGGCCTATGCCTGTGGTTTCTCTTGTAAGGGTGATATCATTTTTGTTCCTTACAATTTTGTTGTAGTATTTGGCCTCATGTGGAAAAAGCCTGTGTGCAAATTCATTGTTTCTGACAGCCACAACCTTTTTCAGTCTGTCTATGTGCACTGGTCTGGCCACCAATAGATTGGTGTCCAAGTTTTTGAGTTTGGCACTTGTCAAACTAGGTCTATCTACTACAACATATGGTCCCATAAAAAGGGGTTGGAGTTTCTTACACTCTGTGTTGGTCAGGATTCTCGGTATGTTTAGGTACACCATGTCGGTGACCTTGATTTCCTGCGGTGTAAGTTTCTTATCATATCTATCCTTTCTTTCCTTTTGTAGCTTGGCGACCCTTTCTATAGCTTTCCTCCTAGAGGTATCTTGATTTGTTATCATGTTAGCTACATGGTCTGCTACGGTGGATATGTCTTCCTGTATTCCCAGCCCTAAGTCCATTGGGGTGGCTGGGTTTCCTCCATGGAGTAGGAAGAAAGGGGTGAATCCTGTGGTTTGGGATTCAGTGTTGTTTAATGCAAAGGTTATGGGTTCAATAAATGAATCCCAATTGTTTTGGTGCTTTGAGCAGAATGCTCTGAGCGCTGTGCCTATGCTAGCATTGAATCTCTCTACAAGCCCATTTGACTGTGGCCTGTATGGTGAGGAGAATTTATGTTTGATCTTGAGGTGTTTGGTCAACTTTGTGAACTTTGCACCTGTATAACATGTTCCATTGTCTGTTTGAAGAGTGGCTGGTGTTCCATGATGACAAATTATATTCTTGTAGAACTCTGCTGCTGTTGTTTCAGCTTTTAAGTCAGTAGTAGCCCAAGCTGTTGCATATCTGGTAGCATAATCTATGCAGACTTGTATATGTTTGTTTCCCCTGGCAGTTGTGGGAAGTGGTCCCACCGCGTCGAGGTTTAGGAACTTCATTGGTGAAGCCATGTACTCTCTCACTGTCATTGGTGTTTTGTGTGAGTGTACTTGCCTTTTTGCTGTGAGGCATGTGTGGCAGGTGGAAACATATTTTGTTGTGTCTGCTAGCATAGACTTCCAATATACCCTAGGTCGGAGTGCTGACAGCATCCTACTTGAACCAAGATGGCCGCCGGTAGGTGAGTCATGGAAATACTGTAGTGTACTTGTTACCCATTGCTGTGGTATAACAATTTGAAGTGGTACAGTATTGGTTTTTCTCCAATTTATGGGGCATATATGGACTAATGTACCATTTACCAAGGTGTATGTCTGGCCTTGGTTGATGATTCTATTTCCTTGTGCTTTTGGTGCAGGCAAGGTCCCATCCTCAAGATATTGTATGAGGGGCAATAGTTCCTTGTCCTTCCTTTGTTCCAAGCCAAGGTTTGTACCTGAGATGGATGTGTCGGGAATCTGATCCAGTAGTTGATTTATATCTAGCACATGTTGTTTTATTCTGTCTCTTTCTTTTTCTTTTTCATCGACTATTGGCCTATCTTGTGCCTTTTGTTGGGGTGTGTCACTCTTGTTTTGGTGTGTAGGCTCCTCTGGAGGGCCTATTCTCGCCTTGATGGGAGTGGCAACCTTTTTCTTTAAAGGCACAATTTGCTTTTTGTCATTCTTCTTTGTCTCAGAGTTCTTTGATTTAGTAGATGCAGTGTCTTTTGTGACATTTTTCCTGGCAGGTGGGGTTTTGGTAGGTTTGTTTCCTGTGACCTTTTTCTCATTTAGAATAGTTTGTGATTGTGTGGGGGGTTTTGGTGTGCCCTCCTGAATCATTTCTCTAGTCTTTGAGCGTGTGGTCATAGGACACAAATGGTTTGATGTTTCCTCTCCCTGCATTGGTTCAAAGAATCTGACTGATTTAGAAGTTGCTTGAGTAATAGCATATATTGTGTCTTCTGAATCTTCATCGTCTGAGTCAGGTGGGGTGAAGGGTGGCTCCTTAGGAGTTGCCTTCAGCATCTGATTGAGTGATGAGAATTCAATAGGCTCGAAGTCATTATCTGGAAAGAGTTGTGAGTATTCTCTCTCACAGTGGCAGAACACATAATGTGTAGATTGCTTTAAGATACCCCTAATGGGTGTCTCTGGCCTTTCAATGGTGTTGGGTGGATCATCCCTTTTGAATGGTACTTTCTTTGTTACTTTTGCAAACTTGGTTCTACTGGCTGCTCTAACTCTCCTTGGTGGGGGTGGAGGGTTAGTCATGGGTCCAGAGTCTGGGTATTCTCTTCTAGACATAGCATCTGGAGGTATGTTATCGTCACCTTTCACATGTTGGATGGTGAATGAAAATTGCTGTATGTCTAGAGCCCATCTGGCCCATCTATGTGTGAGTCCTGTATTGGTTAATAGTGGGATTAGGGCTGCAAGGTCTGTGTATAATTGGAAGTGTCTAGTCTCTAGATAGTGTCTGAAGTGTAATACTCCATACACTACTCCCAGTAGTTCTCTCTCTGTGGTATTGTATTTTCTCTCATGTTTGGAGAGGGTTCTACCTGCAAAGGCTACTGGTCTGAGCACTCCTTCATTATCTCTTTGTGAGAGTACAGCTCCTAAACTCACATTGGAAGCATCAGTTGCCAAACTGAACTCTTTCTCATAGTTTGGATATCTGAGAAGAGCATTGGTACAGAGGGCATGCTTTAGTGTTTTGAAAGCATTATCTGCCTCTTCTGTCCAGACAAATGCTTTGAGATGTGTCTGCAGATCATATAATGGTCTAGCAATTTGGGCATAACCTTTGATAAACTTTTTGAAGTATTGGCATAGGCCTGTGAAGGATCTGACATTTTTGACTGATTTTGGTGTTGGGAAGGTTTTGATTGATTCCACCTTTGTGGGAGATGGTTGCAGTCCCATGGGTGTGACTCTCATTCCCAAGAAGTCTATTCTGTCTATGAAGTATTCACATTTTGATTTCTTCAGTTTGAGTTTGCCAACTCTTAGGCTGTTGAACACATCTTCCAGGTCATGGAAGTGTTGTTTGATTGATGGTGATAATACCAATATGTCATCTAGGTATGGTAGGGCACATTTGTATTTGAGTTTGTTCAGAATTAATGTGACTAGATGGCAAAATCCCGCAGGTGCGGTCGCTAAACCCATCGGCATCCTTTCGTAGACATATTTTTTGTCATTTGCTATGAATGCGGTTTTATGCTGGTCCTCCTGTCTTATAGGAATTTGAAAAAATCCCTGTTGGGCATCTAGCTTACTGAATACTCTTGGTCTGAGTGACCCTATCATGTCTAGAGTGTCATCGGCCCGGGGTGTAGATAAGGCTTGATTTATCGTGTTCTGGTTCAAATAACGAAAATCTGTGACGAGCCTATGGCCTCCCGATGATTTTTGTACTAAAAAGGATCTGGAAGCCCAGGGGCCCTCAGCACATTCTCTCAGAATGCCCTGTTGTACTAGCCTTTCACACTCTTCCCCTATTGCGGCCTGTTTTTCTGGTGTTTGTCTATATGGTAGGAAATGACATGGTACTGCCTCAGGTTTAACATGTATTGAGTGGGTATACAGGTGTGTGGCACCAATGTCTCCATCTTTTCCTACAAATATATCATCATACTTGGTCAGCAGTGATTCTAATCTATCATGCTGATCTTTGGATGTGAGCACAAATTTTGGTGGAACATTCTCTTCCAATTCTGGCTCGAGGTCATGTGCCTCACTATGTATAGCAGCTATTTCAGAGAGTCTGATTGAGTTGGGTTCAGGGTCAGCATATGTGGACTCACAGTCTGAGTCTGTGTCGCTGAATTGAGTTACATCCTCAGGCCGTATGGCTGAGATGGATTGATCAGTGTGTGGGGTAGTGTCTGACACCTGTTGAGGTTTTTCTAAATCAGATTCCTTGACTTCCTGAAATAGAGCTATGATGGCACCCTTTTTGATTTTATGTGGGCGCCTGCTGGTGTTGAGTAACACTAGGGGATGTTTGTTATTTTCCCTGGGGGTTACTGCTGCCCTTTGAACTAGATATGGGGCATTGTTATTTCTTTGGAGGTTATCTACTACTCCAGTTTTGCCTTGCAGTGATTGAGTAGATGTGACCTTACCCAATACTGCAAGTTCAGAGAATGGAGGGATGGTAAAATCCCTCACTGCCCTAATGGGTTTGAGAATTTGTTCAGGATCAACATTAAATTCAATTTGAGATTTTGTAGTGCTTAAGAAATCTGTGCCGAGAACAACGGCCTGTGTGAGGTTGGGTATTACAGCAAATTGGTATTGGAATCTGACACCTTGGATTCTAAAGTTCAGCATAGCTGAATGTCTAACATGACACACCGATCCATCTGCCAAGTGGATGTTGATTTTAGATTTCCTCAGTTGGATATGGAATCTCTTTTGGAGATCCATGAGGAATGATTGTCTGAAACAGGTGATAGTAGCACCTGTATCAACCAAACATTGTACATCTGAAACATCATATAGATTTGCATTGATACAGCCATTTTGAAGAAGTACAATAGAAAGCTTGGTACTCTCACCTGTATCCTTTGATGATGAATCTGGTGGGGTGATGTGTATCACTGATGGACGTCTCTGTCTGTTAGATGGTATATTGGCACTAGCAATTGTCTCTGGTTGGATCTTTGTTAATCCTGATTGATTGTTTGTATTTGGGGTGTCACAGCGCACTGGCCCATCGGCACTGTGACATCCTAGTTTTCCTGGTTCTGTGGGGTGGTTGAGATGCTTGCCACCAGGAGCTTGGAGATTTGATCCATTACATGAGGTGGTATTTGGGGGTTACTGTGTTGGTTCCCCTGGTAACCTCTTGTGTCAGGCTTGTAATCCTCCTGGCGTGAGTTGGAACCCTGGTTATATTGACCAGAGTTGCTGTATTGACCAGAGTTGTTGGATCTCTGGTTGTTGTAGGCACCATTGTTGTAGGATCCACTGTTGTAGTTCCTGTGTGGACTATGGCTTCTACTGTTGGATCCTTGATTATAGGATCCAGAGTTGTTTGAACCCTGGCTGTTGTTGTAGGATCCAGAGTTGTTGTAGGATCCAGAGTTGTAGTTCCTATGTGGACTATGGCTCCTACTGTTGGATCCTTGATTATTATAGGATCTGCCATTACTTGGGGTTCTGTCTCTCCTATCACTGTATGAAGAGTTACCATTGTTGGAGTTGGAAGAGCTGTTGTCTTTCCTACTGTTGTGACCCCCCCGGTTGTTGTTGTTGCCCCCTCTACCTCTACCTCTATTGGATTGGTAGTTGGGGTCATAGTTGTTTCCTCTATATCTACCGGTAGGGTCTTTTGATGTAACCTTAGCCTCCTGTTGCCTTAGATGGGCACTAGACATTAGGTTAACATCCTCATCTGCACTAGTGCTGATTTCCTGGACCTTCTTCTTAGTCGGCTGTGGGTTGGACTCTGCCTCCCTTATTTTCCTAGATCTTTCTTGGGTCTCAACCTCTAAGGCTAGGTCTAGGGCTTGGTCAAAAGAGTCTATTTTCTTGTTTTCAAGAGCTACAGAGATCCAGGGCCTCATGCCTTGGGTAAATGCCTTGCTCAAGATTTCATCGCTTTGGCGTTGGGCATTACACACTTTCCTGAGATGGCATGCATAGTCTAGGACAGGTTCATCTATCTTTTGTGCACGGAGTGCAGTCCTTGAGATGATATTGTCTCGAGTAGCAAAATACTCTTTTAATTTATTCACTACATTGGTCCATGTCAACATATCAGGTGTGGCACTTTCCCTGAAGGATTCAAACCAAGCTAGTGCTTGTTCTTCAAGGT
Organism: Acholoe squamosa; assembly: GCA_949317995.1. Classification (NCBI taxonomy): domain Eukaryota; kingdom Metazoa; phylum Annelida; class Polychaeta; order Phyllodocida; family Polynoidae; genus Acholoe; species Acholoe squamosa. The sequence goes on from OX439049.1 coordinate 42,725,544, forward strand.
ACTTGGGTAAATATGTTACCATGGTGTCACTGTCTGTTACTTTGTACTAATCCTTCAGATATTCTGGGAATTTGTGATCAATAAATAATGCTGTTGACATGAGTGGTGATGGGTGTGAGAAAGTTTTGGGTTTTGTTACCTCATGTAGCCTGATCTTTCTGTCGTCCTGTTGTTTTCTGTCTATGAGTTTGGTCATGTTGGACACCATGGAGATTATGATGTCATCCTTGGATCCAGAGGCAGATGGTGTGACAACAGGTGTGATGGCTGGTGTGGGAGGCTGTGGGGTCTGGGATGATACCATCTTCGTGAGATCTGCTATTTGTTGTTGTTGTCTCTCTAGGGACTTCCGCTGGTCTTCCATGGCCTTCTGTTGGATGTCTATTGCTGCATTCCTCTCTGCCAGTTGTTGGTTGAGGATCCTCTCCCTTTCCTCCTGCTGGGACTTGTTGGTCTCTAGGGCAGTAACTGCATCTTGGATGGCCTTCTCATAGGCCCTTATCTTCTCAGCTGTCTGATTAGGTTGGGGGCCTTCATCGGTGTCCATGATGGAGGGTGTGGGGGAGTGGCTGTCAAAGGCCAGAGCTGGGGTGGAGGATCTAGATGAGGGTGTGGACCCACCCCCTGAGGCAGATCCTTCTTCCCCTGAGGTAGATAGCGTGAGTTGAGCGTCCTGTAGAGATCCCTGGGAAATGTTGGATCCCTGAGAACTGGTTGTTCCCTGAGTAGACAGGGTGGGAGGTGTGGGATCTACTGAGTGTGGGTCTGTTGTACTGGAGGCTGATTTGCCCCCTGTGGGTCTCCTAGATCTAGGTGGGAGGGAGACCTCTTCAACAGGCCCCTGACTACGTAAGGTCTTTGTGTGTTGTTCTGCCAGCTTGACTGATAAGACCTTGATGTGTGGGGTGGACCTCACTGACGTGTGGGAGACCTCACTGACGTGTGGGAGACCTCACTGACGTGTGGGAGACCTCACTGACGTGTGGGAGACCTCTCTGACGTGTGGGAGACCTCACTGACGTGTGGGAGACCTCACTGACGTGTGGGAGACCTCACTGACGTGTGGGAGACCTCAATGACGTGTGGGAGACCTCACTGACGTGTGATAGACCTCACTGACGTTTGGGAGACCTCACTGACGTTTGGGAGACCTCACTGACGTGTGGGAGACCTCACTGACGTGTGGGAGACCTCACTGACGTGTGGGAGACCTCATTGATGTGTGGGAGATCTCATTGATGTGGGAGATCTCACTGGTATGTGGGAGATCTCACTGGTATGTGGGAGATCTCACTGGTATGTGGGAGATCTCACTGGTATGTGGGAGATCTCACTGGTATGTGGGAGCTCTCACTGGTGACCTTGGTGGGCATGGTGTCAAGGTCACTGGGTGGGTGGAGTGGGGTTTACTGTGTGTATGATTGTTTTCAGTAATGTTGCCAGCTTAAATTTTAGAGAGCATTGGGTAATTTGGGATCTTAGTAGGATGTTCTCCACCACTTTGTCATACTAGTGATTGTGCATGATCAAGTTGTCATATGAGAAATTATCATAAGACTAGTGGTATATAGTGTAAATACATTAAGCTCTCACAAACTAGTGCTATTTCCAGTTGTCACTGGTTTATTCAGCTTTAGGCAACATGTAAGAAATATCAATCATACAGTAGTTAGTATGTAGGTAATTTGTACATACAGTAAGTATACAGTAATTTATAAAGTATAATGTTCTGTTCCACTCCACCTGTGAGGTAATAATAATACAATGTCCAGCATAGTTCTAGGTGGGTTCCCACACCTAGCTCCTGACCTGCTGCTTAGAGGAATAATGTAATAATGAATAACTTTACCCTCTGGTGGAAGTCTTGAGGAAGATACCTTCTGGCCACTAATGATAGAAACCAATGCCTGTCTAGCATAGTTTCACCATAGTGCAGTGGTATAGCAGGTAGCAGGAGATGACTGGAGATGTTACCTCTAGAGCGGTTCTTGGTGTTCTGTCCTCTTGGAGGTGCAGACAGGCTATTTGTAGCAAATCTTGGAAAAGCACCTCCAGACTGACTGGGGCCAGTAGCATCTGCCTAACTCTGCAATTGTTTGAGGGGAGGCTTTCATGTGTCACTGGGTCCACAAAGGACCCCCATGGGTGCCGCTGTGTCCCCCTTTGTCTTGGTCGGTTCTGTGACTTCAGACCCTCATATCTCGGTCGTTTACGCCTCTATAACTGCCATTTTGCGCATGTGCAAAGTTGAATATGCCAAGTTTAAACTGCCCGCTGGATAGGGGCGTAACTCTCGCCGGTTTGTCTGTAGTGCACTCGGAGGTTGATTCAGTCTCCATGGCGTAACTTCCTTAATAATAGGAGTTCCGCCTTGATCTTGGGCTCATTTTGACCGTCTAATTATGGGCTTTTCATAGATGCTTTGATATTTGACCTAGCTTGCTCAGGAACGACGCTAGAGCGACCGGACGGTTATGGCGTCGTGCTTATGTAACCCATTGTTCAGTTATTAGAGTGCTCAGACACTCATGACGGCGTCAGCGGTGCTCAGGCACCCGTGACGGCCGGTTGCATTCACTTACAACTTATTAGCTTGTGCACTGAACCATGAGGTCGCACACTGAGACCCTCATTTTTATTATATTGTGCAGTGAACCATTAGGTCGGAGCCTTTGATGTCAAAAGTGTGTTGTAACCGACCTGGCTGGTGTGCAGTGGGGCATGAACGCTCTTATGCAAAGTTTGAGCGCTCTTATAGCTCTTAGAACCAACCTATGTATTAATTTCATAGATATTCTTTGATTAATACAAAATATGTTAGAATTTATGGAATAATAAAATGGTATATCAAGGGCGTGTGTGCCTGAGGGGTGTGTATACATGGTTGTATACACTGCCTGAAAATGATGTGGCGGCTACTGGTAATGGACGAGTGGTAGAGGGCGCCATCTGGTGGGTTGTGGCCGAACTACCAAAACCTGCATGTGTCGTGCCTTGTTGGGTGGGCGTGGCACCTGTCGCTATGGTTCGGGCTGTATTTTGAAAAAGGCTTGGGGGCTGAGCCTGTACCCTACCGGCAATGATGTTGGCGTTCTGGTAGAGGTGCTCATAACCTGTGAAGGTTGGCCTGAGGGGGGCAGCCTAGTGTTGGTGGGTGAGAAATGGCTGTTTTGGCCTTGGTTGGTAGGCGTTCTTGTCCTATCAATAGCCCTGAATATTTCAGTTCTCATTCCATCAATGTTTTTGTTGATTCTGTCAGACAGATTGGCTGACGCTATTTCAGACCTTCTCAGGACATCAGCATTGTCCTGAGCTGCTCTTCTTTGTATGTGGCCAATGTCATTTTTCAGGTGTGATTTCCAGGTGTCCATGTCATTCAATCTGTCATTTATCCTTGACAGTTGGCGGAAGGAGTCGTCTCCAATCCTTTTTATTTCAGCAGACAATAAGTTCATTTGTCCTGTTAATAGGTTGGAGAGGGAGTCATTGACTGCCTGGGTGCATTCTCTGACTATATTCCTCGTCATGTCATCCTGGTTATACTCTGGGGGTGGGGCTGCAGTGGCCATGTTTTAATAGGCAGGTGCTCTGTGCAGGTGGGGGAAGGTTACTTCTGTGACTTCTTCTGAAGTGGATCCTGTTTGTAAATGGGCGGGGATGTGACTGCTTCTGTGTAGGATGGGAGTAGTGGCCATGAGGTCGCCTCTTCTAGCTGCAGAGTCCAGGCTTCTTTGAAGTCTGTAAAACACAGGTGTATTTGGCCTGTGAGGGGAGGATGATTGTACCCTTCTCCTGCTGTGCACGTCCTGTGTTGAGTCTGTTGTCTCTCCACCTGTGGATTGCTGAGTCTAGCCTGCTCCTCCAGTAATTGTCTGCTACTGATGGGTGGGCTTGGATATCTGGTACAGTGAGGTTGTCCCAACTTAGGTCCGGTGTACACTGTGGGTCAGAGTCACTGCTGGATGAAGATGACTGTCCAGCAGCTTCCAGGGCGTCCTGCAGGTTTTGGATCTTTCCTCTGGTGGAGGTGATAAGGTGATTGATTTACAGGCGTGCTGTATGTGGTACTTTGAAGACCACCTAATCTTAGGGGTGGTGATTCTGAGGGTGAATAACCAGGTAGGGTGAGGTTTAAACCTGGTGGTGGGGCTCCTGCTGGTGTACTGGTAGGTGCACCTGTGTTGGTGTCCACTATGGTGGACGAAAAATGTAAGGTGTTTGAACTCACAGGTGTTTGTTTATGCGTCTATGGGCTGGCAGCACTGGGTCCAGCTGGAGCGCGTCTGGCAAGGAGTCTATCGGGGTGGTGTACTGTGTACTGGTGGCTTCTTGCTGATCTCTGTCTGGAGATGTAGGGATACATTGTGGGGCTGGCTCCTTTGGTAGGGTCTCACTGTTGTCCATGGCTCATGAGAGGTGGTAACTGTGGGATGATACATGAGGGTTTTCCACCATTGTCAACGAGTCCGTAAATGATGAATAAGGATGAATACAGACGAATCAGGAATCCAGTTTGATATCCACTTTATTCATAGAAGTCCACGAGGTATAGATGGTGATACAGTATAAAGGTGCCCAACAGTGTCCAAACCTAGCCCTTGAGCCAAGGGCTTTGGTCTCACGTGAGTGTATGAAGTATGAAGGTGGAAAGATGAGTGAGCTGCTCCCTCTACAGGTATTTATAGTAGGAGCTGCTCACCCAGCTCATCCTAAAAATAGTATCAGGTGAGCTAAATATAGTAACTGGGGAACTCCAGTACAGGTATGTAGGGGGGATCCTAAACATAGCACTGGGGTTCACAGAGTTCAGTATGGTTCTAAATATAGCTGCTGGGAATTCCCGGTATGCTGTGAGCTGCTCGTGATCAATGGACATGTCCTCCAGCAGGAGGAGTTGGTCTAAACATTGGCTGCTAGGAATTTCCAGCATGCAGCGAGCTGCTCGTGATTGACAGCTTATCCTCCAGTGGGAGGAGGCGGGGTCACTGAGTGCAGTTGACACCGCCAGCCTTTGGTCTATGAGTATGGCTAGGCTTGTGGGTAGACTCGGACACTGGGTTACATGGTAGAGTCAAAGGTGAAAAATAAATATGATAAGTACAATACCTATAACGGTCTACTGACAATATAATGCATTTAGAGCTTATTTCCCATTTTATATTGTACACACCCCCCTACATTATCAACCCCGTTTTGAATTGATTGCAAACAAATCCTCTCCTTAAAATGTGAAAAAGTAAAGATTATGACAAACACAAACACTGTTAGAAAATTAAGTTTTGCTTTCTCTAGATAGTGATGTACCTATTTGATAGTAACAACTACATTATCATATTAATTAAAAACCAAAGTATTTTGACACTATTTCAAACCATTCTCAGGCTAAATGCGTAGAAAATGTGCAAAAAGGAGAGAAAGAAAAACCCACTTGTAGATGATTTGGTGTAGACCTATATTATGTGTAGCGCAACGGGCGGGAACGCACCTCTGGGGGGATTTTTGGCACTGGTTTTGGCCACCAGGGGGCAGTATGTGGGTAAAACACTGACAAATATGCTGAAAGAAACTTTGTATCAATTTTTGATAAGGAATCCACTGACCAGTATGCTTAAAATCACTCCATCTCCACTAAAAATGTTCGATTTTTGGAACGTTGGTTGCCATGGAAACATAGAAAATTGGTAGATAAGGCAAATTCTGGTTGCCATGGAAACCACTTACCTATTCTAATTGGGAACTTTTGCCATAAACCTTTTTGGTAATCCCTTTAGGAACCCAGAACCGAAAACAGAGCTAAAAAATCCCTCTAGAACCAATTTTATGACAAAAACATGACATTTCTTTGGTTATTTTTCCATGAAACTGCATTTTTTGCTTTACTAGTGTTTATGATAGGATATAATGCATTAAGAGCTTATTTTCCATTTTCAGTTGTACACACCTACCTATGTTTGAGAAGCAATTACAGCAAAACTACCAGGGATATTTTAGCTCAAGATATCTCATTTTTAGAGCCAATGACTTACACCTTTAGAAGCCATTTCCCTCAGGAGGCACGTTTTTCCTCACCTGGCCACATGTGTATTCTGCAGGTTTTTGTCTAAAGAGGGTAAAAGGCTGGCTGAGATCTGGTTCTATTAATAAAATAATCCTACAGGGTTTGATAGGGCTGTCATTCCAATACCATTCAAAGTACAGTTTCATCTTGGTTATTAATCTATTGGTAAACCGTACAGCAGTTTTGGTACGGAAATAAAGTCTATAATATCACAGTACTTGAAAGGACCTCTTTATAGCAATCTTACTTATAATGCAATGAAGCAATGTAGCTTCTACAATGAAGACTCAAATGGAAGTGTTGTAAGGTACTGTGGTACAAGGAACCTTTGTGATAATGATAAAGGTGAAACCCTTGTCCCAGAGGTGCCCGTCATTATTCTTAATACATTTTTTACAGTGCTGTTTCTTAGCATGTATAATCTATAGCCTGTGGGACGTAGAAACAACATTCAAAGTGAGGAGCTTATCATAGTATCTTTGTTTAGCAGATACCCCATACATGTGCTCTACATCCATCCTTCTCACCAATGCTCGGAGCATGGCAAGCTTTGACCATGTTGGCTTGTCTCATACCACTGTTTGCACAGGGATCTCCCTCTTCATAATTCACTTTTTGTGTCCATGCGACCCCAGGTCTACACAGTGTGACACCCCATCTACTATTGACAGGGTCTGATGAAGCGGATTATTCTTGCAAAGGTGAACAAGATGAGCAAAATCTATCAGAACAATCTAAAGGGATTGATAAAAAATGTTCTTTTTTTCTGTGCTGCTACTCACGTGAGAGTAACCTTTAGGTCTGCTTTGTTTGACATATTTTCCTTGTTACCAAAACGTCGCACGATTTGGGATCAGTAGGGTATGGGTTCGACCCCTGCCCTTGGCAATAGAATTCTCGTAGTTTTTAACATGTGACATATGACATGTAAGGCATGCCTGTTATTCATGGATAACAGCACTGGGTGCCTGTTATCCATGGATAACAGAACACTTCACAAAGGTCATGATGCATGCATCATGACATGAAATATCGACAGGTATCAGAATGAAAATATCTGTATTATTACACGATTCAGCCATACATTTCCTATATAAATGTCTGTGACAGAGGCCTAGTAGACTATCAATTTTATGTGAGTTCCCTAGCTGAAACAGTCTAAAAATCCGAATCAACCCCAACAACTGTGCTGTTAAAGCACAATGTCGAATTTGATTTGATTAAGAGCTCAAAGATGGAAACAATAGAATGCCGTCATGACGATTTAATTAGATTATTCAAACTTATTATTACCCTATATATATATATAAAAAAATCGGTTCGTCGCTGGTCCTCACCTCATTAAAATAAGCTTGAGTGCTTGCCAGGAACAGATAAACCAAAAGAGGCTACACCAGATCATTTACTAAAGTCAAAGTTAACTAGAATTTCTTTCTTTTCATTCAATTTAGTTAATGTTTTGAGACCCTAAATTATGATCAAACTCCCTCGTGTGCAAATTGTTCTCAGATCCTGATTGTTAATTATATTTTTTGAAAATAAAAGCGTTATAGCCTCTGAACTAGTCATTCACAACTGCAATGGCCGCCATCTTGGATCCCGATTAAAATAGATCGGCACCTGTACCATTTTTATTAAATGGGGAAACTTTTGTATGATTTAAGATTCTTCTCTCCGAGATCTTTAAAGTGATAGGCTATTTGTTAGGAAGTGATGAGTACTTTAACTAAAGCTCAAACCTCTGAGAGAGTCGTTTTTTTTGTTGCAAGGTTACTAAGTAACTTCAGTAGCATCGTGACACAGGCCATTTTTTTTGCCGTGAACAGTAGGCACAATTTCCAGTGAACAGTAGGATCACTGATGGTATTGCCCCTTATTCTAGTGGCAAAGCCACTAGTGGTTATATAAAAAGGGGGCCTTGTCAAAGGCATCTTTATAAGAACAGTGATTATTTAGTATAATACTTTGCAGTGTACCGTTTAAGGCCTTACCAGTATATATGGTTGCACATGGCTGGAGTTTAATCAAAAGTCAAGCTCAGTAAGCAGACACATAACACTGATAAAGTCTAGTATAGACAGGTAGATGCTAGGGAGGAGGCACTATGGGGCTACACATGGAGAGAGGAAGTGTCAGTGACTGCTCCCGCAGGGAGCAATCACCTTTAGCACCCTTTGGCCTCACACTGGAGGAAATTGAAAAAGACCCTACTCCTTTAGGATGAAGTTGTAGCTAGTCTGAAATGATCACACTTCCTTTAGATGAGACCCAATGTATATATTTTGGCTTTCATCTGAAATTACTTTAATGCTTACAGCTAAAATACCCCTAGCTGGTTCCTTTCAATTACTGTAGTAGATGTGTAGCTATTCATCCTCAGCCCATGCACTCAGCGATCAATTTCTGTAATTCTGCCTGTCGCATGCAAAGAGTTGCTCTGGACCAGACAGACTAGCTGATCACATACTGAGAAAAATTAGATAAACCCAGACAATTCTCAAAACAGAAAGTCAACCAACTGTACACCCTTTTTCCTTCCATGAGTTAGAGAGTAGGTCTCAGTAGTAAATTGATTCCAAGGCTTAATTGCTCAAAGTACAGGATTGGCAACAAACGTCAATATAGTATTAGACACTGCCTGACTGTCTAACATACACTCTTCAACAGTTTAAGATTCAGGGTGACATCCTAATTTTTTTCAAAAATACAATACAAATGTGGACAAATAATGTATCATTATATGTTGGCAGGCTGTAGAGAGGTGCCAAGTAAAATGATGTAGAGTATAATTATATGTGGTACAGATCTGTGTTGTTACCAATAGTAGGCATGCAATCAGCATCTTCTTCCCATTCCCTGTTCCTCCATACCCCTCATACCTTGTTTTGCTCGGCCAGGCCGGTATAAAATATGGCTCAGGATAGTTTATCGAACTTCCTTATGTACATCCATATCACGTCTCCTTCACATCTAGAATAGTGGCCAATGCAATTCCGTTTAGCCAACTGATTAGGGCGCATGGCATTACCCTTTTTAGGCTTTGTATTCTAGGCAGAAACTTTCTAATAACTACATGCAACTTTCAATCCATTTTTTTAGTTCAAAGATGTTGTTTATTGGGACATTATTACATATATACATGATTAGGTGTTTTGTTAATGTCCAAGTGATCATAATGCATTGAGCAATATATCTGGCTACGAACAAATACCAAGAAATAACATGTTACAGCACCTCTTTATCATGATCGTCATCAGCACTGAGATCTAAGATCCCATGATATATAAGAAATAAGATACAAATATACAATTAACATTTACGAGTAGTATTCAACATAAGCTGTGAAGAAAAATAATGTCAAACAATGTGAAAAGGGCCATCCCCATAGGCATTCTCATGCATTTTTGGTGGCCTCCCCCACATCAAGCTATAAGGTCTACTGATCATAATTATTATATGTGGCAGGTACCACCATGATGTCTGAGACTAATTCATATGAACTTCCTACTACTTATGTGGGTTTTAGGTTTAGTGAAGTAAGCTTTGGTTTGCATCACAAATTAGGTTCATTCCTATTCGCTTAGGAATTGTTATACGGTCTTCAGCAAGTAGACTCTGTACAGATATGATCCTAAAAGTCCATGCTGACCAAGGTAAAATCAAAATCAAATTGTCTATACAAAAGCCTTTGACTTTTGGTATGAATGGTATCATTTTATCACATTCAATAGTAAAGGAATTGTTATACCATTGTCCCTATTCCATTAAACCTAAAACTTCCGACCTCACGTCACTTGCCAGACCCTTAGTTGCTATGGGCCTGTTGTTTGTATGAAGAGCTGCCACTTCTCTACCAGCTGTCTACAGACACAGCCTCTCGACAAAACAGGCAGTCACATCAGTAAACATGAGCTGTCTGTCATGGACTGTGTCATCGCTCTCATCATGTTTAAACTTAAGTACTCAATGCAGCATACACCTTGTTCTACATTCAAGAGCATGGTGCAATATTTCAAAAATGATTTTATTTCCCAATTAATTGTAGATATATAAGCGGGAGAGTATTAAATGATGCAGCAATTGAGTTCATGGTTTCCATAATCATATTCACCTTATCTAAGGCCTGCTGTATTAAATTGATCTCATTAATGGGTGAATTATTTTCCTGATATTCCCACAGCATATCTACTTTTATCATCAGTAACAAATTATGTAACAAATAAATCTCTTTTATCATATATGGTCAATTCCATGAAATGTTTGTCATCGCCCTTGAAATGACCAAAACAAATAATAAAATGCTTGAATATCTATGATTTTTAGACATTATCATCTCCTACATGACAGGGCTGTTTTATAAAGCTGTAAAGTGGACTTTATCAAGCAATTCAATAGCTATGTGATTTTTCATGGACCATTTAGGGTATGAAAATAGCATTTTAACAGCCCACGGTCACTTACATGGGTTATCAATCATTACAATACCTTTTAAATATGTGAAAATACATATGAAATCAAAGAAACAATGCCACTGATGGTAGAAGAATGTCCCCATCTAAAATTGACTTTACTCCTAAATGTTTATATTGTGATAGGTTGATGCAGTTCCGCATTGTATTTTACTGCCCATGGTCGCTTACATGCCCATGGTTGTTTCCATTATATCTGTAATTTCCTCCTGAAAACCCCTTAAATGATGACATCATTCCAATTCATGTTTTAAATGATTAAGTTATGAATATGTCCCATTACATCTCATATGAATTAGTTTAATGTATACCATTTTCTTAAATATGACATGAAGAGTAAACCACGGATGCTTACATGTAAAACCTACACCATATCAAATAACTAATTGCCACACAATTACTAAGGAGATTGCAGTAAAGGTAATACTTTTAAATTAAAGGCCCTCTATGTTCATATCATATAATAGGTGTTAAACAGAATATTCTTTTAATTGGATGGGCTTTATGCTACCGATGGTTGCTTACAGCTTAAATTTACCCACAGAATATCAGTCTATATTTCCTAAAATTAAGTATATTATTGTAAGTTGTTGTTATGAGTTAATCCTTATTTCTCACAGAATCATTGATTCATATTGTATGAATGGTATCACTACTTAGTTATACTTCTTTTTAGCGCCATAAATATAAATAAGACTGATTTTGGTGTTAAAATTTCCTCAAAATAGTATACTTTTACCCCCTAGCTCCCAAAAAAATTGGTCATAGATATGTAAAATTATAGTTCCCTTTGCAGCTGTGAGCTACAGAAGGTAAATGGGTGCAGGAACTAATGAGTTAACATGAAAATTAGTGCTTGGATCATGACCAAAGCTATAACGACCATTTTCTGGAATTGACCATATGATAATATAGTGATACCTAATCCATACGTTTAAAGTCGAGTCAAAAATTAACTAGAACACAAAGAAAGGGACAGGAAATTTTGCTTGACTCATGAAAAACAAACCCATTTCCCCCATCACCCCTAAGTCATATTATGAATGAAACACAACATACCCAGGTAAATCACATGAGAGAAATGATGGTAAAAAAACCCAGCTGCCTAGCTACAACTTCGTCCTAGAGGTATGAGTAGGGCCTTTTTCAATTTCCTCCAGAGTTAGGCCAACGGGTGCTAAAGGGGATTGCTCCCTGTGGTAGCAGTCACCGACACTTCCTGTCTCCATGTTTAGCCCCTTAGTGCCTCCTCGCTGGCATCTACCACTCTAGACTAACTAGACTTTATGTGTCTTCTTACTTTTTTGAGCCAGGTGTTTGATTAAACTGCAGCCACAACCATATGCTAGTAAGGTCTTAAGATATCACTGCAAACTATACACTGAATACTCATCAGTGTAATATAGATGTCTTTGACAAGGCCCTATTTATTTCAAAAACATCATTTATGTGACGACACTGCTATGGGCCAATAGTGGCATTTTTGTGCATTATGGCACAATATTCCAATACACAATTGCGTTAAGGGCCATCCTGACTTTATCCATGTTGCTGACATCCCATGTTTGAGATCTTATAATTCTGTAGCTATTTGGAGTATTTTATCATGCAAAGTACCAAAATGTAAGTGAAGACATGAATCTGAAAAAAGAGATTTCCCTCTAATGTTATGATTTCCCAAGTTTTTATTGACCAACAAACAGACAACAAAGTTGTGTCCATAGGGGCCGCCACTTTGTCCGCCGAGGATACCCTCCATCTTTGGTTGCACATGCCTTCTATAAGGCTTGTCAAGTGGACAGACCCTCACTACTGAGGCCAAAGGTCCTAAAAACAGGGAAAATGAACAGGCCTCTTATTTGGTCTCAACCTTTATCCCTAGATTCAATGGCATACACAAAATAGCACAAAATAACTGGGACTTACTAGGAAAACCTTGCAGTACGAGACCCATCTACACAAATGGGTTCAAAATGTCCTACAGATGACCTAAAAGTTTGAAGGATCACCTTGTGAAAGTCAAACTCCCACCTGAAGAAACCCTGGTTCCCAGGCCAAACAAAAACAGGTGCCTATCCTGGCCTAAATGCAACTATTGTCCCCAACTGAACAAAAGTGGCAAAATCACATGCACTGTGACAGGCAGGACGTACACTAGTAAACACAATGTGTGTTACTCCAGCACAAATGTGATTTACTACATCACCTGTAAAATTTGTGGCATTCAGTATGTTGGCCAAACAGAAAATGCCATAAAAACCTGATTCTGTGATCATTATGGCAAAATCAGGAGAAAAGAGTTCAAGAAAAGTGAGGTCTCTAGACACATGAATTCTTGCTCAAAACAAGGTGAAGACACAAAACACAGAGACTTGACCATCACTGTGGTGGACTTCATACATGCTCACCCAAAATCTACCAAGGCCAAATGCCTGCGGAACTTGATTGAGTACAATTGGATCCAGAGGTTACATAATAACGCCCCCCAGGGCCTAAATGTGGCTGACCCCCTGGTCTATTGATGACTACCCCCACATTCAACTGAAATGTGAAACGGGGAGGGGGGTGGATAACTTGGTAATTTGTCACATACATTTTACGAACTGTCCTTTTGGATGTTCTACCAGGTATACCACCCCCTATTAAAATTATATAGTGCCTGAACTACCTAGTTATTGAATAATTGTCACATCAGAACAATTCTTACATTAATTTGAAAAATCTAGACCGCCGCTGCTCCTCAGAAAAAAAAAATCCAGAATTTGTTGTCAGGACCTAGGACTGACCCTGAGTCAATAATCCCATGCAGAGACTTAATTTTGGTACTTCCAAAAGCATCAAAAGCAAGCCACCTGGTGAAAATGAATTTGTTAACACCCATAACAACGAGTTTATGAAGTCAAAAACTTCAATTCCAACTCCTCATGGACTTATTACTGCTCAATTAATTTTAGTAATTCATTGGCCTGCTATAATTACCAAAATTAATTTATTTCAAGTGCAGTCTGAAGATCCCCTCAGGTGAAACCGCCCAGTTCCTCTAATTAATCACACAGTGATGAGGACGAATCACAAGCCCTGTTAGCCATACTCATGGCAACCATTCTTCTGACAACAACTCACAACAACCAGCAATTGTTGTGATTCGTCCAATCAGGTCAGGTGACAACCACTATAAAAATGCAATTTTCAAAAAATGTGCCTCATTCCAGCGGTAACTGCCATAAGCAACAGATACCCATATTGAGTACTCAGACAACAACGTTAGTGAATTATGTTGTTTTTTCTATTACCTACATCACCTCATCTTGGAGATTTGCTGAAAAAACCCTCTTTTAAAACACTATCCAAATAGAATGTATTTTACTCTAGCAAATCAATTGCCAGTGTGGATAACTACATTTCATATCTGATACCCCTGACTCTCTACCATTGCCAGCAACACATTTCAAGTTAACCAGTGTGGCCCTAATTCTGCGAAATGCACAAAATCGTAATCAACTGAGATGTCCTGGAAATGATGGGAAAAGAAGGTAAGATTTCACAAATGTAGTGCCCAGTTCAATGAGCAACTAATGAAGGGCCCATGTTACTTCCCAAATGGAGCAACTCAGGCTCTGAGGCTTCCATGATGAAGATGATATTTGTCAGACAGGGATGGGGAGACAGAAGTAAGGTTATGGGTAGAAAATCTGATTTGAATTTATTGTCAGAGACATGGGTGAGCCTAAAGGGCACGCGGGCGGGTGTCTCGGGTAGGCGACCATCGCGGCATGGCGTTTTTTTCCATCCACACCCAAAGCAGCCTTCATGGGGCATCTTGGTAAGCATTCAGGTCAATGTGTGATAAACCCTCCCTTCTAAAGTATGATAAAGGGGCCCCTTCAAGAGAAAAGCATGCACACGGGCGGCAAAAATAGGAACATGTTCTATTTTAGCAGTGCCGCCCGCACCACCCCCAAAAATGCCCATGCAGCCTGCTGCTGGTGTAGACAGTGGTGCTATCTGATACAGCTCTAAATGAAAACGCCCGCCAGCAATGGTTTAGCCACGTGCAGGCTGGAAGGGCCTTAAAGACAAGTGATGGAAATGGCATTGTGAGTGGAATTGTGGTTGAGTGGTGTGAATATAATGAATGCGGCAATAATGGCATGACAAACGTTTAAAAGAGTCAGCATAGAGAATAGGGACAGAACTAAAGAAAGATAAATGACAAGCAGACAGGTAGATAGAGATACACAATGAAGAATGTCAGCAGATAGTAAAGACAGAGACCAGAGGAAGCCAGCAATGCACAAAATCCGTAAAAGGATTTAACCTCCATTCATCAGATGATGCGGTAAAGCCATAAAGTCACCGCTATATGCATAATATTCATTGGCAAATTACTGTATACGCTTTGTTAATGAAATCACTGATTGAAGAAGCGGGAATGCACCCACACTGTTCTTTCACAGATCATACCCTTTCTGTGAACCCTTTTAATAGGTTATTAGTTACATTGGCTGTATTGAGCAACTTCAATCATTTGATTACAAAAGCAATAGGTGAAATTCTGAAATGTGCATGTTGGATATTTGTGACATGTACGTCAAAAGGCATCAAACTTGTCAGATTATCGTAGATATATTGCCTTCAAACGTCCGACCTGTAAGCAAAATAAGGTAATCAGAGGCAACAAACATTATCTAGTAATCTGACAGCTGTCTGGAAAAAACGCCACAAAAGTTCTGCAAAAGAAAATGTTCTTATTTTAATTGACAGTAAGTATTCAGGTCTATCAGACTAAACCTTTTAAAGTGCTCTCATGGCTGTTCAGACCAATAAGATTTGTCAAAAAGAATAAAGTGTTACAGAAAAAAAAATGATATCTAAGTCTAGGAAGTTTCTACTAAATTCAATAGGTACAGGTCTGCCAGGCATGCTACACACATGTCCTGATAACTGTTATCTCTTTGTCACTTAGGGGCACTGCCATTGTATGCATCAGATACCACTTCAGTCTGTCTCCATTTTATCTATAACTCATCCTCTGGAACTGGAACTTTACACTTTTAGGTGTACATATGGAGTTGTTGCCATTCTTGTTCAAACATTCTGCATCTTGATAATGTTTAAACTGTGAAAGGGGCAAGTATTGATGAGCCTTTGTCCTATCAATGGTGTCAGACTTGGGACAGAGCGAATGTTGATCATTTATATAAAGGGAATGGAGGGCTGGATGATGGTGGGGGAGTTGCTGGCTGAGCTATAGAGTTAGAGGTTGGAGGTGAAAGGTAGCATGGACATTACATGCCTCATACCCACGTCCATAAATGAAGTACTCTAGTGTGGAAGGACCCCCATGGGGAGCACGAGGGCGCCGTACTACTCACTCATAAACCAAGCTCAGGGCTAAAATAAAAAAAAAAACTTGTCTTGGCAGCCAAATTGTCCTGTTCCGTCAGAAAACCACAATCAGGCCACACATCTGTATTTTGCGTTTTTGATGAATGTTATTATACCTTGTCTGGCCGGAAGTGAATGCCAAGAGATATCACAAGTTGGCACTAGGGGGCGTCTGTGTGCTGGAAACGTGACTCTCGTTTCTCATGTGACTAATCTCGATGTTTCCCGCTCCAATGGAAACCAACGAGAATTGGTGTCTCATTTCGCCACGGTGGCTGAGATTTCGCGAGAATACACGAGAACATTGACGCTAACTAATCACATGACCACATGGTGGTGCCACTGTGGGCATGTTATTTCTGCGCATGGGCATGTACTGCTGTATTAGGGGCTTTATGATTGTAATGACGTGCTATTGCTATGTCTCTGAGATACCTTGTTGGGGAGGGGGCACAAGTGTCGGCCTATTCTGTTTTCACCTGATCTATCTATACCGGAGCTGGCCTACCTCAAATACCCTTGCACGGTTTTTCAGCAGATCATCAGATTACCATTACACACGTGACACTCATAGAGTTTAGGTGGGAAACCGAACCCACTGGTTCTGTGTCATTTTCGGTCAAGCAGGGTAACGGCAACCACCGCCTCGTCAGCTGGACGCGTGTCCAGCACCAGTAGATTACCATTAGATTAGCATAAAATGGGGGCAGATAAATCGGCCTCAACGTAGACCTAAACTAAACTATGCATGCCCATGACCTAAGTCGTGTTTACTGGGTGCATCATTCATACATAGAAATATAGAAAAGATTATGCAAGGTCATGTTTTCTGTCATTTCAATCTGCAATGATTTTGAGTAATGAGACCTGACTGGTATATGAATACGCTATATGGCCGTTGCACCCCAATAACCTTCAAGTGTTTTCTTGATATCAATTATATCAACTCTGAACTAGAGAAGAATACCTACTGAGTCTTCTGATACAAAACCACTCTGGATTTAAGCCGCTCTAACCTCACCAATGGTCAAAATTCCTTGAAATAGCAAAGCTTCTGAGTGACTATTTTACCATTCTACCCCCAAATAGCTGAATTAGGGTGGTACCACCTGGAGGAGGTTTCTCGATTAACCTCACTGTAAAATGCCCTCCAGCGCCTCTCAGCAGGAACTCAGGCGCCAGTCAGTCGGTAACCCTATATATACACGTACAACCCGGGTACCTCATCACGACAAGGCACGATCCACTTCACCCATAGCAGCCCCCGCACAATGAATGCCCAATTACAAGGACTTGTGCATGTCAGTCTCACATTAGAGACCCTCCAGGAGGCCATTTCTTAACACACTACGACTGCTGTCCTTCAGGTCATAGTGAGAAGCCTTGAGTTAATGCCATTACAGTATTATTCATTAGTAACCACTAATGCCTGCACCAGTATGACTGCTCTACCAAACCTTATGTAATTACTGCATAGGTGCTAATCATACTGAACAGTCGTAGCGCCTTACTTACGACAGCCTGGCTTATTCTTGGCAGTTTTAAATCGTAGTAGATGTGTGTAGTCGTAGTACATTAAGAAATGGCCTCCAGACTAATTATGGCACTAAAGCCGGACTACATACTTAGTGCCCTACAGAGTCTGGTCGCTACTCCATCTCTTCTCTTGTTTAAAATTACATATACAGAGGAAGAGTCACCGTTTTGTCACCCATCCCTTCCTTCCTTCTTATCTGCCTTCTTTCATGCCTTTCTGTGTCCTCTCTCTCATTCGCTTCAACCTTCTATATGTTGATGTAGTGCATAACCTGATCCCGGAACTAGTGCAGAAGTCTTTAGACTGCACTGGTGATGATTCCATTGCTTCGTTTCCCTTCCTGTTGTAGGGATGTCATGCATAAAAACGTTATCTCTATACATTTTATAGACATGATGATGTAGATCTAGGCCTAATCGTGTCCATCAATACTATCTCTTTGAGGCAAAGCATGATGCAGTTGCCCCTTCCCTACACTTTTGCTATGGAAAGCATACACTTATATCAAAGCACTGCCATGCAGTTGCCCAATGGCCACTGGTAGATATATGAGACTTTGGTACATTTGCTCTGACATAATCTGTGGCCTCTGCTAGTCTTTGTGCAGTTGCCTTCTCCATATCTGTTAAAACATTGTGGTCACCCCTTGGCCATTCCCTTCGTCAATTCAAGCTTAAAATCACCTCTAAAGTATTCTATTTTGGGGAGAGGTATTCCTACTTTTAAACTTAACATATCAAAGAAATATATTTGGTGTTTCTGTGCCTCACTTACAGTGTCTCCTCCCTCTCCGACGAAATCATTGTCAAAATAGATGCAATGATTAATAATTTCTCTCAGTCATGCTCGGTTCTGAATTGAAACACAATGATGTATTCAAAAAGCATACTGTACAGTAGTGGATGGTTTTGTGATTTAGTTTTTTTTGTAACAATGCTTTGTGCCATCACATTCAAAGAAAGCTGTCACCTACATACCAATTACAGAAGGAATTATGTGTTACAAATTGCTTGCAACCATTGCATAATATTAAGCATTGTCTTGGTGTTGGTCACCCTATTGTATATCACTTTCATTAAATTCCCTTTGAGGAATTACGGAAGCTGTAACTGCTGTAGGTATTAACAATGGTCAAGGGTAGTGTTGTAGACTGTCAAACGAGTTGAAGTAATGCAAAGAAACTCAAATTTGTGATTAAGGAAAATGACAGGGGAGGAATGGATAAAAACGAAATGGTAGTTTACATGTGTGTCTCAAAATACATCAAAAGGTTTTTGCTCTATCGGGTATATGATGGTGAGACTAACATTTGATGTTCAAATCGCAGACATTTGAATGTGATTAATGATATATGTGAGGAACATATAGAAAGGAGCATTACCACTTGACATTAAAGCAATGACATTGATGTACTATATTCAAATTGTAAATAACACACATCTTAAAACAACTTTCAATTGACAACATCCAATAGTTTTCTTTCCCTCAACCTTTCATTACCAAGCTAGAGTTTCACAAGCCTACTCATTCGAGACCCCATATTAAAGCGACCCATTGCATGTAATGTAATATTCATAAGCCACTCTATTTTCTACATAGATCACAATTCACAGTTATCAAAATATGCTTTGAGCAATATGAGGATGACACTTGGTGTTGTGCCTCCCATCCACCTACGTGATTCCTCTTTTATATTACTGACACTATTCTAAGTGAAATATAGATTGTGTTATTATGGCACTAGGAGATAAAATCCATCACAGATGTGCCATCCATCGATCTGCTCATAGGCTATATAGGTTTATCTAGCTATCTGGGCCTGGACAGTGCTTTTTTGGTCATAACCCAGTTCCTTATCCAGCCATAACACACTCTCAGACCTTTTGTTCATCTTCAAGAACCTGCTGGTTTCAATCTGGCCATGTTAATAAATTGGTGAAGCATACAAAGTCAACTACAACATTGATTTCCTATTAAAACCGTTTAGGGTTCAACGGGGAATCGATCCCCGGCTGCTGTGGCAGGAGGTGAGCTCGCTGTCCACTATACCAAGCCGACCGGTGGTAGAAACCAATGCCCATGGAGGATTTGAAAATGTTGTTAAACATACCTGATGTTTACAGACCTCATTAGCATAGAATCCAATGTAGGTATTAACAGGGAAACATCCTTAGATATCCTAGATGAACATGCCATGCCTAATTTCTCCATTTTCTTCAAAATAAATAAGAATCTATTGATTTTCCATAGCGATACGTCTCGGCACCTGCCATTGAGGCTTGCTGACCTTTGACCCGTAAGTGGATCACGCGCCAACATGCGGTCTACTTTTCCAGTTTCAACACAGCCTGGCTTGGTTTTCAGTTCGATTTATAAAGAATTTGTTGGTATTTGGCCTCTATATAGACCAGAATGGCACTGAAACTTGTCGAGACTAATCCTCAGCACCATGTAGTAAAGAATAGATAGGTTAAAAGGTTAATATCAAACATTTCCATAGCGATATGGTTCAGCATGCTTATTTGACCTAGTTGTTACATCCGGGCACCTCCCTGCTTCGAAAAGAAGATGCAATGGCCATGTACCGGGCAGTGTGCATTGGATCGCTATGGAAAATCAATGGAATCTTATTTATTTATAATAAAACACCAACTAGAGATTGTATATTTGGTGGTGCTAGAAGTATAGGACTTGACATGCTTGGATTCTACCCGAAAAGTCATTGGAAAGACAAGGGTATAACGGGTGGAGTAAAAACAATGGCTATGGTGGCTTGGTAAACCGTGCAGATCGCATGCACTTAGAAAATGTCTTAATTAATTCTGTTGATATCAGGTAAGAAATTGATACAAAATGGAGAAATATGCTAGATAAACGCCTTAATCAAGTTATGATAGAGCACTTGCGGGTCTACGTTCAATATTCCATTCCCGCTTCGCGGTCGTGGAATATTGAATCATAGACCCAGGGGTGCTCTATCATAGTGTTGATTAAACGCTAAATGTTTGCCTGTTAGCTATGTAATGTGGATCTCTGAGAAGCCTCTAGTACCTGTTTAAAATGCCAGTAATGCCAAGTTACTTGGGTTTCTAAGTTAACATAAATGTTGCTTCAAAGATTTTGGCAGAAGGTGGACAAGGTCATCATAGAATGTATAGAAAATTATGCTGGTCCATGATATGACATGACATCTTCTTAATTATCCAAAGTCCATGATGGTGTAAATGTCTATAAGTTATACGGTTAAACCCTTTTTTCATGTGATAGATAAACAAAAAAGAGGAAATCAGGCCAGACGGCCAGAGCCACTCCCAGGGAAAAGTGTCAGTGATCATGAGGTCTAGTTGAAGGATTTCAGGGTGGTTTTTCTCTTTTTTAAAAGAATATACTAAGTCTAATCTTTTGTAAAATCGTTTTCAAAACCATTTCTCTTTCTATTTTCTCTTAAAATTTTCATTCTTTACAAAACCATGTAAAAATGATCCAAACAAAATCGTTATAAGAAAGATTTTAAATACTGCTCTTTGTAATCTTTACAAAATCTTTCTATTTTCTTTTAGTGAAAATAAAATATTTTGGTATTTTCTTTTGTCCAAAACCTGTTGCTCAGGGTCAAGTAAGGGCCACCTTTTAAGGTGGGGATAAGAAATCTGAAACTTCCACATACGTTTTCAAACATATATCCTTTGATAACACCCACAAGTCATGAATTATCCATTAACTACTTATTTTATTACACGATTGATGCACCAGAATGCATCAAAATGCATCATGCATTCATTGGATTTAGACGGGAGTGATTGAGGTGGCAGCTACTTTCTTTTCCCTGTAGTGCACAGTTTAACTACCTGGACAATAAAACATAGACAAAGGTGTGAAGGGGTGCCTTTCCTTTACAAGATCCAACATAGATATACCAGTAGTTTTTTTTTCGAGGAAAGGGTAACTTTAGCTACGTCATCACACAATTTGCTTTTTATCACTTGTTTGAACCTATAAGTGTATAGAGATTTAAAGAATAGGCATAAGTACTTAAATATTGCTATTGAATAAGAGAAGAGTTATGTGCCTTCTCCTGGAGAAGCAAACATCTTGAGAAACATATTTATATGAAAGAATCTGTAAACTCACTTAAATACCAATAAGATGAAAAAAAAAAAAAAAAAAAACACCACCAAGTTTTGAAGGTGATAAAGCTTATCCGACACTCAATCTACGGGAAATGTTGTAACCACCGGTCTCCACTCTCCACTTTTGACACCCAGCTGCCAGCTTATCTAACCTTCCCTTACTGGAAGTTCTGTCATTCCGTCTTCAGACTAGCTCCTCATGCGATCTGAAAAACCTGTTAACATATGCTTAACCTTTCCCAAGGTTGAATGTAAGCTCTGTATAGATAGCATCTGTGACTTTCGTATGGGAGGCAAGGTAATAATGACTACTCTTCATCAAGTTGGGATCAGCTTGGAATAGGGAATTCCCTACTGTTAAAGATAATTCATGGCATACAGTAACATACCTATACATATACATCAGTATGCCACCTAGTGGGTGTTGGAGAACACTATGCCATATTGGTCAATCGTATCGGCAAATTCCAGTCCCAGCCAGCCTCAGCTGTCTGTCTGTCCCACACAGATTTACATTCCCATGCCATGGAAATCTCTAAACATCGGCTCCCACAACCATTCTGGTACACCTGTTTGCGTCTCAACTAGCATTCCCCTTTACCAGACACCAGATGAGTTTGCTGAGAAGATCTACCATGGTTACACCCTTACCACAGACACGATCCTTTAATCATTCTGCATTGGTCTTATTTTTCCCTTTGTTCATCTCTGATTCCTTTGGGAACTGCAATGTCTGTCTCTCTTCCATGCAAAATGTCATCTTGTTGTTCATCCATTCACATTCCTTTAATTCCGCTTTTGAGGTTCCATCACCAACCCCCCCTCCCTATCCTCATCCGCATTTCAATCTAACCAAAGCACATTTTATGACATCTAAGCATTACAATGAAGTCCTCCTGTTGATGAAGCATTATTCCTTTCTCAATGCTCTATCACTCCCCTACATGATATACATCAAATAGCCACACAGCCATTCTCCATGCCTTCACATGCATTTCTCTCCTAAGTGTATGCACTCTACCCTGACTCTAACACATCTAGACATTCCCTTCTGTTCATGATTTTCAACAGATGGGTGTTTCGAAAAGATTAGAACATGAATTCACACTGTAGTTAACTCACCTTCCAGTTCCCTGCCCTACTCCACCCTGAGAAGCAGCTTCTCGCCTTATACTGTAAAGAAATTGACTTCCTCTTAATATATTATTAGACAGTGGTACAAAATGTGGGGGAAGCATTTCTATGACTGGTCACACTTCCCAGAGCAGGTAGTTCTCCCACCTCTCTGTACCTACAGCTCTGGGGATCTAGGGAAGCAGAGGAAGGAACTACCCGGGAATGGGTTCTTACTTGAGAAGTACTTACAAATTCCGGACCACTCCTGGACCACCTCTGTCATAAACTACCTTTTGGCAACCCAACAGAGAAGTAGTTTAATAAGTCAGTTCCGTTTTGGGGAGAGCACCTCCAACAGAACTTGATTCCACATGTTCGAAAACACACTCCAGATATGTTCAGATAAATGCCCAGGAAGGAGCAATTTTCTGTTATTTAGCATCAGGCCTAGTACCTGGTAACAGACCCAAAATGATGGGTAGTCAATGGGACTACTACAGCAGTACCCAGGGTCCTCAGTGATATCCATTCTGCGCTCTGTCCTGGATCAACATCTTCAATCAATAGGCCCATAGTCCCCTCAATTTAAGGTCCATGGTATTGGTGCTCAAGGAGCAGTAACCGGTAGGCCCTGTTTTACCATTAAAGTTGGGAAACACTGTGATCAGAAAGCCCTTATACCTCTGCTGCATACAGAATAGACAACATTCACTCCTTGGGACTTAGCTAAGTTCCTTCTGCACCATTCTTGTAAAAACTCTCATGAATGATAGGTCAATAAGAGCACCAATTCTATGTTTGAAGTTAGGCAGACTATGTTTCACCCCTGGTAGATGAATATAGTTAGTTCTTATTCCTCTAGGGAAGATTCACTGGTAGTCGGCTGCTCCTTTGCACATTTTTATGAGGAGTACCCGAGAATGAATTTCTCTTACACTAAGCATGTTACAGTAATACTAGATAGAGAAATATTTAGCTAAAAAATGGTACCGACTGTAATTTAGGGATCAATATTCTATACCAATTGCTGATAATCTGTTATCTATAAGGACCGTTCAGCAAGTTTCACCCCAGGTCAGCCAGGCAGCACCTGGAGTCGGCCATCTATTTCCCAGTCTTTCATATGAGGTGGACATACAATGTTGAAGATATGTCAGTGCTTTCATCTGCAGCTGCAGGAATTGAATTGATGAGCACAATAATTGGATGTCCCTTTCCCTCTCACACGGATATCTATGATAATGAAGTGTTTGGTGATAATATAGCAAGAGATCTTGCAATGAAAAATGTTTTGGCAAACACCCCAAACTAAGATCCCCTATTCTATTCATGCTTAGTAGATCTATATTGGGGTAAGAACCCATTTTAAGCAGTGGCCGACCTGGGGTAAAGGGGGCCGACTTGGGGTTAAAGTATGGCCAACTTGGGGTGAAATGTACATGTATTAAAAAGTCATTGAAAATGATATTTCGTGCATCGAATTTAATAAAGATGTCTATGAATCATGAAGTAGACATTTATAGATCTATACCTTACCTTTTACATTATCTTGACATACTTGGCATTCACCATTACCAGATGGGTTTGCTGAGATCTACCATGGATACACCCTCACTACAGACATGTTCACTTCCTTTACTCATTCAGAATTAGTCTTCATTTACTCTTTGTTCCCCTCTTGCACTATTTCCAATTCCCCTGCTCTTTATGCCATAATTCCAATCCTTTTCACTTATCTGTGACCCTCTGTATTCATTTTGATTCACTTACTCCTGGCTTCCATCCACCTTCATTCATCCATTGACATTCCGCTACCTTTGATTCCCTTTTATGGTTCCATCACCTCCCCCACCCCACCTTCATCTCTGTTCTAATCTAACCAAAGCATGTTTCTGACATTCAAGCATTGCCACATGAATTCATCCGCTTGATAAGGCGCTATTCCTGTCTTAAAGGTAGTGAATACAATCTGGCTGGTTCAAAATTGACTAACACCTTCTCCTAATTGTTAGGGATGTTAGATTGATACTAAGGTACCGGTACCATACAGATATCATAAAAATCATAGCTCAACGAGTCTGTTTGTCAACTAGAGGGTTTTGAAGGTTGCTGGTGTTAATTATGACTGACTAGGAAAATTTCCTGAATAAATCAAAAATATTTCTAGTTCCTTAGGTACTGGATTCTATGGGTATGGGAAATATAAAATCCAGTGATAAGAATGCGTGGTATGCCAATGTATCACACCTAAAGTGTTGATAAAAATGGGTTCTGCCATATACGTTGGGAACATTTGAGAAGCAAAATACTTGGCAGTTTCTTTTTTTTTTCTTTTGCCCCCAGGTGGAGTTTGCAGATATTATACTAAGTACCTTTAAAGCTCCATTGGCATACCACTCTCCTACACGATAAACATTAAATAGCTACACAGCCCTACTCCGTAGACAGGTATTTCGGCCTACACAGCCCCTCTGCATATCTCTCTAGGTATTTCCCTGCCATATGTATGCCCTCTACCCTAACCCTAACACATCTAGATGTTCCTTTTTGTGTATGGATTTCAACAAGAGGATTGGGTTTGGATTCACCCTGTAGCTAACTCACCTTCCACTTCCCACCTTATAGTGTAAAGAAATTGACTTCCTCTGAACTAGACAGTGGTGCATAATGTGGGGAAAGCAGTCCAATGATTGGTCACACCTGATTTCTTCCTAAGGTAGGTAATTCTCCCACTCTCTCTATCTACCCCTGGAGACCTACTCAGGCCAGGAGGCTGTTGCGAAAAGATTTGGAATTCAATTCTCATGGTAACTGATGCATCTTCCAGTTCCTCCCGACTCTCCGCCCAGGGAGACCAATTCCCACCTTATGCTGTAATGGAATTGACTTACTCTGAATTAGACTGCATTGCAAAAAGTTGAGGAACTGGTTCCATGATTAATTCCACCTGAATGCTTCCTATAGTCGAAAGGCCAGGAAATTGGAGAAAGGAACTGCCTTGGAATTGGTTCTCGATTAGGAAGCATTCACCAGTTCCTGACCACTCCTAAACTACTTCTATGACCAATTATCTTTTGGCAACCCAACAGGGATTTGATTCCCTGAGGTCAGTCAATTCCATTTTGGGAATACCACCTCCGACAAAACCGTTTCCAAATCTTTTTGCAACAGCCTGCAGGAAAGCAAGTATCAAGAAAATACATTCTTATTTGGGAAGTACTCACCAATTCCGGACCACTCTCGAACCACTTCTCATCAACTACCTTATGGCAACCCAACATAGAGGTAATTACCATTTTTATTCCATTTTGAGACTAGCAACTCCGACAGAACTCATTTCCAATTGTTTCGACACCGCCTCCAGATTTGTTTGTCCATATAAATCCCACTAGGCCTATAAAAGTCAGATTTCAATACCTGGTCATTGTATAGACATAAGATAAGATAAGAAGTTAACCCTTTCAATTATAGAAAATGTCCTTCAAAACTCCTTTGAGATGCTGGTAGCAGAAAGGCTGCATGGGTGTCATATTTTCTGCTACTGATTGTCCAAAATGGCTGTATGTGAAGTTTGCGGTATATGTATTGTATTTGAGGTTTCTAAAGAGCAAAATAGTCTGAGCAGAAAGCACAGAGAATTGGCAGAACGTCCCTGCATGTTAATGTACATTTTCAGACTGTCATAATGAGTTAACACCAAAGATTATCATCAGAATAGCAGAAAATTATCAAACAAAGATACATGTTTGAGCTCTGTCAATTCATTTAAATTCATTTCATCTCAATTCGGGCAGTGCTGATCTAGCAGTAAAACAGTTGTTTTACATGCAGTAGGAAAGCATTTCTATTCCCAGCCTAGTTTCAATTCGAAATATCATCCTGTACATTAAATGATATATGTGTTACTTAAGGCCAACTAGGTGGGTCCCTACAGTTTCCCTCAGAACTCCTAGTTTTCACATGCTTTATCCTGAGTGTGTTGCTGACAGGGTACATCATCGCAAAGATTTTAAGCAATCCTTTATGGTTGACCTAAGATATAAACTAGTCATTAATGTGCCTATTGTTGACCAGATGCTTACGTAAATTTTCTAATGGTTATTTATCTTTACTCGAGACATAGAAAAGTAAAAGGAAGAAATAAAAAGAAAGGGAGAAAAAAGAAAGAGAGAAGAGGTACAGTAAAATTCCTTTACAACGAATCCTGTTACAACGAATTTTCGTTTACAACAATCAAATTTGGCATTCCCAATTCATTCCCATACATTTCTATAGTAAATGAGTCCTCTTATAACGAATTTTGCATGACTTTAATTTGTTTACAACAAATTTTTTGGGCATACACTGGAATTTACCTGGTCTTTAATTACTTCAAAGAAAGATATATGTGACCAGGCAAGCAAAAACACCCCTCTGCAGGGAAATTCATTATCAAAATTCATCTTAAGATCTTTAAAATGAGACATCATTGGGTTAAATATTCCTAGTAGTTATGTCAGAACCCCTCCTTGAACATAGCTCGTTATTCATATCTGAAATCAACGTTTAAGCTCTAAATATATTATAAACCATAATAATGTCTAAAAACACAATAAATCAGCCTTTTTCATCAAAAATACATATTAGTAGGTCTCAGTGAAGGAAATCCCGCAGAAAACCGGAAGTCATATACGATTGTGGTCAGAAGTGAATACTGCAGGCACACTGAATGGTCAATAACCATGTTGAAAATAATGCCAATAAATATAAACCACTACACATGTTGTTGAACATTTGCTGCTTTGAATAAAATACCAGGAGGGCATTTCTCAAAGTGCTTACCTATTTTTTCAAAGGTTAAATTGGAAAAAGTGAATCTACATTTTATTCAGTGCAGATTTAGGCAGAATCAGGGTGTTTTTACGCTATAGTCCAGTGCTCAAAATTTTCGTGGTCAATTCATATTTTAAGTCAGCCTATATTATGAAGGAAGGATATTTCTATTAATTCTGGGGTGATTTTTAGAAAATGAACATGTTCCAATGGGTGCTATCGCATTTCGCGCTACATTAAATTATAGTGCGGAACCAATTCCTTCTCTGAGACCTAAAGCATATGGGGGACTAGCATGAAAAAGGAAAATACCTCTCAAATCAGTTTTTTTCTATATTAATTATTTAAAGAAGGATTGTTTTTGCCAAATTCTATGGAAAATGTGTTCATAGGTCTCTAAAATGTGTCCAAAATCAAGGAAAAATCATGTTTATATTGATGTCGGAGTGGTCCGCAGGCCGCGCTGCAGGTTCATTTCAGTCTAGGGTCACTGGCATAGTGCAGATTATTTTGATAGGCCCGATTTATTTTTACCTTATTCTTAACAGGGTAGGCATTTCATATCTGTGTAGTATTGGCCACTTGCAGCTAGTCTAGGTAGTACAGAGAGGGGTTATTTTTGCGCTTTGACATATCATCTGTATTAGTTAAGTTAGGCACTGACACCGCAAATGGTATATCTACCGCTTCAAGAAAACTATCCAGGGTATAATATTTTGGGACATTTCCTTGAAATCATCTAGAAATGTAGGATTGTATTACCCAGTATCCATGTTACATACTCTCATAAATCTTCCCAGGCATGGCATGTGAATATTGTGTACTTTTTGCAGTGATTTTTATGTATTTTTCTACAATTTTTCATAATTTGTCAATTATATCCACAGTAAACTGCAACAAGGACACTTACACAATATAGAGAAAAATCAAAAGAATATCCATGCCAAATTTGATAATCCTAGAGGCACTGCTTGTCATGAAAATGACTCAAAGATGAAGAGGGCGGTGTCCTCGGACAGAGACATAGAAATCAGGCTGATTTTGGGTATTACTTGGCCTGAAAGGCACCCTATATCATGAGATAGAGCGGTCCAAGGAGCATAAAACCTAGGGGCCTGTGTAAAAACATCTATTGGATTATAAAAATCTCAATTATAGACAAGACATGCACACAGCCCATTAATAGTATGGTGATTTTATCATAGATTTTGATCTAGAGGGAATTTTCCATTTCTGTTTTCAGTTTTGGGTTTTTGGTGAGAATCCCCAAAAATTGGCATAAAAATCTGCAAATTTTGATTATTGGAACAGTTGTCATGGCAACCAGGAACCGACATATACATTGATTTCTCATGAAAAATGTTCATTTTACCATCCAAATATGGGCCATTTCTAATGAAAATGGTGCATTTTAAATGAAACCATTGAATTCTGCTTCAAAAATTAGCTTAATGTATTTTTATAATGGTTGTAGAGTAATTTGGCCCTCCAATACAAATGGGGAATTAAAAATCCCCTGCGGAGGGGTGTTCTCCCTTGATGGGTCACATATGTCTTTTGTTTGGTATTCAGAGGGGTGTGATAGGACTTCCTCACCCGTCTGTTTTGAACTTTGGGTGGCAGCAGGGGTAAGGGAGGTGGGGGGAGGGGATTAGGGTGTGATGGGACTTCCTCATCCGTCTCTATTGAACTATGGGTGGTAGGAGGGGTGAGAGAGGTCCTTGTGGTGGGGGGGGGGTTCCCATGGGGTGTGATATGGCTTTTTCACACTTGCCCATTGGGCCCTGACAATCAGAAGGGACAAGGGAGATCTGAGAAGTGGTAGGTGACCCTTGATACTCTTATAATTGTATAATTTGGTTACAACGAAATTCGTTTATAACGAACATTTTTGCTTTTCCCAAGCACTTCGTTAAAACGGAATTTTACTGTACTATAAAAAATCTCGTTCGGAATTCCTTAAGAATATTAGGTTCACAGGCTAGATGGATTAAACCTGGGGGGGGGGGGGCAGACAGTGTGGGGTAGTTCTTAAAGGTCTGACACATGGTGGTCAGCCATTAACTATTTATTGCTGTTGTGTGTGGGGTTGGTCTATGTTGTAAGGGGTCATATTTACTGCATTCATGCTGAAAAAACCTAAGCTTTAGTGATATGTATCTTCCAGTTCAAATACACTTTCTATGAATTAACTGTAATTTATTCAGGTAGTACTGTATTTTTCTCTCTCCCTTTATAAGAATGTATCATGGTGGTCAGTGTAGACTATAGTCATGATGCCACACTATCTCAGGTGTGCCTAACAATTCAGAATAGTTTTAGATTACTCCTTAGTGTAGGGCCTCTGAGCCTGTTGCCCTAATCATAGGGCACAGCTACTTTACATCAACAACTATTAAGAAGGTAGATATGCAAAAATAGCCATGTGCTTTCAGGACTGCACAATGTTGACACAGAGATGAATGGAGACTAGCAGGGTGTTCAATAGATTATGCAACAGGCATGCCAATTGATATACCTTTACTACTACAGGTCAGCACCTGGATGTGTGCCTACTGAACACCTCTGGGGTGCAGAGATGATGTGCCGCAAGAGTGTCATCCCTTATCTATAATTAAAACACCTATACCCTCACTCTCTAGGCACAGGCCTCCATATACCCTGTTATTAGGTCAGTGTATTGCATGCACATGTACCATTGCTCAAATTAGGTAGTACAATGGTAGACACTGTGTCTGACGGGTGGACTGTAAAAACCCTGTAAAACAGCTTTTTTACATTCTTTCCTGTTGGCTGGGCCAGCCATGGCCTGTATATGCCACCCAGTGTTTAAATAGGTTGTCCAGTGTATTATCCATACCACCCCTAAAACCAATAGTTCATTGGGCCCCTGCCGCAAACTTTGCCCAAACATTTCCTACAGACAAGTTGGCATAAGATGCCCAGTAGACCATTGGTCTAAGGGAGGTTCTATTTCTCAGAGACTAAAGCATCTGCGTCAAGTAGATCTTTTGCAGACCCACAATGACAAACGTATGGTTTATATACCCAATAGCACACTATGGTGGATTCATAGATTCTCCTCTGTTTGGTC
The DNA here is from genome assembly GCA_949317995.1 of Acholoe squamosa. NCBI lineage: Eukaryota > Metazoa > Annelida > Polychaeta > Phyllodocida > Polynoidae > Acholoe > Acholoe squamosa. The sequence goes on from OX439049.1 coordinate 42,756,148, forward strand.
GGTGACTAGTGGTTGGAATCCCTTGAAGATATGACTACATCAATATTAGCACTAGCTGTCTCATTATTCTCTTCTAAAGGGTGAGGTCAGAATATGTCTTTGTGATAATCTATTATTAGGAATATAATCATACTCTGCCGCTTATTCCCTTTCCCTATTACAGCCGCAACAGCAGAAATCATTGAGGAATAGATCTATTATGGCAGAGCAGCAGACCTTTAAATACCACCATCATCTTATGAAATGACAAACTGAAATCTGAAACTCAGAGTACGTGATCCATCAGAGGTGTATCAATCTTGTTTTTAGACGACAAAATCATTTGTTTTACCCCTGAGGTGGAATATTTCCCAGGATTTCATCTCAAATTCTTGAATTCATTAAGATGTGTGTGAGAGAGAGAAAGGGAGCTATTATGATATACCATTTTATTATTCCATAAATTGTAACATATTACTGTATTAATCAAAGAATATCTATGAAATTAATACATAGGTTGGTTCTAAGAGCTATAAGAGCGCTCAAACTTTGTATAAGAGCATTCATGCCCCACTGCACACCAGCCAGGTCAGTTACAAACACACTTTCTGACATCAAAGGCTCCGACCTAATGGTTCACTGCACAATATAATAAAAATGAGGGTCTCAGTGTGCGACCTCATGGTTCAGTGCACAAACTAATAAGTTGTAAGTGAATGCAACCGGCCGTCACGGGTGCCTGAGCACCGCTGACGCCGTCATGAGTGTCTGAGCACTCTAATAACTGAACAATGGGTTACATAAGCACGACGCCATAACCGTCCGGTCGCTCTAGCGTCGCTCCTGAGCAAGCTAGGTCAAAAATCAAAGCATCTATAGAAAGCCCATAATTAGACGGTCAAAATGAGCCCAAGATCAAGGCAGAACTCTCATTATTAAGGAAGTTACACCATGGAGACTGAATGGAGCTCCGAGTGCACTACAGACAAACCGGCGCAAGTTACGCGCCTATCCAGCGGGCAGTTTAAACTTGGCATATTCAACTCCGCGCATGCGCAAAATGGCGGTTATAGCGGCGTAAACGACCGAGATATGAGGGTCTGAAGTCACAGAACCGACCAAGACAATGGGGGACACAGCGGCGCCCATGGGGGTCCTTTGTGCACCCAGTGACACATGAAAGACTCCCCTCAAACAATTGCAGAGTTAGGCAGATGCTACTGGCCCCAGTCAGTCTGGAGGTGCTTTTCCAAGATTTGCTACAAATAGCCTGTCTGCACCTCCAAGAGGACAGAACACCAAGAACCGCTCTAGAGGTAACATCTCCAGTCATCTCCTGCTACCTGCTATACCACTGCACTATGGTGAAACTATGCTAGACAGGCATTGGTTTCTATCATTAGTGGCCAGGGGGTATCTTCCTCAAGACTTCCACCAGAGGGTAAAGTTATTCATTATTACATTATTCCTCTAAGCAGCAGGTCAGGAGCTAGGTGTGGGAACCCACCTAGAACTATGCTGGACATTGTATTATTATTACCTCACAGGTGGAGTGGAACAGAACATTATACTTTATAAATTACTGTATATTTACTGTATGTACAAATTACCTACATACTAACTACTGTATGATTGATATTTCTTACATGTTGCCTAAAGCTGAATAAACCAGTGACAACTGGAAATAACACTATTTTATGAGAGCTTAATGTATTTACACTATATACCACTAGTCTTATGATATTTCTCATATGACAACTTGATCATGCACAATCACTAGTATGACAAAGTGGTGGAGAACATCCTACTAAGATCCCATTTCTCACAGGCACATAAAAATTAAGCTGGCAACATTACTAAAAACAATCATACACACAGTAAACCCCACTCCACCCACCCAGTGACCTTGACACCATGTTCAAAAAGGTCACCAGTGAGGTCTCCCACACGTCAGTGAGGTCTCCCACACGTCAGTGAGGTCTCCCACATGTCAGTGAGGTCTCCCACACGTCAGTGAGGTCTGCCAAACGTCAGTGAGGTCTCCCAAACGTCAGTGAGGTCTCCCACACGTCAGTGAGGTCTCCCACACGTCAGTGAGGTCTCCCACACATCAGTGAGATCTCCCACACATCAATGAGATCTCCCACACGACAGTGAGATCTCCCACATATCAGTGAGATCTCCCACACATCAACGAGATCTCCCACATATCAATGAGATCTCCCACATGACAGTGAGATCTCCCCACATATCAGTGAGATCTCCCACATATCAATGAGATCCCCCACACATCAATGAGATCTCCCACACGACAGTGAGATCTCCCACACGACAGTGAGAGCTCCCCACATATCAGTGAGATCTCCCACACATCAACGAGATCTCCCACATATCAATGAGATCTCCCACACGACAGTGAGATCTCCCCACATACCAGTGAAGATCTCCCACATATCAATGAGATCCCCCACACATCAATGAGATCTCACACACGACAGTGAGATCTCCCACATATCAGTGAGATCTCCCACATACCAGTGAGATCTCCCACATACCAGTGTGATCTCCAACATGTCAGTGATACCTACAACACACCAGTGATCCCACACCTTCCACCATGGCCGACGCCGATGAAGGTCCTCAACCCAATCAGGCAACTGAGAAGATAAGGGCCTATGAGAAGACCATCCAAGATGCAGTTACTGCCCTAGAAGCAAACAGAGCCCAACATGATGCTCATGCCCTTGCCTCAAAGGAAAGGGAGAGGATCCTCAGTCAACAATTAGATAACCATCGGAAGGCCCTAGAACAGGCACAACAACAGATATCAGATCTCATGAGGATGGTATCATCCCAGACCTCACAGCCTCCCACACCCACAACCACACCTGTCGTCACACCATCTGCCTCTGGATCCAAGCAGGATGTCATGATCTCCATGATGTCCAACATGACCAGGATCCTAGACAGACAACAACACGACGACAGGAAGATCAGGCAACACGAGGTAACCAAACCCAAAACTTTTTCTCACCCATCACCACTCATGTCAACAGCACTATTTATTGATCACAAATTCCCAGAGTATCTGAAGGACAGGTACAAATTAACAGACAGTGACACCATGGTAACATATTTACCCAAGTACCTTGAAGGACAAGCATTGGCTTGGTTTGAAACCTTCAAGGAAAGTGCCACACCTGATAAGTTGACATGGTCCAATGTAGTACATGAACTAAAAGAGTATTTTGCTACTCAAGACAATATTATCTCCAGGACTGCACTCCGTGCACAAGAGATAGATGAACCTGTATCTGATTATGCAATGTATCTCAGAAAAGCGTGCAATGCCCAATGCCTAAAGGCCGACACCTTATTTAAAACATTCATCCAAGGCATGAGGCCCTGGATCTCTGTAGCTCTTGAAAACAAGAAAATAGACTCTTTTAACCAAGCCCTAGACCTAGCCTTAGAGGTTGAGACCCAAGAAAGATCTAGGAAAACAAGGGATGCAGAGTCTAACCCACAGCCTACTAAGAAAAATGTCCAGGAAATCACCACTAGTTCAAATGAAGATGTTAACCTAATGTCTAGTGCCCATGTAAGGCAACAAGAAGCTAAGGCTATATCAAAAGACCCTACCGGTAGATATAGAGGAAATAACTATGACCCCAACTACCAATCCAATAGAGGTAGAGGTAGGGGGGGCAACAGCAACAACCAGGGGGGTCACAACAGTAGGAAAGACAACAGCTCTTCCAACTCCAACAATGGTGACTCTTCATACAGTGATAGGAGAGACAGAACCCCAAGTAATGGCAGATCCTATAATAATCAGGGATCCAACAGTAGGAGCCATAGTCCACATAGGAACTACAACTCTGGATCCTACAACAACAATGGTTCCTACAACAACAGCCAGGGTTCAAACAACTCTGAATCCTATAATCAAGGATCCAACAGTAGGAGCCACAGTCCACATAGGAACTACAACAGTGGATCCTACAACAACAACGGTGCCTACAACAATCAGGGATCCAACAACTCCGGATCCTACAGCAACCAGGGTTCTAATAACTCTGGACAATACAGCAACTCTGGTCATTATAACCAGGGTTTCAACCCACATCAGGAGGATCACAAACCTAACACAAGAGGCTACCAGGGGAACCAACACAGTAACCCCCAAACAATACCTCAAGTGATGGATCAACTCTCCAAGCTCCTGGTCGCAAGCATCGCAACCACCCCACAGAACCAGGAAAACTAGGATGTCACAGTGCTGATGGGCCAGTGCACTGTGACACCCAAAATACAAACAATCAATCAGGATTAACAAAGATCCAACCAGAGACAATTGCTAGTGCCAATCTACCATCTAACAGACAGAGACGTCCATCAGTGATACACATCACCCCACCAGATTCATCATCAAAGGATACAGGTGAGAGTACCAAGCTTTCTATTGTACTTCTTCAAAATGGCTGTATCAATGCAAATCTATATGATGTTTCAGATGTACAATGTTTGGTTGATACAGGTGCTACTATCACCTGTGTCAGACAATCATTCCTCATGGATCTCCAAAAGAGATTCCATATCCAACTGAGGAAATCTAAAATCAACATCCATTTGGCAGATGGATCGGTGTGTCATGTTAGACATTCAGCTATGCTGAACTTTAGAATCCAAGGTGTCAGATTCCAATACCAATTTGCTGTAATACCCAACCTCACACAGCCCGTTGTTCTCGGCACAGATTTCTTAAGCACTACAAAATCTCAAATTGAATTTAATGTTGATCCTGAACAAATTCTCAAACCCATTAGGGCAGTGAGGGATTTTACCATCCCTCCATTCTCTGAACTTGCAGTATTGGGTAAGGTCACATCTACTCAATCACTGCAAGGCAAAACTGGAGTAGTAGATAACCTCCAAAGAAATAACAATGCCCCATATCTAGTTCAAAGGGCAGCAGTAACCCCCAGGGAAAATAACAAACATCCCCTAGTGTTACTCAACACCAGCAGGCGCCCACATAAAATCAAAAAGGGTGCCATCATAGCTCTATTTCAGGAAGTCAAGGCATCTGATTTAGAAAAACCTCAACAGGTGTCAGACACTACCCCACACACTGATCAATCCATCTCAGCCATACGGCCTGAGGATGCAACTCAATTCAGTGACACAGACTCAGACTGTGAGTCCACATATGCTGACCCTGAACCCAACTCAATCAGACTCTCTGAAATAGCTGCTATACATAGTGAGGCACATAACCTCAAGCCAGAATTGGAAGAGAATGTTCCACCAAAATCTGTGCTCACATCCAAAGATCAGCATGATAGATTAGAATCACTGCTGACCAAGTATGATGATATATTCGTAGGAAAAGATGGAGACATTGGTGCCACACACCTGTATACCCACTCAATACATGTAAAACCTGAGGCAGTACCTTGTCATTTCCTACCATATAGACAAACACCAGAAAAACAGGCCGCAATAGGGGAAGAGTGTGAAAGGCTAGTACAACAGGGCATTCTGAGAGAATGTGCTGAGGGCCCCTGGGCTTCCAGATCCTTTTTAGTACAAAAATCATCGGGAGGCCATAGGCTCGTACCAGATTTTCGTTATTTGAACTAGAACACAATAAATCAAGCCTTATCTACACCCCGGGCCGATGACACTCTAGACATGATAGGGTCACTCAGACCAAGAGTATTCAGTAAGCTAGATGCCCAACAGGGATTTTTTCAAATTCCTATAAGACAGGAGGACCAGCATAAAACCGCATTCATAGCAAATGACAAAAAATATGTCTACGAAAGGATGCCGATCGGTTTAGCGACCGCACCTGCGGGATTCTGCCATCTAGTCACATTAATTCTGAACAAACTCAAATACAAATGTGCCCTACCATACCTAGATGACATATTGGTATTATCACCATCAATCGAACAACACTTCCATGACCTGGAAGATGTGTTCAACAGCTTAAGAGTTGGTAAACTCAAACTGAAGAAATCAAAATGTGAATACTTCATAGACAGAATAGACTTCTTGGGAATGAGAGTCACACCCATGGGACTGCAACCATCTCCCACAAAGGTGGAATCAATCAAAACCTTCCCAACACCAAAATCAGTCAAAAATGTCAGATCCTTCACAGGCCTATGCCAATACTTCAAAAAGTTTATCAAAGGTTATGCCCAAATTGGTAGACCATTATATGATCTACAGACACATCTCAAAGCATTTGTCTGGACAGAAGAGGCAGATAATGCTTTCAAAACATTAAAGCATGCCCTCTGTACCAATGCTCTTCTCAGATATCCAAACTATGAGAAAGAGTTCAGTTTGGCAACTGATGCTTCCAATGTGAGTTTAGGAGCTGTACTCTCACAAAGAGATAATGAAGGAGTGCTCAGACCAGTAGCCTTTGCAGGTAGAACCCTCTCCAAACATGAGAGAAATTACAATACCACAGAGAGAGAACTACTGGGAGTAGTGTATGGAGTATTACACTTCAGACACTATCTAGAGACTAGACACTTCCAATTATACACAGACCATGCAGCCCTAATCCCACTATTAACCAATACAGGACTCACACATAGATGGGCCAGATGGGCTCTAGACATACAGCAATTTTCATTCACCATCCAACATGTGAAAGGTGATGATAACATACCACCAGATGCTATGTCTAGAAGAGAATACCCAGATTCTGGACCCATGACTAACCCTCCACCCCCACCAAGGAGAGTTAGAGCAGCCAGTAGAACCAAGTTTGCAAAAGTAACAAAGAAAGTACCATTCAAAAGGGATGATCCACCCAACACCATTGAAAGGCCAGAGACACCCATTAGGGGTATCTTAAAGCAATCTACACATTATGTGTTTTGCCACTGTGAGAGAGAATACTCACAACTCTTTCCAGATAATGACTTCGAGCCTTTTGAATTCTCATCACTCAATCAGATGGTGAAGACAACTCCTAAGGAGCCACCCTTCACCCCACCTGACTCAGATGATGAAGATTCAGAAGACACAATATATGCTATTACTCAAGCAACTTCTAAATCAGTCAGATTCTTTGAACCAATGCAGGGAGAGGAAACATCAAACCATTTGTGTCCTATGACCACACGCTCAAAGACTAGAGAAATGATTCAGGAGGGCACACCAAAACCCCCCACACAATCACAAACTATTCTAAATGAGAAAAAGGTCACAGGAAACAAACCTACCAAAACCCCACCTGCCAGGAAAAATATCACAAAAGACACTGCATCTACTAAATCAAAGAACTCTGAGACAAAGAAGAATGACAAAAAGCAAATTATGCCTTTAAAGAAAAAGGTTGCCACTCCCATCAAGGCGAGAATAGGCCCTCCAAAGGAGCCTACACACCAAAACAAGAGTGACACACCCCAACAAAAGGCACAAGATAGGCCAATAGTCGATGAAAAAGAAAAAGAAAGAGACAGAATAAAACAACATGTGCTAGATATAAATCAATTACTGGATCAGATTCCCGACACATCCATCTCAGGTTCAAACCTTGGCTTGGAACAAAGGAAGGACAAGGAACTATTGCCCCTCATACAATATCTTGAGGATGGGACCTTGCCTGCACCAAAAGCACAAGGAAACAGGATCATCAACCAAGGCCAGACATACACCTTGGTAAATGGTACATTAGTCCATATATGCCCCATAAATTGGAGAAAAACCAATACTGTACCACTTCAAATTGTTATACCACAGCAATGGGTAACAAGTACACTACAGTATTTCCATGACTCACCTACTGGCGGCCATCTTGGTTCAAGTAGGATGCTGTCAGCACTCCGACCTAGGGTATATTGGAAGTCTATGCTAGCAGACACAACAAAATATGTTTCCACCTGCCACACATGCCTCACAGCAAAAAGGCAAGTACACTTACACAAAACACCAATGACAGTGAGAGAGTACATGGCTTCACCAATGAAGTTCCTAAACCTCGACGCGGTGGGACCACTTCCCACAACTGCCAGGGGAAACAAACATATACAAGTCTGCATAGATTATGCTACCAGATATGCAACAGCTTGGGCTACTACTGACTTAAAAGCTGAAACAACAGCAGCAGAGTTCTACAAGAATATAATTTGTCATCATGGAACACCAGCCACTCTTCAAACAGACAATGGAACATGTTATACAGGTGCAAAGTTCACAAAGCTGACCAAACACCTCAAGATCAAACATAAATTCTCCTCACCATACAGGCCACAATCAAATGGGCTTGTAGAGAGATTCAATGCTAGCATCGGCACAGCGCTCAGAGCATTCTGCTCAAAGCACCAAAACAATTGGGATTCATTTATTGAACCCATAACCTTTGCATTAAATAACACAGAATCCCAAACCACAGGATTCACCCCTTTCTTCCTACTTCATAGAAAGGGTCGCCAAGCTACAAAAGGAAAGAAAGGAGAGATATGATAAGAAACTTACACCACAGGAAATCAAGGTCACCGACATGGTGTACCTAAACATACCAAGAATCCTGACCAACACAGAGTGTAAGAAACTTCAACCCCTTTTTATGGGACCATATGTTGTAGTAGATAGACCTAGTTTGACAAGTGCCAAACTCAAAAACTTGGACACCAATCTATTGGTGGCCAGACCAGTGCACATAGACAGACTGAAAAAGGTTGTGGCTGTCAGAAACAATGAATTTGCACACAGGCTTATTCCACATGAGGCCAAATACTACAACAAAATTGTAAGGAACAAAAATGATATCACCCTTACAAGAAAAACCACAGGCATAGGCCCTATCAAGCCTAGGCCTGTACACCACATACTAAGAAAAACATCTAGGTGTGGTGCAGTTTCAAGAAATTAGAAACAGATTGAGATACCAAAAGAACATAAGATTTTCAAAATGTATTACAAATTCTCTTCATCCACACATAGACATGTGTGACTGATAATGAATTACTTATATATATAAAGCCAATTAAATTTGTAAATACATCAGTAGGTTATTGCCTCTGAATGGTCAAAGACTGGGACCCTCCAAGTAAAGCAGACATGAAGTCTAAGAAGAGTAAGGGTAACACAATGGAGTGTCTAAAGCCTAATCCCCACATGAAAGAGCGCGCTATGCCAACACAGCAGTCTATAGAGATCAATTGACCTTATAAGCTACCCTCAGACAACTGTCTAGACGGTCATGAATGGCTGTCCTGGATGACAGGAGGAGCTAATTACCAGTACACAGATTATACAATAGACCCCCACAGTTGCAGACACTGGAGATTAGGTGCACTGACTCCAGAGAAACAATACCATGCCCACAATGGATGTGGGTAGGGTAGGCTACATAAGAAGCACTGTGGACCATAGCCCACCATCAGTCTTCATCCAGCTGCAGTCTGGAACACAAGTCTACAGGACCCCACTTGGGAATTAGCCAGCCCACTTCTCCATTAGGAGAGACTGCACTAGGATAAAGAACACACCTACTTCACCTCCAACCTGATCTTACCATTTACTGGTCAATCTCTATAGACTCACCGGACATATTGCCAAGACAGCTCAATCTTGCAAAGGTACAGTTTGAACCACTTCATTTAAAGTGTTACACCATACACTTAGACTTTACCAGCACCAAATCACTACAAATTTGACAAGACTTTGAACAGCAAACTTGCTTTACACAAGCACCATGGGGAGACTGAGAGTTGCACCCATACTGCTAACTATGCTGTTATTATATATTATAGAACCACTTACTGCAGGTTATACACCTGTGGTGAGACAAAACATAGGAGTAGTATTCAAACCTAGCCCTCAACCATTGGTCAATGGACATACAACCACAACACTGTTGTTAGCTATCCCCTACAAGATACCTCGGGCACCCGTTACCCAAGGATCCATAAGGGATAGAATACTCGAATTGACCACTCCTACTCTACAAGATCATACCTCTGGTCAAATTTCCAACAAGCCAAAGAGCTTGACACCTTGCTGGAAATTGCAGACAAGGAGATAAATGAAACATTAGCCTCCATCAAATTGTTCTTATCCAACCCCATAAACACATTGGACAAGGCCAAAAGAGAGGCCATACTGGGTTTTCTAGCACCCCTGTTTCGCGGTGTGCTAGGTCTAGCCACAGTAGAAGATGTAAACCAAGCAATGGGACAGCTCAAGAACATAGATGAAATACTAAGAAAATTTGCTAAACAAGATCAGGAAGCAGCTAGTCTCATTGAAAAGATCACAGACAGACAAGATAAGTTTGTTAAAGCATACATCCAAGATAAGAAGGTACTGGACAGCACAATCAACACCATAGGTGACACCATCAATTTATGGGCCTCTAACATGTCCAGGTCACTTGACTCATATTCAAGGCACGAGAAAACTCAAAGGGAAAAAATGCAAGTATTAAATGATGCATTAATTATCATAGCAGCAAGAATGAATACAGTTCAATCACTGCAAAGAACAAATGCAGCCCTGAGGATGCTATCATCAGGAATCCTAACCCCTGATATAGTACCACCCTCAGACCTTGCTAGATACTTAATTGACATTAATAACAAACTTAGGATTACACACCCTGGAGCACAAGTCGCAATTAATGACTTAGATTTCTATTATTCACAGAAGCTGACCTCATACACTTACTCAGCTCACCATACATATATTCATCTGGACATTATAATTCAATCTACCACCTCTACCTTCAAACTGTACCAAATGATTACATCACCCATGCCTATAGACACACAGGAGACCCCCACCAGAGGAGTCACCAAATTGCAAACCACAACTGAGTTTCTAGCAGTATCTTACGACGAATCATTATTCATCGAATTGGACTCAGCAGATATGCAGGCATGTGAAGGTACTACAGTAAAGGTATGCAGAGATGTAAATGGTAGAATTTATAAACACAGGCCTACATGCCCTGTAGCCATTTTTACTAACCAGGCTCAACAGATTAAGGAACATTGCAAGTTTACAGTTTCACCACTGCAAACACCTACCACCCATGCTATTTCCATTTCTGAAGATGAGTATCTGGTCACTACTAATGAACCCCATTACTTTATCAACTGCCATGGTAAAACGTCTGAAACTCGAAAAGCCCAGTCCTACTCAATCATAGGTGTACCCTGTGGGTGCAGAATCAGTGTAGGAGAATTTTCTCTTCCAAACACAAGGTTGCCCTGTAACTCAACCTTATCATTTCATTACATTCTCAAGACAATTAATTTACCATTCATGGCAGCACTTAACCAAATTTCTGAAACCAAACCAGATGAAAGAGAGAATCTTCCAAATTTCCCAGTAGTAAACCTTTCTAGAACCTTAGAGAAACTACAGGAAAATCCAATCATGGATGATATTACTCAACTAAACCTAGAGCCCTTTGCCAAAACATTATTAAAAGATGCCTCCAACCTTGATAAGGCAATGGAAACAAGCTACGTAGAATCACACCTACGTCGAGTTACAGAGCATCCAATCTTCCAAAGCTTAGGACTCATCCTAGGGATATCAGCTCACATTTTTATAGTATACATACTACTCAAACTGTACAGACTAGGAGGGACTGTAGCCTACCTGCCTACAGCCAAAGCATTTAGACTAGTCACCGAGCTGCCCCTACGCAAATTGCTCCCAGATAAGAATCCTACCAAATTAACCCCTACAGAGGAAACCCACACCCCTTTCCTCACAATTCAGGAAACTCACACCCTGATAATTGCTATATTATTCACCCTGACCATCTACTCAGCCTACAGAATAATGAAGTACCTTAAGAAATTTGCACAGACACACTGTGGCAAGAAAAATGTGGCCAAGCGCACAAATCCCACAATATATTTTAAAATATATTGTGGGGACTCAAACTTCGCGCTACCCCTGAGGCCAATACCACATGAATTTGATGAGATTAAATCAGCAGCTGCCCCGACCTATAAGGATATAGTGGTTAAAACCTTCCCACTACCTAAGGCTATATTTACCTGGAATGGACCTGCAGTTATAACAACACAGAGAGGAGAATTTGCTTATCACCTCCCTCAGGTGATACACCTACCTTGGCGCAGTAGGTTCAGCACCATACCAGCCCTTAAAAACAAAGGACTGTACTACTCCATGCTTCTCCAGAATGATTGTGGCACCAGCCCGGTGACCATGACAGCACTGGAAAATACAACAGATATAATTATTGATGAACATCAGGAGGAGACCACAAGGTCAAACATGCAGACTATTGCTAATTTTCTAAACCACCAACCCTCCCCGGTGACCGTGGAAACAGCCTAGACTGCCCACAGCCTAGACTGCCCCCAGTCCACCACCAGGAGACACTGAGATGACACATCTCACACATGACACACACCTCCACTGTCAATGAAATTATCTAAGTATTGAAAAATTGATTTAGAAAAAAAATATATAAACAGCCACTTGTTGATGTATAATATGAAAATCTATGGTATTCTCACAAAAATCGATGATTAATGCGCGCATATACGCAGAAATTGCAAATTGTAAATTGTACAAATCTAACATTAATATACATGATTGCAAGGTAGATAACTAAGACAGTTTTTGTACCACATTAGCACTTGTATACTATACCAAGGTTTACTTAAGGTAACACACCTTAGGTATCCAAGAAAATTGTTGGACAAATGAATGAAAAAAAAAAAAAAAAAATTGTTGAGGAAAATTGTTGACATGAAAAATGTTTACTTAAGATACTCACCAAATAATCTCTTTCAGGGACACTTACTCAAGAAGGCTAGGGAAAAGTCAATTAAAAGCAGCGGCCCACTGCCGAAATTGCCAATTAATACACCCATATAGCAAAATCAAAGAGTAACTCAGAGACAAACAAGCCTATTGTACATGAAGTACTTTGTTTTTCCGGTCCTCGGAAAAATTTGTCTCAAATCCCAAAAATTGTATAGTGTAAACTAGATTGTACGCTTGTACCCAATTTGCACACTAAAATTGTATGTTTGCACACCAGATTGTACGCTTGTACCCAATTTACACACTTGAATTGTATGTTGCACATTATACTGTATGTCTGTACCCAATTCATACACTGAAATCAGATTTTTTAAAAAAAATCAACATTTTTATGTGTATCCAAGCTGTACGCAAAATTATATATGTACATACAGAAATTATCAATTGAACGCAAAATTATATATTGGCATACTAAAAATTGCCAAATGTACGCGAAATTATATATCTGCATACTAAAATTGCCAAATATACGCGAAAATTATATATTTGCATACTAAAATTGCCAAATGTACGCGAAATTATATATTTGCATACTAAAATTGCCAAATATACGCAAAAATTATATATTTGCATACTGAAATTGCCAAATGTACGCGAAAATTATATATTTGCATACTAAAATTGCCAAATGTACGCGAAATTATATATTTGCATACTAAAATTGCCAAATATACGCAAAAATTATATATTTGCATACTGAAATTGCCAAATGTACGCGAAAATTATATATTTGCATACTAAAATTGTCAATTGAACGCAATTACACGCGAAATTGTAAATTTGCACACTAGATTGTCATTTATGTCCAATTCTTACGCTAAATTGAACATTGAATGCCAAAATTGCACACTATTTGCCAAGTTGTATGTTGTACATAAAAATGGAAAATTGTACCCAAAATTGATGTTACATAAGCAAATACGCTCAGGTACGGTAAGATATAGAAACTCGGAAATCTACTTATACCCAGGAGAAAATTGTTTATACTGACAAAGCTCTACCACAAAAATTGCATTTAAAGCACTCCCCATTACTTCAAATCCTCTTACAAACAGTATACAACTCCAAAATAAGGTAAAAATTGTATAAATTGTACATTCCCTCGGCGAAATGACGGAGTTTCGCATTCTCTCGGGGGAGAGGGAGTATTCTATGATATACCATTTTATTATTCCATAAATTGTAACATATTACTGTATTAATCAAAGAATATCTATGAAATTAATACATAGGTTGGTTCTAAGAGCTATAAGAGCGCTCAAACTTTGTATAAGAGCGTTCATGCCCCACTGCACACCAGCCAGGTCAGTTACAAACACACTTTCTGACATCAAAGGCTCCGACCTAATGGTTCACTGCACAATATAATAAAAATGAGGGTCTCAGTGTGCGACCTCATGGTTCAGTGCACAAACTAATAAGTTGTAAGTGAATGCAACCGGCCGTCACGGGTGCCTGAGCACCGCTGACGCCGTCATGAGTGTCTGAGCACTCTAATAACTGAACAATGGGTTACATAAGCACGACGCCATAACCGTCCGGTCGCTCTAGCGTCGCTCCTGAGCAAGCTAGGTCAAATATCAAAGCATCAATGGAAAGTCCATAATTAGACGGTCAAAATGAGCCCAAGATCAAGGCGGAACTTCTATTATTAAGGAAGTTACGCCATGGAGACTGAATGGAGCTCCGAGTGCACTACAGACAAACCGGCGCGAGTTACGCGCCTATCCAGCGGGCAGTTTAAACTTGGTATATTCAACTCCGCGCATGCGCAAAATGGCGGTTATAGCGGCGTAAACGACCGAGATATGAGGGTCTGAAGTCACAGAACCGACCAAGACAATGGGGGACACAGCGGCGCCCATGGGGGTCCTTTGTGCACCCAGTGACACATGAAAGACTCCCCTCAAACAATTGCAGAGTTAGGCAGATGCTACTGGCCCCAGTCAGTCTGGAGGTGCTTTTCCAAGATTTGCTACAAATAGCCTGTCTGCACCTCCAAGAGGACAGAACACCAAGAACCGCTCTAGAGGTAACATCTCCAGTCATCTCCTGCTACCTGCTATACCACTGCACTATGGTGAAACTATGCTAGACAGGCATTGGTTTCTATCATTAGTGGCCAGGGGGTATCTTCCTCAAGACTTCCACCAGAGGGTAAAGTTATTCATTATTACATTATTCCTCTAAGCAGCAGGTCAGGAGCTAGGTGTGGGAACCCACCTAGAACTATGCTGGACATTGTATTATTATTACCTCACAGGTGGAGTGGAACAGAACATTATACTTTATAAATTACTGTATATTTACTGTATGTACAAATTACCTACATACTAACTACTGTATGATTGATATTTCTTACATGTTGCCTAAAGCTGAATAAACCAGTGACAACTGGAAATAACACTATTTTATGAGAGCTTAATGTATTTACACTATATACCACTAGTCTTATGATATTTCTCATATGACAACTTGATCATGCACAATCACTAGTATGACACTATTATGCATTCTGCAGCTACAGACTATTGCATCCACTCCAGGAAGCTCACTAGTTCATAGACCCACCATATCAATGGTGCGGTTCATATCGCCAATGGTGTGTAGTTTCAGCAGAGGAACTATTGCTAATGGAATATAGCATAAATATGGCAGCACAAGGGTGGTATATTGACGAATATTGCACGAGGCCGTTAGGCCGAGTGCAATATCTTCAATATATCACCTGTGTGCTGGCATATTTATGCCATATTGCATTTATACCACCTTTTCCTCCATTTTGTATTAATTTCTTACCTGATATCCACAGAATATAGCCACGAGAAGACATTTTGTAAAAGCAAGCGATACGGCCCGGGTCAGCGCTCTGTGCGAAGCCATTGTTTTTGTTCCTTGCCGGGAGAGGTACTGCGGTGTTTACACACACTTTTCGTATTGAATCCAACCATGACAAGTCCAGATATTAAAATATACATATCCTTGGACATTCTAGATGATCTCTCCACACTTATAATGTCCAATATATTCAAAATAAAGAATAATCCATTGATTTTTCAAACCGGTCCGAAATTTTCAGCGTCTTCCTCGTACGACGAGAACATGACCTATCTACATCCGGGCCACTGACACACTTTTGCCGGACAAGGAGGCGGGTGGGAATGGCTGCACCGCGACTCGCTTACGATAGAAAAATCCTTGGATTCTTATTTATATTGAAGAAAATGGAGAAAATTAGCATGCATTCCTCGTCTATGGATCAAATACTTCTTGGGATTTCGATATTATAACATGAAAAGGTTGAAATCAAGATGAAAACTTAGTGGAAACATAGGACTAGGACCTCAGGTTAGAACTTATTTACTTTCGCATTGGATTTCATCACCGTACAGTGTGGCGCTATAGCTAAGGCCTTCGCCTACCTCCACTGCGGCCGGGGTTCAATTCTCCTACGAGTTGGCACAGTTTTAGACATTGAAACTATGGCGAGACTGAATTTGTATGTCCACCAGCATTTCCCAAAATATTCTAAGTCCAACTTGACCTCGAAAAAGTATATCCAAAAATCCCTAAAAAGCACATGTGCGTATATGCTCTCATAATGCACTGGTAGGAGAGGGCATAACAGTAAGGGAGGTGGCAGAATAGAATAGTGGTATAAAGTCCTATAGTCTCTATTGCTAGACCCAGGGACAGCAATGAACAAGCACGGGGAACGACTCAATTAGAACGTTACCTCGCGAGAAAAAGGTTCTTGTAATACACTTGTAGGGGTATGGTATTTACACTTTTACGTTCATGTACCCGTGGGACTCAGACCTAGGTCTTCGGGTGTAGTGGGGGAATCCGGATGGCAGGTGGCAGCACCTGGCTCTGGGTTCGTATCCATTACACCAGGGGGCCTACCACTCGTCCGCCACACGTCACGTGGCCGGTCTGAGTTTCGCGGTCTTTACCCCTATATAAGGCTGGTTCTACTCCTATGTTCTCCAGTAGTGGTTTTGCCCACTACTCAACCAGGTCGTTACCCGAAAGGGTAACCGAATGCCCTAGTAGCATATAGTCCTCTGAGGCCGTGATCGTATGTAACATAAGCTATGAAATAAAAGCTCGGTTGCCTACCCGGAAACTTTCTCTCTCTTCGTTATGATAATCTAATTTAACGAGACAAACACTTATCTAGGCCTTATAACATCCACATCATGAAGGTATTAAATCCATCATAATTTCATGACAACCCACCCATGATACTTAACATCATCAATTCAATTAATTTGACTGGGGCAATAGGGATTTAAAAGAAATCTTCAAAGGGCATATCTCACCATGTGGTGCATTGAGGAGGCAGGTGTCAGGTTTGCTGTCACAATCCCCATTTAATTGGTGCTCGTAGTGAGACATGTTGATAATGCTTTTTTTATGTTGGTCTATCACCTTTGTGGTGCCTGTTGGTCTGAACCAACAGGATTATTTTACGTAGAGAAATGAGGGATTTTCAATTCACTCCACAAATTGAGAACGGTTTGGTGATTATGCATATCATATTCAATCTAATAAGCGCTCAACTTCTAATAGGCAACGCCCCTCCTTCAGAGATATTTTTCAGATTAATATTTGAAAAAAAAATCACAAAAATTTTGTTTGTTACAGAATCATTTCTACTAAAAGCAGCTGTATAAAGTACCACTATCCACATTGTACTTGTGTATTTGTATGAATACTCTCCCTACCTCTCTAGGAGCGAAGGCCCATTCAGTCGTGAAGACACATGATCTGAGTGGTACTGAGGTAGACTGTAGTGCACCTGCTAGCCATCCTCAAACACTACGATCCTACCCCTCTCCCTCCGATTTCAACCACCCCTATGATCCAGTCCAATCATAGTGATTGACCCTTGGTGATCAATATTACCTATGATTGCCTATACAGGTGCATGCCTTTTCCCTCTGTATCTGCTGTAATCGTAGTGATTTACCCTATACAATGAAGAATTCCCTTCCGATCCTGGCAAGGTCAGTACAATTTGAGAGTGCCCAAAACTTAGTGTCTGAGAAATGACTTCGAATTCACATACTAGAATCAGGGGGTCACTTATTAAGATGAATATTTGAGGCTGATTTTACATGCAAAAATCAAGCACCCTGGTTGAATGTATACGGTAATGCCTTAGTAAAATAATCAATGAGTATCATCAGTGTATATCCCAAACGTAAATAAACAAGTTCAGCCTCACTTTTCAGATGGCCTTATTTTACACAACAGTCTGCCAGTGGATAAGTCACCCAGTGTAAAGTGGCACACTACAAACTCGTTCACTTGCTAAGTCATCGACCGTCTTAATATGTAAGTGTAAATTGAGTTTGATTAGGGTTGAAGTTAGGGGGTTATTGGTAAAGAATACAAAGGTCTTCCAGGAATATGGGCCACTAGGATATATTTGCGACGTAAGTAGTCGACCTCTGTGGCCTGGTGTTTTGTGATCTGCTATCTTGGGTGACAATCCTACGGAGCCCCTAAGAGGACATGCCAAGTACCCTAAAGGGAATACTATTAAAACTTAAGTTCAACCCTCCTGGCAACATGCACTTGAATAGATTATCCTCCCAATTCACTGAACTCAAGGCTAACATAATTTCAAAATTATATACTCACTAGACACCTAAAGACGCTTACAAGAATAATGACATCAACCATTCTTATTTAGAGACATATGTGTAGAGGCAAGGAAAAAGGGGGCTCCCTGCTAAACGTCAACTTTGAAATTCAGATCACTGGCTTTTCAGTGATATATTTCAAGAGAAGATACTCCTGTTAGTTTTAGAGGAATGGCTTGCTAAACGTAGATAGGTGAGACCATTTCCTGAATGGCAATAAGCTCTATGCCTAATTGATCATGAGATACATCTATAATTAGCATAATTTATGCTAATTAGCTACATTAGCATAATTTTTCATTCTTTTGCCTATAACCTTTGATCTAAAAATGGTATTTTTGTTCTGTTTTCACCATAGTAAACCTAGTGAAAGCTTCTTTCAAATGGGATAATTGATTTTCCTATTTAGAATGAAAATCATGTTTCCATGGCAACAGACATCAACAAAAATGCCTATTTAGGCCCAAAACATTCTTTTTACATGCCTAATTTGGAAGCTTTCCACCCAAAATAGAACGTTTCATCTAAAATCATTGAATTCTCCATAAAAAAAGTACCCTATAATAGTTTTAGGCATATTTTTCCTATTCTAGCCCATACTGGTGCCCCCTGGTGGCTAAAACAGGTACTAAATCCCGCAGGAACCCCCATTTCTGCTTGCTGGCTCACATATATTTTGATCATGTCATACTAGTAAGATATATAGATAAAACTAAATGACCCTGGTGTACGAGATGGCCGATCCACCACGAGGGGGGGGTCTCCCCTGAGGGCGTTAGCCACAGGGGGAGACTCCCCCCCGAGGGGTGGATCGGCCACCGAGGACACCAGGGGAGGTTAGTTCTATAGTTATTTTATGTTTTTAGAGTATTTAATTAACTGAAAATTAGCAAAATCCGTTACCATAGTTCCCCGTACGGGCTCCGATCCGCCATTTTGAATGTTTACATGCACCCAGAATGAGGCTGCAGTGGTGGATCGGCCGCTGTGGTGGATCGGCACACGTTATGCCACTGGGGGTGTGCGGAACAGCCGCGCAATGCTATCTCTAAGGGAAGAAGTTATTCACATAAAATAAAAGCTATATCCCTATGTGGAGAAGATACTGTAATTCATAAATGGAAGGTTGGATATGGTATCTCTATACATCAATGCTCTATCTTTTGTACCTTTGGATGCCTCAGCAATTTTGATTGGATGAACTGTAACTATAATTAGGGTATCAGAGGCTGCTATTTCTTGGACGACCGATGCACGAGCAGCATTTTGGTGTAAAGGGACCCTGTAGCTTGCACATTTCTCCCTACTTCCATTTTGCATTTTCAACAGCACCCTGTCACTTGATTCCTGTTTAAGCCAGACGGGCAATTCACATCCCTTCCAGATAGCAATGGAATTCGAAGGTACTACCATATAGAAGGCAGAAGCTGCTGAACACAGCTATCTAGAGTTATTATCCACTCACATACATTTAGAACATACACACACTGGACATTTCCATACAGATAGGTCTCACAGATACACAATCAATATTCTGTCAACGAACCGTTACAAGTCAATGTTGTAATGAACACTGAATCCAGAGAAGTTCTTTGATCCTTGTTTATTGCATGATGACAGAGTGTACATATAGGTGGTAACAATGATACACTCACCAGCGTGCAGGCTCTGCCCCTAAGCTTGTAGCTCAACCTGGCGTAGGTTCTAGATACTAGGGAGGTTGTGTGTAGAATAAGATATGCATGGGAGCTGCTCATAGGGTCTTATATACCTAGGTGAGCAGCTCAAAGGGTGATGAAATGTACCGGTAGGAGCAGGTCAGATCTGGTGGGATCTGGTCAGATCTGATGCGTCGTCATACCTGGTAATGATTCTATTTATATGTGGACCAATCAGGATGAAGGGAGATTGTAGAATTTCACTGCATCCTAGAAATGTGTCCACAGGTATGTCGGTATATTGTGATATTCCCAGTGAGTCAGTGCCCAGAAATGGAATGGGTACCGCTCTCATAACATCCTGGTATGGGTGATGTAAGAGCAGCTCACTGTACACAATGGGGGGGGATGAGCTGTAAGCTTGTGAGCAGGGCCTGAGCGTGTGTGGCGAAGAATTTAATAAATGTGTAAAATAATGAATAATACCCAGAATGGTCCATTGACAATTCATTGGTGCATTATAGAGTACAGTTACCAGAAATTCGACTAGAAAGCATGCTGCTAATGCAAAAGTTGTTGAATGCATGGATCTCCATGGTCGTGCAGTGTCTAAGTGGAACGGTTTTCCTTATTCTAAGGCCCATTCAACTTAGACTTTCAAGTACAAACACACACTATTGTTCATGCCTCCCTTAAAAGTTAAATCAGGTTTGTTGCTAAGAATTGGGCAACAAAGAGAATGCTTCGCATTATTTTGTGACAGTTAGTTGCCTTCAGTGGTCGAAATTTATTTGAAAGAGGAAATCTGATTCAATTACACTTTGAAAATGATGCATGATATTATAATTATCGTCGCCCAAATAAGTTCTTTTGAAATGGCTCTTTTGATTTGTTTTTAGGCTTTAGATGTGAGAAGCATAATGATTCTTTTAAAACCTTAATTTTACCGGCTTTCATGATTTCTTGTTTTGCTTTATAAAGTATTTTTTTCTTACCATTTTTTGTGATCGAAAAATTATCATCATTGCTCAGCAAAACATGAACTGAGGGTACCTATCCAAGAAATAAAAGGGACATTGATCAGAGCAGGCAGAAGATCATATAACAAGTCATTTCAGCCTTGCACACTTTAGAGCATTCTGGTTGTGATTTATAGGGTGTTTAACATAACTGCTGGGTCTTAATGGCAACACTAAGTACTCATGAACAGAGTGAGGTGTGAATTATTGTCAAATAAAATTAATGTCTCACTATTTTTATAGTGAAGCTCTTTTAATGTCACGTTTGAGCAGGGAGCTTTGCCTTATTGCTCATGATTTGTATACTGAGCAACATTCTGATAATTGGTGGGGTGTCGGTTCTCAAGAGTCGTAAAAAACAATGATAAACGGTTTTATCATGGGCAACCAAGATAATTTTTTTTGGACTTGCTCATTGCATAAATGAACTGCTATGTTCATTTAAATAATGCTATAGAGCAGACCAAGTTTTTTGATTTTTCAAAGGAAAGTCACACATGAAACAGTACAATAACTTCATGGATCTTGACAAATGTCAATATGAACACTGTCAGGAGATGGAAAAATAGGGACTGGCAATATTCACTCAATAGGTTATTAACATAGAAAGTACAGACAAACAAACTAAAAGCAGAAATAGATAGATAGTAAATAATATGTCATACATAGAGATTTGTAATTAGCCAGTAACTGTTGGTCCTCTCATTATTATCAACCTAACCAAATTAAAAGCAATTGCCCTGCAGTAGCCAAATGTAAAGTCAGATTGAGTAGGTATCACCCAGGTTGTTTTAACAATAATGCTGTTACATTGATTATCAACAGTCATGAATGAGGAACAATTGTGGAGTGTTAGTTTCATCACAATAGAATCCTGAAAGGGCTTTCTATATGAACCCAGATCACAGAATAAGGAACATCTGTGACAACCAGTGAGGCACCCACACGGGAATGTAAAGGTCCAAATGAACATACCAATGATAGTGAGGGATGTGTACAGTAGGAATCCACTGCATAGGAGGGTGGAACTATGAGATGCTCTGGATATGGAGACACAAAAAGCTAGCAGTCTACAGGAATTTAAGGAAAACCTGCTAAAAAGAGACCAGCAGGATGTAGCCCATGATAGATACAGGTTGCGGTTTTATGATTCAGAGTTACAGACATAAAGTTACGCCTTGGATTGTGGATCATCAATAGAATGTACTCTAATACACGTGACACAAACATCGATGGCATAAATGTATTGTCATGATTACTTATTTTGTAGCCCACATAGCTGATCATTGAAAAACTCAATTTGTATCGATATGGATGATTATTTGTCCAATAAAGCATTAAATCAATCAATCACCTCTCGAACATGGGATTTGTTTAGGGTAGACGCTGTTCAAATAAAGATCATGATTATGTCCTTGGTAGCTTATAGGACTTCGTGCATGGCTTGAGTAGTATCCAATATGCTAGACTTCTTCCCATCAGGCTAGCAGTATTGCAACTACCAGAGCAATTGTTGCTGACATAAACACTACCCTGTCAGAAATGTAACATTGCACTGATCCCAAGAGACGCACCAAACTACACCTGTGTTAATACAGGCAGCAGAAATTATTTCACCTAATGTATGTAGTTTGGCACCTGTGAGTGTGGTACTTTTGACATAACCATCGACAATTTTTCTCACTGTTAAGTGTAGTAACTATGGTTAGCAGCGTTAATATACCGATGGTCATAGTATATTTGGCAGGCAGTACTGTAGATTACACCTGGTGTTAATCCTAACTGAACCCAAGAACCTGAGAAACTATCATTAACTAATCATACATTTCATAGAAGGTCAATCTGAGCTGACACTACACAAGTACCACTTCCAACACATTTTCTTAGATGTGCAAGATGATCATATCCTACCAGGGAAGGTATCATTGAAAGACTTATGGCCGTATTCCACCGAAACCGATTCTTGGCCGATAGTCCATCTGCGACAGAAATTGAAAATCGCAGACGATCGGGCCGGGAGGCCCAACTATCGGGCCGGCAATTCAATACTCCCACCACCATCAATTCTGACAATAGTACTTGGGATGCTGAACACATGATGATGATCGAATTTTATCTCACCTCGTGCCTTCCTTACGGCTGACACTCAAGGGTGAGAGGTCCCACGGGTTGTATCCACACCGAAGTGAGATTACCCTTGTGGCGTAGTTGCCCGGACCCTAGTCTAATGGGGAGGGGGGATGATGGTGACCGAATCTATGGGAAGATAGAAAGCACGCCCCTACACATTTACCGAGGCAATGGTTCTTTAACATCCGTCACTACATAGGCATAGTGAGAGATGGACAGGCCTGTTTGAACACACTTGCTTTGCTTGCTTTGAATTTAAACCTCACCTATGTGCCTCAAGGACACGTCGAGGGTGAGAGGTCCCGTGGCGTGAAACCCGGACCCGTACACTAGAGGGAGCTAAGGTAGAAATCACGCCCCTACACATTTACCGAGGCAATGGTTCTTTAACATCCGTCACTACATAGGCATAGTGAGAGATGGACAGGCCTGTTTCAAGTCATTTGTCTGCCATGACCGCCGAGAGACTTTCCAGCACAGCCTAGCCAGAGCAGGGAGGAACTCAAACGACACCTTACGGCGACGTTTGGAACCACCACTATGCCCCGGCCGGGCCGGGAACCGAACCCACGACCTTACGGCCTGTGAGCGGACGCGCTACCGACTGCGCCACGCCTCCCGGCTGTTTGAACACAGCAGACTATAATGGTTTATTAATTCTTGAAAGTCATAAAATGGGTGTCAGAGAACCAGCTGCTTCCTTGTAGTGCATAAGTAGTAATGTCAGAGGAACACAGCAGACTTTAATGGTTTATTAATTCTTGAAAGTCATAAAATGGGTGTCAGAGAACCAGCTGCTTCCTTGTAGTGCATAAGTAGTAATGTCAGAGGGTTTTCCTGTATAGCCTTTTATTGCTGACTTTGTGTGTGTGTATTTTTAAGTGAAAAAGTGATTTAGAACAACACTGTACTATCATATGCTCTAAGAATGATAGAAGATTATGAATAATAATTCCCTTTTGCAGTAGTGCTGTCACCTGGTGAATACTACACATTACATACATAGGTCTTAGGAACCCATTAAGGTGCCTCTATAGGTCTTAGGAACCCATTAAGTTCCCTCTATAGCATTGCACTTGCAAAGCAAATTCTGCCTGCATAGAGGGAACTTAATGGGTATACAGGAAAACCCTCTGACATTACTACTTATGCACTACAAGAAAGCAGGTGGTTCCCTGACACCCATTTTATGACGTTAAAAAAATTATATACTAAAACACCTTTATCGCAGATGGTACCCAGTGGTCACAATGTCCTCAGTGGAAGAGCGATGAAAATGGGCAGAAAAGGGCATCGGATTGTCCCTGTGGGCAAATCGGGCCGACAATTTTCATCCCAGATTCATACACGATGACCATAGCGGATGAGGAAAAGCCATAATCGGCCCGGCAATATCATCGGTTTTGGTGGAATACCCCCATTATACCCATGACTAGACCAATTGACCGGCTCTGTTAGTTGTTAGAGCAAATATACCTGTCTGTGCAGACTACCTTCAACAAAGTAGCAAAATGTGTATGAATAAGATCAGATTTGCAAAATCTGAAAAAAATGTATGTGGCTCAATGGGGCAGAACGCGCCTTCAGGGATTTTTAGTACTGGTTTTAGCTACCAGGGGGAATTATACGGATAAAAAAGTTTTTTGGTAAGGAATCCAGTAGTATGCTTAAAATCATTCCATCTCCACTGAAAATGTTCCATTTTTTGACCGTTGGTTGCCATGGAAACATAGAAAATTGGTAGATAAGGCAAATTCTGATGTGAAAAAGGCCTCAACTAGGCTCTAGTGAAAAAAAAAACTTATTCTTTTTCAATACCGAATTTTTAGGGGGGCATGTTCTTTAGAGGGACGAAACACCCCAGATTGATACCAAACACTCCATATCCGCACATATTATTTGCATAATTAGCATAATATTATTATGCAGTGACCTGGTACTTTTCAATATACATAGATATATGTTCTATTGCTCCTTTGTAGAATTCATGTGCTCACAAATTGACACTACTAATACATGGTGACTGAGTGTGTGTGGTGTTTTGTGTTTCATCGCCTTTCTGTGTTTTATTCAGTAGGGCCTTTTTAAGCCTACTCACTATTTGTCAGCAATTAATCAATATATGTCAGTACTTACTCAATATTCGTCAGCAATTGGTCAATGTATGTCAGTACTTAAATGTAATACCCTTTGATAGCTGTCAATAAACAGCTGAGAAATAGGCATTGATTCATTGGTGCATCATGCTGGCATCATTTCAAAATTCGAAACAATTTTTTTTTGTAAACCCTGATCACAGTATAAGGAACATAATTTGGAATTGTACTACATCTCATTGCATTCGGCATGTTCGATTTACCCTATTTTCATAGTTTTTGCATCCCGATGCGATCAAAGGAACCCACTAAAGTAAACCTTAAAGTAGGCATCCAGTCAAGATTCAATACAAATTCTGTTTTTTTGGCGGGGGTTCCTAATTCGGACTTGTAGTATGTCTCATTGCATTCTACATGTTTGATTTACCCTGTTTTCATAGTTTTTGGTGATATACAACCCAGGTTGGTTACCTTCTTTGCTTCGGGGGGGGGGGGGGTTAATAACCTCAAAACATCGCTGTACAGGCCAGATTTCTTTTGTAACTTTTGATACATTTGTTACACATGAAAATAAACATCACCAAGATGATCGCCAGCTTCAGTCATAGGTCACACTATGGGAACACTCCTACATGAGGTTTTCTGCCCCCCAGCCTCACCTCCACCCTCTCAGTCCCCCCTCCCCCACTCCATACCCACTCCCAAAAAAAGCTTTTTTTCGACCCTCTCTTCCCTAAAATGGTTAGATTTTTGGCCAGTCAACTCCGCAAAAAAAGCCTTTTAGATAGGTACACTCTGACCGTAGTTCGCGCACACAGGGAGCGTCTGCGGAAAGTGGTGAAAACCCCCATAGTCGAAAAAATTATTTCACTCCATATCCACACATATTATTTGCGTAATTAGCATAATTATGCAGTGGCCTGGTACTTTTCAATATACATAGTTATGTTCTATTGCTCCTTTGTAGAATTCATATGCTACCATTTTGAACTTGTAGTATGTCTCATTGCTCCTCCCTTCCCTTATAGAATTCATATGCTTGCAGGTATAAACTACTGACACCTTATGACTAAGTATTAATATTAAAAAAAAATAATGGCATATAATTAATTAGTGCATCATGCTTTAACTTGCATCTTAGCTTCTAATTCAGAAGTATCAGGAATATATGGTCAAAAGGCACCACTTGTCGTGATTTGCTGCTTTTATTTCTGTGCTGTATAAATTGTTCAAAATGGAGCATATAAGTGTTATTATCATTTATTCTGATAGCCCTTGGTCAGACCTTCGTGGGTAGGCCTGGTGTTACATATATCTGCGGCTTATTTTTTTAAAGCACCACAAAAGGCTCGTTTTTTACCAATAAAATTTTAAAATGCACATATAGAGAGGAATATAAACAAAATAAAAGGTAGGAGGGCAAATATATATTTCTAGGTATGTTAAGCATTACTTAAGGATTTTTTAAGGCCATTTGGACATATAATAGACTAATTTATTATTATGCTGTAAGTAAAAACGTGTTTGTGTAATTTTTGAGGAGATTTGTCTCACGCCCAAAGATTAGGCTGTAGCTCCTATATAAATATACTTTATGGACTGATGAAATATGGGGTATTAATCCTTAACGTGTACCTGTATATGCATAAAAATATTGGGAACCTGAGTCAAAGACAGAATAGCACAGATGGATGGAAGCATGCTGGAGTAGTTTTAATGGGAGATTCGTCTCACGCCCTCCATGCACATATATGCCCATATGACTGGTAGGCTTTTTATATTTACTCTTTTAATTATTATCACCAAGTTCCTACATATGAAAGGCATAAGACCTGTGAATGGGATTTTCCTATTACCACCTTAGCCAGAGATATATTTAATATAATGGAAGGGGGGAATTGTCTCACGCCCAGAGATTCATCTCACGCCCTGTTTGGGAAGGCATTTTTAAGTACCAGGACATCATACGTAACAATCCTCTTCATGATGCTTAAGTACCTTCATATGCAAGGTATAAGACCAGTGAATGGGGTTTTCCTGATACCACCTTGACCAGAGATATACCCATCATAATGGGAAGGAGAATCGTCTCATGCCTGGGAGAATCATCTCACACCCTAGTGATGCTGCACAAAATCATACCATTTTCTCTCATGCTATAATATGAAGTAATTATCGGCCAATGTAGGTGTTCTATGGCCCATATTGTAGGGTAAGGTGTTAATTTACCATTAACAAAATTAAAGATGATTTTGATTTTGCACAATTTAAAGGGATGCCATGG
Source organism: Acholoe squamosa (assembly GCA_949317995.1). NCBI lineage: Eukaryota > Metazoa > Annelida > Polychaeta > Phyllodocida > Polynoidae > Acholoe > Acholoe squamosa. The sequence continues at coordinate 42,783,817 of OX439049.1, forward strand.
TGCACAAGCTTAGGGCGTGAGACGAATCTGCCCCTCACGTTTTACAGTGTATCTCTGCTGCTGTGCTATACCCTTAGTTTCCATACTTAATCTATCCCTTTATATGGATGTTATCGTCTAATCAATATAGTATACACCCACAAATTTTTTTACACATGCTATGATATTTATTTTTGGCTCCAATTCAGCCCAAGTCATGCCTATTGACCATATATGAAAATTACTTTAAAAAATGGAATTGATCGATTCATTAGTGCATCATGCTCAGATTGGCATGATGCACTCTCTGAAGCCATCAGGAATATGGATCTAAAAGTTTAAAAAATGGAATAGGCATGGTCGAAAACCTTGAAATTGATGTATTACACTTTGAAATATGTTGATAAACTGCAGAGAAAAGTGCTTTGATTCCTAGTGGTATATAGAGTAAATACAGCAAGCTCTCATAAATATTTGTTATTTCCAGTTATCACTGGTTTATTCAGCTTTAGGCAACATGTCAGAAATATCAATCACACAGTTGTTAATATGCAGGTAATTTCCACATACAGTAAATATACAATTGTTCATAGAGTATAATGTTCTGTTCCACTCCACCTGTGAGGTAACAATAATAATACAATGTCCAGCATAGTTCTAGGTGGGTTCCCACACCTAGCTCCTGGCCTGCTGCTTAGAGGAATAATGTAATAATGTATAACTTTACCCTCTGGTGGATGTCTTGTAGGAGATAGCCTCTGGCCACTAATGGTTGAACCCTATGCCTGTCTAGCATAGTTTAACCATAGTGTAGAGCTATAGCAGGTAGCAGGAGTGATGGCTGGAGATGTTACCTCTGGAGTGGTTCTTGTGATTCTGTGATGATGGACCTCCTACTGGGGGCCTTATATCCCTACTCTGGGGCTGATTGCCCCAGACAAAGTTAGGCCCAGCATCCAACTGTCATGTCTCCACTACAATAGAGTTACATGATTGTTAAGGGATGCATCCTTTGAACTGTGAAAGTAATTGGCTGGTATCACTGTCTGTGTGTGTCTTCCCCTATTGTGGTCTAGGCCTTATACAGCCATCCCACATCTCCAGTACAGACTGGAATTAGAGACACTATTGTTAGGCTGCTTAGTGGCAGATGGGGTCTGCAGAGCGGCGGTTGCCACCCGGTATGCGGGATGCAGGCAACACTAAGTGTGGGTCTTTAATATATGTGACACTACTAAAGGACCACAGTAGGACATTGCTACCAAGGTTGACTTAGCACCAGGCATGTTTGGCCTGCTCATTTAGCAGCTAGTGTGTTTCCACTTTGGGTGTATAACCAGATTGCATTAATGTATGTCATGCTCCCTGACTCATTTTGTACATGACTTGTTTAGACTGGAGCCAAATATACCTGTTGATAGATGTAAGGTATTCAATGATATGATGAAGGGTATTTCATGATATGGAGCTTGATAATATAGCATTATTGTGAACATTTACTCCATTTGACACAGAAGTTGACGTGAGAATACTAACTTCCATTTTTATCTTCAGGTAAGGACACATTCGCCAATATCATGCAGACAACTGTAAGTAAAGAAGTTTCACTTTCTTGTTTCATATTATCTCTTAGATGATAAATAAAGACTTTCATGCAATGTATTTAAGATAAAGAAGATAAATTGGAGGAGGCCGAATCTGTCACCATATCCTCAGCCTTTGCCTTTTCAACCTTTCTTTTATTTCTAAGTTGCCATGTGAGTATGGCCATTTGAAATCTAGTCCTTCTAAACTGTAATTAGTGGTAAGCACATGGTGGTGTTTTACTAGGGTTATGCCTGCAAGAGACAGCATCACTGGCATATCTAAGTGTGTCAGTTATTCTCTTGTGACACGGCCATCTGCAGACAACTGGACTAAGTAGGATTTTCCATTTTCTGGCGAGGCCCTTGCCTAGGGCTACATTCTCTTTTTTTTCCCTGAACTATCTAAAAAACCTTGTAGAGAAAATAAAAACCCTAGCACCTCATAAGATGTCTCTGATCTCAGGGTGTGCCTTGGGATAAGGACGGATTATTTCAGATAAGTATAGAGCATGCTCCCTGAGTGATCACTCATGGAGCCATCCCTGGTGAGGATGAGTGATCAAAATCCTCGCCATCCCTGGTGAACATATCTGTCATATGACACACAAAGCATAGAAGGTGCACATTGAGTTGAAGGATGATATAAGGTGTGAAATGTGACATTAGATGAAAGTCGGAGAGAAAGAACACTAAAGAAAGAAGAATACCTAGATGTTACCCAGCAAATTGTCTCGACTCCTCGTCAACCTGTGTGAAGTGGTTCACATATGTCGCTAGATGGAACAAGGCGTCGCTATAGCACAAGATCACCAGGAACAGCAATGGTCGTGATCACATGGCCTCACCTCAGATGGCGAGGATGGTGATCACTCAGACTCACCAGGGAATGCAAAGCGGGTGATCACTCACCACGCTAGATGAAACACGCACCTCGTCATAGCGCATGTTCACCAGGGATGGCGAGGATTGTGATCACTCATCCTTATCAGGGATGGCGACATGAGTGATCACTCACTTCGCTAGATGAGACGCACACCACGTCATAACGCACATTCACCACGGATGGTAAGGATCATGATCACTCACACTCACAGGGGATGGTCACTCGGGTGATCACTCACCTCGCTAGATGAAACGCGTACCTCGTGATAGCACAGGTTCACCACAGATGGTGAGAATCTTGATCACCCACACTCACCAGGGATGGCGACACGAGTGATCACTCACCTCGCTAGATGAAACGCACACCATGCCATAGCACACATTCACCAAGGTTGGCGAGGATCGTGATGACTCACACTCACCAGGGATGGCAAGGTGGTTGATCACTCACCTCGCTAGATGAAACGCGCACCACATCATAGTGCAGGTTCACCATGGATGGCGAGAGTGGTGATCACTCAGACACACCAGTGATGGCGACGCTGGTGATCACTCACCTTGTTAGATGAAAAGCTCATGGTCATAGACATTGGTAATCATGGAGCCTCACATCTGCCAGATCAAAGTATGTTTTGCCAGAGAAGGTATTGCCATATGTATCTTCCCTCTAACCACAGACAAGGTGTTCATGTAGATATTTCCCTATGTATTTTTCCTGTAACCAGAGAAAAGGTGTTTATGGATAGTTGCTTTCATTTTAGAGATACCTCTATCTAAATTCAATTGATATTTTCTCTATGTAATCTTGTTTGATTCAACTCTGAAGTATTACATGGAAATCAGTGTGAAACAAAGCACATTTGATACATATGGGACTTATACTTCATGCCCACACTTCCTAGATAGGCTACATGTTGAACAGTGGTGCTGTCTCAACAACTTTGGCAATGGTGGTGATAAGTTGCCACTTTGAGTGAGAGTGAGTGACAGATGATGCAATCCTCAGAGAGCATTGACTTGGAGTGACACAAATTCATGCATTAAATGAGACCAATGTTGGTAATGGTGGTGGTAATGGTGGTGATTTTGTGTGAGAGTTGATGACAGTGGCACACACTCACACAGCGAGTGACATCCATGTCAGCGATGGTGGTGATAAGTCGCCATTTTGAGAGAAGATTAATTAGGAGTGACACAAACTCATGCAGTGAGTGAGAGCCATGTGGCAATGCAGGTGAAAAGTCACCATTCTGAGTGAGAGTTAACAGACAGTGGCACATATTGACGGAGTGAGTGAGATCCATGTTGGCGATGGTGGTGATAAGCTACCATTCTGAGTGAGAGTTGACTGGGAGTGGCGCATAATCATGCAGGGAGTGAGATCCATATTAGCGATGTTGGTGATAAGTCGCCATTCTGAGTGAGAACTGACTGGGAGTGGCACATATCACACAATAAGTAAGATCCATGTTAGCGATGGTTGTGATAAGCCACCATTCTGAGTGAGAGTTGACAGGCAGTGGCACATACTCACGCAGTGAGTTAGATCCATGTTGGCGATGGTGGTGATAAGTCACCATGCTTTGTGAGGGATGACTTGGGTTGGCAAATACTCACGCAGTGAGTGAGATCATGTTGGCGACTGTTGTGATAAATCGCCATGCCATGTGAGATTGACACACAGTGGTGAAAGATGACGCAGTGAGCTATGACTCAAAAAGGAGTCACCATTGATAACCAATCATAGTGACAGATAATGACAATTTGTTGGGTAGGGTCCTACCATCTACAAATCACATATCATAGCCCTATTTATATGATAAAATACCCCATCTTGTAAGATCACAAACACCAATTCTATGATGCATGGAAGAAGATGCAGCCTCATAGTGTTGCATTTCAAAGAGTGCTGCTCAGGAGGACCAATCTATATACCTACAATCATTCTTGTGAACATGTTACTTGCAGATGTTAAGTACTGGACTAGCAGATCATTCAGATCTACTTAGATGTACTCGTTGATATCAAACTTTTCACATTTCAATTGAACAAAGGTTTGCCAAAGTAATTTGAGCTACAACCCCCACAGTTCTCATGTCATATTGGGACCTGTAAAATAACTGCTTAAATGTGGGTGGCTAAATTTGAGTAACTGATCTGAGTTTAAGCATTTTTTTTGTAAGAATGTTGTTTGTGTCTGGGTGTGTGTTTTGTTGCTGTTTGTATTTATTCAACTTGACTTTTGTGTGGCAGAGAGCCTGAGGATTGTTTTCAGTGTGGATATAGAAATCATCCTTTTTGAAAATGTTACTTCTAGTAATATTCAACGATAGATCAATCAGGAAAATGACTACATTTATGCATCTGCTCAATTCCTTAACAGTCAAAATGGGTCTTAGCAAAATCTCAAAATTTCCATCTTTGGTGACTCTCAAATTTACCTAAATTGAGGATTATTGTGCCAGTAACCCATGAATAGAAATAGCATCAGACTGGTTGCTGATGTTCTCAGTGTTAAGCTGTAATCAGCAAAAGGCCAGGTTCCCTGGTTTATGGCCCTGAAGGCAAGCAGCCCCCAGACATTTAGCCCCACGTCACATCGCAAAAAGCAAAATAGCCGAAAAGACGCTTGGCCGAAACGACACATGGCTGAAAAGACACATGGCCGAAATAGTGTCGTACCCTCCGTACGACACCATACCACACTCATACCACACTCATACCACACCATACCATACCACACCACATGACACGACACCATACCACACAATACCACACCATACCACACAATACCACACCATACCACACTATATATATACCACACAATACCACGTCATACCACACCATAGCACACAATACCACACAATACGACACCATACCACACCAAACCACACAATACGACACCATACAACACCATACCACACCATACCACATCATACCACACCATACCACACAATACCACACCATACCACACAATATGACACCATACCATACCACACCATACCACACAATGCCACACAAAAGCACACCATACCACACCATACCACACAATACCAAACCATACCACACCATACCACACAATACCACACCATACCACACCATACCATACAAAACCACACCATACCACACAATACCACACCAAAACACACAATACCACACCATACCACACAATACCACACAATATGACACCATACCACACAATACAATACCATACCACACCATACCACACAATACCACACCATACCACACAATACTGTCATACTAGTGATTGGCATGATCAAGTTGTCATATGAGAAATATCATATGACTAGTGGTGTAAGGAGTAAATACATCAGGCTCATAATAAAATAATGTTATTTCCAGTTGTCACTGGTTTATTCAGCTTTAGGCAACATGTAAGAAATATCAATCATACAGTAGTTAGTATGTAGGTAATTTGCACATACAGTAAACATACAGTAATTTATAAAGTATAATGTTCAGTTCCACTCCACCTGTGAGGTATTAATAATACAGTGTCCAGCATACTTCTAGGTGGGTTCCCACACCTAGCTCCTGACCTGCTGCTTAGAGGAATAATGTAATAATGGATAACTTTACCCTCTGGTGGAAGTCTTGAAGAAGATAGCCTCTGGCCACTAATGGTAGGAAACCAATGCCTGTCTAGCATAGTTTCACCATAGTGCAGTGGTATAGCAGGTAGCAGGAGATGACTGGAGATGTTACCTCTAGAGCGGTTCTTGGTGATGTGTCCTCCTGGAGGTGCAGACAGGCTATTTGTAGCAAATCTTGGAAAAGCACCTCCAGACTGACTGGAGCCAGCAGCATCTGCCTAACTGTACAATTGTTTGAGGGGACCCTTTCAAGTGTCACAGGGGGACAAAGGACCCCCATGGACGCCGCTATGGCCCCCATTGTCTCGGTCGGTTCTGCATCTTTAGACCCTCATATCTCGGCCGTTTATGCTTGTATAACCGCCATTTTGGGCATGCGCAGAGCTGAATGTGCCAAGATTATAATGCCCGCTGGATAGGCGCGTAACTCCCGCCGGTTTGTCTGTAGCTCACTCGGAGGTCGATTCAGTCTCCATGGCGTAACTTCCTTAATACTGGGAGTTCAGCCTTGATCTTGGGCTCATTCTGACCGTCTAATTATGGGCTTTCCATAGAATTTTTGATATTTGACCTAGGTCGCTCAGGAGCGACGCTAGAGCGACCGGAAGGTTATGGCGTCGTGCTTATGTAACCCATTGTTTAGTCCTTAGAGTGCTCAGACACTCATGACGGCGTCAGCGGTGCTCAGGCACCCGTGACGGCCGGTTGCATTCACTTACGAGTTATTAATTTGTGCATTGAACCATGAGGTCGCACACTGAGACCCTTATTCTTATTATATTGTGCAGTGAACCATTAGGTCGGACCCTTTGATGTCATAAACTCAGTCTAACTGACTGTGGCTGGTGTGCAGTGGGGCATGAACGCTCTTATACAAAGTTTGAGCGCTCTTATAGCTCTTAGAACCAACCCATGTATTAATTTCATAGATATCCTTTGATTAATACAAAATATGTTACAATTTATGGAATAATAAAATGGTATATCATAGAATACTCCCTCTCCCCCGAAAGAATGCGAAACTCCGTCATTTCGCCGAGGGAATGTACAATTTATACAATTTTTACCTTATTTTTGGAGTTATATACTGTTTTGTAAGAGGATTTGAAGTAATGGGGAGTGCTTCAAATGCAATTTTTGTGGTAGAGCTTTGTCAGTATAAACAATTTTCTCCTGGGTATAAGTACATTTCCGAGTTTCTATATCTTACTATACCAGAGCCTATTTGCTTATGTAACATCAATTTTGGGTACAATTTTCCATTTTTATGTACAACATACAATTTGGCAAATAGTGTGCAATTTTGGCATTTAATATTCAATTTAGCATGCAAATTGAACATAAATGACAATTTCAGTGTGCAAATCTACAATTTCGCGTGTAATTGCGTTCAATTGACAATTTCAGTATGCAAATATATAATTTTTGCGTACATTTGGCAATTTAAGTGTGCAAATATATAATTTTCGCGTATATTTGGCAATTTTAGTGTGCAAATATATAATTTCGCGTACATTTGGCAATTTAAGTGTGCAAATATATAATTTTCGCGTATATTTGGCATTTTTAGTGTGCAAATATATAATTTCGCGTGCATTTGGCAATTTTAGTATGCCAATGTATAATTTTGCGTTCAATTGATAGTTTCTGTATGTACAAATATAATTTTGCGTACAGCTTGGATACACATAGAAATGTTGATTTTCTAAAAATCTGACTTCAGTGTATGAATTGGGTACAGACATACAGTATAATGTGCAACATATAATTCAAATGTAAATTGGATACAACTTACAATCTAGTGTGCAAACATACAATTTTAGTGTGCAAATTGGGTACGAGCGTACAATCTGGTGTGCAAACATACAATTTTAGTGTGCAAATTGGGTACAAGCGTACAATCTGGTGTGCAAACATACAATTTTAGTGTGCAAATTGGGTACAAGCGTACAATCTGGTGTGCAAATATACAATTTGATGGGATTTGAGACAAATTTTTCCGAGGGCCGGAAAAACAAAGTACTTCAGGTACAATAGGCTTGTTTGTCTCTGAGTTACTCATTGATTTTGCTATATGGGTGTATTAATTGGCAATTTCGGCAGTGGGCCGCTGCTTAATTGACTTTTCCCCTAGCCTTTTGAGTATGTGTCCCTGAAAGAGATTTATTTGGTGAGTATCTTAAGTAAACATGTTTTATGTCAACAATTTTCTCAACAAATTTTTTTTTTTTTTTTTTTTCATTCATTTTTCCAACAATTTTCTTGGATACCTAAAGTGTGTTACTTTAAGTAAACCTTGGCATAGTATACAAGTGCTAGTGGGTACAAAAACTGTCTTAGTTATCTACCTGCATTCATGTATATTAATGTTAGATTTGTACAATTTTACAAATTGTAATTTGCAATTTCGCAATTTTGCGCGTATATGCGCGCATTAATCATTGATTTTGTGAGAATACCATAGATTTTCATATTATACATCAACAAGTGGCTGTGTATATAATTTTTTTTTTTTTCTAATACTTTGATATTTTCATTGACAGTGGAGGTGTGTCAGGAGTGAGATGTGAGTCTCCTCCCTGGTGTGCTCATGCAGTGGTGGCACTTGAGGTGTTAGGTGCCAGATTTTGGCATGTGTCTGTGGCAGTGCCTAGCTTGGTGTCAGTGGACAGTTCAGGGTGGGGGGGGGGTGTGTGTGTGTCCATTTAAGGAGTGTGTGGCTGGTATTGGAGCATCAGTTCCTCTCTGGAAGTCACAGCTGTAGTACCATGGCCCACCTACAAGCTCTCTTTGCTCTGCCTGTCCCCCAGGTGATGGAGGTGGGGAGTCCAGCTAGGGCCCTGGTTGAGTCTAACCAGACCATCCATTATGGGTACATAGTGAGTAACTACAAAGAGATCATAGAGCATGGTGATGTGATGGTCTGTAATTACTCCTGCCATTATTTCCTGGGCTCAGCCTTGCGTCGGGGGGCCACTGTGGCCCTTCTGACTAGGGCCTTGGGCAGTATGGGTTTCTGGCCCATGGATTATAACCTAGGGCCGCGGGAGCGAGTGCTATGGGATTATTTGTTGGCGGCATCCCTCCTCGATCTTGCGGCATCCGGGAATCCATCCACGGCTGCCGAGTATGGACTGGGGATGCTGGAGGCCCGGCTCGCTGAGTGGGAGCAGGATCACGGCTATATGTATGGCTCGGACTCGGCCCCGGACTCTCCCATTGATGTTGAACCCGAGGATCTGTGGTAGGATCCCGACTGACTGAAACCTAGGGTGTAAAAACCCGCCATCCCAAAGGCCCTTTTCAGGGCCGGCAAATTGTCCGAAAAGTTCTGAATACTGTCTCTGATGTGTTGTCTTCTGGTGGTGGACTGGGGGCAGCCTAGGCTGTGGGCAGTCTAGGCTGTTTCCACAGTCACCGGGGAGGGCTGGTGGTTTAGAAAATTAGCAATAGTCTGCATGTTTGACCTTGCGGTCTCCTCCTGTTGTTCGTCAATAATTATATCTGTTGTATTTTCCAGTGCTGTCATGGTCACCGGGCTGGTGCCACAATCATTCTGGAGAAGCATGGAGTAGTACAGTCCTTTGTTTTTAAGGGCTGGTATAGTGCTGAACCTAGTGCGCCAAGGTAGGTGTATCACCTGAGGGAGGTGATAAGCAAATTCTCCTCTCTGTGTTGTTATAACTGCTGGTCCATTCCAGGTAAATATAGCCTTAGGTAGTGGGAAGGTTTTAACCACTATATCTTTATAGGTAGGGGCAGCTGCTGATTTAATCTCATCAAATTCATGTGGTATTGGCCTCAAGGGTAGCGCGAAGTTTGAGTCTCCACAATATATTTTAAAATATATTGTGGGGTTTGTGCGCTTGGCCACATTTTTCTTGCCACAGTGTGTCTGTGCAAATTTCTTAAGGTACTTCATTATTCTGTAGGCTGAGTAGATGGTCAGGGTGAATAATATAGCAATTATCAGGGTGTGGGTTTCCTGAATTGTGAGGAAGGGGGTGTGGGTTTCCTCTGTAGGGGTTAGTTTGGTAGGATTCTTATCTGGGAGCAATTTGTGTAGGGGCAGCTCGGTGACTAGTCTGAATGCTTTGGCTGTAGGTAGGTAGGCTACAGTCCCTCCTAGTCTGTATAATTTGAGTAGTATGTATACTATAAAAATGTGAGCTGATATCCCTAGGATGAGTGCTAAGCTTTGGAAGATTGGATGCTCTGTAACTCGACGTAGGTATGATTCCTCGTAGCGCGTTTCCATTTCCTTATTAAGGTTGGAGGCATCTTTTAATACTGTTTTAGCAAAGGGCTCTAAATTTAGTTGAGTAATATCATCCATGATTGGATTTTCCTGTAGTTTTTCTAAGGTTCTAGAAAGGTTTACTACTGGGAAATTTGGAAGATTCTCTCTTTCATCTGGTTTGGTTTCAGAAATTTTGTTAAGTGCTGCCATGAATGGTAAATTAATTGTCTTGAGAATGTAATGAAATGATAAGGTTGAGTTACAGGGCAACCTTGTGTTTGGAAGAGAAAATTCTCCTACACTGATCGTGCACCCACAGGGTACACCTATGATTGAGTAGGACTGGGCCTTCCGAGTTTCAGACGTTTTACCATGGCAGTTGATAAAGTAATGGGGTTCATTAGTAGTGACCAGATACTCATCTTCAGAAATGGAAATAGCATGGGTGGTAGGTGTTTGCAGTGGTGAAACTGTAAACTTGCAATGTTCCTTAATCTGTTGAGCCTGGTTAGTAAAAATGGCTACAGGGCATGTAGGCCTGTGTTTATAGATTCTACCATTTACATCTCTGCATACCTTTACTGTAGTACCTTCACATGCCTGCATATCTGCTGAGTCCAATTCGATAAATAATGATTCATCGTAAGATACTGCTAGAAACTCAGTTGTGGTTTGTAGTTTGGTGACTCCTCTGGTGGGGGTCTCCTGTGTGTCTATAGGCATGGGTGATGTGATCATTTGGTACAGTTTGAAGGTCGAGGTGGTAGATTGAATTATAATGTCCAGATGAATATATATATGGTGAGCTGAGTAAGTGTATGAGGTCAGCTTCTGTGAATAATAGAAATCTAAGTCATTAATTGCGACTTGTGCTCCAGGGTGTGTAATCCTAAGTTTGTTATTAATGTCAACTAGGTATCTAGCGAGGTCTGAGGGTGGTACTATATCAGGGGTTAGGATTCCTGATGATAGCATCCTCAGGGCTGCATTTGTCCTTTGCAGTGATTGAACTGTATTCATTCTTGCTGCTATGATAATTAATGCATCATTTAATACTTGCATTTTCTCCCTTTGAGTTTTCTCGTGCCTTGAATATGAGTCAAGTGACCTGGACATGTTAGAGGCCCACAGGTTGACGGTGTCACCTATGGTGTTGATTGTGCTGTCCAGTACCTTCTTATCTTGGATGTATGCTTTAACAAACTTATCTTGTCTGTCTGTGATCTTTTCAATGAGATTGGTGCTTCCTGATCTTGTTTAGCAAATTTTCTTAGTATTTCATCTATGTTCTTGAGCTGTCCCATTACTTGGTTTACATCTTCTACTGTGGCTAGACCTAGCACACCGCGAAACAGGGGTGCTAGAAAACCCAGTATGGCCTCTCTTTTGGCCTTGTCCAATGTGTTTATGGGGTTGGATAAGAACAATTTGATGGAGGCTAGTGTTTCATTTATCTCCTTGTCTGCAATTTCCAGCAAGGTGTCTAGCTCTTTAGCTTGTTGGATAATTTGGCCAGAGGTATGATCTTGTAGAGTAGGAGTGGTCAAATGGAGTATTCTATCCCTTATGGATCCTTGGGTAACGGGTGCCCGAGGTATCTTGTAGGGAATAGCTAACAACAGTGTTGTGGTTGTATGTCCATTGACCAATGGTTGAGGGCTAGGTTTGAATACTACTCCTATGTTTTGTCTCACCACAGGTGTATACCCTGCAGTAAGTGGTTCAATAGTATATAATAACAGCATAGTTAGCAGTATGGGTGAAACTCTCAGTGTCCCCATGGTGCTTGTGTAAAGCAAGTTTGCTGTTTAAAGTCTTGTCAAATTTGTAGTGATTTGGTGCTGGTAAAGTCTAAGTGTATGGTGTAACACTTTAAATGAAGTGGTTCAAACTGTACCTTTGCAAGATTGAGCTGTCTTGGCAATATGTCCGGTGAGTCTATAGAGGTTGACCAGTAAATGGTAAGGTCAGGTTGAAGGTGAAGTAGGTGTGTTCTTTATCCTAGTGCAGTCTCTCCTAATGGAGAAGTGGGCTGGCTAATTCCCAAGTGGGGTCCTGTAGACTTGTGTTCCAGACTGCAGCTGGATGAAGACTGATGGTGGGCTATGGTCCACAGTGCTTCTTATGTAGCCTACCCTACCCACATCCATTGTGGGCCTGGTATTGTTTCTCTGGAGTCATGTACCTAATCTCCAGTGTCTGCAACTGAGGGGTTCTATTGTGTAATCTGTGTACTGGTAATTAGCTTCTCCTGTCATCCAGGACAGCCATTCATGACCGTCTAGACAGTTGTCTGAGTGTAGCTTATAAGGTCAATTGATCTCTATAGACTGCTGTGTTGGCATAGCGCGCTCTTTCATGTGGGGATTAGGCTTTAGACACTCCATTGTGTTACCCTTACTCTTCTTAGACTTCATGTCTGCTTTACTTGGGGGGTCCCAGTCTTTGACCCTTTCAGAGGCAATAACCTACTGATATATTTACAAATTTGATTGGCTTTATATACATAGTAATTCATTATCAGTCACACATGTCTTATGTGTGGATGAAGAGAATTTGTAATACATTTTGAAAATCTTATGTCTTTTGGTATCTCAATCTTGTTTCTAATTTCTTGAAACTGCACCACACCTAGATGTCTTCCTTAGTATGTGGTGTGCAGGCCTAGGCTTGATAGGGCCTATGCCTGTGGTTTCTCTTGTAAGGGTGATATCATTTTTGTTCCTTACAATTTTGCTGTAGTATTTGGCCTCATGTGGAATAAGCCTGTGTGCAAATTCATTATTTCTGACAGCCATAACCTTTTTCAGTCTGTCTATGTGCACTGGTCTGGCCACCAATAGATTGGTGTCCAGGTTTTTGAGTTTGGCACTTGTCAAACTAGGTCTATCTACTACAACATATGGTCCCATAAAAAGGGGTTGAAGTTTCTTACACTCTGTGTTGGTCAGGATTCTTGGTATGTTTAGGTACACCATGTCGGTGACCTTGATTTCCTGTGGTGTAAGTTTCTTATCATATCTATCCTTCCTTTCCTTTTGTAGCTTGGCGACCCTTTCTATAGCTTTCCTCCTAGAGGTATCTTGATTTGTTATCATGTTAGCTACATGGTCTGCTACTGTGGATATGTCTTCCTGTATTCCCAGCCCTAAGTCCATTGGGGTGGCTGGGTTTCTTCCATGGAGTAGGAAGAAAGGGGTGAATCCTGTGGTTTGGGATTCAGTGTTGTTTAATGCAAAGGTTATGGGTTCAATAAATGAATCCCAATTGTTTTGGTGCTTTGAGCAGAATGCTCTGAGTGCTGTGCCTATGCTAGCATTGAATCTCTCTACAAGCCCATTTGATTGTGGCCTGTATGGTGAGGAGAATTTATGTTTGATCTTGAGGTGTTTAGTTAACTTTGTGAACTTTGCACCTGTATAACATGTTCCATTGTCTGTTTGAAGAGTGGCTGGTGTTCCATGATGACAAATTATATTCTTGTAGAACTCTGCTGCTGTTGTCTCAGCTTTTAAGTCAGTAGTAGCCCAAGCTGTTGCATATCTGGTAGCATAATCTATGCAGACTTGTATATGTTTGTTTCCCCTGGCAGTTGTGGGAAGTGGTCCCACCGCGTCTAGGTTTAGGAACTTCATTGGTGAAGTCATGTACTCTCTCACTGTCATTGGTGTTTTGTGTGAGTGTACTTGCCTTTTTGCTGTGAGGCATGTGTGGCAGGTGGAAACATATTTTGTTGTGTCTGCTAGCATAGACTTCCAATATACCCTAGGTCGGAGTGCTGACAGCATCCTACTTGAACCAAGATGGCCGCCAGTAGGTGAGTCATGGAAATACTGTAGTGTACTTGTTACCCATTGCTGTGGTATAACAATTTGAAGTGGTACAGTATTGGTTTTTCTCCAATTTATGGGGCATATATGGACTAATGTACCGTTTACCAAGGTGTATGTCTGGCCTTGGTTGATGATTCTATTTCCTTGTGCTTTTGGTGCAGGCAAGGTCCCATCCTCAAGATACTGTATGAGGGGCAATAGGTCCTTGTCTTTCCTTTGTTCCAAGCCAAGGTTTGTACCTGAGATGGATGTGTCGGGAATCTGATCCAGTAGTTGATTTATATCTAGCACATGTTGTTTTATTCTGTCTCTTTCTTTTTCTTTTTCATCGACTATTGGCCTATCTTGTGCCTTTTGTTGGGGTGTGTCACTCTTGTTTTGGTGTGTAGGCTCCTTTGGAGGGCCTATTCTCGCCTTGATGGGAGTGGCAACCTTTTTCTTTAAAGGCACAATTTGCTTTTTGTCAATCTTCTTTGTCTCAGAGTTCTTTGATTTAGTAGATGCAGTGTCTTCTGTGACATTTTTCCTGGCAGGTGGGGTTTTGGTAGGTTTGTTTCCTGTGACCTTTTTCTCATTTAGAATAGTTTGTGATTGTGTGGGGGGTTTTGGTGTGCCCTCCTGAATCATTTCTCTAGTCTTTGAGCGTGTGGTCATAGGACACAAATGGTTTGGTGTTTCCTCTCCCTGCATTGGTTCAAAGAATCTGACTGATTTAGAAGTTGCTTGAGTAATAGCATATATTGTGCCTTCTGGATCTTCATCGTCTGAGTCAGGTGGGGTGAAGGGTGGCTCCTTAGGAGTTGCCTTCACTATCTGATTGAGTGATGAGAATTCAATAGGCTCGAAGTCATTATCTGGAAAGAGTTGTGAGTATTCTCTCTCACAGTGGCAAAACACATAGTGTGTAGATTGCTTCAAGATACCCCTAATGGGTGTCTCTGGCTTTTCAATGGTGTTGGGTGGATCATCCCTTTTGAATGGTACTTTCTTTGTTACTTTTGCAAACTTGGTTCTACTGGCTGCTCTAACTCTCCTTGGTGGGGGTGGAGGGTTAGTCATGGGTCCAGAGTCTGGGTATTCTCTTCTAGACATAGCATCTGGTGGTGTGTTATCATCACCTTTCACGTGTTGGATGGTGAATGAAAATTGCTGTATGTCTAGAGCCCATCTGGCCCATCTATGTGTGAGTCCTGTATTGGTTAATAGTGGGATTAGGGCTGCATGGTCCGTGTATAATTGGAAGTGTCTAGTCTCTAGATAGTGTCTGAAGTGTAATACTCCATACACTACTCCCAGTAGTTCTCTCTCTGTGGTATTGTAATTTCTCTCATGTTTGGAGAGGGTTCTACCTGCAAAGGCTACTGGTCTGAGCACTCCTTCATTATCTCTCTGTGAGAGTACAGCTCCTAAACTCACATTGGAAGCATCAGTTGCCAAACTGAACTCTTTCTCATAGTTTGGATATCTGAGAAGAGCATTGGTACAGAGGGCATGCTTTAATGTTTTGAAAGCATTATCTGCCTCTTCTGTCCAGACAAATGCTTTGAGATGTGTCTGTAGATCATACAATGGTCTAGCAATTTGGGCATAACCTTTGATAAACTTTTTGAAGTATTGGCATAGGCCTGTGAAGGATCGGACATTTTTGACTGATTTTGGTGTTGGGAAGGTTTTGATTGACTCCACCTTTGTGGGAGATGGTTGCAGTCCCATGGGTGTGACTCTCATTCCCAAGAAGTCTATTCTGTCTATGAAGTATTCACATTTTGATTTCTTCAGTTTGAGTTTACCAACTCTTAGGCTGTTGAACACGTCTTCCAGGTCATGGAAGTGTTGTTCGATTGATGGTGATAATACCAATATGTCATCTAGGTATGGTAGGGCACATTTGTACTTGAGTTTGTTCAGAATTAATGTGACTAGATGGCAGAATCCCGCCGGTGCCGTCGCTAAACCCATCGGCATCCTTTCATAGACATATTTTTTGTCATTTGCTATGAATGCGGTTTTATGCTGATCCTCCTGTCTTATAGGAATTTGAAAAAATCCCTGTTGGGCATCTAGCTTACTGAATACTCTTGGTCTGAGTGACCCTATCATGTCTAGAGTGTCATCGGCCCGGGGTGTAGATAAGGCTTGATTTATCGTGTTCTGGTTCAAATAACGAAAATCTGTGACGAGCCGATGGCCTCCCGATGATTTTTGTACTAAAAAGGATCTGGAGGCCCAGGGGCCCTCGGCACATTCTCTCAGAATGCCCTGTTGTACTAGCCTTTCACAATCTTCCCCTATTGCGGCCTGTTTTTCTGGTGTTTGTCTATATGGTAGGAAATGACATGGTACTGCCTCAGGTTTTACATGTATTGAGTGTGTATACAGGTGTGTGGCACCAATGTCTCCATCTTTTCCTACAAATACATCATCATACTTGGTCAGCAGTGATTTTAATCTATCATGCTGATCCTTGGATGTGAGCACAGATTTTGGTGGAACATTCTCTTCCAATTCTGGCTCGAGGTCATGTGCCTCACTATGTATAGCAGCTATTTCAGAGAGTCTGATTGAGTTGGGTTCAGGGTCAGCATATGTGGACTCACAGTCTGAGTCTGTGTCACTGAATTGAGTTACATCCTCAGGCCGTATGGCTGAGATGGATTGATCAGTGTGTGGGGAAGTGTCTGACACCTGTTGAGGTTTTTCTAAATCAGATTCCTTGACTTCCTGAAATAGAGCTATGATGGCACCCTTTTTGATTTTATGTGGGCGCCTGCTGGTGTTGAGTAACACTAGGGGATGTTTGTTATTTTCCCTGGGGGTTACTGCTGCCCTTTGAACTAGATATGGGGCATTGTTATTTCTTTGGAGGTTATCTACTACTCCAGTCTTCCCTTGCAGTGATTGAGTAGATGTGACCTTACCCAGTACTGCAAGTTCAGAGAATGGAGGGATGGTAAAATCCCTCACTGCCCTAATGGGTTTGAGAATTTGTTCAGGATCAACATTAAATTCAATTTGAGATTTTGTAGTGCTTAAGAAATCTGTGCCGAGTACAATGGGCTGTGTGAGGTTGGGTATTACAGCAAATTGGTATTGGAATCTGACACCTTGGATTCTAAAGTTCAGCATAGCTGAATGTCTAACATGACACACCGATCCATCTGCCAAGTGGATGTTGATTTTAGATTTCCTCAGTTGGATATGGAATCTCTTTTGGAGATCCATGAGGAATGATTGTCTGACACAGGTGATAGTAGCACCTGTATCAACCAAACATTGTACATCTGAAACATCATATAGATTTGCATTGATACAGCCATTTTGAAGAAGTACAACAGAAAGCTTGGTACTCTCACCTGTATCCTTTGATGATGAATCTGGTGGGGTGATGTGTATCACTGATGGACGTCTCTGTCTGTTAGATGGTAGATTGGCACTAGCAATTGTCTCTGGTTGGATCTTTGTTAATCCTGATTGATTGTTTGTATTTGGGGTGTCACAGTGCACTGGCCCATCGGCACTGTGACATCCTAGTTTTCCTGGTTCTGTGGGGTGGTTGAGATGCTTGCCACCAGGAGTTTGGAGATTTGATCCATCACATGAGGTGGTATTTGGGGGTTACTTTGTTGGTTCCCCTGGTAACCTCTTGTGTCAGGTTTGTAATCCTCCTGGCGTGGGTTGGAACCCTGGTTATATTGACCAGAGTTGCTGTATTGACCGGAGTTGTTGGATCTCTGGTTGTTGTAGGCGCCATTGTTGTTGTAGGATCCACTGTTGTAGTTCCTATGTGGACTCTGGCCCCTACTGTTGGATCCTTGACTATAGGATCCAGTGTTGTTTGAACCCTGGCTGTTGTTGTAGGATCCACTGTTGTTGTAGGATCCAGAGTTGTAGTTCCTATGTGGACTCTGGCTCCTACTGTTGGATCCTTGATTATTATAGGATCTGCCATTACTTGGGGTTCTGTCTCTCCTATCACTGTATGAAGAGTTACCATTGTTGGAGTTGGAAGAGCTGTTGTCTTTCCTACTGTTGTGACCCCCCCGGTTGTTGTTGTTGCCCCCTCTACCTCTGCCTCTATTGGATTGGTAGTTGGGGTCATAGTTATTTCCTCTGTATCTACCGGTAGGGTCTCTTGATGCAACCTTAGCTTCCTGTTGCCTTACATGGGCACTAGACATTAGGTTAACATCTTCATCTGAACTAGTGCTGATTTCCTGGACCTTTTTCTTAGTAGGCTGTGGGTTGGTTTCTGCATCCCTTACCTTCCTAGATCTCTCTTGGGTCTCAACCTCTAGGGCTAGGTCTAGGGCTTGGTCAAAAGAGTCTATTTTCTTGTTCTCAAGAGCTATAGAGATCCAGGGCCTCATGCCTTGGGTAAATGCCTTGCTTAGGGTTTCATCATTCTGGCGTTGGGCATTACACACTTTCCTGAGATGGCATGCATAGTCTAGAACAGGTTCATCTATCTTTTGTGCACGGAGTGCAGTCCTTGAGATTATATTGTCTCGAGTAGCAAAATACTCTTTTAATTTATTCACTACATTGGTCCATGTCAACATATCAGGTGTGGCACTCTCCCTGAAGGATTCAAACCAAGCTAGTGCTTGTCCTTCGAGGTACTTGGGTAAATATGTTACCATGGTGTCACTGTCTGTCACTTTGTACTTATCCTTCAGATATTCTGGGAATTTGTGATCAATGAATAATGCTGTTGACATGAGTGGTGATGGGTGTGAAAAGGTTTTGGGTTTTGTTACCTCATGTATCCTGATCTTTCTGTCGTCCTGCTGTTTATTGTCTATGAGCTTGGTCATGTTGGACACCATGGAGATTATGATGTCATCTTTGGATCCAGAGGCAGATGGTGTGACAACAGGTGTGATGGCAGGTGTGGGAGGTTGTGGGGTCTGGGATGATACCATCTTCATGAGATCTGCTATCTGTTGTTGTTGTCTCTCTAGGGACTTCCGCTGATCTTCCATGGCCTTCTGTTGAGCATCTATTGCTGCATTCCTCTCCGCCAGTTGTTGGTTGAGGATCCTCTCCCTTTCCTCCTGCTAGGACTTGTTGGTCTCTAGGGCAGTAACTGCATCTTGGATGGCCTTCTCATAGGCCCTTATCTTCTCAGCTGTCTGATTAGGTTGGGGGCCTTCATCGGTGTCCATGATGGAGGGTGTGGGGGAGGTGTCTCTGGAGGAGTGGCTGTCAAAGGCTGGAGCTGGGGTGGAGGATCTAGATGAGGGTGTGGATCCACCCCCTGAGACAGATCCTTCTTCCCCTGAGGTAGATAGCGTGAGTTGGGCGTCCTGTAGAGATCCCTGGGAAATGTTGGATCCCTGAGAACTGGTTGTTCCCTGAGTAGACAGGGTGGGTGGTGTGGGGTCTACTGAGTGTGGGTCTGTTGTATTGGAGGCTGGTTTGCCTCCTGTGGGCCTCCTAGATCTTGGTGGGAGGGAGACCTCTTCAACAGGCCCCTGACTACGTAAGGTCTTTGTGTGTTGTTCTGCCAGCTTGACTGATAAGGCTTTGATGTGTGTGTGGTGGACCTCACTGACGTGTGGGAGACCTCACTGACGTGTGGGAGACCTCACTGACGTGTGGGAGACCTCACTGACGTGTGGAAGACCTCACTGACGTGTGGGAGACCTCACTGACGTGTGGGAGACCTCACTGACGTGTGGGAGACCTCACTGACGTGTGGGAGACCTCACTGACGTGTGGGAGACCTCACTGACGTGTGGGAGACCTCTCTGACGTGTGGGAGACCTCACTGACGTGTGGGAGACCTCACTGACGTTTGGGAGACCTCACTGACGTTTGGGAGGCCTCACTGACGTTTTGGGAGACCTCACTGATATATGAGAGATCTTACTGTTGTGTGAGAGGTCTCATTGATGTGTGGGAGATCTCACTGATGTGTGGGAGATCTCATTGATGTGTGGGGGATCTCACTGGTATGTGGGAGATCTCACTGGTATGTGGGAGATCTCACTGGTATGTGGGAGATCTCACTGGTGACCTTGGTGGGTATGGTGTCAAGGTCAAGGTCACTGGGTGGGTGGAGTGGGTCTTACTGTGTGTATGCGGTACCAGCTTTAATTTACTGTGTGCATGATTGTTCTTAGTTGTGGTACCAGCTTTAATTTACTGTGTGTATGACTGGTCCTAGTTGTGTTACCAGCTTTAATTTTTACTGTGTGTATGATTGTTCCCAGTTGTGTTACCAGCTTTAATTTCTATGAGCCTGTGAGAGATGGGATCTTAGTAGGATGTTCTCCACCACTTTGTCATACTAGTGATTGGCATGATCAAGTTGTCATATGAGAAATATCATATGACTAGTGGTGTAAGGAGTAAATACATCAGGCTCATAATAAAATAATGTTATTTCCAGTTGTCACTGGTTTATTCAGCTTTAGGCAACATGTAAGAAATATCAATCATACAGTAGTTAGTATGTAGGTAATTTGCACATACAGTAAACATACAGTAATTTATAAAGTATAATGTTCAGTTCCACTCCACCTGTGAGGTATTAATAATACAGTGTCCAGCATACTTCTAGGTGGGTTCCCACACCTAGCTCCTGACCTGCTGCTTAGAGGAATAATGTAATAATGGATAACTTTACCCTCTGGTGGAAGTCTTGAAGAAGATAGCCTCTGGCCACTAATGGTAGGAAACCAATGCCTGTCTAGCATAGTTTCACCATAGTGCAGTGGTATAGCAGGTAGCAGGAGATGACTGGAGATGTTACCTCTAGAGCGGTTCTTGGTGATGTGTCCTCCTGGAGGTGCAGACAGGCTATTTGTAGCAAATCTTGGAAAAGCACCTCCAGACTGACTGGAGCCAGCAGCATCTGCCTAACTGTACAATTGTTTGAGGGGACCCTTTCAAGTGTCACAGGGGGACAAAGGACCCCCATGGACGCCGCTATGGCCCCCATTGTCTCGGTCGGTTCTGCATCTTTAGACCCTCATATCTCGGCCGTTTATGCTTGTATAACCGCCATTTTGGGCATGCGCAGAGCTGAATGTGCCAAGATTATAATGCCCGCTGGATAGGCGCGTAACTCCCGCCGGTTTGTCTGTAGCTCACTCGGAGGTCGATTCAGTCTCCATGGCGTAACTTCCTTAATACTGGAAGTTCAGCCTTGATCTTGGGCTCATTCTGACCGTCTAATTATGGGCTTTCCATAGAATTTTTGATATTTGACCTAGGTCGCTCAGGAGCGACGCTAGAGCGACCGGAAGGTTATGGCGTCGTGCTTATGTAACCCATTGTTTAGTCCTTAGAGTGCTCAGACACTCATGACGGCGTCAGCGGTGCTCAGGCACCCGTGACGGCCGGTTGCATTCACTTACGAGTTATTAATTTGTGCATTGAACCATGAGGTCGCACACTGAGACCCTTATTCTTATTATATTGTGCAGTGAACCATTAGGTCGGACCCTTTGATGTCATAAACTCAGTCTAACTGACTGTGGCTGGTGTGCAGTGGGGCATGAACGCTCTTATACAAAGTTTGAGCGCTCTTATAGCTCTTAGAACCAACCCATGTATTAATTTCATAGATATCCTTTGATTAATACAAAATATGTTACAATTTATGGAATAATAAAATGGTATATCATAATACCACACAAAAGCACACCATACCACACCATACCACACAATACCACACCATACCACACAATACCAAACCATACCACACCATACCACACAATACCACACCATACCACACCATACCACACCATACCACACAATACCACACCATACCACACCATACCACACAAAACCACACCATACCACACCATACCACACAATACCACACCAAAACACATAAAACCACACAATACCACACCATACCAAACAATACCACACCATACTACACAATACGACACCATACCACACCATACCACACAATACGACACCACACGACACCATACCACACCATACCACACAATACGACACCATACCACACCATACCACACAAAACGACACCATACCAAACCGTACCATGGTGTGGTATGGTGTCATATTTTGATCTTATGGTAAAGTATTTATGAAAAATTTCGGCCAAGTTGAATTTCGGCTAAATGACATTTCGGCCATCCGTCTTTTCGGCCACTTTTTTTTCGGCCATATGACGTAGGGCTATAAGACATAAGGCTATTTGTCTTATAGGCTATGTGCCTGGAAGTCAAAAGGCCATCCTGACAAGGAAATTTCTTAGCTAAATAGCTAAATGGCAAAGCAAAGGTGTATAGACGGAACATAACTGTAGCATCATGTCCACTAAATAGACCAGGATGGAAATTAATAATGTAGGGCCTAGTTTAACATCAGCTACTCTACATGTGTATCAGCTTAAACGCTTTGGAGATGGGAAGGTACAAGCCAAGTAAATCCCCCCTGTTTACAGCTTTAATATCAAACACATACACCCTATATAAAGGTCTTTCAATTGTAATCTGCTGAGATCTATTGATCCTTTTGCTTCTTACCAACAATACAACTGGGTAAACCCCTTTGCACAATTCAGTTCTCTGAGTCGATCCACTGTCTTGCAATTATACATAATTTGGGATGATTAAGATTAAGATGCGGTAATTAAGTTTTGAATTCAGTCAATTGTCCAGTAGCATCTAGTGATCACTAATTGGGATTCATTTTTACTATTTTTGCTAATACAAAATTAGTGCAAATCACTGTGGAACCTTTGTCTTTAAGAAAATGGTTGAGTCATTGAGGTTTAAAATCTAAGTCTCCATTAACATAACATTCAGTAGGCCTACATTTGTTCTGCTTCTACTGGAACTTGTCAAATTAGGAACTCCAGTTCACTTCATACGCATTAGCCAAATGTTAAATCAGATTTAGCCAAAAGAATATTCCTCCAGACATTGAAAATACAATCATCATTGAAACTCTTCGATGTTACTCCCGGAAGATTTGCAGATACCTACAGGTTGGAATGCAGAATGCTGACCCTTCATCAACTTATAAGTAAAGTGGTATTCTGATATTATTATACTGAATCTAATGCAGAAAGCAGATTGGAGCAATTTCCTAGTTTGGTCTCCAGAAAGTTACTACTTTCCCGGGCTTGCTATGGTAATCTATAGTGGTCATCCATCACCTTGGTGCCCTTTCCATGACTACACTCCCTGATATTGGAATTGAATGCATAAGTTTGAAAAGTTTTATTTGGCAAAAGATCAATTCAGGTAACACATAGCTGTTCGTCTATGCCAAAGAACAAAGAAAAAAAGACATAAAAACAAATAACAAAATGATAAATCAAGAATGCAAATACATTGGTATCGGATTGGTGCCTGTCAGCACATAGGGATTTAGAGAGAAACCTCATACTGAGAGTCACTGTCTTTTATAGGTTGGTATTGAAAGTTTGTCTATTTGCCAAGTGTTGGGTTTCAGCTCCCAGCGCTTCCTAATATTTCTCTCCTCTGTATAGAGGACTCATTTCATACAATGCAATGATTGCCCTACTTACTTTAACCTTCATTTTGGCATTGCACATGCTCATTGCACAGGTTTTATATAATGCTATTTGGATCTCTGCTGAGACCATACAATAGTTTTAGGACCTTTCTATGGCTTTCACTGAGCTTTTTGCAATCAGCTCTTTCAAGCAATTCTACCCTGCTTATGTCTGTTGCAGATCTTATCGATAGGCAACAACGCAAGCAGTGGTTCTGAATCGTTTCCAGTTTTTCTCTTCTTGGATGCCTTTGCACCATCAATCACACAGCTACCGTGATCAAATGTTAGTAACACCATTGTTTTGTACGTTTGGAGCACAATGGAACACGCTCATTCTTTTTTATTCCCAACCCTTCATGTGTTTGCTCTGTCATGACCACCAATTGGACAGCAATTATGGCTTAGCTCATACTTGGAGAAGGGTAGAAGAGGTGAATAACGAATCCTCATTATATGCATGAACATATCATACACCTAATAGTTGATGACTTGATTTTCCTATGATTGGTGTCAAATAAAAAAGAATTGTGATTGATGGGGAATGCATTAGGGGAAGTGTTTTACTCTGGTGTACAATATAGTTCCATCAACAACTAAGATACTGGTGCAACTTTTATGTGTGTTTATAGTTTGAATTATAAAATTATTGTAGCAGTTCTTTGTATTCCACAGAATGATTTATTTATAAGCCCAGAAGGGCTCACATCGAAATAAAATTTATCCCCTGCACTCTCATGTTTATCAAAAAGGGGTCATTTTCTTTATAATATGAGCGCAAATATTATGACAAGAGATATTATCATGTGATGTACATCTTACTCTTATGGGATGTACATCTTAGTCCTTACATCTGTATTCTGCTACCCCTTAAGTCGTGAAATACACCGTAAAAGTTGCCAGAGATCCGTTTTCACAGAAATCCTTTGTTTATTTGTATACCACTGTCCTGCCACATGGGGCTTTTCAATTTTCACAAGGATCCCTGTTAGATTCAACAGTTATCTTTTACAGTGAACTGTAAAAGGACTAAGGCTATTGCTCGTCAATTCCCATTCAACATTGATTTTGTGGCCACTGGTAGAGGACATCCTTTAGAGCCTTTAGAGTTATGATAGGATGGCAAAATGGTCATAGTATCAGTAACATTGATTGTAACAGTGTGATAAATGAGGTATGTATGGGAGGAACATGAATGGTATATCATACAGTTGATGGCTACTGTCAACAGGATTCTATAAAGGCTCTCCTATGTAAATCCTGTCAGAAGCATTTAAGAACTACCTTACAGAAGGCCTTTACAAGGTTTGACTTTAATATTTATTTGGAAATATTACCTAGCGGCCCAAAGGAAGATGTGCATACAACACAATTTATATCATGCAGTAGTGTGGGGCAAACAAGGTTAATGCTCCAGGCCCAGTTATGCTCTATGTCAGCATATTTTAAAAGGCTATGCCTACCCTACCATAGCAGCTGTGAAAAGAATAGTAGTTAACCTGTTAAGATTGATGTGTACAGCATAGTAAGTTTATTGTATAGAATTGGTTATACCATGACAAATCACACAGTAATAAAAAGACTACCATTGCTGTATTAAGTGTACATTGCATAGCTGGGATGTTTTCCTGGATGGATTTTCTCTGTGTATTGTATGTTAATGCAGTATTGTTCATTGTTGCTCTATAGAATATGGGAGAACAACCTGTCTGGGACAGTTCCTATTGGGTATACACATGGGAATTGGCCGGTGACCTATAAAGTGTGTGGGGAATTCCTTACAACAGACCTAAGTGAGGTTTTCCATTTCATGATAAGGCCCGTCTGCTGGGGCTTTGTCTCCTTTCCTCAACAGCGAACATTGAGGACTAAAGTGATTGTCAGGAGCTCAAAATGGCAACCAGTTTTAGGATGACGGTGACAATTTGGAAGAGCAATCTCACTGATGTACACTGTAAATGAATGATGAATTCCAATTTAGATAATGTTAGCACTTTGGTTTGTGGAAATGAAATTATAATTCATTATCAGAAAAATAGTTTAACCTTACATTGACATAACATGTAAGCTGTTATAATAATTATTAGTGTAATTGCTACATAAGATGAATACAAGCAAAATTCGTCAAATCATCGTAAAAAGGTCTGTGGCAGTCAGCACTGGGTATTCAATTTGTGCTTGATACATTTGAATAGGGCCGCACCCACTGCTGACAGATCTGTCTGTTTCATCTGTTTCATGCATCATTGATTTCTATAGCGAAGAAAAAAACGAATGACGGGAGATTGATGGTCCATCTGTCAGCAATGGATGTAGCAATAATGATAGCTGTCAGGGATAACACTCTATTCCTTACCTTATGTATCTGTGTTAGCTTTTGTCACTAGGTCCTTTCATAAGGGAGTCAGATCAATAGAGGTTTCACTAATATAATTTATTGTCCCTTTATGATGATATTCTTTGTAGTAGAGTAGCAAGTCCTTCAAAAGAGCCATATTTTAGGAGGTTAATTCGTAAGATTACTGAAAGCTATAACTTGATTTTTTTTATGTTGTCTAATGTCTCTGGGTATGGAAAAGTGATGTTTGACCAATGAAAGCTTGTGCAGTCAATTCTATACAATCATCTCTTGAAATTTTATCCTTGTTTTTAAGAGCTAAAATACATATTGATCACCCTGTTCTGACACTAATATTCTTACAACAATTCCAATGGTACCTACCCCCCCTAAATTGGACCCAACAATCACATTGGACCCAACCATTTGTTGCTAGGATAAGCGGTTACCTAGCAACAGTTGATTTTAGCTAGCAACGGACCCTTTCCGAGACAAAGGAAGACCATTCCGAGGAATGACTTACAGAATGGAGATCATGGATACTGTTTCCCATTTTGCTATTCAGAAGCTCCATGCAATTGTAAAAAAAAGGCAATATTGTACCAAAATACAGTGTGCTGATAAGAAAATATAGAATAAAATGATAGACCTATAGCAAGTATGATGAAAACATGCGACTTCAGCATTATCCTCTATTGGCAAAATGATCTTTACTGGACAATTGTAGTGTGTCTTATTTCCTGAAAATGATGAAATGAGAATACATCTAAGGTTCTACTCTGCTTGTGGGGCAGTGAGTCCTTAGCTACAAATTTAGCAACTTATACAAAGGAGCTTGTTCATAGACAAATATGTATTATTGTGAAGAGAGTTGACCATCATTGAACTCAATTTATTCAGAACTGAGTAGATCTTGTTAGAAATATCCCTGAAATAATAGGAAATGTGTCAGATAGTTGTTCAATACTCAAAAAGTTGACAGTTGCTTAAACCTTGCTAGCTTTTGTTTAGCAAGTGGCTCACCAACTGACAACTGCTCTACTTGGATATGAAAACATGATTATGGAACCTGTCGACTTATAAGAAAATAAATCTGAAGTTGTGTCTACTCTCTCTCAGTGCTGCCAAAGCCTTATTGCTAGACCTGTTTACATCTTAGCAATTAAATAATTGCTAAGGGGCCTTTCAAATATTATGTAAAACCAAAGGGGAGAGGGGTCATAAAGTTTGTTACACTTTGTTACATGGGGGGGTCTGCCCAAGTGTTACATAATAAAAATGAGGAATACATCACATGGCAATTTACAAGCATTTTAATGTGATTTTAGAGATCTTCCTATAATTCTTGTTAAATTGAGAGGAATCAAATATATTGAGGAATAATTAGGAGTCCATATTGTTACAAGGGGTGAGGGGCGTCAAAAAGTGGCCAAGCTCTTAAGCAGCATTACTCTAAATTATGTTATCTATAATATTATATAGATTTGATCAGAATTAAATATAATGTGTGATGAATATTCTGTCACAAACCTTCTCTAGAAGTTCTACTAAGGAAACTATAGCTTAATCTAGCAGCATTAGATAACTGTGATTGCATGGATCTTGCAATTGCTATCAGCATTCTGTCAATGGTGATTTAGCTGCTTTATAAGATCACTTCTGTTGGCAGAAGTGGACTTTTCCGGAACCTTACCTGTAGGACTCAGCTAAAAGGACACAAGTACTAGCCATAATTATGATCCAACAAATAGAAAGTGCCTAGCTAACTAACCAAAAGACCCTACCTGTGACCATTGTCCCTGCCGGAAGGTCATGTTACAAGCCATTAGATAGGACTTTATTTTAGGCCATAGATATGTTTTTAACTTTCCAGCCAGCTCTATCATTGTTAAAAGTCCTTAAAATACAGCAGATTGAGGTCCCGGGCAAATATATATTGATACATGGTGTAAGGTTGACCTTGGGAATAGAACCAATGTTTGTGAAATGTATACAAAAATAACTGATTTGTAATCTGTATGTAATTTCCTTTCATATGATACCATGATACCTGGCATAACTTATTGAAAATAATTATTGACACGGCTCAGAATAAGGCTATTAGATATTATGAATGCTCTCCTTATAGTGCATTAATGCACTAGCCGTATTTGACCTGGTAGTGCATTAATGCACTAGCCGGCTGGAAAGAGTTAAAAAGACATAGACCATCTGTCTGTCACCAGTGATCATCATCTAGATGATGGAAAACATTCATATAACAATTAACATTCTATCCAGATATGTTCAAAGTGAAATAATGGAACTACTATAGCCTACATATTTCAGGGCATTGCCACATGTACATTCATGATAATTTATGCTTTAGCATTTGATTATTCATTTTTACACTCCACCTTCTCAGTTGCTACTGAGATACTCAGAAGAGTTGGCATGATACATTGATGCAGCATTTACTAAAGGACTGACCAGCATTTCATTGGAGAAGAATGACATATGAAGGCATTGAATGACCATAAGGAGGTAATTTCATCATCCTCTACACACACCCAAAGTCACAGACCAATACTCTAAGCATTGGCCTCAGCTAATTGACTTGAGGCTGAGGCTAGGATGCACAGGGGCATCCTACATCGTATATGACAAGGGTTGGATTCATGTAGAAGCCATGCCATTTACACAATCATGATTCTATGGTAGTATTAGGTACATAAGGATTCTTGTTCCAGTTCCTATAGTTCTAATCCTTGGTCATTAATTTATTCTAATAATGTTGCTAATTATCACTCAAAAGAATTAATCAATCGGTAGATACATACTAGAGGCAAGGTATTCACCAAGCCTCAGATTACCCAGGATAATTCTTTGTACTTTAGAATGAGAGAGTTCAAGAAGGTGATTATGTGAACTATGTATGATGACATGTAACATCATATAGGGGCAATATTTAATTTTAGCCTTACCATTTTGATGGGAGAGCTTTAATCATTAGCAGTAGGTAATTTGAATCAGTCTGTATATGACTTTGTATAGACAGGTATATGCCTTGTGGTTGATTAGATCTATGGTTAATATAGCTCTTGATAGCGACTTGATTTACATGTTAATGTTTGTAGCATTCCTTGACTTCTCCTTGACAGGAATGTAATAATACCACTGATATTGGGATATCAGTGGTATCATTTCACA
This sequence comes from Acholoe squamosa, assembly GCA_949317995.1. Taxonomy (NCBI): domain Eukaryota; kingdom Metazoa; phylum Annelida; class Polychaeta; order Phyllodocida; family Polynoidae; genus Acholoe; species Acholoe squamosa. The sequence goes on from OX439049.1 coordinate 42,812,982, forward strand.
CTTATTATGGGTGAGACCAATCCTGATTGGTCTATGTATTGATACGGTCAGTACCACTACTCACCCACCTGCTACTCCTACACACACACACACACACTGCTGCTGCTTGCCTGAACATACCTGTGGGCAGTGACCCACTACTGCAGCCTGCTAGCCTAAGGGCACACACATGGGACTCTTCCACTGCTTCAATTTTTTGTTTTTTTTATGCATCATGGTGGTTTGTTTGGTATGCCAACAGTCATACCATGGCAACAAAAAGCACTGTCCCAACTGTGGGGTGCTAAACCACAAACTTACGGAGGAGACCAGGAGTAATGCAGTTTTTCATGAGGAAGAGGGGGGAGACCAAGGAGCTTCCAATATGGCCACCCCCCTGGGAGGGAGAAGGCAGAGTAACACACAGCCCCCCAAGTCACCAGAAGCTATCCTCCAGGAGAAGATTGCTATAGCAGAAGAAAAGGCAGGACTACTAAGGAAAAAAGGTGACCTTTTAGCGTTAGAAGAGAGGCTAGCCTTAATTGACTTAGAGAATGCAGAACTAGAGGAGGATTACAAAAAATCTCTCAAAGACATACAGCAGAAGCAGCAGAGTGCTGCACACAAGAGGAGGGGTGCATTCGTAAATTTTGATGATTTGGCTGCACCTAACAGCAGCTTTCACCAGGGAGATGCGTTTACGAACTAAAAGGTACTAAGAACTATGTATCCCAAGAAGCAAGGAACTTCATTGATAACCTGCTAAAGACAGAAGTAGACCAAGGCAAATTGTCTATAGTCACAGCAGCACCTACTTGCATCCACGCCTTAGGTGCAGTTGAGAAAAGAGATGGCGGTTACAGACCGGTAACGGACGCCAGTAGACCAGAAGGTCTATCTATTAATTCACATATGAACGAGACCTTCCACCACTTTAGTTACACTAGCATCGATGATGTAACTAAGGTGCTCCGACCCGGTATGTTCATGGCAGTCACAGACATATCTGCAGCGTACCGTTCTATTATGATTAGGCCAAGTGATAGGCAATTCCAGGGCCTACAGTGGATATTTGACTCACAGAAAGTGTATTTAGTGGACAACTTTGTGTCATTCGGCACTAGAATGGCTGCATTCCTCTTTAATAGGATTACTGACAGCATAGCTCGTTATATGAGAGCTAACGGTTATTATTGCTTTAATTATCTCGATGACCTACTTACCATGGGTAACTCATATGCTGAGTGCATACAGTTGTTTCTACATAGCACGCTCCACTCATTGGGCTTTTTCTTATCCTATAAGAAGGTTCTTTCACCTGCGCAAGTTCAAATTTACCTAGGGATAGAAATTGACTCACTACAAATGTGCCTCAGACTACCGGAGAGTAAGATCAATAAATTGCACACTACTTTTCTTTGTAGGTTGCCGAAGGGCAACCAAGAAACAGCTGCGCCGTTTATGCGGGATCTTAGCACACTGCTCAACTTTAGTCAGGGGGGGAAGGACATTCTCGCACAGAGTCATAGGCATGTTATCTGTGTTCACGAGCACTAAAAGGTACATAACCCTCTCTACCGGGTTCTTCAAGGACCTAGACTGGTGGTTAAGATTCGCAAAGTGGTTTAATGGCGAAGCAAAAATTGTGAGCACTCTACTGTCCACAAAAGGTGACTTATACATGGATGCATCAGACAGGGGCTATGGTGTTAGATACGGCAAGGACTGGATATGTGCAGGTTGGGGATGCAGGATCAGTATGAACATAGACAGTCATGGACACTGCCTCCCACCACCTAGTCAATTCGTGCCTGAAAACATAAACATCAGGGAGCTATACCCCATCTTAATGGCAATTAATAGGTGGGGACCTTTATGGCGCAATAGGAAAATTGTCTGTTACACAGATAACACCCATGTAGTAAGCGCACTGAATAAGGGCAAAAGTACAAATACAAGAGCGATGGACTTCCTGAGAGAACTGTTCTGGCTTACAGCTCTTTATAACTGCCATATTGTAGCATTACATATCCCAGGACGACTTAATGTCCTTGCAGATGCTTTGTCAAGAGTGTTATATTACCCGCATAACCTTCCTATGTATCTATGTTGTAGCGGCGGCTAAGCTATGCGAAGATTTGGACATGAAAGCGGCAATAGCGAGAGCACATGCTTGGAGCGTTTCCACCTGGAAAACTAAATGCAGCCAATGGAAAAGATTTATTGTGTTCTGTACCATCTCTGCCTCTATAGTCGTACCCACTTCGGTTCAGACCATGTGTCGATATTCAGTGTACCTGTCTTCGGACTTGAAGTATAACACTATAGACAATTACGTGAGTGCAGTGATAAGTTTAAATGCACATTATGGCTACGACGTGGCTTGGATAAGGACAAATTTTATGTTTAAGTGTACTATGTCAGGCCTACGCAGGATCCTCGGTGACCCTATACCCACTAGAGTCACACTTTCAGTTTCGCAACTCTTGGACATGTTTACAAATGTGAATCTAGCAGTACCTGACCATTAAGCTATGTGGGCGTGCATCGTTACTAGCTTCAGGACCCTTCTCAGGAAGAGCAACCTAGTAGTAGACAACGCAGCAAAAGTATCACCACACTTTCTAAGAAGAAAGTCAGTATCATTCACTAGCTGGGGAATGATTGTCACGGTTTCAAGCTCAAAAACAATCCAATTGGACAGAGAGTCCACCACATCCCGGTGGTAGGAGTCCCTAACTCACCACTTTGTGCAGTATCTTTACTCAAGAGACACTTTGACAATACCCCAACTACAGACCCTGAAGCACCCGCCTTCCTAGTGCGCAAAGGAAATTCACTGGTCCCATTACAATACTCAGCACTACTTAAGTTCCTGAAACACCTACTAAGTTCTATTGGGATAGATACAAACAGAGCCGGAATACATTCTCTGAGATGTTCAGGCGCTGCCTTTATGCACCTGTGTGGTATCCCACTAGAGGACATCAGATACACCGGTGACTGGACAAGCTTGTCTGCTCTTTTGTACTTAGCTAAACCACTTGGTACCAGGATAGAAATAGACAATATAGTCGCCAAGGCACTGAAAGCTACTTTTTAGACATACTAATGTGTAGAGTATCAGGACTATATCATTGTTCTGGTGTTGCCGGGTCATTTGGACCTGATTGGTCTATGTATTGATACGGTCAGTACCACTACTCACCCACCTGCTACTCCTACACACACACACACACACACACTGCTGCTGCTTGCCTGAACATACCTGTGGGCAGTGACCCACTACTGCAGCCTGCTAGCCTAAGGGCACACACATGGGACTCTTCCACTGCTTCAATTTTTTTTTTATGTAATTTCTCTGTATTAATATGTTATTACTTGTTAATAAATAGGGCCGGGTCATTTGGACTCAGTTTAGCCCAGACCGCAGCTACTCGTCCTTCATTACTGTTCCAGAATCAATAACAACATTTACTAAGGTATGGCAGGTTATCAAATGACACCCAATGAGATATTAAGATATCATCTGTGTTCTGAGACTCACATGAGAAGCACATATATCACAGACTGTCCTGACACCTCAACCCGATTCATAAGCTGCTTTCAATGATACTTTTCTGATGTTATCTTGAGCCAAAGTAGTGACAGTTGATTTTGTATTTAAGTCTGCAGAACTTGTATGAAACCCCTGTATAAGGTGTGGCTTATAGGTCATTTCAGGTTCTGGCTGCAGCTTAGAGTATATTACTTTGACTCAGGGTCCAGCTTATAAAGGACAGTACCATACTACAGATTAGTAGTAATCTGAATATTTGTAGGCCGCAAGGTATGGTTTATATCATTCTCCAAAATAGAAAAAGGAAATGAGTTTCTGGGTGATTTCTTTTTTTCTATGGGGACATTTTATGATAGGATCATATATTTCAAGCAAATATAGCTTACTTGAATCTCATCTCATTTGATCTACATAATTATACACATGTACACGAACTTGGCTATCATTATGGTCCTTAGAATGTGGTTGGTTTACAAACAATACACTCATGATGTCTCTTGCCCAGCAATAGACATCTTTAGTAAAAAGCCCCTGTGATCACTAGAATACCTGGCAGATATCTTTTCATTTCTGGAGCATCAGTTGGTAGGCTACTTGCTATGCAAAAGCTAGTACTTTCTAAACAATAACCAACTGCACAATTGTTACCCTACATATAAAAAGGCATTAGTACTTCGCTGGTCCCCACCCCATTAAAAATAAAAAGCTTGAGTGCTTGCCAGGAACAGATAAACCAAAAGAGGCTACATCCAAGTATGTACTTTTCTCAAAGTTAACTCGATTTTTCTCAAAAATTTCTCAGTCTTTGATATTTTGAAGTATCCTTATACAATAACACTTCTCTTCATCAAACAAATCATGGGATCATAAAAAGAAATGGCATCAAACACTATGATTCTCTCTATTTTTTTTCCTGCTATGTCCGCCATCTTGGATGTCAGTTCAAATAGATCAGAACTTTCCCAAATTTAATTTATGGGGTCAGCTGTCGATAAAATATCTCGATTGTACTGTCAGAGATCTTTAATTTGTTAGATTATTTGTTAAGATCTGATGAGCACCTCCAGAGAAAAGTAAAAAAAACAGGCCCCGAGAGAATCTTCTGGTAGAGTGCAAAATTGTTTGACGTTGGTAAGAGAAACACTGTTGCTACGATAAGCGATAAGCGCCGCTAAGATAAGAGCTTCTAGGATAAGACACCAGGGGCAGCATTGAAGTACCAGGGGTATATTTTGGCTGCTGGGGGAGGGTACGGGGGAGGGGGAGGAAAACATTAGGCTATCCCCATTATCAAGGCCTTTGCCCCCCCCCACTATCTAGTGGTGAAGCCACTAGTTAGATATAATTATTTCCCACTTTGGGGGTAATTTTGAGGTATAATTGTTTTCAAATAGATTGAGTCCATGGATGCTTAATTCTCATCAAATCCAAATGTCTTTTTATGAATATGTGGCCAGATGAGAGAAAACTTGCCTCCAGGGGGATTTTTAGTACTGGCCTTGGCCACCAGGGGGTAGTTTATGGGTTAAACACTGATATCCCACATATATCTCTCAATAAAGTTTGCTAAGTAAATTTGTTGTTGCTATGCAATCAGCTACTGTAGGAGTAAAGTGAAGGCCTCAGGTGTTTTTGAGGATATATATGTAAGACACAATACAATTATCCAGTAAATAATATTTTTTCAATAGAAGATAATGCGGAAGTTGCATGTTTTCATTAAACTTGCTATATCATTTTTTTTCCTACATTCCCTAATTAGCACACTGTGTTTTGGTACACTATTACATTTTCTACAATGGCATGGACCTTCTCAATACCAAAATGAGAAGCAATAGCTATGATCTCCATTCTGCAAGTCATTCCTAGGAAAGGTCTTTCTTTGTCTGGGAAAGCATTCGTTGCTAGCTAAATTCAGCTGTTGCTAGGTACTCGCTTGTTTCTAGCAACAAATGGTTGGCTGCAATATATATTGGGTCCAATTTAGGGGGAGTAGGTACCATTAGAAATGTTAGTGCCAGAACAGGTACACCAATGTGTATTTTAGTTCTTAAAAACGAGGCTAAAATTTCAAGAGATGGTTGTAAAGAATTGCAGATTTCTCAGTGACTGCATGAGTTTTCATTGGTCAAACATCAATTTTCCATACCCAGAGACATTGGACAACATAAAAGAATCAACTAGCTATCAGTAATCTTACGAATTAAATGACCCCAGAGGCCCCCTCTGCTGCTCGTCTATTGGTTTATTCAACTAAAGGCTGCCATGCAAATAGTCATTCTATTATAATAACATCTTGTGACTGTCCATCTGGAAGACAGACAAGTTCCTTCCAGTACATACATATATTGATGAAACCAGCTTCTACAGGCATTTTTCTGCAGCAAATCTTTTTTTCTGGAGTAAAGTTATGTTCATTTGCGAAGTGCAAGCTCACACTTTGTTCTTGAAAGTCACTTAAAGAAAAACACTACTCTATTTTAATGATAACTTATTTTGATGGTGTTCATAACAAATAAAAAGATTCTGGTATACTTATTGGAATATGTGTCACTATAGAGGAGAGAAGCACGATTATCTGATGTAGCTGATGACGTCATGATTGACAAAATGCATCAGGTGCTGCATTCCTTATTATATGGAAGGTATTCCAAAATGTGCTATATTTAGAATAGTGTAAGGGACAGGATAAGGATACTGAACAGCACCTTCCTGAGGAAAATAGCAAATGATTCCAGAAAAAAATGTTGCAAACATCATCTGATTGCACCTGTAAGGTGCTATTCAAGTACAACTTGGATGAGCTTTGTCAATCATGACATCATCAGCTACATCAGATAAACATGCCTTTCTCCTTTATAGTGACACATAATTCAATCACTATTTCAGAACCTTTTCATTTGACATAAACACCATCAAGATAAGGTATCATGAAAATAGGGTAGTGTTTTTCTTTAAGTGAGCTCTGGCATGACGAAGGTGGTGAATCTCCTCTCTTCACTATTGATTAGAACAAGCCTACGTGATGTTTACAGCTTACAGGTTCAAGGAATCTGATTACGTTGATTTTGACCTTTGTTACTGTTAAGAGAAAGGGGGCAGTGTCAAACCTTAGCCCTGATCCTTCCCTGTTGTGTTCCAGCTTCCTAGTATGGGTATGAATAGGAAGAAATATGTTCCATAGGATCAGGTACCAGAGGTTCTGGTGTGATGCATAATAAACAAAATGATAAGACAAACAGTTCCGTTTACTTGGAAGACATTATAATTCACTTGTCTCCAATGGAGGACATTATAATTCACTCGTTTCATATGCATATCAGTCCCTATACTGGTAATCAATAACATGCAGAAATCAGGAAAGCTTTGTAAAGAAAAGGCGACAGCACTATTCAGTGGGCCAGGAGACCATATATATACATATAAAAGTTAGGTTACCACATACTGAAACTAGTAATCGTGACAAGCCTGAAAATCATTGGTGTCCTTTAGGAGTGTAAGAGACCATAAGAAACATAGTAACACCTAAGTAATATAGGCTGATAGTATGTGTTCACAAATCACTCACCTTGAGGAGAACTTTCTTCTTATAATGATATAGTGTCCAATGCATGCTGATAAGATGACTATTGCAGTGTATCGTTCCTGATGACTTGCAAGCCTCTCTCAGCATTCCACTCAGAGCCAAGGGCAGGTTTACAATGTTGACATCGTCTGATCAAGCTATTCTACTGTGCACTGTAATACCGCGCCAAGCTATTTACAGCACTTTGCTTTTATTTTTAGAAAACAATAAGAAGTGCTGTCAGTGCAAACCTAATGACTCTACAGCAAATAACCCCATACCCAGTACACAACACTGTGCTGTATATTTACAATTGGGGCTCAGAGTGTGTGATTGCCAGTGGATACACCTGACACCAGTTTCTAAGTGTATTAATCTCTGAGGACACCCTCATCCCTCACCAGATTAATTACAGAGGCATCTTGGGTGGCATAATTGATTATACAGATTTCTCATAACGAATACAGAGATAAACCAGCGGGGCAAGTGGTTTCTACACTGGAGCCTAAAACCCTCAATGAGGTATACCGTAATGTCATGTTTAAGCATCTGGGTCCATATTAATTCCAATGTATTTCTATCCCTAATGTTTATTTCAGACGGGTGTATATTATGATATGAAATTATATGCAGGATGCAGCTCCTACTTTGGCCAAGAATGTTGAAGTATCCGTCCATAACACAGACTCTATTAGCAATCTATCAGCTGATTGTATTTCTATCTTGGAAACGCAGGTAACTCTAAGAGTTCATGTAATAATCTGACAATGGATAAATTCCATATCTGATTGCTCATAATTAATAAACAACAAAAACACATTGACCCAGCTTAAGCCAATTGCAAGGAAAAGCTGACCCAGGAATTCCCTTTTAAGATAATGTCTATTTGTACTTTCCATCGGCATCACTCACAATGCCCAGCAATGTACTTTGAAGATGAAAAACACTATTGGCAATAATCTGAGATTATTTGTGTGTGATCTATTACTTACCACACAGGTTTATGTACATTGAGGAGCTGAGTTGTGTGTGGTATGAAAGTATTACAGTATGTAATAGTAATACTATACCCTTTTTTCATATGTTTTGTTTCCTGTTTACAGTATTGACTGTATGTAACTAATACATCCTAATGTATGTAACTAATACAACTTAAAACATGCTGTGTGATCAGTGTACTGGACTATTTTATATGATCAAGCAGTTAAAATAAGAAAGGATTAATCATTAACCGTTGTTTCTTTCCCTTTTGAATTAACACCTCAAGATGAAGTCACAATATTTGGTAATGTACTACACCGTTAACCTAAAATTTGACGAACTCTTTGCTTGAACTTTGATATTTTTGTTTGTATGCTGTTGCTTAAAGCACTAAGCGACTGCCAATGATGTGGCAATTTATGACTTGCTATTGTCCTGACGGTCAATGACGGTAAATTTTGATTACCTTAATGAGGATCATCTAATTAAGTCTGTGGGGATGAACTATTGTTCAATAGTGTCGAGTAAGCTCAATAATATGGATTTAGTATCACCTTTAGTACTGTTAGGAGAGTTAGCATTAGTGTCTTATTGTTATTTACGATCTTCCAAATGCATTAACGGGAATAGAATCGAATAGATATTTTAGTCAAATGAGTTTCTAGATGTCTCTCTTCAATAATTTTCATTGGGTAAACTGCTGAAAGGCATCCAAAAAACTCATCCAACAAAGTTAAAGCCGCGTAATGCCATTTACTTGAGTCAATGGCATATTTAAATATATGGTAACTGGACCCCGATTCTGCTACAAAAGAAAATAGTGAAAAATTACACACTTGCATTTGCACAAATATTTCTTGTGCACCACAAACTTCATAAAGTGAGAATCTAAAGCCACCCATAACTCGTGCTGATAGACCAGGTAGCTAACATTTGTCATTATAGTATAGTACAAACAAAGAAAGGTGCAAGGAGGATTAACTCTCTGGCTATTAAGGTTAATAGCTATCCTCCTGCGGTATGTCAAATGACCGGCATGTCAAAATTATGACCGCTGACCATTAACCCTTTTAGAAACACCTTAACCCTTTAAGGGCCAATAGCACATACATGCCCATTTGTTGTTTAACTCATGAAGCAATGACACAGGAAATAGACACTGACATAGAACATAAATGTCAATGGCAACATAGGCCAACGGCCTAAACTTAACCTTCATGCATATTCTTATCTCTTCAGAATCAATTAACCTATTAGTAAAAGGGAACTCTATTGAAACGAGAGGGCACACATTCTTTGGCCTAAGGTAAAATTTACTCAGGTGTTTACACGCCCCACTCCCAAAAATCTGTCCATCGCTTTTAGTCCTCAAAGCAGCATAATTAAATATTTAACCCTTTTATGGCCGCTGCTGCCCTCAGGCAACATATGAAATGCCCCTGAACTGCCGCTACTGCATAAGGGCAGCATCAATTTCCTGTTCAATGGCAGCACTACACTGCAAAAATGGTGTTTAGAACCTAAACACAATTCTAAACATATTCTTGCAACGTTTTTGTAATCACATTAATTTCCTAAACATGTTTAGCCAAACAATGTGCTTAGCTCAAATGTTTAGAAATCTAGGTGTTTAGGTTCAAAATTTGTGTTTAGATATTGATGAAATTTTGCATGTAGCTGTTTATGAATTTTTGTGTTTAGATGTCTAAGTGATTTGGTGGGAAGTAAGGGTTTGCAGACATGTATCCGTTAAAAAAAATAAAGGAATATCTTTTGTTTGTTTTCTCATTTACTGGAGGACATCAGCAGGTATTTACCCTGCAAAGTCTCCAAAGATGTCAGCCACAGCTATATACACACATATATGTACACACTGCATTAGAATAGGAGACTTGAGAAAGTACAACAGTTTGGCAGGAAGGACATTGCTTTATACTTTACAAAATAACATGACATAGGTGTATCTTATGGAGCTCATTGATTATGTTATGGTAATGATGGTGGTGTAAGTTGAATTTAGTTAATTTTCTATTGTTGTGTCTATTTTCATAACATTTAATAAAATGACATTATGATAAACAAGGAGTTTGGGGATATTTGTCACAACAATTGATTATAACTGTGTGCAGATAGTCCATTCAGAGGTAGTGCTGCTACCTGGTGTGGATTTGACATCCAAGTACCTAAACATATTGATGTTAAAATCTAAACACCTAATATTCAACTGTTTAAACTCTAAACGTCTGAACATGTTTAGCAAAAATGTTTATGTATTTAGAATAAAAGTGTTATTTTCCTAAATGTGCAGTCGATGATACACCTAACTGACGTATATGTTTAGTTTTTAAACATGTTTAGACCTAAACATATTTAAAATCTAAACACCATTTTTGCAGTGTACCAAATAACTGACATCCCTATATCACAAAATTGTCATATTATTCTACCAATGTAACCAGAGCTTCCACATGAATTTATACATGCATCCTTGTCAGGAAGTACAAAATCCATATTTCCCTTAGCTGCTTTCTGCTGCCTAAGACCAAAATTAATGACACCTTTTTATGGTCGGCATTACCTTAATAGTTGTGTCTGTTCTACTGCCAGGCATCTAAATTGAATTCGCCACGATTATAGAATACTCTGCTGTATAGCTTCAGATGGAGCCACTGTACTGGTACGATCAAGACTGCTTGTTGACACATATATGCTTGAACTTGACATGGTTAGAATGCATTGAATAGATTGAGATTTTGGCATGACACTTTCACAAGTGGGGTGATGATAGATATGCAGAAATTGGAAAATCTATATATTTCAGATCTTGTCCCAGCTTTAACTACATAAGTTGCATATTTCCAAAAGGTCCCTTATTGCCATTCTAGATAACAGACATCACTGTCGCATCCTTTGGCTTAATAAGATTTGAGCTCAACATTCACGTACACAATTTATTGTCTTCAAGGTTAAAGAAAATATTATTGATGATGAGGAAGACTTTCCCTGAGGATGGTCTCCTCAGTGTATGAACACCTAATGCCCTTCAGCCGAAACCGTTTGGGCTGTTAAGCAAACCCTTTCCCGAGTTCCCTTCAGCGTAGGGTTTATTAAGGGTAATCTTCTACCTTAGCCTGCAGAAATGGCAGTAATTTCCTACCATCTGTATATGTACAAGGCAGGCCACCTTTGCATCAGACTACAACTCGAGCGATCCAAGAGAGCTGTTCTTTAGTTTGGACTGAAATCCAACTTCTGCCTCAATGGTGTTTTTTTTTGCTTTTTACCTCTGAAGAATGAGGACCATTGGATTGCAGACCACAATCAAATATTCTGGGTATATTATATCAGATCATGTTATAAGTCAAGTTTCCTTAAAGAGTGGATGTTGTATTTATAAAGGATGGAGGATGGGTGAAAAAATATTGATATGGTTCTCAGACATATCTTTCTTCCACCTCAAATAATACACCTTATACTGACTGTGCCTGCATAAATGACCTCTCTTGCATTAGCAAAAAATGCACAAGTACACTGATAAATATGATGGTCATTAGATAAAGACTACGATGATCTGAATAGAGAGCAGATATGTCAGACTTTAGGTTCTCAAAACCAGGTGAATGCATAAGAATGCTACAATCAGAATGCTGTTGTTTTGAATTCATACAATATCTCAGCAATTCCCTAGACACCTATTTGGGATTTATTCATGTTTACGAGTACGTAACACAGCTATATCTCTAAGACATTATGGCAAAGAAATGGAAATCACAAGTATAAAGCTCTAGCTGAGATAGGTATATATCCACTGAAAGGTGATGTCCCAAATTTGGCCAATCGACCTATCATGTAAACTTGTATACATCAAGGAGGTCTGCCTCCCTGAGATGTCATACACTTGTAACATTCCCAGTTTTTTGGCTATTTCGCCATCAGCAACCATCCAGATTATTTTTGATCTAATTTGCGTTCACATTCATAGTATTAGCACTCGATTCAAAATTACGTGCACAAATGATGGTTATAGAATCATAGATAAAGCTCAGACAATCTATAGGGTAACCAGGGTCATACTTTTCATATTCTTCATTTTAAGACTTGGCAATAGGAAAACAAAAATACAGATTGTTTGGTTTTGATGTAAATCACATTTTGTAAAGCCATAGTTTCGGCTGTATGATTACTCTTACCAAGACTGCAACGAGATTTACCGAAGGTGAAACATTGAATGCACATTCTAGCTGTTATATTAAATATGCAACACTAGCTGTAGGTACAGTGTCTGGTGGAGTCTGTGATTTGTCTCCATCTCTAGCACTGCGAAGACAGTACTGTCCTTTCCAAGCCCTCATTATCCATCCATTAGCTACGGTTCCCGTCTGCAAGCATATATACCTCATTCAAGTTATAGTCTACGATCAAAACTAGGCGAAGGTGATAATACTATTTTATCTCTGCTTTCCACTTGGCATGCCTGGAGATTCCTCAATTAATGTCTTACTTGAAAATACAGGTCTGCCTTATCCCTTATCTATAAAGTGCTTGAAGGAAATGAGAATTTAAGTAAACCATGTTACCCAATTACCCGTGCTTCTGTCCTCATTTACAGTCTAATATACTGATTTTGATATTAGGTTTATACCAGCTGCAGGCAACAAGATATTTTTTGCAAAGAAGGATAAAATTGAAAAAAAAGTCATGTGATGCACGTTAATGTGTAGATTTGTTTAAAATACAAAGAGAGGAATGTCCCAAATGATAGGCTAATATGAGAGAAAAGCACGCCAATTGGATGGCCGTTAGAAAGTCACCATTAGCCCATGAAGGCAATCGAAAGCTTTGATATGAAACATAAAGAAACACTTTCAAGTCATCTTTTAATGATAACAGGTGAATAATCTACCCTGTGGAGAGGGGGGGGGGGTGGCTTGGTTGAAGTACGAATAAATAAGTATGTCGATAAGTATAATATAAGTATAAGAGGAAGAAGAGGCAATAAAGAAAAAGGCAAAGCCTAGAAAACTACACTCTCAGCCATGATTGTAATTTGGCAATACATACCGCTGTAGTGCATACGCTAGAGCCCAAATGAGGTCATTGGGTTTGTACTAACATCAACTATCCCTGCATTGCCTAATAATAAGCAATACACTGTAAACCTGGTTCGCTTGGCTTACAGTGTATTTATCTGATAGTTGGATAGTTCTCTGTTCCTTGTAATGCGTCCTGTATATGTACCATCACCATAAAGCATGGAAACCACTTGATACCAATGAACATCCAATGGTTGTTTCACCAGAAAAGGTTTGATTTCTTATATCAACATTTGGATTAAGGAAGCGTGTAGTCCAAGAACAGACACCAGAGAGGGACAAATAAGGTTGTTGGTTACAGAGCATTCTTGGGAAGAGTAAGAGGATCTCCAAGGTGCACATCTGAGCTAGGTTGTACATGTCAACACGGTCTGGCGCAGGAAACTGATGGCTCAGCAGGAGGTTACACATCCAAGGTAATTGTAGACTTAGTTTTAAATCTAGCACTGGTATGGGAAAAATGGTGGTATAAGAGTAGGGGAGCTACTGAAAGTATTTTAGACCTATGTATAAATCACAGGTAAAATCTACCTTCAAAATAAGCTACAAGAATGATTTCATTAATAGGAAGCATTATTGTAAAGCTATCCTATGATATGATAATGGGATACACTGTATGCACTCAATATTTTGATATGCCACTGTTACATGCACTTCGCATCCATCATGATGCATAGGTGCATGCCATAACTTATTAAAAAAAGGAATAGGAACTTCCCTTCAGACATACCACTCAACATGTCAGCTGTGATTCAGAGAAAAGCGGATGTTCTCTCACCATCTGTGGATTTAATGAAGTGGTGGTATTGGTGGTGCCTGTCCTTGATTCTTCACCAATAGTACTATTAACTAGGACCAAGGTGCACCTAGTACAGGGGCATTACAGGTATGCCTCATGTCTCCTGACACTGACTGAGAGTACTCCATCTTTCCTGATGGGCCTGCACCATCCCTGACCCCTCTTGTGATACATCTTCTAGTCCTTTTATCATCTCCAGCCTCCTTAAGGCACCCTACAACCTTAGAGGTCCTTTGATTATCATCCACCAGGCAATATCCTAGCCACTGTACCCATGAGGCAGCCGATGTAATGCGGCCGTTTCCTGTGCCGTACAAACCATTTTTACTAAGAATTCTCACTAGAGTGTCATACAAACCTTGGGTCGGACTAATCAATTTTGGCCTATCATTACATCACAAGTCACCTTTCCATTCATTTTATTGATAATACTAACAACTGGTCATTCTGTAAGATACTATAACCTGGCCAATCAAGTCGCACCAAAAACCCAATATAAATAGCATAGGGGTTTGCTGTCTTCTTGTTGATGTACCTCAATATGCCATTAGCGTACCACATCAGGATAGGTTGGGCAGGACTCCTGAAAATTGATGCTGCAATGAATAACAATTGATATTCAGGGTTCTGCCAAGGGGAAGGTGCTTAGGAGTCATTATCATCTGTCATTTCATAATTCCCTTGAGTTGTGACCCTGGTCCTCTCTACCATTCTACATCTATTTAATAGTGGTAAATGCACATAATTCAATATATTAATGCCACCAAACTGCATCTATCATTTATGTGCATTTACCACTATTACATAAACAGATCTATAAAGCAATCATGAAATGCTTTCGGATGAACGTTAGGGGGTGCCCACCAGATTTAGAGAAATGAGCAGGACTCATCTTACCTCCAAAGATAAAGGCTTTAGGACTAAGGCACGATTGGGTCAGGTGGAACTCCCGATTCTGCCTGTAAGACTGAAACGGTTGAATTAGGGAAGTGGTTCTGGTGGTGCGGAAATCCCAGTTCTGTAAATCATTCCTCTGGTAACAGTGTTCCTCTTCATGACTGGGCAGTCATGACTACTTTAATATTACTGTCTTTTAGATGCATTGTGCTACTACAGATCCCAACCAACGGTGGGAAATCTTAATTTTTTGTAATGTTATGTTTCTTGGATGAAGCCTGTCCCATGAAAGAAATTTAAGTTATGACTAGGGATGTAGATTCTAAGTACCCCAAGATCAGAGAGCTAGGTTATCACCGAGAAAGCACATGGCCAGATTCCTTGATTTAAACGTGTTTTAGGCTTGGCAAAGAATGTAGAGATGGGATTAATAATTTGATTAAAGAAAGTAAGACCATACAGTTTGATGAGGCCTTCAATATGAAAGGGGCGACAGCTATAGGGAATTCTGGAAAAAGATGGCACTGATACACCCCAAGGAAAGATCATAAAATTAATTGAATTTATTGTTTGATGATTTGGGTAGGTTCGCTACATCAAGTTGCATCACCACAAAAATGTTTGAAATTATGCTTTCTTCAGTGTAAGTTTTCTTTGCATCCAGATAATATATATTCTACTGACTTCCACTGGCATTAATTATGAGTATACCATATACACCAAATCTTAGGGTGAGCTGATCAACTTTCCCTGGTCTATAAAAAAAATCGTATCACAAACACCGTCTGCTTTATGCATTTTTTTTTACTATATACCCAAAAGTTTTGTTCTGATGCTTGTCTCTATACTAGTACTCTATAACCAAAGTATTTCAGCGTATTCAGCTCATTGATTCTGCTACTTCATATGGCTCCTTATTTCCCCAACCTGCCACAAAAGGAATTACTTGGAGATTTGAAATCGGGATACAACGTGTAAACACTGCACATGGCAAACAATATGTTGGACAAACCCTCAAATACCTTAGGGATCACTAAACGGGTCACAGAGGATAAGCCAGTAGTTCCCTTCCCCGTAAAACTACCTCAATAGGCTTCAACATAGCAGTCTTAAGCTTCATGTAAAGGTGAGGCCCTCTCAGATCCAAAGCAGGGACACTGAGAGTTGAATGTGGAGGATAGGAGCTGGATAAAACACCTATTCTGCATCACACCTTAAAGCTTAAACCTTATGGATTAATCAATTGTTGGCCCATTCATATCCACACCCCAACATCAACAGATGTGTTGACCTACCAGGCTAACACAGGAATAACACGGGGTTCATACCAAGCATGCCCTGGGCCTGCAGGAGCCAGTTTATACTTTGGCTCTGCCTGAGTATCATCTTAGGATCAGGCTGAGTCTCAAATCATACTCATTTTGGCGACATTGCCTGAGTCTAGATCCAGACTGAATTGAGTAAGAATTTGTTTTCAGTGTGCCTATTGAGATACTTAAGTCAAAACCACTACTCTAGTATCATTAAATTTTATCAAATATTATACCACTATTCTGCCACCTCCTTTACTGTTATGCTGGCCTCTACCAGTGCCTTATGAGAGCATATATTATATGCACTGTTTTACCATTTCGGGTGCTTTTTGGGGATTTTCTTATATACATTTTTGAGGTCAAGTTGGGAAAGTGCAGACATACAAATTCAGTCTCACTATTGTTTCAATGTGAAAAATTGTCCTAACTTGTAGGAGTATTGAGCCCTGGCCACAGTGGAGGTAGGTGAGGCTCTAAGCCATAGCACCACACTGAACGGTGAAGAAATGTGTAAGAAGGCTGAAACACCTACCCTGTAGTGGTACTACTGGCTTTCCACCCTGTTTTTGTATTGATTCTAAGCTTGTCATCTCGAGTTATTAGAATGTATACATCCTTAGATATCCTAGATGATGAGTGGATGTCAAATTTCTCCGTTATGTTCAGAATCCAATGATTTTTCCATTGTATGCGAGTCGCGGTCTGCCATTCGCGTCTGCCTCCTCGTCAGACAAAATGTGTCTGTGGCCGGATGTAGGTCAGTGGACAAACAAGGAAGACGCTGAGAATGTTGGACCGCAACTCGCTTATGATGGAAAAATCAATGGATTCTTTTTTATTTTGTATATTTTGGAGAAATTGTGCATGCATTCATCATCTATGGATTGTATACTTGTTGGGATTTCAATATTATAACATGACTAGGTTGGAATCAAGATGAAAACTGAGGGCAAAGTCGGGCACCAGAGGAAAAACAATAAAAATGGCTATGGGCAGAGGGAACCTGGGAGTATCGCTGGCACTTGTATTTATTCTGGGGATATCAGGTTGATAATTAATCCCAGCAAATTGTCGTGACTCCTCGTCAACCTGTGTGAAGTGGCTCACACATGTCGCTAGATGGAACACGACGTCGCTATAGCACAAGATCACCAGGAATAGAAATGGTGGTGATCACATGGCCTCACCTCAGATGGTGAGGATGGTGATCACTCAGACTCAACAGGGATGGCGATGTGGGTGATCACTCAGCTCGCTAGATGAAACACGCACCTCGTCATAGCACATGTTCACCAGGGATGGCGAGGATCGTGATCACTCATCCTCACCAGGGATGGCAACATGAGTGATCACTCATCCTCACCAGGGATGGTGACATGAGTGATCACTCACTTCGCTAGATGAGATGCACACCACGTCATAATGCACATTCAGCACGGATGGCCAGGATTGTGATCAGTCACCTTGCTAGATAAAACGGGTACATCATGATAGCACAGGTTCACCACAGATGGTGAGAATCTTGATCACCCACACTCACCAGGGATGGCGACACGAGTGATCACTCACCTAGCTAGATGAAATGCACACCATGCCATAGCGCATGTTCACCACGGTTGGCTAGGATTGTGATGACTCACACTCACCAGGGATGGCAAGGCGGTTGATCACTCACCTCGCTAGATGAAACGCGCACCACGTCATAGCGCAGGTTCACCATGGATGGCGAGAGTGGTGATCACTCAGACTCACCAGTGATGGCGCTGCTGGTGATCACTCACCTTGTTAGATGAAAAGCTCATGATCATCGACATTGGTAATCATGCAGCGTCACATCTGCCAGATCAAAGTATGTTTTGCCAGAGAAGGTATTGCCATATGTATCTTCCCTCTAACCACAGACAAGGTGTTCATGTTGATATTTCCCTATGTATTTTTCCTGTAACCAGAGAAAAGGTGTTTATGGATAGTTGCTTTCATTTTAGAGATACCTCTATCTAAGTTCAATTGATATTCTCTCTATATAATCTTGTTTGATTCAACTCTGAAGTATTACATGGAAATCAGTGTGAAACAAAGCACATTTGATATGTATGGGACTTATACTTCATGCCCAGACTCCCTAGATAGGCTACATGTTGAACAGTGGTGCTGTCTCAACAATTTTGGCAATGGTGGTGATAAGTTGCCACTGTGAGTGAGAGTGAGTGACAGATGATGCAATCCTCAGAGAGCATTGACTTGGAGTGGCACACACTCACACAGCTAGTGACATCCATGTCAGCGATGGTGGTGATAAGTTGCCATTTTAAAAGAAGATTAACTGGGAGTGACACAAACTCACGCAGTGAGTGAGAGCCATGTGGCAATGCAGATGAAAAGTTGCCATTCTGAATGAGAGTTGACAGACAGTGGCACATACTGACGGAGTGAGTGAGATCCATGTTGTCGATGGTGGTGATAAGCTGCCATTCTGAGTGAGAACTGACTGGGAGTGGCACATAATCACACAATGAGTCAGATCCATGTTGGCGATGGTTGTGATAAGCCACCATTCTGAGTGAGAGTTGACAGGCAGTGGCACATACTCACACAGTGAGTTAGATCCATGTTGGCGATGGTGGTGATAAGTCACCATGCTTTGTGAGGGATGACTAGGGGTGGCACATACTCACACAGTGAGTGAGATCATGTTGGTGACTGTTGTGATAAATCGCCATGCCATGTGAGACTGACACACAGTGGCGAAAGATGATGCAGTGAGTTATCACTCAGAAAGGAGTCACCATTGACGACCAATCATGGCGACAGATAACGACAATTTGCTGGGATGTTATTATGGAGGAAAAGGTGGTATAAAAGCATTATGGCATAAATATGACAGCCCATGGTTTGTATATTGAGGAATATTGCACGAGCCTTGGGCTGTCATATTTTATGCTATATTGCATTAATATATGATATAATACGAAAACTCCATCCCTAACTATCAGAGGCTAGGGGTCATGCATCTTAAACAGATCACTCAGCTATCCAGGCAAATTACTTGCTGTGAAACAGATAACAAAAAATGAGCATATCCCAACTATGCTCTGAGAGTGGTGCTATATTTGAAGACAAGAGGTGGAATCCTGATAATCACTCTTTCCTCTGATTGGTCACAACACGGTACCCAAATTTGCCCATGAAAGGATGTGACATACCTTCGCTCAAGCATTCAGAAGTGGCATAATTGTTGGGAGTAGAAGTACCTAACCCCTTCCCTAAATTTGTATACAGCTCTTGTCGCTATCATCACTTCACAGATGTTTTAATTTCATTTCATTTCAATCTACTGAAAATGAAGTGGTAAACCAATAGCACGCAATTCCATAAAAGTAGCACTTCATAATATCAAATCCTGGCCAGGGTGCGTACCAATATATAGTAGGGTTCCAGGTTGAGTGGGGCTAATGGACAGTGGGATACAGGAGGGTATCTCAAAAAGATTGGGAAACCAGTTCTCACCGTAACTAATTGATCCTGCAGTTCTCCTACATTTCTCACCTTAAGAACAAACTTCCCTGCTTGACTTCTGCTACAAGTGAACTGCACGGAAATAGGTCAAGTTGCAAAATAAGAGACTGGACCCCTCCTATACCACTCCTATAACTGACTCCCTCTTTACAATACAAGAGGGAATCCACTCCAGAAGGTCAGTGAGTTCAATTTTGGAATTATCACCTCCGACAGGATCAATTCCAAATCTTTTTGAGATACCCTCCTCAGAACACTTCAGTTTTAATGAGAGCTCTGACTTCCTCTTTTCACTCCCAATCAGGCACCAATTGACTCTCATTTCCCTTTACCACGTCTCTACTGTGCAACAGGTCGAGGTGGCGTGACCAAGCCTTCAACCCCTTCAAAGCCCCAGCCTTGGTTGCCTATCTTAATAGCATATATTCCCAGTCATGGGTATCCCTATGGTAGACTACGGGTGTAGCGGTGCGATATGCATGGAATTTAGGCTGGTTGGGGGTAATGTGGGTTAATATAGTCAGATTTTCTTTGGGATAGCCTCCGAATGACAGTTGCATGTATCCCAGTTTGACCTTTACACACCTTGTAAATAAGGAATGCATTAGTCTAGGCAAAGATCCAGGGCGATGATCAGGAGGTCATTACGACTGCCACCAATACGATTTAAGAATCCCAGCAACTAGTGCAGGTGATCGCATGCAATAAGTGTACTATCACTACTCTGTACGATGAGCACCTATGCAATAATTACATAAGGTTTGGTAGAGCAGTCATACTGGTGCAAACCTTAGGGGCAACTTGTCTATGATAGTGTTATGGAATAATGTAAGGCTTGTCTCTACAATTTGAAGGACAGTAGTAATAGTGTGTTAAGAAATGGCCCGCCCAGTCCAATAATGAGCAGGTAAACCCTCACCTATATATAAAGGCATGCCTTCTCGTTTGTAGATGTCGTAATCCACTCTGAGTTTGCAATATGTATCCTAAACATAGTAAATCTCAAAAAGTATCTTTCATAGATGGAGAGGTCAATTAGGTCTGATAAGTCCCGTCTCACATACATGTGTAACACTACTTTTCAAAATGTCACGACCAACTTTATATAAGATAGAGACTTCATGTAGGTGAAATGTTATATTTTGTGTGACATGAAGTCCAATTGAGGCATCTTAGGTTTGTTTACATAAGGCATCAAAATACAGAGACCCTACAATCAGAATGCCTTGCATTATATCCCTAATGATAACCTGCACTTCTAGCTGAAACAAGTCCAGGTGAAATAGTATCATTATCACATCAATACCAGTCAGTCCATACTGCCTTTGTTATTTTTTTTCCTTTTGGTGTCTGGTATTATTCGAATGGAAAATGGACTATCAGAAAAGCCTTCTTTTTTTCTAAATTTGGCTGATAGCTATGTTAGAGTCCAGATGGTTACATGCACAAGAAGCGTTATATCAATGATCGAATGAGGAGTAACGTATGCACTAGTTACTTTACAAAGTCAGAATGGATATACTTTTTTGTGCATGATGATCGTTTACACCAAGGATCAGGGATCCCTTTCAATCAAAACCATTCAGCTAGACTATATTTAAAAAAGATGGGGTTCAAAGGGGAATATCATTAGGTCACACTAGAATACGGTTAAGCATAGAAAAACAGTCCAAGTCAATGGATATGAACTGTTCAAATCTAGAGGATTTAGAATCCATCATTGTGAAATACCCTTCAGCCGATGCATTCACTAACCAGGTCGCACAATGCAAAATTTGAAGATCAAATGCAAGAGTTATTTCGATTCCGCAATCCATTAGTATTCAATCACTCAGTTAAAAAAGATTCTGCAGTACACTAAATTTAGCTTTCCAGGAAAAGCCATATTTTCTTGTTTTGATAATAACGTCTGGTATCCATATTCCAGATTTGTATTAGACCCATGTTTATATTGCAGACCCTAACGTTTCATCTTCTACATGTGTATCAATGATAATTATGCTAATTATTTCTCATTTTCTGTTTCAGGTATGTAAACGATCACAATAACAGCCTAGTTATAGTAAGTTAAATGTTCTGTTCAGCTAAGTACCTTTAGACAGCAGAGTATAATAGTTTAAATTGTCCGATGACGCAGGTCCTACCAATGGATTAGGGAAACAGCAATTATTGTAAATCATGGTTCCGTTATAGATGATTTTCTATTCATTAATTATATCTCACTTTCATTCAAAAGTTTTTATACATTCTCACAGGAGGTTAAAGGTTACATTTAAATTGGAATTCAGGCACCATGATACTTGAATAAGTAAATGATATTGTTTTGCTGTCATACATTCACAGAGCGGCAAAACAATTATCATGAATTTGCTGTCAAAAACAAACATAAATAATTGACTCCTACAACAGGTTACACTGTACAACGGCGAAAAAAAACGGAGACCAAACATACCAATTATACCTAATTCGAGGCTGCTGAGTCTGAAAATGAGGGTAAAAATGCCTGTTGGCTCTTAATTTTGAAATATCCATAGGGTACCATATAGCTGAAAATCACTCCGAGGGCAATAGTTTCACTATGTTCACCTACCAGGTGTTGTCCAAAATTTGGCAACAATTTTCTGGTCATTTCTGACATTTATCTGGGTATTATCAATAACTTTGACACTGCTGCAAAACCAGTTTTATGGAATATCATGTGTTCGGTGTTAGCATGCTCCATATGCATAGTTGTAGCAGTGTGGGTAGTCCAAAATCAAGACCCCAACTTGGATCATGCCACTAGGGGTCAAGATTTACATATATCCATACCAAATAGTCTCGATTTCATGTAGGTTACATTTTAACTCTGGTTTCAGGGTTATATTGCTTTATTTTGGTACAAGGGGAATCATCTTAAAAGGACAGCCACATTTCCATGTTATTCTCCTTGAAACACTGACTTCTGGATCATTTAGAGCAATCACTCATGATTTATTGTGATTAAGGTTGCATCTTTACATCAGGATTATCCATAATCATGTGATTAAAGTGATTGCAATTTGACATTATAACCACAAATAGGCTACATAGTAAATTCAAGTCATGGCTTGCCCTCAGAGCTGTCATAAGAGGATTTCTGTGAAACAAAAGGACTGGGGACTATGTAGAGTGTGTAGATACTCTTCTGGCACACGTCAAACACTCAAAAGCAAGACACCCAGTAAATTGTTGTGACTCCTCGTCAACCTGTGTGAAGTGGTCTGAGTGATCACCATCCTCACCTCAGATGGCGAGGATGGTGATCACTCAGACTCACCAGGGATGGCGACGCGGGTGATCACTCACCTCGCTAGATGAAACACGCACCTCGTCATAGCACATGTTCACCAGGGATGGCGAGGATCGTGATCACTCATCCTCACCAGGGATGGCGACATGAGTGATCACTCATCCTCACCAGGGATGGCGACATGAGTGATCACTCACTTCGCTAGATGAGACGCACACCACGTCATAATGCACATTCACCACGGATGGCAAGGATTGTGATCAGTCACCTCGCTAGATAAAACGCGTACCTCGTGATAGCACAGGTTCACCACAGATGGTGAGGATCTTGATCACCCACACTCACCAGGGATGGCAACACATGTGATCACTCACCTCGCTAGATGAAACGCACACCATGCCATAGCGCATGTTCACCATGGTTGGCGAGGATCGTGATGACTCACACTCACCAGGGATGGCAAGGCGGTTGATCACTCACCTCGCTAGATGAAACGCGCACCACGTCATAGCGCAGGTTCACCATGGATGGCGAGAGTGGTGATCACTCAGACTCACCAGTGATGGTGACGCTGGTGATCACTCACCTTGTTAGATGAAAAGCTCATGATCATCGACATTGGTAATCATGCAGCGTCACATCTGCCAGATCAAAGTATGTTTTGCCAGAGAAGGTATTGCCATATGTATCTTCCCTCTAACCACAGACAAGGTGTTCATGTTGATATTTCCCTATGTATTTTTCCTGTAACCAGAGAAAAGGTGTTTATGGATAGTTGCTTTCATTTTAGAGATACCTCTATCTAAATTCAATTGATATTCTCTCTATATAATCTTGTTTGATTCAACTCTGAAGTATTACATGGAAATCAGTGTGAAACAAAGCACATTTGATACATATGGGACTTATACTTCATGCCCACACTTCCTAGATAGGCTACATGTGGAACAGTGGTGCTGTCTCAACACCTTTGGCAATGGTGGTGATAAGTTGCCACTGTGAGTGAGAGTGAGTGACAGATGATGCAATCCTCAGAGAGCATTGACTTGGAGTGACACAAATTCACGCATTGAGTGAGACAAAGGCTGGCAATGGTGGTGATAAGTTGCCATTCTGAGTGAGAGTGAGTGACAGATGATGCAATCCTTAGAGAGCATTGACATGGAGTGACACAAGTTCACGCATTGAGTGAGACCAATGTTGGCAATGGTAGTGATAAGTCGCCATTATGTGTGAGAGTTGATGCCAGTGGCACGGGAGTGGTACATAATCACACAGTGAGTCCGATCCATGTTGGCGATGCTTGTGATAAGCCGCCATTCTGAGTGAGAGTTGACAGGCAGTGGCACACACTCACGCAGTGAGTTAGATCCATGTTGGCGATGGTGGTGATAAGTCACCATGCTTTGTGAGGGATGACAAGGGGTGGCACATACTCACGCAGTGAGTGAGATCATGTTGGTGACTGTTGTGATAAATTGCCATGCCATGTGAGACTGACACACAATGGCGAAAGATGACGCAGTGAGTTATCACTCAGAAAGGAGTCACCATTGATGACCAATCATGGCGACAGATAACGACAATTTGCTGGGCATCCTTGAAGATCCACATCCTGCATCTGACCTTGAATTCTTCCAAAAAAAAAGTGTGACTCAGTAAGTGACATACATGGGGACAGATTCCAACAGGACCTCTCAGAGAAGGAAAAATGCTAACAAAGAAAGTGGTTACATTCTCTTCTAGTAGGCTAGTAATAGAATCTGAAGTGGGATGAACCTAACATTTTGTACAAGAGGCAGGCAAAACAGTACCGAACAAGTGTCGACCGGCTAACTCTTTGAGCTTATTTACTACTTTTACCGCATATTACAGTCAAATGATGAGCAATTCATTAGTTATGGGTTTGGAAATGGTAAATAAATATAAACAGATCAGATTTGATATAAAGTCTGCTGTTTGTATAGTTTGCACAAATATAGATTTGGCTACCGAGGATGAAAATGGGAAATTCAAGGGTGCTGGGGGCTCTCAAAATTGAGAGCCCCCAGCAAAAAACGGATGTTATTTTTGAATTCCCCAGGTCAAAATATAAAGAAATGAATGGGTTTCAGCTCCGGTTTTTCGAAAAGTGAAATATTGTTGTACAGTGTTATCAGAGCCTTGAAAATCCAAATCGATGCAAAAAAAGCTTCTATGAATGGGCATAATTCATTATGATAATATACTGTGGGCATGAAAAATCTTGGAGCAAATTAGAAATAGGTGATTGAACAATTGACCAGCTTGAAAACACACACTGAGAAAGGTACTCTGAGAAAGAACAATCGATCAACTTAACGTTGTTCACAAAATCGGCAAATCTGGGAAAGTTACCTGACTGACGTCTCAAGAAAGCAATTTAAGTGGTCACTGAAAGATGTAAAAGGCACTCAGTCATGTCATATTACTGTTCACTCATACAGAATATTGCCGGAGAAAGCATTATTGGGTCCTGTAGGGTAAGCAGGAAATCACCCACTGACATGAGGAACTTAAGTAGAATGTTCCATTTCCTGGAAGGTCTCTCCTCCAGAGCCTGAACCTCCTTTTCATGAAAGCGATTAGCACGCTTAAGTAGTAGATATTGCTGGTCTGACATGGAAGCTAGATCTATAATGACCATACCTCTGCTTCTTGCGAATTTTATCTAATTTTCTTTTGGGTTTCACTAGCTCCCTTAAAATGGTCTAGATCTCCTCACTCCTATCCCCACGGGATGTGTATGGTGCACAAATGTGCGGCCATCAACACATTCCTCTGAATTTGTGTAATGTGGTTCCTGTCAAGAATATGACCTTAACTCTCAAAATGGCGTCGAAATCTATTTTTCACTCACTCACTCACTCACTCACATTCCTTTATAGGCTACCACTATCAAATAGCAGGAAAAGCCATATTGATCTAATCAAAGATTTTTGGGTAGCCATTATGAAGAGGCAGATGCTTGTCTAACCATTTCCCCATTACTCACTTCATAATTGTACTGTTACCAATTATCATGTTTTAGCATTCAAAGTAATCAACATGATAAACGTGTGCATCACAGGTTTGATTGATTACAAGCATTTTATTATTATATTTTGTTCTGCTAGCCTGTTCGTTTAATTAATGACAAATTCAAACTATTTCATTGAGCAAAAATGCAGAAGCAGTCACTTTCTCTTTAATATCGCATCACGTGACATCTTGTATGCCCCTAAAGTCCCGTAATTCGGACCAATGAACTTTGTACATGAACAAGACTAGGAAAGGCCAGTCTTAGAAGAGGTTTTGTCTTTTCTTATCATAAATGTCCCGGCGTTTGTGTGCTTTGTGCAAAGTGGACACCCGCATTTATCTATCAAAGAGGTGCCCAATTCTTTTGTAAAAGTTTTTAATGGGCGAAAATAAAACAGTTACAGAGTAAAAGGATCTTAACTAAGCTTCTATACATTGTAGTAGTACCACTAAGATCCATGCAGTGCTTCATCAGGCAAAGATACAATTGCATAGAATAGTATTCCATGACAGTCAACTCCTTAGTATATTATACTGTCAATGCGGAGAGGTGATAAGATTAGATAAGATGAGTTGAGGGGTTTATTTAGCCAAATAAATTGAGATATTATATAAAACAAGTATGGATTTATTTTCTAACCTTGTCTTTGAAATAGGACAGTGTGTCATCAATGACATCGAGAGTCCATTAGGCCTCTGTTGGAGAAGCTTATAATATTATTATATTATAGGAAATAAATGGCTCAATCGCACGACAGAGGCAAAGTGGACTATGGGTTTTAGGGTATATTCAGGTGGGTTCTAGCTCTGTGAAAACAACTACCAAGAGAAACTAGAATTAGCTAGAAGAACGACTTAGACCAAGAGGCTTTTATCCTTGCTGGACCACACCTACCGATGCATTCATGCACGGGAATTAGCTGCGACCTAAATGGGCTCTCTAGTGATGGTATTTCATGCAACTTGCTCCAGTGTTAGTGTTAGCCTATACCTATGCATGTAGTCTGGTACCTTAGCAAGGTATTTCTCAAGATGGTACAACTAGACCCCTGCCAAGTCGTAGTGGGATCCCTCACCATAATTCCATTATAGCAAGAATAGTATAGGTTCTATTGAAGCTTCTTGATTATAGCCCTGCATCTAAATGGTCAACTATGAGGGAACTGGTACGAATGCCCTACCAAACCCTATGTTATTACTATATTGAGTGCTGATCCTACAGAGATGTTGTAGCGCATTACCTACGATCATCCACTTTAATATTGAGGGTTTCAAAATCGTAGCTGTTCTCAGTCGTACCATCTTGAGAAATGCTTCCTGACCTTTGATATACGATGTAGAACCCAGTTGTTGCAGTAAACTACAGAAATAACGTTGTGGTGCAAGGGGAATATCAACATCTTTGAGATCAGCGGGATTGAGCACTGCATGGTCACGTTAGACACCATGTGAATAGCAACAGGTTATGACTTCAAAGATCTATCTATCAATGTCCACAACTTTGGCACACACACCTTTTTTTAGATTTCATTAAGTCGGATGGGAAATTTCATTAACAGCTGTAGATGGCATTCAGACTCATTATACCATGAGGTTTGGATTCTGGTTGCACATCATATCATTGTGACAGCATAATACAATTACAAAACCGAACAAGTGTGAAGCGTGCAAGTTTGCTAATGGTCAAAAGAAAAGAAAAAGAAAATCAGTTCTGGATCAGCACAGGTACAAATAATGATGAGAGAAAGAGTGATAGATAGAAACTGTATTTTACATATATTGTAGATAGAACACAATTCTTGCTCCCTCCCCTCTCCCTCATTCATCTAAGTATCCATTCTTGCTGTAAGGAGTTTAGTACTTCCAAATGGAAGGTTCATAAATGCATACGAGTGAATGGGGAAGCTATGACTGATCTCCTTGCCTCTCTGATAGGACCACTGACCAACCCTTTACCTTGTTCCCTGTTTATCTCATGACATAACTTAACCCTTACATTTATCTCATATTGCTTTAGTGGGGTAAGCATCTACATTTATTTGGAATAGAATAATGCCTTATTCATAATTATCTGTGTGCTTTGGGCTGCGATATGGGGCATGGTTATGGTGTGTGCATTACGATGGGTTCTTGGTTAAACCTATGGTACTTTAGTGTTCATCTGAAAAATGTTCATTAACGAGTATAGCCCTTAGGGACTTGTTAGACTGCTATTGGCATTATTCACGTGTACTTCCGACCCTACTTAATATGGAAAAAATCTTTCACAGTTTAACATCTAATGAGTCTTCAACTAATGTGGTGTCCAGGAATCTTTGTGCAGTTAAGTTAACCAGACAAACAATTTTAAACCTAAAGGCTGACCTTAAACTGTCACGTTCTAACATTTCAGCAAGCACTTATTTCATAATTTGACTAATTGGTTCAAATCTCGATAATTAGAGGTGAG
Organism: Acholoe squamosa; assembly: GCA_949317995.1. NCBI lineage: Eukaryota > Metazoa > Annelida > Polychaeta > Phyllodocida > Polynoidae > Acholoe > Acholoe squamosa. The sequence continues at coordinate 42,841,443 of OX439049.1, forward strand.
AAAAAGCTAGGTTTCATCCTTTACAGAATTGCGCAATTATGTCACATTAGGAAACCAGGTAGCTTACTGGCGCATATCAACCAGAGTATTAGCAGGAGAGCATTATCTTTTCCCAGAAACGCCTCCATATAAAAACGAAAACAACTAATGAAGTCGGTGGACTACTCTTAACACCCTTACCGTGCTTCCTTGAGGGTATTATCAATTAGTGGGAGGGGCACTAAGACCAATGATCCACTGTGGCAATCTGTAACCACCCACTGGGCACAGAACGTTGAATGAACGTTAGAATAATGTTATGGTCAAACGATGATAATTTGAACGTTGATTTAACAGGAATTATCAATAAAGGATACTAAGGCATATTCTACAGTAAAACGTACCTGATACTGTTTGGTCCAGTCATATTTGAAAAGAAGGAAATCAAGGTGAATGGAGATTGACCTATAATCACTCTGTAGGGTAAATGACAATGAATCACTCTGTAAATTACATGTGACAAACTCTCAAGGAGTCAGACTCCTAGGAATGAATTGCTATACATCAGCCATACCATTGTATATAAATCTATTATAGAGGTTATTGAATAGCATTGATAAACCCCTACACTTTTGATGTGTGGATAGCACGATCGTAAAGAAGGCAGGAACTATGACGCAGAGCATGTACCAGAGACAGCTGGACCAACTACTGGGTGCTTCACCGTGTATTGACTACATCCCTTGGCTTTTATTGAGACTGATGGATATGAAGTAGAATCCACCAAGCATTGGTCTGCAATGTAAGAAAAGAAAGATAGCATAGAATACAATAGGCTGTAGAATTGACTATGCCAGCAGTAGGTAGAAGAGGTCCGTACCAGCATATTGTCCATAATTATAAATTTAAAACCCATATTATGTTAAAGATAAAAGGGTTGGGTAATTCCTGTATAGATTGGAAGCTTTTTGCTGAGGGTGCTAGAATTGACAGGGAAGTTATGAATTATCATTTCGTGTAGCTCTCCATAAAAAGATAAGTGCTGTTGACCTGAGAAGTTACCTTCTTAAAAAAAGAAGTAAATATTCTGAGATGTTAAGGCATGAGAGCAAAGCAGATTCTTCTCCAGATCTTCTCACCAGGCATGGGACTCAAAACTTAAAGTTTCCCTGACTTGTTTTGAAAAATCATTGATAATTCCCTAACCCCTTAAGCTGCAATAGTGATCTAGATTTCAGATTAAAGCTAAGATAAAGGACTTTCTGAATGTAGGATCATCACTTCAATATTTTAAAAATCATGTGACTGGTTGCCATGGAAACAATGGCAAAAGTGTTTTGAAAGCTTCAATTGTTCTCTACCTTTCAACACTCTCACAGCCATTGAAGAGAAACATTTTTATGTGTGCACATGGGAAGTCCACAGAAGTTGTAAAACAAAATTCCGCTACTTTTAAAACTATTTTGATAACTGTAGCATCTTTACTTTGAAAAATATTAGTAACCAAACAGGCTGCCAGATTGAGGGAAATTGGTATTTTTTTAGCAGAACCTGCCTTGAGATCCATTCAGACTGTAGACATTCTTCCCTCTCAAATGCATAAAATCCTTGCTCAATTGATTGCGGAGGTGCTGGGAGGTTTGTCAAATAACTACAAATATGCTGAACAAATGGCAATAACAGAAATGTTAAAATCTCTTGAAGTATTGTACATGGGGACAATTAAGTTTGTGCAAATTTGAGCCAGTAGTGAGGGCTTACTACCTCAAAGGGAATTGGGGATGGGCTTCCTGAGGGGAAGGACGGGCTTATATAGCAGCCGAAGGACCTTTTCTGGTTGTCCACTGAGTTAAATCATAAAATATCTGAATATAATGAATTTCAAAACAGTTTGTATTAAAAACTACAAAATCTGTGTTTAAAGCAAATGTTATAAACACCGTCTCTGTGACACATAGGCCTACAATGCTTCTATTTCTATTAGGCCAAGTTGCCCACTGTTGCTGGCTATTCCTATAAACCATTTTGCCCCAAAAATGAAATGCTCTCCTCATTTCTCATCTAGTCTGCTTAGAAATGATGTGCAAAACTTCTAGTGTATGATCAAAACAGAAATGACTGTCAAAACTGCATTTAAACTGAAAATTCCCTTCAGTAAACACATGTTGCAGATCAGGCCCATACTTGGTGGGAAGATCTTTTTATAGATAGATCTAATATGTAGGCATCAAGCTGATTTTCATATCAACAAGCCACGCATGGCGGATGTTTCAGGCAATGTGGATGTCTCAAAATGAGCCTACATTAGTGGCACAGCCACCTTGAGTACTTGAGGATCTGTGTTTGGGCATAAAATGCCTCTTTTATAATGAATTTGAACGCCACTGTGCAGTGTGCTGACTTACCCAGCATTAGTGCTAGAAGCCACCACAGCACTGCCTAAGCCAACATCAGATCCATGGGTCCATAGAACCTTCCATTTAAGGATCCACACCTCCAAACGCTAGTATCATCAACCCTCCTTTTACCCTTAAGGTCCAGACACAGTCTGGTCAGAAAGCCCTTGTACCCCTGCTGCATACTGAATAGACAGTATTCACTGTACGGTGAGGTCTATTCTCAAGTCACCTTATCCTGCCTTTTAGCGTGATATCTTAGAGTGAGGGATGGTTCAATATCAGGCCATTTGCATGCTTAGGTATGGTTTCCTGTACTATATACTCTTCCTATTCTCCGAAGTGTATTATCTGAAAAGCAGGCTATGGTATACTTGTCACTGTGGAGAGGCAATTCATTGGTCTCACTCAGCATAAAGCTATTCAACAATTTTCCAAAAATTAATGGGATCAGGAGGGTTTCTCCGTTATCTCAGAATATGCAATTTAGTTTTATACAGTTCACATGTTTTTACAATTGATATCTTCATATATCGATTAATCAAATGAGGGTCGTGAAACCATAATGATGTATCCCCATTGTTTGTTAATATTTACTGCACCATAAGTTATATATTTAAATTTATCAATATAACTGTCTGACTTTGGTGTTTAGTTTGTTTACCTGCTATCGTGCTTAGAATCAATGTGATTCATTCATGAACAAGTGGTCGATAATACACATATGCCGGCAAACATTAATACTCAAAATTATTATCTGGTGCTCCTACCTTAGTTTGACAACTTTCTTTTTTCCCCAATACCCAATGAGAACGCAAAGATGTAAAAAAGATATGAAAAAAGAAAATGAGAAGAAAATACTCCATCCAGAATATGAGTGGCACCCATAACAGCGGACAGTGTCAGTCCATTATACTTCCCTATGAAACCATTTTGTCTCAGTTCTTCTGGCCTGGATGCTATGGAATCCCTCTTACAAAACATGCCTCTTGGATAAGTGCATAACTTAAAAAATCCAATCCATTGTTCCCTATGGACACCACGTAATTGGTCAAATGATCCTTGAGTAGGTTTCTATTGGCCTCAAACAAAGCCGATCTGATTAGGTCGGTCTTCCTTAAGAGTTAGGATATCACCTTTCCCCTCAGACCTCACTCAATCCGCTCACAATTTGTCGAGCATTAAGTAGTTTAAATGGAGGTCATCGTTCACAGAAGGCTCAGGAAAAAAAGCAATATGTTGATTACAATGTATAGACCATGCAAGAATGTGATGACACACCAGATAATTATTTTAGGGTGTATTAAATTTTAGTTGTATACCTTTAAGTACTTGAAATTGAAAGGAATTTAAGTTGCTTGAGCAACTTGAGCGAATGATCCCTTGAGGAGACATATTGCAGGTTTTCAGATTGGTTACCAATGTTACTGCACAGAACAGGCTTCAACTATATAATTATGAAGAGTTTGGTTCCAAAATGCAACAAATGACATTTTGAAAAAAAAGAAAAAAAAAAAAACAAAGAGACAAGACACACAAAAAGCTATAGGTTAGAAATGGTTCAATGTCGTTAAATACATGAACTCTTTCTATGACGAAAATGTTTTCCAATAGTCTAGAATTTATGAAGGGAAAGCTTGACTTCGGAAACTTTGAAATGTGCATTATGAGGGTGTTACACAAAGAATTTTATGCTCAAATTCTAAAAGGGATTTACAAGTATCGCGTTTTGGAACGAAACTCTTCATAGTTGTCTCATTTTCCATCTTCAAAATACTATCCTACCGTCTTGTCGTATATTGATGAAATGGCAGAACGAAGAATGGTTTGATGCATATATTTTCATGCCTTCTGTTCAAACAAATAGTCTTGACAATTGTCTTGAAATCAAGTGCAACATTAAGAACTTTTAGATGGGATGTGGCAGATTTCCATAATGTCAATTAAACAAGCAATTTCAGATGCGATCAAAATATTTATTCAGCACGCAAAACATCTGGCGTTGTTGATTTCGTCCATAAAACAATTTGGGAAAGAGGGAATTGAACCTCTGCAACATTCAATGAATAAGGAAATAAATTAATAGTGGAAACAGGAGATAATGTACACAGTTTTAATTTCTACATTGAAAGGTTTGAGAAATACAGTATTATTATTTTGTGAATTTTACTTACATCATTACTTCCTATCGATCACAAAAAGAAAGATAACCAGTAGTAACATATGTTTTTCGTGAATCCTGAAGTTGATAAATTTCCCGCTATCAGTGTTTTCTTTACATGCAGGAATTCTTCCAACAAATTATCATATTTGGATCTTGTTCAAAGATTTAAATTAATGCATTAGTAGTTAGAGGTAACATCTGGAATGATCTAATAGTCTGTTTTAGATGCCCATCAGCACTAACATGCATATGGAACAACACAGACAACTTAGGTCAACCGGGGTTAATGCCCAACATTATCCCAAGTGAGAGTGTCTTTATATCACCAAGAGACCTTCCCTCTTGTAAGGGCTACTTTCTGGAATAGACAGAATCTACGGGATGCTACCATGAGGGTATTAGCAAGTAACCACAATGGCTACAGCGACGGGAATATTTTATTGAGGCTAGTTTAAAGGCTTTCCTACTTATTTCTGAAGACTCAAGCTAACAATATCACTTAGGCCACCACACTTATTAACCCTGCACTTCTTGCTGACAGGTCTCTGTGCATTTATATGTTGGCTCAAGATAGCAGAACAGACAAATAATCGTAACTTTATAGTATAATGACAGGACGGCAATCGATGAAGATGCACACAAAATGAAAAATAGGTGAAACAATGGTACTAGTTTACTGCAGCATTCCTCTTTCTTTTTTTAATCTCATTAGCAAATCCTTATCTGTCTAGCCTCTCGTGGTGCCACAACCTGGAATTTGCAGAATGAAAATGGAAATGGTTATACCACTAATAATAGACTTATAACAGTTGATGCATGGGAATAGAGGTTTCACATTGCTATATTGGCCCAATGACGTCATTCAAAAGTCACGTTACCGGAGTGTGTGGGATGAGCTGGAGGGTCTTGCCAAAAAGGAAACGTGAACCCAAAAATAAAACGTGCATGTTTTTGTATTGCTAAAAGATTGTTTGGATAATCGTTTATAAGAAACGTGAACATTTTTTCACTTCTCAAAAAGAATCTTCCATACAGTCTGCTGTTATTTTTTTGTCAATACTATGAAAACGTGTTAGGCCATACTCATTTTCCTCAGCACTCTCTGAAAAAATCTACAGAAGTTCTTCCTCGTCTTCTTTTGGCAAGACCCTCCAGATGACCGTATTGGATCGTACTTCATCCTCCTATTACTATTTGGTGCCCGATTTGGTGACTGCAGCGTTAGCTCTCTCTGTAGCTCTATGCACCATGGGAATGTTTCTGGCAAAAATAGCTATGAGTGTTTCTCCCCAGTCAAATACACTTTACAAACAAATCTTTACTGTTATAAAGGTTGCAGAGATAACAGATACACCCCACATTCACATTGCAATGTCCACAAATATCTTAAATGTGGGACAGCCATGGTATACCGTCATCGGCGGGCCTACATAACTGGCTGTAGGAATGAGTTACTGTACTGCAAAGACAAAGGTAGATAGTACGGAAAGTGACAGCGGTTGGATCCCCACCTCCTCCTCCACTCCCATGCAATATAAAAGCATAATGCTTGGATTATCGAAGGAATTCATGAGGTACTGTACATCTTTCAATTTGACGGATGGCCGTATACACGAAAACGGTGAAAAGAAATCACAGTATCATGTGTCAAGAGATACAAAACAAAAGTAAACTTAATATCAAACCAAACACCTAGCCAAACTTGCAAACTTACTAAATTGCAGTGTTACATGCATGTTCAATTTCGAGATATATCCCAGAAACCACACAGCAGCCACACACACACTGAACAAAAATATGTTTTGAATCTACCACCTCATGAAACTGAAAAGTGAACCACCTTTATTGTATTGCAGTGAACCGGTGTAGTTTTTACAAGAAGCCCCAGGTGGCAGTATGATGTACAAGGAATCTCTGTGGAAATAACGACGGATCTTTGGCAACTTTGGGACAAGGTTTGCACCATTTTTTCAAAGATACTTTTTGGCAGTGCAGTATATTCCCCCACTAAGGCAGCACAATAAAAAAAGATTATATCACTTTTATGACTACAAAATATCTGTTGGATCGGAGATGTTGAGCCCTATCCCGTGGGGGATATTCTCCATGGACACAACAGTCGGCACACCAGGCTTAAGTAGAATATTCCATTCCCTGATATGTTCTCACATGAGCCCCGATCTCCGGAGAAACTATCAAGGTCCCAACGCAAACGGGCTTTCACAATCAGAATTGTACAGCACCATGAGAACCCATGGAGACTCAAAAACCTGCCAGTGCTGACTGGCTAGGAAAGAGAACACCAACATAAATTTACAACTGCATGCCCTCAACATGGGCACCCAGAGTCATCACAATAAAAATTGTATTCTATTGTGCAAATAATGTAAGCCAATGCTATGTGCCAGTCCAGCGGACCAGAAAGCTCTTTATGAATCAAATAGTTTCGATGACTTTGATTCTTCATCACTCTTTAAGATTATGAGGCACAGCTTCAGATTTTAGTATTGCCTGTTTCAGTGGTCAGTGAGATATAACATATTTGATGAAGGTTTCCTGTGGACCAAGTGTCCTCAACTTGTGGCATTCAACATAGGAATGCCAATACATGACAGGGCTTAACCATCTGAATGTTCAGTTTGATCCTCCAATCATACCTAGGCCTAATGCCAAGCATAAAATGTTGGCTGACTGACCAAGACAGATATGTATCATGTCTGCTGTAAACATCACATCAATAAAGTAGGTTCAAGATTCCATACCATGCAATTCACATGACAGCTGCACTGAAAACCTGGAAGTGGTCAGTGGTGACGACTTTAGGTCATCATCCTAACCACCTAAGTCAACAATATGACAACACTGACAATACAGAGTCGTCATACTGACAACTCAGGGCGTCAGGGTGACGACCTAAAGTTGTCATTTTGACCACCTAAAGTTGTAGTTTTAGGTATTCTCAACCTGAGGACCTAAAGTCATCACCACTGACGAGTTTCGGACCTTCCAGGTTTTAAGTGTCAAAGGCAAAGGAAATCTGGCAAAGCTGTCCACAAATGTGGACAGATGAGGAAAAAGGGTCGTACGAGGTGAAATGGGATATTCAAAATTGACGTTTTTAGCTTTAAAATGAGGAATACCACTTGCAGATAGCCCCTCTGGTCTTGGAGATATTGCTTTACGAAAATGCAATGACATAACAGTCCCAATAGAGCCAATAAGCTCTATTATTCATTGTTTTCATTAAATCGGGCATCTAATTAGCATAATAATTCAAATAATCAAATATAAATCACAAATTCTTTCAATACATTTTGGCATAACTTAGGATCTAGAAATGGTATCTTTATGGTTTTTTATTCAGAATAGGAATCTACCTGAATTATTCTATCCCTTGATATTGAATTTGTTTCTATTTGGAATGAATGTAATTGCGGTTACCATGGCAACAGATATGTCTAAGAACCCTTATGTAGGCCTTGTTTTGGATACAAAATGTTCCATTTACATTCCAAATGTACAGGAAGTAAAATAGAACAATTTTGAGAAAACCATCTTTTTCTGCATAAAAAAAAAATCATATTATAGCAATTTTTTGTCTATTTTTCATATTTTTAACCTCTGTAGCTCTCCTAGTGGCAAAATCCTGTACTAAAAATCCTGCAGGGAGGGCCCTTTCCCCTGATCTGCCCACAAATGATGATGCTGCAATACTTGTAACACTGTCTCGCCCACACAGACATCAATGGAATCTGAACAATCCTACTGCCTTTTGATTTTAGTCTTTAACTGGTCTAGAGTTTTGGCAATTTTGACATCTGAAGCACACTGCATGGAGACTACTAATGAAACAGGTCTGCCCATTATACAATAATAAGTGTACCACTTTTATTAACCCTTACGTGCCCAGATTAGCAAAAGTGTGCTCTTAAGCATGTATTTGTGTTCAACAGACCACCATGAGGTTAATATTAATCAGATCAAGGTTCTTCTTACACCAGAAGACTGATTATGGCAAGGGCTTTCCATAAACACCGAATTTGTCATGGTGCATGAGGTATGTAATTCTATATAGGTCCTGCTGCAGAAAATACTGACTTGAAAATAGGCTTAAAATACATGAAAAGTGTGCGCTATGGCCATGAGAATAAGGGGAAAATACAGAAAATTCACTTAATTCACAAAAAATATTGATAAAGATATCAACAATATTGCTGAAATATTTTCCATGTGATTTTCACTAAGGAATCCAATTAGAGTGCATATTTATTTCTATTTCCATCAATATGGCCTTCCTCTCAGATGTCAAAATAATGCTTTATGAATTGAAAATAGTTTATTCCTCAACAAAATGAAATAAAACAAACAAAAACATGATAATTATTCTAGACGCATTCATCTAAATCAGCCCATTTCAAATTCTTGTGTCATCATCATTCCCTTAGTACTGACTCAAATAATACTCTAACCTGTGCTTCATATTATATTTTCTGGAAGCTATTCCAATGCCTTCTTTGTAACCATTTGAATAAGTACCATAATCTGAATATGATGTAGGTAATAGAATCTACTATGTCAAATGAATCAGTTTTTTTCAAAATAATTCTGGGAACGAAAGGGTTAAAAGCGAGTAATAATGACACCACTGCGGATCAATATTTCGCTTAAACCTACAAAAGTGAACAATGCCTATTTATACAAAATGAAACACCTCACAAGTGGCTATTACAGAAAATGGGTTCTAGGCGTGAACAGCATGCCATCCGCCACAAGTTCCCTGTGGATGAATATTGTTTCAGGATCAGGCAACAGCACAGCACCTGTTATCAGCTAACATTTCTGCATTTAAATGAGGATTTAGCAATTAGGCCTATCAAGGCATGGGAATTGGATCACTCTGACTTAGCAATAAGGAAAAATCTGTTTCAATTGGTATTTTCGTAGAACTTTTTAGTAACTTTGCTTTATAGTGACCATTATCGTTAAATTGGTTCTTCAGGGGACACACCATGAATTCTTCCTGAAGTTTCAGTATGCAGAGATTTGCCAATCCTAGGGTTTTCCAATAGAAACTTTGCAAGATAAATTGTAGACAGCTGTTGAATCTATTCTTCAATTGATATTGTTTTTAATTATGGACCTTGGTAGACCTATTTCATCCCCCTTCATGGGAATGGTGGTGCAGAGACTAAGGAAGGGTAACACAATGGAGAGCATTTTTCTTCTTCAAAGTTGCGTTTGATGGAATTTTGTAACCAAACTAGAAAAATAGAAGCATTAAGGACTTAAAATTCTCTTCCTCATGGAGTTCTCGTTTCAGTCCAAAATGTTATTTGCCCATAAATCCACAACGTAAACTCACATAACCCATAGAAATGCAAATATCCGTGCAGCTGGCTCATACGATTCCTGGTGGCAGTAACAGTGACGAAGTCATTTTATTCTCATTTCCCTCTGCCAAAGTGGAACCAATGCCATAGTGATCAAGAGCGAGCACATTGTGTTTAGGGGTGATATATTGGCAGTCTGTAAAATATGAGTGGTTAGACATCTTACACTTTGCTGATATTGACAGGTAAAAAGCACTTATATTATCCAACCATCCCCTTCAGCTGGGCACCCCTGAGATGATGATGGCATACCTTATACATACTTTATAGGTTATTAATGCTGGGTGTTCTTCCTGGTACCTCACTCTTATCCCTTCAGCACCTCAATGACACTGTAGCTTGCTCACTACCAAGCAATCATGGCATAAGCCTGACGTGATCTTAACATATCCTGCCCAATACATTGATAATTAATTTTCAGAAATCAGTAAGTGATGATACCAGAACCGATTGTTTAGAGTCTAAGCAAAACACTGTAGGCCTACTCTTGAATTGCTCCACCGTACGATGAGGCATTGAATGAGTTTTGAGTTTGAGTTTTAACAAGGTTTATTGTTAAAATTAATAGGCACATTATGTTTTGCATCGCAAGCATGTAGATCTATAGCTAATAGACATTTAGATATGTAGATTGTGTCCTCTATTGTTGAAGAACGAAGGTAACGGCGGTTCTTCAGCAACCTTGGTAAAAAGTTTGACCATAATTTTCACTGTTAAACTGGTGATCAATGTTTATCAATAATGAACTGGCAGATCTAGAGGCTAGGAAGCGTTCTACATGGTAAAGCACAATATTTGATACTTAGCCTGCTTGCAAAGTAAATCTTATTACTTTTGATTACTGGCGCTTTCTCTCGAGTTTTTGATCAAGTGGTAAATTCCCATCAGGGTCAAATAACATCATCATCATCATTCATTAGAGAAATTAAGATCACGTCGTAAACAGTAGGATTGCCTTCCACACATAAAATATGTACTGGCTTCTGAGATCGTGTTCAGATGTCAAGTAAAATATCTTAATTCAAAAGTACAGATTCCTCAAGGGCGCAGATCAATTTAATTTGAAAGTCTCTCCCTGAGTGTATTAAGGAGATAAGGTTTCCATCTCCTTGAGATTTGTTCATCAAACTATTTTAAGAAGATGTTGGCATCGGATGTGTGTAAGACTTACCCAGAGTAGGGTTTATTGCACCATGTGACACATCTGTCTAAACTATACATGAGGAGTACGACAATCTCTGGAGGCCTTCTTCTTTTAAGCATAATGAAATAAGAAAAGTCAATGATATCGATTTTCAGTTTTTAACACTGCATTTTACAATGCAGTGGCCACGGAGTCAGATCTTAATTAGGACTAAATTGTCGATGCATACAATTTCAATTGATGGCAGCTGTTGGGATATATGTATGCGAATGGCATTGTCTGCACATTATTATGGGCACCAGATACAGTCAAGATGAAGCAGAGAGGAAAAAGGCCAAGATGGAGTACGAAAGCGATTAGAACAATCAGGAACAGGATGTCTCAAGGTATCCTTAAAGGGCTGAAGGATTAATAGCTTTACCATATTGAGGAAACTTTGTTAAGGGCTTCAGCTGCAGGCATTGACACAAAGTGTATCAAGACTAGTCCATAAGGGTGCCGGTACAGGTGCAGGCTCCCTCTTTATGGGGATCCAAAATAGGATTATAAGGAGAAGAAATGGGTTCTGAGTTGGGGCCAACCTTGTGCATTGAGATCACAAGAGACAGCGCTTCATCTTTGCAGATCTCATTGGGCGGGATAGGAGTGAGAAATAGAGTGCTGATTGAGTGGGGAACTGGAGGGTGTTGCTCCTATAGTAAAAGGAAGAGCTGGTTTGTTTCCAGTCCTTTCTTTTCATATAGCTAAAACTTGTCCCTTTTGTTGCTCCCAAGTGGTCACTCAAGTACGGTGGTTAAAAAAAGGGGATTTGAGTAGTTGGGAGAAGTCAGTCAGTATAATAAACTACAGAGCATGTGACATGAGTAGGTACCTGGTACTGCAGCTCTCTCTATTTTAAACAAGGCAAGTGACTTTTCAGACTAACATGGTGAGTGCAAGTTGATTGGTGAAGCAGTGCATGACTTGTTAAGAAAAGAGGATGCATACTCACAACTCTTTTTACAATAGGAGCAACACTCTCCTGTTCTGGTATTCCCCAAGTCCCTGGTCTCTTATCCCGAATACAATAAAACCCTGCATATAAGCGACATTTGCATATAAGTCACACCCTGACTCTGGGAAAATGCTCTAGACCGCACCAGGGATATGAAATGGCTTGAGTTCCTTGCAATAATCTATATGTTCAAAACCCCTCGTATAAGCCGAACACTTAGTTCATGGCAGTCCTAACCACACTCACTGAGGGGTTGATATGGTATATAAGAATATGAATTAGATGATAGGTTTTTATGTTTTATTTATTTATTTCCAAGTAGAATGGGAATGCCGGGCACTGGCAGAAATCTGTCCTCCTCGTTCATCTATGGAGAGTGCCATTACAAGGTTTAAGTCAGGTGAAAGGATCTTGTAAGGCAAAAGAAAGACAAAAGACGTTAAACAATGATAATATCATGACAAATATAGAGAGGCGTTGTTAGTGCCTGTATGACAGAAGCGTGGTAATGGTGTTCATAGGGCTGGATGATTTTGTTTCCACATGGTATCCCATCCCATCTAAACACAGGCATCGGATGGTTTGAACCAGTCAGCATATTTCAAAAAAATAATAGCCTTTCAATTGTAAAACACATTGTAAAGGTAGCCTTTCAATCTCTGCACTGTAAGAAAGGTGTTTGATTATCCACAACAGGTGACCTAAATGGCGGTTGATATCTACACATGTAGAAGATCTAAACACATTTTCTTAAACACCATCAGATACTAAACACTTAATCCTAATGCTAAACACTTCTTGGTTAAACATCTAAGCACTTTCTCTCAAAGTGTTTAGGCATTTAGGAATCAAACACCTGGTGTTTAGGTTTAAACAGTGGTGTTTAGAGTTAAACATGGGTGTTTAGAATTAAAATACAGATGTTTAGGATTTATAAGACAGGTGTTTGGGTAATAGACTTATGGGATTGATATTAATGAAAGGGAGTGATTGGGACATCACGATTTTCATTATGATTCTATGATTCCTTATTGGTTCTTGGATGGATACAGGAGGAGAGGTTGGAGGAATGGGCATGGAGCGTCTCTGGGGTCTTAGATCTGGGTGGGGGGAGGAGTGGGTAGGGTGGTAGGGATGGTCCCTGGAGGCTTGGATACAGGAGAAGAGGTAGGGGGAGTGGGTAGGGTGGTAGGGACAGTCTCTGTAGGCTTGGATATGGGAGGAGAGGTAGGAGGAGTGGGAGGGTGATAGGGGCGGTCCCTGGAGGCTTGGGCAAGGGAGGAGAGGTAGGAGGAGTGGGTAGGGTGGTAGGGATGGTCCCTGGTGGCTGTTGCTAAACCCTTGGAAGTCACTTCTGTTGGAGGTGTACTTCCAAAAATGGAAGGCACTCATCTTTGGTAGTCTCTTCTCTATTGCATTGCCAAATGGCACTTCCCAACAGAAGTGCTCCAGAAGTGGTTACTAACAACCCCTCAACTGGAAGTTGCTCCCTACACTCTGTCGCATAAGTATATAGTTGTGGGCAGTCTAGGAAGCACTCAGGTGTGACCACTTTTCGCAACACAGTTTGATATGCGGGAAAGTGACTACTTCTGGACTACAGTGTTGGAAGTGATACTAAGTGGTTAAGTAGAGTAGGGAAGTGGGAAGTGAGGTATCTACCCTGGAAAGAAACAACTCAATCTTTTCGCAACAGCCTCCTGGAGGCTTGGACACAGGAGGAGAGGTAAGAGGGGTGGGAACGGGAGAAGAGTGGTGGTCCCTGTAGGCTACCTACCTCTCCTCCCGTGTCCAAGCCTCCGGGACCACCCCTACCTTCCCACCTACTCCTCCTACCTCTCCCCCTATGTCCAAGCCTCCAGGGACCACCCCTACCTTCCTACCTATTCCTAGATCCTCTCTTCCCATATCCAATTCTCCATGGACCATCCCTACCACCCTATGGTTGTACATGTACCTTCTCCTCCTGCCTCTTCTCCGGTGTGCCAGCCCTCCCATGTATACAAGGCAACATCCCCTCAGTCCGTCCTCTATACCCTCAGTCCTTCCCCCATACCCTCAGTCCATCCCTCATCCCCTCAGTCTGTCCCCCATCCCCTCAGTCCTTCCCCCATCCCCTCAGTCTCTCCCTCATCCCCGCATTCCGTCCTCAATACCCTAAGTCCATCCCTCAACCCCTCAGTCTGTCCCTGATCCCCTCAGTCCGTCCTCTATACCCTCAGTCCTTCCACCGTCCCCTCAGTCCTTCCCCCATCCCCTCAGTTGGCCCCTCATCCCCTCAGTCTGTCTCTCATCCCCTCAGTCCGTCCTCTAAACCCTCAGTCCCTCCCTCATCCCCTCAGTCCGTCCCCCATCACCTCAGTCTTTACCCATCACCTCAGTCTTTCCCCATCCCCTCAGTCTGTCCCTGATCCCCTCAGTCCGTTTTCTATACCCCCAGTCTGTCCCTGATCCCCTCAGTCCATCCCCCATACCCTCAGTCCGTCCCTCATCCCCACAGTCTGTCCTCTATACCCTAAGTCCATCCCTCAACCCCTCAGTCTGTCCCTGATCCCCTCAGTCCGTCCTCTATACCCTCAGTCCTTCCCCCGTCCCCTCAGTCCGTCCCTGATCCCCTCAGTCTGTCCTTTATACCCTAAGTCCGGCCCTCATCCCCTCAGTCAGTCTCTCATCCCCTCAGTCCGTCCTCTATACACTGAGTCCTTCCCCTTCCCCTCAGTCCGTCCCTGAACCCCTCAGTCCTTCCTCCATACCCCATCCTTCCCTGGTCTCATAATTCATTCCCCCATCCCCTCTATCCATCCTCTATCCCCTCAGTCTTCCCCTAACCCCCTCAGTTCTTCCCCCATACCCTCAGTCCTACCCCTACCAACTAGTCCTTCCCCTATACCCCTCAGTCCGTCCTCTATACCTTCAGTCTATCCTCCATTCCCCCAATCCATCCTCCATCCCCACAGTCTATCCTCCATCCCCCCAGTCCGTCCCCTATCCCCTCAGTCCGTCCTCCATCATTTCAATCTGTTCCTCATCCCATCAGTCTGCCCCCATCCCCTCATTCTGTACCTCATCTCCCAATTCTGTCCTCTATACTCTAAGTCCTTCCCTCTTCCCCTCAGTCTGTCCCTCATCCCCTCAGTCTGTCCTTCATCCCCTCAGTCCTTGCCCCATCCCCTCAGTCCTTCCCCCATCCCCTCAGTCCATCCCTCATCCCTCAGTCCGTCCCTAATTCCTTCAGTCAGTTTCCCATCACGTCAGTCCTTCCCCAATCCCCTCAGTCCTTCCCTCACCACCTCAGTCCATCCCCAATCCCCTCAGTCCGTCTTCTATACCCTCAGTCCATCCCTCATCCCCTCAGTCCTTCCCCATCCCCTCAGTCCGCCCCTCATCCCGTCAGTCCGTCCTTTATACCCTCAGTCCGTCCCTCATCCCCTCATTCCATCCCTTATCTCCTCAGTCCTTTTCCATCCCCTCAGTCTGTCCCTCATCCCCTCAGTCTGTCCTTTATACCCTCAATCCACCCTTCATCCCCTCAGTCCTTGCCCCATCCCCTCAGTCCTTCCCCCATCCCCTCAGACCGTCCTTCATCCCCTCAGTCCCTCCCTCATCCCCTCAGTCCGTCCCTTATCCCCTCAGTCTGTCCCTCATCCCCCAGTCCGTCTTTCATCCCCTCAGTCCTTGCCCCATCCCCTCAGTCCTTCCCTTATCCCTCAGTCCGTCCCTCATCCCCTCAGTTCATCCCTCATCCTCTCAGTCCGTTCCCCATCACCTCAGTCATTCCCCCAGCCCCTCAGTCCATTCATGATCCCCTCAGTCCGTCCTCGATACCCTCAGTCTTTCCCTCATCCCCTCAGTCCATCCCTCACCCCCTTAGTCCTTCCCCATCCCCTCAGTCCGTCCCCCACCCCCTCAGTCCTTCCCCCACCACCTCAGTCCATCCCCAATCTTCTCAGTCCGTCATCTATACCCTCAGTCCGTCCCTCATCCCCTCAGTCCGTCCCTCATCCCCTCAGTCTGTCCCTCATCTCCTCAGTCCTTCCCCATCCCCTCAGTCCAACCCTCATCCCCTCAGTCCGTCCTTTATACCCTCAGTCCGTCCCTCATCCCCTCAGTCTGTTCCTCATCCCCTCATTCCATCCCTTATCTCTTCAGTCCTTTCCCATCCCCTCAGTCTGTCCCTCATCCCCTCAGTCCGTCCTTTATACCCTCAATCCATCCTTCATCCCCTCAGTCCTTGCCCCATCCCCTCAGTCCTTCCCCCATCCCCTCAGACCATCCTTCATCCCCTCAGTCCCTCCCTCATCCCCTCAATCCGTCCCTTATCCCCTCAGTCAGTCCCTCATCCCCCCAGTCCATCCTTTATCCCGTCATTCCTTGCCCCATCCCCTCAGTCCTTCCCTCATCTCCTCAGTGCGTCCCTCATCCCCTCAGTCCATCCCTCATCCCCTCAGTCCGTTCCCCATCACCTCAGTCCTTCCCCCATCCCCTTAGTCCATCCACAATCCCCTCAGTACGTCCATGATACCCTCAGTCTTTCCCTCATCCCCTAAGTCTATCCCTCACCCCCTCAGTCCTTTCCCATCCCCTCAGTCCGTCCCACACCCCCTCAGTCCTTCCCCCACCACCTCAGTCCATCCCCAATCTTGTCAGTCCGTCATCTATACCCTCAGTCCATCCCTCATCCCCTCAGTCATTCCCGAACCCCTCAGTCCGTCCCTTATCCCCTCAGTCTGTCCCTCATTCCCTCAGTCTGTCTCTCATCCCCTCATTCCATCCCTCATCCCCTCAGTCCTTTCCTGTCTCCTCAGTCTGTCCCTCATCCCCTCAGTCTGTCCTTAATACCCTCAGTCCGTCCTTCATCCCCTGAGTCCTTTCCCCATCCCTTCTGTCCTTCCCCCATCCCCTTAGTCCTTCCCCTATCCCCTCAGTCCGTCCCTCATCCCCTCAGTTCGTCTCTCATCCCCTCAGTCCGTCCCTCATCCTCTCAGTCCATTCCCGATCACCTAAGTCCTTCCCCCACCCCCTTAGTCCATCCCCGATCCCCTCAGTCCTTCCCCATCCCCTCAGTCTGTCCCTCATCCCCTCAGTTCGTCCTTTATACCCTCAGTCCATCCCTCCTCCCCTCAGTCCATCCTCTATACCCTCAGTCCGTCCCTCATCCCCTCAGTCTGTCCCCCATACCCCTCAGTCTGTCCTCTATACCCTCAGTCTATCCTCCATTCCCCCAATCCGTCCTCCATCCCCTCAGTCCATCCTCCATCCCCTCAGTCCATTCCCATCCCCTCAGTCTGTCCCCCATCACCTCAGTCTGTCCTCTATACCCTCAGTCCATCCCTCCTCCCCTCAATCCATCCTCTATATACCCTCAGTCCGTCCCTCATCCCCTCAGTCTGTCCCCCATACCCCTCAGTCTGTCCTCTATACCCTCAGTCTATCCTCCATTCCCCCAATCCGTCCTCCATCCCCTCAGTCCATCCTCCATCCCCTCAGTCCATTCCCATCCCCTCAGTCTGTCCCCCATCACCTCAGTCTGTCCTCTATACCCTCAGTCCATCCCTGATCCCCTCAGTCCATCCTTTATACCCTCAGTGTGTCCCTAAGTCCCCCAGTCTGTCCCCCAGCCCCTCAGTTCTTGCACAATGCCCTCAGTCCGTCCCTCATCCCCTCAGTCTGTCCTTTATAACCTCAGTCTGTCCCTCATCCCCTTAGTCTGTCCCTCATCCCCTCAGTCCATCCTCTATACCCTCAGTCTGTCCCTCATCCCCTCAGTCTGTCCCCCATACCCCTCAGTCTGTCCTCTATACCCTCAGTCTATCCTCTATTCTCCCAATCCGTCCTCCATCCCCTCAGTCCATCCTCCATCCCCTCAGTCCATCCTCCATCCCCTAGTCCATCCTCCATCCCCTCAGTCCATTCTCCATCTCCCCAGTCCGTCCTTTATCCCCTCAGTCCGTCCTCTGAAAGACTTGATTTCATTGTTGACCAATAGCCATATTGAAATTTAATATTTCTCTGTATACATACATCCTAACAGCCTATCTTCAAGATGTTCATCCTTCTGCCAATGAATTCTTTCAATCGTGATGAATTTTTATTTCTCCCAGTTGTCTTCATTTTCATTCAAGATAGTAGGCCCTTTCTGTCCCATCTTGCATTGTTATTCTAGGCAGAGTTGTTAACTGGTCTTAAAACAGTGACAAAATGCATAAAACATTGACAAGATCTAAGAAACCTGCTGTAAGTGACTGAAGTAATGTAGGACACTATTTTATCAACAAAACAGGAATGTAATTCTACATATTGTTTGACAGTCCATGTCAAAGACTTTCTCAGAACATTTTTTTTTGTGGTGTAACTCAAAGAGAGGTGCAATTTAGTTTGAAATAGATCTGCATGTATATACATTATATAGATTGTAAATACATTGTATAGAGACAAAACCTGCAATAAACAGCCCTTCCCTGGGTATCACCTAAGCAGCCCTGTGCATACAGCACAATAAATGTGACAGAAAGACAAGATAGGAGAAAAGAATCAAAGGGGGAAAATGTACATGACCTAGGGATGATAGGTGAGGATCATAGAACAGTCTCTATGAAGGCCAACAATGAATTCTATTCTTAGTTCCCATGAAGAGACATGGCTGAAGGCGCTCAGCTATCATGGGAAAGGATTTATGCATGCAGGGCTATAATGGCCACTGAAACAATGTTCTACCTTCCACCTTTAACCATAATACCTAACAAATACATTTATCACTTCACTATACTTTTCTATCAATTATGAAGAAATGATCTCTTACCAGGCTGTATTTCAATATTATTTTAATCAAGGTTGAAATATGTTTAGCAGTTAGGGTGAGATTCAAATCTAATGAATTACCTTTTGGGTATTTATAATCTACCGTGCCTTATCGCCTGATTTTGGCCATATAGTTCCTGCATATAAGTCAGAATAGGTGGCCCAATGGGCTCTTGGTCTAAAGTCGAATTGTATTTCAAGGCAGAAATATGCAAATAGATATATACATCTATAGACTACAAAGCTTTACCCTAGAATACAAGAGAGAAATGACAGAAATCAACTTCAGGATATTTGTGAACAGCACCAATGACTCAGATAACAGCAACTATCTGAATGGAGAAGTCAGAAACCCCTTGAGCACTGTTGAGCAGAGTTGAACTAGAATTCCAGTCCTCTAGTTTCTAGAGCTGGGTGACTTCTCATCATCATAATTATGTCTGCCTAGCATTGGCTGAGAATGGTCTATGTATGCATGTTTGACCAATCTAGCCAATACATGTTCTGTAATAATGTTGCAGTGACAGATCATTAAGCAATCTGCAACATGAATGTGTGCATACAGCAGAAAAGAAGAAAAATAGTGTTATTTTTACAACACACACACACACACATAGCCTTAGATGTTACAAATGTCTGTGAATTCGGTTGTGCATGAATGTACGGCTTGACTACCTATCCTTGTTAGTGGACAGGGACTGCAGTGGATTAACATTTATCCTTTCTGCTCCAAGCCACAAGGTAGGCTACTAACTCAGGACCTTCTTTCTTCAGAACAACAAATATCTACCTCATCGAAACCGACATTCAATAACTACTTACTCGCCACTATTGTAAAGAGTGGCTGAAGTGCGAGGATGAATTAAGATTAAGATGCACTAATTCAGTTGAGAACAGGACTAGTATCCCATTACCCTCCAGTGATGTAGATTTAATTTCAATTTCCTTTCTCAAATTCGGAGTGTCATTATCTACTCCTAAATCTTTACCCCTTTCCCATTTACATGAGCTCAAGGCAGCTGTGGCATCTACATGAAAATATTTGTTAGGTAGGCCTACATAAATATTCATTCATGAATCATCTTTTCCTTTTTTTTGTTTTACCATGGATAGGATAGGTTAGGAAAGAACAGTACATATCCTTATCATAGAATATTATTTGTAGGCCATCTAGAATGTTTAGGTAGCTAAAAACTAGATAGCGACCAGTTTTTGGACCAGTTTTGGGAACCAAATATTGAGGTGTCTGTTATGGAATAAGCCACAATTTTGTGCCTAAATTGTGGCTTATTCCAAAACAGACCCCCCCCCCCCACCCTTCCCGTTTCCCCTTTCGGCTCCTATATAATTACATAAATATTAATACTGACCCTTATAGAACCTTATAGCTATAATCATACACATTTAGAGTGGGATTAATCATAATACTTTTCTCTCTGATTGATATGGATTAGACTAAAACTCTTAGATATATTGCGCTATAAGACTTTGGGTTATCTTATCTGCTCCATTATGGGGTGTAATCATTATCAGCGCCTTATAGGGGAAGTAGCTCTGGTAGAATACTAATGCACCTACTCAATAATCGCAAGTCCATATTACAGGTTACCTTTTATTGAACATTCCATTTCCAGGTGAGACACAATCCTTATTCACATTGACTCCTGTTGTGGTTTACTAGAGTTCATTCAAACCTTTACATGTATATACATTTCAATTGCATGTAGATTTCATATCCATGTGTGTGTGTGTGAGAGACCTCTGCTAGCAATCACTGAGGCTTAAGTAACAGCTTTATCTAACACTTGTAATCCTACATAGTGCTATCGATGATACAGCTGGTGCACTCTCCTATTGGATTAACTCCGCGAGTACATCGCCCAGTTGCCGACCCTCTAGCTTCGTGTGTTATCTTACTCCAATAATAATATCTCCTTCTTTATTGTCCTTTATGTATATCCTCTGTCTCTTTACTAGTTCACTATTCTTCAGGTACACTGCAAAAATGGTGTTTAGATCCTAAACACAATTCTAAACATATTCTTGCAACGTTTTTGTAATCACTTTAATTTCCTAAACATGTTTAGCCAAACAATGTGCTTAGCTCAAGTGTTTAGAAATGTAGGTGTTTAGGTTAAAACTTTGTGTTTAGATATATGAATTTTTGTGTTTAGGTGTTTATAAATTTTTGTGTTTAGATGTTTAAATGATTTGATGGAGAGTTAAGGTTTGCAGACATGTATGCATTAAAAAACAGAGATATATTTTGATATTAGAATGGTCAAGCCTTAGATACTTTTGCATTATACATCAGCTTATTAGCAACTACAGTCAGTGGTATTTACGTACCAATATACTTCTTGTTGTTTAAATAGTATTTATCAGGGTAGTTGTCGGAACCTGTCCCCCTATTGTCTATTGTGGATTCCAAAGATATCTACATATTGAGTGCTGGTTTGATTAAAAGTTAGCTAGATCTATCGCTTAACCAAATCAAAGATAAAGTCAAATGCCTTATTCACCTTTATCACTTTACAAGTCTTACGACAGGATCTCCAACGTCATAGCCTTGTTCTATTTAAACCCATTATCATCGTAGTTTCGTCCATATCAAGAAGTTAAGTACTTCTGTTTGGGTGGTGAGAATGTGCACAAATCAGTAATTGATATGGTACTGTACTTACCCATACTCTTATCCTGCAATACCAGTAAGGCACTCAATGAATCTGGAACACTAACAACAGTATAAAAATATTGCCTGTCTTAAATATGGGCTGGGGGAATGTTCAGAGGTATTGAGATTGATAAGTACATGGGCCACTAGGTAGTTCAATTTAGCTGCATTGCATTGATGCATATAGTCATCATTTTGCAAATGTGTTGCGACAACCAATGCACAGGACAGACTAACACATGTGACATGATCTGCGAAAAGGGACCTTATTTCAGGGGGAACAAGGTCCCTATTCCTAGTACATGTCACATGTCATGGTAAATCGACTTTCTCTGTTAAAGAGGATGTTACTGTTAGTTCTATTAGACTGTCTGACAGGCACATACCATCAGACTGACATTTCTTTTCACTTAGAGGATTTATTCAATAAGGGATCTGTGGAGTTCTATAGTAAATTGCCTGAGCTATGGGAGAGCACCTAGTAAGTGTAAACATACATGATCCCATAATAATGTCTAAAAACACACACAAAAATCAGCCTTTTTCATAAAAAAATACATAACAATATGATTTTTACCATAGATTTTGATCTAGAAGGAATTTTCCATTTCTGTTTTCAGTTTTGGGTGAATTTCCCTGAAAATTGGCGTGAGAATCTGCAAATTCTAATTTTTGAAATGGTTGTCATGGTAACCAGGAACAGGCATATAGGTTGATTTTGCATGAAAAATGCTCATTTTACCATCCAAATACGGGTCATTTCTACTGAAAATGGTGCATTTTAATTGTAATTCTTTTTGTATCACAGCAATAGTTTTCAGATTGTGAGACTTTTATCTTAAACATTGTTGATAATCAATCAATTAACCATTTTTCTCTCCTGTTTCAGGTGAGTTACTAATACAAAATGTTCTGCGGTTCATAGTAAGTGAATTTTCCTTTATCTCAGTGTATAGAAACTGTTGACAGAAAAGATCTATACAATCAGATAAAATAGGCTTGCTTTGCCACAATTTGCATGTTTTATCTGTGCCGATCCAGGAAACACCTGTTTCCCAGACTAGTAAGATGAACATGAGACTATGATACTATAATTGAGAGTCTATAGTTGCTAAGAACACTCTTAAATTGCATACAAATTGTGGTGGCTATGTCTGAATAGAATATAATATTATGAGCATTCTATCCATCACAAATTCCCTATTGGGTAAATATATGGTTTCAGCATCAGGCTCCAGCACAGCATCTGTTATCAGCCAACATGTCAATTATGGTAGTGATAATATTTGGTTGCAATTTGAGAAATATAATTCATACGCATCTTTGGAGTTTAATCATCATTATTTTCCTGTCAAACAAAAGTAGTCTGTCATTTTAATTCTAGACACTGCTGTATGGTGAGAAAGCTGTAAACCAATGTCAAAACAAGGTGCCAGAACTTAACAAGGAAAATACTTATTGGAAAAGGTGCTAACAGCTTCCATACATAGGCCTACCCTTGTTGCACTTCCGAATATAACCAGAGGGTGATTGATGTGGAGAAGACACACCAAATTCATACTTTATGAGTTTGATGCCGAGTATGGTTAATCAGAACATACATTCTGGAGCAATAGAAAAATAAGCTGCTGGGACTGACTTTCATGGTATAGCTCCCCAACTCAGCCACCTGTCCCCTCACAATTGTTGCTTATCAGCAGATCTTAATTGTAAGCAGGATAACACTAAAATGTTGAGATACACCCTGGTGATCTTTTAAACTATGAGGTGTTTATTTAGAGCTTGCTCCAGCCTGGTACAACAACCCAAACTAGTATATATAACATAGTATAATGCACAAGCCAGATTAAGTATTGTATAATTCCTAACTTAAAGCAAGACCTATAAAACATAATTTAATGGACTGTGGTCTATATGAAACAGATTCCCTTGCCACAAGGCAGCCATATTCCTTAATTCTTTACAAATAATTTCCAAAGCTGTCAAATTCATGACGTATTGCAAGGATATAGGATATATAATACATATATGAAGAACTGGGACATAACCCTAGGAGCTCACAAAATACTTCTACATTTTTGTAGTGTCCTGGGGCCATGTTCATATAGTTGGAGGCAGAATGCTGATATACTATTGATCCTGGGAGTACCCTACCCCCAGTCATCAAATTCTTATCTATACATTATGTTGCCAGAG
Organism: Acholoe squamosa; assembly: GCA_949317995.1. Lineage (NCBI taxonomy): Eukaryota > Metazoa > Annelida > Polychaeta > Phyllodocida > Polynoidae > Acholoe > Acholoe squamosa. The sequence continues at coordinate 42,865,178 of OX439049.1, forward strand.
GGGATAGGTTTTCAGGATGCATAAAAAAGAAAGATGGCAGACTCTGTCAGTGCAAATTGAAACAACAGCAGTCCAAAGGGAATATTGTTGGAATGGATTCCTGTTTTGGAATATTGTGTGTCAAGTGTCAAATACCCAATGCCACAGATATATCAGTATTTATTGCGACTGTATATATGATCTCTCCAAATCTCTAGCTGGTATGCTAGTGTTGTGGACCAATCTTTATACAGGAGAAGACTGGTATTGTGGACCAATCTTTATACTGGAGCAAAGTCAGGAGGCCATTTCTCAATTTACTACGACTACACACAGTCACTACGATTTAAAAATACCAAGAATAAGCCAGGCTATTGTAGGAACTGCCTGGTGCAGACATTAGGGACTACTAGTGCAATGTACTGTTATGACCAAATTATTAGGTTATTACTAAGATTTAAAGGGCAGCAGTCTTAGTGTGTTAAGAAATGGCCTCCTGAGGGACCTGTCTGGAACATCATGGTTGAGACATGTAAATCATGACCAATGCATGATGGATGTCACTAGAGATGAAAGGTTAATGGGAGCTTTGAACTTAGGAGGAGAAAGTGGGCTGTAGTGAATATTAGACTGCAATGAAATACGGTATACACTGTTAAGGAAAATCCCCTTGCTGTAGAAGCTAAGATCATGAAGTTCACTAAGATTGACTGGGTGACTCACAGACTGGGGATTTTTTCAACAAAGCAGATGATCTACGAATTCACTGAAAATTTGGCAATTGTACTGGGGCCTGTTTCAAAACCTCTATCAGTAGACATATTAGTCAAATCTGTTTCTAAAGTTGCTATATCAGTTTTTGTTCCTCTATTTGACATTTTCATCTCTGCTTTAGCAAATTATGGCCTAGTGCCTAATATCTCTCTATTATAGCCAAATTCAATCTGTTTCAGAATGGATTTAATGTCACCAAAAGTTGTTATATTAACTGCAGTATTTTTTTTTGTCTGTTTAAAAATGCATTTCTATGTGCACCTCCAAGGTACAGATAGAATAATATATATTGAGGAAATAAAAACTGTACTTCTGATGAAATTATTCATGGTGGTAAAGTACATAAATTATGTTACACATATATCCGCCAGAATTTAGTGATTTAATATCTTTTTATTGGTTATTCCAATTCATTATCAAAAAAACGCCTATATAGATCTACTAGGGAGATAATAGCATACACTTAGCCCATAGGGTTTAGTTTGCATGATGTGTGGGTCCGCCATTGCCTGATCTGGCACCTGGTAAGATAAGCACTGGTAACAACCAGCATGAAGGTCTTGAGATGAACCTTGATAATGAATTTCCCTTCAGAAGGGTGTTTTTGCTTGCCTGGTCACAAATATCAAGTTTTGAAACAGGTCCCTTGAGAGGCATGTTGTTGTAGGGACCCTATACTTGTCGCACATAAATGGCAGAGCAAAAACGGCTTTCTGATTCTCAACTTGAGTTCTATTCTCTATTGAATAGAGCTGGATAGAAACTTTAGAAACACAAATGCAATGATACCTTTCGGTTCTAGTGCACCAGTTACTGATGTATCCTTGTGGCCTACCACCTATTCATTCATATGTTTTATTTTATGTTTAAATCAATTATAATAAATTGGACCTGTTTCTAAAATGGGTTTTGGAGGGCACCATTTGCATTTGCCTCACATAATCATAAAGGTTATTTCAGGATATCTGTGTTTCTTTGATTACTGGACCACAAATACATACACTAAGTATAGTTGACATTGACATGACTAGGACCCCGTTCCATTATGTACACACAACCTGGATATTTCGCTTAGGTCATATCATATCTTGCAATTGAATGGCAGTTCACATAGAATTGTTTTTCCAACGCACTGTGTCTCAGCAGTTGGCAAACACCTCCTCAACATGAAGTGTTTACAAAATAATATCCATGGTCCTCCTATCAATGAGAACATGGGAACAGTCCTCGGGTATGTCTATCAGTAAATCAATAATAGTTTTTACAGAATATGGTAGCTACTAAATTTTGAGATCATATGGAAATTGTCGAACACGATGGAATGTTGTATGAACCAAGAAATTTCAGTAATTTTATGAATATTGTAATTGTGAGGGTTTTCTTTCTTTTTTGAGTTGTTCTCTTTTGTCCATTGTGTGTCCGTACTCATGTCTCGTTATACATATTCATATCATCTATATATGTTCATTATATCATTAGAGTGTGTATTTTTCTCTGTAAACATTCTGTTTTTAACAACCTGAATATGTTAGTATTTTATTTAGTAGTAGTTGAAGATGGTTGATGGAAATGTGCAAGCCTGATTTACTTTATACAGCCGGGCTTCAACCTACCACTTTGTTTGCATGAGTGAGAAGTTCAAATAAAATTATATTCAAACTCTAAAAAAAAAAAGGTTAACATGACAACATTTCACTTGCTTGCATTAGAAATAATTACTTCAATTATGTTATGGGGATGAGAGCTGATTACCACAAACATGGTCCATTATAATGGCAATACTTGAGCTCGAAATCACTAGATTGCACGGACCTGCTGAAAGCAGATGTTAAATTGAATTAAAATTGTCATTTTCCAGTTGAAACCTGATTGCGTTCTGTAGTATAGACATTGCCGTTTTATCTTTCCTAATAAAAGGGAAAAGCTGATACATTTTCAAAAAACTCATCATTGTTTACAAAACCTCTCCTATTGTATTGCCTGAATAGATTATCATTATCTCAGATTTAAATGAATAAATCACAATCCTATCCATAGTCCTGATTCTATTAATTGCTGCGCACAGTTCCCTGTGTTCCACAGCAATCAAGATGATAATTCAGATGAGAGATTAGAGAATTTTTGTGCTTGCACAAATAAACTATTTGGCATTTGACAAATGTACAACAAAAGATATAAATCACAATCAAGAAGAGAGAGAAAGGACCAAGCTGTATAGGATGGTTTAAAAGGGTGTACTTGAGGGGCCCCATATGAACGCCAATGCACAACTCTATCCCTGGCAGCCATGCTAATTATCGATGCATACACCACAGTACATTAGAAATATTGGCCATACCCTTACTATGTCGTGCTTAAGGTATATGGGACTGAATCTGGTCACTGTGTAAAAGCTATAACACTGTTCCATAGACTAAAGATTGTTTTAGGCCCAAGCACGGTTCAGAAAAGAGATTAGCTGAAAATTGATCAAGAGAAAAGTGGTTCCTGAACTGTTCTTGTGATGAAGGAAATCAACTCCACTGAAAAAAAAAGCAAAAGCATTAACATTATACATATAACTGAGAACATTATTGATCAGTCAATAAAACATTGTTCGAGACAAAACATTTATGACCAGCAAACACTAAGTATTTATGGTAAGTGGGTTCCAAATCTGTGCCAAGGTCACTGTAAGGTTATGGAAGCTGTATGTGGGATAAATGTATACCTTATAAGTATAGGCGAGGACATTACTGAACTGCCCAAATTAAAGTGAGCCCTATATATATTGTCTTTCAACTCAGGATGTGCTATCTATGCAAGGTAATAAATGCACAATGCTTCACCAATCATGTTATGCCAAGGAATGTCACACTCATCAGATACCTAACCCACCTATTCATCTTACATAGAAACATGGCACATAACAGCAACTAGTATTTAGCTAACTGTAATGAATTTGCAATAGATAATAGCAATAACATTGATGGCTATAATTCCATGCAATCTATTGACTCATGATGCCCAGGACATCAATGCTGAAGGTGTAGACAAGATAAGAGTGGCATATTTAGTTTATGGTAGGGAATTCTACTGACGTGTGGTGAGTCATTTGTCATTAAGTATTTCTCTTGATCTGAGATGAGCTAGAAACATTGGGAATCAGAAACTACTGCAAAAAATATGGTTCTATTGATCTACTGGATGGTGGTTAATTAGGTTTTTAATTTAGATTGTCTAAGATTAAGATGGTCCACTGATTGGTTGAGAGCAGGGCCAGATACACTTAATTATACTGAGGAAGGAACCAAGAGGCTCATCATTATTACAATATGATGAGCTCAGCTTAGAAATGAGTTAAAACAATGATCTGCCTATGGCTTTAATAATGTATTAGTGATCTTTTTGTTCTGGGATGGTGGGTGGGTAACTTCACGCTTCATGTCCGGCTGTCTGTTTGCTCATCTGCGTGGGAAGCGCCTTTATGCTGAGGTTTTTATACCGGCCTAGTAGTGTGGTGGAGCTTTGGTGTGGTGTGGTCCCTGTGCCTGTGACTGCTCCTCTGTGGAACAAGGTTAGTTATACAGTGTATCCCCAGCCTCCTAAATGTATATTGTAGTGCTGTGATAATGATATTGATTTCCTTTCCAAATAAATTAACAATAATATACATTATTTATAATGCCTTCAGCGATCACTGATGTTGATTTAACATCTCGTTGATCACCGAATCAAAGCTTATCGTGAAAGGCAGGTTTCTGCACTCAGGGCTAATATATTTGGTGCATTTTTGAAATTACCGCCTAAAAGCTTAGAATTATAAATTCGATTTTGACAAAACATAAAATTATGAGGAATGTCCAGGAATGTATGGAGGAGAATACCATATCACAATGTGGCATGTTGGAATCTCTTACTTTGAACGCTCTATTTATAAAGGTACTCTAAAAGATAACAGTCCTATTCACCCAGCTCTTAGATATGGACCATCCAAAAGAATCATTAAATTTTATGAAACTGTGAAAATAGAAGCCACAATAAGGTATGGTCTATCAATCCCGACTACAAGAAATGATATCTAATTTTTTGTACATCATTTGTTCATTGTCGTCGGTTAAGAATAAGTCCATCCTAATACCCAGTATCTTAGATGGAGATATCGTGGTCTTTGCACTCATCAAATGTGTGAGTAAGAACACTGAAAAACTGAGAGGCACGGAACTAGTCAGTGCAGACGACTTTAAGTCCTCAGGTTGACGATACCTAAAACTACAGCTTTAGGTAGTCAAAGTGACGACTTTAGGTCGTCATCCTGACCACCTAAGTCGTCAGTATGACGACTTTCTATTGTCAGTATGACGAGTGTAGGTGGTCAATTGACCTTGACTACCCTAAACTCCTCTATAATGACGAGTTTTAGGCGGCGGCATGTTTTCTGTGAAAAAGATTAATATCTATGTTGTACCCTCAAATGAAGTTTGTAATTATTCATTTTGGCATCTTTGTTCATCAATGTATATTCCAAAAAAAAACCAAAAAAAAACACTGGAATGAGAACCAAATTGACATTATCCATATTACAGGAAAACTCATTTTTGTCACATTAAACCCATTGACATATAACTACCAGCTTACATTGTTTGTTATTGAATTCTGAAGCTCAATTGAAGTGACCTTATATCTTGTCAGTATTGCTGAATATACAGTCTCCTCCTTTCATGCAGTTGTTAACTAAAGTATATATGCATGACACTGTAAGGTGAGCCTCTGGCAATTACATGGACCCAAAGTAGAGGATATGGTGATATAAGGAGGTTATAGCTTTTCCGTAAACATGAGCAGGGATAGTTTATAGGGGCAGTTTATCACTCTGCCAAGGAGAGAATGAAAGGGACAGGATAGATTCATAATGACATAGCACTAGGAGTGAAGATGGTGGTGAATGCAGAGCATTCTCAATTCAACAGATGATCAAATCCATGCTGTCTGGTAGTAATAGTTTATTCTGTCGAAAACTGTAGTGCATTCATGGGATGAATGATGGGAAAAGTACAATGAAAAAAGACAGGACATTTCAGTTTCTGTTTTGAATAATTCGAGGGACCAAGTGTGTTACATGACTCCTTCCTAAGCTCGTCTTTACTTCCCACAAACCCTCCTTTAAAAGACTTATTGGTCTGACTGACTCACAAGTCCTCCTTCATGTTCATGTTCTGCCTTTCTGTCTTGAGTAATGATGCCAATTTTCTCTTCACCTGCATTTACGAGGGGAAATCACTCCTCTGGCAGATAGTAACACAGATGTCTACTTTTTATCACCATTCCTTTCAACTCATTAATGTTATATTATGTATGTTTTGGCATATATGAACCATATATGAATGGACAATGACTTGTCAAGGAGCAGTCAAGAGAGGGACGTGGCCCAGAATGTGCCAAATGGGAAGGAAATGTAGATTTCTGAATTGAGTTGTTTTTTTTTGTTTTTTTTTGTCAAACATTGCACTTGAAAATCAAGTGGAAACATATACCAGGGCTTCAATGATGACGGAATATCAAAAAGATATTCCACATCTGTTCCTCCCACTGTTTGAAATCAGCTGCAGAGACCTACTGCTTGGGTTCCTAATTCATACCCATCTGCTAATGGGTAGGGATTTTTGGTTTCTCCACATACATCATTATCCATCTATCAATTGTACAGCAGGTCTTGAACTGTCGATTCCATAATATAGAATTGAGTTTTATAATCAGATTTACTGTATCCAGTGACCAGGTTTCAATAGACTTTCTTCATAATGTTTTCTAGAGAAAGAGATGAGAATGGTCTTCCATTTTCATGTTGAGAATGAGAGTGTCTAAAGTAAAATATAGCCAAAGTCATTTCCTGTCAGGCCGTGAAGAAAATGAATCTTATTCCTCATGACTCCATTCTCCTATGTGACGTCATTTAAAAAGCCTCAAACCCCTTAAATGATTTTTGAGAGCTCCTCATAAAGATGAAATAAATACAGAGTATTACTGTAAAATGTCTCTATGCTTTGTGGGTATCAGGCTGTTCCAAACCCGGCCGTGGGCCGCGTTTGAAATGTTCAGCCCGACACCCATGCTTTTAGAAACTGGAAGTGTTGACACGCTACCATGGAACTCTGTCTATGTCTTTTGTTTATAAAATAGTGAATATAAAGAGAGTTGACAAATTCAAAGCTTAAAAACAATTATGCCCCAAAATTATGCCCCCTGACAGGAGGAGAGAAAAGAGTGCCTTGCCTGACAACTTACAGGATCTGGTAGGAGCCATCAGGATCTGTCAAGTGGCATTTTCGATATAGTCTGGGTTATGAACCATCATTTAGAGTCTTGTGGAGCCATTCTAGTGCCTGTACCAAGGCAATGCTCCTGAGCTCTTTGAAGCCGTTTAGAGAAAGTTGCCCAGTTCGATACCATTTGCCAGATGTGTTCCTGTTCTGACCTGAGGATTCTGCCTATTTATTACCATAAAATCTTAAAGTGGCACCTTCTCAGAACTGGTTCTGAGCTTGTCAGATCAGTAAAGGGAGTATCAATGGGATGTACATAAGTAGCCCTTAGCTGTGTCAGATCTTGAGCCTTCACAGTAAGGCTGTCATAGATTGACTCAGCCCTTGACCCCTCCCCTGATACATCTTCTCTCACTGACTTTTCTGACCTTGGTCTGTCTTTGATCATCACCCTCAAGCCACTGTCCAAGTCATCCGGTAGGCAATCGTATCATGTCTTTTCCTCATGTAATCAACTGCAGGGGTCATTCCTACAAAATTCTGTTCCTTTTGTTACACAGATATACCTACCTGATGATTTGTACAGGTCTAGCATGAGGCATAACCTGCCAGAGAATAGTCTTAATATATGTGAAGGTCTGTGCTCTCACTTAAGATTTCTCAATCTTTTTGCATGCCCATGATACCATCAGATATTCCTCCCTGGGATTTTTCCTATAAGATCATAGGATTCAGTCAGAGCAGGCAGTTAGATACCTAATGTAGGTCCATATATATGTGACTTGTACTAGGAAAAGGGACCTTAATGCACCCTGCACTAAGGGCCCTTTCCGCAGATCCTGTCACATATTAGAGTACAATAGTAACCAATTTTGATTTTACAAGCCAGGCTGGTGTCACTTATATCAAAAAGGATGATAGGGAGAAAATAATATCTAGATCTTTAACTTTACTCACCAGTCATCTTCTTTGAGGTCACATATAATTTATTATTTTATCACAATGTTGATTTTGAAAATTGAAAATTGTTCAAGCACCTATCTTATACTACATGGTTTCTGGAATATAAACTATGTGCAAGCCACCTTACCATGTCAGACCATTACAGATCTCAATGCACAGGGGACTATAGAGACACACACAAAGGTCTGGTAGACACCTTCTCACAATCTATGACATTTATGTCATAGATTATGTCCTATCATGGCCAATGAGTCGCTTTGAAGAGAGTCTAGACCTCTTTGGGGGAAGTCTCTACAAGAGCTTGGTACTGGACAACCTTTCATATATATTCTATTGACAATTATCTGCCATGAGACACTAGAAACCCATAATTATGGCATGCACCATGTGCCTGCTATTGATAGAGATGAAGATAAGCTAGATTTTATTCTCTTCTTGACATAGCAGCGGGAAATGAATGTAACTTAGCTGCCGTCAAGATTAAAACAATGGCATTCCATGGAGTGACAACCTTTCCGACTAGTTAAAGCTATGAATAACAAAAACTGGCGAGCATTCTGTCATTGCTAGGACTTAGGGCTTTTGGCACAGAAGTATGATGCTGTAATGCACCATTCACATGATGTGCTGAGTACTACTGTGGTGCCGAGGGATATAGAGTGATGTTGGTTAGCACTGATAAATGATTAATAAACATTGAAACTTGTTGAACAACGTTGATTTATCCAGCTGCCAATAACCATTGATTCCTTACTTGGCACAATGTCCAATGCTATTTTCATGATACCTGGCAGGATATGTGGACATTGCGACATGAATTAAAATTAGTATCACCTCTTTGGGAACCAGACCCCTTAAACATTATGAACAACTGATTATATTGCTCTTTTCCAATATGGTGCTGCAGTATCATATATCACAAAGCCCCGATGAGAAGAAACATGAATCAGTAAAGGACCTTAGGAAAGTGTAGCATAGGATGCAGGGTTTCTTATAGCATCTGCATGCCTGTTGCTAAATTGAAAGCTTCAACAAATTAAGAATTGGTATATTTAAGAAACTGCCAAGAGGCTCTCGTCACTTGTCTTCTTGCTGTGGATGATTTTGATTGATAACTCTCTGTTGACTAATATAATTTCTGATATAACAATGGTGTTATCCCCCCTAACTTTCAATTCAAATATTTTCAGTTATGTGAGCAGACCTTATTATCACGCAAGCACAATCTCCTATAACTATCATTTGTTTCATATAATTTGTTTGACCAATTCTTATTACCTATGATTCTAACCTTTACACCATTTTTTCAAAAGAGAGTCTAGGTGAAAGACATCATACAAAATGCGCGGATGTGAAATGGCATGCTTGAATTGCATTTTCAATACTCTACTGAAATCAGATTGGTCAACAGAATAAATCACTGACTTACTTATATCAGATTTCTGGGTCCCTCAAATGGAAATAGGAGGGACTGGTTGCCAAAAAACGCTATAGACACTATTGCATTAGCCCAACTTCTGACTGGCTTTTGCGTCATCCAATAAATGTGCATATCAGAGCAGGTTGAATGAATTATATAGATGGAAATTGTGTAACCAAAGCCATTTATTCATAATTTAGATTGATGAAGCTGTTTGTCAGATTAGGATCATAAGTTCAGTGACCTTTACTCATGCAATGCTTCTCATTTCTGGGAGGTTCATCTTTAGCAAAATACTCAATTGATTGCCCTCAATATCCCTTTTTGTCTGTCATCAATCTGTGAAGCATGTGCCAATTCATTTTTTACTAAAAAATTTACCATAGACAACACAAATTAATCCTTTCTTAAACTACCCCCTTATTTTCAAGGCAATTGCATTTGAGCAATCCTGTAGTTCTTTTTTTAGAATTAATGTGATTAAGGACAAGTGAAAGAACCTCATGAAACCTCATCTTCCTGGCCAATGGCCCTGATAAAATGACCATCATCATCTCATCATGTCCCCCGGAAAATGATAGCTGATTTCATATTCATTTTATGTGACTGTGTTAGGTGACATCAATGTGTATCAGTGTTCACTTAGAATCACCTAAATACAAATGGTTTTATTAAAGTATTTTTGTGGAGATGAGACCTGGGCATGTTTGCTTACTACTGTCTGCATAAAGATGCCAGCACTGGGATGGGCTTTCACTAAAAATATGCCAAAATTGGCCTTTTACTCATAGTTTTACTGGAACTGGTCTCTAAAAAGATATTTCTATGCACTTTTCATGTGACCACAGGCCTCTGGTGCCTGACTGTCTGTTTGCATGACTGTGTTCACAGGCCTATGATAGGCTGAAACACTGACACAGTCGCTGGCTACAACTATGGACCAATGCAGCAAGAAAGGGTGACTTATCTGTATGGTTCTATCTGAACAAGCCTATTGATTAATTGTGTCAATTATGCCTTCATATAGATCGGTCATAGCATTTTTATGCATTGTCGAGTCTGTGCAGAATGAGATCAGGTTTCCCCACTCATCCATCAGGAATAGGCTTCCTCATGCTTAACCATCTCTAGAGGACTTCTCTTTCTCCACATGAAATAGTAAAAGCCCCTTTTCGTGAACACTTGTAGCAAGTCTGAAGCTCTCATCAATTTGAACCACATCTACACCTAGAGAAGCATTTCCCGACTGAGGGAGCTAATAAAGTAAATAGACTGGTCTGTTCTACCCTTCTCGGTTTTTCTAATGACCAGAGAAGAAACCAATATCAAGACCCCCATTTGTCTTTCCCTTTCTGCAATGCAAACAGGATAGTTTTGATGATGAGCTATGATAATAGGATGATAGAAGACAGTCTGCAAAATAATTATAATAAAAAAAACTCACTAAACACCCCAAGGTTGTCCGATTGATGATACGTAATTCTGCAACCTTAAACCTCAGGATAGTCAATTAAGGTCTATTGAATTCATCATTGACATTCTGACCCTAGTAAAACTGATTACATAATAGGCCTTTTGTCAGAGCGACAACCGTGGTGGTGACTAGCCTGGGTCCTCAATTTAACTACCTAAAGTTGTAGATTTAGATATCATCAACTTGAGCACCTACCCAGCCAGCACGACCACATGGGCCCCAGATGGGATTCCTCTGGGCTTTGTGGGCTGGTAAACGCTGGTAAATGTCAGGGCAGCCAGCTGGAGCACACATGGGCTTGTCCAGTTCACTATACGATCTGAAGGTTGATGGATCTAGTCCGAGCATGTGATGGATACTCTTCCCATCGTCTCATACCATTACCAACATTCCTAAATATTGCTATCGATCCCATTATCTGGCTGGGTAAAGACCTCAGCACTCAAGACTTTTAATTCACACTTGAAAGTATGATCATAAAAGTATTTCATCCAATAGTGGCACATATCTGCCGCCTATAGTCAGGTAGTAACCTATTGATGCAGGTGTCATTCTGAAGTGTTTCAATCTCCTTGAAGTCTATTAAAGCAAAGGTTTCATGCATCCTACATGGTCTTGGTCCAAATAAATTTTAGCAAAGTCACAAGTAACTATGCATGACAGCATATTAACAGAGAGAATGTATGCCTAAGCATATAAGTCTCTCCTTTTTATAGAATGACATTGTCTCTTTTAATAAAGTGTTGCCCCCTAGTGTACTTCTTCTGACATTCTCTGATGACCATTGGTTGTCAATATGACATGTTTTAAGTACCGGAGTGTTTCAGTGCATGCAAAGACACTACTGACATAAGGTATAAAGGGAACTAAAATCGAGGAAAAGGTAAACCTTGATGATTATATGGATGTCTGTCTATCACATGTGATATGATTCTGCTTGACATATGAAACCCTAATCTAACAGACAACATTATCAAGGCCCTTATCAGGACCTTATGCGGTGCTTTTGCCCAAACTCCTGAAAATAATCATTATCAAAATTGGATACTTTCTCCAACACTGTTAATCGGCGCTCAGGAGTTTTCAATTAACCTTAAGAGCAAAAACATATTAATATTATTTGACCCCGCCATGCAAAGTGAAGGACAAGTGATCTTTCATTTGCTATGTTATTGTCTGAAAAATATAACCTCAAATACCTGAAACTGAGAAAATGCCTTGTGAAGGGTCTGCTCCCATTATCTGGCTGGGTAAAGACCTCAGCACTCAAGACTTTTAATTCACACCTGAAAGCATGATCATAAAAGTATTTGATGCAATAGTGGCACATATCTGCCGCCTATAGTCAGGTAGTAACATATCGATGCAGGTGCCATTCTGAAGTGTTTCAATCTTCTTGAAGTCTATTAAAGCAAAGGTTTCACACATCCTACATGGTCTTGGTCCATATCAAATGTGTTATATATCAAATAAATAAAATTTGAGCAAAGTCACAAGTAACTATGCATGACAGCATATTTACAGAGAGAACGTATGCCTAAGCATATAAGTCTCTCCTTTTTATGAAATGACATTGTCTCTTTTAATAAAGTGTTGCCCCCTAGTGTACTTCTTCTTACACTCTCTGAGGACCATTGGTTGTCAATATGACATGTTTTAAGTACCAGAGTGTTTCAGTGCATGCAAAGACACTACTGACATAAGGTATAAAGGGAACTAAAATCAAGGAAAATGTAAACCTTGATGATTATATGGATGTCTGTCTATTACATGTGATATGATTCTGCTTCACATATGAAACCCTAATCTTACAGACACCATTATCAAGGCCCTTATCGGGACCTCATGCGGTGCTGTTGCTCAACTCCTGATGATAATCATTATCAAATTCGGATACTTTCTCCAACACTGTTTATCGGCGCTCAGGAGTTTTCAATTAACCTTAAGAGCAAAAACATATTAATATTATGTGAAATATATATATATAAATATATATATATAAATATATATATATAAATATATATATATATATATATATATATATATATATATATACATACACAGCTTAAATGAATATCAATAAAGACATTCCACAACTGTACTGCAGGAACCTCCTGCTTGGGTTCTTAATTTATCCCCATCTGCTAATGGGTAGGGATTGTTGGCTACCCCACATACCTGATTATCCATCAATCAATTACAGCACACATCTGGAACTTTTCAGTTCATAGGATAGAATTGAATTTTATGATCAGATTTACCCTATTCACTGTCTAGGTGATGATAGACTTTTTTTGTAGTGTCTTGCACTCCTATGCAGCAAGAGAAACATAACTGAACTCTACGTTAAGGAGGTAGAAATCATTGTTTAGTCACTCAGCTCGTATTTACATGAGCACAAATGTTTACTAACAAAGTATCTGATATATTGATATACTAAAATGATGAAAATATTAAATATTTCATTTTTTTTACGTGTTTATTGCATTAATGAATTGTTATGTTCATTTAAATAATGCAAACAGACAACCAGTTTTGATTTAGGTGAGGAAAAAGGATTAACTCTGTAGGAAAGTCAGTACAGAAAACCAGACCAGTGCACCACATGTATACATACAAGGGGTGCTCGATACCATAACTACATACATGACAAAGGCATAAAGAGGATTGATGAGATTTCCATCATGCTATAGCAGCCCAGTACAAATACTGACTCCAGAATATAATGACATAAAGATATACATGGAAAATGAGAGAAGAGTATACATGAGAGATTCAATTATTCAATTATGCTTTAGATGATGTTCACTCATAATACAAAAAGTAAGTATCAACTGTATAAATGAGAAATAAGAAAAGAAGAAATCAGGCCATCATAGCTCTAGTCAAACATATGCAAAAATGTTGGCGGGCGCAGTAGCTACACCTACACCAGGGCATATCTAGTTATAACCTAGTTTAAGGTCTGATCTCAATTCTTTTATCTTTTTAATTTCTTCCTTAAATTTAGCCTTAGTTGTTGCCTTTTGAATCTCTTCTGGCAAGAGATTCCAAAGGACAACTCCTCTGTACCATGGAGACCTTTTATAATGTCTGCTTATTATGCTTGGCTAAGTAAAACATAGCTTATTCTGAGACCTTGTATTATGTGTGATATAATGCATTATATGAGTATTAGTGAGGTACCGGTATTTTTTCTCCTTCCTGCACCCACTGTGGTGTCTCCACCTTTACTCCACTTGTCTAACTAATTCCTACCTGGTTAGTTACACTGTTGTAGCAACCACAGTTCCTCCACCTCCTCACCCACTCAGTATGTACTGGTGTATTGGTGTCAATTTGTCTAAATAATTAGACAGGATCAGTTATGAACAGTTTTGCTTTAAATGTGGCAAGCATCACCTAGGCCCAGTGGGGAAAAACTGCATAGGCCCTATTGTAGGAGAATTACACCAGAGAACTAGCAGGAGTGGGGTGAGTGGACAGGTAGCCCAGGTAGCCATTGTCCTACCTGGAGGATTAACACCTGCACCGGTGAGCCGCCAACCTACAGAATTTAGTATGGCTGATAGCATGGAGGACATTCCAGTAATCCAAGATGAGGAGGAAAAGGAGCTGATCAAGCAGCTACAGCAGTTACAATGTGATCAGTGAAAAAACGCCCTAAAAGAGAGACTCAGACTGATGGAGGAGCATGCAGCTCTACCGGGTGGTGGGCGCCGGAAAGGCGGCCTACCTGGAGGTGGGGTGCCGGGAGGCGTACCTAGAGGGCCCCCCAGAGGTCTATCAGCTGATGAGTTGGAAAAAGGAGTGGAGTAAGTGGAGTTATACTGATCACTTTCACCCCCTTGTAAAAAGGGAGCCCACTTACCCTGAGTTCATGGTTGCTGCATTGTCTTGGGGCTCGGAGGCCGAGGAGGCAATGTCTGACGACCTGCGGGGCTATTTGGCCCACTTGGCCTACATCGCCGAGAAAGCCGCAGAAAAGGATGCCTATGTGGATGGCTCTCATGTGGAATACGATGCCGGTGTAAGGAAGAAATGTCTATCTAAAGGCTGGCAGGCTTTTTCCCATGGAGATGGTGAGGTATCCATGTCAAAATATGGATTTACATCTACCGAGCTTTACCGGAAGCAGAGGGAGAAGGCCAGCGCTAACAACAAGCCCCCGGTGAAGAGAGCATCTGCTGATTCAAAAGGGAGGCGCCGCAAGGCTAAACCAGCATCCACTGATGGGGAGTTAAAAGGCTGTCTCAAGTGGAACTACTAGGAGGAATGTGATAACAAAAATTGCAAATACCCTCATGAGTGCTGCAAGTGTGGGGATGACAACCACAAGGCATCCAAGTGCAAGAAATAATGACTAGATAATTCATCTCTTGCGGATCTATGCTCCCCTAGTGTTCAATGTACGCCTACGGCACTTGTATCTCTCAATCTGATTGGTTTAAACTGGTCACACCCCCGTCCACTCCTCCAATTAGTGAACCTCTTATAGCGAGGATTAGGGCTGAGGCACAAAATGGCCGCGCCCATGGAGGAGGGGAAGAGGGAACTGGTTACACTGAATTTTGTGAGTTTAATGTGAGTTTAATGTCTTTTTTACCTGTAATACTGGTACTTGTGCATGTAAATTCATGGTAAATGAAGTGGAGGTCCAATTGAAGCCGTGTAGGTTATTCTGTGAATGTTTCATGAGGGGTGAAGTAGATGAAGACTGGGAGTGGTTGATGTACAACAGTTGTTTTGGGGCCAGAGTCATTGACCCAGATTGTGAATTACAATACGAAAGTGCAAATTATATTAAAGCTGGTACTGACCACGATGTAGTTAGCAAAAAAATTGACTTCAGACATAGTCCATTTCTTTTCAAATCCTGTCCAAATGTGTTCCACATAGTGTCATAACAC
Source organism: Acholoe squamosa (assembly GCA_949317995.1). Taxonomy (NCBI): domain Eukaryota; kingdom Metazoa; phylum Annelida; class Polychaeta; order Phyllodocida; family Polynoidae; genus Acholoe; species Acholoe squamosa. The sequence continues at coordinate 42,880,940 of OX439049.1, forward strand.
CATATGTAGGTATTTATAGACAATTTAATGTTATCTTTAGCTCATTAAAGCTAAAAAGCATAGGCAGTTTACAGTGTATTTCCAATGGATGGACTTTTGGTATGCATGTGGCTTAGGGAATCAGGTATACATCTTAACATTTCTTCAAATATGAGCTTGATTATGAGGAAGTAGAGCAAATGAAGTAGGTACCATAGGAGGTAAGACCTATGTGAACATCCTGGTTTATTTTGAAAAGATTGATTTTTGGGCCCAAACAATCGGACTATGCCACTTTAAGAAAATATAAGGCAATGTGTGCAATGCAATCATGATTTGTGCAACGAGGCTGACCTGTAAGGTGGTAGACCTTGTAATTTTCCAGGAATTTTATAAACCAATTCAAAGCAAAGTTGTGTGTGATGAGAAATGCTGCATTTACTATAACAAAATGATTTCAAATTATGTATTTTCCATACACTCCGTAAACTCCATACCCTCTTTCTCACCTCCCCAGCTGCATTACTGTCACTGGATTTTGATTTTGATTTACTTCATTGACCACAAGTGAAGCAACTCTCAGTACATCATATTCATGAAAATTAGTAGATAATATAGGCGTATATCGGCAATCATACAAAAGGTTTCCTTATACCTATAGTGAAAAGAAGATCAGGTATAAATAACTCTCTGTACACATATATGTGTACAGAGTTCTACAGTAGTTCTACTACTAGTACTACCTATACATTATGTTCAGAACACAATAAGTAAGTCTGTCCGTAAACCTGGTCAAAAAGAAGGAAAAGAACCTCATCCCCACTTTACAGTGTGTAGGTTGATAATTCTGGTTCCACCTTACTTTTCAATAGTTATAGAAACAGTTGACATGAAAAAATTAAATAATATAATGATAGAACAGGAGGGGGTCACAGCTATACCAAACACGATCTAGGCCTATCTAAGTCAAATGATTTAGAATATATAAATAACATTGCACTATATGCCCTCATAGGGCAGGAGAGAAGCCAAATGTCGCCTGGAGTCAGTTTTAAACTGTTCCAGGGAAGGGGGTAGTGTCCTACCTGTTGGGAGTGCATTCCAGCATGAACCACCAAAATAGGCTACACTAGTAGCATATGCTCTGGTATTTGGATTTAATAACCTTATTGTAGGTGCATCATGTTGTCTGGTCCTTATAACTTTATCATCCTTATATGAGGGAGAATGAGATCTAGAATACATATAATTTATTAAATGTATATACTGTAATGGAGACGGTTATACGGAAACGGATTGGAATTAACAGGGCAGCTGTGGGGAAGGGACATACAGCTGCTGGTAGATACAGGAGCTACGGTTAATCTGCTGTCGGCTAAGTGGCGGTATGGAGCTGGTTCTCCTGGCAACTTGCAACAGCATAGTGGCCGCCTGACAACAGCAGATGGCACACCCATCGAGGTGGAGGGGAAGTTGACTACACTGTTGAGTGGTGGGGAGGCAGAACGGCCTATCAATTTCTTGGTGGCGGACATCGGTGCGGAGTGGATTTTAGGGGCCGAGTTCGTCAGGCAGGAGAGGGCAGTTGTGGATTTGGCGGGAGAGAGGTTGTTGTGGACAGTTTTTTGCACCACCAGGTGTAGAGTGGTGAGTGACACGACTACGGTGCTGCCTGGTCGGCAGGAAACTTTGATAGAGGGGCGGTTGGAGGGGCCATGGGCGCCGGGACGCACAGGTGTGGTGGAAGGCGTAGGGGAAGTGGAGCTGAATCGGGGATTCAGGGTGGGACGGACCTTAGTAAGCCCTGACAATTCTCTGGTACCCATCTTGGTATTCAATCCGGGCCAGGACCCGGTTACACTGTATGAGGGCATGAACTTGGCCACTCTGGATGGGGTAGAGATGCCCCACCTGGTGGAACAGGAGGACTCGGTGCGGGTCATGGTCTCCGGACCAGGGGGAGGCGAACCACCTGCTTGGTGTGTAGAGTTACTGAAGGAGTCCCTACTGGAGGACAGGGCGCCGTGGGTAGACATGCTCTGTTGCTGCAGGGGAGCATTTCAGCTAGCGCCGGGGGAACTGGGGCACACTTTCCTAGTCTCCCACTGCATTGACACCGGGAAAGCTGCGCCAGTGAAGCTCCCTCCTAGGCGATTGGCACCCCACCGCCGGGAAATCGTAGATGTTAAAGTAGACGCTATGCTAAAGAAAGGGGTCATTGAGCACAGCCATGGACCCTGGGCGTCGCCTGTAGTACTGGTTAAAAAAAAGACGGCAGCATGCGGTTCTGCGTTGACTACAGGAAAGTCAATGAGGTCAGCGTCAAGGACGCCTACCCCCTGCCGAGGATTGACGACTCTCTAGATTCCATGGCGGGAGCACGGTGGTTCTCCACGTTAGATTTAGCTTCGGGGTACTGGCAAGTGGAGGTCGACCCGGCGGATAGGGAGAAGACTGCGTTCACAACCCACCGGGGCCTATACCAGTTTAAGGTGATGCCCTTTGGCCTTTGCAACGCACCCAGTACCTTTGAGCGGCTGATGGAGGTAGTAATGGAAGGGATGCAATGGTCAGAGTGTCTAGTTTACCTAGACGATATCATTGTGTTTGCTCCGGACCTGGAGACCCATCTCCGGCAGTTAGAGGAGGTCCTGAGGCGCTTGGAAGGCGCCGGTCTAAAAGTAAAGCCAGGGAAGTGCCAGTTGGTCCGGCCCAGCGTAGCCTTTTTGGGTCACGTGGTAGATGAGAGGGGAGTTGGCACCGACCCTGGGAAGGTCTCGGCGGTGGCCGAGTGGCCCACACCGACCTCTGTTTCGGAAGTTAGGAGCTTTCTGGGGCTGTGTGGGTACTACAGGGGGTTTGTGGCCGACTTCGCAGCTGTGGCCAAGCCACTGTCCACACTTACAGAGAAGAACAAGGAGTTTCACTGGGATAGGAGCTGCGCTGAAGCTTTTCATACCCTAAAGGCGAAACTGGTGGAGGCACCTATACTGGCATATCCCACCGGAGAAGGCCATCTGACTCTCGACACCGACGCCAGCGACCTTGGCCTGGGCGCTGTCTTATCGCAGGACCAGGGGGGCCAAGAGAAAGTCTTGGCCTATGCCAGCAGGACTGAATAAACCGGAACGTAACTATTGTGTCACCAGGAGAGAAATGCTGGCTGTGGTGTTTGGTCTTAAAAAGTTCCGCCACTACTTAGTGGGCCGACACATAAGGATAAGAACGGACCACGTTGCACTGCGCTGGCTTATGAGCTTTAGAGAACCGGAAGGGCAGGTGGCTCGGTGGTTACAGTTGATTGGGACCTATGACTACACCATAGAACATCGGCCGGGTAGGTTGCATGGAAATGCGGATAGACTTTTGTGCCGACCGTGCCGTCAATGTGGATGGGGACCAGAGGGGGACCTCCAGGAGGGCTGCTGCAGGGTAGTGACAAGGGCTCATGGGCCGGTGGAGGACGACAGCGACACCGGGTGGAAAAGGGCACAGGAAGATGATCCCCTCCTGGCTCAGGTGCTAGCCTGGAAATTGGGGACGGCGGAGATCCCGGTCGATGAGGAGTTGGCCAGACAACCCTATGCCGTAAGGGCCCTAGTGAACCAACTGGAGAGATTGGAAAGGAGAGCCGGGTGCTTAGGGCGCATCTGGTGGGAGCCAGGCGGTAGGTCTACCTTTCAGATATTGGTGCCAGCAGCGTGGCAAGAGGAGGTGATGGAGGAGTCACATGGGTCGCCCCTGTCGTGCCACTTCTGCCGTGACAAGTCAATCCGGCGGCTTCAGCAGTCTTACTACTGGCCGGACTATAGGAGAGATATGACACGGTGGTGTGCGTCATGCACCGCTTGTCTGCGCCGGAAGAAGCCTACCCATCCCCCCAAGGTGATGATGAAGCACCAGCCGGTGGGGTGGACTATGGAGCGGGTGGCTATGGACCTGATGGGCCCCCTACCTAAGACCCGCAGGGAGAACAAGTACATACTGGTGGTGATGGATTACTTCACCCGATGGGCAGAGGCGGTGGCCCTACCGGATCAGGAGGCGGCGACGGTAGCTCGTGGTTTCGTAGCTGAGGTGGTGTGCTGCCTGGGACCACCTGCCGTGGTACATTCCGACCAGGGGCGGAACTTTCAATCCGCCCTGTTCAGGGAAGTCCAGAAACTTTTGGGGTCAGTGCAGACAAGGACTTGTCCCTATAACCCAAAGTCTGACGGCTTAGTGGAGCGTTTTAATAGGACTCTGGAGGCGATGCTAGCGATGACGGTGGAGAGCAATCACACCGACTGGGACTTACAGTTGCCCTTCGTGATGTCTGCGTACAGGTCCTCGGTGCAGTCGTCAACCAACCAGACGCCAAATTATCTGATGTTAGGCCGGGAAACCCAGGCTCCACTGGCGCTGCTCTATCCAGAAAGATGGGTACCTTACCCCTTGGACCCCCTTGACTTTGCAGCAGAGATGCAGTATAGGATGGCCCAGGCTCATCAGTATGCCAGGGAACAATCAGGCGCAAGTGTGAGGCGGCAGGAGAGATCTTACTCGGGGAAGGTGAAAGGAGAGGCTCTGGAGGTGGGGGACGAGGTGTACTACCTAGTACCCAAGAGGGAGATAGGTAAATCTTCTAAGCTGCTCCTGCCCTACACTGGTCCGTGGACTGTCATCAGAGCCCTAGGCGGCCCTGTCTTTGAGATCCAAGATGGCAAGAGCAAGAAAGTTGTACACCGGGACCTGCTGAAAAAGGCTCCCCACCGGGATCCTGAGCGGGAAACAGTTCGGGTGCTGCGTTCCTGTCCGCCCCTGCCGGGCTCCAGCGAAAATCCGGGTACTTGGCCGTTTCCCGCCCTGCCGGTTGTGATGTGACCAGGGGACGTCATGGACGTACGTCAAGTAGATAACCTGTGGATCGGCCGGGGCAGACGTCTCTTGGCCTCCTACATCCCGTGGGTCCTGAAAAAGAAAGAAGGAAGTGTAGTAATTGCAGAGAAACACATCTCCGTGCTAGAGTTGATTGAACGGGAGGGGCCAGCCGGGGTGAAGGGGGCGCACCTCGGCGCCACGGGCGTGGGGAAAGGTAGAGGAAGGGTAAACTTACCTGAGAGGGGTTCTGGAGACCTTGGGGGAAGGAAAGGTGGAAAGGGCCACGGGTGCCCGGATTACTCCAAAAAGGACTTCTGTGAAGGGGGAGGGAGGTACCACAGGGACCCTGGTCCCGTCCCTGGTGGGTCAGCTGCCCCCCAGTGGGAGGAGCTGCTATACGCTGGAGATAACGAAGAGGAGTGGTTCCTCTTCAAGCACCGGGGAAGTAAGGTCCAGGTCCTGCGTGGATCCCGGCGCTGGAGCCCCCTACGGCGGAGGGGCACTGGTATAAGAAGGGAGGAAAAGAGAGCTGACACTCCATGTCTATTCGAATAAGGGACATTGTTTTAGACAAGAAGCGGAGACACGAACAGGAAGACCGCCGCAGGTGGGTGTGGGGCCGCCGGAAGCCCTACCGGGAAGACGTCTGCCGGCATGACCTCTTTCCGCGAGAAGTAGGTCACCGCCCAGAACGAGGCCCGCGGCCATATTCAAACTTGCGGCAGCCGGAGTACGACCGGCGTGGCGGCGGAGACAACAACAATCCCAAGTTTGTGACGGAAATGGGCCCCAAAAAGGACGCCAAGACGAGGAGGGGTGATAAGGAGAAGACTCCTAAGAAGAAGTTGCCGGCCAAGAAAAGATATGCGTGTCCGGAGCCCGACTGTGTGGTGACAACGGGGCGACTCGACACACTCAAGCGTCACCTCACCCTGCATGCGGGAGAAGCCCCGGGTGGGACTGTCCCGCCGGCGGGTGCGATTTACAGGTACGGGGGAAGCGGCATAAAGAGATGTGGCGGCACATGTGTGCGAAACACCCCACCCACCCCTGGAGTATATACTCTAACGTCCCCGACCCAGCCAACATCAGATACCGCCGTAAGCTGCCCGATCCCTCCCCATCGGAGGCCGAGGAGGAGGACAAGCCGGGAGACTCGGGTCAGTCGTCCCAGCCAGCGGTAGCTAGCGTTGTGGTGGTGCCCGGCGCCAAGGAGAGGAGGACCGTCGCCGAGTCGTTGCAGCGGGGTAGGGGGGAAAAGAGGGGTTCCTCATCATCCCGGGAGAGCAGTTGGGAGCGGGACTCCGCGTGTGTCATTGGAGACGCCGGAGAAGAAGACAAGGTGCCCTTATCCGAGAGGAGGTCGCTGTCTCCCGCGCGGAAGTCACCCCGACCCTCCAGTGCGGTGGCAGCGAAGAAGGCCCGGAAGGAGGAGCAGTCTGGCGGAGGGGCGGACACGGCGGTGGGTACAACCGGGGACCTCGACGAGACGGTGCTCACTGACTTGCTGGGGGGGGGGCAAGATGGACACCCTGGAAGTGCCGGTGGCGACTGGTGTGGAGGAGACCAGGTCCACGGTGACCCGCACCGGCGCGGAAGGGGGAGGGGCTACCTCCGCCGAAGAGCCCAGTGTGCAGTAGCATCGGGAATGGCTGGCCTCCATGTTCCAGCTGCCAGTGGACCATCCTATTCTAGCCATGGTATCGCCGCCGCCACGGTCAGTCCTTAAAGGGACGGATGGGGGAGGCAAGTTCCCCGGTAGCCTGGGTCCCCAGGAGAGGACCCCACCGCCGGGAAGCCGCCTGCAGGCGCTGATTAGTGGCCGCCTGATATCACCTGTCCACAGGTCAGACTCACAGCAAGTCACACCCCGCTGTGAGTCGAGTCCAGCACCGTCGGAGGGGGCCTTGGACCGGGAAATTGACAGGACGGACCGGGAGCTGGCCCAGCTGGGGGATGAAGCAGCAAGGAGGCATGTACTGGCGGCGGACAAGAGAGCCCTGTCTGTTCTGCAGTCTAGGCATGCTCAGGACGAGGGGACAAGAGAGGCCACAGGCACGTCCCAGGTGCCGGCTGCAGCTACCGCCGGGGCTACCACCACCGTCGTAGGGGAGGCCTTGTCGGGCGGGGCGGATACTGCACCGGCACAGTCATCCCTGCCGAGCCAGACAACTTTCGCAGTCCCTGACGCCTCCCCGGGTATGAGCCCCAGACGACAGATGGCGAGGGGTGTGTTGACTCGCCAGGTCCAAGCTAAGAGGGAGGAGTACATCAGGCGCACGTCCGAGGCCAGTCAGGCCACGCCGGAGTCGAGCGAGGATGAACACTCGGGCCAGGCAGTGGTAGCCGGGAAGGGGGGGCCTTTGAAGGCGCTGGAAAGGTCACTCCTCTCCTCTGGGAGTGGAGGTCTGGTGGAAGCGGAGACGGAGGCACCCGGTGTATACCTTCAGGGTCAGGTGTCAGGCGGACCGTCCCCACAAGAGACAGGTGGGAGTAGAGAGACAGAGAAAGACTCTAATGGCAGGAACCCAGAAGAGGGGCGGCTGTCTAAAGAGAAGGAGAGGGCCAGTAGGGAGGAAGAGAGCTCAGAGGAGGAGGACGCTCGCAAGCGGAAGGAAAAGATAGAGGAGAAGGAGCGGCAAAAGAAACGGGACGAGAAGAAGGCGGAGGAGGAGAAGGAGAGAAAGAAGAAGAGAGAGGACAAGAGAGTGGCTGATGGGAAGGAGCAGAAGAAAAAGAAAGAGGAAGAGAAAAGACGGGCTGAAGAGAGAGAGCAGAAAAGGAGGAAAGACGAGAAGAAAGCGGCGGAAGAGAAAGAAAAGAAGGCGGCGGAGGAGAAAGAACAGAAGAGGAAAAGAGACGAAAGAAAGGCGGAGGAGAGGAGACAGGAGGAGAAAAGAGTGGCAGGGGAGAAGGAAGAAATAAGGAGAAAAGAGGAACTTAAAGCAGCTGAAGAGAGGGAAGATAGAAGGAAGAAAGAGGAGGCGAAACAACTAGAGGAGAGGGAGGAGAGAAGACGCCGGGAGGAGAGAGATGATAAGAAGCGCCGGGAGGAGAAGAAGGCAGAACGGGAAAAGGAGGAGAAGAGGCGTCGAGAGAGGGACAGGGAAAAACGCCAGAAAGAGGAGGAGGAGGATAGACGGTGGGCGGAGAAAGAAAGATCACAGGAGCGCGAAGGCAGAGAATACTGGCTCTCGAGTGGTGATGAGGCGATGGGGGATGCTGGTGTGTCACGCCCTGGTAGTTGCCTGACTTCAGGCGGGTCCTCGACAGGGGTTATGGCTCCACCACCACCCCCACCACCAGTAGTGCTGCCCATGGGGCCCGATATGTGGGGTCAGCTACAGAGGCCAGTACCCAGAGTAGGCGACGGTTTCCCCACCTACCCGGTGACGATACCATGGCTGGAGGACAGCCCGGCGGCGGTCGATAGGTGGAGAACGGGGAACCAACCGGGCGAGGAATGGGGAGCAGTATTCCCTGTCTCTGGTCGGCTGCACCTTAGGGAAGATGTGGTGGGGGAGGATCTGGTCCAAGTCAACCAGTTGTACCAGACGGTCTTCCGCCGGCCGGTGAGTACGAACCTATCATCTCTAGAAAATAAGTGTGGTGAAGCAAGGCTGTCTGTTGATGAGAGAATTAAGGAAATGCTGTCAGAATAAAGGGTAGTGACTGATTAGGGGAGTGAACCTGGGAGCGCCGGGAAGGTCTCAAGGGAGGGCTGGGAGAGGAGCCTGTCGGGGGAGCTGTACAAACGGTGTCTGTTGCATTGCAGGTGAGCCGGAGAGGAGGACAGCAAGGTCTTTCGGCGCAGTCGTCCGGGAGGGAGGCGCCTGGGGGCAGACCAGCAGGAGAGGAAGCCACCGGAGAAGGGACGAGCCGTGAGGGTCCGCGTTGAGGAGGTTCACCCCCAGCACTCAGGGCGATGACGTCCGTAGTCCAGCAGTGGCCACCTGTATATAGTTCTAAATGTTGTTAGGCGAGACTTGTGTAATGGTGTATTTCCGCCGGAGGACAAGCCAAGACGCACGCCGGTGCCGGTAGGACTAGGAAGATGTGGGACACTTTTGATGTATAAAGTTGATGAAGGGGAGTTATTTAAGTCATGCTACGATGTTACCAGAATTGCTTGTACTTAGATGTTAAGTGTTATGGAAACATACCTGTCCTTGTAATCCGAGGAGGTTGATTATCTGTACAGATGTTGTGGAAGTGCCGTCGTAAGAGGAATGTCCAGACGCCGGGCGGGACGGCTTAGATGTTAAGTGGTATGAAAACATACCTGTCATTGTAATCCGATGAGGTCGATGTTGTAGAAGTGCCGTCGTAAGAGGAATGTCCAGACGCCGGGCGGGACGGCTTAGATGTTAAGTGTTATGAAAACATACCTGTCCTTGTGAACCAATGAAGTGGATTATTTATGCGGATGTTGTAAAAGTGCCGTCGTAAGAGGAATGTCCAGTCGCCGGGCGGGACGGCTTAGATGTTAAGTGTTATGAAAACATACCTGTCCTTGTGAACCGATGAGGTGGATGATTTATGCGGATGTTGTAAAAGTGCCGTCGTAAGAGGAATGTCCAGTCGCCGGGCGGGACGGCTTAGGAGTTAAGTGTTATGGAGCATACCGGATGTTGGAGAGAGGCGTAATTCGATACCTATAGAGGCTACATTGCCGATGTTCCTGTACCCTGTCATTGTTACCATAAGATTATTGAGATGATTGGTTATTGTAGTATTGAGAAGGACGGACACCCAGGCCGCTAAGGCATCCGGTGGTTGTGAGTAAGGTGGAAGGAGTGTTATGGAGACGGTTATACGAGTACGGCGGGGAAAGACGGCGAGTCCGGCGTGAGATTCAGGTGTTAATGCGCGGAGCCGACACCGGGGGGCGCCCCGGAGGGCAGAAGTGGCCTTATTTGGAAAAGGGGGTGGGGCATGGCTTACGGTGTGACGTCACAGGTCCGGATGGTAGTATATAAGGAGATGCAGAATGGGAGGAGGGGGTCGGTGAATTCGGAGTTCGACAGAGCAGATGTACGGGGGTGAGGCCGGAAGCCGGGAGCAGATCCGCCGGAGCGTGAGCAGTATAGCCGTCCGCCGGAAGAGCTAAAGCGAGCTGGGTGGCCCGATACATAGAGTTATAAGTGATAATCGATGTCCTGAGCCCAAGGGCAGGCCGGGGTGTGGCCTTTGAATAAACAATTACAGTAGTCTTTGAACTTTACTTGACGTTAGCCTCATTTTATTACAATACCTTCTATCCTCCAACTTATTGACTTTTGTCACATTATGAATATAGTTGGTATTAGTTAAGTGTGGTACACCAAGACATATTTTGAGACATCTATTTTGTGCATATTGCAGCGGGTCAAGATATTTATCAAAGGTGGTGACAAAACAAATGTCAGCATACTCCATGTAGGGGAGTACTGTTGCTTTATATATTCTTAAGGCCAACTTCACATCAAGATATCTACGCAGCAAACATAATTTGTAAGTTTTAAAAGCAATTGCTTTAACCTGGTTGGTCAAATGTAGATTATAATGATGTAACGGATCAAGTATGACCCCCAAATACTTATAACTTGGGACAACTTGGAGAAGATGATCACCAAGATGTATATCAGCAGAAAGAGTGTTCAATTGCTTAGTACACAAGGAAAATATCATAACCTTTGTCTTAGCAACATGTATAGAGAGTTTGTTTTGTATGAACCAAGTCTCATATGCCGGAAAATTATTACATCATGTATAAATAACTGTATCATCAGCATAAAGTTTAATTTTGCAATCCTTTATACACTTAGTGACATCATTTACATATAATAAAAATAAGAGAGGACCTAAAATTGGGACACCGCAGGCCACTCTGGCTCCATCAGACAGCTTGCCATTGGCAGACGTTGTCTGGAACCTGTTACTCAAGTAGTTTTCAAACCAATAATAGTTATCGGATCTAATCCCACAGTGATTTAGTTTCACTAAGAGCACAGCGTGGTCATCGCTGTCAAATGCCTTCCTCAGATCAATAAAAGCAGCTACAGTAGATTGACCCACATTAAGGCATTGTTTAATATCATCAGTAAAAGAAGCAATAGTATCCACTGTACTAAATCCTGAACTAAAGCCACCCTAGTGTGGCGTTAATATATTTTCATTGACCAAGAAACCATACAAACGATTATGAACAATCTTTTCAATCAGTTTACATGGTAAAGGTAATAGAGAAATGGGTCTATAGTTATTAACTAATTTAGTATCACCGGATTTAGGAATGGGAGTAACTTTAGAAATTTTCCATGAAACAGGTAATTTTTTTTGTGCAGAAAGATTAGATATCATAACTACCTTCTCAGGAGAATGGTCAAAAACCTTCTTAAGAACTTATGTGGAGATATTCAAAATTGCTGATGACTTAATAGTATTAATATCATGTACCAATTTAGACACCTCTTGTATATTATTTATAAAAGGATCCATCTGGTTGCCAACAAAGTCATCATATGGCTTCCAGGGTATGTATAAGTCCTTGGCTAAGGTTGGTCCAATATTGGCAAAATATTGATTAATGAAATCAGGTACGTTTTCATTGTCAATGTAGGAGTTGTTGTTACTGTGATCAACTAGGTCAATAATTTATCCTTGGATTTATTTGGGTGACCTGGAATCAGGTTGTTTATTACACGCCAAAATTTTCTATGGTCATTCTTGTAGGCTTCGACCTGTTCTTTGAAAAAATGTTTTTTGGCCTTATCAATAACTTTATTAGCTTTGTTTCTAGTAGTTGTGGAAATAATGCCAATCTTCCTCGGTACCAGTACACCTAGCTTTCCATAGTTTAACAATTTTGTCCCTAATAATTTCACATTCTGGGTCATCCACGGGTCCCTATGTTTCCTAACAGGAAATTTATGAACAGGGCAATATTTGTCGAGAAGATTTTTTATAGCTGTCTCAAACTGAGACCAGGCTATATTTACATCATTGGTAGCATTAAATATACCCCAATCAAATTTATCAAAATCAGTTAGTAGAGTTTCATCTGACAAACGGGAATATGAGCGACCTTCTATGTATAATTATCTTTTCGTCAACAATTCTCCATTTCTTTCTAATAAGAAAGACAGGCAAATGATTCGAAATATAGTTGTTACATACATCAGCGGTAATAAAGTTTGGTCGTAGGTTGGTAAAGAAAAATAACCTTTTTCCTAGTACAATAATTTTTGATCTCCTGCCTCAATCAAAAGCCTTTCATTTTATTAAGATCATTTACAATATCAGGGTCTTCAATCACGTTAAAGTTAAAATCCCCTAGTGCCATAATTTCAATAATGTCCTTGTCTTCAACCTGGGAAATCATACCGGTAGGTATGTCAATAAAAGTGGCTTTATCATCATCAGAAGGTCTATATATATTTTTGATAATAAAATCTGTTTCATATGAGGTTTGTTGATACAGATACAGTGAATTTCAATATCTCCATCAGATTTATTAAAATGAGAATATAGAAAAGAATCATGCGGTACTCCATGTTTGATATAGATACACACACCGCCACCTGTTTTAATTTTGCCCTTTTTATCCAGTACCTGGCGATCAAGGCAATACCTAGTGTAGCCATTAAACTGACAGTAAGTTTCATTATCCTCACACTTAAAAGAGAAAGTGAATAGTTCTAGGTTAGCAGGATACATTTCAGCACATATGGATGCATAATTAGCTTTTACACTACGGGCATATAAATGCAGAAAGCGCAAACCTTTGGTGGCCTGAAGACTTATTACATCAGGGTATTGCATGTATATTTCATAAGTGTTTGTACAATATAAACAGGTAACAAATACCAGTCGTGGTACCTCTTGGTTGTGACTGCAACCTCAGCAATACTTCTATGTATAATACAAACATGTGTATACCAAGATCTGGACATAGGCCTTTATGCCGTCCTGTAAGTTGTTATACATTATTAGGTTAGATGGTAACACTCGCATTGGGAATTTGGTACAGCTTGGGGCTCCTTGCAGTATGGTTAAACCATCATAGTTGCAATACATTGAGACCCAGATATTGTGAAAATACGGTAGCACACTGTGTAGAGAATAGTGATTGATATCACACGGTCAAATTACCCTATGTATAAAAATACAGTGTACAGTACATAATATGCTACAAGTAGCCTGAGATAAAGGCAATATCACCATCTAATAACAGTTCAGGGTTTGGAGTTTTAAGCTTGCTGGTCTGCCATTCTAGCTGCGTCATGGAGGCGCACTTTTTCCGCTGTTGGGAGTGGTTGCTCTCCTCTATGTTTGTACCTGAGTTTCATGAGGAACTCACCCAACTTATTAGCACACTCATGTTAATTATGGGCCACATTTTGTATTGTTATGCTGTCCTTTTGCCCTAAATGAAACCCAGCTCCATAGGTACGGTTCTGAGTAGCCTCATACATGCATTTTCCCTTTGAATCCACCAACTTCTGTAGTAAGGTAGGTTTAGAGAATTTGATTTCAAGTAGTCTGTGCATGACTGACTCATCCATGTCGTACCATTCGTTAGATTTTTTGCAAGCCTTGGCTGCGAACATACTGTCCATGGGTGTTGAGGCACTGTTGACTTTACGTAGAACTTTAATCTGGTTGGATACGACGCACATCTTAGCCTGGTATGCTCTTTCAACTGAATCGTAGTCATGGCCTTCAAAACGTATACCTGTCTTGTATAGGTTGGAGAAGACAGAATACTCGCCTTGAAGTGCAATCCCATCAGGCATATTCACAGTTTTAGCATTCTCAAGAGATAGGCCAAATGGTAGGCGAGCAGTATCTTTATATTAGTAAGTGGTACAGCAACTATGATTTGGGTTCCTCTTACACTACAGTCAATACCTTTACTTTTTCCTAAGGCGTGAAGGCAAGCAGGTCTTTTTGCATCTTCTTTCAATGGGGCTCACGTAATCGGCCAGATGAATGCCTTTCCAAGTATCATTGCTCTGCAGCTTCTTGATATTTGAAAATATTTGTACTTTGTAGTGAGAGGATGAGAACCCTATAACAACTGGGCGATCCTTCGGCTTAAAATTCAGATTTCTCTTCTGTTGATCAGTCGGGGTCTGTTTTCCCCCTTCTATAGATTGCCTCAGCGACTTGGTTGTTAAAATCAAGCTGTAAGTCACTAGTACGTTGGTCAAGTGCGTAATGTAGACTCCTTGGGCTATTTTCATCAAGTCTTTCCATAATTAAAATACGTTTCTTCCTTTCACTCTCTAACTTAGCAAATTGGTCAGAATACTTATCTGTTGTGTCTTATACCTTGGAGGTTTCAGAGAGGTTCTTTTCAATTTTGTCACTGTGACCACTAAGTGTCGTGTCCACCTCAGTCAGCTTATATTGAATTTCGGGTATAGTGATAGCTTTTTTCCTTGGCACTCCCTTTGGACCAAATATGCGAGTTTCCATATGTCGAAGCAAATGTACAGTTCTCTTTGAGATCGACTCCTGTAGTTGTAGGCGAGACTCAATTTCATTGACCCTTTGTTGAAGCTCTATAGGTCAGATGAGGCAGAAATTCTTCCTCTTCTTCTTCTGAATCTGTTAAATCTACCTTCATTTTGTCCAATTCGCTCAGAGTGAAAGCCGCCATTATTGTTTTGGGTCTGCTGGAAGTAGTTAGCTCTGAATGTGGAGACTGTTACATAGTACGGATCGACTTCATTTACTTTCGAATTAAGTTTGAATTGAACTGATGGTAGGTGGACAGTATGTGATGTTGTAGCAATATAATTGATGAAATATCAGTTTGTCAAAGTGTGGTGGCCGTAAGCCTTGTTATACAGTGTAGAACGGAGTTGTTAACGTGTGTCCAACACCTGCATTAATCTCTTATCAGCCACCACTATAGCAACCAGGAGATAAGAACACTCATTAGTGTCCAATAATGAGGGGTTGTCCAACAGAGGTCAACCGGGGGCTAGTGTCCAACAGTGGGGAGTTGTCCAACCATGGCTCAGGCTCCTCTACATACAGTTTTAATAGTGGCTATATGACCAACGTTGTTCTCCAGTTCTATCATAGTCGGCAGTGCAGTTCCCATAAGAAACAGTGGACCAACGTTCGTGGTGTTGATAAGAGGACCAATGCACTGTGATAATGTCATTCCCTAACTCTCCCAGCAGATACTTTAATTCATCTACATGATATAGCTATTGAATGGGGAATTCAAGAACATCTGTAGGTTTGTTATATTAAGATAATGTGAGACAATGATAGAACCGTGTTTACACATGGGGTTGGATTGTTGGATCCCTTGACCAACCCACTCGGCCTTGGCCTCGTGGGTTGGTCAGGGGACCAACACTCCAACCCCATGTGTAAACACATAGTCCACTGTTGGCATCGTGTTACCTTTTCCCAAGACTGAGTATTGTATATCACGAATGTCCTGCTGAGAGAACAATCAGTTAAGGGCCTTAAGAACACGAAGGACAGGATGGAGGCGACTTAGTTCATGCAACATCTAGCTGCCAGTAGGTTTAATAATTGAAAGCTTCAACAAATTAAGAATTAGAATATTTAGGAAACTGCCAATTAGGCTCTTGTCTTAAACAATTTTAGTTGATGACGCTCTGTTGACTAATACATTCAAATATAACAATGGCATTATCCACCCTCACTTTCTATTCAAATATTTTCAGTTGGGACCAATCTAGTTTTGTGAGCAGTCCTTATTATCATGCAAGTACAATCTCCTATAAGTAGACTTATCTTTAGTTTCATATTATTGTTTTGTTTAACCATCAGTTATTTCCTATGACTCTAACCTGTACACCATTATTTCAACAGAGTGTCCAGGTGAAAGACATCATGGGTTAATGTGAAATGTCATGCTTGGTAGGAAATCAGATCAACAGATTGGTCATCAAAATGAATGACTGACTTATTCCAATCAGATTTCTGGTTCCTTGAAATGGGCTAATTTGAGGGAGTTGCTTCCATAAACAGCTACAGGCACTATTGCATTAGCCCAATTTCTGACTGGCTTTTGCGTCATCCAAGAAATGGGCATATTTTTCTAATTTAAATTTTAAATATTTATTTTCTGTGGTTTCCCTCAATATTCCTTTTCGTCTGTCGACAATCTGTGAAGCACATGCCAATTTCAGGGCAATTGTATTCGAGCAATCCTGCAGGATAATTTAAGGACAAGTGAAAGAACGTCATGAAACCTCATCTTCTTAGTCAATGGCCCTGATGAAATGACTATCATCATCTCATCATGTCTCCAGGATAATGACCAGGTTGGAGACTGCACTCCAAATGGCCCTGCATGGACAGATCTAATACTACATGAAAGTGACATAAAAAGTGTATTTTTCACCATTTTCTAATACTTTTATGATTATTGTGATAGCACTACATAACAGAGGAACATTTATTTACCCAGGAACAGACCCAGCATGAAGAATTACATTATAGATGTGAAGTAAAATCATTGATTTTTATCACCAGATGACAATAAAATGAACCTGTAGTAGGCACTTACCTAGTTTTTAAGAGTTTGTCCCATGCATTTTATCTATTAAGCAATGGATAGATCTCATCCAAAAAGTGGATTTGCTCTTTAAATGAAGTCCTTATGCCAAGTATAAGGGAAGTTATGACTGATCAAAGACCCAAAATTGAACCCAAAATTCTGCCAGTGTTAAGAGTTTAAATAGGGTCCAGATTTGTGATCAAGCATATCGAATAAAGAGCTGGATACATCTCTGAAATCATTATTTTGGACTATTTTCTTTTCATGTATGGAAGAGTTCCCCATAACAGGTTGAAAATCAATGTATCATGTCAAATTTTAACAATTTAAAGGGATTTTATCTCATCATAATAGCATCTCGATTTAGCGATCTGACAGAATTGGTGCAAAATTATGGAGTTGATATGAAATCTTTAATTGGTCAGAATTTCCATTTAAATTGACATAGAGACTTCATTTAAAAAGAAAATCCACTTCTTTTTATCGGCTCTATCCATTGCTATATAAATAATATACATAGGATTGAATTCTGACAAACAGACAAGGGCCTAACATGGAGAAGCTGTTTGAAGGGTGAAAACAAATGGCACGCTAACATTTTTGTGGGGTCTGGCAAACATCCTGTTCCCCTATGAAAAGAAAACCCCTAGACATTTTCTAAACCATTCTTTCCTGTAGAAAGTGTAGGAACTGTTCTCTTTTATGTGAGATTTGGCCTATATACCAAAAAATGCTTTCAAAATTATGGGTTAACTTCACTTGAGGAGAATGGGATTTTTGTGTTAAATTTCCTAAAGAAAGCACTAAGCCCATGTAGAAGCTCAGAGCCTTTTCCACAAGAAAGTACTAAAATATATATGATGTAAACCCTCTCAAGAAATTAACAATTTTCTACCTTAAAACATGATTAAATGTGGCTTCACTAAGAGTACAGTAGGTAAGGATAGGTGTAGGGGGGTTGTATTCACACATCAGTACCACCCACACAGTATTATCAACTCATGTTCTGCTTGACTGCACAACTCTAGAGGGTGGTCATGGTCCAGTGATCACAGGGAAGCATGGTCAGAAATGGTTCTGGGTATACTTCTTATGCTGCAGATAGATGTGTGCATGTTGATACTTTTGAGTACAGGGTATATTCCGAGTTTGGGATTACTTCTCACCCTCGGCTCAGACCTCATGACAGCTGATTTCAGATTTATTCTGTGTGACTGTGTTAGGTGGCATCGATGTGTACCATTCTTCACTTAGAATCACATCAAGAGTTTGGCGAGGTGGGGAAACAGGGTGTGTAGGAAATATGGTAAGAGAGGAGAGTGGACCCTTATCTTATCTCTTATCTGCGATCATCTCAAAACTCTTCATGTGTGACCATAGTGCCCGCGCTCACAGGGACACGTCTACGACCTTTCATGCACTCATACTGCAAGATGCTTATTATTTAAGTGTAACCGTCATGTGTTAATTATTCCTTGATATGAAAGGAATATTGCATATTAGTGAGGATATTCTGCCTTACTGCAACTCTGAGCTATGGCATTGAAGGTAAAATGCATGGACACCCCGAAGACCATGTAATTTGGTATTATGCTGTGGGTAGCTTATGATATATATTTAACCTTCCCCCATATATGGGCACTATAGCTGAAGATATATACATAATGTACACAAAAAGATTTCACCATACTGCAAAATTTATTTTTGACCCCTCTGACCAGCTATTTGAAGATGATCCATGACTATTGATCATATATGATTGATTCTGCCAAAACATGACCTTTCAGTTTCTGTTTACAGTAACTCATGTTGTTTTAGTTCCCATAGGCACTCCCTCTGACCAACTTGCAAGTCTTCCTTTACCTTTATATTTTGCCTCAGCCTCTGTCTTAAGAAATGACGCCAATTTTCTCTTCACTGCATTTATGATGGGAAACCACTGCTGTGGCAGACAGAACACAGAAGTCCTTTTTTCTTGCTCTCTCCTTTCAGATCAACCCATTAATTTAATGTCAGGGTTGTTTGGCATATATGATGCTTATGTAAATGAAAAAGATAAGCCAAATGGCAGTCTCTAAGAGAGTTGGACCGTAGATAAAACACCACTCGTCCTACTCGTCCAAATAGGGCCAATATTTCTGTACCACATGTGTGCCTCTAGGTGTGACACCTTTGTGATGGTTTCTACTCTCGAATATTTCTGATAAATATTTAACCAAGTGTATCTTTGGAGCAGTCAGCATGCATTGGCCTTGTTCCTCTTCCTTCTAAGATAACCATAGAACTGTATCCCTGCATGCACTGCTATTGGGATCTCTGTGACAGTAAATAATAAGTAGGGCCCCAAAATAACAAACCTCCCAATTCACAGTGTTAATTGGTATGTTGAAGATGATACAGATGTGTGGTGCTTGGCAGCAATCTTTGGATATTTTCTAAGTTTAGTATGAGCCATATCATGTTTGCTCATTAGTTGAAATATTGGGTCGCCATCTAAAGAAAGAATATTATCATTTGTATCTATTTTCCGGAATAATAGGTCATGCGTTGCCTCCTGTAGGTTATGTACTTCATACACACTGATGATGGACGTCTGATTGATAGAAAATGTGTCAAGTAGAAAAGTGATACATATGTCTGAATTGACTTGTTTTGTCTTATTTGTCTGAGTCATTGTCCTTAATTCCTAATCATTCCTACATAAATACAGCCTATGTTGATCAATAAAGACATTCCACACCTGTACCTCCCACTCTTTAAATAGATTATCAGCTGCAGGGACCTACATCTTGGGTTCTTAATTCATCCCCGTCTGCTAATTGGTAGGGATTGCTGGCTACCCCATATAACTCATCCATCAATTATATCATACATCTGGAACTGTTCAGTTCAGAAGATAGTATTTAATTCTATAATCAGATTTACCCTATCCAACAGGCAGGTAATAATAGAATATTTTTTTAAGTTTTTTTCAATTCAAATGGTCTCATCCTTTGTTTACCAAATAATGCCAACTAAGATGGTTTGCAAATTCAAAACTAAAATCAATTATCTATTCATGGCGGCCATTTCCTCTTGTATTATTACCCAAGATAGTGAAGTTGGGTTGTATTACATGCAAGAAAGTCACTTTCAGAGTAAGTGCAGCATGTATTAGCATGAGGACTATTGTTACTTATCAAAGAAACAAATTATCTGATGCACTAGATGTATTTCACTTGAGGTATTTACCCTTATGAGATTTACTAACTGATGAACAACTTTCATCAGTTAGTAAATCTTTATATCAGCAGTGACGTGATTTCATGTCCTGCCATGACCAAGGACTTGGTGGTCATATACATTGACATTGAAATCATGACATTGACCCCCTCTTGTATGGGAATGAGCAATTCTATTAATATTACTTAGCCTTTTGTTGTATCCTTTTTGTTTGTCAAATAAATAATTCAATTCAATTCTTTGCTGTGAGAGGGGAGAGAACCTAGCAGATTTCAGGATATGTCCGGCCCTGGTAAAACCATCCAGGATGTGAGACAATTGGAAACTATGTTCAAGTATTAATATGTTACCCTCTGGCAGTGTCATTTCCAAACTTTGTGTTGCAGCTGAAAAGAGTTTGCTAGACATTGATCATTTGTTTTGTCACGCTGCAAAGCGTTAGAAAGAGGGTCAATCTAAGAACAAGACAGAACAAATACTGTCATCTTATGAGACAGCACGCATGGGTTTATGGGTTAATATTTATCCACGACCTTCTTGAAGACGAACAAAAGGTCTCAGAGTGTGTTATGGCTGGATAATGAACCATGAGTTATAAGGAAAAAGCACTGTCCAAGCCAAAATCCTGAGATAAAAGTTTCTAGTGACTCATGCAGGTTTGCATGAGTAAAGGTCAGGCAACGACTTTACTTCTCCAAGCACAGTCTATGGCATGTTACCCTTGGCGGAGATTGACTTCCCAGTGGATGTACCGGTACAAGTACCAGATTGGTCCAAGCGTCATCTATATCACACTGGCCCAGGGACTGAGCTCTCTAAAGATCCCCCTTGCAAGGCAGGACCACTCGGTATCTCCACCAATGTAGTGGTCAGCTGAAAATGTCATTGAGATATCGGGAGTCGAATCCGGGACCCTCCAACTTGCAAGTGGAAGCTCTACCCCTGAGCTACTTACCCTGGCCTGACATTCTCTACCTTCCAACTACCCCTGGACCGGTATGATATACATAAGTGTAGTGACACCATCAAGTGCCATGAGACATCTGTGCACCTGAGGGGGGAATAAAGCCCTACACTTGTCCCAACCAGCTTCGACCATATGTTTCGACTGTTCTCAGTCAGAACAGTACCACATGTAACCTTCCAACTACCCCTGGTCCGGTATGGTATAAATAGGGGGAGTGACACCATCAAGTGCCAGGAGGCATCTGCGCACCTAAGGGGAACAAACCCCTACACTCATCCCAACCAGCCTCGACGGTATCTGCCAAGAACTGATCCTCCAGTCCAGTCTGAACAGTACCACATGTAACCATACTGAGTCATGCACAACCTGTATAGGCTCCTGTTCCCAGGAACCGCTTTGTGTGCCACCTGTTTCCAAGTTCCTCAGCACTAGCAGGTCGAAGTGCTTGTCTATACCACACCGTCCCAGGTACCGAGCTCTCTAAAGATCCTCCTCACAAGGCAGGACCACTTGATATCTCCACCAATGTAGTGGTCAGCGAAAAATGTCATGAGATAACGGGAGTCGAACCCAGGACCATTCAACTTGCAAGCGGAAGCTCTACCGCTGAGCTATACATCCTCTGGCCTGACATTCTCTACCTTCCAACTACCCCTGGATCGGTATGATATACATAGGGGGAGTTACACCACCAAGTGAACAGTCCTCTGTCCGCGAGGCATCTGCGCACCCGAGGGGGGAACAAACCCCTACAATATGTAGTCACTCGTACGGAGTCATTTCTTACGGCTGCCACTACAATTTGAGGCTGTCCAGTCATGGAAACTATTGAAATAAGGTTCAGGGTGACTGTCCAATAACGTTCGTGCTAATGAATGTATTTTCTTATTAACCTATTAAAGTATAAAAAGAAGCATTTTCGAAAGATGGTTCATAACATGAATTTTCCGATTGCGAACCAGGCTGCTGGGTGCATGAAATAGGCGAATAGGAGAGGCACTCCCAAAAACACTTAGCTTACTGCGGGCATTATTCCATTAGCCCATTTCTGGACTGACTTTTACAAATCAAACAAATTCTGATGGTAAATAAATCAAGAAAACCCTCGGACAAGCTCCATCCATTCTGACTTTGATTAATCAAATACTGCCCTTGATGGACCTTTATTCTCCCGATTTTTGACCAATTGATGTCAATACAGTGGTTTTTGATAGACTGAAAATATGAGGCCGGTTAATCAAAGTACACTGACATCACCTTGGCAAAATTCTTTGCTAGCTGATGATTTAATTTTGCTATATAAACTGGATAATTTGAATCAGGGTCCATATGATACTCAAATTACTTTCAAATTTCCCAAATCAGTTGAACCTCCAAGTAATGATTTAAATGAGTGAACAGATTTTGGTAATCAAATAAATAGGCAATCATCGACTGATTTAAGAATTGATAAGCTTTCCTCTCAAATTAAGATCGCTAGGTCAGTGACCTTTACTCGTGCAAAGCTTCTTGGTCCTGGTGAAAATTCTTAAGCATATTACCCAATTAAAGCGCCAAATAACAAGAATCGTTTCTCTTTGTGGTTTCCTTTAATACCAGTTTTTCTGCATCACTGGTGTTTAAAGTACATGCTAATTTTTATTTGCCAAAATCACCCATGGAAACACAAATTAGTCATTCCTTAAATTTACCCTAATTTTTAAAGCAACTGCATTTAAACAATTCCTTTTAGAATGAAGGCAATTGAGGACAAGTTAAAGAACCTCATGAAACCTCATCTTCCTGGACAATAGTAGTAGGGGGATAGTGATAATTCTGGGACGGAAAGGTGGGTTTGTCCCCATAGGCTTACAATAGGGAGTTGGAGCCCCACCTTGCCTGCCCCACCTGGTCCCACCAGGCTGGTGCTTATCAGTGAATCCCTTAAACAAAAACAAACTCTCTGCTGTAGGTATCGTTCCACTATTGATGATGATGTCACTTCCGGTAATACACCGAAGTGTACGCATTAAGGACTTGGAGGTCTGTGATTGGTCTATATTAGTGTTCAAAATCATTGCAAACTTTTAAATAAAGCATAGATGAAATGTTTAACCTGTTGTGATTCAGAATATATGGAGTACAAGGGACAGCTCTTTTGTCTAGGATCCCAAAATATTTATTTAAAAAAAGTTTGGGAATTATCACTAATTGTGTGCAGAATAGCAGAGCAGTGAGTGTATAGAATGGGAGGTTAAACACCATGGAGGGTTTACTTACTCTCACATGGTTATGCTCCAGTACGCTACATGTAGCAGATGATACACAAACCTTACTCACCCCTTTGTTAAAGTCACACTAATGTGGTGTGGATAGATGTAGGCTTAATACAGGTTGATATCAATTTTTCTTTCTTGTGGGAACTATCCTGGAATAAGGATGGGTTATGTCCTGACTCCAGGGGTGCCTGACTCCAGGGGTGAGTGATGGAGTGCTGGGTATGGTGATGGCTGCTGGTAAAGGTTGTTTACCAGTACCATTGGTGATGGAAGGGTTTTTTGTTTCTCCTTCATCTTTAGTACACCTTTCACCTTTACTCACAGTAAAAAAATGGATGCATATACAACACTCCAACTCACAGGATCACATTTACAACCATAGGACTTTCTTTAAAACTAATTACAGTGTTTTATTCATCAAACTGTCTCTGACATAAATGCTATCTGAACATAATTATGGTCTGTCCCTAGTATTAATCACTCTGCTTACACTGACAAGTCACATACTGTGGAACTTTCTTGCCTGCCCACCACCTGGTCAGACCACCATCACCTACAACCTCCCTGTGCAAATAGGGTTCATGCTGTATCAGTAATTCATAGAGGAAAGAAACTTTAAAAATGTGTGAAATGGATGCTGACAGTTTCTATTTTGCATTGAGCACGAGAAGTCTAGAGGAAGCCGTCAAACCTGAGAGACGAAATGTTATGTAAAATGTTACATTTCTTTCATTTTGTGAAAGAGATACATAGGTGTTTCAAGGTCAAATCTTGTGTGTAAAAAGTAATTTTTTTGTTGTGGTCTTTTATTGATGCCACTAACATAGGTAGCGAGAATATGACCTATCACACTGTCCAGACATCGGTACACAAAAGTTTATATTTTGAGCAAAATTCACTGACAATTAGTGGGTTTGAGTCACTGTTTTTTATGCTCTACATGGAAGTGTTTATACCCCCTACTCCCACCTAGCCCCAACTAGGTGGTCGTGGAAGGGAACTACTCTATTTCAAGCGTTTTAAAACACTCCACAACCAAAAGATTTTACTCTTTATTAAAAAGACATACTCACACTTAAGGATGCTGCAGCAGGAATGCAGGATAGATCCACAAAACGTATCCAACAGTTCAAAAGCACACTTGGTATATAACCTGGAATTTTAAAATTCCAATTTTGAAATTCAGAAATTCCAATTTGGAAATTCAGAAATTCCAATTTGGAAATTCAGAAATTTGGAAATTCCAATTTGGAAATTTCCACTTGATTGTTGGGTTCTCCATGATACATTGTGGTGTGTATATATCAGTTTTGTGTCACACTTTTGGATGTTTATACTGTGTTCCTAGTTGTGTAGCTGGTGAAGTAGGTTTATCAATTAATCCTAATGTGATTGAGCAGTGTAGAAGGCTATAGGTGTAATGGAGATAACTTTTGCTTGATCTTTAAGGAATTTCCACCATGCTGATTTTCAACATGCTGATGGAGAACTTTTTTTTAACAGCCTTACTATAACCATATGGTGCAGTATGGAGCCAATGCCATAAAGTTGACATATACGGAGGGGTTGCCATAGAGTTAACATAGGGGCAAAAAATGCAGTGGGTGACATAGACATAACATTACAAAGACGGTGTGGTGAAAAAAATGTTATGATTGAGTAGGACTAAAGGTAGGAAGGGGGTTAAATCCAATGACTCGCTTTGATCCTGGAACACAGGTACCATTGGGTGTGCTGCTGTCTTTTGATCTTTTGGAGCATGTAGCACAGACGGTCATGTAACATGTAAACAGCATGTAAACTGCTAATTTGCACAAGGTGATATGCAAAATGTAGGAATTTTTTTAACAGTGTGGTAAAGAGAGTGTTATCTTGAGTGAGTGAAATCTCATTTATGCTTGGTCAGACACATGGTTGGTTGGGGGGAGGGGGGGAAAGGAGGGGGGTTGTGGTAAAAGAATGTTATGATAATTGGGACTAGAGGTAAGATTGAAATGCACACTCATCCTTTTGATCCTGGAGCACAAAATGGTAATGTCAGTGGATTCATTCCTGAATTGTTTTTTGTTCATAGCTGATGATGATGATGATGATGATGATGATGATGATGATGATGATGATGATGATGATGATGATGATGATGATGATGATGATGATGATGATGATGATGATGATGATGATGATGATGATGATGATGATGATGATGATGATGATGATGATGATGATGATGATGATGATGATGATGATGATGATGATGATTTGTCCTTTGATCCTGGAGGACAGATGGCAATGGCAGTGGTGTAGCATGCAAACAGGGTGGTGAGGAGTGGCAAATTTCAGTTCTAAACACCCTTTTTGTAAAGGATTCTGTTTGGAACAAGGGGGGATAATGTAATTTTGTTTGCCTGAAGTAGCATTGTTTTTATCAACGCTTCTACCAAAGTGGGATCAATAAAAACTGAATTTCCACCCTATGGACTTTATTTTTTATAGAAGCAAAGTTTTCTGCCTCTCACTTGTGAAAGAGATTGAGGACGCACAGGGTATGGCATGCCGTCTCATAATGTGCATTACAACATTATGAGTAAGCTTGATCACCAGTTGTGTAAAAATAATATGCTCTCATAAAAATTGTCCTCATACCTGTATTTTGTGATGATGATCAAGTTTCCGAACTTACTCATCAGAAATGGGCTTCCTCATGCTTGAACTAGAGGACTGCTCCATCTCGGCAACATGAAATTTGATTAATGATAAAAGCCATTTGTGACTGAAGGTTGTGGGAAGCCTGAGGCTTGTACTAATTTGAACCACATCTACACCTTGAGAAGTCAATGAAGTCAGTAGACTAGTCTGTTTTATGCGATTAGTTTCTTTTCACTGCTTCTCTGAGGGTCTTTCTAATTGACGTCACCGTCATTACTACATTATAATTTTTATGTCCATTTCTTCAAGGTAAATATGATAGTATTTCCAATGAGGTAAAATGACAAGATGATAGGATCCAGACATTGGAACCTTCTAGTCTGGCGATAATCATCATGATTATGATCTACAAAACATGAAAAGACACCACTAGACTTTTTGCGTAAAAACCACCCCTCCCACATTTGGTCGAGGGAAAAGAACTTTCACCAAAAACATGACATTCAAAGGCAACAAATGCAAAGAAATGGTAAACTTCCATGAACATATCAATGACATTTGTCTATCATTAGACCAAAGACACAATATATCCTGTTGTCCTTCCTCAATATGACCTTTTCTGGCGCCTTTTATCCAGCACCTGATTATGAATTCATGATGAGAATAGCATTCAGAAATTTTTAACCATCTCAAATGCTGTACGTTTGTATAGGGACGAATACAGCTTATACAAGATTTTAAGTCTGAATCAGACTAAAGCTGGCTGAAGTCATATCGCATTGGGTTTCAGATTATGATCTGGCATCCTGTTTGTGAAATAAGCAAGTGTTAAGTTTATCAGACCTTATCATGAATCTTAATGAATTCATCAAGCAATTTGATCATTTTTCTCAACTGTTCATTCAGGCTTGATATGCCCTCGATATACTGCCATATTTGCTAAAAGCATTTCATTTGACCAAGAAAAGTATTCAGTTCACGGCCAGCCACCTGCAGATATGATTATCACATGCTCCCCGTGGCGCCATTTACGTCAGGCTAATTCACGTGTGGCCTGTTGCAAAACAAGGAGGGTCTGGTCCCAACTGAATCCATTTATGACATCCGAAGCCATGCAAAATAATGAAGCCTCACCTCAGGCATTGGCCTGCTTTAAGAGCGGCTCAGTACCGAAAAAAAATCAGTACAGACATTTATAAAAAGAGACAGTGTTTGTGATGATGATGAGGCAAATACCCAAAGAAAGGATATGGAAAAGAGTTGCAAAAGTAAAACCTGGCCCTAATATCTTGAATATCCAGGGAAGGGCCGTCCAGGGCAAATCCTGGATTAATACTAACATTTCCTGAAATATCTAGGCTCAGCCAGCCTGTATCAAATGTGCTGTCTATTATTCCAACACTTTTATCTCAGTTTTCTTTTGAAATATTGAAAACCCATCTTAAGTAGTATAATATTATTGCCCCAACATATAATATTTATGACATTTTCTCTCGAATGGTACCCCTTTGTTGTATCTGTTTGAGAAAGAATATCTACTTTCTGGGATAGTGTCCTGACAGGTTGTAGAATGCTCCAACATTCCATGGGCCTGAGGATGATCCTAGATCAACCATAGATATCCCTCACTAAGGGAGTGATTATCTTTTAACAACAGGGAGGTTGGTGGGTTTGCGGGCAGATATGCGGAAGAAAAATTGATCCCCCTCTTGAGGGGGTAACATTTTTTTGACCCCCGTAAAGGACAAAAATCACTATTTTAACCTCTAGTTACACACAGGGTTTTCACTTATCATTTTGAACCACCCCCCCCCCGCATCAGAGGGGTTGAAAAAATTCTGACCCCCCGCTCAAACCCACTAGCCCCCCCTCTTGTTGTTAAAAGATGATCACTCCCTAAGACACCCCACATCTCCCTGCACCATTATCTTGCTATATAGATAAATATGGATCAATCAGGAATATCTGTCGGTGGGACCATAGGGTAAAGAGACTGCATCTCATTGTCATAGTCACACCCTGACAGCAGGCCTCTATGCATCACTTCTACCATGTGGAATACCAGACAACTAATTGAATTACATTCGCCCCTCTAGAATGAAATCCACCACAGACAAACTCATTAGTCCTCCCTTAGAGTAAATCAGACAGCATTGGCTAGACAAACTAACCTGACAGTGAGACAGTGATTGGGTTTCGCCTAGTGTCCTAATATCCCATTCTGCAATCCGACGGAAATGCAGATCCCACAGCTATTGGCTTAGAATGAACCACTGGAGATTGCAATTTTGCTGTTAGTGAAAGTGGATTTGCCGATGTACATATGACCAGCCATAATGTGATTATTGAACTTGCTGTATATGTATAAAAGATATCACCAAAAAACATTAGACCAAACCTACAGTTGTGTGAATCTGGTGGGTCTTGCCAAAACATAATGAGGAAGAACCTCTTAAATATTTTCAGAGAGTACTGAGCAAAACGTGAATGGCTTAACTCGTTTTCACAGTGTTGACAAATAGTTTTACCTTGGAATGTATGTAAAACACTTTTTGAATAGAGTAAGAAACATGCATGTTTTACCTTCCCATTCTGACGAGAATTCTTTTGACAATACCAAAATGTGCATGTTTTAATTTTTGGTTCGTGTTTATTATTTGGCAAGACCCTCCAGACGTAGTTTGCTGCTCAGTACCACAGAAAAGGACTGTTTGGTAGCCTCAGCACAGGTGTATGCCTTCTCCTATTGGTGCTTGGTCATGGAAGTGGCCTGTCATTGGCTGTCCACATGGCACTAGCATTTTCCCCACTGCACTTTGGTATAGCCCCCCTTGGAGGAAAGAATTCCCATCACAAACCTAAAGTCTACTACACTTCTGAAACGTTTTGGAAGGAGAGTCAGGGAATGGTCAAAAAGACCAATAAAAAGAGGCTGTGATGTTTGCTCTCCAGATATGATACCAGATATTCCAAAGTTCTGTCCAATTATAATCGTAAATTCTATATTGATTAACAAGTAGGCCAAAAAGAAACTTAACAAATCAAACGTTCATGCTATAAACTCAAAGAAGTATATAATCACTCATTCGGTTCATCCAGCAGGACTTCTGAATAGGTTGAGGTGCAACATCTTATGAGAGTTTTGTATTTAGCACTTAGCCCCTTCCCTTGGGGACAAGATCTGAAATATAGAGATTTTCCCATTTCTGCATATCTATCATCACCCCACTTGTGAAAGTGTCATGCCAAAATCTCAATCTATTCAGTGCATCCTAACCATGTCAAGTTCAAGCATATGTGTGTAGAAATAAAATGCTTCCAGCATTTTATTCATTTCAACAAGCAATCTTGATTGTACCAGCACAGTGGCTCCATCTGAAGCCATATAGCAGAGTACTCTATAATGGTGGTGAACTCAATTTAGGATGCCTGGCAGTAGAACAGACACAACTCAGTGCTGCTGCCATGAGGCTGTGACCAGAACTAATTAACCAAGTGGTTTCCCTTCCCGCCAAAGAGGATAGACCAGCTGAAACTGAAGTCCAAAGATGTGCACATGATGAGCCATATGGTGCCATAATAAGTGGCACCCTATTACTTGGGAAGGGGTATATAATCCTCTGAAATACATATCAGACAACACTATATTAGCTTTTATACCAGCTGTAACAGTGACAAAGGACAGGGGAGAGGATTAAGTACATTACCTACAGCTAGCAGACCTTACCTTCCTTTTGAATTAGTCTCTTCATTACCTAATGACTCTCTCGGGTACCAAGTACGAGGACATTAGAAGGGATAGAGCAACATTTCCTAAATAAACAAATCTAGGCAGAACTGATTAATGTTATTTTGGAAAGGATCAAGCCATGTCCGTCCTACCAAGCTGTTGTCTATCCCAAGTCTCTCATTCTAGTACAATGTATATGTGTATACCTGTGACTGAAATCTTAAGAGCACATGTAGATAGCTGCTGATGCCCCCCCCCCACCTGAAATTAAGTAAGAAAGGAAACAAAAGACCATCTTACTTTTTGAATGTAGGTCTGTATATTCTTAATTTCCATCTAGTTATTTGGATATCTAAAAAGATCCTTATCAGAATATCTTTGAACCTAAACACCTAGATATCTAAAAAATCAAGCTAAATACTTTGTTTTGCTAAGCATATTTTGCTTAGCATGTTAGGAACTTAATTCGATAACATCATAAAAATACCTGGGTGCATTACAGGAATATGTTTAGAATTCTGTTTAGAATCTAAACACAATTATTGCAGTGGACTCAACAGCTTATACCATTTCTGTAGTTTAAAGGAGCATCATGTTTGCTTTTTGCTTCAGATGGCATAGCCTAACCTCCTTCTGGCTATTTGAGCAGGAAATATATAAATCAGGTATATAAACGCCCATAACTAATTCCCTGGCGATGTATAGGTGGGATTGTGCTGCCTTATAGGACTCAGTATGGAAACCTAGTGGAGCTGCCATCTTGAAATTCGCTGGTTGAGGTAAATTTCACTGATAAGACATACCATGATGAGTACCTTGTCCCTGGTTAAGACCCACTTCCTGGGTCATGCTGGTCACATATTATCAGTGTGTCGCTGAAACCAGCTCCAGACCAGCTAGTGGCCAATACACCAGTGTGACGTCTACAAGTAAGAGCTGCTCGGTGCTGGTCCAAGGGTTTGAGGCCTTGCTGCCCATTCACCCTTGCCAAGAAGTTGACCTTTAGGAGGCCACAAGTGTTCGAGCTGACACTAAAGCGTTAAATCCACTATGACGCACGGCTAATGCGTCAGCTATGCGTCTGTTTTGGGGGCATTCGCATGCGTCTCGGCCGTGCGTCTGGTCGTGCGTCTTCGAAAAATACTCAGCTTCATGGGTCTGCGTCTACAGACGCAGACGCATGAGTCGCTTCCACTGGCCGTGAGTGTGCGTCTACAGCAGACGCATGGGAGACGCAGGCCTGAAACTACTTCCACTGCGCATGCGTCTGTCTGTGCGCGTGGTCATGTGACCTCTGTTTGGGTCTTTGTCAGAGAGGAAAGTCTGTGGTGTTTGGAAATCTTTCCTTCTCGAAACATCATGTCACGCAAAAGAAAACAGGTTGAGATGGAGGCACACGCGCAGTCTATAGAAGAGGAACGTCTGCAGAATCTGAGGAACCTGGCAGCCTATGTCATCATGGATGATGACTTGGATGATGACTACATTTTGCGTAACCACAAGGTGCAGAGGTCACACATGTTTTGGATGCACCCATATCTGCGTTCAAGGAAGGAGGAAAGGATGAAAAGATCCCTTGCCAGGCTGGAAGAGGATTTCCTGAGGGTGAGAAATTTTTATGCTGTTTTACCCGTACATTTATATTCATTCCCATGTCACAGGTCAATGTCTACATAAGGCCTAGTCTCATGCCTCTATTATTTTTTATTTTCATGGAATTAAAACATATCAATAAAAATAATTGGCTATGTGCTGAAAAACAATTTCAGAAGCACACTCATGAGATGGAGTGTATATGGACCCCTATGTAAAAAAGAGTCATCTCTTTATAAACCAGATACCTAAAAAAATACATTTTCTGGCTTTAATATATTTTTTGCCTTATTTCCAGCTTGGTTGCATTTCTGAGTTCAAGAAGACCACACGCATGTCACCAGAGGTGTACAAGGACCTGCTAGAGATGGTGCGACCGTACATCACATACCAGGACACATCTTTCCGTGATGCAGTCACAGCTGAGGAGAGGTTGAGCTTGACTATCAGGTATCTGACACGAGGTAAGAAGTTTGAGTCTGTACAGACACAAAAGTGTGAAATTTTTCCTTCTCGTTTATATCTTGTTCAAAAACAGAAGAATACATTTTGTTTTATTTATGGCCAAAAAGTTGTGAGTTGCTTAACATAAAAATAATTTAATTAACTTTACACAATATTTCAGTCAATAGTTTTTAATTATGTGTTTTCCTCTCCAGGAGACAGTGTTACGACTCTTCACCAGGGTTACCTGGTAGGTGAGTCAACGGTGCTACCCGTGGTGAGAGACACTTGCAAAGCCATCTTCAGAGCCTTGCATGAAACATACTTGAAGGTATGTGTCTTTAGACTAACTTTATGATCCCCCCCCAAAATAAAAAAAAAAAATTAAAGGAACCACTTTAACACTGTCTGTGACATGATAATAGACCTTTCATTCCATATAGAAATCTTCTATAAAAAAAAAATTCCTGAAGTATGAGTGTGCGAGTAAAAGAATTACCCTTCTGCAGAAGCACAAGTCAAAGCCTGCTTCTATCTGACTGTAATTTTGTTTTTTATGTTTCAGCCGCCTACCACGAGGGATGACTGGTTAGCCATAGCCAAAGGGTACCATGACAAGTGGAACATGCCACATGTACTGGGTTCTTTGGATGGGAAGCATATCCGCATAAAGAAGCCAAAGAAGTCTGGTTCGAACTATTACAATTACAAAGGATATTACAGCATAATTCTGTTTGCCTTAGTAGATGCAGACTATAAGTTCACATATGTGGATGTCGGAGCGGAAGGTAAAGCATCAGATAGCACTATTTGGAAGTACTCCTCTTTTGCTCAGGATATTGATGCCCCAGGTAACCCCCTTAATGTGCCAGAACCCTCAACTTTTCCAGGCTTCAACGGGGAGTTGCCCTATCATTTTCTTGCTGATGACGCATTCGAGATGAGTGAGAGACTTATGAAGCCATATCCCTCCACCAAACTCACCCCCCAGCAGAGGATATTCAACTACCGCCTGAGCAGGTCTAGACGGTGTGTGGAGAACGCCTTTGGGATCCTGGCCACTCGTTTCAGGATTTTCCGCCGAGAAATAGAAATGGCTCCAGAAAATGTGGACATTATAGTACTGGCATGTGTGGCTCTGCATAATTACCTTAGAACAGTGGCCCCAGGAGCATACCTTCCGAAGGAAGCTTGCGACTGGGAGGGGAAAGACTACAAACAGCACAAAGGTCTGTGGCGTGCAGAGAAGGTCCTCCCAGGCGGAAAGCCTACTACTGTACGCAACCGATCAGACAGGGTCAAGATAATGAGGAACAATCTCGCGGGATGGTGTCTGACCAAGGAGGGAGAACTTCCAAAACAGTGGGACGTTATTATGCAACATGACTTCTACTTTGAGCGCTAAGTGTGAACCCCGGAGTCTATGAACTTTAGTGTGTGGCCAGTAATGACAATGTCAGAGACATTTTCTTTTCAGCTAAGTAAGTCATGTACACTGTGGTTCATGATATAAACTTATGTATGTATATCAGTCAGATAGAAAAAAAGAAATACTATGATTAACAACAAAAACATTAACCTTTATTAAAGAAATTAACAAAAGTTCTTGAACTGGAATATACTTTGGCTTAAGACACTTTTCTGATACGTGTGTAGGCTTCTCCCTTCTTTGAGGCAGGATATATCGAACTCTAGCCCTGGGGGCTGTTTTTCCTCGTTCGGCGGAGGGTCCGCATTTAATATGCGGGGGCCATATTTAATCAACGCGGCGTTAGGTGTTTAAGCTCAAAAATATGATCAAATATAATTACCAATACGGACTTCCGCGTTCAAACGCGGACCTCCGTGTTCAAACACGGATTTTTCCTGTTTTTCCTCATTTCATGGAGGCAAATATTCTGCTCCTTTTTTAGGTTTCTGTGGGTTTTACACGGGGGGGTAGGTGGGTAGGATAAGTAATATATATATCAAATTACAGCTCAACGCGGACCTTTTTCCTCCGTTTTCACCCCCGTATTTTATTATAATATAAATTAATTAAATGAAAACAGGTCATGACCTCGACCTTGACCTTCATAGGGCGGTTGTTTTGATAGTGGTCAGAGACAGACACAGAACAGCAGTAATGGGGTTCACTGTACGAGCAAAGAGACAGTACATGAAGAGGGTAGATCCCATGAGCTTCTTTACTGACAAGAAGTTTCAGGCTCGGTACAGGCTCAGCAAAGAAGTGGTCCGTGTGCTGATAAAAAACTTCGTGGCCACAAGAAAGAGGAAGGTGCTAAGGGGCATACATGCAGTCCCTCACAGGATACGTGTGAGTACATTCACTTCCCAGGATAAAAAAAAATGATGCCCCAAGACCCAACCAAACCATATGGAAATCTTAGCTATGACCCCCCACTAAGAAATATAAATTTTATATGCCCAAGGAGCCACCTGACCTAGTAAATCCTGGAATGACCTATATATATATATATATATATATATATATATATATATATATATATATATATAAATATTTCATGTGCTCCTTCTGTCACAAGAAAATGACTTTCCTCTCTTTCTCTTCTTGCAGTTCTGTATAGCCCTGAGATATTTTGCGACAGGCGCAAACTACTCAGCAGTAGGAGACTGCCATGGGGTGTCTAAGAGCATGGTGTCTATCAGTGTAGCTGCTGTGTCTGATTACTTCCACGACCACTTGGCTGAGTACGTGCACTGGCCTGATCTGGAAACAGAAAAAAACAACAAAGCTGTTGTTTTCCTGCGCGAGAAGAAAAAACCAGGATGTTTTGGCCTGGTAGACGGGACTCATATCGCCATACACTGCCCCAGGGGTTTAACAGAAGACGAGAACCAGTACTATTGCTACCGGGGTTACTACTCGATAAACACTATGGTAAGTCATTTTATTTTCTTGAGGAAAAAAAACCAATTTTCCTTTCTTCTCCATAATATTTTAAAGGTAATAACGTGTAAATTCTTGATAATAATTTATGTTAAAATCAGAATAAAAACAAATTAATCTCTAAAAAAGATTTTTAATTTTCAGATAGTCTGTGACTTCGATGGTCTTATCATGCATGTCAATGCCGCTAACCCCGGTAGCTGTAATGACGTATACGTGATGAATGGGTCCCAAATAAAATATCTCGGAGAAAGACAGGACTTCAAGGGACTCTTCTTGCTTGGAGACTCCGGGTAAATATATTTCTTTTCCTTTCATAAAAATCTTTTTGCCTACTAGACCATTTACTTTCTTTTGCTTTAATATGAGTTTAATTGCATTTCATGTAAAATAATGGTTATGATAAAAAATAAATTTCTTTTATCTTTTTTCGTACAGATATGTCCTGACTGACTACATTTTGACCCCGGTCAAGTTTGAGGAAACCGTAGGAGATGTGCTGTATAACCGGTGGCACAAGAGCACGAGATCTGGGGTGGAAAGAACAATTGGTCAACTCAAGCAGCGTTGGAGGTGAACAAATTTTTTATTTCTTGGAACAAAACCAAGGTTCTGCCTTTCAACCTTAAAAGGAAAGAGAACACAAGAAGTTTCCCGGATATTTTTATAAATATTCTAACCACTTATCCTATTATATATGGCACTTTGCACATGACATATCCAAATAAATATGCGTTAAACTTAATTACTTTTACTGATATCCAACAACAACATCCAGTCACCCGTTCCTTCATATATTTCCCACATGGCTATTTATCTGTTTATGTAACTGTTTCTACCCAAAATTTTGTACCTTAAGTCACATAACAAATTGTTTTTCAAATTTAACACAACAACTTTTTTCCTTCAGATGTCTAGACTCCAGTGGGGGGTACCTATTCCATACACCCAGGAGGGCAGGACAGATAATAGAGACCTGTGTAGCTCTCCACAATTGCGCTAAGGTGGGGAGATGTCAACTCCTGCGGGATTATCCAGCCCATGACCAGTTCAGACGTCTGCAGGAACCCATAAACCAGCCTGACAATGTGGGAGGACAAGCTCGTGTCATGTTCCACAACATGCGGGCTGAGTTCATCCGTGAGTGGTTCCGGCCGGAATTGGAGCCAGCTCGCGCTAGGGCTGCAGTGCAGCGTTTGGCTTTGCAGCGCTTGCCAGTGCGCTAGGGTAACCAATGTGAACAGGGATGATAGCAGTTTTATAGCACAGAATGTTTAATTGTAATTGTACTTTGGTTAAAAGACCGACCAATTAGGAGCCTCAAACTTTATGATCAATTTCAAGGATGCTGTAAATATGTGAATTAACCTTTACTATGACAATGAATTTTTTTTCTAATAAAATGGAAAAGACAAATTATTTCTCCATGTTACCTCTATTTTTATCATGATATATGAGCAGAAACATTAAGTACATGTACTTTCTGATAACTCAATAAAGATAACCAGCAACAAACATAAATAGTATAAAAGTAGATAAAACAAAGGAAGCATGCTCCTTATCTAAGGCACATAATGTAATACCTGAGTATTGAAATGATCACCGTAACACTGATACGCTTAGCACCCACTGATTGTTCAGTACCTGTCAATGATATGTACATTATACAGTTAAATAACTTTCTGTTATTTCTCTTAAGAAGTTATACCTTCATCATGCTATGTCCTTAATAGCTACATCATAGAACGAAATGAAAAATAAATTGTACATAAAATACAATTCTTTTTAGCAATGACTGACTTTTCTTGGTTATATCTCGCGTTTTGACACAACAGTTTCTTATTCTCTGTTTTTCCTTTTTATTTTAATGCGCTGGGATCTTTTAACGGGCCTGTTATCGTGGTCTCTATCTGAGACAGATCCCTCAGTGTCTGCTTCCGAGGTTCCCCCTTCCCTCCCATAGTTCTTCAATGATTCTAATATAGCCACTGCTTCTGCCATGGGTACCCGCTGAATTTTCACATCCTGTGGTGCATTGTCCTCTGTCTCTTCTTCCAGCTGCGTTGAGTTTGGTGGAACAGCTGTGTCCTTTGATGGACAGCTGTCTGTAAGTCCGTCCTGCTGAGACGAGCTCTGTAAGATGCCATCTTCCTGTTGTGGGCTGTTCTGTATCACTACCTCCATTTGAGGGGGGCTGTGAATGACCTGAACCTCCGGCTGCACTCTGTCCTGTGCTTCAGTATCAACTCCCTCTGATCCCATTACTTCGGCGGGTGTAGTGTCTTCCTGGACTAAGACAACCGTAGAAGAGGGCATAACTGAGAAAGAAGGCAACTGGGTCGCGTCAGGCTCGAGACTGGACTGCCGGTTGACCGCTGAAAAAAAAAATTCCTTTTTTATTTAAAGACTATATATATTTTATAACATTAAGCATAAGAAATGATTTTTAACTGACAGTTTTTCAACTTTGCACTTTAATAAGCTCCATGACATTAATTTCTTTCATAATTCTATTTGTAAAAGAAATAAAAATATATGGAAATTTCTTTTTAACGGACCTGTTGCTGGAATGAGTATTTTATCCGGCTGTTCGGTGGCCTCTTCAGGGGAACAAGTCTGGTAGAGCTTCGGCTGACCATCTAGAAACCAAAGCAATATAATGAAACCGGTGTGTCATGACATCTTGAACAATAAAAATAGATATATTGCTGTAATTAAGGGTTAATATTCTATGTCAATTTTTAAAATATATTTACATCCAAGATGGCATACCTAAAAAAACATTTTAATGGTGTTTTGCGTATTAAATGTGCTTTTTTTTTAAATGCGTTAAAGATATTTTAATCTACTTACTGACTGGAGGCTCTGGGTGCGTTAAACTTAATTCCAAATGTTGAGTCCGATGGTCTACGTGGAAATCTCCATTGTCGCGCGAAGGAGGGAACACAGGTTCAGATGGCTGAGCAGGTGGTTGAGCTGAGTTTGCTGGAAATGGAGTAAATGAAAAGAAATTAAACTGGCTGATTTATTAAGAACCGAATTATTTTTAATAGATGATTTTAATGAAATTTTTTTTTCAAGTTCTTTTATTATATTGCTGAACCTGGCCGATAGAACATATTTAATAAGAGAAATAGTGAGAGAGAAATAGATGAGAAATAGTCATTGAAAAAAATTAACAAATTACCTTCTAACACTGCCTTTATGAGGTGCTGGCTGTTTATTCTTTCTTGCGCCGCTGTCAAATGAGACAAATTTGATGTCACTGCAACTAATACCTTGTCTGTTTTCTCAGCCACCGACAGAGACAGTTCTTGTTCCTTCCTGACCGTGTCAACTGAAATAGAGAGGCTTGCCATATTCTGGCTTAATGTCGTTACAATGTCATTTAGGTTCACAACAGTCGCATTTATTTTATCATGTGATTTGCTGACCGCTGCAGCAGCCTGAAGTTGTGAATCAGCTATGTCTCCTGCAGCCTTAAAAATTTGTTTTCCCACATTTTCAAGGCCCTTGGCTAGTTCTACTTCTTTCTTCACACTACGTTCAGCCAATTTCTCCTCTACCTCAAGCATAGTATCCCTGAGCGATTTATAATCATCTATGTTGGAATTTTTTATTTGCATTATCCTTTCGTTGTGAGATTTCAATGCTTCCTTCAGGGCTCGCATATTATCTGAGGCCATGTCAATTAGATTCTTTTTAAGAGCAGCAGACATTTCACGAGAAGCTTTGTTGAAGCTCTCAGTTATACTCTGAGCCAAGTCTTTTGTTGAGTCTGCTATCTGACCTTGAGTCTGCATAATTTTTTGAACAAGCTTCTCCTGTTCTTCGCCAATTACTTTGTTTGTCTCCTTTACAACATCTTTTAGGCTATCTACAAGAGCAAACATTTCTTCCTTCCTCTCCTGGGCTTCTTTTTGTTGTATGGCGTCAGTTTCTTGTATGGGGTCAGTCTTTTGGTTCTTTTCTCCCTTTTTGGTGTTAGTTTTCTTTTGACTGAAGAGTTCCTTCTTGGATTGAGTTTTCTGGTTAACAGCACGCTCTATTTTCTGTAAAGCAGGACTGTTAGGAGTTGTACCTTTGGCTTTGACAGCCAAACGTGGAGAGCACCTTCTTCCGGCCTGAGAGGTGAAAACTGGAGATTCTTTCTCTTTGTTTTGGTTAGGAGTACTTGTACTGAAAGCTTTATATCCTTCAGGAAACTCTGGTTCATCCTCTTCCAGGTCTGGCAGTGATGCATTTATTATCTTCGAGAAAGAAGCCGATCTGCGAAGGCGTGGCCTCTTTGCAGGTTGGTCAGATATATGTTCAGTATTTATTTCATATTTATTTACCTCGTTATTTATTTCAGTCCCATCTTCCATGGAGTATTCTATTTCTTGGATTTCTGTTTCTTTTATATTTTGATGAAGTGTGGGTGGAGCTTGCTCTTGTTGACTTACAGGATGCTGGGTTTGCAGCATGTCTCCAGGATTTTCTGGCTGATTGCGGACTGAACGTTCAGGGTAATTAACCACAGGCTGCTTTTGTTGTACAGTATGGGTCGGCTGTGGGTGTGAGCTTCCACTCTGCTGTTGGTACGAAGGAACTCCCTGCTGTTGGTACGAAGGACCTCCCTGCTGTTGGTGAGAGCTCCCACCCTGCTGTTGGTACAAAGGACGTGCCTGCTGTTGGCGTGAGCTACTACCTGGCTGCTGGTAGGACGGACCTCCCTGCTGTTGGCGTGAGCTACCACCTGGCTGCTGGTAGGACGGACCTCCCTGCTGTTGGCGTGAGCTACCACCTGGCTGTTGGTGTGAGCTACTACATGGCTCTTGGTAAGACGGACGTGCCAGCTGTTCATGTGAGGGACCTGCCTGCTGGTGGTGTGAGGAAGTAGGCCAATTAAAGTTAACATTTTCAGGGTCCATGTTACCTGGAGATTGATCCTGCCTGAAGTTTACTCTTTGGATATTAGTATTTTTATTTTGCCCAGTGTTAGAATTTTTATTTTCTTGTAGTCTGGCACGGTTTTTCTCCTGAAGCCTGCACACCTCAGCCAAAAGGTCGTCCTTAGTTCTGCCTGAAGGTAAAAGGGATACAACACTTGTGTCTGGGGTCTTCTTTTGCTCTGCCTTTTTAACCCTGGTATTGAAAGAGTCAACAATGTGAAGAAGAGTACCAGAGTTTACTCGGGGCTTCGCAAGAAGTTGTTGTGATGTCGCATTGGATAGGTAATTTGGGTTAGTCTGTGTGATGTTATCCTCTCTGTTCACTTCTTCCTGGAAGTTGGAAGAAATGACAGGGTTGTAGTTCTCTTGGTAAGAACGGTGCTCTGCAGGGGTCATGTTCCTCTCCATTTCTGCTTCCACCCTAACCGCTTGCTCTTTATTAACAAAGGGCTCTGCAATAAAAAATAGGTGACAATGCATAAAGCTATAAAATAATTATATCCAAGCCTAAAACAGTTATTTCAGTGTAAACTTAACTTGAAAAATTCACGGTTTTACCTGTTCAATAAAGAAGCACATATTTGGGAAAAGCTAGGAATTATTCTTGGTGAACAGAAAAATTGATTCCATGTTCTTACTTACCTCCACCTTCTAGGCTTTCTACCAATTGACCTTCTAGTGCCACTTCCAGGGCCTTAGAAGGCATACTAAGGGCCGCATAGTCCTCTCGCTCTTCTCTGTCCGGGTCATAGCAAGACCAAGGCCTGTCCTTTCGATCTCCGCCCTTCAGGTTGGGGGGCTGCATTCCTGGTATGCCTGCAGAAAAAGTTAGTGAAACACATGTTACTAATGAAATCATTTATATATGAACCATATTTTATAAGTTCGAAAAAATGCCTCTTATATACTGAAGTATCTTTGAATACCTACTTAAAGAATAGAAAAATACAAGTAAATATAGGTCAGATTTATTTACCTAAAATTACTTCGTTACCGGAGTAAT
This sequence comes from Acholoe squamosa, assembly GCA_949317995.1. NCBI lineage: Eukaryota > Metazoa > Annelida > Polychaeta > Phyllodocida > Polynoidae > Acholoe > Acholoe squamosa. The sequence continues at coordinate 42,921,023 of OX439049.1, forward strand.
CACAGATCGCCTGTTCCAGCTCATCAAGGTAGTCCTCTGCGTCCCTCTGACCGCTGCCGGTCTTGTATTTGTTGTCTATCATCTGTCTCTGTAAGTACAAATGTGCTTCAGTTATTTCAAACAGCCTTAGAAAGACAGAAAAGAAGCAGATGGATTTTAATATTTAAACGACTATATGTCCCACCCATATCGAAAATCCAAAAAAGACTACATGAAATAATAATTTATTCAGGATGTGGAGAAAAAAAATTTTCATTTACCTTGCGTCTAGCGTCTTGGCCGAAATAATTTAACTTGTCCTTGCACTGAGGTATGGATCTGTAACGCTTCCCGTTAGCCATCACGTACTCTGAAGAAGTAATTCATCGTAGGAAATTAAAAGAATATCCATCTCATGTGTTACATAGACACAGAACATTACAATTATTTACAAGATAATATGCATTAAAATATATATATGGATTGAAATATACTTTTCTGTATTAAGTTCTATTAAGTTCTAGAGAGAGAGAAAAGGTGTTTCTAATATTAAACATTTTTAATAGGTTAAATATATTTATGAACAAAAACAAAAAACGAGACTATTTTATACCTTGTAATTCTTTCCAAGCTAATTCCTTGAGCACTGCGCCGTCAGTGGGGTGCTTGAAACGGCCTTTCAAAACCACTTTAAGGTGGTTTGCCCCAAATATGAGAGGCCTCAGTTCGTTCGCTTTCCAGTGTACGCCCTTCATCTGCTGCTCTAGTTGGGCCAGAGCCTGTGGGTCAGTGGGGAGAATAACTCGGCCCGTGACTGGGTCCAGAGACAAGCTGACCATGCTTTTGTTCAGATTAAGGGACCGATCCGATGAGGAAGGACCAGGTGGGACTGTTTCAGAACTGGTAGCACTGGATCCTTGGACTTCACCGACTGCAGAAGACACTGCCTGCAGAGCCTCTGTGAGCCCTGGAATGTTAGAAGATGACTGTGGAATGACCTGAGTGAGCGCTCTAACAGCTGCTGTTAGTCCTTCAAAGTTTTGAACATTAGCAGCAGGGACAGCCCGCCCTTTCCCTTTACCTCGGTAAGAAGAGGAATTAGACCCACGAGGTCTTCCCCTTCCTCGCCCTCGACCCCTCGAGGAACTTCCTCTAGTGGGCTCTGGCAATATATATGTGGGATCAGTTTGTTCACAGTCTGGAGTCTCTGGGTATATGTACCGCCGTTTCTCCGGCGGAGGGAAGTGACTTTGATGTTCTCTACTTGGGGCCATTCCTTTTTGCCGGCGTGCTGACAGATCTGCTCTCTGACGTTCCATTGTGTGTAGGTGTGACATATAACTGATGGCTTGATCCCCTGCGTCACCAGAGAAATTTTCGGGTCGAGTGTCATCATAGAATTCATCGTCATATGGTTCTCCATAATTGGGGTCAGCAAACTAGGTGAAAAGAAAGAACAACCGGTCTTTAGTTCACTTTTAATAAAGTATTCTTAGAAAGACGAATATATAATTTGCATTGGATTTTTTTACAGTGTAATTATTGGACATACAATTTTTATTTATATGAATAAGGAAAAGAGGTCAAATATAGTGAAAACATAACTTATTTATATTAATTTCTAAGATTTCAGGGCCTACTTTAATCTGAGGCTAGGGGCTGTCTGCTAGAGACCCACACCCTTAGCAAGGGAAAAAATTTTTCCTTTTACCTTGTAACATGCAAAAGTGCCAAAAAGTATGAGAAGGGGGGGAGGGGGAGGCTGAAAAAAGGGCCAAGAAGAGTGGTCTATACTGAAAAAGGGCTTAAAAAAATAAAGGTCAGGGTAGTCCATTTTTTAACCCGATAATTTTTTGGTTCAGCAGATTCCTTCTCCCCCCCCCTTTTTTTATTGTTCCCCAAAAAAATTACTTGACAGCTATTGACACGTCACAATCCCATGTTATTACAAGTTGATTGTTTCAGTTCATTGTCAGAAATAGGTAGGGTTGGTGAAAGGACCTTGAAAAAAAGGGCGCCAACTACACCAGGCCAGAAAGTAAACTGATGTTAACCGGCGTCATGAAAACCGATGTTTCTAAGTACGTAATCTAATTAAAAAAAAGCATGTCATATACTATGCACACACAGGAAGAGACAGGAGACACAGGCCTTTCATTTAATAGTTTGATGGTTGTGTTACTCACCCTCTTGTCTCCACGATTCATGATTTTTCTCGGTGTACAACTCGAAAAAGTTGACACCGGAAGAGAATGGCGAACACGGGGAAGACCTTCCGGTGATGACGTAGGACTGAGATCCCGCAGGGATTCCCCTCTTTTCTCGCGTGATGGCAGGGTTCTCCCTATTTTTTCAGTAGGGCAGGACAGAACGCGGACCCAAACACAGACATGAACACGGAGGTCCGCGTTCAGGTCCGCGTTGAGGGCCACGTTTAATAAAATCATGTAATATTAGCCGGACGGAAATAATTAGGCGAACTTATACACCTTTGAAAATAAAAATAAATATGGAATTTTTTTATTCCGGGTTAGGAGTCCATGTTTATATATTTACTATTAAATGGGGAAAAACAGGGCCCTGGTAAGTGAACAAACATGAACCCAATATATATATATATATATATATATATATATATATATATATATATAAATATATTTATCTGTCTTTCTGTAAGCATAGAATAAATTATTTATCTTGTTCTTCAGAACCCGTATGTGTTTAAATTAGTCATGAGATCTTGATCCTTGATGGAAAGTCTTAAGAAAGGCACCTGTGTTCGGGAAGCCCTATATGTCAAACGTGTACACTTTTAGTTTGTAGACGCTGATTGTACTGTCATTTAATATATAGACGCTCAACTTTATAAGTTAACTCCTACAGCATCGCAAGAACAAAAAATAAAATATCATAAGTTAGAATCATGCATCATTCATCTAAAACAAATTGTTCTTGAGCACGAACTGTAAAAACTTGGATAAATACTAGTCATAGTATCATAGTAACATAAGACATGAACATGTAATTTTCCATATTAAGCACCACGCCAGGCTTTCTTGCACAATTATATAAATAAAAAGTTCTTTTCCTTTTTCAAACAAATTTCTCTTGTTGTGTGTTATTTGAGAACTTCCGTCTTTTATATATAATCATCGTGGACGACAAACATGAATTAAGTTCACTTAGAAGGCCAGTCCCCGTCTAAAGCATCATACGCCATGTTAGTGACATGACGCATGAACTTCCTTTGCAGTTTTGGTGACATCTGCTCTACCTGTCTGACCAAAGAGTCGGCCCACAGTTGGGCATCTGATGAAACAGGGTCTGAGGTAAGAGGCTGACTTATGAGTTTGGGTTTAGACAAGACTTCGACCATTTTTTCTAGGTTTTCAGATTTTTTTTCCATCATCCTCAACACCGGGTCGTTCTTGGCCTTCTCAGCTTTTTTTTTTTCCAGCTCAGCCTCACGGACCCGACGATGTTCAGGTCCTTGCTTTGTGTACCAATTTGCAGACGGGTTTTCCATACCATAGTCAGTAGACCTGTCCTCCATGGAAGACTCACCCCCATGCAAGGAGGTGTCCTTTCCTGTGTATGGTTGGTAGAGAGAAGCTCTATGGGATGAGCCATCCTCAGAATAATGCAGGCCAGATTTCACTTCTGCTTTGCTGAACAACCTATTGTACCTATCCAAGGCTGTTTCCTGGCCCTTACCTTTGTGTGAGGTGTGATGCAGCCCTTTGCCTGCACCTTTCACAGTGTCTTTTGAGGTAGAAGCTGAAGGTGCTGTATCCTTGCAGCTGGATGATAGTCCCGACTTAGTAGGCTGACTCTGTTTCTTCTGTGGATTGTGTGGACTCAGACGCTTAGATCGGTCTGCTGCTGCCTGCGTGCCAATGTGTTGGTTTCTGCTGTAATGTTTTTTACTGGGCTGGAACACAGGACTACCCTCATCATCTTCCTCTTCCTTACCCTCACCCTCACCATCTCCATCACCTTCTTCCTCATCTTTATCCAACTCTTGAGCTAGTTCTTCTTGTTCCTGCTTCACCTTCCGGCGCTTAGGCTGGAATTGTATGTGAGACGTCTCCAATATCTCGTCAGTCTGAAAAAAAAAGAAATTTATGCCCTATCTGTCTAACATTAATAACCATTACATCTTAATCCATCATGAGCCTAAAAAACAACCTATACAGTGACAAATCAAGAGTAAAAAGAAGGGACCTATTTGTTTTCACCAGTTATGCAGACATTATTATTATTTTCATGTTATATATATAAAAGAACTCAATTGATAATTTTTGGGGGGAAAATAGAATTACACATAAGGGTGTGCACATTAAAGACTCATCTAAAAGTTATAAACTAAAGCACACTCTTACCTCTAAGTCTATAGGCTGTGAAGCTGTTCCCTTTGACTTCGGGGTAGATGTGAAGGTGGCCTTCCCGGGGCTGCGTCCAGAGTAGGTGTTGTAGGTTTCGTTCTGGTTCAAGTAACTTCTTAAGAACCCGACCAACCTGCATATCTCCTTCTGTCGAGGGGTTCTACCTACAGCAGCTGAACCACTTTTACCAGTTTTCAGTATCTTGGAATACATATTTCGGAGACTCCTCATCCTGATTTCGATTTTCTTTGCTGGAAAAAGGACAAGCAATATCTTGCTGCAAGATGTTTGTATAAAATGAAACAAATTATTTTTTAATTCAAATACTTTTGTTTTGAAACTGTTAATACTTAAGGTCCATTTTTTATTTAATAGCCTATGTTAAGAATTGAGTAAGAAAAAAGTATAGGATTAAAAGAATGATGAAGTAATTACTTACGTGGAACCTTAAGAATAACTGCCATTTTGGCGTAGATCAAATCCTTCACAGATGCCACCCGATAGCCATTAGCCCTCATATCATAGAGAGCTCTCTCCTGTTCCCACAGCCTGCAGAGCGTCTCCTCACGGGTAGGGTCTTCTGTCCACCAAGTTTCCATGTCCTTGTCTTCAAATTTCAGGTCAAATTTGGATGGAGTCATTTTCAGCATAGTGGATTGCAGGTTGGCTAGGTCCTCTGCGTCTTGGTCTACCTCATCACCGTCTTCGTCTTCTCCCTCTTGATCCTGGTCTAGAACTGGATGTTTTGTGTAATCACCTTCACCTTTGAAGAGAAAAAAAAAGAAAGAAATTCAATGAAACACACACAGACTTTGCTTAACCTTTTCTTAAAAGCCAACAGAAATAACTAACAGGTAGGTTGGGAAACAACAAATTAATATTTTGCATAATGTCTTTCATGGATAGCTACTGTCATCAATATTAGGGTCCAGACTCAAACTTATAACTCACCTTCCATAGTACCTTGAGATTGGTTAAAGACATCTTCCATCTCTTCCTTGGTTGGATTGTCCTCGCTGTCGACTTCTAGCTCGTCCTCCTTGGACTTAGCAGCCCTATTGCGGGAACGTTTGGATTTTGGCATCTTAGGCAGAAGGGACTGCGATTGAGTGTCTGACTCACCCTCTCCTGACTCTTCTGGCAGTCTTTCAAACTGCAGGGATTTACTAGATTTATGCCGTTTAGTTTCTTCTCCGTGAACAAGAATGTCTTCTATCTGGGCCTTCAGGTGAGGGGAAATGCGCGCCTTACCTCGACCTCTCACAGACTTATCACACTGGGGGGTACCAGGAACATTCTCTTCATCGGTCTCGCTGTCCTCTTGTACAGAGGCAGAAGGTGGAGTCGACTTCTTAGGCCTACCCCTCTTCTTAGGAGGAGGGAGACCCACCCGAGATTTTGGTTTGCCGACCTTCTTAAACCGCAGGGAAGTTCTAGTAGGCAGAGGAGCCGCCTTCCTTGCCTTTAAGGGAGTGCTAGAAGAACCAACCTTCTTCTTTCCTGCCTTCTTTGTGTCTTGTAGAGGCGGGGAGTCTGTAATTTCATCTATTTCTTCCTCTTTGGAGGCACGTTTCGTCCGACGGGAAGCCATTTTGGTTCTCTGTTTGTACGGACAGACTAGGTCACATGATACGTTCAGTACAGTGGCGCCGACGTGCGTGAAGGAGAGGAACTACAAGTTGTGTTTGTCTAACACTAGATGGAGCGGCCTTCGGCAGACGCACAAGCAGACGCATGGGAAATATCTAATTGCTTTTGATATTTAAAAACAGACGTATACGTCTGTTTGCGTCTGACTCTCATAAGTGAGTTGACGCACGCATGACAAAAATCTGCTTCCACTAATGCGTCTGCCTTGCGTCTGTAGACGCATGGAGGACGCATGGGAGACGCATGGAGAGTGGATCCAGACTCAACCCATTGCGTCTGTCCTTTTTTCCCATAGTCTGACGCATGAGACTGCCTCCACTGCCTCTGCGTCAAGCTCATGCGTCCATTTTCAGACGCACGCATGGCCTATGCGTCGTAGTGGATTTACCGCTTAAGGGGAGCGTCACTTCTAGTTTCAACACTGAGAAATCCATGCAGTCCAGGAAAGGGTAAAAATCAAAGAGTCAAACTTCACATCCTTGAGAAATTACACTCTTGAAAAGTAAATTATGCCATGCAGATTGAGATAAAGAGAGAGTCGTACCCTAAGCTACGCTAATTAAAATTCCAATGTTTATGGTGTTATTGGCCGGAAATGGAGAAAATAAAAAGGTGTTCCATAGTCAAAACTGAAGGCTACTTCTGTTTTTGTCCCACAATTATAGAAAAAAAATAGACAATATGAAAATAACGAATGACAGTTCTCTGTTAGGACAATACCACTAGCGCTCCCTACATCGTTTTGCAATAGTCCAAGTTTATTACTGAGGCGTACCTCATCAGGGTATCTAGAATAGTATAAACAGTTCTATGTACCGTATCCTCCTGACAAAGATACACATTATATCCTCTCATATCTATGTTAATGCCTCATGGATTTTTACCAAAAACAACCATCTTTTCTGAGTTACAGTTGATATTGAATAAGGCAATGTAAATTAGTTTGTGGAGAACTACTTTGATATGAAAGATGTTTTACTCACATCAGAAGTGTAACAAGATCTTACCCATTTTTGATAATTATGAGTCCCTATTAAAATCTTTCCATCATATGAAGGTCCTTTTTCAGCACGTCCGGTTGTGATAAGATCCTAAGGCATGAGTCCTACATGGCGAAGTTCCATAAATATCAGAGGTGATATCCCATGGAGTTCAGTTAAAGAAAATTGATAGCATTACAGTGTTGTTTTTATCTGTTATCATAAGAGATTTACCTTGTCAAAAGCAATGTCTAGCCCAAGCATCAAGTGCAGTTCATATATAATACAATGTTTGAGGAGACTTGAGCCTTGAACATTGCAACATTGCATGTGATGTAGTTTATTGAAATGCATCAGCTTGTATTATCAAAGACAGACTTTTTACCTTTAAGATATTAAGGTGTAAACAATAGATAAGACGTTTCGCACATTTTGTGTTGATGTGATAGGGATGATGTAATTCCAAAAACATATATATTCCATTTACAAGACTTCCAGTGGCATGGTTGACATGCACCTGATTTGATAACAAAGATAATGGTGTCCCTTAAAGTCCCATGAAAGTTTCAGAAGGAAGATTATTAGATCTCCCTTGACAGAACATTGAAGCATATCAGGTGGGTCGGGGCCCTAGGCCAATACCAGTAGAGGCCCAAAATGCATTGATCAGAGCATCATCGTTGTTACAAATGCAAAACAGTTTCAACAATCTACCCTATTGTGTAATAAACCGCTGCTCATCCAACTTGTCCACAATATTGTCTTTGGTTTGATAAAGGCATTCCTTGAGTCCACACTCAATAAAGCATTCCTTGAGTCCACAATAAATAACGATATTAGGTCTCTGGAGGTTGAAAAGAGCCAAAAGCATCCCTCATTCAGTGTACCCCACATTCTATTAATGCAAATGCCAAATGCCACTGCCTTCATCTGTACACGTGATAACCTTATAGTCTCACAGTGTAAATACAGCAAGACAACTCCGACCAAAACGGCAGCCACATGCATACTAAACTCCTGAATAAAGCAAGATCAATAGGTGGACATGACAGGCAATAGGGAAGCTTTAGTGGTGGGGTGCAAAGAACACACGCATTCAACATACCCTTTATCTATAGCGAGACATCTATCACAGTCAACATGTGTAGTATACAGGCAGAGATTACTCAATTAGGAATTCAGGACCACCTTTTCTTGGTGGGGATTTAGCTTAGCTGAAGCCATTATGTCTTCTCCAGTTGCTGGAGAGTGGGAACTAACAAGGAACCGAACGCATCTTTCATAGACTGACTCTGCTCTGCTATATTCTTCACATGCACGCCTTGTCACATATCCTAGAAGAACACAAAAGAGGCGAATTCTTTATAAACAAATTGGCAAGAGGGAAGAGGATAACTTTTTTCAAACATAGCTACGTAAGAGTCACCAATAATATTTTTGTTTATTTTCGTTTGATTTCACAAACGTGGAATGCATTTTTTTTTCAATAATTCTAATTAACATTAAAAATGAAGAGATGTACCCCTAGATGATCTGGATTCCTATAGCTCAAACTTTATGAAATCCATTGATGTATGGGTGGTCGCCTTAGGGAAAACCACCATGCCTACTCCCTACAGGGGTCTTGAAGACTATTGTGCAATTAGGTGTCCTTGCTTCTTATACTCCATATGAAGGCATCAATATTAGCTAGATATTTTATGTTTGAGACCCTTCAAATATGTGGGATCTAAAAGGGGTGTAATTGCACTTCAAATGACATTAGCATAGTAGTCTAGAATATTTTCAAGTATATGACATTGTCACCAGTAGTTGGGTCTAGAGGCATTTCATTCTAAAAGCTAGGAAACTATTCCTCTTTATCAATTTGAGGGTGTAGAATGCAATGGGACTGGTCGTTTTAAAGTATTTTTAGTTCCTGTTGCCATGGCAACCATTTCCCTTAGACACAGTAGAGAGTGCATCTGCTCATTTCAAGGTGCTTCGTTATTTTCTACTTTTACTATGGAAAGTGGTTGCCATGGCAACAGGAACTGATAATGTTGAGAAATGACCACTACCATTGAATTCTACACCCTAAAATTGATAAAGAAGTATAGTTCCCTAAATTTTAGAATGAAATGCCCCTAGGCCAAGGATATTCTGGATATCGGTCTCTACTATAGCTGTTAGGCAATACTCATACAGGGTCACAATATAAAGTGGGCCTTTTCCTTCTAGAAGTTTCAATCATGTTGAAGTGCCATGCATTCTTGACCATGGCCAGAGGTCCCAGCCCCAGAAATTGTCTACAGCAGGTCAAACAGCCGTGGTTAAGGAAGTACACACAATTTTAAAAACCGTTCCTTTTTTAGCAATCTAATAGCCCTAGTAAAGACTGTCTGGAGGTAAGTAGGCTTAACCTTCATTGGCCTGTATGGTCTCCATGAGCTTCATCCTCAAGTGGCTGCTTTGTTGCACCAATATAATTATACTGCTGGAGAGTAGACCCTTCAGCACTGCATCGGAGCATCACGCTAACTTTTTTTTTGTGGTGGGTTTACCCCATAGGGTGAGCATTATGCATTAAAAATGATATGCAACCCACTCAGGGTTAAGGTGACCTTTGCATGTCAGGAACATTTGCTGTCCTGCACTGCAGGTGGTTCTCTTTTAATGGACACCACTTATCTACTGGCTGCTAAAATAAGTGAGTGCCAGCAGGGTTTCTAACCTGCAATAAAGAATTAAGGGCACTCTGATAATCTCCCTCAGTAGTCGTCTTATATAAATTGGTATCTTTGTATCACCTGGCACTTCCTCTGTACACTTGTTTTGAATAAGGTTGGAAAATATTGAAATATATTCAGAAACTATGACCAGAATTAAGCAGTGGCAATAATGCAGACCTACACTAGCACCATGATTACCAACGAATTAAGCTGAAAAAATAATTGGGGTTAAAACGTTTCCAGGCTAATGGTAATAATCTACTAAATTTGTGAATGTCAGTTTATGTACTATGTGAGATCGGGACTGAAATTGTGGGAAGCTGGTCAAAAGATCTTCTACACAGCTATGCGGTGTTCTCACGCAAATATCATCTAGCAATAGCCCCACCAATATCAGCCCCATAGGTCTACAGCATTAACAATGAACCAACCCCTCCGTCAAATGGCAGACACTAGGTCCCTTCAATGAATCGCGGTGAACTAGTGAGAATAAGAGGCAAATGAACCTTTTAGTAGTATAGAGTGTGAAAGAGGCATTTACCATTATCCTACCCAGACCTGAATCTATCACATCCAATACGTGAATTGCATGGATAGCTAACTGAATCCGAGTCTCCCCTTCTCACAGGAGGACGTTGTGAACAGATCTAGAAATGGTTCGGTCAGAGGTGCTATTCCCAAAATGGAACTCACTCACCTCAGGGAATTGATTCCCTCATGTGTTGCAAAAGGGGAATTGATCAGAGGAGTGGTCCAGAGTCCTAGTGCAATTCTCAAGTAGGGACCAATTCTTCGCGGAAGGCGATTTTCAGGGTGGGGAAGAGTGGGGAATTGAATGGTCAATTATTAGCTTCAGTAAGAATTAGTTTCCAACTCTTTTTGCAACAGCCTCCTGAGGGTCTACCGCAGTCACACTACCTACATCTGCTATTCAGCAGGTAACCCTTGGTGGATTAACTAATGTGACAGTGTAACCGTGATGGAGCAGTGAGACCGTGACACCCTGTGTTGCTGAAAGTTCGCAACGGCTGTACACAATATTTTGTGAGCAGTGATTCGGGGCAGTCAGCAAAAAGAGTCAAATTTCAACTAAAAAGTTCCACAGACTGAAAAAGGATTCAGCAAAAAGGTTTTCCCATCAAATCTGGTCTTACTTGATCTGACTGTGTAAATTTCGCACAGCTGCAGGAACTGATTCCATTGAGAATTTCCCAAACATCTGCCCACTTTTCAAATGAATATTTACGTTCTATTTCCCCCAAATCAACATTGCAGTATCGGTCTAGTTTCAATAATTTCCTACTTGAGGAATATGATGCATCTTTTGTCCTCTTCATTCACAGGGATTTAGGAGGACTTTCAGGTGACTTGGGTCACAATATTGCTATCTATGGTATCATTTCCTGTGTCTGCATCCCCCTCTCCTTCCCCTGAGATAGATATGGAACAGAGAGATTTGGGTATAAGGTACATCACTGGCACTAATTTTACAGTGCTATCCCCCTAAATTGGTCTCCTCATTACTTATGGCCTCTATGGGGGCTAATATTTGGGCAAATAATAGCTAGCCTTATAGAAGAGCAGCCTACCTGAACAAGTCTTGGTATCATTTTGTCTGACTTAGACAACGATCGGAATAAGGCAGCAGGAATATATATGTTACTTATCTCTGGTAGACAAACAAACGACGTTTCTTGATAAAGTTTACTACATAATTTGTTGGGTATTATCGTCATATCTAGAAAACTTCAATCCCCGGCACGCTAAAGGACTTTTGGCCCTAGTCTTCTGGATTGTGACATCAGATGTTATAAATCACTGTACATTGATTAGACACAAGAGTATAGGGATTTTCTCTCACGCGTGGTGAGGTTACATCCTTATGGACATACCACATAATATGTTACCACTGGTTACATCAATTGCTTAATAACAACAGTAGGTCATATGGCAACGTCCATACCAGAATGTGAATAATATAGCAGGTACTACTTTCACATTCTGGTATTCTACTTTCAACAGAGGCTTGATAATTCAGACAATTATTAATTCTATCAATCATAATCATCCTATCAGAATATCAAAGAACAGGACCAGCATGGACATAGAGTTGTACGGTACATAGTAAAGTACTAAATTATTTGAAAATGTCAAGCATGTCAGTCTTCCAAGGGAAATATTGGGACAGGCATGGAGTCAGAGATCCTGGCATGGGGTCAGGGAGGGGACTATTTATGCGCACATCGGTTGCGATAGTCGTGTAGTGGGGATAGGCCCTAAAAAAGTGCCTGAATATGGTCGGCATGATGCAGAAAGACTATCCACTAATACCTATATTCCACTAGGCCTCTTCGGCCGACTTTTGTGTAGGAAATGTATAGCCAAAATTGGCTGAAGAGGCCGGAAAGCGATATTCGCATGGCATACCCGTGGGAATAACGCTTCTATTCGCATGGGATTTTCGAATACACAGGACATAAAATTCTGGGAAACAGGACCCGAAGAGAAGTTCTGGGAAATATGACTGAACAGAAATTCGGGGAAACAGGACTACTTATTTGGGAAATGGGACTAGTTCTTTTGGGAAACAGGACTAGTTCTTTTGGGAAACAGGACTAGTTATTGGAGAAAAGGAACTATAGTTATTTAGGAGACCTACTAGAGAATCTTGTATGGTCCTGTTTCCCAAATTTCCTTGTGTAGTCCTGTGTACCATATATACTCTAGATATGTCCTCTTTCCCAAAGAACATGTAGTGCAGTCCTGTGTACTAGAGCATCTCATGTGGTCCTGTTTCCCAATTTCCTTGTCTAGTCCCGTTTCTCAGAAGTCCTGTGTACTAGAAAATCTTGTGTGAATAAGACTCTTATTCGTACGGAATACTCGTGAGAGTATCATCGGCCAAGAGGCCCAGTGGACTATAGGTATAAGGCTGCAGTTTTGCATGATGACGATCAATGGGCATCATGCATTAATGTTTTAGTGGTTTTAAAGCATTAACCCCATCAACTCATTTCAGCCTTTCTTGAGTCTGATTCTAGCAGTAAGCTGCTCTCTGTAGGCCTCTGAGCTACTTGTAAATAGCTCAGGTATCAGCCACTCTGCTCATTCAAACCACAGTCAGGTCAGGGACCCTAATTGTTGTTTGGGAAACTGAGAAGGGTAGGTAACAAGGAAATGCTATTTTCCCTAATGAACTAAAGTCTATTGTTCCATGTGAGAAAATAAAACAAAGACAAAAAAAAGACAAAACAAAAGAACAAAACACATACACAGGGGTAGATTTAAGGTGGTAGACGATAGAAAAAAAAACCTATGTAGTTAAAGATTTCTCTTATCAATGTTTCCTTTTACAATAAAAACAAGACTTCTGGGTGGATTTAAAAAAAAAAATCATAATCCTGCTCAATTCGAAGCATATCGATGAGCTCTACATGAAATACTCTTTTGTGCTGATATAGTGATTTTGAGTGCGCTGGCACCCACTATGTCAGCCCATCATTACACCAATGAAATAATAAGTGGTTGAAAGTGTATACCTAAAAGGGATTTTATGAAATCATATCCACTCTATAGAAGGCCGGTGCGCCAATGCCAATGCTAAAGCCAAAGGTCAAATGCCAATGCCAAAACTGAGATGCCATTGCCAGGGGGAAAAAAACAGGGATACTTTCAAGAAGTTTGTGCAGCCACAATTTTGGAGATCTGTAAAATACCAAATCTGCAGCAACATGGATAACTTTAGTTTCACGAGTCTATTGCCGAAACTCAAAACTGTGCCCTAGTTCTAGATAGCTCAGTTTGGTTTGGCTGAAAGTCACAATCTGTTTCACCCATTAACTTCCAATTACCATATTAGAGGAAAAAGCCAGGCAGCTTTTTCGAAATTGTAATGCCTATGATAACTCAGATTACACCTTTCTGACACCTTGCTTCCTGATTACTTTTGGGAAACGTAAAACGGTGTTTCTGATTTCGGCAATAGCCTCCGGTCTTTTCCAGGAAACATGGTGCACAAACGAACCAATGAGAAAGGGTGCTATTACGGCGCAAGAACATCAGGGAGACTGATATTTCCAAACTATTGAATAGTTTTGGAGAGTATGATGAGTTTCTTTTGATGCTGATAACACTTCTCAAATTTCAAAGTATAGATAATCAGCCTTATCATAATCTGCCCAAAATAGCTCTCCTAGTGCTGCAAGTAGAATTCATCAGAATACTAGGGATTTCTCGTTCCATTGTAAGATATGGAGGGGTGATTTTTTAGAGCCTCAGTTACATTGAGTATACACTGCCTTTTTTGGTAGCACAGGATGTAGGACAATGTGACAGTGAGGCCGTTGAATTGAGATTTTCTATAGACCTTAATATTGTTTTGGCAATGTATATTGATCATTTATATTGATCACTGCACCTTATGAATATCATATCCAAGTGGACACTAACAGTGAAGCTGGATACGATAGTAAAGATATTTTGCGAGGTTATTTGGTTGTTGGCCTCTTAAAGTGGTATCATGTTATTTGCTTTAGCCGTCGATCAGCTCTTAACAGTTCCTAGATGGGTGCGTAATGCAGCGTTTTACCACCTTATATTACTAGTGGCTTCGCCACTAGAGTTTAGAGCAGTTTAGTGCAGCCTCTATTGTCGGCAAAGTGCAGTCTGTATTGTCGGCAAAGTGCAGCCTGTAATGACGTTGCTTAGTGACGTGACGTTTCCTAGAAACATAACGTTGCTTAGTGACGTGATGTTGCATCAATAAAAGATGACAACAGCACTCTCCAATCAGATTCTCTCGGAGGTAGTCAATTCAGAATTTAAAGTTTAATTATTTCGATTATTCCATGGAATTCTAAGATGATATTTAGGAAGCAATATATATTCGCCATACTCTTCCCATATATGCCTTATGACAGCAACAGTCCTCTACTGATATGCTATATTGATACTCTTTTTTGCAGAAAACAATCGCTGATATTCAAAAATCTTTCAGTCTGTTGTAGTCATGAAAAGATGATGAGATTATTCATTCAAAATGTCGATTGCATTTATTAATAATTCTGGGCTTTATTTTAGTTGATTGTATAAATTTTTATAATAAATGGGCTCTCCATAATAATAAAACTGTGTAGAAAAATCGAGTTAATTTTGAAAAAATACATACTTTTATCTAGCCTCTTTTGGTTTATCTGCTTCTGGCAAGTATCCAAGCTTATTTTAATGAGGTGGGGACCAGCGATGAACTAATGCCTTTTTTATATAAAGGGTAATCAGGGAATTATGGAGAGATTTGTGCCTGGGCCAAATGGGAGCTTTGGTAGGAGAACAGTCTATAGAGATGGCACAACCACCCCTCAGTCAGACAGAATGTAACACTTCATCGATCCACGAAATCATTTCTAATGTAAACATCAATCACATTGTGTGGTGATCAGGTTTGTCGATAGTTGCTGCATTGTTTCAGCTATAGTGACCTGATTCCAAATTAAACTGTAAATAGAATTATACATAGAATAACTCTGGCTTCTTCCTGGTTGTCATTACAGAGGCACTAGAAAATGTTAACCCTCAGGTGGTCACATCACTCCAGTGTCAGCCAGGCTCCTTCCAGTGCGATGTCTTGATGACAGAGTGTATCGATGTTAACCTGACATGCAACGGTGTCAGCGAATGTCGCAATGGTCATGATGAAAGCGTAATAGTCTGCGGTAGGTGCTATGGTATTTCACCAGTTTTTGCCTTCATTATCTGAAATTAGCTCAGGTTTGGAGATCTATATGGACCCATAGGCATACATAAAGAACATAAAACTCTAGCTACAGTTCCAACTATCAAACTGTATCAAATAACGTTTATTTAGTACGCACTTTCTTTATACCTGCAAAGGTTTCTGTAGTTTCTTTCAACCAATTTTAATAAGAAATTTGCCCGGAATTTGCATTAGGAATGAATTATTATTTAGGAATATGAGAAATAAAGCAAATGTTGATAAAGGGCTTATTACCTTCCTTTCAAAGATAATGCTTATACAAGTTCACATGTATACTTAATACATATTCAATTCAGCATGAACTCTCTGAAAAATATGGCTACATAGTAAACCTACACACCATATCAACTTCAACGTGAGATCGTTTATTGAACCTCACTTAACCTTAGCAATGACCTTATCCTTGCAGGTTGCCAACCCAATGAGTTCCAGTGTAACCAGACCCACTGTATTGACATTATCCGTCGCTGTGACCGGCACGTCGATTGTGAGGATGAAACGGATGAAAAAGACTGTGGTAAGGTCAAGGTCATCCCATCACTTCCTGCCAAATGGCTTGGCAACTTCCCGTACAACACCTGATTTTTTTCCCCTCAGTAAGAGGGCACTTCAGTTACAGTGTAACCTTTTTTGGTTGCGTTTGCTTCATCAGTCAACTGCAAAGGGTAATGTGCCCATGGTGTGATATATAAGAATAATGGCTTTGTGGGATACGCCAGTCCCACCTCGGGGAAGACGATGTAAACATTCCCATGGAAGTGGACATTTACATTTATGTCATGGCCTAGTATTTTTTTGCTTTTAAATAAAGAAAAACAGCTCAGATCTGTTCAAAATCCAAGATGGCGGACACACATTGAATACGGACACATTGTATTCAATGCCCCCCATTGAATACGGTGGTTCTAGTACTAATCTATAGTGACATTCGTATCAGCCATGACATAAAAACTGCTACGAGCACTTGGCACACAGTCGTTCTTACAATAACAGGCTATAGCAGGCCCTTATTTCTTTTAATACAACACCCAGGCGGTCTGTATGGTTTCTAAAGTATTTGCCAGAAGGTTAATCTATTAATTTGATTAATTGTCCAATACCAATTTTTACTTTGCCACTAGGCTCTGCAAACATGTATGTTGTATAAATGAGAACATGTGAAAATACACCACACCTGAAAATAGGATATAGGCTATTGTAACGTGATATGATTTTTACCCCTGCACTATTGAATCTAAGTACGACACCAATTGATATAGACATTTCATGAACCCTGATTAGATATCACGAAGTAGGAAATTGTTCTTGCTTCTAAAGCTGGTAAAAGAGTCAAATAGAATGTAAAGCTTTATAAAAAACAACTTTAATTCCGATGGATTGCTGTCACAAAATATTTGCATTTTATAGGAAGCAAGAGGAATGGTGAAATTGCTAACCGTGTACCTTGTGAGGTCCATGCTTGATACTATAATGTTAATGCTTGGTTACAGAGACCTTCATCTGCCCTAAGACCCACACAAAGTGTGACAACGGCTTCTGCATCCCGCGGGACTTCTTGTGTGACCATAAAGATGACTGTGGGGACAACTCAGATGAGGATACATGCAGTAAGTTATAATTACGAGACATTATCGTTATGATATCAAAATATAACTTTGCTTTCTTCATAGTCATTTGTCGAAGCTTGAGAAATCAGTCATTTTTGTTATCTTAGATGATTAAAGATGGTACCCCAATGTTTGACCTAAAGAAAGGAGAAATACAGGGTTTGGTAGATCCAGGGTGTATTTCAATGATTATGTTGACCGCAGATCCCTCTGCTTGTAAAATTAAACTAAGACCCCTCATCTTCTGGATCCAAGGAAAACTATATCAGCTGTGCCTTTATGCGGGGCACCATTCGCTTTTATATTTTCTTTCATGTGGTTGTTCGCAATGTAATAAACTTCTAATTTCAATGCATAGGGCATGGCTTAGCTCTAATGTAGGCCTTCATTTACTAGGTCTTCATAGTAAATGACCAAGTGACATGTGTGATCTAAATGAGTGCAGTCCTATAGTATCTTTTGAGATGAGTTCCTGGTATCAGAGAAAGGACTTATTCACTCTAAAGCAGCTGGGCTGCTATTTTCGGCGACAAAATAGTAACCTCCAGAACAAGTTGATGGACAATGCTCACGTACTACCCTAACCAGAGTGAACACTTCCAAGAATCGACCTACCTAGGTTAGCTCAATTAAGGCCTTTAGTGATCAGCTTACCCATTACTCTGGAGCAGTCTTTTGTAGTCCATGGAGGTCCCCTTATAAGAATAACTAGGAGCTATGTGTGGAGTCAGGAGGGGATATCCTGTTGGCATTGGTAAAGGTAGCACTTTTCCTCCCGCACAAGCTTTCAGGGCTCCACAGCCCGCTGGGCATTCGGTCAGTCACCATCCCGGTTAACATTAATATCCTGTCGTCTATTTTGGATGGAATTGTAACAGAATGCACATTCTGTCCATGAAAGTGCATAGAAATATTGTGGGCTGATGGCAGAAAGATGACCGATAGGTGATCGACTGACCGGCCAAGGGCAGCGAGGTTAGAAAGTAAATGATGCCTTTATCAAATGAATATCGCGAATTGCTAATGTCTCATATTACTGTTTTTATGACATCCTAAAAAAATGAATGTATAACCACTTTTTGAACGGAAATTTTGAAACTCAATTGAGTGTGTTTCATAGTGTCCAATAAGGGATATGATATCCATTTAATAACTACGTTATATCAGGTAGCCGAATATAAGTGGATAGGTAATAAGGAGGGGGCCACCTGATATGAAGTATAATGCAACTTTTAAAATGGAGGTCATCAGCTTTAAAATAAGATATATGAGACATGCAGATACGCCTGTTGACCTTATAGATATTGTTTCATGAATATAGGGTGTTTATTCAGACAGTACAGTATCAGTTTGAGAATATGTAGCTTGGGTTACAGCCCAGACAATTAACAAGTGTACCGGTGTATTCATTCTTGATCTTGGTTGTCAAGAGAACACACATAGACGAAAGAGCTCCAGCCTGCTCATGGCTAACTAAGTCTACGTCAAAGCGTGCAATTGCATCAAGAAACCTTTGTAGACACGTTCATTATAGAGTGTCTGCTTTGTATTCTGTCTATAAGAACTCCTTGCCACACACTCTCATACTAATAGGTCCCCCGGGACACCTTTGTCCTTTGTATGTAGATGATTCTTTCCCTTGTAGTAGATGCATTCTTAAGAGTATGAATGTCTCTATTGATTAGAGATACCTAGAGGTAGGGCTTGTGTTTAGCATCTAGAGGGCATTTGTTACAGCCAGGTAAAACCAGCTTGGGCACATCCCATTTATGTAACTGTGTGATTGTGAATCAGAATTTTGTTGCTGGAAAAAAAAACCATGCCCCCCCAAATCCTAGACCAGAAGGGGGCCAGACTATGTTTTGCCCCCCCCCCAAAAAAAAGGGCTTCCCTAGCCCACTTAAAAGGGTCTATACCTCGTTTTTCCTATCCTCTCGGATGTGTGTGGTGCACATACACTGAGAAAAGAAGACTGATCGCTTTGACACATACTGCACAGGTCACGATTGTCTTCCACAAGACATGCGTGAAAGGCATGTTGAATGAGGTTGACACTCTCACATTTGGTTCGTCAACTCCACTTGACATGCGTAATGAAGACAGTTGTCATGGTGACATATCTGCCATGTTCCAATGACATGTGCTCTATGTGTCAAATCAAGTTGACATGGATATACATGTCATTTTGTCAGGAAGACTTTTTTCAGTGTATGTGCGGGCACTGACACATTCCTCTGTGAAATTGTGTAATGTCGTTCTCGCCATGAATATGACCTTAGCTGTCGAAATGGCATTAAACATCTATTACTCACTCACTCACTTGCCCCCCAAAAAAACATTATGAAACCAATATACACTTATATGGTGAACTTGGTCATTTATTCACAAATTGACCAAAACAGCAGGAAAAATGTCAAATTTATAACAATGTCCCAGGGGCATGCCCCTAAACCCTCTAAAAATAATCAAAGTGCTTTGATTTATGTGCTTAAAATTTTCCACGCGTCCCAGCTGACCCGCATTGGCCCCCCCCCAAATTCATGTTGCTTCCGACAACCCTGGTTACTTTGCCTCACTGGACAGGTAAGCCTGGTCACCTAGCTGAATGGACCTCTGTAATGGCCTCCTCTAGGTCCTTGATCCACCAATGTGAAAATAAAAGTGTATCTCATCACTCAATATTAAGCAATCGCTAGACAACAAGTATGCTGTATAATCTTTTAATAATGCATAAACTCTCAAATTTTATGACTGGCAAACCTTGATTTCAGTGTACCGTGACTGTTTCTACTCTGAGTGGAGATGTAACAACTCAGAGTGTATCATGAGTAATGCCTACCTGTGTGATGGTACAAAGGACTGTCTTGATGGCAGTGATGAGTGGAACTGTGGTAAGTAGTCTACATCAAGTTATGATACATGTACTGTAATTGTTAAAGATGTATTACCAGTTGATTATTGGTGATTTTTAATTTTCATTATGTTTCTATATGTTAATTCCTGTAAATCCATGTGAGGAATTTGCAGCCTGTCACTTCTCTTTGGATATGTTATTATGACAATATATCATGCATAAATACAAGTGCGAGCCGAAATTTATCAAAACTAGCAAGGGGTGCATTATGACCAATCACAACATGTCTATAGGCTTTCATAGTGTATGCAAAGGTCTACCAAAGAGAGTAGCTCAGCCCTGAGTTCGGTGTTTCCCTTGAATCCTATCAAATATGAATTTCCTAAGACAAATATCACTGCCAATTGATTAGGAAATGGGCACAGGAAGCCTGCATGAGTTTATTTCATAACTTGATTTTGGGTCGATTAAGGTGGTAATGTAGCCCCATCTTTAATTGACACAAGTTTCCTCAGTCCTATTTATAAGATTTTGGTGAGGCAGAGGAAGGCACTTGTTCATGTGTGTGAGCGATAATCCAGTTCTTGATAGGCAACCCCGTAGCACCTTGTCGGATGAATGACCCCTATATCACTGACGAGCACTTGTGAGTCAACGTCATCGTAGTCGTTGTAGTGTGCAAAATTTGAGATAAAAGCCCATGCCTCCAAAATCATGCCGATAATAGGAGTGTTGTCAGAAACTGTTCCCTCATCTCTTCATAATACCCCATGTACTTTACAGAGCGACACTATATAATGGCGAACGACATGTACGTAAGTGAGAAGCATCGCTGTAATGGGAATCTATACTACAAGGAGGTCTACACAGATGAAATCAACTGTAAGTACTGTGTCTTCCTCCTCGGGTTTCTGAAAAGCGTATTGTTAAAGTGCCAGTATACTTCATTCAGACCAGTCTGACAATCTTAAACGAAGCTGTGCATATATTGGAAACCCTTAAACGCACATCACGTCTACATTAAGTGCATTGATGCCATCTTAAGGAAATGTTGTAGATGTTAAGGACACTCAGTGATAAAGTAGAATTCTTAGAGAAGCTTTCAGTAAACTAAGTATACCGGGCAATAATCATAGAGCTACTGGGGCCTGTTTCAAAACATTTAGTTGTTTAAAATAGCAATTGTGGCATGGTATAACCACTTCAGAAGTGTGAAAGTTGTAAGATATAAATCTGTTTCAAAACTTGTTATTTTCAAAAGAGGAGAATGGTTCTATCAGGTATTTTGTCTCTCCTATATTAAGAAACCAGATTGGTATATTTGGCGCTTAATAGAACAAGAGGCGGCCATATTGTTGTGCAAAATTTGATATATTAGTGTCAGCTACATTAACCACTACTATAGCAGCCACATAGAGTTACACTCTAAGAAATGTGTTTAACTTTAAGTCTTCTTCTTCCAATTACACATTTTTACACAAGTTTACCCTCCTTAACTAATTACTACAGAAGCCATTGTGGGCCACCTTGTAGACATGCCTATGTTCCTTAGTGATTATGCACATATACCTAGTAGTTTAAAGACTACTTAGGTGTAGGTGGTTTTAGCCGTCAAGTGTAAAAAAATATTGCTGACAATCTGTCAATAACTGTACTCTAGCTTGCTGTCAACAGAAAGAATTAGCGGTTTGTTTTTTAACTTCCTTATTGATGCTTGTGACAGGTATCCTTAAGCCTGGAAGCAATGAAAGAAGGAATACTGGGGGGTAGGGAGTCAAGCCGCACTGGGGCCACACATGTTTGGCTACCTGGGTAGGTCAGATCGGCCAAAAATAAGTCAATTGCATCAAGTCAAGGTAAATTAGATATACAGCTTAATTACATCAGATTACAAAAATGGGTTAATTGTATCAAGTCAAGTCAAATTAGGTCAAAATAGATAAGTGTAGGTCAAATTAAAACAATTCTGAATGAATGAGTAAGTGAGTGAGTAAAGGGAAGGAGTGAGTGAGTGAATAAAGGGAGGAAATTAGTGAGGGGAAGAAGGGAAAGAGGGACAAAGGGAATGAGTAAGGAGGATGAAAGGAGGGCATGAAGGAGTGAGGGACTGAGTGAGGGGGAGAAAGGGAGGGAGTAAGGGAGTCAGGGATAACAGGATGGATGGAGGGAAGGAGTGAGTGAGTGACAGGGGTGTAAGGGAGAAAACGGTGGAGTTGAGTGGTGAAAGTAAGTTGGATGGAGTGAATAGAGTGGAATTGACTTGAATGGATTGTAGTGAAGTGGATTGGATGGGGTTGAGTGGGCAAAAAAGAGTCATATTGACCCCACGTTGGGTAAATTTAGTTAAAATGAGTCAATATTGATCAATTGGCCTAAGATTGGACCAAATTAAGTTAGATGCACCTAAGATGAGTTAATTAGATCGAACAGATCAATCAAGGTAAAAGTGGACCAAAGTGGGTAAACTAGGTGAAATCAGATCAATATGGGTCAGAATTGGCCAAGTTGAGTCAGATTGACCTATTATGAGAAAGTGGGTTAAATCAGGGCAATATTGATCAAAACAAGTCAAATAGGCCAAACATGGTTTAATTGCATAAAATGAACTCAGATTAGATCAAAATGAGTCAAGATAGGTCAGATTAGCCAAACAGGTCAAATCCATTAAATGAGGTCAAATTGGACAACTTAGCTCAAATTGGTTCAAATTACCCATGTAGGAAGCCCAGTCGGGGCTTAAGTGGGCAAAATTCAGAACATGTGCTTAGTTTGGGCAAATGCTGGCTTTCTAGTCTGGGCCACAGTGGGCAGCCATGAAAGGGCAAACCGACTTGGGCCTGTTGGGCTCCCAATGGGTTTTGTCCTCAGGCAACAGTGTGGGCCACATTGGGCTCCCCAATTCAGGCACAGATCAGTTTTGAAATGGGCAACAAGATTGGGCACAGGTTGGGTTGATAATGGGCATCCCAAAATGGGTAAAGATCAATTTCAAGACAAGTTAGCCAATATGGGCTGAAATTTGGTTTGGATAGGGCAAACTCACCTTTGGCTTTTGTGATTAGACACCAGATAAGCCAATCTATCTCACATACAATTTTACTCCCCTTACAGAATTGATTCTCTCAATATAGAACAAATGAATTAGACATTGAATAACAATTATTGGATAACAATGTTCAGACTTTATCATAGTTTGGAAATCCTTAGACATTCCCTTCAAAGAATATGCAGATCAAGGTCATCATAGCAGTTAAAAGGTGACTACACCATTCTTATGCAGTGAATGTGGTACAAGGTTCAAACATGCTAACTACAGGCACTATGAGCTTAAAAGCTCTGGTCTATACTCCTTCATGGTGTATCTATGAAAAGAGGCACTATAGAAGGTCAGGATTTCACTAGACTTAAAGTGACTTTTCTGTTCTATCGAGTGCAAATAGATATATACATGTACCCTACTGATGCAATGGAATAGATGAGTATCACTGGTATACTTGGTAGGGGGGGAGTAATATTCAATAATTCAATTAGTTCTTCTGAACTTTTATTTAAAAATATGGCAAAATCAGCCAGCCCACTTTGGGCCACATCAGAAACCCATGTTGAACTTTGACACTGATCTGTGCCCAAATTGGTTAGCCCAGTGTAAACCAGACACTTTGCTGATAACAAAACCCATTGGGTGCCCAATGGGCAGCCCTGTTTTTTGCCCACATTGGGCACCCACTGTAAGCCGCACTTGGGCCACACATGTTTTACTACCTTGGAAGGTCAGATCAGCCAAAAATAAGTCAACTGCATCAAGTCAAGGTAAATTAGGTAAATAGTTTAATTAGGTCAGATTGCAAAAATGGGTCAATTGTATCAATTCAAGTCAAATTAGGTCAGAATAGATAAATGTGACCCATCGAGGGAGAACACCCCTCCACGGGGAATTTTTAATTTCCTATTTGGCCACTAGGGGGCATTGGAGGGAAAAATTACTCTAAAATCATTATAAAAATACATTAAGCTAATTTTTGATGCAGAATTCAATGGTTTCATTTAAAATGCACCATTTTCGGCAGAAATGGCCCATATTTGGATGGTAAAAATTAAAATTTTTCATGAGAAATCCACCTATATGCCTGTTTCTTGTTTACCATCGCGACCAATCTAATAATCAAAATTTGCAGATTTCTATGCCAATTTTTGGGGATACTCACCAAAAACCCAAAACTGAAAACATAAAATGGAAAATTCCTTCTAGATCGAAATCTGTGATAAAAGTCACCATATTATTATGAATCTTTCATGAAAAAGGCTGATTTATCGTGTTTTTAGACATTATTATGGTTTATAATGTATTTAGAGCTTAATCATCGATTTCAGATATGAATAATGACCTATGTTAAAGGAGGGGTTCTAAAATAACTACTAGGAATATCTAACCCAATGATGTCTCATTTTAAAGATCTTGAGATGAACTTTGATAATGAACTTCCCTGCAGAGGGGTGTTTTTGCTTGACTGGTCACAAATGTAGGGTCGAAAATCATAGAAGGTTTGCATATGACGAATTTGGTTTCGAATTTTAGCTTCCCCCTCTAGTTCTTGGGCTCAAAGTGTCAGGATCGATGAGAACTTCATGTTTCATAATGGGTTTTGATGGTCCCATATGCATATTTTGGGCTCCAAGGGGGTAAAATGTGCCCAGAATGACCAAAAGTGTCTGGGCAAAATTGTGTCTGGGAGAATGACATTTGAGGTACAAGCCATGTTGAGGGCTTAATTTCATACAGAAACAATCTTCATACCTCCATGAAAATCTTAGGTCCAGACTATTTTGACCTGTAGATTAGGAAAAAAACATTATCATTTATGTCAGATGTGTCCTTGCTATTGTAAAAGAAGCATACTTATAAGAATTCTTTTTCTGGGCATATGTCTGGGCGAATGACATGTAAGGCCCCATATGCACACTTTCTATGATTTGTGACCGTAGGTCAAATAAAAACAATTCTGACATAAAAAGGTAAAAGTGGCCGTAAATGGGCCAAAGTAGGTCAAAATAGGCTGTAATAAGGTAAATTTGTATATTTTGACCCCTTGTGACCTGATTTAACCTGATGTAAGTGGCCAATTTTTTTGCCTATTTGACCAACTGTAACTTATTTTTCCCATTTTGACCTCATTTGACTTCAATTTATGCAATTGGACAATTTTTGGTCAATATTTTACCCAATTTGTCCAATTGCAACCTAATTACATGTAGGTAACCTATTTTCAGCTAATTTGACCTAATTTGTCCAATTTAGACATAATTTGATGCAACTGACCTATTTTCAGCTAATTTGACCTATTTGTCCCAATTTGGCCCTATTTAATGTAAGTGGCCTATTTTTGGCTAATTTTACCAACTTTGTCCTAATTTGACCTCAATTGAAGTAATTGACCTATTTTCGATCAAATCTGATCCAATTTGACTTATTGTGATAGTTTGACCAAATATGACCTACGTTGACTCATTAGAATTTTGACCTCAATTGATGTAATTGACCTATTTAGACCTTATTTGAATCAATTTGACCTATCTTAACCTATGTTGACCCATTCTTGGCCTATCTGACCTAATTTGACCCACATTGCCCTGCTTTTACCTACCTTACTAGTGTTGAGTCAATCTGACTCAATTTGGCCCAATTTAGACTGATTTTGACCTAATTTGATGCATGTTAACCTAATTTGACACAGTTTACCTCACGTCACTCCATTCCACTCCCCTACACTCCACCCAATCCATTCAGTTCAATTCAACTCCATTCATTCCATCCAAGTAACCTCAGTTACTCTATTCCATCCCTTCCTTTTCTCCTTCCCTCCCCTGACTCACTTGTTCCCTCCGTCCTTCCCTGACTCACATCCTCTCTCCCTTCATCTCCCTCCCTCCACTCATTCCCTCTCGTCTGCCTTTTTCATGCCTGCCTGCATCCCTGTCTCCCTGCTTCCCGGCCTCTTTCTCTCCCTCACTCCCTCCCTCATGTTTCTGATCAACAAGTGACCTAAAATTTTCTAGAAAATTATAGCTAGCTTTCATGTAGAGGATGAACATATTAAAAAAAAATGGCTATTGGGTTTGTAGTTGATTTTTTAGAGGCTTTGGAAAATGCCTCCCGAAGCTAAATAATAGGGGAATCGATGAAGAGGCATAGCCATGTCAACATGGTGGCCCATGTTGGCTTCCGTAGTACACACATTTTCGCAAGTTTTTGCTCAAATTTTGACCTCTGCAATTTTTT
Source organism: Acholoe squamosa (assembly GCA_949317995.1). Classification (NCBI taxonomy): domain Eukaryota; kingdom Metazoa; phylum Annelida; class Polychaeta; order Phyllodocida; family Polynoidae; genus Acholoe; species Acholoe squamosa. The sequence continues at coordinate 42,947,239 of OX439049.1, forward strand.
TTTCCAAAACTACATATTGTGTGCAAGACTATGAATTTAACATGAATAAATTTAGTATTTTCCATTTTTTTTCATTGATAGGGGCGTATACATAGGGGGTTTATGCATCTCAAATTTAAAAATCAATGCCATATTCTTCTTTCCTGTGATGAATAGCATCTTTTTAGTTGTTTGTGAGAAATGTTTTGTCTTAACCTCCCCCCTACCTATAACATTTGAAAAGATAGCACCCATATACCAAAGAAAATATATTGATATATTATCTAGATATAGCATAAATTACTAATGGAGCAAAGCCTTAACGGTGTGCGAACCATTAAGGCCCTATATTTGATATAACAACTCCTAAGACACTAAGGACAAATATGTCTCCTAATAGAGCTTGTGAACCCCCCCCCCTATAATGGTAGAGATGTTTGATAAGTATTGTGATTACTGAGAATCTAGGATGAACTAGCAGAGTAATTTAATGTTGTCCTGAGAGAGATATAGATGTCATCTAATGTAGAACAAAATGGTACAAAAGGTCCTGGCGATTCTGTACTTTCAGGGACTAACGGAATGATATGATTTGCAATTATATTTTGTTTATTTTACACACAGGTGGACCATGCCTGTCAGACCAATACCTATGTAAGAACAAGCGCTGTATCAGCCAGTCTATGGTGTGTGATGGAGTGTGTGACTGTGGCTACACATGTGATGATGAGGACCATTGTGGTAAGGATGCTGTGTACCATTACACTGTAATTACATCCTCCAATATATGGGACAAACCTACATCTCAATTCACTACTCATTTAAATTTGTAAAATCAGAGAGAATCAAGGTAATAGTATACAGAGCTAGAAGGGGGTAGAAGACGATGGATGACATTATAGAAAAATGGTCTTAGATTAGATGTACACTATAGAATGAGTTATGACACACTCTTCAATATATCACAATAGCAAAGAGAACATTTGAAAACTAGTGTTAATTTTTACACCTTTTATCCCTGGTTTACTGTACAGATGGGATACCCTGTTTGTCAGAGGGATGGTTCCTTTGTGGCATGCAAGGGCAGGGAGGACCAAGGTGTGTAAGGTCTAAGTATGTCTGTGATGGTAATGACGACTGCCCAGGAACCAGACAAGATGAATTAGCATGTGGTGAGTAAAAAACCTATACTTGACAACGTTGAGTTAAAGCAGTTATGTTCATTTATTACACGATTTCTGTGATTCTGAGTGCTTTTCCTGGATATTCCCATGCACATACCTGTCGATATTGCATGGCATGATGCATGCATGATGACTTTTGTATGGTGTGTGGTTATCCAAGGATAACAGGCACCCAGTGCGGTTATCCATGGATAACAGGCACACCTTACATGTCATATGTCACATGTTAAAACCTACGAGATTTCCATTGCCAGGGGCAGGGGTCGAACCCATACCCTACTGATCCCAAGATCATCTCCCTATGCATTGCGCCACAGGAACTGATGGGAATAGCAGCAGTAGAATTAAGTTAGGATTACACCACAGTGGTCAAAGCTGCCTGTCCCATAGCTACATACCATATTTCCCCGTTTATAAGCCCAGGCTTGTATTAGTATTGCCTACTACATAAACCTCCTTACTAAGTGGCAAATTGACCAGGCCTTTACACGAGGACATACGGTACTGCTGGACGCGTTCAAACCAAGCCAGCAGCTGCCGGGTGCCGAGATGTGTGTACCGATAGTATATTGGTTAGCGAGTCAGGCTACTAACCCCAGGTACAGGCGTTGGTGTCCTGGCCTGGTCCAATTTTTGGCTTCATAGAAGATATGGAGCAGTCAGTAGCATGCTTCACCCCCTCATTGCATGTTATTGTTGGATATCAGTCGCAATTCATGACATATCCATTAATTACTTGTTCAGTAATTCTACGAGCCAGAAACTACCTTATTATCTTTGAGATAATCATACCTTATTAGCTCCTTCAAATTCCACCGTCAAGACCGTCAAGGACAGAATAATACCTTAGCTATCTTAAAGATTGTAAATTATATGCAATCCTAAGGCCTTTTGAAATAGCCTGGTAGGTGTACCACTCGATCCATGGTTGTGCAGCTGTAAAAATGCTTTTAACCACTCCCGTATCCTCAGATCTCAGGCTAACACATATGCTAACATCATCATTTATTGGGCAGAGACACCCATTAGGCACGCAGTACCCAGTGCCCTCCCATTACATCTAGAGGAACTGTCATCCCAGGAATAGCAGCAAAATGACCAACAGAGATACTCTGATATGACAACCTAGGAGTGGCCTTTAAATAGTACTTGTGATTTCCTTACATGCCCTTTGCTGTCAGATATTGCAATATTACTTTTTTTCGGATAATCCGCAAAGTCAATGCTAACACCATGTTCTTTTTTTGTTCTTTTTTTTGTACAGGCGCATGCTATTGTTCTATATTCACCCTTGAGAGAAAAAAAAAACAATCGACAAACACCCTAAAGCTTAAAAAGGAAATCTGGGGCCTGTTATCTCATACATATAATCAATCTTACTAGTATGTTCATTTTACTTACCTATTTTCATTATGTAATATGTTTGGAGCAGATAACAAACCAAGTTGTTCCACTAATATGACGGCACTCTGCAATACTGCTGCATGTAATCCTGACAAATGCAATGGTCTGGTGGACTGTCCAAATGCAGCAGATGAGGAAGACTGTGGTAAGCTGCATATAGCCGGTATTCCACTGAAGCTGATTTATTCCTGATTTTGAATCTGGATTTAAGCGTTCATTTATCCAATGCATTTCCACTTCTTCCATGCAAATTAAAAAAGAATTCTACCAGAATTGTGGGGAAATGTATCAGGGATCCACCATAAAAAATTACAAGATTTGCTCAGTCATTATGGTTTTCCCTCAAATCCGATTAAAATATAATTTGGCTTCGATGGAACACCTGCTTATCACATCAGTCGCATCTCGTTTTCTCAAAATAATCTAACTATTTCTCTTTTTTAAGTGATCAGTTTACAAATGCCATGTTATTTTTATCTCTTAGTAACCATCTGTTTCCATCTTTGAGCAGCTCTGGGTGTGAAGTGTGGAGAGGAGCAATTCCTGTGTACCAGTGGGGAATGTGTGAGCAGCTCAGCCCGCTGTAACCTGACATATGAGTGTAAGGACCTCAGTGACGAGAAGAACTGTGGTAAGTTACTTCATCTGAAGTGATGGTTCCACAGATATACAGGTATTCCACTTCCATCGGTCGGCCGAATTTTCCCTAATCCAACTGATTTTTTTCTATACTTTTGCATAATCGAAAAAAAATTGGTTAGCAAAAATTAAGCCGACCGACGGTATTGGAATACCTGCTTAATCTGCCGGTTTATGATATATCTAAAGTTTAGAAAAAATCAGTCAGAGTGGTGCTAATCTGACCGATTTACTCCTGTGGAACCACCAGCACTTGATTAAAGCAGTGACCCAAGAGACATCTCATTGAGCATCTGCTTTATTAGCCAATTATATATATGCATGTTTATTGCAGAACAGTAGAATAGTTTTACCTTGGAGCTCCGTATCTCCCCCCCCCCCACCCCTTGAGATAATAGGCTTCAGTATCTCAAACTCAGTAACAGCACTCTAAATTGCCACAAAACATTTAAAATTATCATCAATTTGCTATTTAAGAATAATTTTGAACATTTCTGGTCGAAAGAACATGAAATAATTGCAAATGTTAACTCATATTAGATCTGACTGAGGGTTATCTCATGAGTCGAATACTTGTTAACCTTTGCATATATTATAACTTGTTTCTGTAAATCATTATGTGAGGGGATTCAATTTCAGGAGTTTCCCTATGTAGGATTGAGACTTCAGTGCCTGTATATTGTTAATTTAATTCTTCTTAGACGTAGAAGTTGGATATGTAAGTGCTCACACTGTGTGTTTAGCTCACCTGAACACCTGTGTCCTCTTGGGACTGTTGGGGATAAGGCAAGACTGTGACTGTCACTACAGGCAACGAAGTGAAAAGGAAGGGTGCATAAAAGCTGTCAGACACAGACCATCAAATAAAATACCTATAGCATAGGAAATATATAAATGCTTTCTCTGTAGAGACATTTGTAGAAAAGAACAACTCCTTATTATTATGTTACACAATTTATTCAGGTGTTGCAATGGTCTAAGAATTGCAGATATCTAATATAATTCTAAAACCTTAGACGATTACAAAAATCATTTTCTAGGCAAACCCTCTTCTTAACTTGTGGTAAGATCACCCTACATTGATACTAATAACAAAACAATTTAAAGATTCAAGTTAAGAGTTATCATGCTGGTTAGAGTCAGATTAGAAAATTCCATGAATTCCACGATGCAAATTATTTCCCAGCCGTGATAATCTACAGGGTGAATAGGTGCGTTCCTTAAATACCTGTGACTAAAATATATGAGGTAATCTTTTAAAATCTCCTCATGTACTCCACTCAGATCGCCAATGAGAATCCTAAATCGCCCATTTAGGGCGGGGCCTACTGATCTCTCCAAGGGGATAAGAGACAGTTGGGAGAGTGGAAATCAATGTGGGACTAAGGCCAAGTCGTGATCAGATTTAGAAAGTAGCCGGTTTTGAGAGTTGAACCCAAAGAGTGGTGTACTAGTGTTAACCCTTTGATGAACCCTAACACTGTCAAATATTTCCTCAGAGGAATTAGTTAGAGAGAGCTGTATTGGATGATCCAGAGGTATCCTTATTCAAAAACATTATTAAATGATATCTTTTATCTGATGATCAAAACATTGATTTCACACCTGGAAGGCATTTCTCAAGATGGTACGACTAGACACAACCACTCGTGTAAAAGGCAAGACAGCAAGCATTTCACATTTCAGTATTTTGAACATATTGATGTTTATTCTTCGCGGTGATCCTAGCCCAGTATCCCTGCACAAGTATTTCACTTTAAGACTTCTGGTCAAGTATGAACTGTTAACGGCAAGCAGTCAATTGGGTAATTGATTGGACAATTTTGCAGGCGAATGAAAGTAGTGAACACCGGGACATATGGGCTAATCAGACAGATTGTATTTAACGCCACTTAGCACCTACTGTAATCAGTGGAGTACTTCAACCGATCTTCTTTTTATTAGAAAAGATAAGAGCTCAGCGAGTCAAATAAGATGCAGAGAGATTTGGACAGACAAGCTTTCCGACTTGGAATTTCCTGTTTCTAACCTTAGCTATCACTGCTGACACAGGTTCTCTTTCAATGAAAATAAAACAAATTCCACTTCCAAATGAAATTGAATTTGGAATATACATCTACATGGATTAATCTGGAGGGCATTTCTCAAGATGGTACAACTAGACACACCCAGTACAACTTGAAACCCTCAATATCAGACTGGGTTATCGTAGGTAACACACTACGACTACTCTGTATGATCAGCACTTAAGGCAGTAATTACATAGGGTTTGGTAGGGCAGTCATACCTGTGCAATCCTTTGTGACCACAAGACACAGGGATGAGCTGGCATTAAAGTGAGGCATTCCACTACGACTAGTCGTACCATCTTGAGAAATGCCTTCCAGCAGTGGTTAAGAACCTGAAGGAGTGTGGTCATAGAAGGTTGAGGTGAGGTTGAACGTGTGTTAATCAAACCAGCTTTCTGTATAGGTCCAAAGTTCTGCACCCAGTGGAGATGAGCTGCATAAATTCTGTGGCTTGTTTATCAAAATGTAAACAATGTCCTACTGATACGAGCACGATTTTTTTTTCATTGATAATCAACAAGCAGGTGGTCTTCCTTACAAATTGCAAGGGTCATGTATATTTAGGAAATAAGGCATGGGACATGGCCGTGCGAGGGCTGTAGACACTATATTGAGATGTTAAAGTTGAGATGTAGAGGGGTCTTATACTTCTTGTAGGCCCTAATACGTCTCAACGTAGTCTAGAGCATGACCACGGCCATGATCAAGTGCCTTATTCCCTTTATAACACAGAAAAGTCCCACATCAACCATTCCGAACGCAGCATTAAGTTCAATGCACCATGACTTTGCCCAGCAATGCTATACAGTCGGCCCTTGCTTCCTCAGATTTGGAAAATGCAAGGAAAAATGTCTGAGGAAGTAAGTCCATATATAAAAGAAAACATAGAGATAGTTCTAGATCTCCTGTCTGAGGTTATAAGGGATCTGAGGAATCAAAGGGTCGAGGAAGCAAGGGCCAACTGTAATACACAATATACTGCTGTTAAATATAGGTAAAAGGTAGGTATGGCTCGAGCAGGTGTCGACTTCCGGCTAACACACAATATCAATGAGGTGACATGCATCGTGAGACTTTGATTGTGCAGAAAGGAAAAAATAATACGAGGTCCTGTATAAGAAGGGTTGTATTTAAATATGCATTTAGTAAATTATATTGTTGCATGATGAGGCTGCAATTGGTAGCCGGGGGTAATACAGGATGTGCCAATGGTATCTGGAAAGATAAGAGGGGAGTGATGTGAGTTCTCGGCGGATCAAAGAGAGAGATTGATATAAAGACAATCTATTATACACGGCCCTGGGATGTCAGACTACTCCCAACACACAGTTGGCATAGATAAAACTCCATCCCACCCGACCTAAATAACCATACAGGTAAGTAAACCACCTCGGCCCTGGGATGGCACCTTTCAGGTAAATTGGAGCAGGGGCAGTAAGAGGCCACATAAATATGATGGTAGTGTAACTGTCGGGCTACCCGTCGGTAGGCCTGTCGGGTTATCTGTCAATGTGACACCAATACCAGAGACAAGCAACACAAGGAACTTATAGTTTCCGAAGCTTTATTACTGAGTTGAACATCAATCACTTGGTTCGATAATAGAATGCATGTTTATCGATGCTATAGTATAATATCTTATAGCTCTATCCGCCTAGGTATAGACAGTAGGTTTTAATAGATATTGGAAATAGTATAGAGGTGCGAGAGGTCTTAGCGCCTAAGACACACTCTCCCAGACTAGGAACATGTTGTCCCTTATATAGTGGGTTAATTAACAAGTGACATTATTAGCATATAGATTGTAATAAGAAACGGCGGGAACCTTACAGGTAACGCACAGCAAATACTAATCCTCCTACATCACAGGCTTAGCGCCTAATTGGTGGTTAAACATGAGTTACCGGTCAGTACTGATAAGTAACTTTATAGTCATATTAGCGGTCCATAAGGTATATCGATAGAAACACATATTAATTTATAGAACGACAGGGCAGTGCGCAAGCTTGCCCGTTACAATAGTAAGGGGAACCATCAGAGAGCGTTAAGTGAGTAAGATAAGAGCAGTTCAGAGCAGCTCATGTAAGTTTACCACCACTAAGAGGGATGTATACATATATGTAAAGTGTCCCATACTCTGGGAGCAAATGAAGCTCCAATCAAAGGTGTATACCAATCTATCACCAAGGATAAGCAGCACTGTTAACATCATGGACTTTTAATATTGTAAAGAGGAATCATCATTGTGATAGGCACATGCCCCATTCTCGGATACACAGGGTATCAGTGATTAGTCATAACATGCAATGCAACAGGATATGTAACCACTCATGGATTGTCATGTACTACTACATCTACATTAACCCTTTCACCCCTGGATTTCCGTTACTCTGTGGGATTTGCATGCAAGTCCTGCTTTATGGGGTGGAAGGGGTTAATAAATGGTAACTTGTATATCAGTGTTGGATCCTTATTAACATGCTACATCAGGAGCTCTACATTGACTATAGTTTTCCCCAATTTGAAATTTCAATGCTATGAGGATTTTCATACGATTTAGATAGTGCAACCGTAGTATGTTAAGAAATAACCAGCTGGCTCACTTAAAATGTGATACAATGACAAACCCAGCTCTGCAACTAGATGTTATAGAGGGTATCTTAGGCCTAGATTACAAATCACGCCTGGAAGGCATTTCTCAAGATGGTACGACTAGACCCCCTTCAAGTCTTAGTGAGATCCCTAAGTTAAATGCCATTACAGCCCTGCAAAGATTGCACTGGTACGACTGCCCTACCAAACCCTATGTAATTACTGCCTTAAATGCTGATCGTACAGAGTAGTCATAGTGTGCTACCTATGATCAGCCACTCTGATATTGAGGGTTTCAAGTCATACTGGGTGTGTCTAGTCATACCATCTTGAGAAATGCCCTCCAGATTAATCCATGTACATGTATATTCCAAATTCAATTTCATTTGGAAGTGGAATTTGTTTTATTTTGTTCAAAATACTGAAATGTGAAGTGCTTGCTGTCTTGCCTTTTACACCAGAGATTGTCTGAAGCAAATTTTAATCAGGGCAATGTATTATGGTCGATGGGTAAGAAGGACAATACCGACCTTACATTTTTTCTCTAATCATTGGGATTTGAAATTCATTAAGCCTGTTCCGAGTATAGACACAGTGTAAGTGTAACGAGTGTGCAAATGGCATCAAGCTTTTTTTATATTTAGACAATTAGAGCATAGCGGAAGGCAACTAAACAAATAAGCCTCATGGTAAATCACAGTATGGCTATAGCATGGATTCCACTGAAGCCGATAGTTGTCTGATTTTGTCATCGGGTTGCATCGGGGACGCATCGGGCAGCATCGGGAACTATCGGCCAGCTATCGGGCACTATCGGACAACTGTCGGACAACAATCGGGCTCAAATCGGGTTCTGTGGAAGAGCTCTATTTTAAGCATCGGAAACCATCGGGAACCATCGGAAAGACGTCGGGGATGGTCCCGACAGGTACCCGATTTTTTCTAACTGATTAACTAAAAATCGGGTACCCATGCAAAATCGGCCCGATAATCAATACTTTTATGATTTTTATAAAAGAGGAACATTTATTTACCCAGGAACAGACTCAGCATGTATATATATATATAGTAAATCATTGATTTTTATCACCAATATCGTGAACGATTTCATTTTTTCCTTGGTGGAAGAGGTCAAAAGAGTGAGACTTGTGGCTGAAAATTCTCCTATCGGGCTGCTATCGGCCCGACAAAAAATCGGGCCGATAGGGAGCCGATACCCTAAAACGATGCTATCGGCCAACTATCGGCCCGACAAAATTGAGGGTTTTGGTGGAATCAACGCTTATGATATATCTTCCCCATGTCCCTCTGACTACAGATGAAAAGCACGCGAAAAAAGCTAATACATATGGGATTTCGTGCAACTGGCCTTTCCTTTTTTCAGCTAAGAAAGCATTTCTTTTTTTAGCTTACCAATAAAATCACCCCGCTGGTAATATAGATTAATCCTCAGCTGTCTTTCGGTTTTTGTTGTCTTTTTTGTTGTTGTCATTTTTAGGGGGTTGTCTGTGTTGTTTGTGTGTTTTTTTTTCGAATTTCCCTGCATCACACACACCTTCTAATAACCCCCTGCCCTGCATTCCATGACCATTTGCTGCATCCTAAAGGAGCATAAAACTATGACAAAGGTAGTTTCCATGGCGCTAAATAGAATTCTGCACATCTCCAACTAGAATCGCATGAAATCAATGCAAATTTTTCTTTGCTTTGGTCTGACCAAGGGTCATTTGAAAAAGCAAAGGCCCTGTCTATGCACCAAATGGAAAGTGAAGAATATGCATTATTTGATAGGTTTCACTTGTCATTATCCATACCTAAAACTAGAGCAGGTTTTTACATAAAACAATCGATTTATATTTTTACAGATGATTTTCAGTGTCCTGCTGGGACCTTATCCTGTAGGAGTGGTCAATGTGTGGCTAAGGAATTCTGGTGTGACTGGGTCAGAGATTGTATTGATGGAAGTGATGAGACTAATGCTTGCCGTAAGTACAGTGCGAACTTGGACAATGTATCATACTCTGCAGTTCTCAAAGCAGAAAGTGTCTTTTTGATGCTGTGTTTGTGTGGGTTGTCAATACATGTGCTTGGCAAACATCACACAGGACAGTATCGAATCAAAAGTCAAATGCAGATGTAAAAGATCTCTAAGATAAATGATGTAATAAATCTGTACCCTATATACACAGAAGATGCTCACCACAGCTGTTCTAAAGTATCCACTTCTTTCAAAACTTTTTCTCATCAATCTAAGATAATCTATGTCCTGTTATTAGTAAAGTGCGCTGAATTTCTAACATGAACGTAGAACTTTCTATGTGAATGTAGCACCTAACTTACATTTAATCAAACCATTTTTCCTGGGTTCGCAATAAGATACATTTTAAAGTCAATGCAAAAAAAAAAAAAAAAAAACAAAAAAAAAACAGCAAGAAAACTTTTCTAACAGTGAAAGCTCATCAATCTCTCCTGCAGCTAACCGAAAGTCGGCCTGTTCGCTCAATGAGTTCCGCTGTGAGAATGGCCAATGTATCCCAGAGTCTGAGAGGTGTTTCCGGCGGAAACTGCCAAATGGACGCCTGTCTGGCTGCGCTGACAATTCTCACCTTTTCCGGTGCAGTAAGTGTAATGTTCCTGTTGACGTCTGGCTAAGGGTACACAAGGGACTGATTACAAGGCTCGTGTTTCCAACACTATTGTCAAAAACTACCCTATTTTTTACCCAAAGCAGCACCCAGCTGCCCATTAATCTTCAAGGTATACAGAGATATATGTTATGGCACCTCATTTCTTTGCTTGTCAATAGGCCATTTACTACGGCACCGTAGACATTAATAAATTTTGTAGAACTGGGATGATTAAACTGCATGGCAGTGTCAGTCTTAAAAAAAGGAATTGATTAGAACCATTTTACCATAGCAATATCCAAATGATCATATTGTGCGTATCCCTTGTAGAAATAGCATTGAGGCTAAAGCATCAACAGCTGCATAGCATCAATACTGAAATATGTAAAAACGATGTAAAAAGTGAAAAGTAAAAATTCAATATCAATGCAATCTTGTTCTTTCTTTATTGCCTAGAAAATTTCACCTGTCCCCCTGGAGGCTTCAAATGTCACATCAGCCATTGTGTACCAAAGAGCACCGAGTGTGATAAGAAGATAGACTGTATCTTCTCTGCCACTGACGAGCTGGATTGCCGTAGGTTCAGTTTTGTTACTCTCTTTGCCAAATTATTTTCATACCTAGATATCTATTTTATTTTTATTTCTAGGGTGTGGTTTCATCTCATGAAATCTATGTAGAATTTATGCAAAGAATATGGCATTTTGATTCAGAATACCAAAATTAAGTTGCATGTGACACAACTGAAATATGCCAAAGATTCATAGCTATTGTTCTTGAATTTCATTACAGTTCATAGCGTAAAATCTTATATGCTTTCATCGCATAACTTCATTTGATTTTCACAGCGTATGAGTGCCCTTACCCGGTGAATCTGTGTATGTGTAATAACACAGAGATGGACTGCACGGCACATGGTCATCTCACCTCCATCCCAGACACCTCACAGGAACTCGGCCTTAACAAATTGTGAGTAATGTCCCAATTCACCGGGCTCCAAGCTCTGACATGCAAACCTAATCCCATCCAGGTCTTCCTCTCAGCCAGACTCCATTCATTGTCATTATCTGATCTCAAGCAGGATTTTCTCTCCTCTGAAATTGAGGGTGGTGTTTCAGAGTCTTTTGTGGGGTTAAAATCTAATGTGCTCATAATTGATGGCCCTTGGATTCTCAAAAGGAATATGCACATAAATTATATCACCTCAATCATCACCAATCAAATCTATTCATCGACCCAATCTCGGGAAAAACCCCCATGTGATAAAGCACTATTCTGGCCTCAGTTATTGTCATCTTCAAATGTGCGTCAGAACCCATATAATCGTTATTTCTAGAGCTTGTGGAATATATTGCTTTCCCAGTTGGGGTGCTGCGGCTCATTTTTGTGGTTCCGGAACGATACCTGAATCTTTGACCCAAACCTCTCATCAATGTATCGGTGAACATGTGGAATCCTGTGAATTGACCTGCACTCCATTGTTAATATATTATTTTAAGACACCCAGGATGATATTTTTCCTGTGCAAATCTATTCCCAAGGTTCATTCAGACTGAAAGAATGGTCTTGAATGAGACTCAATTAGGCCGGGGGCTGATAGGGCCCACCATGCACCCCTCCCCCCACATCCCAATGCACCAGGTATTTTTTCGATCCTTAGGGTCCCCTGAACAAGATTCAAGATGTTAACATTGATTATCTTGGGATACACTACCGGTTTTTGCTCATTATCCATGTGCGGGTTCAGACCACTTTTAAGTCAATTTTGCTACCATGTTATTCAAGGGGTACACTCAATCCCTAAGCTCTAAGACTACCTTACCTTGTCTGGAACCTGGAACTATTGGTCTTGTTGGAAAGAAGACATGAAAAGCTTTTCATTAAGCCATAATACATATTTTTAAGTTCGGATTTGAGTGTACCAGACAGTTTGGAAGACGGAAGATTGAAATCACAAAGTTCCTTTTTTTAACTGAAAATTTTAAATGCACTCCAGATACATGTATAAAACTTGTTCTTATCCCAATCTAACCACAATATCTAATATGATTCATGTACGCCAAACCTTTCTGAGTAATATGAGACATTTTGCAGCATTCCTTGTCGACTGACCCATGTTATTGCCTTGGAAGTGAAGACTCTACCTTGAGCCAAAACGATGCTGTTCCATTGCAATAATCTCCCTCTTGATCTATATGGATGATATTTCCATGCTAAATCTTTATCAATTCTTCTGACACTTATGTAAAAAAGGGTGCTGATCAAGAATGTTTGTGTTTCTACTTCATTAAGTTTAATGGCGGGGCTGTATATAGCTGAAAATCAAAATGGCCAACAATAGATTGAAATGTCACTTAGAATTACATATATGTGCAGTCTAGAAAGTATCTGGTAGGTCCTATAAATTAGCTAAGTAGAATACAGTGGTGCTTTTGTTTTATTGCTAGGTGGTGTGGTTGCCTAGCAACAGTAGCTTTGCATAGCAACCAAGCCTGAAAATATGCTTGAATGTGCATATCTGCATGGTTTCCTTTCAGGAACATACTCCCCTGATGTAAACTTGCATATAACTCTTCTGTGATTTCCATCATAGACTAGGCATATAGGTGATTAAAGGTTGCTAGGTTGTGTGGTGGCCTAGCAATATCAGTTTTGCATAGCAACAATGCCTAGATTCATACCTTTAGGTATATACTATGTCTTGTGCATAGTCTCCCCTCAAGGACATCAGTTCACTGATTTCAAATTGCATATAGCTGCCTTGTGCATATTACACAGTATGAACATAGGTAGTAAATGGTTGCTATGGTATGTGGTTGCCTAGTAACTGCAGCTTTACATACAACCCCATGTCCAAATGGCCCATGTCTCGCCTCAGTAGTAGTAGTGTAGGATGGGAAAAGTACCCTTGATGGTAAAGTGCATCTATAGTCATGATTATGCTAGAGCATTGTTTAAATAGAACAGAGATCTGGATAGGAACTACAGGCTTACTTACCCTTACTGGGGACGATGAGTGCTAAAGGGCTGCATCCACTGTGACGGATGGACCATCCATCTCCCTTCATCCATATTTTTCTCCATAGAAATCAATGATAAATGAAACAGACGAAACCGACGGATGGTCTATCCGTCATCAGTGGACGCACCCCTTAAGATCATTGAACAGACCTCAAATGGCAGATAGTTTTTGAAAGTAAACCTACAGTATTAGGATTCTGAAGTGATCAGTGATAGTCTGGCTGGGTTAATAGAAGATCAATCCCAGAAAATCAGTCTAGTTGTGTGAAAGTATTGGTCACAATAACAGAAGAACAAGGTAGTAAATGTGTGTTTGGCTGATGTAAGGGTTGTTGTTGTTGTTGTTGTTGCAATTCATTTATTTATCCCAGCTCAAGTTAGAGATAGGGCAGGGAGGTTATTTTTCCCCAGATCCTGGGGAATAATTGAGTTGAATTCAACTAGATGGGAGTTTGAGATCATACTTTACATTCAAAATATCTGTACAGGAGAGACAGGTAAAGCATTGGGATGATAAGGTGCCCCTTGTGAGTGAGGGCGAAAACAGGGGATGATTGACTGGTAACTTCTTGTACCATGTCTCCAATACACAGGCAGGTTGCCAATATTCTAGAATGGCTAGCTTGATCTTAATAGCTAGCTGTTACTTTGTCCTTATCTGTCAGATGTCATTGATAGTGGCCACACATCCAATAGACCCCCCATTAAGTACTCGGCCCATTTGCAGTTATGTATCCATCACAGCCATTCATCATGCTATGGTTTTTTTTTCTCTCCCATGTTAATTAATCCTTCCTACAAAATGAATTACAGAGTTAGTGATCAAGTCTGTGATTGCTGTTTAAAAGATGCAATAGATGACTTGGCACTGTGGTGAGCAGCTCAATGTTTGAACCCTGGGTTACTTTAAATGATAGCTATCAATTGTCAAGGGCAGTAAGATGATTTGCAGTCATAGGATCCATAGAGAGAGAGAGAGAGAGAGAGAGAGAGAGAGAGAGAGAGAGAGAGAGAGACTGCAGATTAAAGTGAAGGTGACAGAAGCACAACAGTAGCCTCAAGTGCTTTCTAGATATTTTAGGAGCAATTTGTACAATATGGATGACACTTCCCTCTTCCATAAGGTAGAACAATCAACCACCATGTCCACTGTGAGTGATGTGGAATGGTAGAAGATACTTAAGGTCTGTGTGCCAGTGGACCTCAGAAATATTATCAGGGTCAACTAGTAATTCACTACACCAGGTGTTTGGGATAGTGAACTATATATATAACAGATCAACATGCCTTCTCAGAAGTGCCCAGCAGCATAATCCCCAGCTGTTGGTATCACACTGCTACGAGAGTCTAATGTCCAGAGATATGTAAGGATGGATAACACTGGGCCTGATGCTCTGAAGAAGTAACAGATGAGAGAATATCCTGAGAATTGTACAATTGTATTTTAAGCCTTCTTTTTCATTTTCTCAATATGTGAATGAAACCACCTTGCACTTACTTACAGACAAGTAGGCTGCCCAAGCTTTTGGGGTAATCAATAAGGCATGCAGTACATTGTGAGGCTGAGAGCAAATCTTCTGTATTATAAATGACATTGTGTGTTATCAGTACCAGCAATGGTAAATTTTGATAGTATGGCAGTGGTTACAGAAATTTTATATGGGGGGAGGGGAGAGTTGTTAGGAATTACAATCCTGTGTAACCATGGATGATCTGAGATACATATGCATGGATATTTATATATATATATATATATATAAGTTAATCATGTGCGTTGGGAAAAATAATAACAAATATTATAATAAATATTATAACAATATTACAAATGGAATAAGGAAGGAGACAGTGGGTTTGGTGAGAATTGACTTGGTCAATATCAATTCTGTACATGCCTTTATTAAGACAATAATTTGAATAAATACATAAATACAATATAACAATATAAATACACTATAACAGTAAAATACAATATAACAATGTAATACAATATATACAAGATAAGATTTAAAAGTTAAAATTTCCGGCACCACCCAGCGTGGTGTGTGCCGCTATGAGAAAACTCGCCAACTGACGGTTAATTTGGATCCCGCAGTTTATATAGGTGCTGGATGTTTACGGTGACGTCACACATACCAATGCGCGCCCCTGGAGGAAAAGTAGGTCCAGCCACTGCACATATTAATTATAAATATATACACGGGTGTATATAGTCCCATAAGTTAATCATGTGCGTTGGGAAAAATAATAACAAATATTATAATAAATATTATAACAATATTACAAATGGAATAAGGAAGGAGACAGTGGGTTTGGTGAGAATTGACTTGGTCAATATCAATTCTGTACATGCCAAAAACCGCCAAACACAATGGATACACCATTCCACACTACAACATCACATCCAGAGCTAGTAGGTCTTGCTTAGAATCATGTAAATAATTATATACCACATTAGATTTCCAATTTGCTCTCTTTTTAATATCATCGACATTTAACCCAGAGTTCTTTAAAAGTGTTGCTCCACCATGTCGGAGTGAATGAGTTGAAACTCTGTAGGGAATATCACATTTTATAGCAATAGCTTTCAACCTGGTATTAACATAGTTATAAGTTAAAGGTTTGTTTCCTATAGTGAACAATAGTCTACTATTAGATGTCTTACAAATTTTCAAGTATCTAGCTGGACAAAGACCAGAATAATCATTTCTTTTCAAATATACCACGTAAGGTTTCCTACCATATTGGTCAGTTTTAGAGGATCTAACATCAACGCGAATGCAGTCAATAGACAAGGAAACACTTTTAGATTTAAAGTTATGAGGGGAATCGACTACATGACCCACCCTGAACACACCTCGGTAACACAATAAGATAGCTGACCAGAAGACCACATCCTCATATACAGACAAATTCAATTTAGATTTGATCTTCAACATATCACTGGGAGTTAATGGATTTGTTTTAATAGAAGAACCTCTATAATTACGTTCAATACCATCCAGTGTCTTTTTAACAATGAAACTACTACTATAATCAGAATAACCTTTTAATTTCTGATAATACCATACTGCGGATAAATAATTTCTAACCGATATAGGTTTCATTTTATCTTATAAATATACACTATACAACGAGGCTTGAGAAGGAGAACAAGGTAGGGGAATAAAGTTAAATTTTTTACAAAATTTTTTGTACCTGCCGAACTGATGTTTGCGAACCTTACGTGTGGACTCAGCCACGCCCCTGTACAAAACCCTTCTCCTTCTCCGCTCTAGCTCCCTCAGATCTGGAAGCATAGCAACACATGTTATAACTAGTTAAAACATTTTTACATTTCAGAGGAACACCTTTGTAATTTAGTCTAGACAAATGGTCTGCTAAAACATTTTCCTCAGATTTAATATATGTTGAATATATTTCAATATTATGTATAAAACATAACCAAAAAATTTCTCTCAACCAGGACATACACAATTTATTCCTGGATCTACCAGTGTTCAACATGGCAAAGACTTGCATGTTGTCCGTTATACAATGAACTCTAGTGTTGGAAAACTTCTTCACCCAGCGTTTAAGACCTACCATTACTGGGTAAAGCTCGTACACATTAATATTTCTGTGGTGAATTTTCAGATTATCAAGTTTTGGGGCATGAACAAAATGACCCACACAGTCCAACATAGGGTTAGAATCGTCCCAAGTACCATACAAATAATCCTTATCAAACCAGGCTCCAAAGCCCTGTATAGAGGAATCGGAATACATAGGAGTACATTCATTATCATTAAGGATGATATTTCTACAATTGAAAATTCTACAAAAATCCCTCCACCACAGTAGGTCATTTTGAGTTTCCTCATTAAGTTTAATAACACCCCTACTCCTGGCTCTAGCGCAGAGATCGAACAATCTCCTGCTGAAAGTTCTTCCACCCCGTACTACTTGGGAGCAGAATGACATCAAACCACCAATTTTCTGCAACGTCTTCTTAGATACGAATTTTTACCCAAACACTCGTCTATAGCCGAGCTCATTTTATCTAGCTTCTTCTGTGGAAGCGACAACTCCATAGCCGTAGAGTCAATGGTTATACCCAAAAAAGTACACACCTGGTTGGGCTCAGTCACCTTCTCTTTCGACACAACAAAACCTAGATATTCCATACACTCGATTAGGGTGTTCCTCTTACGTAAACAATCCTCCTCAGTTTTAGCTATGATAATAAAATCATCTAGGTAGTTTACTATCCTATCTACACCATAAAATTTTGCAATAATAGTCAAAAAATCAGATATTCTACTAAATATATATGGAGCACACTTTAGACCAAATGTCAACCGATTACTCTCAAAAAATTCATCTCCATTGCCAAAATTCCACCTGAAGCCTTGATAGCCTACATGCGGGCCATAAACGTTAATACTTCTATATGCAGACTTCAAGTCCACCACACACATAAAATCATTTCTATCAAGTTGGCAAGTAACAGTGTTAATAGAGTTATACGAGAAGCTCCTGGACGTTGTATTCATAAAGTTATTAATAGAGATATCCGCTGGCATACTGCAATCAGTGATGGGACAAAGCTTACCATTAGATTTTTCCACACCCCCTAGGGAATGAATACATTTAGGTTTACACTCAGTTTTAGTAACCAGGCCTTGGTTCAACTCCTCCACAATAATGCTACACATCTCGTCATAAAATCTATCCTCTAAAATAGACTTATAATTTTTACAATCATATGTTGTATCACACCCCGGGTCAATAATTTTGAAACCCTCGGTAAAACCACACCATAGAAAATCAGATTCAATCTGATTGATATTAATAAGGTCGGACTGTCTAAGAAAACTAGCAAGTCGACATGGGAGTATTTGAGCCTTTCTACCATAAATGAAATGCTCACACCTACATACACCGTTAACACAACTATCATAGACCCTGATGCTGGGTCTATTTAAACATTCCACCGTGAACAGTGGATCAACTTCACCCTGTACTGGGCAACTATAAGAATTAAATAAATTCTTTGACAATTCACAAGAGTCATACATATTTACACTATCATTATTGACATTTTCACCCGGAATGATAAAAACGGGAGGCTCAGGAAGGTCTACCGTACATACTACACTAGAATCAGGCATCAAACTATCAGAACCCAATGTAGGACCTTGCCCAAGTGAATTTTCCTAGTCTTTCTTGTTCCTTTGACATTTGTCTTTACCATGGTTTGACATACCACAAATCTCACAAATATGACGATACCTGCACGGGTCCTCCCTGCAACCCTCGGCCCTGTTGAAAGCATAACAGGTTCGGTTGGATTGTTTTGATTTGAAAGACTTAGGCTTAGACCCACCCGCCTTCTGCGCTTGCACCGTTCCGTCATAAGACAGGTGCCTCAGAATATCCTCACTTTTAACATCGCCAAACGATCCAACACCCTCAAAATTAGCCCTATTCTTGACCGCTGAGTCGTATGCTACGAGAGCCTTTAACGTGTATATTTTAGTAGAGGATTTTTCTACCAGAACTTCAATATGCTTAACCACATCGAACACATCTTCACCCTCCTCTAGCAACTGCTTAACCATTCTAACGTTAACGATCAGAAGTTTCTCGATACTGTCCATTTTTTCACCTTTCTTCAAGAAATTTTTCTGGTCAAACGTACCTCTAGACTTTGTAGCATGTCGACGGTTACTCCTTGAGGCATTAGATCCAATAGAACCCGATGAATCCGTGGAAACACTACGGTACGAAGACGATCTACTTGAAGATCCAAGATGGCGACGACCTGCCCTGTCGCCGTGGAGACCCCGGTAGTCAGGCGAGCGCTGCCGGCCACGCCCTCGTTGCTTGGTTACCATGTTGACTGTGGAATGTTTATCAACACCACCACGTGCACGACCCGTCTCAGCCTCGCCAGTCGCTGTTGAAGTACTTGCTCGATTAACCGCCTGGTTCTCCAATAAGGACCGGATATCTTCGAGCTGCTGCTCCATACGAGTAGTACGTTCCTCCAGCTCCCCGATATACGTCTGGTCAACAGGCAAATCCAATGAAACCCCAGTAGCAGTTGGGGAAGATGATCCATGACCACCCCCATTGGAATCTACACTGCTCGAAATCCTAGAGTTGGCATGTTTCCTCAGTTTTTTAGGCGATTTCTTGGTCTTAGGCCTTTGTGTGCCGCTAGTTGTCCCTTTCCTACCCATAATGATAGGTTAAACACCGTATTAACTTGGAAAAACGGACAAAAACCGTTAAAATTTCCGGCACCACCCAGCGTGGTGTGTGCCGCTATGAGAAAACTCGCCAACTGACGGTTAATTTGGATCCCGCAGTTTATATAGGTGCTGGATGTTTACGGTGACGTCACACATACCAATGCGCGCCCCTGGAGGAAAAGTAGGTCCAGCCACTGCACATATTAATTATAAATATATACACGGGTGTATATAGTCCCATATATATATATATATATATATATATATATATATATATATATATATATTTACTACCTATGTTCATACTGTGTGATGTGCATAAGGGAGCTATATGAAATTTGAGGGGAGACACAAGACATAGTATATGCCTAAAGGTATGAATCTAGGCATTGTTGCTATGCAAAACTGATATTGCTAGGGCACCACACAACCTAGCAACATTTTATCACCTATATTCCTAGTCTATGATGGAAGTCACAGAAAAGTTATATGCAGGTTTATATCAGGGGAGTATGTTGCTGAAAGGAAACCATGCAGATATACACATTTGAGCATATTTTCAGGCTTGGTTGCTTTGCAAAGCTAGGCAACCACACCACCTAGCAATAAAGCAAAAGCACCACTGTATTCTACTTAGCTGATTTATAGGGGGTAGGACCCACCAGATACCTTCTAGACTGCGCATATATGTAATTCAAAGTCACATTTGAATCTATTGTCGGCCATTTTGATTTTCACCTATATACAGCCTTGCCATTAAACAAAAACATCTTTTGACAACAAAAATGTGCCTGAGATCGTACACAAACTCTTTCCTATATAAAGAAATAGCTCTCTCAACATTCTATTTCTTTCTTGCAATAATAATAAAAAGCACTTTATTAGCTGTGTTTGTGCCTGCTTTTGTGAGAATACCTCCGATTCTCTGCAAAAATTGTGTATTCGAGTCTCCACTATTGGGAAAGTTAAAGTTGTTCTGAAACGGATCCCTGAAGTAAAAGTATGGGAGAAGAGCCACGAGGATCAAACTGACAATCAGGAGTGCTGTCACCTAAAGCCCATTCCTCACTGTGCCTATACCCACAATAGGCTGGGGGCTGATAGGGCCCACCATGCACCCCCCCCCCCCCCACATCCCATCGCGTCAGGTATTTTTTCGATCCTTAGGGTCCCCTGAACAAGATTCAAGATGTTAACATTGATTATCTTGGGATGCACTACCGGTTTTTGCTCATTGTCAATGTGTGGGGTCAGACCACTTTTGAGTAAATTTTGGTACCCTGTTATTTACCTTGTCTGGATCCTAAAGCTATTGGTCTCGTTCATAAGAGGACATAATAAGCTGTCCATTAAGCCCTAACATTGAGTGTACCAGACAGTCGGGAAGACGGAAGATTGAAATCACAAAGTTCCTTTTTTAACTGAAAATTGTTAATGCACTCCAGATACATGTATAAAACTTACCCTTATCCTCCGTCTAACCAGAATATCTAATATGATTTCTGTAGGCCAAATCTTTCTGAGTAATATGAGACATTTTGCAGCATTCCTTGATGACTATGACCCACGCTGTTGCCTTGGATGCGAAGACAGTACCTTGAGCCAATACAATGCTCAATAAATGGATGTTTTTCTGTGCTAAATCGTTATCATTTTGCCTGATCCTTATGTTAAAAAGGGTTCTGATTAAGAATATGGATGTTTCTACTTCAGAAGATTTAATGGCGAGGCTGTATATGGCTAAAATTCAAAATGGCCGACAATTGATTCAAATGTCACTTTGCATTACATAAATGTGCAGTCTAGAAAGTATCTGGTGGGTCCTACCTCCTTTGTGATTTCAATCTTTCTTCTTCCCGACTGTCTGATACACTCAAATCGGAACTTAAAAACACATATTAGGGCTTAATGGAAAGCTTACTATGTCCTCTTTCCAACAGGACCAATAGCTTCAGGATCCAGACAAGGTAAGTTAGTATTAGAGCCTAGGGATTGAGCATACCCCTTAAATAACAGAGTACCAAAATTTACCCAAAAGTGGTCTGAACCCGCACATGGATAATGAGCAAAAAACGGTAGTGCATCCCAAGATAATCAATGTTAACATCTTGAATCTTGTTCAGGGGACCCTAAGGATTGAAAAAAATACCTGTAGCATTGGGATGTGGGGAGGGTGTATGGTGGTCCCTATCAGCCCCCGGCCTACAATAGATCTATCTTTATTAGACAAAACCGCATTATGAATTTTTGATTCTGGGATAATACGGACTCCAAGAAAAGGGAGAAGTAACGATATGTGGTGTCTCTCGAGGATAAGAAATCCACTTAAATCTGCCAAGCTTAAGGGGTCGTAAGGGGGAGATTCCACAAAAACAACCTCTAATGTAAAATAAGTGTGAAACACATCAAACCTGTACATATGGTTGGAAGCATAATCAATCCCTTTATCAATTCCCTTCCAAAATATAAAATTTTGTTTTTAATGGAAAGTGAATGGAACAAAAACATTCTTTTTTAGTTATTTTTGCTTTGAACAGCATTAGGGGATAAAAGATTGTGATAATTTTAAATTTTTATGAGTAAAGATCAATTTTGGAGGGATTTCCGAGGGCAATTCTTTTTCTTTTGTTGATACTCCAATCATTAAGGTCTATAGAGCTCTACAAAGTTGGGTTGTCATTTAAACGGTGTATTTTTTTAAGGAAAATAGGCGAAAATAGGTGAAAATTACACTTTTTGAATGACAACCCAACTTTGAACAGTAGACCTTAATGATGATTGGAGACCTTAATGATGATTGGAGTATCAACAAAAGAAAAAAAAAGAGTGCTCTTGGAAATCCCTCCAAAATTTATCTGAAATCATTAGAAGTGACATACATGTATGACAAATTTCCATCCTATAATGATGTTCAAAGAAAAAGAAGCTAAAAAAGAACGTTCTTGTTCCATTCACATTCCATAGACTAGCAAAATGTTACAGGATGGAGGGAAATTGCTATAGGCATCAATTACCCTTCCAACCGTGTATAATATTTCCAGGTTCATCAAGATTTTCACTTATTTTAGATGTCAAATTGTTTTTGTGGAAGCTGCCCCTTACGACCCCTTAAGTAAAAATGTGGTGTCAGATAAAATACCATTCCAACCTAATGCTTCAAACGCGTCATGTACGTATTGCATGTCAGTCTTATCTACTAAAAGGATTCTCTTATTGTCAATTGTAGAAGGCAGATACATGCCCTATCACGTTCATTGTGTGAACAAAGTTCAACTCGACTATTTTGAGGTCCCCTCTCCTTCTGAGGATCTTAAAACAAAAACCTAGACTACCCATCTTGGAATTCATTCTTCTCTTATTTTGACAGGACTATATAGAGGAGCGATTGTTGCATTGCCAGAGCATGCCCTTCATACATAGCCAATAAAGTCCCATATTACCTGATAACTGTTCAAATGTGCTGTAGGGAGTGGTCATTATTTATCAAGGGGGTTGGTGGGTTTTCACATGGACGCGCAAAAACTTTTTATGCCCCCCCCCTCAGCGGCAGTCAAAATTTTTTGAGCCACCCACGCCGTAAATAATGACCACTCCCTTACCACGTACTGTTTGATCTTTTGGCAATTTGATTAGGACTGAAATGCTTTGAAAATACTCCACACTACTTACCATCTGGGTAATACGTCATGGCCGCAGGACCAGTTCATAAGATGTTTACTCAATGATCTTAATGCACTACCCTTTGGCCCGTCTAAAAATGACCCCTACCCGAAGGCCTTACATTAACTACTCGCTAAGAAGCTTAATGGCCAACTTGTTGAAGTCCCTCTGGGCATCAAGAAATAAATCATATAGGAGTACAACTGAGGATGGAGCAGCTCCAGCCATTAGTCATCCTTTTCCAGGGGGTTCTGGTTGTCTGATTTACTGTAAATCTATGTAAGCTTATAACGCTGTGCTCAGCCAGCTTAAAGTTACGCCCATGAACTACATCTATCATCATACGTCATAGACTAGGATAGTGTGTTGGCAATATGAGCACCAATGTTGTGCTATGGAAAGCCTTAGCCTAAGGGTGCATGCTTAGTGGGCACAAATCCTTGACAAATGATTCATCAACGCTCATCTCGGCTTCCCCAGCCCAGTTAAAAGGGTTTATATTTCCTCTTTCCTATCTCCTCAGACGTATGTGGTGCACATATGCATGGGCACTGACACATTCCTCTGTGAAATTCTGCAATGTAGTTCTCGCCAAGAAATGACCTTAGCTTTCAAAATGGCGTTCAGCTATTTCTCAGTGTTGATTCAAAATGTTGAATCAGATGGTTATGTCCACTTGGTGAGATGTGCAGTTCAGTATGTTATCATTTTACGAGTTTAGTGCGAGCATGCATAACACAACATAGGGCAATCCAATCTCATCAAAATAAACTTGTGATGTGACATAAAATTTTGAATTATAAAAAAATGAACAAAACCACAAGCATAGAGATATAATTATGGGGACATTAAATGAAATCCTGAACATCTTTGAACAGATCCGCTACATGTTTCCTACTTTCTTTACGGATCTAAAAGCTCTTTTTGATAGACAGTGCACTTCATCATACGAAAATAATCATGGATATTTTGGTCAAATGAGATGTTAAAAAAGGAGATTTAGTTGACGAGGGTGTGAGCTGAAGCTCCCCAGTTGCAATGCTTTTTGAGCCAATTCAATCAAAGGCACGCAGCCCTAAGGGATCTTTTATATCCACCATAACTTCATGCCACTTAAATCAACTTACATTCGCTAAAACCTGAGTTGGATTTTACCAGACTTGATTGAATGTTCACAGGCACTGCTGGCTGGTTTGGGCTTTAGTTTTACTCAATGTAACCTGTGGTGATTGTTAGGACCCATTACATTAGGACATGTTTGATGAGAATTACCCTTAGTCAATCAATGCATTTGCTGAAATTCTAAGTTGACCAGGGAAAATGAAGTCCTGAGTTAAAGAATTTGGGAAAAATGGGATGTGTTTTGATAAAGTCGGTGATGTAGTATGTTGCTCAATATTCTCGAACTGCCAACTGTTGCTCTTTTATTGTCCTCCTATAATTGTTACACAAGACGACAGTTTATATGAACGGCACATGTATAATGTTTATGTAATAAGCAAGTTTTATTTGCTTTACAGTATTCTGAAGAAGAATAACATCGCTGCTACACTATCTGCAGCCACCTTCAGAAACCTCTCCATTCTCATTTACCTGTAAGTGATTTCAACCCTGTCATTAATTAAAGCCATGTACATCCTATATAGACACTTTCGTTTAAGGCTATGTATCCATTGCCCATTTTAAAAGAGATCTAGATCTATCTCTGAGTTTCCTCCGTCTGTTCTTGGCTAAATCTGATGTCTTGTTGTCGTGTTACGTATGACACCATAATAGTGAGGTCTCAGGACATCATACTTGTCTGGTCATTAGTACTTCTAGTAAAAATTAATGTAGAGAACATTAATGTGAATGGCACTTCCTCTTCTACATTTCTAGTAGATTGTAGCAAACTGCAAGGTATAAAATCAATGTCGCTCATATAATTTCCTTCGTATTTTCAGAGATATTTCTTACAACAATATAGAATCATTGGAGACGGGAATCTTCAAGCCACTTTGGCGATTGCGGACATTGTAAGTGTTCTATGTTATTTGATCTATAACCAGTGACAACCTGAATGGTTCAAGATATCGAACACTTTGCCAGATGCAATTTCGTTGTTAGTGTAGTGTTGGGAACATATTAGATTCCGACATGCCTTCATAATTGTGCATGAAAGGGGAAGAATAGTAATCGTAGCTTATATGGTTAAGGCTATTCCTAGATGCGAAAGTAGTTCCAGGTGTCCGTCTCTTGGAAAATTGCTTACCATCGTGAAGAGTAGATCAAAATATCCATATGCCTATAATCCTTACTTTGATAGAATGCTGTTCATCTGGCGAAAATAACTATAAATATCTTAGCTAAGCATGAAAGAAGTCTTACAAGAAGGTTAATTACGGGTAGAGTTGATGGAAGGCTCCTAATTGCAAAGACCTTTCGTTTTAAATGATTAAATCAAAGGCACCTAACCCTAGGGATAACTTTAAACCTTGAGGACATTTCTTAAAATGGTAAAACTGCCACACTTCAAATCGTAGTGGGACCCACTACTCTAAATCCATCACATATCCTCAAGCCCTATGTCATTATTGTACTACGGTCCCAAAGCACAAGAGAGAGAAGGATCATAATAAAATAAGATTTATTTGGAGGGTGTATGTTTACACACAATATACAAATATCAACATTAGGAATTATAATTATCAACCTTTTGTTGTTGACATACACTTCCACCATTTTTATAAGATGTGAGAATTGTGAGAATGGTAGCATTTGTAATACATAATTGTATAGTATACCTGATTTAAACCATTAAACACCAAGAGTCATTTTCTAGATGAAGTCATTGCTCAGGAGAGTTTTTTTGAGATTTTGTGAGATGATCTTTTTTGTACATATGACCATACAGAATTTGACTGGGAGCCACCATGGACCTTAAAGTCCTCAATGGTGGCTCCTTGGTTGTATGCAGTGTCGGCTGCTTACTTTCTCAAAGCATGGAGCCTTGTCATGGGTTTTGGTACATTCAGTCCTACTAACCTATCAGCCCATTTCTGTGCCACATATGTGTTTGGTACTGGATTCCTGTCCGGGAACATGATCATAGGATCGGTGGATTTGATTGTGGGTACAATCATGACCACTGCAGTTAGTGCTGTTCATGGACACATCATGTAGTCGGGCACCTTTGGTACATGCTTTATTTGCTTCTGATGGGGGTATTCCACCGAAACCGATTCTTTGCCGATAGTCCATCTCCGATGCATTTCCAATGCATCGGCGACAGAAATAGAGAATCGGAGACGATCGGACCCTTATCGGGTGGAAATCGGGTATCATCGGCCAAGAATCGGGTGCAGTGGAAGAGGTCGTGAAAAAATCGGAGACCATCGGAATCACGTCGGGAACGCATCGGGAATGATCGCCGACGGTTTCACTTTGGACCCGATTTTTTCTGTTCAGACAGAAAAAATCGGCCAGGAATCATTTCTATTTTTTGTCGGCCCGGCAATTTTAGTTTCCGGGGAAGGCGGTAGGGGGGCGTACACATCGCCGATCACATGGAAATCACGTGACCTGCAGTTCGGCCGTACTAGAGGAAAACATCCAAGATGGCTCCACGGCGTGCAACTAAGCACAAGACGCAAAGAAAACCTGTAAATACAACAAATGACGAGGGGAATGAGGGCCAACAGCCTGAGGATACCTCGAGGAAGGGACAGGGTACACGTTTCACGGCAAGAGGTAGGCCTAGGCTTGAAATAACAAAGGAAGATGAAGAATCTGCTCGACGTCTTCTCGACCGTACTACCGGTAGTAAATCTGGGGCAGTGGAGGAGTACAATGAAGACGACGACAATGATGAGCCCCAAGACCTCAGTTGCACACCTTCCTCCCGTTCCAGGGGAGGCTATTCTGACTCCAAAGGTCCCTACTCACGGCTAGGTATGGGTGGCTTCTGTTTGTGGGACCTGGAGGGAGGAAAGGGAAGCTTATATAGAAGATGTAAATTATTTAATATATGTTTCTTGTATATATCCCAGATTTTTTTGTAGCAGACAAGACCTTCGGCTAGGTGAAATCCAAGATTTTATAATTGAAACACTTGATACCCCATAGAAAAGAAAACAAAGAAACAAATCTTCAAGAAATCTTTAAGAACGGCAGTCAGGGCAATGCAGGTGTCTCTTATTATAGGGTAGACTGTTGACCCCCCCACTAAATGACCGTGGTGTAGAGTTTGACTGCTGTCTCCTACAAAATAAAAAGGAAATTAAGTCAGGTGTCTCAGATAGTTGAAATCCCAATAAAAAAGACGCTTTTTGAAATACACATTTCATCTTTTATATTCTACCTTTGTAACTTCACGGGATACTTTTTATATTTCATACATTTTATAGAAAATAAAACAAAAGCTCACCTAAAGCCAAATACCTTAGGGTTATGTCTAGGCGTTCCTCTGGCTTTATAGACTCTCTGAAGTTTGTGTCACGCCTGTATATCAGGGGGTAGACCTTGCTCAGGAGCGCTTTGTATTCTCCAGGGCCCATCCTCAGAGTGTGGCGAAACTCATTCACCTCGTCCATCTGAAATAATTTTATTATATTTTTATCTCTGATAAATTTTATCTTGGACAAATAAGGACTCACATCTGTTTTTTTATGACCACAAGCTGCTCTTCTCCTCTTGATCTCTTTAAAATAAGTGAAAACACCACCACCCCATTGAGCTCTACTCCTGTCAGGGGAACATGAAGCCATAGACCGGTACCCCTTGACTCCTACCCCCCCAAGTAAACAAAGAAGACAGAGTACTACTTACTTCCAGTAGGTACCTGTGCAGTTTAGTGAAGGTGTTTCGCTGCAGATTGTCTGTCTGGTCCTTCAAGTATGGAGCCACGTGGTACTTGTGCTTCCTCTTCTTGCCCTGAAGTATATCAGCATCTTCCTCATCCAGTTTCATGAGCATTAAAGTGGCGTGAGCGACCACGAGCACATCTGTGGGCTCCATCTTGGATTTGCTCAGTATGTAGGTCATGGTTGATACTAGGTCATCGCCGATGAAGAGGCCTCTGGTGGAAGAGGGTGGAACCATCCGCGATGACTGTCGGCGATGACAATCCGACAATTTTGTCCTCGGTGGAAGAGTGAATTTTTTGGTGATTTTGAGACTGTCCCCGACAAAATTTGACTATCGGGCCGACAATTTTGTCGGCCCGACAGGCGCCCGATGACCGTCGCGGATAGCAAAAACCCACTATCGGGCCGACAATTCTGCCGGTTTTGGTGGAATTCCCCCATGATAGTACTTCTGAGCGTTCTTGGCGTGGCACACTTGTATCCTCACCCCTATGTTCTTTTTGGTTACCATGGCAACAGATCATATAGATATGCTGTAAATGCCAATTTTGCATAGTTTTGGTTGCCATTGTAACCAAAAAGAACATTTTCTTAATTTCACCATTTTACCATAATTCCAGTAGAACATTAGATTTCCTACAACATGCACCTCATTTCATACCAATCGATACAGGGAGTGTTGAGTTATCGCAATTTGAAGTTGAGGTGAATGATTTTTCTCATTAGAACACCACATTTTTTATCCTATATCTCACGTAATAAAGTACATACAGAAACCTTGGGTGTTACTCTTTCTGACTGAATAGACCAGCATAACCCATCACCATTTCCATTCTAATTGGAATATTCACATAATTCCAATAGTTTATAAAAGCTTATGACACCTACTACAACTCTAAATCTGCTCTCAAAATAGGCTGGTAAAGGAGGAGTTAAGGTACTTTTCCCATGCATTAAGATGTAGGCTGGTGGAGAGTACCAGGCGAGCCAACATGTAATTTGGGACTCCTGTGTGACGAACCATATCGTAGATTTTAGCGTATTTTCACTACAGTTTGATGTTGTGCATGGGTGTTTTTTTTGAGAAGGACACCACATTTCCCTTTTGTAGGCAGCTACGGCACTGTAAGTAATGTCGAGGTGGAGTGTATCGACATCATTCTCAGCACAGAATCTGACTTTTTGAAAGTATTCGTCCTACTGAGTAATGTGTATTGAAGCTGTTGTAGTGGTTCGTCTCGTTAAGTTAGATTAAGTTATCATAACGAAGAGAGAAAAAGTTTCCGGGTAGGCAACCAAGCTTTTATTTCTTAGCTTATGTTACATACGATCACAGCCTCAGAGGACTACATGCTACTAGGGCATTCGGTTACCCTTTCGGGTAACAACCTGGTTGAGCAGTGGGCAAAACCACTACTGGAGAACATGGGGGTAGAACCAGCCTTATATAGGGGAAAAGCCCGCGAAACTCAGACTGACCACGTGAAGTGTGGCGGACGAGTAGTAGGCCCCCTGGTGCAATGGATACGAACCCAGAGGCAGGTGCTGCCACCTGCCATCCGGATTCCCCCACTACACCCAAAGACCTAGGTCTGAGTTCCACGGGTACATGAACGTAAGAGTGTAAATACCATACCCTTACACTGCCCCCCTTAGACAATAACTTGGGGTAATTAAACCGCAGTGTATCAATAACCTAGTAAGTGATTGTTTACAATACTAAAAAGGGGTATTAATTAAACTCGCTCGATGTGAAATAGGCTATAGTATGAGACTATCCTATTTCTGAAAAATTTATACAATAATAGCATCGAGTATCGTTCATTTCATTTCCACCAGTAGCTATAACAACCACATATTATAAATATAAATATCACAGATTTATATTAACGTTTGACAACAGTAGGGTCCTGAAAAGGACCAGTGGTTGTAAATATTAATCGTATTACAGTTATTAAACCCGGAAAAAAAAATTTGACTTTTTAAATTAACAACTTTGTCCACTTTTAAAGTGAACTTAACAATAATGAACAGATATGAGTAATCATTTTGATACCATATGAACACAATAAGGTATTAACCTGAGTAATATAATACTAAGTTCAGAGAAATCCATTGGACCTTCTCTATTTTATAGAAAGAGATGATTATATATTTGAGACGCATCTCAATTTATACCTTAGTGTTTTATATTTACAAACTACAGAAGAAGTATAGTCTCTTAATATATTGAGACCAGGAATGACCTATCTAGACAGTTATAGGTCTAGTACTACCTTAAATAACTTTTAGGATACGCAGATCCAGTATAGTTATAGGTAAGTACATTTATATAATAATATACCTTTATAAAAGATATTAGAGTTATAAATACAATTTCACATGCAATACAATATTATTAACAAAGTTACGTGTTTCTTGGTTGGAGAATATAAGTGGAGTCGGATGCTGCAGATGTCTTGGTATGGGCGAGCTGAACCCTGATGCCTGAAGTGCTATTGAAGAATATGTTGATGGGCGTAGCTAAACCCTGTTGCCTGTAGTGCTAGCTAACTGGAAGTAGTAGTAGATCCAGTTGTAGACTATTGATGGACTTTATGGGGTAGCTAAACCCGGATGCCTGTAGTGCTAGCTGACAAGTAGTAGTAGTAGTAGTGTATCCGGTTGTAGTTTAAAGTCCATATTAATGTATTCCGGTATTAAATATCCACAGTTCAATAAATAGGCAGTTATTATGTCATAGCACAGCACAGTTATAATATTGACAGCATTCGTACTCCTTCTCCAAGGTGACTTGTTTGACTCATCTTCTGCTTTCAGTTTCCGGATTAGGGTACAGTTTTGTACCCGAATCGATACAGGTTTGATAAAAAGGTAAATTCTCATCCAACAATACATAGGTGATAACCCCTCAGGACACACAATTATGTCCGACCTTCATGCAACAGTTTTTACTGTTCCATGTTCTCCTCGGGTGGCTGGTTTGGACCCGGTTGTTGAGCCTGTGGCTGAACAAGAGAGTCTACACCAGCTCCATCCGTAGGTGCAGCCGATGCAGGGACAGCTGGTGTTAATTTCACCTTCTGGCGTGCTTCGAACAAGCTCAAAGCATGTCCAGGTGTGCCGTCCCAGTTATCCATGATAACTCCAAAAACCTTGAAGAACTTTTGTTGGTTCTTCATGTTCGTAGGTCGAGCATCTGAGAAGCTGTTTCCTTCTTGGATAAGGCTTCTTGCCGCAGATTAGCAGCTTTCTGCTTCTCTTTGGCAACATCAGCCTTTATCTGAGTAGAGATTCGGTTGATCTCTGACTTCTGGATCGCATCTATGCACTGGAGAGTGCTCGACACGGTCCGACGGTACATATCCAAATGGAGGTTTTCCAGGTGGTGCTGTAACATCTCAAATTGCTTGCTTTGAATAGTACAAGACAATTTGTCCTCCTTCTTGAAGAAGGTCTCCACAGTCTGAATCACCTTAGGCCGATGAACCACAGCACCAGGTGGGGGTACCTGACCCTGAGGCTTCGGCTGTGAACCAGACCCACTCGCAGTGACAGCTACTTGCGTATGCGAAGAAGCAACCGCAGTAGTAGCCACACTAGCGGTGGTCGTAGGAGGGCCTTGGTTTGGTAGTCCCTGGGCCAGGGGCAACCGCGACAATTCCCTTCTAAGGTCTGTAACAGTCAACAATGGCGCGGGTGGACGTTGTCTCACCACAGCACTCATTGTCGGTCGTGGAGCTTGACCTCCTCCTGTCAGCAGTTCCTGCTTGACCCTCCCGTACTGATCAAAGATTTGCATCTCTGGTCCGGGTGGGCCCATAGCAGGGTACTGCTTCGGGTCTCTGACATTAAAAGGCGCGTGTTTTCAGGAGGATTGACCACCTGGTCCACTGACACCAAAGAATGTCGGGTTCTTTGCACCACCTTGCGGGGCTGGTGCTCGTCCATAGCTAGAAGGAGTTCCAGTAGGAGACGGAAGATGTGGCTTCTTCCTTCCCCCATTCGTCTGTTGCTCCAGCGCCTCCAGTGGTGACCTGGATCGGCTAGGAGATTCGGACGCCTGTCTCTTCCTATCTGCCACAGAGGGTCCCTGACGGTAGTCCCTGTGGCTTCAGACTTGCTCTCTGGATGGAGTTACATAAGCCCCACCCCAGTGGCGGGCCTTATTGCTCCTCCATTCGTTCAACAAATTATACTCCTCCTGAGCGTACTCCAATTTGCCAGACCCGGGAGTCTGGGCAAACCAAGCCTTCAGCTTCTGGTTAGTACCAGGAACCGTTGGCGCAAACTGCTTCGTGCTCGGTGTGAGAGAAGTTTCTCGGCATTGAGGCCCTTAAGGTTGCCATAGAGTTCAGAGTGAATTTTAATCACTCTATCTATGGCTGCCTCCAGGCCCTCTCCATGCGAAGTAACATAGTGCCGGACCATGTCTCCGCGTCGGGGAGTGACACATCCTGTGCATTTAGCACATTTCTTGCCAACCTCTCGATCACAGACATATTCCGGCCTCTGGTGCATGTGAACCTCCATGAGATGATGAAGAAACTTGTCTTTCTCGAGGAAGAATTCAACCTCACCTTCACTCGTTGAAAGGGACAAACCTTACGATCCTCCCCGTAGTACTCGTCCAGAGCAAACTTTAGTTTACCCTTCTGGTCATAGTTGTACAGACCATTGGGTGAATTCTTAATGAATTCCCAATAGATCCAGTACATATTGGCCGGTTTCCTGTCGGAGAGCTTCTTGCGAAGCCACTCCTCCATATCTTCATGCTTCTCACAGGTGATCCGAGGGGGTAGTCTCCATATGGATTTACTCCCCTTCAGGTGTCCCCTGTGTAGAGGAATGAAGTCGGCAAAGTTGTTATTGGCGTTTTCCCAGATAGCAGCATCTTGCTCGTCGGTCGGAGTGACATCCACAACTGGGTCAACCGGCTCCTCTCCCTCCGGGTCGGATGGTACATCCACAGGTTGCACAACAGGTTTTTGACCTGCGAGAACCTGGGCTGCGGCATCTTGAGCGTCCCCACTCAAATTGGCCATCACGTCGTGTAGCTTGACGATTGGCACACTGAGCTCAACCTTTATGGTTGAGACAGCCTGTTCAACTTCTGGAGTTTCAGTTTGAACGTCTACCTCGATAGGTTCAGGTTTACGTTGGTTAACCTTCTTCTTATTCCGTCTGCGGGATCTGCTGTTGGTAGAAGTGCCAGGCTCGGATGCATCCGTCTCGTTGCCGGAGACATCCGAAGCCTTAGCTCCCCTCCTATTGGCCGAGGGTGGAGACACCCGACGGGTTCGGGTACTGTCTGCCACACTCGTGCTGGTAGAGGGTTCGGTTCCCGACCGCTTCCCTTTACCTTTACCTTTAGTGGGGGTTTCTTTACCCTTTCCACTAGCGGTTTTCCCTGACTTCTGGTCAGCCTCCGTGGGGGTAGACTGAGCAGTCTTAGGGGAACCATCTGTACCAGATGGAGCCTCCTCAGGTACTTCTGCTGCACCTCCCAAGGTAGGAGTTTCAGCAGGAGACATGAGACACTCCATCCGATCAGCCATCTTGGCTGTTACCTGCATGGGTGCTGGCTCGGGGACAAGCTCCGGGTGCGCCAGTGCATACTGCCTCTCCAATAGACGTACTAGGAGGTCCTGTATCACCCCGAGTCTGTCTAGTGGAGACACACCAATCTGGGCCTCCTCTGCCTCAATGGTTTGAGACGTAATGGGGACCCCTGGACAGTAATCCACAACAGCATTACCTGCTGCTTCATACTCCTCCGCTGTTCCTAAAAGTAGGATCTGGTCTCTATCTATGTACCTAGAGACCTCGTCTGCCTTGACACCGGTATAACCTGTTTTGTCAGACACATAGGAAGGCCTATAGAAGGTATTCTTTCTGCGTCCCAGACGGCTTTACGAAACCATAAATGGACTACCAGTCCTTTGGCCATCTGATGGTAATCCATCAGCCAGGCTTCCGGAAAGGTATTAGCCCATTGCGGATGAGCACATTCCCAGATCGCGTTGACAACATGCTCGTCAACCTCTCTGGGCGTTCCATAACAGGTGGGTATCAGCATTTCCTCGGAAATAGCTAACATCCGTCCGTCATAGGGACCGGCTACATTGTGCCATTCGGGACTGTCTGGTAGGGGCAGCTCTAGGTACATTGGCCTGTCAACCGGAGAAGCAGGTCCCAAAGCACCGGATTAGGTACTCCCACCCAGACGAGGTGGCAATTGAGGGGGAGGTGGCATTAGAGCCCTGTCATGTGACTGAACTCCTGCCAGCTCTCCACTCAAACTTCCGGATGGAGGGGCTACATAAGGCCTACCTACATCAATTGTTTGCTGAACACTACGGCGTTCAGGACTCACTTGTCTGGAGTTGTCTGATGCGTCATAGAATGATTCTACGTTGCTATCGTCTACTCCAGAGAAGTACTGATCAACATTCATTTGTTGATCCATCTGATCACAATCAGCATCGTATTGCTGATCGTCGTATGTATAAGTGGGACTCTTGGGAGAACCACTTCCATACTCCGGCGGGGTGCTTGCACCGGCACCTACCGCCAAGGTGGACGGCCTCTTCTGCCATCGACAGAAGTGGCTGTTCGGGGATTTAAATATCCCAATCCACCGAATAAGCAGTTAAGACTGCTTACCCAGTGAAAGGCGGGTGCCTTTTAACGAGGGCACACCTCGAAACACGGCTGTCACAGGCTATCAAACTCCAAAAAGAGTAAGACCACCCTCGGCCACGTCTTCTTCCTTCGCAGGAATAAGACAATATGGCGGGATACTCGAACTTGAATCGCTGCGCATGATCAAACTGGCGCCTCACGTGACCATTCGAAAATGGGTCAATAACTTTCCCGCGTGCCCTTAATTAGGTCATGCACCCCTACATAAAAACAATACAATACCCGATCGGTCGTCTGTCTGTACTCAGGTCTCAACCATGACAACTCGCTAGGTATTATGGAGTTTATGGATAGCATAGGCATATCCACCGGATTATCCGTCCAAAACCATAGGTACATTGTCATAGGTCCTTTTCCAGAAACTCATGACCGGCTCAAATATACATTGAACAAGGTTACAACATATAACAGTACACAGTACAGGACAACACACTCGTTGTGTTAACAGGCTAGGTTACGGCAGTCTTTAGCAACCTTGGACTGCGTCTAAGAGGTTTTGAGGCCTCTTTTATTGGTCTGGTATCCATAAGAGCCTTTTCCAAGGTGTTCTTAGCCTTAGAAGGACCTTTCCTCTTATTTTTACCTGCACCAAGACTTTTTGTATCTTCCTCTGTTTTCCGGATGTTATGACAGGGGGCACCACCCTCTTTGGGTCTACAAGCTTCCATGGCCGCCCGGGTCCTCGCTTTCGGGTCGGTACCACTTCGAGTTGCTTAACACGACTTTGTTCCATTACTTCCAATAGACCATCACCATAAATTTCGGTGGAGGTATCCCTCCCCCTCCATGGGCGTAGCCTCGCTACATTTGACTTGTAACATTTACCAAGCTGTGATTTAATAATCACTGTGCAATCACTAATAACCTGAGTTATAGTGAAAGGTCCATCCCAATTGCTGGCTAATTTCAGGTTGGCCAGAGGTTGGTGTAGACGCAACACTCTATCCCCTAGATTAAAAAATCTAGCTTTTAGACCTGTGTCATAGCCAACTTCCTGCCAACGCGCAGTTTTCTGCAACTCATCTCTATCCCTCTCATAGGCTTGTTTGAAATTATCTCTTAGAGATTCTACAAACATCACCTGGCAAGGGGTTTCCGGATTCATTCTTATTAGGCCAAACACTAAATCTGCTGGCATAATCAAATCCTCTCCTAAAACGAGGAGATTAGGAGAACAGTTTGTGCTCGAGTGTACAGTGCCATTATAAGCATGTACCACAAATTCACACTGTTCATCCCAATCATCCATTTGCTCATTTACTAGAGACTTCAATACTTGGATCAGAGTCCTATTGAACCTCTCCACTTGTCCATCACTATGTGGTCTATAGGGATTAGTTCTTGTCTTGCAAATTGCCAGACAATTACACATCTCTTGCCACAGACTAGACTCAAATTCTCTGCCCTGGTCACTATGTAACATGAGTGGGACACCTAGGTGCAACACCCACCCTTTTACAAAGGCCATAGCACAAGTAACAGCTTTATGATCCGGTAAAGGAAACACTGGGGTGTACTTGGTATAATAATCTGACACGACCATCATACACGTGTTGCCACTAGGAGTGGGAGGAATCCCACTAATAATGTCAACAGCTACTCTAGCAAACCTTACACCAAACAGTTCCTGGGATAATGGCAGTTTGCCTAACCCGGGTCCTGGTTTGTTCTTACAGCATTCGGGACAGGTCTCTACCCATCGGGTGAGATATGTACTCATGCCAGGCCAATAGTATCGTCTGGATCGACGTTCTAGAGACCGTTTCTTTCCAAAGTGTCCACTAGTTCTATGCCCGTGACAGAAATACATAATATCTCGTCGCATAGCACTAGGTATGACAACTTGCAAGGTTTTCTTCCTATTAGAATAGTTCTTCCATCGTTATAGAATACCATCCCAGACTTCCAGCTCGGCCCATTGAGCTAGGAATCGTCTCATCTCCCTGTTCTCCAATGACACTTCGGGTCTTGGAGGACAGATACCCTGATTAAGAAACTTAATCAAATGTGATGTGACTGCATCAGACTCCTGGAACTGTTGGATGGTCTCCAAGGACTAATTCAAAACATGTTCCGGTTGGGTTTCGAAAGGTACTCGAACCCCTGCCAACACAGCATTGTTTGCTCCACAATCAGTGCACTCAGCATTTGCACATTTCCTCACTGGGATTCTAGACAAAGCATCTGCATTCAAATGTTTTGCCCCGGCTCGGTGTTCAATCTGGCTGTGATTTAGACCGAATTCAGATAGGTGCGCCAACCAGCGACCTATCATCCCCTCTGCATCCTTGAGAGAAAAGTGATCAGTCTGTAGAGTGAAATTACTTCCCCACAAAAAGTGCTTGAACTTCTTCGTATAGACCACCACAGCCAGCAACTCGCGTTTAGTGGTACAATAGTTTCTTTGAGATTTACTCAACGTGTTGCTAGCGAAGGCTATATGAACTTCAACCCCATTCTGGACCTGAGAAAGGGCGGCTCCTATGCTTTCGTTACTAGCATCAGTATCTAGAATGAAATGATTATTCTCCGTAGGGTACTTCAACACAGGTGTACTTGCAAACAAATCTTTTTTTTTCATTAAGGCCTCGTCTTGCTCGGATCCCCAAGGAAATCGTTCCTTTCTCACTCCAGGTGTCCAGTGGGACAAACTCTGGATAGGAAAGGCGACCCTTGAATATCCTGGGATAAAGTCCCAGTAGTAGGAACAGAATCCAAGGAAGGATCTAACTTCTTTCGCATTCGTGGGTGCCTGCCAATTTGTCACAGCATCCAGTTTCTCCGGATCGACTTTAATCCCTTCATTCGAGATTATCCGTCCCAAGTAATTAATTGATCTTTTAAAAAGATCGCATTTCCTGGGTTTCAGCTTCAATCCATTAGCTATGATCCTTTCCAGAACCATACCTAAATTTTCCAAGCATTCCTCGTATGTCTTTCCAAAGACTATCACATCATCTAGATAGACGAGACATTTCTTCCATAATAGGTCACTTAATAAAGTTTCCATCATGGCTTCAAATGTCGCCGGTGCATTGCACAATCCAAACGGCATCACATTATATTGGAATAACCCAATATGACTGGAAAAGGCTCTCTTCTCCATGTCTTTCGGATGCATACCCACTTGCCAGTACCCGGATTGTAAGTCTAGAGAGCAATACCATTGCTTACCTCCAAGGGAGTCTATAGTCTCATCAATCCGTGGTAAGGGATATGAATTCTTCTTGGTCATACCATTCAATTTCCGGTAATCTATGCAAAAACGGATGGTACCATCTTTCTTAGTCACCATGCACACAGGGCTAGACCAAGGACTGGTTGATGGAATTATTACATCCTGTTCAAGCATTTTAGCTATCTCCTCCTCAGCTATCCTCTTTTTGGCTAGTGGGAGTCTTCTATAAGGAATCTTAAAAGGTTCATTCTCACCAGTGTCAATCGTATGCAGTACCTTATCGGTACGCCCCAATTGTTCACTCGGTGCTGCAAAAGCTTTACGGTACTTATATAGCAAGTCAGTTAGAGCTTCACGTTGTTCATCATTTCCAACATGGCTTTCGGCTACTAGAGTATCTAGTTCTGGGTTCCTTTCGGGTGAGGAAGAGACTCCGGGTGCCGAAACATGTTCACAGCCTTCTACCAGTTCAGAGAGGATAACCGACCCGAGGATCGTATCCTTCTGTACGTAGACAGTCTTATTAGCGGTATTGGATATAGGAACCACTGTCCATGCAGCATTAGCTACTAGAACGTCGGCGGATTCCAATCTGATACTTGACAACATTGCCATATCTGGCTCTACAACTCCAGTTTTCATGAAAACTTTCTGTCCGCTCGACATAAGACATCACAGGCTGTGCGAGATGATACGGGTCTCTCACTTCCAATATTCCCCTCTGGGAATCTAACCTTGCAATACAGGAGTGGCTAGCACCAGTATCGACAAGAAACTCAGCAGATCTACCACTCACAGATACAACTGCATACCACCTCCTACCTTTCAAGTAGGTAGGACTACTTGCGTACTTTGCAAGTTCCGTCTTAGCGCCGAGGTCAAATCCACATCCCTTCAAAAATTCGAGACAAGGATGACCTGGGGGAAGCTGGGCACACCCCACCCTGGCCAACTCATTGGCCACTTCCTCTTGACTGATATCGGGTTTCCCCTCTGTGTTCTTCTGCTGGTTCTTGACACCTGGTGTACTATCAGTCTCCCCAGCCTCATGAGTAAGGAACTGATCAGGTCCCTTAGCTTCACCGCTGGGCGAAATTGCTAGAGGATTCTCACCAGCACTGCAAGCAGCGATAGGCTGGCAGTCATGGCAATCACTCATTCGGGGGGGGCTTCGGGGGGGGGGGGGGGTGATCCGGTTGCCTTCACGGATACCCCCACTCAGTTTTCCTTCTTTACTGAGTCCTCCTTACTCGGATTGTTCCGGTAACGAGCGTTTCTATAAACTGGCTTATCTGCCTCACACTCGGCAGCATAATGTCCAGTTTCCTGACACCGAAAGCACGTCACTACACTCCTATCAGGCTTAGGCCTTCTAAGATTTTTTAGTGATCTTCTTTACCAAATTGTTAACCAGGTCCTCTGATAAAGAAGGACCGGTGGTGGGTTTGGTATCGGGTTGAGTCACAGGAGGTTTGGTGGTAGTCACTTTCTCCTTGACGTAACCCGGCTTCTTTCCCCAGTTCCGGTTGTACCGGGGGTTCCCTTGGCCAACTGCCCCAATGTTTTCATCTTCGTCAGGTTCCCCTGATTCGGATGAATCGGTTTCGGGTATCCCATCCGGGCTTATCATTGCTGACATCCGTTGAGGTATCTTCCCGGCAAAGATCCGGGCCTTACGATCATAATGATCTAAGGACTGGAACAAATCTGTCAAAGAGGCATCATTCTTCCAAGCTTCACAGGCTACTGTCCTGTGTTCCTGATTCCGCAATCCTTCGATGAATTGTTTAAACATTTCATCTAGGAAGCATTTATCATCTAATCTCCGTTGAGGTCTGGCTTTATGCAACAGTCGTTGACATTCTAAGCCGTACACTTTGGCAGATTCCTTAGGTTTCTGCGTTCTTTTAGTGAATGTCAGCCAAGGATCTTCCCCAACTATATTTCCATATAAATATGAAGCAATCTCAATGAGTTTATCATATTTCATATGGGCTGAGAGTCCTACAATTTGGGAATCTCTCCATTGTTCCACGGCTCCTTTACCGTTGCCTTCCTTTAACCAGCATACTAGATAAGGTAGAGCTTCCGCTTTGCCCCATCCATTGCAGTTAAAGACATCTGCGCAGCCTTGATACTCCTCCTTCCAAGGGTTCTTGGCATTAAAGGGAGTAGGTATCTTAGCTACTCTACGAGCCAGATTCATGGATCCAGTAAGGGTCAACCCCCTACTCAATTCCATGATCTCCGTATCGTCCAGACCTTGATTGTAACAATCAACACCTAAGTTAGCAATCGCTGCATTTGAATCATGCAGTGCTTGTAACCCTGGAGAAAGAGATACTCGGCGACTGAGTCTCTTTTTCCTTGGAGGATTTGTACCATAAGTATCTCCAAAGCCACCGGGTGGTGGTCCTCCTCCACCCCCTGATCCTCCTGCTCCGTATGGAGGCACCTGTGAGAAGGTGTATCCGCCGGCTTGAGGAGTTGACCCTGGATTATTGGTGGGTTGTGCATTCCCACCAAAACTAAAGAAACCACTATTGTTATTAGTGTTTCCTCCTGTTCCATACGACTGATTTCCATTATTGGAACCAGTCCTACCGGCAGAGGGTCTGCTTCTGGAACTATCTCCTGTAGGTCCGGATCCTTGATCGCATCTGGATTGCCCTCCAGCTGTACTGGAATCCCCGGATGTTCGTCCGGTTGTTCCTCCGGATGTATTCTGGGCATTACCATTAGACGGATTCGCTCCTGATTGGGATTGATTCCATCCATACTGGGCATACGGGCCATTCGGTCCCCCTAAAGGTGACTGTGGTGGCCATCCGCCGTCAAAGGTGGAGGTTCTTACTGAGTGGTTTTGTTTAACTCCACTCGTAGAGTTACCCCCAGCGTTTCCCGTACCTAAACCAAGAGGTTTCGAGGTATTATCAGTGAATCTAACCTGATGACTCTTTACTCCTTCGCAACGAGGTACAGTTGTGTAGAGGCAAGGAGAAAGGGTGCTCCGTGCTAAAAGTCAACTTTAAAATTCAAATCATTAGATTTACAGTGATACATAGCATGAGAAGATACTCCTGTTAGTTTTGGAGGAATGGCTTGCTAGATATGGGTAGGTGTGACCATTTCAAGAATGTTAATAAGCTCTATGTCTAATTGGTCATGAGATATATAGCTAATTAGCATAATTTATGCTAATTAGCTAAATTCGTATAAATTTTTATTCTTTTGCCTATAACTTTTGATCTAGAAATGGTATTTTCATTCTGTTTTCACCATAGTAAACCTTGTGGGATGTTCCTTCAAATGGAATCATTGATTTTCCTATTCAGAATGAAAATCATGTTTCCATGGCAACAAAAATCAACAAAAATGCCTATTTTGGCCCAAAAACATTCTTTTTACATGCCAAATTTGGAACCTTTCCATCCAAAATAGAACATTTTATCAAAAACCATTGAATTCTCCATAAAAATGTAGCCTATAACAGTTTTAGTCATATTTTTCCTATTCTAGTCCATAGTGGTGCCCCCTGGTGGCTAAATCTGGTACTAAATCCCGCAGTAACTGTCCTTTCTGCTTGCTGGCTCACAGTTGTCTCTGTTGCCTGGTCATCGCCCCTCAA
This sequence comes from Acholoe squamosa, assembly GCA_949317995.1. Classification (NCBI taxonomy): domain Eukaryota; kingdom Metazoa; phylum Annelida; class Polychaeta; order Phyllodocida; family Polynoidae; genus Acholoe; species Acholoe squamosa. The sequence continues at coordinate 42,989,005 of OX439049.1, forward strand.
AGAGTGCATCCGGTTACTTGTCGTGTTTAGGGCAATTCCTGAAACAGTGAAGTCTGGTTCAAGTGCACCTACCGCATGGCTAGTATCCTCTAGATACTTTGACATCTGGATAGCTTTAGCTTCCAGTTCGGAATAATCATCCAGCATTTTTGTCTGCTTGGCAGTCAAGTCTGCGGATTCACGTATCCATTGACCTCTGAGTTTTTCATGTTCCTCGGTTTGTTTATGATACGTATTTCGTGCATCCTTGAAGGCTGATTCTATTTTCTTCAGCTCTTCTTGATACTTGCCATAGGCCGATTGAGTTGAATTTGACTCTTGTTTAGTTCTATTCAACTCATCACACGAGGCTCTTTATTCCAGATCCGCTGTGTAGAGTGCATCATGATACTGTTCGTGCTGGAGTTGGAAATCTTGTTTTTCCTTCTCCATTTGATCAAATAACAATTGTTGTTGGCGTCTACAACTCTGATCGTAATCAAGACGTTCTGATATCAACTGTTTGTTTTCAGCCAGTATCTTGTCTCGAGTTCCGGTCAGCGTAACGAGATCATTTTGGATCTTCTCGTATTCAGCTCTCATTTCTTCAAGCTCGTCCATTTTGTTCTTTTCGAATCCACATTTTTGGTGTTTAATTCGAGAACTATATGGAGTTTCAAACATACCTGCACTAGGCTTCGGTACCTCAAATGGTAGTTGACCAAATTGAGCGGTACTTTTGTGCATAAGTGCAGGTTTCGAAGTACCTCCTGGCATGAATAAGGAATCTCCAAAATTCTTCCAGTTCATCGTGTAAGTTCTTTCTTACATCCGCTAACCCATCCGGGTAGTGTTCCTGTGGATCTCTCCACTCTGTACCTTGGGATGGTGACTTAATCTCACCATCTTCCATCAGCGAATTTAGCTCATGATTTGGGCCATTTTCCCTAACTGGGCTCAGCTCAGTCATTTCTGACTGCGCTTACCCGAAGACCAACTGGTCACGGCACCAGTGTAGTGGTTCGTCTCATTAAGTTAGATTAAGTAATCATAACGAAGAGAGAAAAAGTTTCCGGGTAGGCAACCGAGCTTTTATTTCTTAGCTCATGTTACATACGATCACAGCCTCGGAGGACTACATTCTACAAGGGCATTCGGTTACCCTTTCCGGTAACGACCTGGTTGAGCAGTGGGCAAAACCACTACTGGAGAACATGGGGTAGAACCAGCCTTATATAGGGGAAAAGCCTCGAAACTCAGACCGGCCACGTGACGTGTGGCAGACGAGTGGTAGGCCCCCTGGTGCAATGGATATGAACCCAGAGGCAGGTGCTGCCACCTGCCATCAGGATTCCCCCACTACACCCGAAGACCTAGGTCTGAGTCCCACGGGTACATGAACGTAAGAGTGTAAATACCATACCCCTACACTGTATTAACAGTGGGAAGGGAGAGTGTATCGTTGGTGCCGGCGGGGGTGTTTGGGTGAACCTGGGATATATTTGTGTATTTCTTTGTTGGATCCCCTTTTGTGTGGCTGTGTCCAGTAGAGTCACTTTTGTGGTGAGATTCCGTGTAATTTGTATGATTTTGTTCGCCTTCGCGGTCGCACTGTTTAGGTTTCACCACCTAAATTGGACCACTTCCGGGTTTCCTGACCAAATAGTCCCTTCTGAACTTAGTTATTTTGAGGAATTTGGCCCCAAGGGAAGGGGAAAAGGGGCCAAACCCATTGTTATTTGGTATCAGAATGATGAGTAGGAGTGTTTCAATAGTCCCAGAATATTTTTTGTTTAAAACATAAATTCATTGGAAGTTTATGGGGTGAAGGGGTCCTGATGTGTATTCATGCGCTGATCAGGCCTCACCATGCAAAAATCACTACCTGGTTATCATGGCAATTTGCACAAAATCTAGCCTGACTTTGTTTATGTGGACCTATCTTATTTTTTTCTCCATTTCATAAGCTAAAATAGGGTGTAGGTTGATAAGCACTGTGAGAATTTTAAGTATTTTTAATATCAGGTGAAATGTTGGAAGACCTGTGATGTTTTGGATGGCCACAAGGCATTTGGGGTGGTAACACCTTAAAGGAAAAGCTGATTTTAATACATATATGCCACTCAGGGGGGCATTTTTTAGCCCTTTTCTCATTTTTTTAACAATAAGTGTTGGTTGTTTGTGCTGGATACCTCATATATATGGGATTTGTGTCCAAAAATGATAGAATTTCATGAAGTTTTGCCTTAAAAATGCCTAATTTTCACAAAAACTAGACCTTGAAACTAACTCCCTTTTTTCTAGTCCTTACAGGCATTTTATAGGAAAATTTCACTTCCTAACTAAATCTGATGAAATGGGTAATTTTTTTTAACTCACCTATCATTTAAAGGAGAGAATATCATGACACTATATAATGGAACATTTCAGGGGTGAAATATCCCCAAATTCCATTGATTGTTATGGTTAGCATTGCAACCTAACAACATGTTTCCTCTCCAAGGGGCCTATTTTGGGTCAAATTTGGCTATTTTGGTCCCAAAAATGCATGTTTTAGGGCCTTGTCACCAATTCTACTGACTTCCCTACTTCTCACAGTGCTTAGTGGCATATTACTGGAGAAAATAGATGTTTTGGGCTGTCTTCTAATGCATATTTGCCATAACAAAGTCAGGCTAGATTTTTCTCTATGTCAGATTAAAAACTTGTAGCTAGAAAAACAACCTTTTTAGGACAGTTTTGGTCTAGGCACATCCCACCACTGTCCCAAATGGCCCAAAATACCAATAAAATATGGTTTTTAGGTAGAATCTGGGGACAAATTATGATCGAGGGTCCTCAAAATGTTTTGTTTATGAAGGAATGTTTTGGTAACCATGGCAACAACAAAACCAGCTTTTCTGTTAAGGTGTCACAACCCTAAATTGGACCACTTCCGGGTTTACTGAAAATAGTCCCTTCTGAACTTAGTTATTTTTAGTAATTTGGCCCCAAGGGAAGGGAAAGAGGGGCCAAAACCATTGTTATTTGGTATCAGAATGATGAGTAGGAGTTTTTCAATATTCCCAGAATATTTTTTGTTCAAAACATAAATTTATTGGAAGTTTATGGGGTGAAGGGGTCCTGATGTGTATTCGTGCGCTGATCAGGCCTCACCATGCAAAAATCACTACCTGGATACCATGGCAATTTGTGCAAAATTTAGCCTGACTATGTTTATGTGGACCTATCTTATTTTTGTCTCTATTTCATAAGCTAAAATATAGTGTAGGTTGCTAAGCACTGTGAGAATTTTAAGTATTTCTAATATCAGGTCAAAGGTGGAAGACCTGTGATTTTTTGGATGGCCACAAGGCATTTGGGGTGTTGACACCTTTACCTTCATGGGCGCCGCCATCTTGTTTCTTGGCCCATCTCCCATCTGGCGCATGACGTTAGATGAGAGGGGTGCTGAGACACAGATTGTTTCGATCTGCCTGGGGTGCAGGACTGCTGCGCTCGCCTGCCGCGGTGCATGACCTGAGTGGGCAGTGGGGTGGCTTTGTCTTTCGAGGCGTTCGGAGTACGGCCAAGGGATCAATGCTAGTTTGTAAGGCCATCTCCTATTGGTCCTACCCATGTGGGTCAAGGTTGATCCCTGAGTCAACTTACTACCCTCCCAAGCATAGTTAGGGACTGGTACCTAGCCAGACCTGGCTGGGGGGGAAGGGGGTGGAGGGAACAAGCTAAGGTGGTGTAGTTAGCGTTCGAGGTCACCCCTACCCATAATGCACTGGATCTAGTCAGAAAACTGTACACCGAACGCCTCGAGTGTCCTATGGCGGACACCTTGGTATTGCACATGGTAAGGTTGTGGTGGGAATACCACTTCCCCGCCACGCTGTTGCAGTGGGAACAAATATGAAATATTTTCTTGTCTCCTTCCCCCTGATCCCCCTAAAACTGGTAGCCTTTGAAAGAGGTAAAGTCTCTACAGGTCAACACCCTCCCCCGGTGGCAGAGGCGCCTGCCCTGGCTGGGCGTGATAGTGATTTGGTGTTGTGTTAGCTGAGCGGGTGTCTTGGCAGCGGGGTGCCTCGGTAAGCATGGGTGAGTGGAGGTTATACCTGCTCTGTTTGTTGGCCCATCCAAAGTCTGCGCGTTCAATCTTGTCAAATGTTTTTTGAGGATAGGCCCTCGACCTTTCCCACGGTCTACCGGCCAGTCTATCAGACAATATGTCGTGTTATTGGCCAAGGACGAGTTTATTATTGTGTTGGTCATCACCAATGCCTTCATGTATTCTAATTCAGAGAGCGATGACCTATTATCCAACCTCTGTTTCATTGAATTGGCTGTATCACGTTCTACATACATGTATGGTTTCTATCACATATCTAAAAAACCCCTATAATTGCGGCTACATAAGATGCTCTTCATACAGAGCAGTATTAGGGCATACGACATACCCACGCCTATTTTGAGGGTTTCAAATAATAGTGGCACCTGTGTTCAGTCATGCCATATAAAGAAATACGCTCCAGAAGTATAATTATGTCACTTAAATCATATATCTCAATCAAGGTCTGAGCTAAAAGAAAATAGAAATAGTGGTACCTTACTAGACCTAATGAAGTACTGTTATTTATTTCGAGCAGCTTTCGATTTTGGATTTAATCAATATGTGACCCTCTCTTGAAAGCATGACTTTGTGCTAACCACCATCACAACTTGGACCATAAGTACCCTATTTTGGGGAGGCCTATATAGGAGGGACCGGGGGCTTTTCTCAATTGACAGCAATAGCCATTAATGAAAAAGAAAATAGTTTACGGTACACATGAATGCTGTCAACTTTGGTATTTTATATTGGTATTTTAGGGCCTACCTCACGATGTAGCTGTGTAGTGGGTTCTATCCCTCAGAGAAGAGGCATAATCAGGGAGAGTGCTGGTACTGACAGTGATGCCAATGAGGTGGTCATTACTAAATCTATTAAAGGCATAAATAACAAATAGAGGTTCACGAGTTGATTCTAGGGGGAGATAAGAAGCACGAGGCCGTAGGCCGAGTGTCTTCTTATCTAGCCCCCTAGAATCAACGAGTGAACCTCTATTTGTTATGTATGGCGTTTATACCAGGGTTTCCTCCATTTTCTTAAGTAATTACCTTATAAAATGAAGAAATTTACAACCAAGCGATCGTCATGTTCGAACTCCTCCGCCATTTTGGTTTCTCAGCGAGACGACAGGACTGCCAGGACGCAAAGTGTTAGGTCGGCGTGTGTTCTACAGGCATTGTCATAGAGCTACCGCTGGTAAGGAGTGCGCGCGACAGCCAGAATACCCATAGAGCATATGCCAACGTGACAACTTGTGTCTCGCCGAGGTAAATAATCCGTGCGCTACGCAGTCAACATGACGGCGAAAATTTCGCTCGATTCGATTTTTATATCATCAATTATGTTACTTATACATGTCAAATCATGGCGAATTAAAGGTAGGTGCTAGAATATAATCTCTACTTTCATCCTCTATAAGCATTAAGGTCTTATTGCTATAGTTTTTTTATTATTGAATGAAATCTATCATGTCAACTTGCTGTCACGTCGTCTCGTCTCCAGTGTCAATGTCCATTCAAATAGCGCGTACTATTCGAACGTCATTATCCGCTCCAGGCACCGTAAAATCGTGCAAGAATGTGATAACCATGGTATAAATAATGATATAGCCAAAGTAGCAAAAAGCCGTACATACCATAGTCAATGAAGCTAGCATTCCCTAAAAGTAGGATGCTTTCATAACGTGTTCTCCCATTTCGGTTCTCTCAAAAGGTCTCTTGTCCTTGGCTGTCTGAGATACCGAGAGCTGCTTTAGGCCTAGAGTTGTTTGCTGTACTTTATTTCATGGAAAATGTGAAATAATCCCTACCTCAGACTCTGGACAACACAAATAAGACATGTTTGATGCTGCTTTAAAACAATAGCTGATACTGTGGTCGATGTTATGGTGGCAGTTTCACATGCCAACCACTGTCCAATTAGCAGAGTGCATTTACAACATTATAACCTACTGTATACCAGTTTGTTGTATGCATGATAAGTAATTTTAGATGAATAAAGATTACCACCAATTTCTGATTCCCTTGAAAACAGAATTGTCCACTAGAATGATAATGCACCTTTCCTCTGGCAGCCCCACCCCTGTAACTTCTAAAATATTTCCTTTAGCACTTTTGCCATACTCCCATTAGCAGGCAAAAATGACGCAATGGAATTCGTGTAATCTGCGAGAAATGAGGCTTGTTGAGAGGGAAAAAAAGCCCCAGGCTACATAGATCCTCTGCAGTTCATTAAATATTTACAGCGCTTAAATAGTATAAAACTATCACCCTTTTATATTCTTCTCCTTGTTCATCATCCGTTTAATGTGGTCTTTTACAGGAATGTGGAATACAACCTTATCGAAGAACTTCGCAGTAACTCCTTTGCAGGACTAGCCAACCTCAACACACTGTGAGTTAGAAAACTGTGATTTGCTTGTCTGAGGTCATCTGTTTCCAACTGATTACAGATATTTTACTCCAGGACTACATGGCCATTACATTGCCTGTCTGGTAAAATGATAAAAAAGAGGCTTTATTGAATCATCTCTCAACAAGTCATCTTCATTTCTTGAGCTGGCAATTATTGGGAACGTCATAACCACTTTCCTTGTGAATTTCCCAAGTGAATGTGGTGGTAACAATGGTTGTTAATTAGTATTTGAATTCTCTTCTTTCTAGGTATGTCCGAGGGAATAGGATAAGCATAATTCATGCCAATGCGTTTGCTGGTTTGGCAGCGTTGACGACACTGTAAGCTTACATTTTAGTCCATTAATAATTTATTTAAGTATCAGGTTGGTCTCCCTTCAGTTGCAGTCCAAAGTTTGCTTCCGAATATTACAGACAATGAATTCTCTTTGCAAATCGACCAGAAATATCACCAGTGTCTGATACTCTTGGAGACAGATAGGTGAACATCTAAACTTCTAGTTTCTGTTTTTTCTTTTCTTTTCTTTTTAAACTGTTGGGAAGGATCCTCTTAAAATAACATTATATATGATATCAAGTCAGATCAAACAATCATGCATTAGTAATTAGTAATGAATATTTCACAAACTATACAGGAACTCAGAAAGTTTTAGCAGCATAAGCAGTATTCCGTTAGCCTAAATCCCGCTTTTATAATCTGCTTTGAAACGGTTGCAAATTAGGCTATTGCAAAAGGCTATATTGGCTTTATGCACAGCTACCTGAAGGGCATTCCTCAAGGCGGTACGACTGCACATACCCATTACGATTTGGAATTATCAGCACTTTATGCAGTAATTGCATAGGAATTGGTAGGGCAGTCGTACCAGTGCAAACATGAATCACCACTCTATGCAGGGCTGTAATGGCAGTACAGTAAGGGATCCCACTACTATTTGAAGGGGTCTAGTCGTCCCATCTTGAGAAATTCCTTCCTGACATTTGACTGATAAAACAACTGAAATCGGTGATATCTGAAATAATGCATTCAGATATCGTCAGTAATGGTTAGGTCATTGCCCCGTTTTGGGGTAATGAAATATCATTAACTACCGCGAGTGTTAATTCAAACATCCCGCTCGGCCCAGCCCTTCACTCTCCATACATCTTCACCCTCACTCTCCACCATAACCTCACCTCACCTCTCACTCACCTCTTCCTCATTCGTCGCTTCACCTCTCACCCACACACATCGTTTCTCCTGCACTACATTGGAATACACTACAAATACACCGCTCACTAATAAGTATCACTCAATGTTTACACAAAACCCTTTATTTCATGAACTCTTATCTGTGATACCCTAAGGATTGAGCTGGATTAAATTCCACATAATATTCTTTCCTGCCAACAACATGGCACCTGCAAAGCCGCCGGCGGTGAAGAGAGGTAAAGCCCCGAAGAGATCAGCTAGCAAGCAAGGCCCACTGGGTAAAAACCCCTATAAGCTAAGGCCCCAACAAGAAGAAGAACCCGTATTAAACATTCCTATTATTCAACCTCCTGCTCAGAAAAACCAACAAAAGCAGAAAACACGGGTTCGCCATGATACTACCGTCCATACTACAAATGACACTTCCAATAGGTCTAACACGTCACTCAGGGTCTCAGTCCTAGAGCAGGATATGAATAATATTAGAGAGAAGGTCGACACTATACATGACAAACTCGACCTTATTATTGACTCTAACCTATCTAGGGACCGTAGTCAGGCACACAGTACCCCACGACGTGGTCACGCTGCACGCCAGTTAGACCTCAATCCTGCCTGCCCCCCGACACAAAACTATCTAAAGCCAGACGATACAGTCAGGTATCCCACTATGAAGGAGTTACAGTCATTCCCTGGTGCGTCTAACTTCATAACCCAGCAGATTCTCAAGGAGACCTACCAGCCGCAGGCCACAGATGGTAAGGCATTGTTTCTGAATAATCCATTTCAAAAACACCTTATTGCTAAGCCATACATGTATCTGGACCGCCCGGGCTGCACTACGCTGAAACAGAAGTTAGTTGTTAGAAATACCATGACTGACCTCGAATATATCGACGCACTTACTACTCTTATAAGACGCACTGACGCATAGCCCCCTGAAAACTATAAACACATGATGGAGCATCTATCACATGTTACAAAAGACGCTAAGCAGAGGGACTGGAAAGGGGTAGTTACCTGGTCACAGCACGTATTTGACAGTGTAGAGAGGGATGATTTTGCATGGGCAGACTGGCATAAAGTCCAGCAGGCACGGTACATGTATTGCTTTGCCCCGCCTATCCAAACAGACCGTAACGTCCCTTACTCTCAGCGTGCTCAAGTTACCGGGTCACAACAGTCAGCTCAGTCAGTCCCATACAGTCAACTTTGCCACCAGTTCAATTCAAATCAGGGCTGTTCTCACAGGACACATCATGCAGGCACGTATCATTACTGCTCATATTGTCATGACAAAGCCGACAAGCTGTGCACTCACCCAGCAAACAGGTGCGATCGTAAATACAGACATCAGAACGGCGGTCGATCACAGTTTGACAGGCCCATTCACAACAACAACAATCCACAATGGCGTAATAATGCTGATCGCCAAAACCAGCCTCCACCTTCAAAAAACGCCTAGAGGGGCCCGCAGACAGCACCAACATTACTGCTGGCCCCCCGCATAACACTGTGGATATGTTCCCATGTTACATATACTCTGTAAATCCTCGAGATCGTCGGTTTTTATATCACAATCAATCCTTGGCCGACCCGACGCCTCTCGACCATGGGCGCCGCCATCTTGGTGTGTACAACGTCACGGCCTCACCACACAGTAACATGGCCGCCTCCACACCAAAGCACGGCCGCCACCATCTTGAGCACTGTGACGTCACCCCTATTAGCGGTCAAAATATGGCCGCTCGCACGACACAACAACACCGCCGCCATCTTGGAGACGATGACGTCATTCGGCCCGGGTCTCCCCTTCCCGTCGGCTCTCGGGCCAAACATGGCGGCCCCAACCTTCCGGAATCATGCTTCGACCTTAGTGGGTTGGAGTTTAACACCGCTAAACTTCCACAAGACTTCAAATATACACTGGAGGATAGTCTACAACGCGGGCAGGCTACTGATAGATACCACAGCCCGCCTGTCCCCGCCTCACAAAGGCTACACGCTCCGCCACAGCACTCGCAACTTGACGCGCAGCGTGTCGACACAACAGCAACATGTGTGAGTATAGACTTTGAAGCGATTAAAGCTATGTGCACTGAAGATGTTCGCAATCAAGAAATTGACATTACCCCAGATGCATTCAAAGCCCATAGACAATCATATTGGCCACATGTCAACACTACTTATGTTAATGCATCGATGGCCGAAACTTATGAAAAGGTCAGGGCTACCGGTATTCCAAATGCTCTCGGAGCCCGCATTCCACTTCCCACAGGCTTAAACCTGACGGAATGGAAAAACAGACTTGATGATACTCCAGACCACTTAGAGTTGTTGGACTATCTCACATTTGGTTTTCCACTAGGCTATTTGGGCCCAGCCTCTGACAATCATGACACACCAAATCACAGTAGCGCACTAGAATATCCTAAACATGTCAACGGGTTCATTCAAAAAGAGATGTCGCTCAATGGCTTAGAGGGGCCATTCATTCAGCCTCCATTCAATGAGTGGGTACACATCTCCCCACTCATGACTAGACCAAAGCGGGATACTGATGAACGCAGAATAATCACTGATATGAGCTTCCTGAGGGAAAAATCAGTAAATGCATTCATTTTCAAGAACACGGTTGCAGGCAAAACTCAAACTCACAGCCTCCCGACTGTAGAGGTAGTCAGTCGCGAGATAATGGCACAAGGCCCAGGTTGTTTTCTCTCTAGTCTGGACATTTCGAGAGCTTATAAAAATCTAAATTCTGTTGTGTTGGACTGGCCTTTATTGTGCTTCAAATGGGCTGGAAAGTTCTATTTAGACAAGTCAGTCCCCTTTGGCGCCAGAGCAAGCGCCAGCCATATGCAACGAGTTGCTCAATCAATAGTTACCATGTTAGCAAAACAGAACATTTATAGTCGAATGTATTTAGACGATTTAATTATTGTCTCCCCAGATCAAGACAGCGCTCACCAACACTTTCAATATGCACGACAGTTACTCCAGCACCTTGGACTGCCAGAGGCTAAGGACAAGGCCCAAGAACCATCTCCGGCGGTCACATGGCTGGGCATTGTAATCAACTCGACCGACATGACACTCTCTATACCATCTACCAAGCTTGCACAGGTAAAGGACAAGGTCCACAGGTTGGCAAACTGCAGATCCGTCTCGAGAAAACAATTCCAGAGTCTTCTCGGGGCACTTCTGCACATTGCAAAGTGCATAGGCCCAGCCAGACTATTTATAGGTCGCCTCTTGGATGCTCTTAGGGCGTCTAAGGGCCGCTATGTAAAATTCAATCATGAAGTACGCAAAGACCTACGCTGGTTTACCGAGTTCTCAGAACAATGGAATGGCATTGGCCTCATTAAACCTTCTCATTTCACTCAGACAATACATGTGGACGCCTGTCCATCAGGGGTAGGGGGATCCAATGGCACCTCGGCTTACGCTGGTCAAGTATCACATAGAGACGACCATGTACTTAATATATGTCACCTTGAAGCTGCAAACGTAGTCATTGCTTTACATACGTTTGTGGGTTCAAAGGACAGAGGGGGACATATACATGTATATTGTGACAATGAAGCCGCAGTTCAGGTATTCTCGACAGGGAGGGGGAAGGACAAAATACTGTTGGACTGTGCCCGGGCGGCCTGGATGATGCAGGCCATGTACAACATAACCATTACATATGATCACATTCCTGGCGCCCATAATAACTTTGCAGATGATCTTAGTATGGCCCACTTGGGCTCTCAGTACAGAGATAGGGCCCTTTCAAAAATCCATATTGAAGGCATGAACATAATACATGGCTGTGACTACTTCCTAAGGCAGATCCAACCTTCAATCTTTTGCAGATCCGGTTTTCAGATCACTGCAGCAAAGAGCACTCTCTCGGCAAGACACAGCAAGGGCCCCGGGAACCATCAAAAATCGCAAGTCAACTATGAAGGGATACCTCGCCTTTGCATACCGTATGAGGTTCAACCCGGAGCTCCCCACGTACCAGGAGATGACCGCATACATAGAATACTCCCTAATCTCGTCCAGGTGCCCAAGGACAGTTCTCAACAAAATGGCGCACATCAGGCGCCACATGCACTACATAGGGGTGGATCTCAAGCCTTTCTTCCACCCAAAAGTAGTGGCAGCCCTCGACGCGGTAAAAAGGGACAAGTCATTCATCCCACAGCCAAAGCTACCGGTACCAATGACTTACCTCAGGTCCATCCTGGCCACACTCAAAGACACTCCACTTGGCCGGATACACAAAGCAGTGATACTCCTCATATACCATGCAGCACTTCGCCAAGGGGAGGTGCTTCCCCCAACAGTCGCAGCCTACAGCTATATATACCACCTCACAAGAGGAGATGTAAGGCTCCTGTCGGACTTTGGCATGGTACGCATAAAGTCTGGAAAAACATTACAACAGTACGACCAGATAAGGGACATACACATCTATGCCATACAGCCGCCCACGTACTGCCCAGTGACAGCACTCAAAGCAGTCATAACAGATACTCCAACAAGATCACTCAGAGACCCCATGTTCATGTTCCCAGACTCAAGGCTTGCAGTCCCCACATCACACATGAACGGGACCTGGCAGAAGACATTAAAAACTCTCGGCATGAAAAAGGCTCCACTTAGCCTTCATTCCCTTAGGAAAGCCGCTGCTACTGAGGCACACCGGGCAGGTTGCATAGACAAGGACATTCAAGTATTTGGACATTGGACATCAGATTCATACAAAGACTATATCTACAGGCACCCTCAGTCCTACATTCAAAAGATGATCTCCAATGCTATCTACCAATGAACTTTCATTAAACCATTACGATTATTATTTTAAACCTTTCTTTCCCACCACCCATCCCTCTTCTCTCATCTTCACAATTTCTTGGCAGGTTTGGCCCAAATATCATCCAATCAATTGTTATTTTACTCTATCATACATATTATTAGGGTATTTTATTATTATTATTATTATTATTATTATTATTTATCTTTCATTCTTCATGGTTGTCACTATTAAATACAACCTTCAAAGTTTATCACTATTAAATAATAAACTTTATTACCCAAGCCTGCCTCCTCTAAGTCTGTTCCGAGCGTAGATAGTTAATGGTTAGGTCATTGCCCCGTTTTGGGGTAATGAAATATCATTAACTACCGCGAGTGTTAATTCAAACATCCCGCTCGGCCCAGCCCTTCACTCTCCATACATCTTCACCCTCACTCTCCACCATAACCTCACCTCACCTCTCACTCACCTCTTCCTCATTCGTCGCTTCACCTCTCACCCACACACATCGTTTCCCACCCACCCACACCTTTATATAAAATTTTTATCTTTCATCATTCCATTCTTCACTCCACAAAATCACAAATTGTTCTTTAAACCAAATATTATCCAATCAATTGTTATTTTACTCTATCATACATATTATTAGGGTATTTTATTATTATTATTATTATTATTATTATTATTTATCTTTCATTCTTCATGGTTGTCACTATTAAATACAACCTTCAAAGTTTATCACTATTAAATAATAAACTTTATTACCCAAGCCTGCCTCCTCTAAGTCTGTTCCGAGCGTAGATAGTTAATGAATCAAATGACAACATATTATGTGGTGTGAAAACAATTCATTCCGTTTCCCTAGGGATCTCAGTCACCAACGATTACGGGAAATTCGTGAAAACTCTTTCCTTGGTCTAAGGACGCTCTATACACTGTAGGTATTTGTTTCATTGAAAGTGACTTACAGATATCTTTACCAATCATCCGATTAAAGTCTATATTAAACAATTCTGAAGCCAATAGTGTGATTTACAAATGTAATAAATAAAGCGAGCTCTAAAGTAAAAACACCCATTTAAAACAAGTGACCAACATATTTTTTTTGTTTTATTTTTCTGCAAAATAAGAATTAGTAGAGATATGTTGAATGCTTCCAAAGAACATAAATGCAGCTTGCATATTCAGCTGTTGCAGGTGTTCACCATGTCGCTCTTCGATTTCGACATGTTTTCATTGTGCATTGACATTTGAATATTGTCTGAATCATGGATTCGCTTGATTTTTTAAAGAAACCTCTCGTCAAACCAAATAGAATCTATAGGAGACGGGGCCTTTAATGGACTGGACACACTCAAGCTCCTGTAAGTTAACAATCCATCAATTATCATGTTGTATTCATAGAAGCTTTCATTGTGAAAATGTTGCAAATGAATAGTCCTTTGCTTTGAGATTGGGCAGTTGGCAATCACCTCAACAAACTAAATTTTAAACTTTGTTTATTGTGATATATTTTTGATTGCAAGAAGTGGATTTTCAAGACCATGCTTTGCAAGTCATTCTTTTATTTTAGATATTTATCAAATAACCTGATGTCCAGTGTCAGTCCTAGTGTGTTTACACTACTGCTATCCTTTAACCAAACGTGAGTATGTCTTTTTGAGCGATGGGCTGAATGTCACATCCAATCATATTGATGTCACAGGCCCAATATCCCAGCATGCGTGCTCTCCAATTGCTTTACGCCTCTAATAGAAACCTCTTAACATCGAATCTAACAGTTGTCTAAGGTGCTAATGTTTACCTCTTCCCCGTAAGTAGCGGTTTGGTATGTCGTTTTACCATGCATTTCAGCACAAAGACATGAGAAATTATTTAAAAAAAAAAGAGAAATTTACCCCCCCTCCCCTGATACACAAGGTACATATGGATATAAAAGTGACATAAATTTAAAATGCATGGAATCAAAAAATGCATCATGTTTCATTGATCAACAGTATTACTTAATGTAGTCCAGGCCGTTAGGAGAAGTGTGTCGAATATACTATGTCAGTGGCTTATTATGTACCTGGCAATTTGAACATTTACTGATGATTTCTTAACATACCACCGTCGTCAAAGACTTACATAAAGTTGGTCACTATCTGAAGGGTATGGTGGACCAGTCGTAGTAGTTTAAACGCCAACGTGGGTCTTGTGTAATCATTTTTCTCTGACAACATACAGTCCATTACACACACAGCACAAGACCGCCTCTATGTTTAGGGAATAATAGAATAATAAATTTAATAAATTTTAGTACTGGACATATTTCACTACATCATGAGAGAATGCATTCCGTCAACTCCATTAACATTGCTAGCTTGTTGGCATGGGTAAGAAGGGGGTTCTTTGTAAATGAACCATGTCCTCTGCCATGAATTCAAAGAAAACAAAGTGAATCATCAAACAACAATCATGTTTTGCATTGGCTTCTTCTTATTTCAGAGATTTTTCGAATAACAGGATCTCCAGTATAGGTCCTAACGTATTTAACGGGTTACAGTCATTAAGCCAAATGTAAGTATACATAGTTTGCCACAATGCATGCTTCATATAACACCTTAACAAACTACTACTAAGAGACAGTTTGACAAAGATGTCTCCATAGTCATCATGCTCACCTGAAAATTGAGTGTACTGAAATAAAAACAATGGATGAGGAATGAACTGCCAATGCTGATCAAACAAGGATCTGCGAAAAGGGTCCTTAGTGCAGGGTACCTCAAGGTCTCTATTCCCAGTACACATCATATTAATGTTGATGTCATAAACACATAGATCTACAGAAGATGTTCAGAGACCAGACTGTAGAATATTCCCCTTTTTTTAAAAATAACACATTCTTAAATCTTTACATTCAGGTACACAGATGAATTCCAGTTCTGTTGCCTTGCCCCGGATGTTGAGTCATGTTATCCGAAGCCGGATGAGTTTTCCTCCTGTGAGGACCTGATGTCAAACTTCGTCCTAAGAGTCAGTATCTGGGTACTTGGGACCATAGCTTTGTTTGGAAACATGGTTGTGATCTTCTGGCGCTGTAGGGATGCAAGAGACAGCAAGGTATTATATTACTTTACTTCTACTTTGTCCTATTACTGTCTGTTCGTCCTTGGTAAGGTGCTCCCTAACCATCATGTATGATTGCTACTTGTCCATCCATTTGCTCTATCAATTGCCTCTCATACAATATGATACTTGACACCTCAGGGCCCCTGCTTCTATACTATTCGAAGATGAATGGCACCATCCATATCCACTAATGCAAAGCTAAAAGTACAGACAGTGCAGAAACTGCTTTCTGACTTCTACTCTCATGCTCTATCAACTAGAGCTGGATAGGACAACTTAAGAAACAGTAATGTGATGGTGCTATCCACCTCCAGTGCACCTCTCACTAGTTTATCCTTAGGGCCTTCAGCCTATTCATGTGTGGGTTATATACCATGGGGTTTGGATGGCACCATTTGCATTAGTGTTCCTAAGTTGCTTTCTCTCTCTCTCTCTCT
The DNA here is from genome assembly GCA_949317995.1 of Acholoe squamosa. Lineage (NCBI taxonomy): Eukaryota > Metazoa > Annelida > Polychaeta > Phyllodocida > Polynoidae > Acholoe > Acholoe squamosa. Next base: position 43,005,050 of record OX439049.1, read on the forward strand.
CTCTCTCTCTCTCTCTCTCTCTCTCTCTCTCTCTCTCTCTCTCTCCAAAATGGCTCACTTCAAATGCTATCTGAGCTCATTTTAGCCAACTGCCTAGACCCAAATAAATAGAGCAAGGAGTGCCACTGTTTCTAAACCTTCGGTTAGAACTCACACTAAGTCCCATCTGCTCCATTGGTTAAAGCAAAATTATAATAAAAACAAGAATTTTTTTCCTATGCTTACTGACCACGCTGGGAAAAAACACAAGATAGGAGGAAAACTCACTCACATCATTGGTAGGATGCTTTAACATTGACTCCAGTGGGCCAATGACTAGACAATTGGTAATTTTGGAAGGATTTTGATGGATAATTTAAAAACTGGGTGGACAATTTCCTTTCAAAAACTACATTTATGTATATTGACATATCCTAATCAAATAGAAACATAACATCATTATGGTTTAAATCTACTTTTTGCACAAGGGGAGTGCTAATGCAATCTAAAACAATCTAAAGCTACCAGATTGAGGTACAGGGGCTTTCATAGCATTTTCCTCAAACATAGAAAAAAATTACATTTATATCACTAGGCATAACTTTCTGAACTAATACTAATAGAAACTTGCTTCAAAAACTGGCAGAGTCCTCCCATTCCCAATGAGTTGAATGCAGTAGTTTACAAAAGAACAGCTAGGCACCTGGCACTCTCGTCCCTAACTTGGAATGCACCAAACGATAAAAATTATGCTCAGTAGGGTAGGTCGTTGTATGCCATACTTTACCATGTATCATACAAGTGTAATACGTAATGATACATGAAGTGATGTAGTTACCCATGCTTCTCACGCCTACCTGAAAACACGCATACTTGGAGGATGTTCCGATCCATTGCCCTCCTTAAGGAGTGATCATTATTTATCAACAGGGGGTGGTTGAGATATGAGGGGGTGTTGTTTACATTTGACCCCTCTTGAGATGGGGGTTTAAAGAATTAAGCATCTAATGAGCAAAATGCCTGTGCACTACTATATAGATGAAAGAGGGGCACAACAACTTTCTGCGCCTCCAGCATGTGGGGCACAAGAAATGTTGGCCGCTGTAGATGGAGTGCATAACATACTTTCACCACCACTCCCCCCTGTTGATAAATAATGACCACTCCCTTACCTGACAGTCCAACCCTTGATGCATCCATCCCAAACTGATTTTCACAATGTACCATAAACCAATGTTCAATGCGAAGTTCTCTCAACATGCAATAGACCGACAATCTGTAATTACCTGTATCTTGAGGAGAAACTTCATCTGTCAAGTTATGGTATTCATTCTCATAACAAATGTATCTGAAATGCCATACTTTGCTTAAAGTGTATTTTGAAAATATCATCTTTCTCTCATAAGATGTTGCATGCTCCCTGCATACAAATATTGTTCCAAGGCAATATGTTACTCCTCCACGCTGAGATCGGAAACCTGGTAACCTTCCAAGACTGGATAATCAGTTGCATAATGCATTATAAACTCATCTTTTCTCATCTAGGTGCATTCATTCCTCATCACCAACTTGGCCATAGGGGATCTCCTGATGGGTGTCTACTTATTGCTCATTGCGGCCGTTGACCTTCGGTTCCGTGGAGTATACAGTATGTACAGTGCAGCATGGCGAGACAGTGCACTGTGTCATCTGGCTGGCTTCCTGTCCACCTTCAGTAGTGAACTCTCCGTATTCACCCTCACAGTTATAACACTAGACAGGTATGTGTAGTTACACTGTGTCGGGCAGGTCCATTTTCTGCTAATCCGATGGTTTTTTTTCATACCTTTGCTGTTCAAAACTTTGTCGGATTAGCAAAAATCTACCCGACCAATGAAGTAGAGCCAGCCCTTTAGGGCTGTTTATCATTCAGCAGATATTGGAAGGAGGTAAATTGATTATCTACTAAGTAGACTACAGATTGCTTGATAAATGAATCAATGGATGGATAGAGAGTGAGATAAAGCGAAATAAATTGAAAGAGAGACAGAGGAAAATAATGGGAGGAAAACTTAAAGGCACACTATTAATACACAATACATAGATATACAGTATCTAAGCCCCTCTGTTCTAAGTGCACAAGTACTGTTGTTGTACAGGTAGTCCTTTCTCAGTGACCCCACTCATACTTTAATAACAGTGTCATGCACCCTGTTTCCTCACAGATTTGTCTCCATCATCTTCCCCTTTCGCTTCCGGCGTCTCAACATGAGAGATGCCCGGGTCGTCATGAGTGCCACATGGGCCATTGTGGGCATTCTTGGAGGCATCCCCTTCCTGAACCTCTCCTACTTTGAGGGCTTCTATGGCCGTTCAGGGGTCTGCCTGGCTCTCCACATAACTGATGATAAACCCAATGGATGGGAGTACGCCGTGTTCATATTCCTTGCTCTGAACTTTGTGTCATTTGTCATGATCATTATAGCATATATTTGGATGTTTCTTGTGGCGAAGAAGACCAGGGCTGCAGCGAGGTAAGTGGTTGTAACATCTAATGGGTTGAATCTATTTGTCTGATTCTAGTCTGGGGATTTTCCTCTTTATACATTGACAACACTCTGAAAAATAACTGTTGAATCCACCTGGCATTCTCCTAAAAGGGGAACAGTGATCCCCATATCTGTAATGCGCTGAGGCAATTTAGTTTCTCTTATGAAGCCCCAGATGGCAGTACAGTAAAGTACTGTGGTATTAGGAATCTATGAGTTATGCGACAGCGTTACTAACAGTTTATATGATAAAGACTTATCAGTCAGCATTTGATTGGTTGGGTTTAAGTCTAATGGATTACCTACCATACTATCATTTCACATTTTCTGAACCAATTTTATCCCAATTAATGAATGAAAACCTAAGATCCTCCTTTTGATATTATTTAACGTCAGCATAAATTAGTTTGTTAATACTACTTCTTCCCTCTACCGTCACCATCGAGTAGGCGATGAGACATATGTTCTAATACTTTTAAATGGTCATAAGGTTACATTCTAATAAGAATGGCAAGCCGAGAATCAGAGTGAGAAGCCGAAAACAATCTGTTTAATCAGCAATGGAAAGAAAAGTCATACCTCAGAGCACTTTAATTTTCCAGGTTCCTATAAACTTATTTCCCTCCATTGCGCATTATAACCATTTAGCAATTTTCATGACTGAATGGCAATGTTCATGCACGAAATGAACACAATACACATTTCCATCACTTCTGATGTACTCTCACATAACAAATCGGGAATTTGAAGGTCGTTGTCAATTTATTTGCACAATGGTATTGAGAAAGATGATTCCCTTTATTCAAAGGTCCCCTGAGATGAAGAAAGATGATGCGATGGCTCGGCGCATGACACTCATTGTTCTGACTGACTTCTTCTGCTGGATGCCCATTATCCTGCTAGGCTGTGCCTCCCTAGGAGGAGCCACCATACCACCTCAGGTAAGATGAACTTGTGTGTTAGGGCCTACTCTCATGGCTCTAGTTCCTACATCACGTTACCACTGACAATGGTTTTCTGACAATTAACTTTATTCAAGTCCCTTCAGGGAGCTCTAATGGTAGAACCATTCTAATTCACTGTACATGTCCTCCACTTAAAGTCGTTGCCCGATTTTGGTTTCTTCTTTGATTTGTGACCCCACACTTACAGTGCTGTCTCATTGCTTAACACATAGTATTGCGGTAAAACGGATTCTTCAGATGCTTCATGATAGCAGTGTCTACATAGAGTTTTATTTGATCTTTGCTGACTAAAATGTAATGATAACTTTGTCAACTTTATTGAGAAACTACTAATATTGAAACCAAATAAAGTATCACATCTTCTCACTTTGCCATAACATCCCTCTAATCATGAGACTCTGGTACTAGCTAGAGCAGAAAATATAATGACTTATTAACATGTCATAGATATTTTATCTTTATTTTCTGGGACATTATTTAGGTGTTTGCGTGGATTGCAGTGTTTGTCCTGCCCCTCAATGCTGCGATCAACCCAGTACTCTACACACTATCTACTGCATCCTTTCTCGTCAAGGCCCGCAGTAAGGTGTTTCGCTTCAGGCCGTCCTTCATGAGCTCTGTCAGCGGAGACAACACAAGGATAACCGGTAACTGAAAATTAATCAAATTATAATTAATTACACCTAATTCTATGAAATAAATGTCTTACATGTTGACTAAAGGAAATGTGCCAACAGAAGATTGTTTCTAAAGATGTTATAGCCACTAAAGGCACGGCAGTATCAAATAGTGGAAAAAAGGTGTTCATATAATCGTAGGGCAGCATTCTCTATGACAGACCTGAGGAAATTTCAATATGTACATGATTTAGTGGAGCTAACCTAGCAGTGCAACTATTAATGATATGCCCAGAATGGCATCGTTACCATTACTCTAATAAAGTATTGAATGAGTCGATAGTTGCTTTCATTGCAAAACCATAATAAATTTATCATAATTATGGAGTTTTGACACATGTTCTGATATACTTGCCATATAAAGCGTGGGAATCATAAGCTGATGGTGTGCAGTGGATATAAAAGAGTCAGATGTTGTTATTATATATCATAAACACAACCGGCCTCTTGTATTGCTATTAATAAGACATTGAAGACGGAGACATTACACTGCTTAATAGCAGACCATTATAATGTATATGCATGTAGGAAAACACCAAGAGAAAAATATCACACCACAGATTTCACTGGCAGAAGCTATAGAAATTATAGCAAAGAAGACTTAATGGAATTTTTGAGTGACATTGATTGGGCCCAGTTCTATGAGTCTAATGACCCTAACTTCCAGTGGGATTTTATTTATACACACCTTATTGAGTACCTAGACATAACCTGTCCAATAAAAACATTCAGATTGCGTAAAAAAAATCAAAACCGTGGGTTAGCAGAGAAACAGTGGAGTTAATTAATGATAGACAGACCATGCTGCAAGAACTGAAGTGTAGGCCTGACAGACCTCTTTTACATCAGATTAGACAAATTAGAAATAGACTACAAAGACAATTAGACAATGGGAAAAATGACTTTGTCTTGAATTTGCTCAATGAAGCTGCTAATGACCCAGCCAAGTTTTGGAGGGAAGTTAGTGAACTTGTCAATCCGGTGACTAAGAACTTATCCATACAACTTACAAATGATATTACAGGAGCCCTTATACCCAAAGATGAAACTGCAGACTATATAAACCATTACTTTGCGAATGTTGGGAGTGACTTGTTTACTAAGTTACAGGTTCAGGACTAACCTGTTTCTTAGTACGCCCTAAGATTCAATGATAGTCCCTGGATCATGGGGTGTACTAAGAACTTAGTACAGTGTTTTATCATCAAATTTCTCTAACTTCTTCATCAAAATACATAATTCTAAAGTCACCTAAAGTGCATGGGGACTATATTTTACATATGCACTTTTTTACAGAACTAAAATCAGAATATTCTCTGAGAAATGGCTATATGTATTAACTCCCCTTAGTCCTGGTATAGTAAAATCTATTAGCTAATTTTTTGTTAAATTTGCTAATAAATATGAACCCACAAGATTAAAGAATAGACAAATGCCTACAAAATGACGTTTTCATTTTAGCCAAGTGTTGTTTAATAAGGGAGTAAATGTAAATGTAAGTACAAAATAGTGGAGTGGGTTCACCATCCCACCTTTGACCCCAATAATGTATGCACAGGTAGGTGTCATGGTCCAGTGACCAAGGCTCTAATTGGCCCATACACCTGTAGAGGTGAGTGTCATGGTCCAGTGCACACACAAGTGTACTAGGATCCCAGTACATCCTAAGACTGTGCATGGTATCAGAATCTTAGTACAGACTAAAATCAGACTCTTGTACTATGATCCTGGTGTGTCCTAACAAGATATTCCCGTCTCTAACCTGCACAAGTGGGCCTATTGATTCCTGATCCTGACATACCTAATGATGCTGAGGACTTGGACTTAGAAAGACTGATCAAGCTAGATGAAGTCCTGTCACTAATAAAAAAGATAAATATTGATAAATCATCAGGTATAAAAGGCATAAATAGTCTAGTATCTAAAGATGCCTTGCTATATCTTTATTCTGAATTAACTACTATATTTGGGAACTCCATTAACAAGGCATTTTCCCAATAGCCTGGTCAAAGGAAACACTGGTACCAATACCTAAAAAGGGAAATGTAGACAACATAAAGAACTGGCGGCCAATCACACTACTCCCTCTCCCCGGCAAGTTATTAGAGAAAATTATTCATAAGATGCTGAGTAACCACTTAAAACAAGAGAAAATAATTTGTGATAATCAATACGGCTTCCACCCAGGACGCGGTACCTCAGATGTAGTGTTCCATGTTGTTAAAGATATACATGAGAACCTAGATGATGGACTGATAACAGTGGCCTGCTTTATAGATTACTGTAAAGCATTTGACAGCGTCTATCACCCAAAATTGATTAAAAAAAATTTGCATGCTTAACATTCATGGTAAAATAAAAAAATGGATTATGGGCTATCTGGCCCATAGATCACATGAGACCATAGCAAATGGAAGACTCTCTAAGGAAGCCCTAGTGAAATTCGGAGTGCCCCAAGGATCAATATTAGGTCCACTGTTATTTGCCCTGTTCATCAATGATCTGCCATCTCGTTTACATAATTGTAAGTATGCAATGTATGCAGATGATGCCGTTATATACATCGGGCTGAAAATCAAAATACTGCAGTGACTCTCTTACAGGAAGACTTAACTCAGGTTTATGATTGGTGTTTAGAAAATAGAATGACTGTCAATGAAACTAAATCCATGTGCATGCATTTTGGATCTGCTCATAAATTAAAAAATCTGCCTGATCCTGTCCTGAGATTTGGCAATGTCACCTTGCCCACGTGTGAGTTGTATAATTATATTTGTGTTGATTTGGATAAACGACTAAGCGTTACCACTCATATAAGTAGGTAAGAAAAACATTTGGTAATAAACTGTATAAGCTCTGCAAGTTGCGGAAGTCAATGACTAAAGATGTGAGTCTAAAGATATAATGCTATGATTGCACCAACAGTGGACTATTGGTCCTTTTATATTGGCAGTGCACATGTTGCAGAACTGCAAAAATTACAAAGAATGCAAAACTCGGCCCTAAGAGTGTGCCTCCAGGTCAGGATCAGACAGATAAATATTGATGAACTGCACAGAGAGTGTGGAGTGGACAAGTTAGAGAGGTGCAGGAAAATACAAATATTAAATTTTATGTGGAAATAGGCTCACAGAGGCGAAGCTATAACTCTACAGAACATAAGAACAAGGGCAGACAGGAAAATGAAATTTGCAAGGCGCCTTGCTAGAACTAGTCTCTATCAAAAAAGCCCTATTTACTGGGGGGTTGAACTATGGGACAAATTAAGCCCAGAAATCCACAAAACTAAGATTCAACAATGTGATCAAATCCATTGGCATCGTCTAATTTAATGTAGTACGGCATTACTTTATTGTGCGCCCCAGGCTTCCTTGTCCACAGTCCACGCTGTCTCTGATTTTTTTCTCTCTGTTAATATCTTGTCAAGTTAAAATATACTCCATCTTGTATATAATTCTATGGGAAATTTATTGAACAGATAACGTGTGTGCACCTCATGTGCATGTGCCAGAGCAAGCCAGATTATTGTAACCGCATCTGGCTGCGGAAAAACGTCCTGTATGGACGAGTCTGACCCAATAAATCAATTAATCGAGTTCAGTTTAACCACTGGGTTCTGACTTCAGAAGAATCAGGAGCTGAACAAGAAAAAAAAAGTAAAACTGTCCTTACTATTTATAAAGTGATATTCTACACCTGTATTTGACAGCCTGATATTACTATCTTCTGAGGATACTGAAGCAACAATTCTCGGCTTCACACGCAAACACTGAGAACAATCCTGCCAGCCCATTACTCTGACAAATGATTGCTGTTGAATATGATTAGATTTCTGTAGAAAAGGTGTGACATATCAGATTGGAGATAAAATTGTAATATAAGTACTAATTTGGGTCAGAATGTGATTTTAAGTAAGCAAACCAAGTACATAAATGTAGGAAACGATCATATATACCTTCAATAGTGTTAAACCTTTCTTAAATGCAGGCCTCCCTTTAGACGCTAACTTTTATTTTAACTTCAGAATTAAGCACCTATATGATTTCATATTTTTTCAAATGATCTAAAATCTCCCTCTCTTTCATAAAATCCTATAAGTCGAGTTTGGCCTCAAATCCCAAAATATGGTCCACTTCTGAGACAGGCTTTAAGATAGTTATGAATCCAACAAGTGAGATATTGATTTAGAGGATAAATCCAGGTACATAAATGTAGGTAACGAGGGGGAGAAAACAAACTGTCATTTTTGATGTTCATCCATAGATGACCGCTCGATGGCTTATGAGAAGATCCGTTACAACACATCCCAGTATTCACAGAAACGTTACCAGTCCATTGAAATGACTCCTACTAACAGAGGAAACAAGTAAGTCAACCCTACTTTAATAACAGTAACATTTCAACGTTTTCCCATAACTTGACCTCATATGAGCTGATAGGACAGGGGTTGGATTAAACAATTCTATCGGCATCTTACCTATCATTTGTAATCAGCACACATGTTAGGTATATGATTTGTTGCACTGGGGGGATCATTTTGGACTTCCCTGTTTTCTCAATTTCTCACTCATGTCATCATATTTCCGTCTATGGATTGTGTCTGATTCATGGGAATATGTTGACTTTTTAGGTGTGATTCTACCACAAGACTAACAAAGACAGAGAGCAATGGCACACTGAGCCATGCACCAGCCTGCAACACGGTGGCCACCAGTAGTCCTGATAAAGGCAGTCTGAAACCTGACGTCATATGCCTCTACAACAGTGACGTCATCAAGGCATCCACAGAGGGCGACACCAGCAATAATGCCTCCTCTGTATGAGAATATTTATGGACATTGAAGCAGCTCAGATGAAATGAAATCCAAGTGAAGCCCACAATAAATGCTCTCCGGTATTTCTGCCCGGTCATTTGAGGAAAGAGATTGGCAGGTTTGATCTGAGAAAAATAAGCAATTGAGAATCGGAGTGAGGATCATAAAATATCGATAGGCCTTAAAATTGATTGTACCATAACATGAAATGTACAGCAGTGATAAGTAGTGATTCAATTCTAGTCTGCACAAGATACCTGTATGCACATGACAAACAGTAAGGATAGGCTATGGTGGACCCTTGGTCTTCTCTTTCTGCTTGCCTGCTCATATACATAGGCCTAAGAAGGTGTATGATGTTAACAGGTATTCATATGATGTATAAAGCATGTGTACAGCTTATTAACACTACATATTATCCTGTTTAATGATAAGGACAGTGGTGGAGAAGTATATATACACATCACCCTATTTAAAAATGTTAGACACATTTCTTTCTTTGCTGAGAAAAGAAATATAATAAAGTGGTAGTGTAGGAAGGGCATTTCTTGCAATAAGAACCAGAAGCTTCAGGAACATTATTTTGCTAACAAGGTGGGAAGGCATGAAAAAATGATTGACCCTTTCAGAAAAGGATCAATCATTTTTTTACCCAATATATGATGTGGAAATATATTGAATATGGCATTTGTGTAAGAATGGTGTCTGCTGGTGCTGGTTTATACGAATGAATATTACAGACATGAATAGTATTTTGGTTGGTTTGCGTGGAAATTATGAAAGTGATCATGATATAAGGTAGGTAGCATATCTAGTATCTCCTTGTCTTTATTTTTCTTGATGATTCTCTTTTACAAAAAAATAAAATCACAATTCTCAAAAGGCGTATACATTTGAGTATTACCCTAGGTGAATAATACTAATATTGCATTAAGTTGCTTTATTTTTATTAAGAAGGATAGTATGGTTAAGGTATTTGAATCTGTATTGTTTGCAGTGTTTGACAACATTTGTTACAGAGCGTGACTTTATTGTCACATTGGACAGCTTTAGAAGATTGTATACGTCTTGAGTCACACTGGCCCCTGTGTCAGCAAGATGGCTTGTTGTTATTCCTTTTCAAAGTATACTGAATTGACTTTTGAGGAAACGCAGTCAACCAAAATTTGAAAAACGTTTTACGAGCCAGGGGAGTTTTGATATTTAGTGTGTTTTTTTGCAGTATAAGGCTTCTTTTAATCTTTTCTTATGATAGTACATTTATTCCTTGGTTTAAAAATCATAATGATTTTATGTAAAAACTGTACTGAATACAGGTTATTCTTTTTCATTCCGGTTCGACAGACTTCTCATAATGGAGTAAAAGATACTAAATTATGTGCTACATTCCACTATCGAAATTCAGTTTCTGCAGTTGCCTTGTAACTGTGTAAATGTTGATGTTCTCTGAATAGGATATTTTTGTATCTAATCATACCACCTATCAATTAATTGGATGGACGTTGTACTTACATTTTCACATTAAGTATTACTGATTGATTCTCAACAAGAATTGTTTTAATAAATAACCAAATAACTGGTTAAAGATAAATACATACTACTTTGTGAGTTATTGTACACACTTGTATAGTAACAGTCATATATTATGGTTAATAGTGGTGCAGTTAGCTAAACTTTATGATGCAAAATAAGTCTCCCATCAAAGGCAGTTTGAAAGGAAATATTTCCAGGCATTGTGTTCCAATGAAATGATCATCAGGCCTTGGCTTTGAATTGGCTTTCGATTTGAACAGATTTCCAATTAAAAAGAAATTTCAGTCTATTGAGAGAAGATACTGATATACCTCCTTTGGTGGGAGAATTATCTGAGCTGTAAATTTGTTTCATTACAAGTCTTTTAACAGAGGACTCTGCGATTAGCAATGGCTAAGGTCTGACAAAGCTCAACCGTTATAACGGTGTAGATGTTGGTAGCCTTGGGGTGTATAAACCTGCAAACTTGTATTTATATAAAATCTAAAAGGTCTTAGGACCAAAGAGATTACATGTCGAGTTTTATATGTTGTCTAGGTGTAAAGTATAATATATAAACTACCCCTATTGATATACACTGTGTTGTGCATGGATTTGACGTAAGAGTTTCTTATTGATAATATTGTACACAAGTAAAATATGGGGAAATGCTCCATTGCTTAATCATTTACCATTTGCATTGAGCAATGCTCAAATGTCATTCATTTTGCCCCATGTTTTGTTCCATATTGTCTAAGTGAAACATTTTATTCAAATTTGTTTTGAGTGGATGAAATTGATATTAAAATTTTGTTGGAGGTGCATATATAAAGGGGGGTTTGGAGATTGGGTGTCTATTTTGTCATACCTATAAAACACCCTGGGACAGCTATACCATGCTGCAAGTATATACAATTCACCATTTCATGTCACAAAGAACGATGAAAACATTTAATCAATGGAATATTTCACTTGCCTTCTCTTTATTTTATCAGTGTAGTAAATCATATTTTGTTATAATAAAGTCCCCACCATCTTTGGATGTTCATAGATGTATCTAAAGTAAATAAAACTTGATATTTATGTCCCAACAGAGGTGTTGTCGTTATTTCTTCTGTAAAAAGTACACAATTCAACATTTGAAAAGACCCAATGAATAAGAAAATTGCCGCACTCAATCGATTATGCACCCAACCTTGATTTCTATTTTTGTTTTGCTTTATTTCATCAACTGGCTCAGATAATGTTAACTCAGACCCATACCTTGTTCTTGGAATGTAAATCTATTCAATTCTCTATTCAATGCTTATTGATAAGTAAATCGGGTCTCATTTGATCCCAAATTCGGACTGCCTTGCATAGTATTAACATAGCAAATATCTCTTAGAATTTAACAATTCGCAACAATCAATTGACTATTTGAAAGGATATTTTGCAATAGGTCGAAGAGACTACGCGACAACCTGAACTGAGGGTATCTGAAAATGAAGTGTTTCACATGAGAACCTGGCATATTTCACAATGAATGCACATCCACACTCAATATATCGTCTCAGCCTGCTAGCAACATACAATTAGCATCTGGTAAACAGCATCTGACAATGTCACCCAATCTTTGACTTCAACTTTGAAATTTCGCTGCACTAAAAACCTATGGGGTCCAGAACTCGTCAATAGTGACGACTTTAGGTCCTCAGGTTGACAATACCCAAAACTACAGCTTTAGGTCATCAGTGGGTCGTCATAGGTGACGACCTAAGGTCGTCAGTGATGACCTAAAGTCGTCACTATGGCCGTCTTTTATAGCTATATAATCCTGTGCAGAAAATTACATAAAAGTATAGCATTGTTTTTAACATTTTCCCACTATTATTTCTTTAACTATATCTCATTACCTCATCCACCATTAAAGGGTTTATTGTGGGTATTCCCAACCCACTATCATGGGTTCAGTGGTATACTCTGACATTGGTAGTACACCATCTAAATGTATTTTACCGTAGCCACACTCAAACAAGGGGTCATACTCTAGCAATATCCATAAGAGAGGTGTCACTACCAGAATGATCCATACTTCCTCTACCTTTTCTACTTACAATTCCTAACATTCTCAGGTACATTCATGTAAAATATTGCCCATATTTTCCATTACTACTGTGACATAATGTAACAAGATCCATCAATCCGCTACTTTGATACTGGATACTCCGAGATTACCCAGTCACTACATGACAACCTGTCAATTCTTTATTAACTGTTTCTACATTACTGCACACTGTTCTATTTTTCTTGACCTAGTCATTCGTTCTTATTTTTTGACGGTGTCAACTATCATCACCCAATCAGGTGAAAATTCGTATTGTATAATGCGTAACTGATTGCTCAATAAACAAACAAACATTTCATAGTAGACTATATAACAAAAACAATGTAAAGATAATGCTCTATATACACCCCAGGTCACACCATTAGCATCACAGGAATGCATAGTGGGGACCTCTCATGGCACAAACCCAGACTAGCAGTAAAGCCAAGGTGGTCAGTATGACGACCTAGGGTTGTCATAGGGACCTGACGACCCTCTGACAACCCTAAACTCGTCATATATGACGGCTTACCAATGGCAGCATGTTTTCAATGTGGTGCTTTGTGATAGTTTACCGACCGAAGTGTCAGTGTCGTTTTCTCTTCTTTTTCTTTTTATTTCTTCATTATTGACTTTGTCTTTGGGCTTGCCCTTGTACATATTGATGTGTCTAGACTATAGAGGCAGGATTACAGTGGCTGTACCATCCCTGTGAGGTGAGGTGATAAATTCTAGCTGCGTCTAGACCAAATACAGGATTCTCTCAAAGGCTGAAGACAATGCACCTGTATAATCCACACTACCTTCACAAAACGGACCCAATATCTTTAGGGACATCTTTTTCTTTTATTAGTCTTTAAGACATAAGATGCAATTTACTAATGATAGAGATGTATTAAGGTGAAGGTAGTTTTATAAGATGGTCACTGTGAATTTACAACACTCTTTCACACAGGCAGCAAGATGTTGGTGCATCTGATTATGACAATTTCAAGTCAATTCAATTTTCAAAACTTTATTGCGTCTTAGCCGTGAGGCATCTTACTTCTGCGATTCCCGAAATGCCCAGTTCTGTCATACATCTTAATATTATTACTATTATTATTAAAAGACATATATTAGTAGTAGAAAATGAGTCATATACAGCATTAGGTTTCTGATGATTATTTCGGAAAAGTCCAGTATTCTACAGATTGTGTAAAATATTTGTTGATAAGTCTAGCTAAATCACTTGTAGCATCAGCATTAAAATGGGTACATAAAAATACATTATGTGACCAGCTTTTTATGAGTTCGAGCAACAAAGAGATTACCATGAATCCTAGCATACAAGATGCATCCGGAGTTGATAGAAATACCGTAAAGTGCAACCGAAGCCATATGGTTGTCACTTGCACCTGGCGTCATTGCTGTGTATGTAGGCCTCGCCTTATAAATACACAAGGATTTATTATATCCTACTTCCTGGTGGACAGGTGGAAGCCATAATCTCTGTTACACTAATCTAAATGATATATGTATGTGTAGGAGGGGGACATCTGAGCTGAGTTCCGAACATGTCCACCATTGATACTGTCCTGATAATAAATATCAGATATATATAATTATATATATATATATATATATATATATATATATATATATATATTAATATTCTCATTGTGTAGTTTGAGGCTAATTTCAATGTGTAGGTGTAAGCATGCAGTTCCTGCCAAATTGCACCGAGTGGGAATATCTCAGGTTACCTTTACCCCGCCCAATCTAAGACAGTGAAGTGAAAAGGACTGTAGGGTGTGTTTATATCCCGCTGTAAACAAAGGCAGGATATTAAGATGCAAGTCGGCATTCCGACTATACAGTCTTTGGTGTAAATGATCTAAATATCATGTGCAAATCATTACCTTAAAAGTAGGCTTTAGGTTGTAGGGGAATCTTTATAGCACAGTCCTTCTTAGACAATAGCTGAAGCCCCATGTGCTATGTATGGCTGAGGTGGACACTTGTGACATGTGGTGGCTGTGGGGTATATGACAAGTGCCACTATACACGCACCCATGTGGACAAGAGGGTGTTGCTCCTATGGTAAATAGAGCTGGCAGTATGTGACCTCTTCTCAAAACAAGCCATGCTCTGCTTCACCATTCAACTTGCACTCACCACGTTAGTCTGAAAAGTCACCTGCCTTGTTTAAAATAGGGAGAGCTGCACTATCAGTTACCTACTCTCGTCACACACTCTATACTATAAGTACTATACTGACTTCTCCTAATTAGGTACCTACTTAAAATCACCCTTTCTTAGCACCATACTAGCATGACCACTTATGAGAAACACAAGTGAAAAGTTATCCCTACACAGAAAGCAAGTTCTGCAGAAGAGGCACATCTTAGCCAGTACTACCTTTACCCATAGGAGCAACACCCTCCAGGAAGGGTACATTAGGTATGCCAGACATGCAACAAAAGCACGCCATCATATGGTTTTAGGTAGAGAAAGCACAAGGAAGGAAAAATTGACATTTCAAATAGTTCATGATGATCAAAGAATGTGTTAATGGCCTCTGCTAACACTGCTGTTGAGAGACAGGCTTGGGCTGAGTCTATAAACTAGTTCAAAATCCACATTGTCTTTGCAAACTTAGATTCAAACTGAACCCATGCACAAGCACAGAACCCGAAACGTAAGGCAGGTTCAGCGACTTTGCACCCTGGAAGTCCTACTCTAAACATCTCTTTTCAGTGTGGAGAAATTAGAGGAGTTTTGTCTCTAAGTCACATAAAAATATTTCAGCTTGACCTACAGACCTATTAGTCTGTGGCCCTAACTACATACCAAATCGATTAAAGTTCAAAGGCCATCAAAAAGTAATCTCTTAAATCTTCTTTCCCGGTACTTAGATATTACAACTACTTAGAACTCTTACTCGGAACCTAAATCGCCCACTGATACACTATTCTCTACAAGTAGCTTCCTTCTGGGGAGCTTTTCTTGTTCAAAGCAGTATATAGGAGAATTAGGCAGGAAAACACCAATAGAGCAGCAAGGGCAAGTCATGAAGAGATTTGCCAGCCCAGGTCTTTACTTCAGCTAAGAGGGATATGTACTAGCTTTCAACCCTTTAAAGTCAATTATTGTAATGGCCCATTTAAGCATCCGGGCACGTATGACCTTCAATAACCCTCTACCCAAGAGCCCATTTAAGACTGGAGCTTATTTGAATACAGTTTTAGTGAATGGGCCACTGCGGTACCCTAACACCACTTGTATAAGTTGTATAAGGCGTGGTCAATATGCAAGGATTGACTCCTAGTGTGCCTTATAAAATTGGTCAAAGTTGGTGCTGTACTTTATTGGATCCAGGGGGTTGGCCCAGGGGACCTAGGCCTCCCCCCAAAAAAAGAAAAAAGGGGGAGGGAAGGAGAAAGAGGCAACAAAAGAGTGAATAGAAAAGTGTAGAGGGGGCCCCAAACAGGGGGCTTGCTGTCCTCGGGACACATATAGTACCTCATCAGCTTTCACCAGGTCTTGGCCCCCCGTTTAGACAATCCTGGATCTGCCACTGTTTGGCAAGGATATAATACCATATAACAGTACTAAAGAGCCTGACATCACGCCAAAGTCATTTTTAATAATTATCTTCTCCTACAACTCAGTTTGTCTTATTTTTGGGAAGCGCCCTTAGTATAATTCATGCACTAGGCATTCATCTACCTTAAGGGTACAAAACAAAACCTCTTATAAACTTACCGCCCGCAAACCATACGGGAGGATCAATATGATTAAATGGCAATTTACTGTATCCACTGAAACAATTGATGAGCTTTTCCATATCTCCATTGTAAGGTATTACGTTTTCTGTCCATAAGGATTTTAGCATATGAAGTTGAAAATCTAGGCATACCTATTGGCAATATCCAACCACAGGTATCCAAGTCCGATGGTCGGGGACTCCAATGCTATAAATCCCATAGGGAATCAAAAGGTGAGATGTGTCTAAAGTAAAAGGATCAAAGTGGAGAAAAAGCTATATTTTCTTCAATAAAAGGCTAGGGTGTAGCAGAAAAGAAGGTTCATGAGAGAATATGGATCTACGTCCATAGGGGTAATAAATTTTTTTCTTTTTTTTCTTTCATCTATATGGGGTCAAAGATCCAAATTAGGGCCCCTCATGATGTAAGTAGTATATAGTTGACTGGTAGAGAGTCGGCTTTGGAGCAGGCAATGTCTATTCACCTGGTTAATAAGACTGTATATTAATTTGTAGGGTCAGACTGATACTACTTTACCTTGCTATAGTGGTGCATTGACGCTAGGAACTCAATAAGACTGTATATTAATTTGTAGGGCCAGACTGATACCCCTCTACCATGATGATTGCCAGCTCGAACTACCCTTAATCTATAGGTCACACTATGGGAAACTCCTATTATTATTCACCTTCCTCAAACCTGCCCTTTTTCGCCGGTGACACTTAAAACAGATAGGTTTTGGCTGGAGGTAGGGCACTACCACACACTGGATAGTGTACAGGTGGACCGCCTTGGGCCAAAAAGGCTTCTAGTCAAAAGAATTATTTTGCTTATTCTTTTTTTAAACCGATTTTTAGGGCGGCATGTTCTTTAGGGGGATGAAACACCCCAGATTGATACCGAACACTCCATATCCACCCATATTATTTGCATAATAAGCATAATTATGCAGTATCTTGGTATATAATATAGATATGTTCCATTGCTCCCTTATAGAATTCATATGCTTGCAAGTATAAACTACTGACACCTAGTGACTAGTGGAATCTGACAAATAGAAATGGAATACCCCTCCCCTACCTTCCTATAGCATGAATCAAGTTGTTCAATGAAGGCAGCCATTGCTTGATCAGGTACTTAGACCTTTTAGATCCAAATGCTAGTTACCAGTGCATTATCACTGTTAATAAGCTTTACACAATAATACCTGCAGCCACCTGGAGCACAAGCCCTGTTTGCACTGAATGGATGTCTTTCCATTTCTCCACTCTCCATTGACGTCATTCTCTGTTTTAATTTGTGTTTTAATCTGTGTTTTTATGGTACATGTATTGAGTCTAGGGCTATAACAGGTTAGAGTTAGGTTAGTAATTGCTCACTATTTGTCAGCAATTATTCAATATATATTAGTAATTACTCACAATTTGTCAGCAATTAATCAATATACGTCAGTACTTGGTTACTATATATATGAGCAATTATCAATACATGTCAGTATTTACTCACAATCTGTCAGCAATTAGCCAATATATAACAGAGAAATAACCATTGATTCAATTGTGCATCCTGCCTTTACTGGTATTTGTCAAAATATGTCAGTATCTATGGACTTTTTGTCAGAAATTAGTTAATATATGTTAGTAATTATTTACTATTTGTCAGCAATTAGTCAAAACATGGTAGTAGTTACTTACATTTTATCATCATTTAGTCAATATATGTTAGTAATTGCTCACTATTTGTCAGCAATTAGTCAATATATATCAGTATTTACTCCCAATTTGTCAGCAATTAGTCAATATATGTCAGTAATTGCTCACTATTTGTCAGCAATTAGTCAATATATAACAACATTTACTCACAATCTGTCAGCAATTAGTCAATATGTAACATAGAAATAGCCATCGATTCAATTGTGCATCTTGCCTTGACTGGTATTTGTCAAAATATGTAAGTATCTATGGACTATTTGTCAGCAATCAGTTAATATATGTTAGTAATTAATCACTATTTGTCAGCAATTAGTCAAAACATGGTAGTAATTACTTACATTTTATCAGCATTTAGTCAATATGTTAGTAATTGTTCACTATTTGTTAGCAATTGGTCAATATAACTATGTCAGTAATTGCTCACAATTTGTTAGAAATAGTCAATATCTGTCACAGTAATTACTCACTCTTTGTCAGCAATTAGTCAATATATGTCAGTAATTATTCACTATTTATCAGAAATTAGTCAATATATGTCAGTAATTACTCACTCTTTGTCAGCAATAAGTCAGGATATCAATCCTGACTCAATCCTATGTATACATATATAAATATATATATATATATATATATATATGGCCAAACGGGCGAGAACGTGCCTCCGGGGGGGTTTTTAGTACTGGATTTTGCCACCAGGGGCAGTATATGGGTAAAACACTGACAAATATGCTAAAAAATGATTTAGACCAATTTTTTTATAAGGAATCCAGTGGTATGCTTAAAATCATTCCATCGCCACTGAAAATGTTCTATTTTTGGAATGTTGGTTGTCATGCAAACATAGAAAATTGGTAGATAAGGCAATTTCTGGTTGCCATGGTCAGTGATATATTGCAAGAAAAGATACTCCTGTTATTCTTAGAGGAATGGCTTGCTAAATATGGGTAGTTAAGACCATTTCCTGAATGGCAATAAGCTCTACATCTAATTGGCATGCCTTGTTTGGAACCTTTCCACCCAAAATAGAATGTTTTATCAATAAATAGAAAGAAATCTCCAATGTGAGACCGGTGGTCCTTCCTTGGGCTAGGCAATATGGCCGACTACAAGGGCCACCAGTGAAGGAACCTGTTAAATAACACCTGATTTGAGTAGTGACATCTAGTAATACAATTGGGAACTGCTACTGCCCATTTATCACCACTTATATGCGAGCATATAAGTAGCTTAAAATCATTGAATTCTCCTTGAAAAAGTACCCTAAAACAGTTTTAAGGTACTTTCCTATTCTAGCCCATAGTGATGCCCCCTGGTGGCTAAAACAGGTACTAAATCCCGCAGGAACCCCCATTTCTGCTTGCTGGCTCAGTTACTTACTGGTGATCAAGATATGACATGACTATAATTATGGAATATATATATATATATATATATATATATATATATATATATATATATATACATGTATATATATACAAAGAACTTTCCCATGCCGCCACCGGAGAAAAGCTATATAAGGGAGACAAAGCAGCTCTAAACAACACTCAGTGGATCGAGAGCAAAGGGTTCACAGCTATACTAAACCGTACCAAGACTGCAAAATGCCAGCAACATATAAGGAGGACATGCCCCTGGAGGGGGCACCTGGGAGCTTACCACTCCATCCCTGTGACATCTGTAGAGACAGGAATGAGGGGCAGTGGTGGTTTTCAAAGAAAGGAAATAGGGACCGTCGCATGAAGAAGCATGCTGACGAAGAGAGAAGACACCCCAGCCTACAGGACTGGGAACTGGAAAAAGTTGTACTGCCCCATCCTCCTGCCTAAACCTAATAAGTCTAAGGGCAAAACGGATGCGGCAGCCGGAGAGGGGACATCTAGCAATACAGAAAAGATGACGGCAGAGCAGCCGGCGGAGCAGATAGCCTTTGAAGCGGAAGCCACCACCACATTATCTAACTGGGAGATACTTCCAGTTGGGGGACGGGGGTCAGGAGTTACCAGCAGTAGCAGATGGCTGTCGCCGGCCATCAGCCTAGGGAGTTTAGGCACCATCTTGGGCGATGAAACAGAGCTGGCAGCTAATAATCTTGAGATGATCTTCGGAGCGCGAAGAAGTGAGTAGCGTCGCCTATCTCTCCAGGGAGGGCGAGCAAGCGGTCCAAGGCAAGCACTTCAACCCTACAGGAGGACACCGGGGGGGGGGGGCTAGACTGGCCATTGGGTCAAGGCTGCCCTTCACTCTGATGTCCAGACAAGATGAAAAGCTTGACTGGATCCTGAAGGTAATACATCTGAGGTACAGAGAGGTGGATGAGACTCCTGAGGAGATGCTTGTAAGGTTCCAGGGGGGATACCTGATAAACTTAGCATCGTTCAGTTGGAGAAGGAGTTTAAGAGAAAAATCCCTCCACCTCCCAGAGTACCAGTCAAACCACTCAACCTCCTGGCTCAGGAGATGGAGAAGGAGGATGATATAGAATCGAAGGAAAGTGTGTTAAGGGAAAACAAGGAGAGCCCTTCGGGTGGGGTTGGACAATTCGGGCAATATCAGCAGGCCGAAAACTAGTACCCCTCTGAAAGCAGCAGAGAAGGCAATGGAGCTGGAGGATGTGTTGGCGACCGGAGATGCAGGATCCATCCTGCAAGTACCTGGAATATTACAGGGCATCTCGGACTTGGCCATCACTTCAGGGAGTGGGATAGATCAATTACCAAAGCAAGCCGACATTTCAGCCATATTGAGGTACAACCCAGTGATAATAGCAGAATTCCTGGAACTGAAAAGAAAAGCAAATGTCAAGAAACTTCAAGAGAAGGAGTGCATAGAGAAAGAGCAAAAGGCAGAGAAGAAGCACATAGAAAGGGAAGAGAAGGTGGAGAAGGAGAGCATAGAGAAAGAGCAAAAGGCGGAGAAGGACTGCATAGAGAAAGAGCAAAAGGCAGAAAAGGAGCGCATAAAGACAGAACAGAAAGCAGAGAAGGACCATATAGAAAAGGAGAAAAAGGCGGAGAAGGACCGTATAAAGAAAGAGCAAGAGGCAAAAAAGAAACCTGCAAACAAGCCGGAACAGAAACAGACCAGGGTAGTCACGGAGAGGACAGGAGCTAAACAAGTCTTGACACCTGCCTCTTCTCCGATCAGGCAGTCCTTATCAGTACAACCACAGTCTATAGTAGTGGGTGATACCGGGCTGGTTGCGCAGTCACCTAGAGGAGAATTTGTGATGCAGGTGGCCATCATGGAGAGAGAGGGAACAGGGGCGGCCAGTACCATATTGATACCCGAAGGCATCCCTGCACAGGTTGGGAGGGCACCAGATCCGGAGGCTCCACTAGAATTGGTAGAAGAATCTAAGGTGATGGTCATAACGGGATGTACAGTGTACCAGCAGAGTAGGTGGTATCGCAGGAGCGCCCGGTAGTACCAAGCGGAGAAAGGACGGGAAACCAGGTGGTTCCTCGGAGTGGACCAATGCCATGGAGCACTGGGTACATTGGCCATCCCACCCTTGAGACCTACTTAGAGGTGCTAGGTTCGCAACCAAACCTGAGTCCAGACATGGTGATAATTCCTGGGGGGCGCCAAACAACAGATATGATCTCCTTGCCCTTGGGAATTTGAATTGGTACAAATCTTCTGGACCCAGGTATGGCTCAGCAGGAGGCACTGCTGAGGCAGACAGAACTTCTGCACCGAATGCAGCCAGAGAGTGGAGGAGGGGGACCAGCCACCACCATCCCAACCTTTAACCAGTTGTCAGGTGGGTAAGTGTTAAACACTATCTACACAAATTCTTCAAAGGGGAAGCTGCCGAGTATTTGGGGCTCCGGAGAAGATAGGTAAAGATAGAAGACAGAGGGGTCTGGAATTCATTCTTTTCATTCAATAGGAATGTGCGGGCCTTTTAGCTGAAACGGAGTGATTTCTTTTATGTCCCCCTCTTACCAACAGGGATTGAAATGTGTTTTCTTTTTAACAAAAACATTCCAAAACATTCTATAACACATTATTTTTCTGGAACGTGCCCCCACCCTCCCACCTCCTACATTATTACAGGCGGTATGTAGACAGACTGAAAGTGAGTAATCTTATATGTGAGATGACCCTGTGTCACCAGGTTATGAGATGTGTAATTGTCATCTTAGTCCATTAGATGACCGAGCGTCCTCCATCATCTAATACATTAGTATGACCCAAGATGTACTGAACAAGTAACCAATGGATAACTCATGACGAGTGGATGTTATCGACGGATAATGACACGAGGGCGTAGCAATGTATGCAATGTTTGCATATCAACGGTTGATATACGCTTGAAATATAGTTGAATTTGAAAGTTGACACAACATAATCAAAATCAACTGTGATTCAACATTTAACTATCAGCGCTGATTCAACGTTTGTATTTCTATGTTGATTCAACATTGACACAACATTGATATGATGTTGAAACAACGTTGATATTTGTTAGGGCATTCTTTGTTGACATGTCAATGTTGAATCAACATTGAAATCAATATTGTTGATTCAACATTGACTAATCAATGTTAAGTCAACATTGAATTGAGAACAATATTTCAACATTGATATGTCAACTGTGAATTGGATGTTGAAATGGTGTTGGTTGAAAACATTGAAATAGAATCATTGAAAAGGTGTTGAAGACAGGTTGATCAACATCATCAACACAATATCAGCGGGTTGTCAACGTTGATGCAACGTTCTGTGCCCACTGGGTTAGATGGATAACAGCACGCCTTAGATGGATAACAGCACACCTTCCAAAATCGATGGTAAAGCCTACAGGGTGTGCAATATCGACAGATATGTGGATGGGAATAGACCCCAAAAAGCACTGTGTAAGCCAGAAATCGTGGTATAAGGGGTGATACATCATAGCCAATAGTAGACTTCTTGACGTCTTCAGACCTATAGTTCAACACAACATATATGTTGTGTTCAGCTTTATTGAATAAGGACAGATGACTAAAAAAGCCAAGGTCAGATATAGGGATGCCATATCAAATACACTATGCGATATAAAAAAAAGACACTCCAACCCCGCTATGGGACCTTGTATCAGCTTTCAATGCAACAGTTGTCTTAATATTGCTTTATTACTTTTCAACTACATATCCTTCTAATTCTAAGTATCTTACAACAAATATATGATTTCCACAAAATTTAATGTAAACATTGTTTTGCATGAAGAGCATACTTTCCGTTTTGAGCAATGATATTTTCTATGATTATAGCTCTCAGAAGTGAACAATGCGAATACGTATAAAACACTTGTTCTTAAGCTGGAAATGACTTACAATGTCATTCATATGTTCGTAATCATAGAAGAGTAAATGATCAGATATCCAAAGTATGTTCCCTTCCGACAATCAATACCTAGCCTTAACCGAGAGTAAACACAAAGAAGACTCTACTGATATGCAATTGTGAATTCTGTAAATTACGTATTCTTTCTTATGATGTACATTGTATGAAGTGATCAATAATTGTTTGCAACTAGTAAATTAGTAATACCATTGCAGTACATTTGTTATTGTCAGACAAGAAAAAAAAGTAATATCATCTCATAATAACCCTAAATATATATTCAAATATATGTACATATTGTAGAGTTCAACTGCACATTCCCTGATGCATTACACTAAACTCGAACAGTCTATTTCAAACAAAACATTCCTTTTTTTTATTTTAGCTTTTTTTAACCCTTTCATGCCCAGAATTATTTTGAGAAAACTGATTTTTTCAAAATAGTTTACAAACTACAGGCAATTTCGTGTATTACATCGAAAATAAATCATTTACTCTGAAGGAAATGGAAGCAACATATAAATAGGTCTCAGAAAATGTATTACAAAGCACATGTCAGAATAATTCATGCATTGGCAAGGAAAAATAGTGGTCTAGATGATACAGCTGATCTGATTTGGAGAGAATGGCTCAATTTATCATATTTTCACATATTTATCTCAATATATGCCAATTCCAACAAGTGAAATCGTTTTTCTGATATCCAGACTGACAATATTTTTATGGAAATAGAATATATTCAATGCCATGAGCCTAATCTTGACAAAAATCAAGAAAAATGATATTTATCACCTTTTTTGCATTTCTTTTATTTGGATTTCTTTCTAGGATTTTCTGTAATTAATATATTATCCCACTTGTCCAGAGCACGCACCTTTGTATCTGGGTTTCAAACCTTTAAATAACATGGAAAGGTCTACCATTAATGAGTGGTAATCAATACTATTATGCATTTGGTATTGTTGGAAAGCCCTTCTCATAACAATTCTACCAGTCTTAAATTCGTCCCAGTCTGACAACTACAAAAGTTGAACATATATACATGCTAAGAGCGCACTTTTTGTATTCTGGGCACGTAAGAGTTAAAAGAATGTACAATGTTTCATCGGCATTGTTAATAGATTTGAAAAGTATACCAAAGATTCAATATATTGGGTTCGGACCTGTGCTATTAGCTTTTGCAAGGTTTATCTTATACATCCTAACTATTTGCAGCACAAGTTTGCCCATATTTTATAAAACGTAATGCTCAGTACGTAAGAGACCACAGACCAGCCTTAGCAAAATTGCGGTACCGAGCAATAGTGATTTTTCAATGCAGTTACTCGGCTCATTACGCATTGTATAATCTTACTGATATCTTATATGTTGTGATTTTCACAGGTCCTTAAAAGTTTGGTTGCACAGTTTGAAATGTGTCCTATGTTGAGGACACATTGATACATGCATCGCTACTTATTACTCCAAATCTTCAAATTCAAGACGAAAATGTACTTACGATATACAGTGACGACCTTATTGAAATTTAGATATAAGTTTTTCGAAATCTGTACACCATTTTCTTAAATGACAGATGGGCTTTTATTTAGCTTTTTTGGCATTCCCACGTGGTTTCACTCTTGAGGACCCAATTTTCTCTCTTTTAATGACTGACAACATTATACGTTAACCAATAAGGACCAGAGAGCGTAGAGGGATTCTAAATATGTAAGAACCTTCGAATGCAAAATAATAACATTGAAGATTTTCACCTTCATCAAAATATCATTTTGAAAATCCTGGAGAAATAAAGGAAATGCAAATGTTATCTTCCCCATGGATATCTAACCCCTCGACCGTGTTATACGACTTCCATTTGATAGTGAATGGGGAAATTGCAGGCCTAGCCTTAGAGCTCTGTAAATATAAAGGAGGGGGCTAAGTTTACCCGAATGTGACATGTGCAGCATCGTCAATCCTATCATGTCCTATCACCTAGATGTACACATTGCTGTACAACTCATGATCTTAACCTCTCTGAAATACGGGTCACATAGGAAACCCAAAATACCACTGAATGTGGCGCTCTTGACCCACTAACTTCAATGTATAATCCTGGAATCCTAGCTATTTCAAACAACCCAGGCATTGGCTGAACATTATCCATTATCATGAGGCGAATAAGTGGATGTAGTTCCTAAGCACTGGTTTGTGGGGCGTATACTAAATGTCTTATAAATGTCCCTCCTTATGTATGTAACCTGGTATAGTAGAGTTGATGATCAGGAGTTGGGTTGAATGGGCTAGTAGATATTTTCCTTGCTCAGCGGATCAAATACAATTCGTTCGTGGATCTCTATAAAGAGTGGGATGTACGTAAGGAAATCAAGGAAGTCCACAAGGCCACTCTTCTCACGGTTGAACTTGCTCATGACCTGGAAAAATAAAGGCAACAGATATTGGATAATTGATTATTTCTCGATTGATTAAGTAAAAGAACAAGTAGTTTATATGACTTTGCCTTCAGGATATTTGGGGTAAACCCTCTACTAGCTTTCTTTCATTTACTCTTCTGATTTTGGCAACCATCAGCCCAACAAGTGCAATGATGCTTCACACTGTGTTTCTCCCTATCATATGTTTTGTTTCCCAATGTATGATCAGGGAGCGGCTATCTTTTAAAGGTATTTCCCATACGAGATATTATGCTCGAACATAAGAAGCTTTGCTATCTAACAGTCTGATATGCCTTATAATCGGATATCAATTTCAAACTCTTCGTTTGTATGTATAAATCGAAAAACTTCTCACAATATCCTCAATGATACCGCCTCGACTAAGCAGAAGCTATGCTAAATGGAAATGGAAACCTAAATTGGACAATTGGGAAAGGTCGTGTGATATCCAAGGGAAAAACAAAACGAGAAAAATGGTCTTGACATTGTTATATCCCAGCAGCAGAGGGATATATTGAACTTGAGGGAGTACAGTATGTGTCCAACTTTACACTTTCATAAGGCCAAATAAAAAAAGGTGTGTTTCCAGTGTTGCTTTTGTGGTTTTGAAGAAGTTTGTCTCATTTTTTTCTTATTTTAAAGAAATTTTCATTACTTTTTGAGGATTTTTCCTGTATCCTTTCTGTGTTCTTCCCCTCTCTCATAGTTGCCATTTTCTCATCATTATTTTACATCGAAATCAAAGAATTTGATGTAAAATAATGATGATAATTATCTTTCATAAACTGTTGGAATCATGTTGATATTCCTAATAGAAGCCAAGTAGTGAAGGTACGAGGTAAGCATAATTATGGGCAGAAAATCATGGAATCCCAATTGTCTTTATAAATCTATCTTGAAAAGGGAGATAAGATATTGATAACACGGCATACATCATTTGAAAAAATGGTGAGATGATTGAACTTCAAATGTGAATATTTCAGGACTTCCTTTATCAATTAAGATGAAATAAAGACCATAATTATTGTAGATAATTTGGCATATTTTCAGAATTTTCTAATGGAATGGTCACATGGTAAATCTGCAATTTGGTAACCATGGCAACTTGAGCTATGCAAAATCACTGTTTTCAGTGAATCTGTTGCTATGGCAACCAACATTTCAGTCCATAATGCACCAAAATAGACTAAAAATGTGGTACCAGATATTTCCTCATGAAAAACTGTCAAAAGTGGGTTTTCACTGCAAAAATTAAATTATTTAACATTTTCCACGATTTTTGCACTAAAATACTGAGTAAAATTGGCCCAAAGCTCACTTCATTCTCTGCCATGTTTAGAAGCTCACCATATCTCAGCAAATAATGGGAGAAACTAATGGTTTGAGCTGGGCAGAGAACACCTGCCATAGGGCAACCTCCGAAAAAATCGTAACGTTTCATGGATAATAGAGGGAGATCTGGTGTGCTGAAAATCGGCCAAAAATCGGCAATTCTTTTACAGAAATGCGCGATCGGTAATTTCTTTTCCTAGTCATTGAAAGAAAAATGGAGAAGACAAGCATGCATTATGTCATACAGGCGGTAAGTGCAGCAAGGTCTACCCTCACATACACACCGTGCATCATATGCGAGGTTCCCAGTATGCCAAAACCTTTTATGATTCGAGGTAAAACTATCAAATTGACTTGTGGCCCCAAAACCTTGATTTATGTAAAAAAAAAACTCTGTCAGACCAACATCCAGTAACTTAGCCTCACCACTGTTCCCCCTACAAACTCAAACCCGTTCTATCGCCCCCCCCTTATATTCCGTATGGTTAGTCCCACGGAAAGTCAATAGTTTGAGACTTTTAAAATATGCATATCTATAGTGTTCCAGTGTACTCTTTGTTTCATAGCTTTTCGAAACAATCACAAAATCATGTTTAGGATATTAAATATGTTAGCATAGTTATGATATTTGATGTTTGGACCACAGGCATAACAATTTACCCAATCTAATCTCAAGTAGGATAGGTGGAAAATTGTATGTGAATGCGACATTTGAACCTACGATACCTTACAGAATTCGTTACTGATGACAAATAAAACAGTTTTGTACCAGCGCGTCCTCACCCAAGGTCCAAGGAAAATGTCCCACCCCCTCAAATTCTCCACTCCACCTCTGGTGTTCAAACATGATTCTATGTGTATGATCTTTAGCCTTTGTGGCCATCAGCTCTCAACTAGCAACCTGGAGGTTAATTCAAAACAGTGGTAAATTAGAACTGTTTTGAATTAACCTCCAGAGAAGCCTGTCACCAAAGACATTCCCGTGCTCAACTAGAATTACACATTACTTTGAAATTGATTTTTATCCCTAGATAATCTCACCTGCAACATATATATATATCTTATATAAAACCTGACAACTATAACAAAGAAAATGTGGTTCAGTTTCACGTGAAAAGTAAAATACTCACATAGCTAGTGTTGTCATGGCTAAGGCCTCCAGCTGCCAGGTCCACAGAAAGTGCCTCGGCGGGCACTGTGCCTTCAGGTACTGAGGGGTCAGCCTCGGTGAGTAGGAAGAAAAGTTCCTTACACCGGTGCATCTTGACGCTGAGTGCCTCAAAGTCAACCTTGTTTATCAACTGCTTGACAAAGGGTCTGAAAAAGGGGGTAAAAGTGATTTAGTGAGTATATGAGTGTTTAAGTGCAAATACAAGAGAGGATTACAGATTAACCGGCTGAGATGTGAGCATTTCAATAGTAACCTTTGTGCCAGGATGACACAGTCATGTTGGGTCACATTCCAAGATAGATTAGCTAAGTTTATAGTACTATGGACTATCCATTTGAAAATTACTGTAATTACTTCATTTCCTACTCCATCCAAGAAGCAATTTGACAGTTAATTGTCTCTAACATTACTTCAATGGTGTGTGGATGTGCATATTTCTTCACTAGGAAATGTCGATTTAGAACTTCATCCAAGACTTCCTGTGAAAATTTCATGACCTTCACTAACTCCAAGATAGATTAGGTAAATTAAGGGTACTATAGACTGGTATTATCAAAATGAAAATAACTGCATGGAATTACCTCATTTCCTACTTTCAACTCGATGCGAGAAGCAATTCGCCAGTTGATTTTACAAAAAGATTATTTCTACTGGTGTGTGGGTGACATGTCCACATTTACTCACTAGATAATACCTATATAGGCTTCATCCCATATTTCCTTTGGAAGGTGTATAATCTTCACACCGAGGCATAGTTTATCTATTTGAGGGATCTCTGCAGGTATTTTCTCATGTGTGGGTTAGTGTCTTTTACAACTTTACGAAAGAATAATCCTACTCACTCGACTTGGGTGACCTTCTCAGAGAGAGCGGCAATGGCTGAGAAGGTATGAAGGTTAACTCTCTGTCGTCCAGGTAGATCCAGAATCTAAAAAAAAACAATTGTATTTCAAGAATCAAACAAAACAGGTGTGGAGAAAAGGGAAGTATAGAAAAAGAAAGAACTGCACCATGAAATCAAATGATATATTTATACAATCGATTGCCGATGTTGATGGTGATGCTGGATAATGAACGGCATCTAAATCATTAATTTAAATTCTGTATTGAACAGACACGACAGCTTGTTTTATTGAACTTACTTAGTTTGGAACATCTTACACAGTATCGTTCCAAATTTTTGTCGTCTCTCAAAGGACTACCTATAGTCCCTCATTGACAAGTTGCTCTAAGTATCACACTGCCAGCACCTATCCCAATCAGAAAAGCTTAATCGTTCTGCAAACCTGGGTTAATAACTTTCGTGCTGTTTACTTGTTTCTTGATAATTTCCCTGTCAGTTACTGAAAAATGTATTATGTCCCCACTTGGTCGACATTTTACAAAGCTGCGTGACAGTATTTTTGTACAATTTCTCTGAAATACTTGTTACTAAATGTCCATTCAGCACACTTTGTCCCTACCACACATCACAACTTGCATCTTATCATGTCACTTTGCAGAAAAGGATAGACAATAACACCTGACTCGTTGTTGTATGTTGTGCCTCATAAGTTTAACCCTCCCTAATCAACTCTTCCTACCTCGAGGTCAGAAGAAGGTACTTTCTATATAGAGGAAAAGAGTTAAGATTATGACGTTCCTAAAGATATGAAGAAGCGAAAAAGGACTGATGGCATTAAAACCTTGTTATTCTATCTATTGCAGCAAGCTGCACTATACTCAGCACCACATCGACAAACCAGCCTCAAGTCCAACTTGTGAAAATACCTCAGTTCTAGCTGATTCTAAGTGACGTCCATATAAATGTAATAATCTTACTTACGTGGTAAATGTACTGCATCTCTTTCTCTGTGAGGAGGTGGCCGTTAATCTGCTGCAAGGCCTCTTCCACCTCGCCAAGATTCATCTCCACGTCCTACAATAATTAGACCAGACATTAGGGGATTATCCTATACGCACGCCATGGTTTGCACTTAATGCATCAGAGACCTGTTTCACAACCACCATGTACGAGTAAGATTGGTGTACGAGCAAGATCACTCCTATGGTCATCCTAAGATTGATCTTAGGCTTCTTAGGCTTAGGGGAAGTGTTTCAAAAGTAAATGGGGAGTGAAACATACTAGTAAAGGGTCAATGTAAGAGTGACTTATGACCAACATAAAGTAGCTGATTCATGTGGAAGGTTGAGGGTACACATAAATGTGAAAAATCCTATCAACAAGTGGAATCCCACAACATTTTCTAATGCATGAAGTCAGGCATATATAAAATGGAAATTTCCCCTTTTAATACCATTTTCTATCATGGAATAATGAGGTAAAGCCATATTCTGCACCTAGGTGATTGATCTTACTAGCCGGATAATTGGCCTGTAAGTGACCTTACAATTGATCTTGATTACTGCTCCTATGTCTAATTGACAGCTGTTTCTATATGACCAGTCATATGTTCCAATAGGAATGACATCTTATTCTGAAACACGTAAAGTCATTCCTAAATGACTGATCATAAGTGGTCACTCTTAGAGTGAAACAATTGATTTTAAATAAAGAATGCTTATGAAACAGGTCTCTTGATCACTTTGTTGGCAAAATGCAAGAATGCAGTGATTAGGAGGGTGGCAAATTGCAGCATGCTTAAGTTTACTTTACAGGTTCTTTTTCAGAGCATGTTCAGTCTCCATGAATGATAGGTTGTTCAGCGAAATGCCTCTGCATTTGAATGAAAATACAGCTCTGTTGTTGTTTTATTTTTTTTTTTTTGGTTCTGAAATTAGAGACTTGCTGAAAGTTCTGCATCATACTTTATACATGTATATATTCTAATGTTTGATAATAGCATATTGATATTCAAGCCTACCTGTGCGGGGTTAAGTTTGCGGTACAGTGGGCTCTGTTTGCGGAGGAAAGCAGTAGGCTTTGCTTTCTCTGTCTGGGACTCAATGAATGTGTCCCTTGCATGAAGCTGCAACAGTCGTCTTTCATCTACAATAAAGTTAGTGTTAATACAAAGACTTTTTTATAACCTTCCTGATGTCATCATATCAAAGGAATTCAAACTTTTCAAATGTGATGAATCTAATTTTAAATAGCTGACATTATATTCAAGTAAACGTCCATGTTTGAATAAAGAGTGCTGTCAAATGCCTATTATAACTCCTTAAGCCTCCTTTCATTTGGGTCGTGTTTTTCCCCGTTTGATAATAAATATGGAGGTAAATCTAGACCCCTCCATATTCAAATATGGACCCAAATACGACCCATATTTCAAATATGGACACCAATATGGAGATCCATATTTACCTCCATATCATTACTGAATAGGGAAAATCAGGGCCCAGACGATATCATGAAGGATAGTCGCTGTAAGGCATCAACAAGTTGCTATTCAGGAATTAACTCTCCATTTTCCTCAGATATTATGAATAATAGAGCAGTACAAGTTAAGAGGGATTAGTAATAGACTGCACATACATGTTTTGACAAAATGAATGTATATGCACTGAGAAATTCTTACTCACTTGAGTCTAGATCCAGACTCAGGCAATGTCGTTAATGTGAGACTGGATGATACTCAGGCAAAGCCAGAGTATCAACCCAGGATCAGCCTCAGGATTTGCCTGAGTATAATCCAAGGATCAGGCTGGGTCTCAAATTATACTCATTTTTACGACATTGCTTGAGTCTGGATCTAGACACAAGTGAGTAAGATGATTATTTTCTCAGTGCGTTTGCCTTCATATTTAATTCAATCACATATATTGTTTCATTGCATAATTTAGTGGAAGATTAGAGGAGAAATGAATGTGTCCCGTGGTATATATGATGATGATAGTGTTCAAATGGATATTCCACAATTCGGTAACATTAATCCAAAAATACCATCAGTTTCTGGAAATCACACGGGAATATATTAATTTTATGTGTTATGAGATAGATAAAGTAATAAAAGACCCATGGTTCATTGTGCTAGTTTCAGATGTATTGAAATCGGGAACCTTTGACTATGGCAAACAAATTGACCTCTGGCTTCTTCACTAAACTTCTCATGTATCTTATTAGACGTCATCCGTACCATGTTCAAGCATTAGAAACAGGTAGTCATTTACAAGCAAAGGAGCCATGAGCATCCAGACTTTGTGGACATTACGGTTTTTGCAAGAAAAATTGAAAGTTTATTGGCTGAATCTACACTATACCTTCTAAATCCTCAATGCGGTCATCTACAGTTCTCAGTTTCTGCTGCATCCGTTCTATTTCCATGTTCAGTCGGCTCACTCCTTCCTCGCCTTTCAACTGTAAGTACCCAGTAAGTAAAATATAAACTACAGAGTTAATGTATAAGCAATGCCAATTATCTAAATTTTGCAAACTTATAAAATGATATTACCATAGAGGCATTATGCTGGGCTATATTGTGACAATTTCTGTCACACTCTTGACAATCTTGCAGTCTTGTCATCTCTCTTTCTTGTCTCTCCAGACATGCAAAATATTTTCACTTTTTCCACCTTTTCCCTCCTCTTTTCGTTATGCTTTATTAAAATTCCCTTTTCTGTTTCCCATTTCATATTTAACTTCTCTTTCTCATGGTTTAGTGTAGATAAATTTCTCCCCTCCATCATCAGCCCTTTGTTCATTCAAGATCTTTTCTCTTTTTTTCAGTTTTTCTACATGCTATACCAGCCGAAAAGAAAGGTGACATGCCGATAAGAAAGGTGACATTGTGACATTGATTCAATCTTTTTCTCTTTCTCATGGTTTAGTGTAGATAAATTTCTCCCCTCCATCATCAGCCCTTTGTTCATTCAAGATCTTTTCTCTTTTTTTCAGTTTTTCTACATGCTATACCAGCCGAAAAGAAAGGTGACATGCAGACAAGAAAGGTGACATTGTGACATTGATTCAATCTTTTTCATTGTTTTTCTTTTATATTTCCATGATCAGAAATAAAAACACAACGTGCCCCCTCTGGCCCTCCTGTCTGTCTTAATCTTTTTTCTGATCTCCTTCTCAGTACTCTTATTTCCTCTGAAATACATGCCGATAAGAAAGGTGACACACCAATAAGAAACTTTTCAAACAGTCTTTTCAATTTTTATTCTTAAAGCACACATATTTAATTGTCCCTTTCATTCTCAGCTCATCCTACAACTTCCTCATTACCAGTATATGTTATGTAACAGATATGATTCCATTGATATGATTGCACAAGATTGCTTTAGTTTCTTATTGGCAGGATGATCTTTTACTCTATTTTAGGGAAAAGAAGGATAACATGAGCTGTAACAAGAACATAAGAAGGGATGGGACAGGTGGCTATTAGACCACTCAATGGGACAAGTTAAACACTAGAGGGAGTTTGAAAATATGAACTTGTATTAAGTAGCCAGTAAGAAAGCTGACATTGCACAGATTTCATTAGACAGACCCATCTATATCAATAGATAAATGTGACTCTATCAATGACACATTCGAACTCTGTATTGATCCAGTTGTTGATCAACTACAAAAGCATCAATGACAATCAAATACAAGCAATCACTTAAAGTATTAAGTCCCTTACCCGGGCCATCATTTTCTGGTCTAGGCGGTTTACTATATCAGTATCTGTGGGTCTTCGAGGGCCTCCCTCCCTGGAGTGGGGACAGCGTTGTTCGACGGTGCTGCCCTGAGCATCCAGGAAAACAACCTGCTTCCCGCTACCACCTTCTGCAGGCGACTGGAGAACAGAGGGGAAAATTGCATACATATTAGAGGAGGTGGGGTAAATATAATGTGATACAAATGTTAATCTGAGGTCACTCTTAGTCTTATTTTCAGATGTTATGGTCGTGCTGCTTGACCCAACTTCACTGATTGTAAAGCCTCACACTGGTGTTTATATAAGCTCAAATTGCACCAGCGTCTTGTCGGAGACATGACTTGAATGAAGAGACCGCCCAATTTACATGATGATTTCTTTTGGTAGGAGTTTTACTGTATAAAATTACCCTGTCACACATATATTGTTATAAGAGCAGGACACAGACCTATCTAATGCGTTATATGACGTCACAATTAGCCAAATAAATCACGGTATCTTCAAACAAATGCTTCCCATTCATGTACCCTTGACAGTACTTTGGTATTTCTTTTGATAATTAGCATTAGATAGCCAACTGGTGTATCCTACATGATAGGAATTATAAATGTACTTTAGTATTGTAATTAGGGACATGTTTACAACAACCTCTAAGCATATCTAATGCAGCATCTGATGCATTTTGACCAATTGTTACATCATACAATGCAGCACATAAGCCTGCCTTGTACCCTTATGCTATCAGATATGTTACTAAGTATACCAGAGTCATTTCATTCAGAAGAAAGCCTCTCAAAAAAGTAGGGTGGTCTCTTCTTTTAGTAAATCTGAGTGGGTTGTTAATAAAAATGTGTTCAGTAACGTCTTTCAATTGGAGTATACAATGGACAGATCTATACAATGGGGTATACCCGGTAGTCACAATGACCTGCATATAATATAAGTTGGCACTTTAGTGAAAGCAATCAGATTTTCATTAACTAATAGTATCCAAATATAGTCCCTCTACCTTATCCTTTTTGCCTTTCTTCATACGCTTTCCAGCATTGTAGTTGGGACTTGCAACCTGAGGGAAGTACTTCTTTGCTAATCCTGCTAGCACCTGCACTTTTTCACCTGCAAATTACCACAATTGTACAAAGTTGGCAAGTAGTGTCATAATGTGATATGTAAGTCTCTTATAAATGGTTTATCACTTGGCTTCTCAGATAGTAATTTCCATCCGATTGAGAAATCACATGACTTATTACGCTTTGGATATCATATAAGTTGTATGTAGTATTTCTGTGAAATATATTCTGAAACCTATGCGCTGATAGGCTGTCAATTATATAGGGAATAAGATTACCTTCCATGGAGTTTATGTTAGAATTACTATTTTACCAAAGATGGAGGAGTCGACTTACTCTTGAGTTGCTCAAGCCTGGCCTGAAGCTGCTCATATTTGTCCATCATGTGATCCAGGGTGAAGTTTACCTTGGCCACCATTTGGTCTCCTGCATTCTGACCGGCCTGCAAGAGGAATCATCCGGATAACCCTTTAAGGACTGAGTACCCTATGGGAATGCTAAACCCCTGAAAGGATGTCACAGTGCACTAAATGCAATGCTGTCGAGTAGCCCCCCAGCCAGCACACCCCGTATATTTGGCTTTGGGCTGAGCCCATCTGGGCCTCACATGTCAGCCCAGACATTTACCAGCTTGAACCCACTTATGGAAGAGCCTAGTGGGTTCCCATCCACGTACCCCATATGGGGCCATGTGGACATGATGGCTGGGCTAGTACTGCATTGATGTATAGTGACAACCATGAGCCTGCATGGAGGTTTTTTTAAACGTTTCACTTGCAAGCGACTGTTGCCCGCACTAGAGCTTTATTCCAGACCTCTCTCTAGAGCCTTTCCCCCACCAAATCAAACTCGCGTTGAAGGGTACTTAAACTGCTATACATTGTCAGACATCATACAATTTATTATGTTTCTTTTCCTGATTGACCTTAGGGAGTGATCATTTTTAACAACAGGTTTGAGGGGGGGGGGGAGTTGGAATTTTTTGGACCCCTTGACCAGTGGGATCAAAATAATTTCATCCCTTTTCAGTGAAAATGCCCACGCATTACTATAGGTATAAAGGGCGCGTTTGTGTGTGATTTCCGTCCCCTATGGGGGGTCAAAAGAATTTGACCATTGAGAGGGGGAAGGTCAAAATTTTGTTAGCACATCTGCGCGTAAACCCACAAACCCCCTGTTGTTAAAAAATGATCACTCCCTTACCCTGTATTCTTTGTTCTTCATACTTACTACATTAGGTTTAGTAGTCCGGCTTATCAGGGTGATATCCTTAAGCATGCGCTTCTCGTGATCTGTGAGATGTGTTTTTGTGGCGCCCTCTTGCGGCGTTGCGGGGGGCATGTCTGCAGGGGGTACATCAGCATATCGATACTGCTGCTCTGAAGTCACCTTCCTAAAAACACGCTCATAGTGGGGCAGGCGGTCCTGGCTGAATGGATAGGGGGATAAGAAGTTTCGGTTAAATCATAATTGAGAAATTATATAATGTTATTTAATATTAAACATTTTTTAATAGTTTAATCAGAGCGATGCCTTTATATTATCAAGCATAAAAGAAGGAAATTAAAAAAAAAAAAAACACTGCTACTAATCTCCAAGTCTGTTCAATATTGTTCATGTGATATGCCAGCATGCGCTTGATCCAATCAAAATTGCATGTATGTATATATATATATATATATATATATATATATATATATATATATATATATATATATATATATATATATATATATGTTGTTGTATTTTCAAACTAATAGATACTAGAAATAGAATCTAAATGTTTGAAATGTTCAGTGATGATTACTTGGTGGCAAGTATTACCTCTGGGAAATTGAAATTCCATCATTATTTCACAAGCTTTCTTTTTTTAATGCAGAGGGTCTTTAATTAGTCGCTGAAGCTAATGATAGCGGATATCAATCCAGGACACAGAAAACCCTCCTGCCCACATTTTTCATCAAACTTAATGACATCTCACCCAGGAGGAGATTAGATGGTCATCAGCCACCACGATCCGATTAAAATACATGTATTTATCAGGCAATATATCTTAATGTTGGCACACAGCAGAATATAAACCTCGTAAACTTGGGTAATTACATGTACATCTATTTAATTGTTTCTAATGAATTTCCTAGCCTGTATTCTGTGTGGCATTTATTAATAAGCAATGAACATGAAAACAGAGTCAGAATACCTTTAGTATAACAATTGCATGCATGGTTTCCAAAATATTTAACATCATATGTGATAAATTTTACCTTTCAGCATAATGAGACTTACTGGATGATGCAGTATTTAGCTAGATAGTCCAAGGGATCCGTCATTGGTTTAGGGTCACGCTTTGGCACGGTGGTCATCACCAGTTGTGGACGAGGCCTTTCTCTCCTTTGAAAATCAAT
The DNA here is from genome assembly GCA_949317995.1 of Acholoe squamosa. Taxonomy (NCBI): domain Eukaryota; kingdom Metazoa; phylum Annelida; class Polychaeta; order Phyllodocida; family Polynoidae; genus Acholoe; species Acholoe squamosa. The sequence goes on from OX439049.1 coordinate 43,042,404, forward strand.
CACATCAATAAACAACAGGATGTATGGCTAAGTTTAAATGATAGAACACTTAGAGAAACCTTGCAAAGATTATTCATGTTAAGCATGACGTCGACCAAGACTCATTCCAGGCTCCTTTGAGTCGATTAGTCCGGTGATATGAAATATGTGAACATTCTTTCATTTTCATTTATCAAAGACAAGGGTCATGGGTCATGGGTATACGGTATACCCATGACATGGGTATACCGTATAGATAATGATTGATTTAAATCCCTTTCTCTATGGTTGTTATCATTTACCTATTACACTTAGTTAGTCTCGCCAATCTGAGGTGATGGATCTTGCTGTACAATACTAGAATGATTATGAATTTATTTGCATGATATGGTATTAGGAGCTGCTAAACATTCTATACTAATTATAGATTTTTTCTTCGTAACGGCTGGATAGGCCCACAGGCTTGGCCATAAGTGTGAGTTAGGTGTGGGAAAAAAAACACTTTAAACGTTCTATACTAAACCACTCGGGGTAATGGAATATATGGTTGGAACACGGGGAACACTATCCGTATGTCTATGTAAAGCTACTACTAAGGCATCTTTTAGAGGAGGAAGCCTAGCGGGAGTTCACCCATCTCGTACAAAGGCAGCTGTAAGTAAGTTTTTCCATGGGTGAATGGATTTCTTTCAAAGCAAGGCACACATTATTATTTCAACCTATGATTATTTCCTTCTGGAGTCTTGGTAAGGGTTGATTTCACCATCAAATATGACCTGTAACCACACATGTGTACCTTACCTCCTGTGCTTGATTGGAACTGGTTCCTCGTCGAAAAAGTTAAGCTCATTGCTTATATCACTGTCAGGGGTTAGATATCATGACAAAATGAATCTCTATAGCATCTCTGAATTTCAAGAAATGTAGTTGTTGGATCCTTAGTAGTTTAGCAATGTGTGAAATGTGTTATCAATGTAGTAATAATCTTAACACACCAGTCTAGTAGCATGACTTTAACTTTATGCATTGATACATATTGTAGGAAGGAACCTTCCATCCCGAGACCCAGAGATCACTATTGAATAGACAAGTGTGGCCTGACTTTTCTTCGCCTAGTATATTATACAAAGTATCAGTGGAGAGTTGGTTGGGATTAACAGTACAGGTCTACTTATATCTAACAATCATTTAAAGAAAAGTGCAATTAGAATATTCCAGTGTATATATTTCAAGTGACAAAATATTGTCACATCAAAATCCTTAGTGAAACCCAAAATCACGGTTCAGGTCCATGCCAAAATGAACCCAGCTTGGGGAAGAACCTAAATTGGACAGTCTGTTTGAGCCCAGAAACCAATAGTCAGTAATTCAAAGTTTTTAGATAGGGCCCAATTTGGTCAGCCTAATGTGGAGAGCAATTATAGATCACTGAGGCTCAAACCGCGGCCAAACAACTTGGACTATAATGAATAAAACTCATGAATTACAAAGTGATGAGAGCTGATTTATAATGCCTAATATTTTGAAAGCCATTTCCTCTTTCAAATTATAATACTTGCTTTTTAATTTCAATTAGTAAGCTGGCCTTGGGATGCCAATGTTGGACAACATCTAATTGGAGTGGGAACTTTTTATGTAATAAATTCTTGAAAATGATTAATTGACTTCTAAGGAATTCTAAAAATTCATAGCAAAGCTTATGGAGGGCCTATGAGAGGCCTGTCCCAGACAAATTTGTGATTACCTAACCACGTTTCTGATAATGCTATATTTATATAAATACAGGGATAAAATATTCCCAACAACCGAATCCAGATCTTATTAGATGAGAATCCTTTAAACTCTGAAAGGAGGAATCTGATGAAGATTAAAGTGAGTCTTTCAAATTTAAATGCCTGCATGCTCAAGGGGATTGAATCTAATTGGTGAAAGCTACTTGAAGTCAAATAATTATGAGAACAAAACCACAAGGTCCATATAGGGTAGTTTAACATAGAGGCGTCCACATACCATGAGCCTTGAGACGTCAACCCAAGAAAATGGCCTTAAAATGGGTTTGCTGCTGAATTAACACCACCAGCTGAATGATTAAATAATCATCAATAATTTGGTAATGTTGATTTACGAAAAAGCCCGTCTTTATGTGGACATCTTTAGGTTATCCTACCCTATGACTTCATTGAAGTTGACCAAAATAACTTCTCAGAAAGCCAGACGGAACACTGACATTTTTATTGCTACAGCTTAGTGTCGGTGAGACACACCACAACATCCTCCTTATTCCTTTGATCTGCACACACTTTATTTCACCTGGATTGCGCAAGGGTGGTGATTTGAACAAATTGAATAGGGAACTTTTAACCCTTGGCATCTATGGCACACCATTATGGTTTATAGTTAGAGCCAGACCTCGATAGTCCATACCTTGCTGTTGCATTATCTGATGGACTATCAACGCCGTTTTGTATGGTTATGTATGAGCCTTTTCCAGCTGAAAACTGGCGTTTGGGTCCCATGTATGAAGTTAAGAATCAAGGGTCTGAAGCTAAAAAGGAGTCGAAATGAGTCTAAAGAAAACAGTGTTTTTCAGCCATCAATGTAACTTTACTTTATCCCTATCTTCTGGAAATTGTATATAATGTCGTCAGTTTCTTTTTAAGAGTATAATCAGTGCTGTACCCACCTCTTGGTCCTAGTTTTGGCTACTGGTGCGGGGCGGCGCTGTGGTGGTGGTTCTGGCATTGGGGGCGGGGTTTCCAATGGTGTCTCACTGAGATCACGTGATATTGTTGTTTGCTGGCAACAAAGGATGCAAGTGATATTATGATACAAAATATTTCACAATTCAAATATCACCCATGCAGGTCTCGGCAGTTGCTCGGAGATAACTGTGAGAGGCTTAGGCATATCCTCAGCTTCTATCATGAGGGTTTTAATCAATCATCAGTCTCTACACTGTAGTGAAAAAGGTAGAATGATAGACCTGTGAGCCTATTATAGTAAATCTCTTATCAAATTTGCATCTGTGAGATTGCCACCATACCAGTGGAAACGCCCCAACTGTATTACCTAACAATATTTCAAATAAAAGAAAAACACCACCCTTGACAGCTCTATTATTATAGCCTGATGTCATCGATCTAACAACATTCTGCAAAATCTTTATAATGTGTCGATCATCATGTTTGGCTAGACTCATCATATCAAGCCCTGCTCCCATGCAGATACAGTCATATCGGTACAGAGCAAACCAATGGGGAAACCAATGGCAGGTCAGTCAGTAACTATAATATTAATGAAATACAATAATCAAACGGGACACAAGACCATAACCATATCTGTAAGGGTAAAAAAACGGCCGATTTGAAAGAAGAATAGATTAGATTCTATAATTATGCTAAAACACTCCAGTCCTCTTCTCTTTGGACAATTTACTAGGAAAGTCCTATGAGATTTAGTCACCTTGCTGATCGCTCTTAGAAGTGAGTGACTATAAAATTATAAATATAGGATTTGTAGTAAATCAGGGGAGGCTTTCACAGACGGCCTTAATATCAGTATGTACAAAGCTCTCCTTGCAGCCAAAGGCCCAGACACACAGAGGCTTCAAGGTCTTCTGTAAACACGTGGGATTTACATATCGTGTTGTAGAAGACACTGTGGTACTTTGTAGTTTGCTATAGCACTGATATTGAACTCAATTGACAGTCTCTAGATTCTGATCCATTTGTCCTTTGATCGGAGGCTTTGGATAAGGGGATGACGTTGGTAACAGTTGGTAAAATGCGAAGACTACAATGTTATCCCTCAGTATAAAGAATGGCAAACAGTCGAAAACGTCTAATTAGACTTACATTTGATTCCAGAATTCATACCCTATATCAGATTTATCTCCTTGATAAATAAGAATCGTGTAGACCTAAGGCTTGGTCTGTATTATATGAAGCAGGGGAGTCACCGATTCAAAACAAGCTATACGACTGGTCCTTATTGAGAACCGGCGCTTCTTCAAGATTTAGATTATAATATAATGTATTTCAAATAGCTCTGTTCTACAGTGCTCATTCAAGACCGGCGCCTTCTCAAAGACATGCCCCTTATAGACAGCCCAATACTGGCCACCTATCTGTACTTACTGGCATGTTGTATTCTGGTAGCACTGGAGGCGTGGGTGGAGCAGCGGTTGGTAATGGGGGAGGTTCAATACCCTCAGCTGGTGGAGGGGATGGTGGGGATGGGGGCACTTCAGTCCGCTGTCGTTCAATCTTCACCTCCTCTACCTATAATCATAAATAATCATAAATAAATGAATACTAGGACAGGGTGACTTTCAAGTTCACCATTGCCTTTGTGAGATACTCGGCATACATATCAATACCAAATGATTTGATTTTAAGACATTACAAACTCCCATCACATATATAGTTTTCCAAATAAATTAACGAAAATCGTTGTGAGACACTACCTCCGGTATGTAAAACACATCATCGTCTTCAGAGTCTTCCAGATCCGGTGCTATTTCCGGTTTCATCTGGGCTGGTTTGCGTTCTACTGTCTTCTTAACCTTCTTCTTGGGAGGTTTCATGACTTTCTGCGCAGGTTCTGGAGCAGTGTCTGTGATGTAGAGCAAATGTCAGCATCAAAAATAAATTACTGTAATTTTACACTTAGACTTGGCATTTTGTGGCACTGCAGTGCTGGCAAGTCCACTCACTGCCACTGCAATGGAGTCTCATGCCAAGCTTCTTGCAGGAGAAAAACCACCGACCATTTAGAGTTGACATGTTGGGAGGCCTATCAGGCATCATTCATTCATCTTTATTTGCAAAATTACCTCTTTATATACGATGCTGCCCTTAATAATAGATTACAAAGAGTAAAGGTTTTCTAGTAGCTTAAAATAGGGGAACCCATAGCATCAAATGGAGATTGACTGCCACAAACATGTCCACACACCAATATGGTGTCTGCCATAGAATAAAATGAAAAAGAAGAGCCAAAGAAGCAAGTAGATCCAACAAACAAATTATGAAATATTCGTCATAATTATTAATATAAGCTTCATTACAAATGAATTCGAAGTTAATATCATATGAAGCTATGCTATGCTCACCGTCAAATTCACTCTCCGGCTCTGTAGCTAGAATGGTTGTAATTACACATGCATCAAAACATGCATCATTCGGTTAGATCATGGTAAATTATGACAAATACTTTAAAACCTTATGTAATGGAGTGAAAATGTCATTTTTAAAGTTAGTGCAAACGTACTACAGAATATACAAGATATATTAATATGTTATTGTCGCCAGGGTTTCTTTACGGAATGGAATATGAAATTTATTTTAGCATAATTATGCATGGGTTGAAGTTACACTATTTTTACATATGTATTACATAGCCCTTTTAATCATGCCGATTTGTTTCTCACACTCTACTCTGGTGTTTACAAATATTTTGCTAAAATGTTTAAATATATGATTAATTAAAAGTTTTGGGATTTTTATTCAATTAACTCAATTATTTGAAAAGAGTAAACTTCAGGAGAGAAACACAAAATAATGTCAGGCAATACGTTGCAGAAATGAGAACAAGGAAATATGCACAGATATACCAACATGAATAGTCAATAAGGTTTACACCAATATCCAAAACGTGAAGTGAAAGGAGGAGTATATACAATGTTTGACACATTTTAAAACACTTCTTTGTTTATGTGCAACTATGCGTGCTACCTGTTTTCTTTTTAATATCTTTAGGACTTATTTCTTTGTGTAGTGGACCTTAGCACAATAGCCAAATAAAAAGAATTGCTAAAAATAAAATAGTTTTAATATGTGTGCTTATTTTGGGGAAACGTTGTGCTATAGTATGAAGTATATAATGGCATTTTACATTATTTTACATGACGTATATCATCTGCTTTATTTTTCGTTGTTTTCTTTTATCTCATTCTATTTCAGATTTACACTCTTAAAACATCACATACTCTGCCAATGGGTACACATCAGCCTTTCCTACCATTTGTTTAAAATGGCCACACCTATTTACAATCTTATGTTTAAGAACCCACTCACAACCCTTGAATACATCCTTCTCCAAACTCATACCTGAGAATTGACTCTTTTATAAAAAAGAAAATGTATACAGGTGTAAAAGTGTCAGTAAAGGAGACCTTAAATACTTAAATCAAATTTTCTGTCAGTGCAAGTGAACATTTTGATGTAGTATACTGCAGTCCTGCTACCTCATCAAACTCCAAAATTTGAAAATTCTCAGGTATGATCTATCCCTTTATCAATATGACAATAAGTATGTACATTTTGACCCCTGTGCATCTATTATACAAAGCCTTAACACATATTGTATGGGTCTCACACTGTGTGCACAAAGACCTACCAGTGGTGGTCACCTCTGTGGTCACTTCTGATGTTACTTCTGAGGCATCAGGTGCCTCAGCTCTACCTGCCACCCTCCTGGGAGCAGACCTAGCTGCCCTTGGAGGCCTCCTGGCCCTGGCTTTAGGGGTGTTAGGATGTGTGGGAGGTGTGTTAGGGACAGGACCAGGGGCTGGGAAGGTTTGTGGGTAGCGCAAAGACTTTGGACGATCTGCGCAGTTTTAGAGTGATGGAGTTGGGGTTAGATTGATGAAGTGAGTAAAAACATTTGTCAGATGGTTCCTTGAGAGGATTCCAATCAAGAGGCCAAAAAGTTCTCTTATAACCTCCGCATTATATTTTATCTCAATCAATTTAATGGATAATGATAATTGCTCTTTATGTTAATGATAATAGATTCATCTATATTTATATATTATTTTTATCATATTTGGCATCTTGTGGCATTGCATAACATACTTTGATATGAACCTAACAATAGCTTAGAGATGTACCTCTAATTATAGATGAGTATATCATAATGATTCCATCCTATCTATTTTTATCTTTGTAGAATGTTAGAGGTGACAAAACAAGCTATCATCTTCTACAGCACAAGATGCATCTTTCGACGAAGAAATCTGAGACAAACTGGCCAAACCGGTTCAAATAATTATCATTATTTCATTAGCTAATAGACTAATAAGTTCAGGGTAAAATAAAATTAAGGGCATTCCTTACCTGTTGGAGTGGCTGGAGGCGATGGTTCATCTTCCTGGACCTCCTCTTGTACTGGGCTGCTGGAGGAGGCTGAATTATGTTGACCAGGTCGTAGACCATCCAAGGGATCTAAATGATGCATTTCAAGTATATTCAATCAGAAGGTACCTATGATCAAAGGTTTGAATGGATCTATCCTTTATAAAGAGTACCTTTATATTGGAATAAATTCCCCTCTGTGACCTCTTGTAAACTTAGACTAATCTGAACTTAATGACAGCTAGACTTTGACTTTCTAAGGCCCATACAAAGATATCACTTGGGCTGATTAGATGGGACCCATCAGAGCCAAATCCTCGGTAAAGTCAAATTTTTCTAGGTCAGTCTGGAAGAGTTCAGCATGCAATTCTACTTAAAACATATAAGTGCGGCTAGGGTTTTAAAAACATCAATTCCATAAATGTCATGTATGGAGAATATCAATACAATCAATGATAGATGGTATTATCTATATCAGCATTGTTCCATTGGAAGGAAGATACTTTAGTTTGTGAAAACAAAATTTGGATGTTCTCACTATGTTCTCATAACTATATTATGAACAACGTTAACAGATAAAGCACAAATCAGTAAGTATATCTTTTGCTGGTATCACTAAGGCAAACCCCACATTGTCATGGTTGAACCGTCACCTTGAAAGAGAAGTTACACAAGAACACGCAGACATACACCCATGCACAGGCAAATACGTACATCTACCCACACCACCTGCCACCAATGAAACAGTAAAACACAATATTAATGATATGCACATACAATGTATGGGATGCTGAAATCACATGACATTCAGCAAAGTGAATGAGATATTCATGCTGCTATGCTCCTTAGTCCATAACCTGAAATGTCCTCAACGAACATGAATACCTTCAGAGCATGCAACCATATTATTTGGAAATTAGTAAAAATGCCTTCCATAACAGTCATGCTTGTAAAACCCTTGCTTTTCCTTGCTTATGCTTATCAAGAGATGGACGCCAATGTGCTTCCTTTACCTTTGTTGACAATTGTTGCCATGCGCAACGTCCGTTTTGGTGCAACTCGCTTTGGGTCTAAACGTGATGAGAGTAATACTTTATTAGTCCTTGCCAGGTCCTTGTGATCATTTTATGTGATTTCAGGAGCTCTATGTGATGTTATCTAATAGCTAGTTTTGGCTTGGAATATTTTGAATTGAATAGACGAATAATTCCAGTTAGAGTCATGATACATTATATCAAACTTTGGTGCAGGTTCTACTCTTGATGAAATTGCTTATAAATATTATAGTAAAAGAGCATTTTCGTCTTACACTTGGCCTTTTCCTTTTTGGGCTGGGGAACATGGGTCTTTCTTTTAGGCAGAACATGCAAACTATTGAGTTTTATGTCTGGAAGGGAGCATCTCCGGCATTGCTCAGTTACAAGTGGAGCCATGAATTGTTCACTCTGTCGCCTCTTCACTGTTGCCCTTTTGCGGGTCATCTCTGCTACAAATAAGCGCCATATCTGCATAGAGTGGCTGACCGGGTCTTTATTCATCAATATTTCACTATCATCCCCCTGTGATACACTACTGACAAGGTCTATTTCCTCTGTGTGAATATATGTGTTGCCCTCTGAGCCATGATCATCCTGTGAAAAAAATTGATTCCATGGGTAATTCTCTGTCAGGTATTTTCGTGCAAGGCGTTCCTTTGTTCCAGGGCTAAGGCTGCGGAGGAATGGAAATTCCTCATATCTAAACTGTATTTGATGCTCTCTTTCATCCCCTTGGGCAGGAATCTCCTTTGATCCATCAAAATTCCCAGTATCCATAGTGATCACATTCAATCCTTTTATATGAGGATCTTCATTTTGGCAGAGTGCACTGTCAACTTCAATATCCTCACTTTCTGTTGGGACTGCTTTTTTCGGAGGAGTCAATTTATCATCAGCCATATCCCTGCCACTATCAGACCTGGTTCTACAGGGTGTATTTTTAGCATTACCGGTCATTTTAGATGAAGTGATATCCCCATCAGAAAAGTTGACTATCTTGTCTGTGGCTGTTTCCTTTAGTAGGCCTATATCGTCCTGTGTATTAGATGTGCAGTTTCGAATGTTCGTCCCAGTAGAAAATGAGAGTGCATTGCTGCTTATCACTGCACACTGAGATGTATGCAGATCAGAATCCAATACAGAATCTACCTCTGGTGAAAGATACTTAACACTGCTTTCAGAATTATGGCTGAAAATGGCTCTGCCTTTTTCAATTTCTACAGTTTTCAAGCCATTTGTGAGGTGATACATCTCTTGTTGGCCAGCATCTGGCTTCTCTATATGAACCACATGACCATAGCTACCTCCATATACTATTTGATCTGGGTTGCTGACTTTATCATCTGCATGTACCAGGTGATTGCAATTGTTCATATTGATATTTGTATGCCCAACCTGACCCTGGCTATTCATTTTGACTTTTTCTGCAGCTAATGTCGGGTCATTGACGTTAAAGTTGCTGTATGCAGCGGACGATGCAGGCTTTAAGGAGATGTCAATTGACTGTGGGTTTTCATCATTGGATTTGATGTTTTCACATAAGGATTGCTGAACTACAATGACATCCTTGTACCCATCATTAGTGATTCTTGTTGAAGATTGGATGCCATGGATGCCATTATGCTTGTTGGTTTTGTGAGTATCGTTGTTTTCTCCACCTGGCCATGAGGGTAGATCCCCTGCTTGTGCATTTTCTACAAAACTTCCTGTACAATTATATGAGCCCACTGCCAATCCAGCAGGAGGTTTCTGATGAGATGGGTCAAAATGTGAGGAGTCACTTTCTTGCTTGCCAGCCTTACCTAAATTAGAAACTGATACTCCGGCTGCAGTAAAACTTCTCTTGTTGCTCTCTCTTATTTCCTCAACTTCATCAAATAGGTTTGCAAACCATTTGGCCTTCCTGGGTGTTGAGACCTCTCCCTGTCTTTTGGCAACATCGCTGAGACATTTTAGTCTGTCCGTCCTGACAGCCGTAGTTTCAGTGGAATCTGGAGCAGACAAAGACCCTTCTTCAGTTTTAGCATTTGGATCACTTTCTATTGTCATAGAATTGAGATTATCGGTAATTATACCTGAACCGTCTGGAAGAGATGCTTCTGAAATTGTTGTTTTAACAGTGTTGTGGCATGCATCATGTTCACTGATAATTTCTTTATGTTTCCTCTGGTCAGTTTTCTGCAGATCAATACTTTTCTCGGGTCTTTTTCTAATTTGCTTTGCATAATTTCCAGGCTTAAATTTCAGCTCAGTTCTCTTAACATTCTCCTGTTTTGACTTTTTCTCTTTATGGGTTCTGTTCTTTGATCTGTTATCTCTGTTTCTGCTCCCTTCCTTTGTGTCAACATTTACTTCTTCTTTTCCTAGGTTTTCTTTCACAGAACCTCCATTTTCACTCGTAGATGATGTTTGTGAGTATTCTCGTACCCGTGAGATACGTATTGGTGGTCTCTCGTGGGTTTCCTTCTTTGAAGTAAGAAGGAGGGCTGGAATAACATCCCTTGGTTGAGCCTTTTGCGGTCCTGGTATTGGGTGTTCACAAGAAAAATTAAATCAAAAGAGAAAATGTGAAGCCCGTTATAATTCATTATTATGTATATTGCAATATAATTTCCTGTAATTAAATCATCCTTAAATCAAACCTTTTAAATGTGAGATAGCTTCACTCAGTTCTCAACAAACACAATGTAGGGGAAAATAAATACATTTGAGGAAATAGGGGAAAGGGCCAAAACTAACTAGGTCACACTATCTGGAGTTACTACCTGACGCACAATATTGGATCAAGAAAAGGTTCTACCCAAAATTCAGATTGAAAACACTCCCCAGACCCACAAAGCAACCTCTACTTCGCAAAACAACAATAACCTTGCTTTTTGAATCTAATCATAGCCCTTAGTCGGTTCTTTCCCTTCATATTTGCAGCATATTTAGCCACTCCCCTTGACTGGGAGCTGACGCTACCATAGATTGGTTCAGGGGTGGTGTCACCATTGCTGACGTCAGAACTGACAGACCCTGACGTCATGTCAGCATCTGTGACGTCAGACAGGCTAAGGGTATCTACGCTGTTGGTGCTTCCATGTTCTGAAAGTCGATGTTAATGACCACTATGCAATCATCTATAAGTATTTGCACAGTTTATGAAGATATTCCAAACCTTTACTTTGTTATCTAGTGAAAGTAAAATGCTCAATATTCTAAATAGGGACTGAATATGATATCAGTAATGATATGTGTTAATATCACGAGTTAATAAATTAGCCTAGTTCTTATAATCATTTGAAAACTATGAAAAGATAATTAACACTATGTATACATTTACCTCCCCTCACAAAACATTACATATTACTGCATTTAACCCTTCCTTTAACAATCGCGCATTTCTGCGAGTAACCCATAGTTTACAGCTTGCAACATTGAAGAAAAATAAGGAAATGTGATTGTGCATATATAAATATATATATGGAGGAAGAACATTTCTTATGTCTCCATAGGGGGATACTCCTTACCTTGCATTCTGGTGCACCTTCCTTCTCCATATGCAGTAATACAGTAAACAAAGTACCCCTTGCAGTAAAGTATCCATGATTTTGCCCCTATCCATTCATAAATAAATCTTACCTGTTTCTCTTGGTACTCTAACTTTGGTGCGTGTTGCATTGCTGTAAAATGGAGATGCACATATAAAACTTAATGGGAATTATTGTATTTTACGGGTTTGTAATTATGGAATAGTGTGCTGGCTACAATTATCTTATGGTCATTAGCAATTCCCCTTATCTTACCCAATACGGACCTCTTTGCATTCAATTGCAAGCATTTTGCTAGGTGAAATTCTTAACGTTTTGCCTTCATGTGATGCAGGTCATGGTTCCAATAGCTTTGGGCAACAAGTTGTACGCCTAAAATAACTGCAGCATAAAAAGGTGATACCGAGTACTTAATTGGAATTAGGATGCCTGTTTCATTCGATACCAAAATCATCTGATTTGAAAGAATATGCTGTTTTGTACTCACCTACGACGTCTCCCGCCTTTGGGTGGCTGCTAGAATGTAAAGGTGAAAAGAAGAACAAGAGTTGGCTTTATGAAAACACATAACTAGAAGGAATAAAGGTGTATTTGTTATACAAATATGTCATACAAATGAAGCATATAACATTTGTTTACACATCGTTTTAATCAAAATATTTAGGAATCTCTAGATACAGGCGCAAATAATAAAAAAAAAACAGAATATGACCTGATATCTAGTCAATCTGTATTTGCCCTATAATGTACATTACTCTTAAAATAGGACATACCGATATATACAAAAAGCAATGTAAGCATAAGTACTCTTTAATTATAAGGAGACACATTTCCTAATTTCCTTTTGCCAAGGGCATGAATCACAATGTAGTAGATAGGCTTAATAATGACATTACATATAATATTCATTAGATATAAGAGTATGAATTCATGGTAAATAAGAAAAGAAGCAAAAGTGACATCTATGTTCTTGCTTGAATCTTACTCTGAACAAAAGCACAGCATGATAATGACCTTAAATATCACACAGACTGAAAGTGAAGGCTATACAAAAGATACATAGATGGAACAAAATACCAGAAGTCTTGTATCAAGGCACTGCAAGCACACACGGTACACCAGGTAGAGGAAAATAGATACATTATTAATTAGAGGAGAAATATCTCTGTTCAGAGCAAACACGTTTGAGGCTGACTGAAAACAAACCTAATGGAATCAATGAGAAGGATAGCAGACACACAGGGTAACTAGATGCTGTAGATAAGCTATAAAACAATTATGTTGCACTCACATTGACTATAATGGGAAGCCTAGATAGGGGTTTATTACAGGGGACATCCACTAAAGCTCTGTCCTTGTATTCTAAATGGTATACTACTGCTCTTTTAACGACCCTTGGGGTGAGGGTGGTTGTGCCAAAAGATGTTGCTTCCCCGTGAGAGAGAATTAGACCTTTTGGTTTCTGTGGGGAGTGATGAAGATTTTTTGAGCAACTAAAAAAATACTCACAGGCATTATATATGCTTTAGAAAGGGTAACATCATTTATACTCCCATCAAGGTGACCCATATATTCTAGCCCCCCTCTTATAAAATAAAAAGGCATTCTAAATAGTAATCAGTGTGAGTGGAGCATGTTGTTAGCTTAGACAGGAATGTTCACCGCCTAAGATTGGTGTCTAGGATTCACCTCAGGTGGCAGCACTGGGTTCTTGTGTTTTACATTTTTACCAGTAGAGGGAGGCACAGGCTGATCAGCCTGCATACCAACTGGAGATAATGGTGGACTTAGCTTCATCTTATTCTCTGCTGGTTCAGCCCTTGGCCTGTCTGGTGATTTAACTGGTGATGGTGTCCTGGATGGTGTCTCCTATTTCAGATTGATTTATATCGGGAAATGTTTAAATGACAGCTTAAATTCGATTTTCTACACCTACAAAATCGTCGTTCCCAAAATGAATGTCCTCTCAGGGTTCTGAGAGCTGTGCAATTTGAAAGGGAACCTTTCTCTACGGGAAATTCCCAAACCTATATACGACAGACTAGGTATATGGATCTGTATATAGGTATGAATCTATGCACTATCTACATAGATTCAAATCCATATGGTATATGGATATGATTCTATGTACTCTCTACTATTAACGAACATGTAAGTCCATAAGCAATTAAAAAAACGCAACCTGTAGCTACGGATACTCTAGAGGACATTTGTCAAAAATGAAATTGAAAAATGCCCTCATCGTATAGGGGCCTAAGACATACTAGTAGTAACGATAGGGATGCCCCCCTCCCATAATATACAGCTTCAGAATTTGAACCTAGCCAGGGTTTCATAGACTTGCCAAGATGTTACTTCTGATGAGAGCAACGAACATCTGCTCCACATCTATCAGTTTTTTGTTGTTTTTTTTGTTGTTTTTTTCCATTTCAACCAGAGCAAAGACAATTTAACTGACATCAGGTACGAGGATATTTTTGAGGGGGTTCCATGATGAGAAAAATAGGAATACCTTTCTCCATTCACAATCACTTCATCTAGAATTCAGAAAAAGGAACGGTCTGCCCTTTTCCGTATTAGAAGGGGGTCTGCTTTTTGTGCTGCTATTTCTTTTTGTATATCCTTTCCAATACTAAAGTAGGTTATAAAACTTACCCTTGGTACGTCCGGAGGCCTGACAAAGTCCTCAAATTTGGTGAGCTCTCTATCACTGGGGCGTATATCTATGCCATCTCCCTTGGGTATGTCGTATTCACGGTTGTCTGAGAATGGATCTGCCCCCTCGGTAATGCGTTTGTCACTGCGTTTGACAATGAATGCCTTGGGAGCTAATCAAGAAAGTGATTTGTGTTAGCTATCTAACTACCAAAGATAGAACAGTGAAATGTTAGCAAAGAAGCGTTGGGGGTGAAAATAGTTGATGAAAACTGTTGTTGGCGATTTGAGTCTGATCTGCATTAAGATGGAGGTAATCAATTAATTGAATTTCTTGTTTTCGTTTCTGCTCAGTAAAGGTTCTGAAAGGGATGGCATATTGAGTGGTGAATTTCAAATAACAATTTTTAGCCAAGACTGACAATATGTCTTCACTGAAAGAAAAGAAAATTGTTAACGTATTCCTTAGTATCAAACATTATATTACCCACATGGCCAATCAGTTAGTACATCTGTGGGGTGTTTCAGAAGCAGGTAATGTTTAAACCGGTCATAAAGAGATATGATAGCAGTTTTAATAGTGATTGTAGGCTTATAACTGCATGTGTTTCTAAAGCATTACCATTATCCTACTGTGTCTATAACTATATGACTGGCGAGAGATGATAATGGTTGCAGTTGTAAGTTTAGAATCTAACAGTTTTAGAAACAGGTATTTAATGTTCATTATGTCCGGCTTCTGAAACACCCCACTGGTGTGCTATCACTAACAATGTCCAATGGTTGAGTCTATGAGAAAATCTTAAGTAATTGAGACCCATAGAGCTAACTAATCAAATTAAATCGAAACAAACCAATGACGACTGATGCCGACAAGGACCTGCAGCACTACAATGAATGGCGAAGGCTCAGTTACTAACAATTTCCACATAGGCTTAACCACGGGCGTGGACTGGTTACCAGGTTTAGTCTGTGTAGGTGTTATCCATATATATGCTATAGAAGGGTGAGAAACTAAAGGGAACAGTGCTGCCCTCTGGTGATTTTATTTGCTATGGACGTTGATTACGGAGGTGAATGGTGACTTTACCTAAGTAACCCCTCACAGACTAAACCTGGTAACCAGTCCACGGCCGTGGGCTTAACCAATATTAACGACAGATGCCAGATGTACCATCTTATTGGCCTGTAAAAGTGCCGGGGCACATATAGATTTCAAGTAGGCTCTACCCCAGTAGGAATTTAAGACCGGCGCTTATTCAAGACTTGAATTATAGTGCATTTTAAATTTTGAATATCCCTATACCCCCGGTACTTACTCAAGACAGGCGCTCATTCAAAAACCTGACTGTTCACAGGAGTCATTATATCTTCAATATTGTCGCATACCATAACATTGCAAAATAATTGAAGTATAGTACATACAATCCAATTAATCAGTTTGATGTGAGATGTTCACAATCGAAAGATATTGGCATGGCTTACATTGAAATTAGAAATTCTGGAAAAAAAGAAACATGAACTTATTTGTTTTGTTATGGACTTATACCAATAACGTACTCTCATTCCTGACGCTTCCCTCAGATTGGCTCCCATCAACTGATGGAAGACGTGCAGATTCTGATGCTGTGGATATCCGTGGAAATCGAACATCCCTCTCGGATTCTGATCGCATTGAGGATCTTGCTCTATTTTGTATACTTCCAGCCTCTGAAGTGGCTCCCCCAGTTCTGGGTTCAGAAATAGGTGTTTCTGATGCAGCAAGGGGATCAAGTTTATAAAGTCCCTGCTGTGGTTCTGGAGCACCTGGTCGCCCATCATAGAGGACTCGAACTGTGGACCATGACACTTCACTCCCTGCATCAGCATCCACATATCCTGAGTCGACATCAGATATGAGACCGCCTGCAGCCCGACTGGCACTCGGTGTTGTAGAAGTCACTAAGCACATGTATGATCAGGATGAGAGGGGTTATACTAGATCCCTAGGCTAGGGTGAAATCCAATATTTACATTACTCCTTTCCCAGGAAGATTTCTAGATGATTACATAACTATAACATATATATGTTCAAGACCTACAATCAAAATCCAATATTCTCGTGTATACATGTAGGTTTTACAGGAAGATTTATATTTCTGGATGTTTGCTTAATGCTTGAGATAATATATAATCGTCACAAATTTAACGGAACTAATTAAGAGTGTGCTTACAAATTGCAATACTGTTTTCATCGATATCTAGCTTGTGAAGGAAATTAGTATGGTAAATTCATCAGTTCCAATCACCTATGTAAGTCCTTCAGAAAACACACGCATCAAGCTCAATTGAATTCATACCAGGGGGCATTTCCCAAGATGCTACGACTAGACAAAACCAGTACGACTTGAAACCCTCAATTTCAGAGCAGGTGATCGTAGGAAACACACTACGACTACTCTGTATGATCAACATTTAAGGCAGTAATTACATAGGGTTTGGTAGGTTAGTCGTACCAGTGCAATTAGTAGTGACCACTAGATGCAGGGCTGAAATGGCACACAGAGAGAACACTGATCGCTTTGACGCATACTGCACAGGTCACAATTTGCCTCCCACATGACATGTATGAAGGCATGTTGAATGAGGTTGACGCTCTCATATTTGGTTCCTCAACTCCACTTGACATGCCTAATGAACATCACATATTTCTGATCCATTCACCTGAGTGCTAGGAAATACTGTGAGACAATTATGTAAGGGTCAATAGCAGTCAATAGCTATGTACCAATGGTTCAATCAAGGCAGGCCTATAATAGAAGGCAGGGGATATCATAGTCCCACAGGCCTGCAACACTAAGGCACTTTTTCCTATCTACAGAACTTCTACTTGACTGAGGGCCTCTATGCAGTCTATACGACAAGGGCATGGAGGTGCATGGCAATGCCATCTGTCTCCATGTAATGAAGATACTGAGATTATAGACTGTGGTTTAGCAAACAGTCTTTTGGTATTTTCACTGACCCACACACAAGGTGTCCAACCTCTCCAGTTGAAGAATTCAGGATTGTGGGTGTATATTTTGATATTCAATAACAAATGCAAATTAACAATGAAATAGAATTCACTACCATTCGTTGATAGTATTTACAGACCTTAGTGATCTATTCTTCATGAAAACAAAATGACACAGATACATCAAATGTCTCAAATGTTGGTAGTACCTCTTGATAGTGATTAATCCTTGTACCAAAATGGTAGTTTACCCCATCTAGTGGAATATCCTAGAACAATTATGTATGTCAAACCATCACATGTCAAGTGCCTTCGACATGGCCGTGACCCTAGTCAACTCACAGATGACGTGACATTTCAAGGCATGTCAAATCATATGAGGATTATGGTGAGCTACAATTGTCATGGTGACATATGTGCACATGTCCCAATGACGTGTGCTCTCTGTGTCAAATCAAGTTGACATGGGTATACAAGTCACTTTGTCAGGAAGACTTTTTTCAGTGCATTTAATTGAGGGATCTCACTACGACTTGAAGGGGGTCTTGTCGTACCATCTTGAGAAATCCCTTCCATACCTACAAAGTGCACCTGGGGCTAAATATTGGTCATCAATATCTTAGTATTGTTGTATACCATAAGCAGCACCTTATAAATACGAGAGATAGTCAGACTGTAATCTGGCATTGTTGTAATGTACGCTACGGCATTATCAATAATTAGCTGGCATAAAACTACTGATATATAGCATGAGGCAAATTGATGTTAATATTCCACCCTATTAAACATCTATAAAACCCAATTACACACTCTTTAACTTCATGATGAAAGCGTTTGACAAAGAGATAAAATCACGATACAAACACAATAAACCATGATGACATGATCTCCAACAAAGACTCCTATGGACAAAGGAATAGGCACAACAGTTGCAGAAAGATCAGTTATGGATCAACCCAAAAGAGTACCAAAGTAAAAAGGAGATCACACGTCAGTTTAATTGTTTAGCAAGTCACCCAAAACAAGCAAGCCAAATTTGTCAAACAGCAAAACCAAATCTCTCAACTAATTTTACCAAAAGAGGAGGCTGAACTCTATGCAATGAAGTTGATACATGAATGTGCACACGCATCACTGTTTAAATTATGACTCATTGATTGAATCCGATGAGTTTGAATAGGCGGAGATTAGGTTTTGAGGAGAATAATCTTTTACCCATTTCAGATGATTCTGAGCCTGATCGAAGTTTATTTATTCGTGACTTAGTCCTTTGTATTCCATTCCGGGATTCTGCATTAAAATCCCAACATACGTCATTCCAGAAACAATATTTGACAGAAAACATCAATTAGATCATGTGAAGGATTTTGCTTCAAACACCGTCATGTTGAGAGTACGGTACTACATACAGCACTATTCTTGAAACGAGTCCATGTGCATCTATCAAATTAGCCACCTTATTTTCATACACTGAGAAAATATTCTTACTCACTTGAGTCTGGATCCAGACCCAGGCAATGACGCCAAAACGAGTATCATTTGAGACTCAGCCTGACCCTTGGATGATACTCAGGCAGAGCCACAGTATCATCCAAGGATCAGCCTTAGGATATACCAGAGTATCACCTCAGGATCAGGCTGAGTCTCAAATCTTACTCATTTTGGCGACATTGCCTGAGTCTGGATCCAGACTCAAGTGAGTAGGAATATTTTCTCAGTGTAATCACTCGAAGCATTATTAGCTCTTCACATCTAGCATTGGCATCTTGTGAAATCACTGAAAACATATTCCACTACATGTATTTATATGTAATAACATTTTTTACTCATAAAATAGTATTTCAGTTTGCCTTTTTATGATTCAAGAACTGTGAAACAATAGATGAACTAAAGGTCTCTTAAATCCACTGAAACAAGACATTATTTCCCTGCAAGCAATAATTAGAAGTGGGGCAAGCATAATACGCAAATCCATTGCAATGAGATTAATATGGCCAAACACGACCAAAAGCGTAAGCTTTAATTATTACTTGTTTATTTTTTCACGTAACAGCTAAATCTATGGTACATTTTAAAAAGATGTGGCAGATTAGTGATCAAAACTCAGAGATATGAAGCAATTTCCCTGTCAGACGCAACAAAACAATAACAGAGTGGCTATTTCAATTCACAAATGAAACAATAATAGCCTTGGCTGAAGCGGTTGTAAACAAGTATGCAAAATGCCTCAGTGTATCATAATGGAAATTATCAAAGGAAGAATCACACACAAAGATTTCTACACCAGAAGACAACTACCTTCAGCTAAAGGAGGGAGCTTGCTATCTGGGGAGTGGATCAGCGCAGTCGAAGATTCTGGATCTAGAGAGATGGTCTAAAAGAGGTCAGTCAATATACACAAAAGTGAAAGAAAACCATCTTACCATTAAATTACTATACTATAAGATGTTTGTTGTGTGTTGGATAGTGTCATGTAGGGTGTTGTAAATTTGATATTATTTTTTTTTTAATTCTTCATGGCTAAAAAGACGCATGTCAAAAATAGCAAGGGAAGACGACCACATGTGACAGCATGTTCATGCATTATTTAACTTGACTATTTTTCGCAATATTTCTGCGTTTTCTGGTGTCAATGTATCAATGTACTGAATTTCAAATGTCTTAAACTACGGAAATCGAAATATTTTTAACCCAATTAGTCAAAAGAATCTTCCACCAGATTCACTATTCACCGTTACTTTTGAGGGGGCTGTATTAATACCTCGAATAAAATTCCAGAAATTGGGATTTTGCAATGGCGCTGTCTTTTGGCTTAGTATTGATCAATTCCCCATAAGTTATAAATATAAAAGAATATCAATTAGGGATTAACTTTTGTCTATCATTTTGCAGCACATTATTGCAAAACCCCAACACTTTTGGTTAAGTGTTTGAATCGTTCACTCTGGTGTCAGTGGCCCACCTTGAGCTTGCCTCCTCCTCGTGAGTAGAGGGAGATGAGGCCTGAGGTCGACGCTGTGTAGCGAGCTGCTCAGGCGAGCTGAGGTGTGCTCAGAGACTTCAGTGGGCTCCCCAGTGGGCTCTGAGCAGTTTATGTGAGGTGAGCTACTCGTAACCAGTCCAGCTGCAGAGTGAGCATTAGGTGAGCAGCAGAGCAAGGTGACCAAATCAGCACAGGGCTTTATATACACAATATTATCATATCCAGTGATTTGGGTGACTCAAGATTTAGAGTGAGTGAGTTAATTATGGTGTGATTCACAAACAAAATATGAACAGTCATTATGTGAGAAAGCATGATTAGTGTTATGTGTACAATCTTACAATGTAATAGCTGAAACTGAAGGTACTGGAGGGTACAGTATCTGGGTGGTTTTATGGACCAGGCCATGGCTAATTATAAGGCAGGGGGCTGAGGCAAGAAACATCATTAGGGGATTTCAGTGTTACACACATATGAGAATAAACAAGGATTGTCACAGAGCAAACAATGCAAAAATGAGCTGTA
This sequence comes from Acholoe squamosa, assembly GCA_949317995.1. Taxonomy (NCBI): domain Eukaryota; kingdom Metazoa; phylum Annelida; class Polychaeta; order Phyllodocida; family Polynoidae; genus Acholoe; species Acholoe squamosa. Next base: position 43,063,247 of record OX439049.1, read on the forward strand.
GTTGAAATATGACACATCATCTGTAGTTTAGTTCTGAAAGGAAACAATGTTGAAGTGCATTGCAAACAAATGACATCACAATACAAATACAGTAGTGGAAATCCACAGTTAAATAAAGATTTAGTGACAATCCAGGTGACCAATCAAAGCATTTACAAGAACAGTACAATTCATTGCTTTGGTCAGAGAGCAATATGTTGTAGTATTATTGTTATCTGATCACACACGCTGAAGTGAAATAACATACATGGTGTTTCAATTGCCCAAACAGAACACAAAATAACATATTCACATGAAAAGGGGAGTGAATTATATACAGTAGAAATTCCTTTTAAGTAAACTGTACCATACAATCTTATCTAGGTGCAAGTTGTAGATTCCTACTTTAAGACAATACAGTCAAACAATGCTATTTTACAGTTTCAAAAAACCTATGACTTCAAACTTATATTTTACCGATGTATACATCACTGCATTATCCTTAATAATTAACATTTTACATGGCAATTGTGTTGAACAATGTATGATGTTATACTGACCTTTATAGAGTTTCCCTCTTTGACGTCCAGGTAGGAAATTGGATTGACCTTCAACTTTCTTGCCACCGTCTGTAAAGTCACAGAGAACAGACGTTAAGTGTAACTGCAATCGATTAGAATGGCTTTTAAAAACATGCATCAGTGACAATCTACAGAGTTATACACTGATGGATCACTAGATGACTTCTACTAGTGGAATAGTCATGAGTTAAATGTATACTAGAGAAGTAAGATTGTGGTTATTATACTGGTTCATCCACACGATACATGAACAGAATCTGATGAGTGCCTTCCATTTTTTTCTCTTTGTATAAATTGACTTATTCAAGCATATATATGGTAATTTTATTTACATTTTCTGATAGTAAACATACTACAGGCAAAGCAGACATTCTCTCTTACCACCGTGCAATCATATGTACAGTGACAATGGCTGACCACTTACTGGGGTATTGTAAAACGACACATAATCACAATTAGGTAAAATTTAATTGTAAAACCAAACACACAAAATATAACCAGAGGATGTGATTATACAACATATGGTGGCTACTAAATGGTGCGACTGAACCCTTCAAACCGCAGTAATGCCACCCTTATAGAACAGTAAAGGGGGCACTAAGTCTTGCATTGCTGCGACCACTCTGCTGTGATCATAGTGGATGGTCAGAGGTTATTACCTTCCTCCATGTGCTATGATATAGGGAGATTCAAATCGTAGGAGGTGTAAACTACATTAGTATTTTGTGAAGTAACCCCCAGGTGGCACAAATTATATCAAGTGCGTGCTGAAACAAAACGAAGCTGTGCTCTTTGTACATCATGAGTGAGAGGTGGTTGGGGGAGGGTCTATGTACAATGGTCCACTCTGTGACACATATTCTATATAAACTACCTGTAGGTTCATCAATATATTCATCTTCGTCCCCAGTTTCTGTTTCTAGAACAGCATCCTCCTCTACAGGTACAAATTCTATCTCTACCTTCTCTATTCCACCTCCTCCTGGAAAGGGAATTTCCAAAAGCTGTCATATCTGCTATAAATTTACATTAAGTCAGATTTACAGGATCTAACTTATCTATGCATATGTTCAAAGGGTTAAACTTCTATCATTTTTTACATTACAATATAATCATATTCACACGGAGCATTAGTTCAAAATGAACCATGGATCTGCGTCTACAGCAATAAAACTGGCTATATAAACCAAAGAAGCTGGAATTCACCCGAATTCATCCCACTAAAAGTTGTCTCGCTGTGATGCAAATTCTCTTGCACCTTTGCCACTTATTTGATCATAAGGAATGGTGTACGTGTATTTAAAATTGCTTCTTATTGACATTTCCAACAAAGAAAATACAGTGAATGGATGAGAACATTTAGCAAATACCATTGTTTGCCACTCAGCATTTGACATACCTATTTGACACTCACTAGCACGAAATCCCTACTGATGCAATAAATGAACTAGATTATACATTTGCTTGAATTACAAGGCACAAGGAGAATCAATGAAATGATTACAATACACTTTTTGTCCTACCTTCAGGTTCTGCATCCAACTCTTCATCTGCCTCCTGGTGACTATGGCCAGAACTAGGTCCAGCACTCACTGGGCGGGTCGGTACTTTCTCAGTCAGAATGAATACCGGATGTGCGCCATCTTTGTCACCTGCTGCTGTCATGCGCACTGATACATCATACTTGTCAAGGTTAGGAAGTGGCTCCGCTCCTGACAATGGTCATTGAAAAAGTAGAATAGTTATGAACTGCAATCTATTGAATGTGCATTGAATATATACAGGTAGACCTATTATTCAATTTTGATTTCCAAAGCAAAGCAGTTGGGCAAGTTAATAAACATTGGCATTTACTTCCCTTCCCCCGAGATTAGACCAATCAAATAAAGAACTGTTATATTGCAGTCATGGAAATATGTTGCATCTTGTGAATCATCTAGTGATATTTATCATCAAAATAAGATATCGATCATTAAATCTGAATCTAATTATCTAATTTGAACCTACCTTCTTCAAAGGCATATTTGAGTGGTTTACCGCGGATGGTTACCTTCCAGTTCACAGGGTTCTTCTTTGTTCTCTCAATATGGGGTCTGTCTCTGCGGTAATATGTAAAGCCGCCTCCAGTACGCATGGGTTTATCCTGATGGATACTGTCAATAAAAGTGCTTATGTTTAATATGGGCTTCATTTGAGGAAACATTCTGATTACCATGGACCCAGAACTTGATTAATAAGCTCATGGATACCTTATAGATTGGGTTGATGAATTGGCTATGTTGTATCTCCTGATAACCTATTGGAAAATACAAAATGACAATTAAAGTAGCTAAATTACTATTTATTTTCATATTGTCTCATATCTAGCTCCTGCATGTAGTGGCCATATGATTTGAATAGGAAAGCATTGACATACTGTGGACCTGGGTTCTTTTCACATCCATAGCAGAGACCTTTTCGTGTAGCCCCTGAGCATGGTCCATGATATTCCAGCACCTCACCACGTGTCTCAATCTGTAATCAGAATGACACAAATTGTATTTGGTTTAGAGGTGCCTAAGAGGTGAAGAAAATCGTATGTCTATGAACGATAATGATATGAATCGTTATCTTGACCGATTGATCAAAATCAAGCCTTATTGGTCTCAATACCTGCACAGAGAAAAGAAGACTGATCGCTTTGACGCATACTGCACAGGTCACGATTGTCTCCCACATGACATGCGTGAAAGGCATGTTGAATGAGGTTGACACTCTCACATTTGGTTCGTCAACTCCACTTGACATGCGTAATGAAGGCAGTTGACATGGTGACATATGTGCCATGTCCCAATGACATGTGCTCTATGTGTCAAATCAAGTTGACATGGATATACATGTCATTTTGTCAGGAAGACTTTTTTCAGTGTGATTATCATCAGATAAGTGTCCTGAATGTACTTGTATAATATTCCAGCCGTTATCTGAATATACTCATCTAAAAGACATATAGAAAGACATATATTGTTCAGAACTCACAATGTAAAATGTCAACTACTGTTTCACCAATGAGTTTCTCATGAGGCACTTCCTGATAGTGATCGGGGCATATTCATGAAGACAAACTCGTAAAATCGTATTTCCTGCCAATGAATATAACCATAACATATAGTAAATCTGTTTACTTCTGATAAGTACTTGTCATCCGCAGGTACTGCGGACACCAGAGGCAGGTAGACACGTGATGGTAGAGCTTCCGCGGTCTGCCGTAAGAGGGCGGCAGCAGCCAATGGTGGCAGACCCTGAGCCTGGTCCAAACTTATGCTGTAATCAGAGACATTTTTAGCATAACATTAAAAATTTTAACCGTCAGTATGCATGTGTGTTACTACCAGATATCGGAAAATGATTATTGCATAACCACAAATGAGCAGCAGTAGGAGTAGAGATAAATCTAATATTGCATACTAAAGATTCTGAACCTATCATATTTTACTAGACTATAGATAAAATTATAACAGAGTAAGAGCGTGAATTTCATCATTTAAACTTAGAAATAGTCTAGTTAAAGGTACAACAATGGAAAGGATAATGAATATTAATATTCTATAGAGGGAACCGATACTTAGAGCAACGTGAACTTATATGTCTATCTTGTGATTAGGTAAAGTTATTAAACATTTATGGACAACATCATTATCCAAATAATCTATATACAGGTTAAAGATAACAACTATTCATGGAGTCTAAGCTACATTATTACAGGTATCTATGCAAAGAGAGAAAAGGGAAGACTTCGTTTTCAATGAGAGTTGAGAGAGTGATAATAAAATAAATGAATAAGTCATCAGTTGGTGGTAGTAAAGAAATATTGATATTGATAAAATGATCTAAAGCAGTCATTATGATTGTGTAGTTGTACAGATCTATTATGAGTATGGTATGATTATTGTTATGCTAATCCAGGTCATATCTTGTGGGTATATTCAAATCTCACAATGCCTAATTGTATCTTCAATCCAGTAACACAGTCTCACTCCATGATGTGCAGTGTTCAACCAAATGAGACTTTGGGGAAGATTTATATAATATGATACACAGATAAAGGAGAAAACAAAGCAATGTCAGAAAACAAGTTCAAACAATCAAAAACAACTGCAGATGATGCACACAAATCATCATGCAGTTGGAAAGGAAATCAGCAGCAAAATGTTCCCACCACTTTGGCTCATCCAATAGCCAATTGATGTTGAAATCTTGGGAGAATCAATACTTAGCCTTAGATTAAAGGATATTATGTGCTGTTTGGTTGATGTTTAGACATTGGTGTTGGGGTTTCGTAAGACTTGGATGTCATGTAGTATTTATAGTTTGTCCTTGACTTACCTCTGCTGTAACAACCATGGGTACAGGTCGTGTCTCTGGACAAACCAACTGATGAAGACATACCATCATTTATAAGTAGGTGTTCTCCATGGATAGGAATTTAATATCGACAGATTCTTTTCTAATTTGAAAGTGTATTGCTTTCAAATTCATATTTGAACGTTTAATATATGGGTAGGTAATCATTAATTTAGTCTTTCAAGTGCGGATTGGGTAATGGTAATGTGAACTATGGTCAATTCATGCACTGAATAGTTTTAGTGGCATGTCCGCCCCGTGGGAGCAACTGCTGGTTGTCATGGCATATATGGTACAGCAATCATAGGGCATTCCGTATTTTGACATGTATGTCTAATTATAAAAGAATGAATATGGATAGGCTGATGTAGGTGTATTGCTTTGAAGATCTTGTCTCCATATGCATATGATCAAGGGGCCATTTCATAACAGCCTACGACTTGTCGTACCAAAAACCCTTAGCATCTGTAGTCGTAGCGAAGGGAGTGATCGTAGTACCTTCAGAAATTGCCTCCAGGCAGGTGAACCTGGAACTAGGCCCTAATATAAGGGTTAGGAATAACACAGACAAAAGGCTAAGAAACCTAAAGCCTCAACACCCCATACAGGAGAAGGTCACACTTGAAACCCAGCAACCCCCATATCAAAGTCACACATTTGGGTACTAACCCCTTCTTCCAGACAATCCTGCCCCATCTTCTGAACCTGTTGGGCACTGTCTGGGCGCTCACAACCTCCAACATGGCTGACAATAGTGTGACACCTATTTGACAGCAGTTCCAATAACCTATACCTGATCCTCACCACCTTGTGACAACTCTGATGGCTTCAATAATCTGACTGATAAGGCAATACTCATCATATCACAACCACACGATACACCACTTCCATTCAAGGTCCGTCCGTATTGGTGAGCAGCTATGCCTATTGAAAATGTAATAGAAAGATGGTCTTGGTGTCTCCCTTTCCCATGTCCGATGGAAGCGATGTCGTATAAGATCCTCCAATTTTCAGATGACCTTGGGTGGCAATGGTCATTTTAGTTAAGGAAATCCATGCCTTCTGTAAAAGTGTCATAAAGGCTAACTGTTTGATTGTCCTCTTGAGTCAGAGTTTGGACCAGCAAGAGGGAATTCGAATTTATGATCTCTAAATGACTCACATAAAATTCATCCATTACTTTTACTGTCATAGTTCTGACTGTCTTTTTGCAAGAAGAGATCATTCCGGCGTTAATAATGTAATCTCCATTAACCTATAATGACATTTCATGTCCATGCCACGAATTTATCCATTAGTTTTAGCTATATGGCCTCTAGGCATATCATATCCATGGCTGCAGCTAAAGCCATAGTGACCAGTTCCTGACCAGTAAAGGTCTGCTCCAAATGCAATCCTTATCACACGGTCAACCTTGCCTAAATACTCCCTGAATGAACTGTTTGGAGGTCCCAGCTTCTACCCTTATAATAAGGCTCATGGAACCAAACAGACAGCATAGGTGAATTGTAGTGGTCAGAAACCATTGAATAGGTTCACAAGTGGACCCAATGGAGGCACAGGTAAACTATTCCATGTCTCAATGAAACTCAAAGACCCTGAGCTCATATTTGTTGGGTTTACTAATTTTCTTCTCTGGTGTAAGGGATATGGGTGGTGGAGTATGCCTCTCCTAGCCAATGTTTTTTCTTCTTTGCCCATACTCAAAACTAACACTACCTATCAGGGTGTCAGCCTTGCCAGTGACAATATGCTTTGGCCATTGCTGCGGGGAGTGTGAAAATTGTTATTTCTTCTTACAAAAGATCAATCATGCTTGTAAAAACAATCGGATAATTGTACAAGCCCTCGACCCCTGTTGGTCGGTCAATAAAAATACCCCTAGCCAAACAGAAGCCAAAAGGTGGGAAGTAAGTGAGGGAATGAAAAGCCTGAGCTATGGAAAATACATGAGGTGATTTGTTGAATCCAAATGTGACCCAGCCAAAGGTTGTGGGCAATAGAGAAATATGTTTACGAGAAAATACACTAGATTTGAAGTATATAAGCTATAAAGGGTATGTCATGCTTAATGATATGGTATGAATAGGGGACAATGTAAATTTGATTGTAATATATCATCAATTACCATCAGAAAACCATATTAATCATAACAAAGTGATTAACAACACTGTCTACATCTGCACATATGATTATATACCTCAACTTTTAAATATTTTATTTCTGAATGGCCAGAGAGCTAGAAATGACATATAGTTCTTCCATTGAAGACATGACATGAAAGAAAATTGACATTTGCTAAGTATCAACTGGTTACTCACCTAATCTCCTGGTAATGGGGTTTGTAGCTATCAGGTAGAAATTCCTGGAAATAATTAGAAAGGCATCTAAATCACTTTCAAATCAGTACATGTCTTATATTAAGCCATCAGATTAATAATTGATGACCCAGCTATTTGGCTAAAAGAAAAAAAAGAAGGCATTTAGATCACGCATATGAAAAGCAAGTTGATTATAGTTCAGCAACATATCATTTCATAGTGTCTTAGATGTGTACCCTAACTTAACACTTATCCTAAGGACTGAGCAAGACACGACAAATCAGCAACCTTTGTTCATCTGAAACGTAAACAAGTGTGCCACAAGTGCCAGTTGAGGGAAGTTGGACCGATTTGGGAGAAAAGGAAAGGTTGGCCTTCAATACATTTCAGTGAAATTAAAAAAAAAAGGTGAATGAAATAAAGATCATTGATGAAACGCTGGTCCAATTGCTACCGATTCAAAACCAATCGATGCAAATAGGCTCTGGTAAGCCACCTGTACACTACAACAATGGTGTTTAGATCCTAAACACAATTCTAAACTATATTCTTGCAACATTTTTGTAATCACATTGATTTCCTAAACATGTTTAGCCACAAAATGTGCTTAGCTCAATTGTTTAGAAGTGTTTAGGTTTGAAATTTTTGTTTAGATATCTATGAAATTTTGTGTTTAGATGTCTTTGAAATTTTGTGTTTAGATGTCTAAGTGATTTAGTGGGAGGTAAGGATTTGCCGACATGCGTGCATTAAAAAAAAATAGAGGAATATCTTTTGTTTGTTTTCTCATTTACTGCAAGGTCTCCCAAGATGTCAGCAACAGCTATGTACACATGCACATGCTGCATTAGAATACAACAGCTTGGCAGGAAGGACATTGCTTTATCTTTTACAAAATAACATAAAACAGGTGTCAGTGATGGAGCTCATTGATCATTAATTTTTATGCTAATGATGGTGCTGTAAGTTGAATCTAGACAATTTTTAATTGCTGTTACTATTTTCATGACACTCAATGAAATGGCATTATGATAAACAAGGGGTTTGGGGACTTTTGTCACAACAATTTATTATAACTGTGTGCATATAGTCCATTCAAAGGTAGTGCTGCTACCTGGTGTGGATTTAATATACAAGTGTCTTTAGCACATTCATGTTTAAATCTAAACACCTAGTATGCAACTGTTTAAACCCTAATTATCTAAACATGTTTAGCAAAAATGTTTATGTATTTAGAATAAAAGTGTTCATTTCCTAAATATGTAGTTAATGAGACACCTCACTGACGTATATGTTTAGGATTTAAACATGTTTAGACCTAAACATTTTTAAAATCTAAACACCATTTTTTTCAGTGTATTACTGTACCAAATATTGCATAATGTTTGGAGCAATTTGTTGTGAGCCAGCAAGCAGAAATGGGGGTTCCTGCGGGATTTAGTACCTGTTTTAGCCACCAGGGGGCACCACTATGTGCTAGAATAGGAAAAATATGCCTCAAACTGTTATAGGGTACTTTTTTATGGAGAATTCAATGACTTTTGATAAAACATTCTATTTTGGATGGAAAGGTTTCAAATTTGGCATGTAAAAAGAATGTTTTTGGGCCAAAATAGGCATTTCTGTTGTTTTTGGTTGCCATGGAAACATGATTTTCATCTCAAATAGGAAAATCAATGATCCCATTTGAAGGAATGTTTAACCAGGTTTAGTATGGTGAAAACAGAACGAAAATATCATTTCTAGATCAAAAGATATAGGCCAAAGAATAACAAATTATGTTAATTTAGCTAATTAGCATAAATTATGCTAATTATAGATGTATCACATGACTAATTTGATATAGAGCTTATTGCCATTCATGAAATGGTCATACCTACCCATATTTAGCAAGCCATTCCTCTAAAACTAATAGGAGTATCTTCTCTTGCAATATATCACTGAAAAGCTGGTGATCTGAATTTTATAGTTGACTTTTTGCATGGACCACCCTTTCTCCTTGCCTCTACACTGTTAATGATACACATTGGGTACAATTATGTGTCGATGAAGCTGAATACAATAGAAATAGTTTGGAAGGGAGAATGTCAACCAATTAGGCCATATGGAACCCGTTGTAGAATATGTGCAAAAGGAAAACAGGATACGAAGGTGAGGACTTATCATGAAATATGATTGTGATAATGGTCGCTCGTTTATAAATACTAAAGAGACACTAACAACAGCGTGAGATGTTATGCATTTGACTTGCTATATGATGTGTGTAATGTACACATTAACACCCTCTGTAAAAGTTAAGTAACTGTTACTCTCACTGGCTTACAAGAATTACAAACTTAATTAAGGCTATGCACCATCAGCCATATTTACGTAAGGGTAACAATCAGCCATTTGATTCAGCCCTGTTTTCATTTATTTAGTTTGTCATACATTGGATATGCTGTGCAACTGATGCACCTGATAATTATGACCTTTAGGAATGTGCATGCAGGAGTTTGTGCGTTGTTTCTATTCTGATCAAGTATAATCAGTAAAGTAGTGATAAATAAACGGATATTTGCATAATATGTATACAGTGGTATATAGATTCAAATTCTTTAATTCATAAAGAATGTACTGTTGATTTGCTAATTTGTTGTGTAATCAACTGAATTTCATCAGAATCTACCACTATTGGTTAAATATCGTGGAGTGGTCATACTGTGTTATTGATACAATGTCAAAATGTAGATTTTCCTTGTGCTACCACCTGCCTGAACAATCGGAAACCAACGTGCCAATGAGCTGGATCAAAGTGGCCTCAAAAGACAGTGGATTTAGTCAGACCTCAAACTTTCACCTAATTCTATGTGATTATATCTTTTCACTGCACTTTAAGTGTGAGAAATAGTGTTTTAAAAGACCCGACCAAGGACATTGGAGCGACTATTGAGATTTTTTTTAATCAGGAGGTGTTTGTGATTGAAATTCTTTATGTGTAAGCATGACCTTGTACAAGATCTATGGCTCCTTCTAGACCTGGATCATTCAACTTGAAGTGGAACCCCACCCACCATCTACAATGTCCTTATACTTGATATAATTCCCCCTGGACATGTGGCTGCCACACACAGACCCTGCTTCATATAGCTGACAAATTTGAGATAACAATCGCTATCAATACCCGATAAATCGTCTTTAAATTTACATGGCGTGGGTTAATTTAGCCATATATTGTAGTCCCTTAATTTTGGTTTTGTAAAGGTAAACATGTCGTACCTTCTCAAAGGGACAGGACAACTTTCAGAAGATACAAAGATGAAAATGTAACACTGACACATTAAATATTTAAAAAGATAAATGCTGAGATATACAGATCTTTGCCAAAGACAGGTGTTACGTACTATGAAATGAATTTGGAGTACCTATGGATATTGTACAGTTAAACAATATAATCATCAAACATTTACACATCATATTATTGCATCTAAGGATGCGGGTTTGTTTTTGTTTTTATATTTCGTGTTTTCTTTATGAATATGGTCATGTGCGCAATACAAACCTCAACTATCACAGTGATCTTAATCAAATCATCATTATTTCCTTTAGAGTTATGCTTCCTTTTTTTCCTTTTCTTTCTCCACTTCTCTTTGAAGTCCTTTCTTTCTTTGGGTACTTCAATAATATCAGGTAGAAATTCAAAAGACACCATACTAGAATCAACAGGTACACGGTCCTCAAATCCATAGCGATCCCTAAGGTTACTATTACTGTTATTATTGTTGGTGTTACCACAGTCACAATTACAATTGCCTATTTGTGTTTCTTCACTTTTGTAGAAAACTCCAGGGCCATTGCACCCTATCTTGGGCAAACGAATTCTATTTTCCATAGATTTCCTTTCATTTGATTGTGTATTCTCCATCCTAGGGTTGCATAAGTCCAGAAAGTTTGTCTTGGTCATCTCGAAATAAAGATCCTTAAACTCTTGATAATTTAAGCTATCCAGAAATTCTAAAAATTGACCACTTTTTATGGATCGAAACGAAAGGCGTTGTCACTACACCAGTGGCCTCTGAAACTAATGCACTTTCCCGTAAACATGGACGTGGTTTGCACTAGATCAAAGTATAAATATTTCACGTTGATTTATTTTCACTGTGATATACACACGTATTGGAAACTATGTTTACAATTATCCCATCACTAAGGCTTCTCCATCATTGCAAGTAACGAGAAACATCTTTGTTTAAAGATCAAAAAGTATGAATGTTTTAATTCTAGGATTTTGAGCTATTTTTCTAAAAAGTATTTGTCCTGTGTATTTAAAAGTTTATCAAATGTACCATAAACTCCCAGAAAATCTATGTGCAAACTGCACCAACAATATCACCTTCTACCAACTGACTGTTGGTCTGTAGTTGGCTAAGGTTAGTTGTGTGAGCTATATTTTATAGAGTTTACAGTGATAGATTAAATGATTAAGACTAATCCCTAGTATCAGGTAGCAGCCTCAGCAGGTGCCACTGTCAGGTGTGTAAGACATGGAGTTGAAGGTTAATATAGTGGACAATACACAGGTGTGAGTACCTCCAGGGGGTGCTTCTGTATGTGTGAATGTCACCAATGGCTGCTGCCAATGTTTGTCTGAGAATTAAGATTAAGACACAACTCTTGAAGAGGTTCTATTACACAGATGCTACGTCAATTGCATTGACCTGTTTCTTTAAGCCCAAATATTTTCCTTTTTAATTCTACATGTGTGGGAAATGTCATTAATCAATGAATGACACATAGAAGTCATTTCTCAAGAACTGCTGAACTGCAGTGTTTGAGAAATGGCAAGCAGCAGCAAGAACTTTAAGCTTGTGAGACTTAGGGAGCACTCAGAGAAGATGTTTCACTTAGGGACATATAGATCATCGAAAAGCTAAGCTTATAGTGCATTCGATAATCCTGTCGTGAGAGATCGGGGGTGGTTGCATTGTATAATACTCTGTGTCCTTGCATTACATTGATTCAAGTCCATACCAGGGCCAGTGCACCTGCGATATCGTCGTGTGTATTGATAGGTGCTATATGCACGACCAGGTTGTATGCATTACTACCCCATTATATGCACGCCCAGGATGGTTCATAGGACACAGACCAGGATGGTTTATAGCTTCTAACATCTGCCTTCATGGATAACATGTCTGCCTCACGATCTGACTATCATAGGTTCGAGTCCTGGACAAGGTCACTATTTCTTTTTCAAAAAGATTGCAATCGTGTGGTCCATCGAACACGAGTGTTGTCCATATGACACAAAAGTACAGGGTAGTTCACATGACAAAGACATGAGTGTGGATCACAGGACATAGACATGAGGGTGGTCAAATGGTCGTGTGTATAGTGGGTATTATACACACGAACAGGTCATGTGGATAAGACCTACAAATATGCACGTCTATGCATGTCTGGCAATGGTCTTTCCTATTGTGGGTGGTAGTACACACGACCTGGTCGTGTGTATAAGACCTAGAAATATGCACGACCTGGTCGTGCATAATATCATCGGCTGTCACAGTGAGTGAGTACATTGTTTGCTGTATTCTTAAGATTTGTCCCCGGGATTTACCCCCCTATTCCAAATATTATTTATATCTAGAAAGTCAATAAATCATACATAAGTCCTCTCCTTTTACTTGGTCATTTATGGATGCAAATCACATTTCAGTGCAGATGAAATTGACCTGACAAAAATACCTCGAGAAGATTTTGACACCTTAATATTCACATTGTGCAAGAGAATACCACTATCTGGTGCAGAACGTTCGGAGTAAACTAGTTCATAATCTGTATAGTTTATTATGAATGCGTACAATAACCTTGCTTTTAATATGAGTATGACAAATGAATCTATATACCGGTATACTTTCTTCATCAACAAGGACATGAAGGAGTGATGGCGTTACTGAATGTTAACACTACGCACCCCATCTAGAGTTGAATCATGAACAAGGGGCCTGTGTTTTGCACTCTAATACGTCCACCTTGTGAACTGGTGTATGGTCTATCCCCCCCCCCCCCCACACACGATTGGGACATATCATATGAGTTGCTTCCCCAAGTGAGTCACAGGGTCTATAGCACTCAAGATTACGCTCTTACAGACTATTTCTCTTGCAGATGTTGTTGAACCTGCTCATGGAGTTAGTTTTAGATATTGTGCATCACCACACCATTTTGTAACCCTCATACATTTACATACAAGACACATAAATAACCTAACCATAACTATTTTTACCACAAATGGACATGTCAAAAATGCATGAACAGAATAAAAGGCTTTGCAGAATGGGGTTATTTTTAGTTGGCGTTATTCTAACCAATGACCTGTAATTCTCTGTTTTGATAATATGGTACGAAAAGCCTCTCAAAATGATAGAAAAGTATACTTACAAATAGATGTGGCACGGACTCATTAACCTGAATGGGTCGTTCCATCTTGGACAGTCTGTGAGGGGGGCGGCGTGAGGACAAGATCATGGAGGGTCTGGAGAAGTCAGGCCTGGCTGGAGGAGGGAAATGAGCCAGTCTCCAGTCACCATTCTCCATGGTGCCCTCCCCTCTCCAGGCGGCCTGTACCCGCGCCTTGGCCGCATAGATAGACCTTTGGAAGCTAGTGTCGGTGTCTATAGGATGACCAGTCTGAAATTAGATGCAAATTCATTTTAAAAAATATCGATTTTATTTTCAAATAACCCTGACAAATCCAAGGTTTCTTAAGTATTGAAGGTCCATGCGCAATTTGTTTGCTTACTGCCATTGAGTGAGAAAATCATATTGGATAAATTTAGAGATGATTTGAGCTATTTTATTGGCATGAGTATGTGTATATTTATCATTTATCATTTCCCGCTAGGAATTCTGCTATGGACCTACATTACTTTGTGATTGAGTCTAGAACAAGAAAGGGTTGAAGGGATACTGGCAATGGATAGTCATTACAGTGGAGCCACCTACCGGATCTTTGAGGATTATTCTTGGCAGGGAACTGGATATCAGTGGCGATACATCGGGTACCTGAAGAAGACATTGTATTATTGAATCAGAACTGATAGGAAGATCATGTATATGGTCGTTGAAACTACCTGCCTATAATTGAACTGCATAAGATCTACGAATTAAAACCTATCAAATATATGTTGCCAGCCTAGGCACAGACTCTTCTTCTTGGCACCATGATATTGCCTATGCTGTAGGTAGATGAGTGATTAATTTTGACAACCCTTGAGTGGCAGGCCGTGGAATCACATAAATTGTCACATTGAAGAGTCTGTGCTAGGTTTGCCAAGTTGAATCAAACAGTTTTTGCATCATTATTTCATACTGCTCACTCTGAAGACCCTGTTTTTTTTTCGGATTTTACATTAAGACTCTCCCTGTCATATAGAAGTTTAGACGGATGTTCTTGGGCATTGCTGTATCTCACATTTCATGCATGCTTTGGTCCCCAGAGAAGGGATGTGTATCTGAGTAAATGACTGTTATTCATGCAATATCAAATGTCAATTAGGAATACTAGATTCTTGTTTTCTTCTCATATTTCTGTAGCCAAGCATAGTGGCATAATAAAAGAAGTGTTGTTGATATGCTTGCTACCAAACATGTTAGTACAGATATAAACAAACAATATGTGAAAAAAATACTTCTGTAGCTAGTCCATTGATATTGGTATAGTATTACTTCTGGCGATCCTTAAATGTCCATTTGCGTTGGGTAATACTATTTCGCTTTGATGGAAAGAATGTATGGTAGAAATACCTCAAGGAGGTAGGTTCAAATTGTAGCCGTTTCTTTTGGGCAGGGGTCGCTATTTTTTTAGCAAAGTATTTGAGTGATTATTTTTCTGCAACAATGCAGGCTTTCATTGTCCAATTGAAGTGATGTAAATGATGAATTAGATATCTAAAGTCACTTCACTGTACCAAGGGGAAAGTAAATAAATTGGCCAGTGTGTATATGCGTCATAATTCAGACGGACTGAGTTAGATGTGAGCAGGGGGGTGTTTCAAAACTGTAGGAATTCAGTTCTGTCAGAGGTGCACCTTTCAAGACGGAACTGATTCACCTTTGGTTATTACTTCTTTGTGATGTTGCTAAAAGCTACTTGCTAACAGAAGTGCTTCAGGAGTGAACCAGAAGTGGGAGGTGAGGTATCTACAATTTGAATCCATTTCCAATTTTGTCGAAACATCCTCCAGGTCTATCTTTTAAGATTCCATATAAACAGCTATTTATATCATTTTTTTATACAGCAACATATTTGGCAATTACTCTCAGTGCATTGAATGATATTCATTTATTTATAACTTGATGATCAAAAACGCAGCATCCATTCAACTATGGTATTCAAATAATGGGAAAGATCAGCTTCCTTTCAAAAATAAGAGAGGAACCAGAACATGAACCTGAGTACTTTTTATATACAGACTGAGAGGTAAATTTAGAACTTAGGCCCAACACTAGTAGGTCTGTGGTCAAATACACCTGTATGCCTGCCTTAAGAGGTCTCTTGGAAATGGGACCTCTCTATAAAGTGCCTTCAAGTGGACGGTTGTTCGTTTAGCACATTTATCTGTCATTTTGAAAAGCTTTTATCAAACAATCACACACAGAGAAACGGTATACGCCTGTTCAGTTAGTACTAATGTCTGATGGTGTTTTAGCCCTACAACACTTAGTTCCACAACACCTAAGACATCAAAAATATTTTCGTGTAGGTAGGATTGTGTGTAAATCAGTTTTAGCCAGGATACCAGTACTACTGTAAGATTTCATTCTGTTTGTTGTTGTTGTTTTTTTGTGTGTGCGCGTGGTTTTTGTTGTTGTTTTTTATTCATAATGTCCATGAGTATCAAGATTCATCCTTTACAAAACCATATTATAACTCCTGTATAAAGTATCATTACATTCTTAAAGTGTTCTAATAATACCCCGGTATGAAATTTCTTATAAATAAACCCGTCTATGTGATATCTCTTCTATGCTAGGTTCAATAGCATTCTAATATATTTGAAAGCACTGTGAGTGTTTGCATATCAATCCTGGAGTGTGTGCACTCTTCAATTCCTCTAGAATCTCTCAAGAACTCTTCTGACCAACCAAGTCATCAAGAGTGCTTTCTTGGAACTTGAAAGTCGTTTGAATATATGGATATTTGTAAGTCTAAGGACTCCTAAATCATACCAGACATGAGTGGCAATATGTTAAAAGTGATATTTTGGTGTGTGGTCTTAACCCTTTGATCATTTACCCACCCTAAAGATTAAAGTGTGGTGATCTTGGCCCCATGTAACACGCCTCTTTAACCCGATACTAATCCCTATCCTACCTCTACATATAGAAACCACTTTCCCTCCCCTCCTGGACCCTGCCTACCTAACACAAATACTGCTCTGACCAACACAAATACTCATGTGATTAAGTCAAGCAGTGCTCTTTGATTAAGTCAAATAGTGAACTAACAAACAATGAGAAAGGTGGCTGTATGTGTAGTGTAAATGTTATAATGGAAATAGAGGGCCATGTATAAGTATGGGTGTGGAATCAGATGAAGTTGTGAGCCTATGCTCTATGAAAGGCATTTGACTTTTGGGTCTTGGCACTGAAGACATTGTTTGCAGATTTTAAATGGGTATGAAGTCAACCTACAAACATGTTCTGGGCAGCCATGATTACAGGGGCATGCCTATCAACCTTCATGCTCACTCAACAGTGGCATGGAGGAAAGAGTTAAACATAAATGCTCAAAATTAGTAAAATGGTAGACTATCTACAACATCATATTACCGATAATATCATTTCACTGATATTGTTAATCAATTGCTCGTGGATCTTTTTGTTCTTATTTTTATTTATTTTTTGTCATTTCATTTGTTTTGTTTGTTTGTCAAAGGGTGTTGTGCTAAAAGGATCAATTCTTTCTAATGTATATATGTATTTACCTCATGTGTTGATATCATCATACAGAGTCCAACCATGTAGATCACATTAACTGTATATGTTTATATCACACCATAAGTGGCATATGGTTCACCGACACCCGTCATAAAGTTTATCACACTCTAGGTACTAACCGATACACTGTCAAATGGATAACTGTACCCCCCCATCCCCCAATACCGTGACATGTATGCTAACTGATACCATGGGCACCTAAAGGCATAATGACAGGTTCATGATAGTGGCACAGTGACATAACCGGCGGTGACAAATGACATTTCCAAAGCGTAATGAATTATAACAATAATGACAAAATTAGGATCTAACTCCCCGGCTTTATAGTCTTTTATGTTATTAAGTCAGTGTATTATAATCCCATGGACATGAAGCATTAATTGATCATGTGACATGTCATCCTAAAAGGGTTAACAGAGGAGACACAGAGTCTAGTGTACTGTATAGTAACCATGGAATGTGAACGACATGGGGAGTTACCCATAACACATAACATCTGTGGGAGCGGGTGTCTAGCCGTATCTCTTAACTAATATTGTATGGTAGATATTAGTTGTCTCTCAGATCTATCCTTCATAGTCCAGGTAAGGTGTTCATTGGTCGTGGTGATGATAAGAATTAATGAGCTTCCTGTTTCCATTTATTTGTACACGTATGTAAGCATTGGGTGAATGTGTCTCAAAATGTGATATTGAAATGGTATACTTACTCCCATTTACATGGTTTAGTCATCACTTTATTCTTAAGTAATAAATCACGAAGTAGTGCTATCTGAGTAACCCCCCCCCCTCCCTTTACCAAGGGCATGTCATGTACATGTTCACATGTTTGGATGAACTGTGGGGCACTGATACTAACATGATAACAGGATAAACAGAATAATTCCGCTAACCTTCCAATAAGATTCACTCTAAATTTCTTTGCTTTAATGAGGTAAATTCTTGAGTTTAAACAAGTTTTATGAAGATTTGTAAACACACGCTGTGGATTCTCACTTTGTCTGATCTAGATTCATCACCTTTTCTCCCTTTTACTCTACCTTCAACAGACGCACCATGATAATTGTAATCAATACAAATCAAAAGAATAAATGACATAGGTAATGTCAGATTAAAAAGGTGTACTCTACTTTGTAATTGGAGTGAATGAACTTTGATTTAAAAACATTCACACCTGACCCTAGTGCCACAGGTATATCTTTTTGTCTAATCTGCATATACAATGTATTCATAGGGTCGACCTTCCTGGTCCTATTTGTCCAATACTATATATCTATAATCTCAGGGATATGAGGTATTCAAAGTTTGAGTAAAGGTTATATCAATTGCATGTATCTAAAGAGTAATATTTCAATTGTAATTCGCATACATATCACAAAGAATAAGTCACACACAAATAAAACACACTAAAACCAGTAACTAGGAAATGGTAGAAGAAAAAAAAATCTCACCTTTTGAGGTTCGGGGACAGCACCCTGGAATTTCATGGCCATTTTTTTAAATCTTCCAAAATGTCACAAAATACGACCCTAATTGTTTTCTAGGCGTATGATTCACGACTTGTAAATCCCATGTGGTACTCCAAAATAAGAACTCTCACAAATACAGCCTCTTCAATGTGTAGATTTGTAGTCTGGTAGTTACCAGTAGTACAGAGAAAATCCCAGCTTTAGATTCCTTAATTCCCCCCATGTAGGGGGTGACTATTAACCCCAAGTAAGGCCTACTCCAGGGTGGTGCACCTCCAGGTGAGGTCCCTGAGGTATATGCGTGTAGGTGGGTGGGTTGTGAAGATAGGTATAGGGAGGGAGGGAGGTAACCTTGGTCGTATCTGCCACAGGTACTACTGTAGCGCCCCCATATGTCCAACTGCTGGTAGGTATATTGACACTTGGTGTTGTGTCTCACAGTTTAGCTAAAGTGAGATATAACTGTAAGTTGTTTACTGTCGTTCACAATGTTTAGCCAAGTTGAGTAGTTTACATTATACAACAAGCATCAACTGTTTAGACCTTACTGATTTATTTTAGACAAATTCTAATAAAGAAGCATGTGTATAGTGTTTTGATTAAGAAAGGAGAACATTGTTAGTTTATGCCTGTTGAATTCAGAGATAGTATGCTTTCAAGTTGTGGGTATGTAGGAATGTCATAAAAGGAATTGCTGTACTATGCCCTGCATATAAGGCACACCCCGCATATACGACGCACCCCGAGTTGAAAGAGATGCTATGGGGCGCATTACATCGATAGTCCACTGGGCCTCTATCGCAGAAATTTATATAGGACATATATGGCTCAATCGGGAGACAGAGGCCAAGTGGACTATGGACTTTAGGCGCACTAGTAGTCCATACTCGCATATAAACCGTGTCTTACACGCAGCCTATTACTGAAGTACTTGACATCCATGCATTTAATAAATACCATTGATCAAACTTTGTGTTCCAGATAGTAGGGGGAAAACGTTGACATTTTATTTTTACCTTAACACAAGATCTTTATGCGATTTCTCGAAAACGATTATGATTTTCTTGCTGTACATCGATGGAGCATTTGCGTCTAACATAATCCCTACTGGGAAATTCTGATGCTCGTATCAAAACAATACCCTGGACGTGGAGATTATATATATATATATATATATATATATATATATATATATATATATATATATATATATATATATATAACTATACGGATGGTCTGGTCAGGGACTGTCCCTTACTGTGTGGAATACACTACCGGGATCAGGATTACAACTAAAAGTAAAACTACCGTACAGTTCCTGGCTGGTTCCTAGCGACTTGGACTGATAAGAGGTGATAGGATTGGAACCAGGTTGTCCCTAGAATGGGTGGTACCCAGGGAGAAGGTAACCATCATGATATGCCTTATCAGTGTGTTTTGCCAAACTTAGTAGGACAAGCGAAATTCAAAAAGGTGGACCCACGGGGTAAACGGGGATCTTGGTTCCCATTTCCTGTCACCCACCTAGCCCTATCTTTAAACAAGGTTTCAAGAGTTTTGACATGGTTTATTTGGGTTTAGAATCAGACAATTGTAAACGTTTACATGTACATCGAAACAATTCGAGAAAAGAAAAAGAGAAAGAAAGACAGGGGAAAATACGAATTGATAAATCGCAAAGCCAAGTCTTTGATACATTTATAGAACGTTTTGGGCATTTGATAGCCATACATCGATAGTCCACTCGGCCTCTGTCGCAGAAATTTATATAGGAAATGTATGGCCCAATCGCACGACAGAGGCCAAGTGGACTATGGGTTTTACTATCAATGTTAAGTCCACAGGGGCGGATCCAGGAAGAGTGGCCAAGGGGGGGGGCACAGCCAGGGCTAGCAGTTAAACATCCTACCAAGGCCCATTTTCAGTTGGGAGGGCACAAGTCCCCAATGCCAGGCCATCCCCTGGTTCTGCTACAGTCCCTCAACCTACACTGAAAACCAATGGGTATTCTAACCTCCACGATACCACATATTGTATAGTGGAGGTACTGAAGACAATTGATCCTCAACCAGGCACATCCTTGACAGAAGGTCACGGGGAACTAAATCCATTTCCTCTATGCTTTTATATAGTGTAACACACAAAAGCCAATTCTAAACCAATCAGCAGCCAGCACACTCTTCAGTGCAGGCCTAAATACCATATGACTCACGACAGGGCAGCATTTACGTCCACGTGACCAGAAGGCGTCAGTAGGTTATGTGGACGTAAATGCTGCCCTCTCGTGAGTCATATGGTATTCAGGACTGCACTGAAGGGTGTTCTGACTGCTAATTGGTTTAGAATTAGACAGAAGAAATATTGGTAAAATTATGAAAAAATCACAGGTGTTCCCAAATAGTTAATAAAAGGAATAGTAGGTGTGTTTTTATATTATGCCAGGCCTTGGGGATTTTATGAGGCATGCAAAAGTTAATCTGGGCAATGGAGATGTTTAGGCCAAAAATAGGGTAGAATGACACTCACTGCACATATCATTCCCTTATTTAAGATTTTCAGGGTTAAGCCTATCCAACATTCTGTCACATTGTGTATGAGGGATGAGTTAATTGTGCTATGGTTGAAATTTTTACCAACGAACATTTTAGGCAGCTGTTTTTGTGTGTTACGCTATATAGAAATATAGAGGAAATGGATTTAGTTCCCCGTGACCAGTAGTATATTGACGTACTGGATAAAGTGGGGATATAACAGGATTCTCCAAGAGTGCGTCAGGTGGCAGCACTAACAGTTGTCAGAGACACGTATTCTGTTGCTCCTTCTTTACAGGGTGCATTGTTCAACCCCTCTAAGGGCAAAATATTTTTACCCTTTTTCAGTGAAAAATCCATCGCGTTACTATAGGTTAAAGGGTGAATTTCATGCACGACTTCCGGGCCCTCTGGGTAGGCCAAAAATAATTTGAACCTCGAGAGGGGATGCGAATTTTTTTTTTTTCACGCATCTACACACAAACCCACCCCTTGTTAAAAATGATAACTCCCTGAGCACAGTCTATTCTAAAATGTGTATCGTGTTATGTACATAACAGGAAAGAGTAGGTTAAAATTCCTATTCTTAAAACTTAAGTGATTTCAGATATGATATCACATCTTCTCATTGCCAAGTCATTTAACACTAGGTGACAAGGTTTCTATTAGATTTTCCCCAGACTGCATTGAATAACCCCAACTGTCTGGCTTATCTCATACAATCACCTATAAGTGAAATGCACTACATGAGAAAAGAGCAAGAATACAAAACAAAAATGAAAAAAAAGTGATGCTGACCTACACCCATTTATGATTAATTATTGGATACATGTGTGTAAAAATTGTGACTTGGTTTCAGACTTATGTGGGTTGGAAAAGGGAAGATATGATATCCTGAACACGATGGACATGGCGGATGTTGGTGTCAAGTTTACACATGAAGTAATGTAGGCCATCCAATGTGAAACATCGTCTATTTGTGTGGGCATGGGAAAGGCAGGGGGTAGCTGTGAAATTAGTGAGTGATAGAATCTATCAATATTGAGTACGGAAAGGATGACTGGCTGCAGGCACCACGTTTCTGCTGGTCAACTTTTGCCCCACCTTTTTTTCGCTGTGTTACAAGTTCATAGTCTATGATGGTAATAGGCATGGGAAAAAAATAAAATAAGGAGGTGAATCTCAATCCTATTGATTTCGTCAAAGGGATGCATGTTCCACAGTTGATACAAAGTAACAAAATACGTTTGAATGTAACACAGAGATCTAATCATAGGGGGTGTGGATGGGGGGGTCCCCCATGTCAAATGGTCATGGCACTTGTCACTTAAATCCCCATGTCCCATGTCACCTCTAAGAGCCTATCATGTCCCATGTCAAATTTAAGAAACCACCTATGTCATGTCACTAATTGTTTTGCCTCATGTCACTAAGGCCCATGTCACATGTCGATTTTAAGAAATGGCCATGTCACCATGTCGAATTTAGTGGTCCATACCCATATCATATGGTGTGTCCCCACTCTCTAGGACTCAGTAGACAGTGACACTCTATATGTGTGTGCTCACATATGTATGTATGTATGTATGTAGGTATGTATGTAGGTAGGCATACATGGATGCATCAGATCACATGTACCTACACTCACAGAACACATGAATATCTTCTAATGAGGTCTCATCCGTTTTCACTAGCCGCATAGTCACTGCACCGCTCAATCTAGTACAGTCAGCACATGATGAAGCCCTTCAGTTATCAAGTCATGCAGTGTGACCACTTCCTGGTGAGGTCTGACCATGTATAAAACACAGTAAATAAAACATCATCAAAGGAAGAGCTGCTCATAACCCATGGAGAAAATACCATTATCAGTGTAGGACTGTGGTGAGCAGCTCACAGGAGAAGATGGAGCAGCTGAGGCCTGGGGAGCTGCTCCTACTGTTAGTGTTAGCTGCAGGTCATATCTCCAGTACTCAGGCTAAAAATGCCACTTTCTTCATCCCTGCTTTGACTTCCTCTACGGTAGGTGTCCATCATATAAAATCGACATTCCATAGGGTTATATCCTGGATAAAATGTCAGATGTCATATACATATTCACTGTCCACGTGATGAATCTCAACTTTGTTACAGAGAGTAGGACAAAGAGCAGGTCTCAAAAGGATATATCCTTCACTATTTGTTGTACTTCTATGCCAGTTATACAGATAGCATGTTCAGGATATTTGACAGTTAAGTTCTTTAAAAATGACTGTAAACATACTAGGGGCCTACTGCGTATGTATGCTTATGAATGTTAACATAGTAATTTCCTGGTTCAAATAGATTATGAATATCCATTTTCTTCTTTTCCTGTTCTTTCATTTTGAAAGAAATGGCTCCTATATATAAATGGGGTCCAAAATGATGAACAATCAGTTTGTAGTAGAGTAAGGTTTGAGGAACAATGCCCACAAAGGTATATAGTTTATCAAGCAGTCATCTCAAGTGTAGGCGGGACTTTGAATAAGTACCAACCTTGAAAATGCGCGGGGTGTATAGGGGTATTAAAACTTTAAAATGTGTTGTCTTTTTATGTCTTCAATAAACGCCGCTCTTGAATAAGGGTCAGCGGTATAGCAGCAATGAGCGCCCCTATGCTTATAAATACAGGCCGATACGGTAATCAATGGAATACTGGTCATATATACTATGTTGTATGTGGAACAAAAGGGAAGTTAATATCACATTGTACAAATAGGATACACAAAATACATGTATACATGTGTCACTTTATAAGAGTCATGTTGTCAACATGGCTACTGCTAATAAAACTATACATCATGTCTCAATCAAGAAGGAGGGAAGTTTCATTAAGTACTAGTAGTTCCACTTGTCTATCAATAAGAAACCACTATACAATACCCTGCGGATAGGAATCTTTAGGGCTGACAGTGACACAAAGGAGAATTGCAGGGCTAGACAGGAACCCATCAGAGCATTTCGTTAAAAATGCCCTCCAGAGCTGCCTGATGAGTACTTTGCCCACATTCATTCAGTTAGCACTAGGTCAATGGGATTAATAATGCCCAAAAAAGTTTCTTTCCGGTCACCCGACCTACCTCATCCAAAAGGGGCCAACCTCAGATATTTTTAAGAAAATTTTCATATTTTTTCTTTTTTAATTTTTCATATTTTTTTTTCATAATTTTTCCATATTTATATCATATTTTTAATATTTTGAGAATTTGCATGTGCCAATTATAGAATCCAACATTTCTGCCCAAGAATTTTAGATGTTCCCTTAATGATAGATAAAATCGATTATCCATGACTCAAATATTGATAATAACAATTTAATTACAGGGCATAATATGGTTCGGTAAAAAAAAAGAAAAATTAAAAAAAAAATCCGACCTACGTACCTCAACAGTTTGGACCATGTTACCGGAAACTTACAATTTTTTTAGGCCTAAGGTTAGTGACGCTAACACCACAGAAAGAAGGCAACACAGGATAGGGGTGAATATAATGATAATTTTGTAAAATGATTTCACAATATGTACACAGGACAGATACATGAATGATAAAACCCCTTATATGTATGAATTGATAATACATTATTAAACATAATATTAAACAGATGTACGAGAAAAGAAGTATGAATGTGATAGACTAGGTTAAATAGACACAAGACTTTACAAAAACGAGGTGTGGTGGGTGGGAGGAATGTTTGTAGGAACGATGTCGAGAATTGAAGCAAAAATGGTAAAAGTGAAGGGAAGGATGATGGGAAGTGTTGAACTGAACTGTATTGATTATGCAGGTAGCTGGAGGATGTTGCTCGTATGCTAAATAAAGCTCGAAGTAGGTGCCCTCTTTTCCAAAGAAGATACCCTCTGCTTCACAATTCAACCTCCACTCACCACATTAGTCATATAAGTAAACTGTCTTGCTAAAACTAAAGATAGTGTGTTTGTGCTGCACTATGAGGCAATCACTTTTGTTGCCCGCTCTTTTAAGTGCTCTTGTTTTGACCACTTGTGTTTAACACAAAAAGAAGTTAGGACCACAAAGAAAGAGACTGCTACAGGTGAGGAACTTCTCAGGCAAAACTACCTTTACCCATTGGAGCAATACCCTCCAGAGGAGTTGGTGTTGGCTCTTCCCTCCAGGTGGCAGCAGCAATGGCCTGTCGGGCTGAGAACAGCCGACCCCACCATACTTTCATAGGCAAATTTATAGTTCAGATACATGCTATATATGTGTGTACTGTCCCACCGTAGCTCTCTTACAAATTACAAAATTGCCATAACAAATTTCAATTGGACAATCAGATCAAATTGTGGCTTTAAGTTAAAGAATAGAACATGTAGTGAAAGAGGAATAGCTATTGTGCGATGATTTGTTTACAAGAAGATGGATGTTAGCCATAAAGAAAACCTTGCTTGGATTAGGGGGGCATTTCTCAAGATGGTACGACTGCACACATCCACTACAATTTGAAACCCTGAAAATTAGAGTGGGTGATTGTAGGTAATTTACTACGTCTCCTCTGTGTGATCAGCACTTCAAGCAGTATTTATCTAAGGTTTGGTAGGGCAGTCGTACCAGTGTAATCACCAGTGACCACCAGATGTAGGGATGTAATGGCATAGGAGTGAGGTATCCCACTGTGACTTGAAGGGGGTCTAGTCGTACCATCTTGAGAAATGGACGGGACTGAAATAAATGTTTTCTATGTGCTCTTCACAACAGCTTTATTGAACAACAGTGTTCTTGTAACCTCCTTGTTGTGTTACTCATCATTCAAGTATACCTATTTAGATTACCGGTAATTATAGCCTCGGATCATTTTTGTTTAAAAGTCTTTTTCACCTTTCACATCCCAGGCTCCCCTGACGACAGAAGCACCATGTGAACCACTTGATGGATGTTGCCCTTGTTCTACAATTGACTGTGTGCAGACCTGCCCTTCGGGATTTTACCAGGAGACCTGTCAGGATGAGATGTACAAGTGTAAGAAGGAAGAGAAGAATCTATTGGTCATTGGACTAATTGCTGGGGGTTGTGGACTCGTTGTGCTCCTTGCCATCACCATACTCATTTGTGCATGTGTAAGACGACAGAAGCTGAAGTCAAAGGCTGGAAAAAATGCGAAGCCACTGAGATGTGCCCCCAGACAGGTAAGTAAACCAACGGCCATCATGGAATTATCAGGCTGCAACACGTACACTGTTAGACGGCGATCAGGGTTTTGCAGTAGATTGCTTCTATTTTTGGAAAACAATGCATGGTAGTTGCTGTCAGAACAAATCCAATGTAGGCCGGGGACTGATAGGGCCCAACTTGCACCCCCCCCCCACACATCCCAACGCAACAGGTATTTTTTTGATCCTTAGGGTCCTCTGAACAAAATTCAAGATTATCCATGCGGACCACTTTTGGGTCAATTTTGCTACCATGTTATTCAAGGGTTATGCTCAATCCCTGAGCTCTAAGGCTATCTTACCTTGTCTGACTCCTGAAGCTATTGGTCTCATTGGAAAGAACACATAATAAACTTTTCATTAAGCCCTAATATATGTTTTTAATTTCAGATTTGAGTGTACGAGACGGTCGGGAAGAAGGAAGATTGAAATCACAAAGTTCCTTTTTTAACTGAAAATTTTAAATGCACTCCAGATACATGTATAAAACTTGCTCTCATCCCCATCTAACCACAATATCTAATATTTCTGAGTAATATGAGAAATTTTGCAGCATTTCTTGTTGACTATGACCCACATTATTGCCTTAGAAGGAAAACACTACCCTGAGCCAATACGATGCTGTTCCATTTCAATAATCTCCCTCTTTATCTAAATGGATGTTTTTCCATGATAAATCTTTATCAATTCTCCCAACTCTTATGTAAAAAAGGGTGCTGAATAAGAATATACATATTTCTACTAAATAAAATTTAATGGCGACGCTGTAAATGGCGGAAATTCAAAATGGCCGACAATAGATTAAAATGTCACTTTGAATTAAATATATGTGCAGTCTAGAAAGTATCTGGTGGGTCCTACCCCCTATAAATCAGCTTAGTAATATACAGTGGTGCTTTTGTTTTGTTGCTAGGTGGTGTGGTTGCCTAGCAACAGTAGCTTTGCATAGCAACCAAGCTCAGATGTGCATATCTGCATGGTTTCCTTTCAGCAACATACTCCCCTCATGTAAACTCTTCTGTGACTTCCATCATAGACTAGGAATATAGGTGATAAAAGGTTGCTAGGTTGTGTGGTGGCCTAGCAATAGCAGTTTTGCATAGCAACAACGTCTAGATTCATACCTGTGGGCATATACTATGTCTTGTCCATAGTCCCCCCTCAAGGACATAGCTCACTGATTTCAAATTGCATATAGCTCCCTTGTGCACATCACACAGTATGAACATAGGTAGTAAATGGTTGCTATGTCATGTGGTTGCCTAGCAACTGCAGCTTTACATAGAACCCCATGTCCAAATCTCTGGAGATAGTCACAGATAAGTGTATGGTCTCGCCTGAGAAATGAATTGCAACATACAATTCTCAATAGTAGTGTAGGTTGGGAAAAGGCACCTTGATGGTAAAGAGCATCTATAGTCATGATTATGCTAGAGAATTGTTTAAATAGAATAGAGATCTGGATAGGAACTACAGGCTTACTTAGTCTTACTGGGAATGATGAGTGCTAAGATCATTGAACAGACCTAAAATGACAGAGAATTTTTGAAAGTAAACCTACAGCATTAGAAGAGTCTGGCTGGGTTAAGAGATGATCAATCCCAGAAGATCAGTCTAGTTGTGTGAAATTATTGGCCACAATAACACAAGAACAAGGTAGTAAATATGTGTTTGAATGATGTAAGGATTGTTGTTGTTGTAATTCATTTATTCATACCATGCATTCATACTCCCTTGATGGAATGTTTATCTTTATGATAGCTCAATTTTATTTTCCCCCAGATCCTGGGGAATAGTTGACTTGAACTCCAGTAGATGGGAGTTTTAGATCTCCAATCACATTTTATATTCCAAATATCTGTATAGGAGAGACAGGTAATGCATTGGGGTGATAGTGGGCCCCTTATGTGTGAGGGCGAAAACAGGGGAAGATTGACTGGTAATTTCGTGTATCATGTCTCCAATATACAGGCAAGTTGCCAGGCAATATTCTAGAATGGCTAGCTTGATCTTAATAGCTACTTGTTAATATGACAGTGGTTACAGGAATTTGATATTTGGGGGGGGAGGGGACAGTTGTTAGGAATTACAATCCTGTGTAATCATGGATGATCTGAGATACATATGCATGGATATGTATATACAAAATAACACAGGTAATGGATGTAGCAAATATTTTATCATTATCTCATAATATGGTCTCTGTCAATTAGATGATTTTATAAGGTAGACTAACATCAACACATGACCTTGCAATGTGTTAAATGCTTCTATTCTGAGATGTGCTAGGGGAGCTATACAAACAAGTTCTTGGGACAAGACCATACACTTATCTGTATAGATTTGGACATGTGTTTCTATGTAAAGCTGCAGTTGTTAGGCAACCACATGACAGAGCAACCATTTACTTCCTATGTTCATACTGTGTAATGGCACGGGGGAACTATATGCAATTTCAAATCAGTGAACTATGTCCTTAAGGGGAGACTATGCACAAGTATGTACCTACAATTGTGAATTTAGGCTTTGTTGCTATGCAAAACCACTATTGCTAGGCCACCACACAACCTAGCAACCTTTTATCACCTATATTCCTCATCTATGATGGAAGTCACAGAAGAATTATATGCAGGGGAGTATGTTGATGAAAGGAAACCATGCAGATATCACATTCAAGCATATTTTCAGGCTTGGTTGCTATGCAAAGTTACTGTTGCTAGGCAACCACACCACCTAGCAACAAAACAAAAGCACCACTGTATTCTACTAAGCTTGTTTATAGGGGGTAGGACCCACCAGGTACTTTCTAGACTGTACATATATGTACTTCAAAGTAACATTTGAATCTATTGACGGCCATTTTGAATTTCAGCCACATACTGCCTAGCCTTTAAGTTTTATGACATAGAAATATGTATATTCTTAATTAACACCCTTTTTTACATTAGAGTCAGGAGATTTGATAAAGATTTAGCATGGAAAAACATCCATTTAGATAAAGATGGAGATTATTGAATTGGAACAGCATCGTATTGGCTCACGGTAGTGTCTTCACTTCTAAGGCAATAACTTGGGTCATAATCAACAAGGAATGCTGCAAAATTTCTCATATTACTCAGACAGGTTTGGCCTACATAAATCATTTTAGATATTGTGGTTAGATGGGGATAAGAGCAAGCTTTATACATGTATCTGGAGTGCATTTAAAATTTTCAGTTGAAATAAGAACTTTGTGATTTCAATCTTCCATCTTCCCGGCCGTCTGGTACACTCAAATCTGAACTTAAAAACATGTATTAGGGCTTAATGAAAAGTTTATTATGTGTTCTTTCCAATGAGACCAATAGCTTCAGGATTCAGACAAGGTAAGATAGCCTTAGAGCTCAGGGATTGAGCATAACCCTTGAATAACATGGTAGCAAAATTGACCCAAAAGTGGTCCGAACCCACATATGGATAATGAGCAAAAATCGGTAGTGCATCCCAAGATAATCAACGTTAACATCTTGAATCTTGTTCAGGGGACCCTAAGGATCGAAAAAATACCTGTCGCGTTGGGATGTGGGGGGGGGGGGTGCATGATGGGCCCTATCAGCCCCTGGCCTAATGACTCGATATGGGTTGTGCTGTACCCATAACAATAGTCTTTATAACCCTTTTAGAATTGGGGCTGTAGATGTAACTCCCATAGTACATGGCGTATAAGGCAAAGGTCTTACCAAAAAGTAAGGAGGAAGAGCCCTTAGGCTGTATAGGGCGCCTAATACATTGTACAGGAGTGCATCATTTTTGACCATCTTGCCCATTGGTTGACATGATGCACCAATGAAGAACTGGCGACTCTGCTCGCCTAAGTAGACCGTACGTGGTTTAACTCTTTTCACTGTATTGACAAATATTTTTTTGATAACTATGATGCATTTAGATAGAGTCTACTTACATGAAACGAACACATGTTGAGTTGTAACCACCGTGCATGTTCTACAGTTCTAAGTAAATCAATTATCTAGCATACATTTGGCAATACAAAAGTGTTCACATTCAATTTTTCTAGGTCTCGTTTCCCTATTGGGAGGGCCTTACTTGGGACCACAGGCACAGTTCAGCAAAATCCTCCTATATACTAGTAGTCCCCACTTCTTCTTAGCATTAGGGGGATAGGTGCCTTTGAGAGATCATAATGTGGGTGTCTCATTTGGCCTTTCCCCCAAGAAATGGTCCCATGATAAGGGGACACTGTAAAAATGAACTGTTGAATCTACCAGGGGTTCTTCTGAAACTGAACAGTGGACCATGGTAATTGAAACGCATTGCACCAGTGTAGTTTTTACAAGAATTCCCAGGTGGTAGTGCCGTGGTACACAATATACAAGCAAACTCAGTGAATATAACAGCATACCTCTGTCACCTTTGGGAGATGAGGAATGCACGGTTATTTTGACGTTATCTTTTTACAGTGTAACAGTACTATCCCCCAATTTCAGAGTGTCGAGCAGGCGAGAGAGGCTGATGAACAGCAGGATGATACCTACCTGATCGTGCTTCCAGGCGAAGGCCCCCCTTGCAGCCCAAGCAACACATCAACATCTCCAACTACTAACACTATGTATGTGAACGTGCCTAAGGGTCCTCAGGAAGGAAACTCCCCTCGTCTCCCTGCCAAGACACCTCCTTCAAAACCTAAATTCAACTTCAGCGAAGAACCGAAGAACACTGAAGAAGCAGTGAAGACGGACTCAATCTATGTTAATGTACCAAGCGAAATGAGTAACGGTGTGTCTCCCAGAAGTTCAAGCCACCCAAAGCCTCCAATGGATGACGATGAGGAAGATAATCATGATGATGCTGACAGTGGTGAAGATGCCTATGATTACCCAGGGGCTCCATATGCCAAACCAATGGTGAGAGAGCCTTTCCAATCAGTGTACACACATTTCGTGCATTTCTTGATCTGGAAAGCCAATTCTATTCAGAAATATAATGAATTTGGCACAAATCCCAAATTAATCTTTTTCATTCCATGTTTCCTAATATTGGTGCAGTGACACAATCTGCAAAAGGAGTCTTAGTGCAGAAGGTTCCAAGACCCCTTCTTGCAGTCCATGCCCGGAGTCCATGCAACAATTGTTGTCTAACTTGTCCATAGAGGTGTTTCACAATTGATTGTTTTTAAAGTAGACAACAAAATAGAGAAATGACAAAAATCACAATGTAAAAATTAATATCAGAGACATGGCCAATTGCATCTGACACACGTTTCCTGGCACTGTTTACCTGACATAAAGGGTCAAGATCTGTCTAAGATTTACTAATAAGGCATTATTATGTATATAAATGATTACCATGTATATTTTATCTATATTATTTATAGGAAGAGGCCAAGGCAAAACCTACATCTCCAAAGAAGATAACTGATGACAAACAGCAAAGCGCCAGCAGTCCCAGGAGGGGTCGTGCACCAGCAGTGCCAAGCAGGGACCAGGACATCTACTCCCCAGTCTATGAAGAAAGGAATATGGCAAGAGGGGTGAATTTCCCCTCATCACCCAAATTGGACAGTCCGGCTGGCAGCCCTAAAGCTAAAACTGACCATGTCTATGGCAATGTTCCTTTTGGTAAAGGTTCTAGATCACCATCAGCACCAGATGTGCAGAAAGCGTTCCAGCAAAGGCTCTCTCCTCCTGGTTATCTGCCCATGGCTGGCAGTGAGGGCAGACTCACCAGCTTCCAGTATGCTAGAGAAAGTGCAGAAAATGATGAACTTTATGTTAATGACCCACAGATATATGTCAACAATACTGTGGACAGCTTCTCTTAATTGGGCTAGGATGGTATTGTCTAAATGAGAAAAGATAGTACCTCACCTACAAAATACATTACCTTATCTTTCTCTCTGACCGGTATCTTTGTTTTTGTGTAGCCCAAAGCTAACCAGGAAGCAAGGCACCAGAAATGTGTAATCTGACTGATCATAAGCAATATAGTCTCTTTGAGAAATGATGGCTGGCTTTTCACTCTGGACAATCAGGTGATTAGAATTGAAGGGTCAAGCAAAATGTGACTGTGTCAGTATGTAACACCACTGTTAAAACTGTATTATGAAATAGGAGCTAGTCTTGTGTTAATGCGGGAATAATATCTTTTTAATACACTTCTTGTACTGAACCAGGAGGCCGTTACAAAAAGATTTAGAATTGCTTTTGTCGGAGGTGCTATTCCCATAACGGAATTTACTGACCTCAGGTAATCAATCAATTCCCTGTTGGGTTGTGAAAAGGTAATTGGTCCTAGAAGTGGTTGGGTATTGGTGAATGCTTCACAATTGAGAACTTATTCCCGGCTAGTTCCTTCCTCCAATTCTCTGCCCTGTAATACTGCACCAAGCTATTTACAGGACGTTGCAGTGTATTTTTCGAAAACAGAAAGACCTGCTGTTAGTACAAATCTAATGACTCTACAGTAGATTGCCCCATACCCAGTACAGGACAATGTGTACACTGTATATTTACAATTGGGCTGAGAGTGTGGTCTACCTAATATAGGAAGCATCCAAGTGGAACTAAACCTAGAACCCTTCCCCCTACTTTTCTTAATCAGAGCAAATCAATTCTATTAGATTAAAAGGTGGAAATTCGTCTCTCTGGGTGGAGAATTAGGGAGATCTGGAAGATGCATTAGCTACTGTGAGAATTGACCACCCAATGTTTTCGCAACAGCCTCCTAGTTGTCTCGTCAGCAACAAAGCTCTTAGAAACCCTCGGTCCCTGCACTTCCAGGGCAAAACTGACATCCACCTGCGTTCCCTCTCCTCAAAAAGTGACGCCTTTTGCACGGATTTTTAGGTGTAAAAACAACCCTTTTTGTAAGAAAACACCGAATTTCCTTTTTTTGGGAAATGCTGACATTTATTCGCCTTGCCCCCTCTGCAATGATTTTTATGGGAGAGTTAAAAGGCATATCCCTGTTCCAGGTTCAAAGCAATATGATAATGTATCATATATACAGATGTTGTTAAGGAAATGTGTGCTTCTCGGCAGTGTAACATGAAGACCTATCAAAGATGCAGAGCCTCAAGGTTAAAATAACCCCCTTTTTCTTATAGACACAGATTTCCCTTAGGAAATACACCCCCTATTTTCTAGAAGACAAGGATATGCAGATTTATGAAAAAAGGACCCTAATTTCTTGTATTTGGGAACGCAGGTGGATGTCATTTATGGCTAGAAAGTGCAGGGACCGAGGGTAAACCCTGCATAATATGATAACGTATACTGTGCCTGATACACTGTAAAAAAAATTCCGTTGAAAAAACGGAGATTCTCTGGCACCCCGCGGTGCCAGCAAATCTCCGTATTTTATACGGTCACCGTTTTTCCTAAAGTCACCGTTTTTTAAATGGTATTTCTCCGTTACCTAAAAACATTGTTTCACCGTTTTTGACTTTACAATAATTCTCAGTTACCCTAAAAACGGTGATTCACTGGCACCCCGTGTTGCCAGCCATTCTCCGTAATAACTACGGTCACCGTTATTTTGAAATCACTGTTACTATAGCGGAAAATGTCCAGCACCCACGTATGCCTGAGAATCACCATAATTTCACCTGAATACTTGAAATCACTGTCATTTTGATATGGTATCAAAAGAATGAATTATTATGGTATTTCTATGATTGCTTTCACTTGTGATCCAATACTTTACTCCATGAAAGCATCATATAATAATTCATCACACTTTGTAATTTCAACCTAGTGGCAAAAAGCACTCTAGGATTGGTACAAAGCTACATGCAGGACAGTGTGGACATATATATTTCTTTTCACCACAAAATAGGTGTTTGTCTCATCAAAATATCACACAAAAATAGATTATCTCACCATTAAGCATATTCTAACAGCCCTATATTTTGCCATCAACATTGATACTGCATTTAATTGAGAAGTTTTAAATTAATATTATTTTAAGACATGCAAAAATGTCAATAGAGTAGAATGCCTATAAGAAAATCTCATCATGAAAGAGGGTGCCACCTGGTGTGATCAACCTAAACAATACATAAAACGGTGCTTCCCCGTAAATTGATAAACGGTGTTTCACTGAGGTGGATTACGGATAATCAGCATATAGTTGATGGATATCACAGTACTTGACTGTAATTAATCACTGTGATAATTCCCTGTAAAATTTTACGGTGATCCTCCATAAATGGTTAGAGACACACATATATTGAATCAACACAATTAACTTTTTATATCAATGGGATATTGTTTTCTAAGGCACCACCTACTTTCAATTTGAGAAACTGCAGTATGCTGTGCATTATCATAAGTGTTTTGATACATACCAGCTTTCACAGCATTCAGTTAAAAGGTATTTTTCAGAACAGATTTTCTGCATTTCCTTGTTACATGCTCAATTGTCTACTGAGTTTAACCAGAATCCAGAGGCATGCCACACTGTGGTTCAGTGTAAATGATCAGCAGAAAGGTGTTTTTATGTACTAGTTTACAGGATTTCCCTGTTATATGGTCAATATATACAGAGTTTTACCTGAATTGAAATTACGGAGATTCATTGTAAGTGTGCCATATTGTGCATCACCGTAAATGCTTTGATATATACATGGTTTTACCGTATTCAGGAAAAAGGTGTTTCTCTGTACTGTATTACAGGATTTCTGTGTTATATGGTCAATATCTACAGAGTTACACCGGTTTTGAAATTACAGAGATTCATTGCAAAATTAAACGGTGAATCTCCGTCTATTCAACGGAATATTTTTACAGTGTAGCCACGGTGTACCATTAAATCTTCATGAAATATAAAAGATTTATTTTGTCTTATTCCTATGGTTCAAATGTAACTTCTACCTATCTAGCATAAGTCGTGGGGGATAGACCTGGAGGTTATTTCAAAACAGTGGTAAATTAACACCGTTTTGAATTAACCTCCAGATGTTATTTTCATGTAAATATATAATATATAAGACATTTCACAAACCTGGCTTATAGAAAATCCATGTACAAATCCAATAACGTATAAGCTATAGGTTTTCATAAAGCTCGATGTGTGTACAAAAAGCTAATTTTATTAATTTGTTGCTTTCCTGGCATTTGAAACTGCCATGTATCCGTTATAATGTGGTATTATTTTCAAATTAATCCATAAACTCAGCCAAACATTTCGTGTAAATAATAATGATGTTAATGGACTGTACCAACCTTATGTAAATTATGCTTATATCATATAACTGGTACATGGCTAATCATAATGGAGGCGAATAAAAGATATAGGTTGATTCATTATTTTACCTAATCAAGTGGTCGACTTAGCATTGATCTCTTTGTAGAAATATTTTTATATATTGGGCTTTATAACTTTATTTTGCATCGGAAACAACCTGATAAAAATAAGAACATCCAAATTTGGGCTATCATCTATATTTGAAATGGAAATTTATATTCAATATTTGAGAACACGTGCATTTTTTCCTGTTTTTCTCTTCTTTTTTTTTTTTTGCCCAACCTACGAATTCCTACCCTGCATTTACGTGCCTCATAAAATTTCCATAGAAGGGAGATACATGTAAAAAAAAAAAAAAAAATAAAGTCAACAACAAGGACACGACAGAAGAACACATTGTGTTTTCCGTAGATCTCACAAGGTGGCAGCACTTGATTCTGTGCGTCCACGTTCATAGCCTGGTTCGCAGTCATGGTAATACACTTTGTTCAATTTCTGTTAGGTGTAGGCGAGAGTGGAGCTGGCCCGGGAGCTGGTTCTGGTGACTTGCACTGATAAGCTGATAGGATGGGGACCAGCATGTCCCTGGAAGCGGACAAGGTACCCATCATGACAATGCCTTATCAGTGTATTTTGCCACCTTTAGCATAACCAGCAAAATTCAAAATGGTGGACCCTTTTGATATGGGTCCAGGGTCCTATATACACCAGGGAGCACACTTTCACCAGAAATCTTGCAAGTCATGACTGATCCATAAATCATGTTACGATTTTATATGCACCACCACCCCCCATCCCTTTATCACGCTTTTACTATCTATATAGAAATGCGTAGGAGGCATGGACACCCACACCCCACCTCACCAACTATGGTGTGACATACTTTTTGGATCGATTAGTCTGGTCTGTTAATGCAAGAAATTGCCATTTGAGTTATTTTTGTGATAAAAGTGCCAAAATTGGTGTATAGATAGAACATAGCATAATATTCAACAATCTTCCTTGCTCCAAAAATAATATTATTGCAACACCAGTTTTGGGGCATTTTCGTGAAAAAAAGTGAAAGATGGCACAAATAATTTTCTAAATTTATTCAGACCAAGTGACTGACCATCAAACCCCCTCAAATAGAATCAATATATCTGTGCATCATCATAATGATATATGGTGTAAACTAGTTGAGTAATAGAACATGATTTTTTGGGTCAATTTCCTGAAAAAGTGAGAAAAACAAACACTTTTGAATTTTTGTAAGTCCTTCCAGTGTAGGTTGATGACCACAAAACCCCCCTGAATTTGTAGCAACATCCTGCAAAATAATAAACTAAACTCTCTGTGTCTTAATAGATTTATCAGGAACAGCCTTTTCACTTTGTACATTTAGTAATCTCTGAAGCATCACTAAGTATGACACATCAGGGTGGCAAAAGATCATGGTTATCGTAATTCAATATGGCTGCCAAATCAATAAAATGGCTGTCATACCTATGTCTTCTTGTCACATTTGCAGCGACATAGTACTGTACATGCAAGTCGTGACTTTCCACAGCTGCAGGAAGTGCACCCTCTATTGGATTTGCATCCACACTTTATGAGTTCTGTGCATACTTTTGCTGCAACTGGCAATGTGCTCCATACTGGACATCATTAGTTCTCTCTCAGACACCATCCATATTCCTCAGGTGCCGGTAGCTCTAGAGTTGGATTGTGGCTAACTGCCCAGATGCTGGCCTGGTACGCTGAATATTTAATGTGCTGCTGATGTGGTTCCTGTATGGAGTACAATGGATCTATCTTTAAAATAAGTAATAGCAGCAAAAGACATTTCTGTACTGATTTTGCAAGAGATGAATTGTCAGATTATAACCAAAGACCCTCTGTGTACAGAGTCATTGAATAATAGATAAGGGGGAGGTATATTCTCGTTTCCCTATAAACATCAGGAGATACTCACCTGTGTTGGGGGTAAGTATTCGAGACATCCTTTGAACTGTTGATGTCTGGCTTCATTTACAGATGTCAATGAACTTTTCTTGTTATACATTATCACAGTGAAATGCACTAGGCATTGTAGCAGCTTCACATCATTGTTAACATCTCCGAAGGCATTGTCAAATACAGACTCAAATGCTTGAGTAACTGCAGGATATGATTTCCAGGCTTCAAATGGTCGTTTCTTACCCTTTCGGAGGAAGGAGGAGGACTGATCGCACCCTGTAAATGCATGAAACATGGGTAGTGCAGTTGATTTGGCTTTACCAAGTGCTGCACACAATGTGTTGATGTTGTAGTGACAAATGTTTTTGCCAGAGCCAAATGCCACCCAAAGATCAACAGCTGGGAAGGCTTCCTGTAAACGGAATAAGTGTCAAATCAGTAAAACAATAACATCAGTGTCAACTGTGCGAACAACAACTGTATTGTGATGTAATTTCAATGCATGCAGAATATATCTTGGTGTCCGCTTCTTCATGAGTGCATTTTCACATTGCTTTATTGCTTCCTTTGGAGATGACTGTTTCACCAGATGTGATATATACATCTTTTCCCAGAGGCCAATTGTATTTTTCTACCCGCTCTGTTAGGAAACTAAGCAGCTCCTCTTTGTTGCTTGAGTCGTTCAAGAATTCATCCCATTTTTTTGGAATTTCCGTCTGATTGTTCACTTTCAATCGCACTCCACGGCCACATCTTTCTCTGGGGCTGTTCTTCGTACTCCTACTTCTATATGTATCCCACACAACATCTAGCCTGTCAACCTTTGACAACTCATGTATCAGAAACAGGATGAGCACTTTATCAGCAAAATCTGAAAGGTTTGCACTTCCTGCTGTTGGTAGAATGTGTACCAATGTTCCACCATCAAACACTACACAATCAATTTGTGATGGTGGATTGGGTTGCTTCATTTTATTGATTTTGCAGCCATATTGAACCATGATCTTTTGCCACCCTGATATGTCATACTTAGTGATGTTTCAGAGATTACTAAGTGTACAAAGTGAAAAGCCTGTTCCTGAAAGATCTATCAAGACACTGAGAGTTTAGTTTATTATTTTGCAGGATGTTGCTACAAATTCAGGGGGGTAGGATATATAAATTTTTGTGGTCATCAACCTACACTGGATGGACTTACCAAAATTCAAAAGTGTTTTTTTTTTTTCACTTTTTCAGGAAATTGACCCAAAAAATCATGTTCTATTACTCAACTAGTTTACACCATATATCATTATGATAATGCACAGATATATTGAATCTATTTGAGGGGGTTTGATGGTCAGTCACTTGGTCTGAATTAACTTAGAAAATTATTTGTGCCATCTTTCACCTTTTTCACGAAAATGCCCCAAAACTGGTGTTGCAATAATATCATTTTTTGGAGCAAGGACAAATGTTGAATATTATGACTGACCATCAAACCGCAGCCTAAACAGATTCAACAGTATCAGATGAAATGAAAAAAGGATGACAATACACAGATCTGATTTATAATTGCTACTGTTGTTGATAAATTTTAACACTTTTAGGAATGTATGATGTCTCCATGTTTGTGGTTCAACAATACTGTGCTGACATGACCTTGATTGAGTGTGTCAAATGTGTAGGGCCGATATATTGCATTAATGACGTTTAGGCCAGCCAGAACTGCATGCATGCAAGTATCATGATGATGAATGGGCTTAATGCATTAAGGCAGTTGCATGGTTTATGATCAGGATACAGTGTATACATAAGAAGAAAACAATTGCAACATTACCAGACACTCGTTAACACAGAATTTGAATCATACCTAACGCTCTAGGAGTAGTGCCGTGTTTACTATTTGACAACGTAGGCACAGGGGATGAGGTGGTGGACAGTCACGGGGAACGTTCAACAATTATGTCACTGTTTTTAGGTATTTTTCAGGACCCATCCACCCCCTTGTCACTGTTTTTGTATGAAACATATAGAGGAACCCAAAGACTCCCTTACCCCCTAAGTAGTGATGTAATTGTTGAACGCTCCCATGGCTAGATATATCAGAATTTGAATTTTCTCTTACACTCCACTCACCCTATTTCAGGTTATAGTATTATGCATACCGTAAAACTTCATTCTCCAATTTTAGAAAGGATGTGTGATTCTGTATGTTTGTACGATCAAACTGTTGGTACTGTTCAGTGTCGGATCCAGGATTCTCTAGGGGGTTGGGAAAGACCAGGTGAAAGCGTTAGGGGTGCTACATGTCTCGGAGCACCGCAAGTGAAGTGCAGCAGTCAAACTAGGGGGGCATGCCCCCAAGAAGATTTTGAGGGTTTAGACTTGAAATGGTGCATTCTTATGCATTCTAACTGAACATATTAAGTCTCAGGTTTTGTAAAATTTAAGGTGAGAAATCATTTTTTATGTTAACAATTCTTGATGAATAGGTGGCCTGTATCTCTTTCCCTACACAAACAGAATGCCTTGAAGATCTCTACAAGAAATATTCCATTCTGGTACATCATTGAACACCATATGAAATAGAGCATTTGTATTAAGCTTCTGATAATTGAAAGTATGGGGGTTCGGGGGCTTAACCCCCAAGAGAAAGTTGAAATCTAAGAGCTGAAATGGTGCAATCTGAGGCATTCTGGCACTATAATAAATTGGTATCACCCTACTCTCCTAAAGAAATCAAGGGCTCTTGAACCATTTGAAGTTTGAAAAAAAAAGGTTTGGGAAAGAGAAGGGGGAGAGGATATATCAGTGTGTCACCTGAAGAGGGAAAAGAGTAATTTCTTTGGTGTATAATGATCTGTACTGGAATATGAAGTGCTGGCTGGGTATTGTCAACGAACCGTTACATGTTGATGTTGTAATGAACACTGAATCCAGAGAAGTTCTTTGATCCTTGTTTATTGCATGATGATAGAGTGTACATATAGGTGGTAACAATGATACACTCACCAGCATGCAGGCTCTGCCCCTAAGCTTGTAGCTCAACCTGTCGTAGGTTCTAGATACTAGGGAGGTTGTGTGTAGAATAAGAGATAGATAGATGCCTGGGAGCTGCTCATAGGGTCTTATATACCCAGGTGAGCAGCTCACAGGGTGATGAAATATACTGGTAGGAGCAGGTCAGATCTGGTCAGGTCTGGTTGGATCTGGTCAGATCTGACGCGTCATCATACCCGGTAATGATTCTATTTATATGTGGACCAATCAGGGTGAAGGGAGATTGTGGAATTTCCCTGCATCCTAGAAATGTGTCCACAGGTATGTCGGTATGTTGTGATACTCCCAGTGAGTCAGTGCCCAGAAATGGAATGGGTCTGGCTCTCATAACATCCTGGTATGGATGATGTAAGAGTAGCTCACTGTACACACTGGGGGAGTGAGTTGTAAGCTTGTGAGCAGGGCCTGAGCGTGTGTGGCGAAGAATTTAATAAATGTGTAAAATAATGAATAATACCCAGAATAGTCCATTGACAAATCCCCACATTCCTACTCGTCTCTGCACGAGGTTTAAGGGAGGAAAATCATTAATAATACGGGCTTTGCCAAGTCCATTGACAATTTTGGGTATCATGCATGTAAGTTACATAGTACAGGAGGTGTCCAGTATGAGAATACGGTATCAAAAATAAGTATACATAGAGGTTCCTTTATGGAGCTGTAAAATAAGAGATACAGGTAGCATGCTAATACCTTGTTCGATCAAAGAAAGCTCATAATACTTATTACTACAAGAATAAATATGTATAAATATTTTTGGCACGGCGTGAATACTGTTTTTGTACCTGAGCTTGTCGTGAGCTATATAGTGATAAATCGGAGTATAAAAATACATTCTTTCTAAGCTGGGGTATCTGCAGTATTTACAAATATAATGTACAGAGAAAGCAAAAATTTACAGAGTTTGTTGAGTTGGCATCAGGAAGTCAAATCAAGGTTGGGAGTTTCCCAAGAAAATTCGGCTTCAAGCTGCCAAGGGCACATATTCAGCCAGGTATTTTTAACCAAGGTGGTATTCGATGTGGCTGTCGATCCTGTTGGTAAAAATAAATTTTGAAAATTGTATGTAGGGCAGGGTCAAGGTAGTATTCGATGTGACTGTTGGCCCTGCTCCATATAGTTTGTGCCAAATCTAAGAACTTAAGGGTAAATATGAACTATTTATACTACTGACTAAAGCTCATAAATACAATACATAATTGAGCTTGAAAATGGTGTATGAATGGGGTTGATCTTGTAGCACCTAAGGTGACATTATAAAGGTCACGTTATAAATATCACCTATAAGATCATAAAAGTTGGCCAATCTTTTACTGGCATGAAAAAAAAAGGTTGACCCTGTTTACAAAAAATAGAGTGAGTCTTTTATCAAAAAATATCTATCTTGAGCGGTTGTATTGGGGGGTCATGGGAAGGCTGTGTCTCCACAAACTCATTAAAAGGTCCAAAGTTTATTGTTGCTATGGTGATATAATGTTCACTTGTTTTTTCCTAAAATGCTTTCCAGCATGGAAGTGATTGGGTGGTAGGTTGCCATGCTGCTCGATGTTGGTTTTCATGAACCGACCCTCAGCTCTTCTTTTAGTCCTCTGCCTGATGGGTCTGTAGGAGAGAGTGAGGTCTGCAAAGTCCTCCATTACTGAGGCTAGGTTTCCAGCCTTAAAAATGGCTGAGTCTTCACTGTCTGAGTCTGTAGGTGTTGGGGGCTCAGCTGGAGTAGGTCAGTGAACTGGCATGGGCCATCATGCTGTCCTAGGGGTGGAAAACGCTGCTCTGTTCCTCCAAACGATGGGGACCTTTGGAACAAGGGCAGGTGAAACTATCAGGTCTGTGGTGGCATGGTGTGCAGAGGGCTGCTGATGATGTCTGCCCTCGTATATGTGTGCAGAAGTTGTTGTCGTGCGTCCTGTATGCTGGGGGCATTGGGGTCCCGGGCCTACAGGACACAGTGATAATGGTGCCCGACACTGGTAGTATGGCGAGGTGTCTGGGTCGTGGTGGTGCTATTGAGCCTGGTCTGCTGTTGGTCCCTCTGCCTTCGGCTTGGCCTCTGGTCCTGAAGGGATTGATGCTGTGTTCGCTGGTGGGCCTGCTGAGAAAACGACAGGAAGAGAAAACAATTCATCAACCACAGATTGTCTGTCATGGTTTGCAAACAGGCCACTGTTAACACAGAAAAGGATGCAAGGTTAATAGCATTTTGTTGACTTATAAACACATAGTACAGAGCTCAGTTGATTAATTTTGGCTTAGCGCGGGTCCTGTATCCAGGGACGCCTTGGTAAGTTCCTCTAAATTTCACCAGGTGGTAGTAGCGAGCTGGCGCTGTACCATGATGGCGAAAAAGGCTGGTAATTTATGGGATTTAATATGGCTTTGATCTGCTCAGGTCGACTCCTACCTGTTGTAAGAACTATGTTCATGCTGATTCAAGGAAAACTTATTTTGAGCCGAGAAAAAGGGGGGGAGGAAAAAAAAAAAAATTTTCCTGTATCTCCAAAGTTTTGATCCGGGGTGCTATAAAAGGGCACTTGTCCGTTCTGTGATGTCATAATGTTACATAATGGAGGTGTACGAGGTTGACCTCATTATGCCTAACTGCACTGTGCTCCACTTAACTATCACCATGTCGGGCGGATTGTGAGTATATTTCGGTTTTCAAGGGCAATTTTTGAATTTTGAGAGTTTTTGGGTTTCAGAGCGTGGAACAATTGGTCTAATTCCTTTTTTTTTTTTTACATTCACAATCCAGCATCACACAGGTCCAGTGGATCATCGTTCCGCCAGGCGGGATGCCCAACGGGTATTAAGGTAAGGCCGATTTGAGCAAGTCAAAGTGTGAACATGTGTCAATGTTGTTGTTGTGATAGAAACGCCACGTGCTGGTGTCACATGACCGATGGTAGTCATGGTGACGGCCGTGACGTCCGTCAATTT
Organism: Acholoe squamosa; assembly: GCA_949317995.1. NCBI lineage: Eukaryota > Metazoa > Annelida > Polychaeta > Phyllodocida > Polynoidae > Acholoe > Acholoe squamosa. The sequence continues at coordinate 43,106,843 of OX439049.1, forward strand.
CAGTTTTGATACGAAACCAAGATGGCGCCGGGCTGCCGCATGTGGCGCGAAAGGTATCGGGCCAGACGCCGCAGTCGAGGTTAACGTTGATAAGCATCAGTGTAAGCCGATCTATTGTGTTAGTTAGGCTTATCTATTGCTATGATGTATGTAGGGGGGTCTGATGGGGAGATTGGGTTGGGCAGTAATCCCCACATCAGCGTCTTCATGGCGTTATCGCCATCTTATCCGACGTTGTGTGTAAGGGGTACCTGTCATCCCCACATAAGTGTGATGGTATCTTCCAAGCATTACTGACATTTGGGTATAACCTTGGGATGGTCCTAAGTTATATGATGGTGGGGGTGGCCGGTAGTTGGTGAGGTAGGGTGGTGGGGACTGTGGATGGTTTCATAACGCATCGAAACCGGCCATGTTAGATTTGTAAGTTGAAAATTTACCTACCATTAACAATATCTGTGGCCCTCTCAGCCAGGTTGGGTTTAAACATATATATTATATTCTTGGGATGCTGGGCCTGATTAGGGTTCATCAGGGCCAACTCAGTGGGGTCGTCCTTGCTTGCTGACAGTTGGGGCTCACGCTCCCTTTTCTGGTATGTCCTCCTGGGTTGAAGGGGCGAAGTCGGGGCGAGACTCGCCGAGGACTCACCATCACAGCGTGGGAACGCCTATGTTCTATAAATAGAGTAGGTGTTCCCCCGAGTGTTATGGGTACGGGTATAGTGACATGGAGTTTGTTTTGATTCTGCTTGGCTTTGTGTGAGGGAAAGGTGTGTAAGACGCAGTTGTTTGGGGGAAATCCATACAAATTTTAGGCGGGTTGCGCTTGTCTTGGGGTGGTGTGTTTGTCAATAGGACACTTGTAGGCATAATTCTCAAACAGACTAGGTTGCTAGGCTAATCTATGGCTAATAATTGATGGGCCCTACCTTGACTTTTAGTATGAAGATTAGTGACTATTTGAGACGGTTCAACTCAGTGGTGGGGGCGACTGGCCTGATATTTGGAGCAAGTTAAAACACTCTAGAGGTTGCTAGCTGTGCCTGAAGGTTGACATTGTTGTCAAAATATTGTGTCTGCCAACACATGTGTAGTGACGTGGTGGTTCAATTAAGGCTGCTCTGAGGCAGTACTGTGTGTACACAAGGTAGTGCAATGTGACTGCAAGTTATATGCTGAGTCTGTCCCACAATAGGGTAGTCACTACAAAGGGCTGAAGTGATGCCTTTGAGAGCTGAGGACGCTGTGGGGTCCTGGAGTTCATCTCCTTTTGCGCTGTATCAGACAGGTAAAAATTTCAGGTCTTTGCAGCTTATGTCAATAAATAAATGTTAGTGCTCCACAATAGTCAGTTTGATCCCAAAAAGATCCATGGCCTTGTTCTATTGCCATGTGGGCTTAGAAGACTATGGATGGCCCACCCTGAGTTGAGTCCATGTTTAATCTCTGGTGCCTTAAAGCTTTTAAATAATATTAAATAAATGGTTAGTCTAAGGTAAGGTAGGTTGTGTGGGGTGGGTGGGGTGTTGCCAAAAGGTTAATAAGTTAGACTTAAAGTGGTCAGGCCGTCACAGAAAGGCATGAAGTGGACTGCAAATTCAACTACTGTAATCTCCCGCGTATAAGGCGCACCTCGCGTATAAGGCGCACCTAGAGTTTTAGAAAATGGTCAAAAAATAAAAAATTCATAACTTTTCTTCTACTGAATGGATTTTGAAAATTTCAAAAGGTATGTGTAGCTAAAGCACCCACGGACCTCCTGAACTTCCCCATGTCATATTAAGACTTAAAGGGAGTGTGACATATCAAAAGAAAGCTCTTGGTGTCCCCCTTGTGGATCCAGAAAGAACTAAAACCTCGCGTATAAGACGCGCCTTATACGCGAGAGATTACGGTATTGCATTTTACAAAGCACTCTGGGTGCACACTACCATTGGCATGTAATGGGTATCTGGGTAACACGATGGCATAATCCACCATTGTCATGCTAGAACAATTGATGACGCTACTAAATGGACACATAAGACAAGTCCTACCTGGGCTGGTTGCATGGCAGCCTCGGCATTTTGGCCCTGTGGTCTCCAGATACTTGCTCCATGTGGTGACTGGGTTTGTTAAGTTTGGTGAATTGTTGAAAAGTGGATAAGATTTGGGTGGGACGAGGCTTATATGCTGATCATGAGGTGGCTATTTCTCAATCACAGGCATCCCTTAGAGGTATGTCTCTTCCCTAAAATGGCATGGAGCCTAATATTGTATGGATGCTAGTGGACCCGTTGGTCCTATGCAAATTATGATCCTGTAGCTTTCAGGATGGAGTGGTCAGTTATGACACAATATTGTTGTGGTTATGGGTGGGTGGGATATGAAATGCTGATGATGAAATCAGATCATGTTGGTAGCTTATCCTGGCCACCTGTGGTGCAGGAATTAAGGATGTTAATGTAATTATGTGTCTCACCAAACATTCCAGTACCAAATGGTAAACAGAGGTATAAACATGGATCAGGATGCAAGAGAGCTGCTCTCCTACAGTAGGCTGTCATTTGGTAATACCTTAGGGTATTGAGGAGCCCTGAGCTTTTAACAAACTAGCGCATGCGTGTCCCAAGGGAGTGGGATTACAAACCGAGAATACACTGTGACCATGCTTAATTTATGTAGCGTGCCAACCAGATCATCCAGTTTACGGCTGCCTGAGCCTTTAGGAAATTTTTGGCAATGTCACTCACTAAATGGTGGTTGTAATGTTGGATCACTTTGAGTGGTGTGTGGGTTTAAAAAAAATAAAAAGATTGTGAATTTGGGGGTTCTAAATGAATGCTCTCCATTTTAATAATTCATGAGAAATGGAGAGAAAACATCTATCACATGAAGAAAAGATGCCTATAGTGTCTAGGTAGTGTTTGTATGTCTGTTTTAAGGATTGTAAAAAAAAATATTATGGGTGTGGGGTTGGGGTGGGGTTGGGGGGGTCTGTACTCTGAATACAGACGTAAGATATTTTTGGAAGGAAAAGGACCTCTATTTCCTTTTGGAGGGATTTTTCTTTGCCTTTTTGGTTGGTGATGGGGTAAAGGTTTTTGTTCCCTTCTTTGCTGGTCTTCCTCTTTTTCTTTTGGTGATGGATGGTATGGGAATATTCTCTACAACCCTGATGTAGTTGGGTGTTTTTGCTTTAGAACCAAAGGAGATTTTTGCTCTGTATTTGGTCATGAAATTTACACCTAGAATGAGTGGGTGATTTAAATCGGGAACCACATGGAACCTGGTTCTAAATTCATGGTCGTCGATGAGGAAGTCTATGGTCATTGAGTGACTTGTCTGAACTGGGGTTTTATCAGCCAGTAACACTGTGAGTCTAGAGTGTCTACCATGTCTGAAATTGGGTGTGTTTGCTATTTTATCAGCCATTTCTTGGCTAATAAAAGACAGGGAGGCACCAGAATCAACAAGAGCTCTATACAAGTGGTTATCTATGTCAACAGACACTGCACCCTTAGTCAATTCTGTATCAACAAAAATGGCCTTACCTTGCTGCCCATATTTATCAGACTTGAACTTCAGCTTCAGAATTGAAGTTCTCCGGCTGTGGTCCTTGTGTTCATCTTCATCATCGTCAGTGCAAGAGTCCTGGTCCTCCTTATATTCCATATGTTCTGTGTGATGTGTGCCGGAGGTGTGAGAGTCAACTGAGTTAGCTTCTGCTTCAGTAAGTAAATCAGAAGAAGTGGGGGGCTCAAAATTCTTCAATCAAATCTGAGAATATGTGCCTTATGAGCTCTTGAACATGTAAAGGCAACATAACCACAACCGTTGGGAGAAGTGGGACTGTAAAACAGTGAATAAAGAAGCAGATTTGCCTACCTGAAGTCAATGGAGTATCAACATTTAAATCCTAAATGTTTTCTGTGCACAAAAACGTGTGGCATCTTTATGTGCCCCAAACATGGTAAGTAGTGTTAACTAGTGTAGGGGCAGAAATTCCTATACCCGGTGGCAGACCCCAAGGGGCTGGTCTCCGGGTAATCACTGCCCCCTAGTGTATATCATACTGATCCAGGTGCGGTTGGAAGGTGAGAATGTCAGGCCAGGTGAAGTAGCTCAGAGGTAGAGCAGCCACTTCGAAGTTGGAGGGCCCCAAGTTCGAGTCCCGGTTTCTCCAGAAAGTTTTCACCAACCTCTACACTAGTGACTATATCTTTATAACTAATGTAGCCATCTGACTAGTGTGTCAACGAACCGTTACAAGTTGATGTTGTAATGAACACTGAATCCAGAGAAGTTCTTTGATCCTTGTTTATTGCATGATGACAGAGTGTACATATAGGTGGTAACACTCGCCAGCGTGCAGGCTCTGCCCCTAAGCTTGTAGCTCAACCTGTCGTAGGTTCTAGATACAAGGGAGGTTGTGTGTGGAATAATAGATATCTGGGAGCTGCTCATGGGGTCTTATATACCCAGATGAGCAGCTCACAGGGTGATGAAATATACCGGTAGGAGCAGGTCAGATCTGGTTGGGTCTGGTCAGATCCGATGCGTCGTCATACCTGGTAATGATTCTATTTATATGTGGACCAATCAGGGTGAAGGGAGATTGTGGAATTTCCCTGCATCCTAGAAATGCGTCCACAGGTATGTCGGTATGTTGTGCTACTCCCAGTGAGTCAGTGCCCAGAAATGGAATGGGTCCGGCTCTCACAACATCCTGGTATGGATGATGACTGTAAGAGTAGCTCACTGTGTGGGGGGGGTGAGTTGTAAGCTTGTGAGCAGGGCCTCAGCGTGTGTGGCGAAGAATTTAATAAATGTGTAAAATAATGAATGATCTGACCTGCTCCTACCGGTATATTTCATCACCCTGTGAGCTGCTCACCTGGGTATATAAGACCCCATGAGCAGCTCCCAGATATCTATTATTCCACACACAACCTCCCTTGTATCTAGAACCTACGACAGGTTGAGCTTCAAGCTTAGGGGCAGAGCCTGCACGCTGGCGAGTGTATCATTGTTACCACCTATATGTACACTCTGTCATCATGCAATAAACAAGGATCAAAGAACTTCTCTGGATTCAGTGTTCATTACAACATCAACTTGTAACGGTTTGTTGACACGATGGTGGAGAACTCCTCAGAATATCCCACTACATAACCTCTCATAGCCATGAGTAACAGTGAGACCACACCCAAGGAGCCAGTTTCTGAACGTACCTTTACATCACCTGGGCTAGATGCGCCCAGCCCACCTGCAGCTGCAGCACACCATTTCCAGAGAGAAAATTCGTCACCTGATGCCTTCAAAATGATCCAGCTATACCCACTAATCAAATCGAGGGACCTACCCCTGGCAGAAAGGATAGCAGAAGCTATACAGGGTGTCAGTCTGATGCTGACAGTGACAGCCCCAGGAACAGTCACGATGATTAGGATTCAGGGGAAGGAACTACAGCACCTAAAGTCCCCGCCCCCACCATGAAGGATCCGACCAAACAACCTCCCCCCACTACTTCTGATTCAATTACTGAAGCAGAAGCTAACTCAGTTGACTCTCACACCTCCAGTACCCATTACACAGAACGTATGGAATATAAGGAGGACCAGGACTGTTGCACTGATGATGATGAAGACGAACACGAGGACCACAGCCGGAGAACTTCAATTCTGAAGCTGAAGATCAAGTCTGATCAATTTGGGCAGCAAGGTAAGGCCATTTTTGTTGATACAGAATTGACTAAGGATGCAGTATCCCTTGACATAGATAACCACTTGTATGGAGCTCTTGTTCATTCTGGTGCCTCCCTGTCTTTTATTAGCCAAAAATGGCTGATAAAATAACAAACACACCCAATTTCAGACATGGTAGACATTCTAGACTCATAGTGTTACTGGCTGATAAGACCCCAGTTCAGACAAGTCACTCAATGACCATAGACTTCCTCATCGACGGCCATGAATTTAGAACCAGGTTCCATGTGGTTCCTGATTTAAATCACCCACTCATTCTAGGTGTAAATTTCATGACTAAATACAGAGCAAAAATCTCCTTTGGTCCTAAACCAAAAACACCCAACTACATCAGGGCTGTAGAGAATATTCCCATACCATCCATCACCAAAAAAGAAAAAAGAAAAAGGAAGACCAGCAAAGAAGGGAACAATAACCTTTACCCCATCACCAACCAAAAAGGCAAAGAAAAATCCCTTCAAAAGAAGATAGAGGTCCTTTTCCTTCTAAAAATATCTTACAACATCTGTATTCAGAGTACAGACCTCCCCCCACCCCCACCCCAACTCCACACCCATAATAATTTTTTTTACCATCCTTAAAACAGACATACAAACACTACCCAGACACTATAGGCATCTTTTCTTCATGTGATAGATGGTTTCTCTCCATTTCTCATGAATTATTAAAATGGAGAGCATTCATTTAAAAACCCAAATTCACAATTTATTTTTATTTTTTATTTCTTTCATAATTTCCAATTATTATACCAACACATCACTGCAAGTGTTCCAAGTTTTACAACCACCATTTAGTGAGTGACATTGCCAAAAATTTTATTTAATTTCCTAAAGGCTCAGGCAGCCATAAACTGGATGATCTGGTTGGCACACCACACAAATTAACCACGGTCTCAGCGTATTCTCGGTTTGTGATCCCACTCCCTTGGGACACGCATGCGCCGGTTTGTTACAAGCTCAGGGCTCCTCAATACCCTAAGGTATCACCAAATGACGGCCTACTGTAGGAAAGCAGCTCTCTTGCATCCTGATCCGTGTTTATACCTCTGTTTACCATTTGGTACTGGAATGTTTGGTGAGACACATAATTACATTATCATTCCTGCACCTCAGGTGGCCAGGATAGGCTACCAATACGATCTGATTTCATCATCAGTATTTCATATCCCACCCACACATACCACAACAACATTGTGTCATAACTGACCACTCTATCCTGATAGCTACAGGAGCATAATTTGCATAGGATCGGCGGGTCCACTAGCATCCATCCAATAGAAAGGTTCCATGCCATTATAGGGAAGAGACATACCTCTAAGGGATGCCTGTGATTGAGAAATAGCCACCTCATGATCAGCATATAAGCCTCCCACCCCAATCTTATCCACTTCTCAAACAATACACCAAACTTACCAAACCTAGTCACCACATGGAGCAAGTATCCGGAGACCACAGGGCCAAATTGCCGAGACTGCCATGCAACCAGCCCAGGTAGGACTTGTCTTATGTGTCCATTTAGTAGCGTCATCAATCCTTCTAGCATGACAATGACAATGGTGGATCATGCCATCATGTTACCCAGATACCCTTTACATGCCAATGGTAGTGTGCGCCCAGAGTGCTTTGTAAAATGCAATAGTTGAATTTGCAGTCCATTTCATGCCTTTCTAGGGCAGCCTGACCACTTTAAGTCTTACTTATTAACCTTTTGGCAACACCCCACACAACCTATCTTACCTAAGACTAACTATTTATTTAATATTATTTAAAAGCCTTAAGGCACCAGAGATTAAACATTGACTCAACTCAGGATGGACCATCCATAGTCTTCTAAGCCCACATAGAAGCAAGGCCATGGATCTGTTTGGGATCAAACTGACTATTGTGGAGCACTAACATTTATTTATTGACATAAGCTGCAAAGACCTGAAATTTTTCACCTGTCTGATACAGCGCAAAAGGAGATGAACTCCAGGACCCCACAGTGTCCTCAGCTATCAAAGGCATCACTTGAGCCCTTTGTAGCGACTACCCTACCGCCCCATTGCAGGACAGACTCAGCATATAACTTGCAGTCACACTGCACTACCTTGTGCACACAAACCTACTGCCTCAGAGCAGCCTTCACGTGAACTTCCACGTCACTACACATGTGTCAGCAGACACAATATTTTGATGACAATGTCAACCTTCAGGCACAGGTAGCAATCTTTAAACTGTTTGAATTTGCTCCAAATATCAGGCCAGTCGCCCCCACCACTGAGTTGAACCGTCTCAAGTAGTCAATAATCTTCATACTAAAAGTCAAGGTAGGGCACATCAATTACTAGTCATAGATTAGCCTAGCAACCTAGTCTGTTTGAGAATTATGCCTACAATTATCCTATTGACAAACACACCACCGCAAGACAAGCACAACCCCCCTAAAAAAACAAAATTTGTATGGATTCCCCCCAAACAACTGCGCCTTACACACCTTTCCCTCACACAAAGCCAAGCAAACCCCCCCCCACTACCCACCCCCCAAGCACTTGACCAGTTACCTTCATAAACAAACTGACCAAAAATTCTCAAATTTTCTATAGACCTAAAGCCCCTTTGGCAGTGCTCCTCATCCTTTGCATGATACACATACAGACCTCAGAAGCACAAGGATACATGGAAAAACCAAGATCAATCTTTATACCCAACTATGGTGTTCTATTCACAGAGCTACCACAAACACTATTGTCAGGATACATGGACTACCCCCTAGTGTTCACCTTGGACCTAGAGTTTAATCACACCCTGCAGCAACCTGAGATTAGCCCCTCTAGTCAAAACTAACGCCCCAAGTTTTATCACAGAAACAGGAATATTTATTCTCCAAATCGCAGATTTCTCTAAAATTATTAATTAACCTCTTATCTAAACCCAATCCCCGCACACCCAGGGGAGCCCCAGGACAAATTATAGGCGACATTTTACGAGCCTCAATAGGGCTCGGGACCCAGCCAGAAATAGACATTCTTGATTCTGAAATGACTGACTTAGAGCAAACATTAGCTACAAAAATGCATGTGGTTGAATTAGCTACACATTTCTTACTAAATATATCTGAATTTAATTATAATCCCTAAGCGTTTTCTCCAGCATTCAAAATGATACTGACGACGCACTGACCCAAATTGGCTCGAAACTCCAGCATTTAAACAGCAACATCTCAGGCATTCTGGTAAACCTGGAGCGACAATCCAAACAGGACACATTCTATTCCATGTTATTTTCGGGAGCAAATTCACAAATTGAAACCCTCATAAATGTACAAACCGATTTAGATTCCCTACTAGACTCACTCAACTCCTTGATGGAAGGTGAGCTCCCTGCCAATTTAATCCCTCATGACACAATGAAAATGGGACTTAATAACCTATCTGATGCACTTCACACTGCCCACAGAGGCGCTATGGTGTTAAATGTACCACTGGGTTACTATTACAAAAGGAGAGTACACGTGCACTGGCAGAATCAAAACAAACTCCATATCACTGTACCCATACCCATAGGGCTCGGGGAACACACCTACTCTATTTATAGAACAGAGGCAATCCCTGTCCCCTTTGACACAACAAACACAGACTCCACTGGGTATACACTTATACAGAAGCTACCCACATACATAGCCATGTCCAAAACCCATTCACATTACATTGAGATGGACCACACAAACATGGATATGTGTGATAACGATGCTTTTATTAGCTGCAACCTACCCCTGCCTTTGCTATCACCCCGCCACCCCACGTGTGCTTTATCCCTATTTTTAGACATACCCGATGCTGTCCACCACACTTGAAATTTTCAGGCATACATGACAGCCAAAATTCCCAATATTATAAAACCCATATCTCACAGTTCTTATATATTAATTACAAATAAATCACCCTCAGCTCTACAATGCTCTAACTCAGGCCAATTGGAAATTAAAAATGCCGCCTACACTATAGTATCAGTACCATGCCTGTGCTCACTAAAGAATCATGGCATGATAATGCCCAACACAGATTTGTCCTGCGCCCAAAATTTCACATTAGACCCCATTGCTCAGGTACCCATTAACCTGCCACTATGGCGGCACTTTGGAAACCCGCCAGCCAATGTTTCTGGGGTAACCATAGCAACCAACCCACCCGCCTTAAGGCTACCCAACTTTCACCGCCTTAAGACGCTCCAAATCAAAAATTGCTTCCCCTATTCAAAGATGTAATCACTTTAAAGGAGGCTGCAGAGTCAATCCATGATAAATCCTCAATACTGTCCAGAAATACAATAGCACATCTTGGATATTATCTAGAGTATTCACCATGGTTGTCCTTGCTGCGTCCTTACGTGCCATGTGCACATGAGAGTAACACACCTAGCACACTTAATCAGTATCCACAGCACCCCAGCAATGGCAGACGTCGCTTCTTGGACCAAACTTAAGGAAATGATCAAGAAGACTAACTCAGAGTGGCCATCGCCCACAACACCTGCAGAGGAGACAGATACCAACATATGGGTACAACTACCAGGCAGATATGACGCCATGGTATCAGTCGCTGTCATTCTGATAGCGCTGTTTGTACTCAGAGCGGTCTGCAGGAGGTGCCTCCAGCACTGGCCATACTGGAGACAGGAGCCATCAGATAACACAGCCAAATTTGTGCTTAGGATACATTCAGAGGGGAGAACCTTCAGTTTCCCTCTAGCAAACATGGTGTACGGCAGAAATCTGTGGCCAGCATCAATCATTGCACCAAAGCTGAGGATTCCTTTGGCTTTGATTTTTAAGTCCAAGCCACACACTCTAGCACTGGTCATTGAGGAAAAGGGACAACCAGGCTACCAGCTGACACCCTGTGATGGTGAGTCATTGGCAAGTTTTGCCCCGATTTTGCCCCTTCGACCCAGGAGGACATATCAGAAAAGGAAGCGCGAGCCCCAGCTGTCTTCAAGCAAGGACGAGCCCATCGAGTTGGCTCTGCTGAACCCCAAGGAGGCCCAGCCTCCCAAGGACCTGTTTATGTTTAACCCAAACCTGGCTGAGAAGGCCACAGACATAGTTGATGGTAGGTAAATTTTCAACTTACAAATCCAACATGGCCGGTTTCGATACGTGATGAAACCATCCACAGTCCCTACCGCCCTACCTCATCAACTACCGGCCACCCCCACCATCATATGACTTAGGACCGTCCCAAGGTTACACCCAAATGTCAGTAATGCTTGGAAGATACCATCACACTTATGTGGGGATGACAGGTAGCCCTCACACACAACATCAGATAGTACGGCGGATAACGCCATGAAGACGCTGATGTGGGGATTACCCCCCAAACCAATCTCCCTGTCAGACCCCCGCCCCCCCTACAGTGAACCCCCCACCTCAGGATATCGCCCAAAGCACACCCATACACCGCTAAACACCAAGCCTATTGGGCCACATAACATCATAGCGATAGATAGGCCTAACTAACACAATAGTTCGGTTTACACTGATGCTTATCAACATTAACACCGACTGCAGCGTCTGGCCCGACACCTTCCCCGCCACATGCAGCAGCCCAGCACCATCTTGGTTTCATATCAAAAACCGAAATTGACGGACATCAAGGCCGTCACCATGAATACCATCGGTCATGTGACACCCGCACATGGCGTTTCTATCACAACAACAACATTAACACATGCTCACACTTTAACTTGCTCAAATTCGGACTTACCTCAGTACCCGTCAGGCATCCCGCCGGGCAGGATGATGATCCACTGGATCTGTGTGATGCTGGAATGTGAAAAGTAAAAAAGATTAGAACAATTGTTCCGTGCTTTGGATCACAAAGTTTCAAAAAATCGCCCTTGAAAATAAAAATATACTTACAATCCGCCCGACATGGTGATGGTCAAATGCAAAATAGTGCCGTTGGGGAATACGAGGTCCACCTCAAACACCTCCATTATGTAACATTATAACATCACAGAGCGGACAAGTGCCCTTTTATAGCACCCCGGATCAAAACTTTGGCGACACAAAAACTTTCTTTTTTCTTTCCCCTCCCCCCCTTTTTTGGCCCAAAATAAATTTTCCTTGAATAAGCATCAACATAGTTCTTTTTAAGACACATACAACAGGTAGGAGTCGACCTGAGCAGGTCAAACCCATATTAAATCCCATAACTTACCAGCCTTTTTCGCCATCATGGTACAGCGCCAGCTCGCTGCTACCACCTGGTGAAGTTTAGAGGAACTAACCAAGGCGTCCATGGATACAGGACTCGCACTAAGCCAAAATGAATCAACTGAGCTCTGTACTATGTGTTTATGAGTTGACAAAATGCTATTAACCTTACGTCCTTTTCTGTGTTAACAGTGGCCTGTTTGCAAACCATGACAGACAATCTGTGGTTGATGAATTGTTTTCCTGTCGTTTTCTCAGCAGGCCCACCACCGAACACAGCATCAATCCCTTCAGGACCAGAGGCCAAGCCGAAGGCAGAGGGACCAACAGCAGACCAGGCCCAATAGCACCACCACGACCCAGACACCTCGCCATACTACCCCTGTCGGGCACCATCATCACTGCATCCTGTAGGCCAGGGACCCCAATGCCCCCAGCATACAGGATGCACGACAACAACTTCTGCACATATATGAGAGGGCAGACATTATCAGCAGCCCTCTGCACATGCCACCACAGACCTGATAGTTTCGCCTGCCCTTGTTCCTACAGCAAAACGATCCCCATCGATTGGAGGAACAGAGCAGCATATTCCCCCCAGGACATCATGGAGGCCCATGCCAATTCACCAACCTTCTCCAGTTGAGCCCCCAACACCTACAGACTCAGACAGTGGAGATTCAGCTATTTTTGAGGCAGGGAACCTAGCCTCATGGTGGATGATTTTGCAGACCTCCCTCTCTCGTCCTACAGACCCATCAGGCAGAGGACCAAAAGAAGAGCTCAGGGTGAGTTCATGAAAACCAATATCAAGCAGCATGGCAACCTACCACCCAATAGCTTCCATGCTGGAAAGCATTTCAGAAACAATACGTGAACATTATATCACCATAGCAACAATAGACTTTGGACTTTGAATGAGTTTGTGGAGACAAAACCTTCCTATGACCCCTCATACTACTACACAAGACAGATATTTTTGATAAAAGATTAACTCTATTTTTGCAAACAAGGTCAGCCTTTTCATGCCTGTGTAAAAGATTGGCCAACTTTCATGATCTTATAGGTGATATTTATAACGTGACCTTTATAATGTCACCTTAGGTGCTACAAGATCAACCCCATTCGTACACCATTTTAAAGCTCAATTATGTGTTGTATTTATGAGCTTTAGTCAGTAGTACAAATAGTTCATACTTTCCTTTAAGTCCTTAAGTTTGGCACAAAACTATACAGAGCAGGGCCAACAGTCACATTGAATACTACCTTGACCCTGCCCTAGATACAATTTTCAAATTTTTTCTTTTTTTATGAACAGGATCGACAGCCACATCAAATACCACCCTGGCCATTTTTTTTTTTTACAAAAAATACCTGGCTGAATATGTGCCCTTGGCAGCTTGAAGCAGAATTTATCTTGGGAGACTCCCAACCTTGATTCAACTTCCTGATGCCAACTCCACAAACCGTGTAATTTTCCTTTGTCCATACATTATATTTATAAATACTCCAGATACCTCAGCTTAGAAAAGAATGTATTTTTATACTACCATATATCATTATATAGCTCACGACAAGCTCAGGGACAAGAACAGTATTTACGACGTGCCAGAAAATATTTGACGGAATTGATTCCTGTAGAAATAAGTATTATGAGCTTTCTTTGATCCAACAAGGTATTAGCATGTTACCTGTATTTCTTATTTTACAATTCCGTAAGGAACCTCTATGTATACTTATTTTTGATATGGTATTCTCATACCGAACACTTTTTGTACTACGTATCTTATATGCATGATACCCAAAATTGTCAATGGACTTGGCAAAGCCCTTATTATCAATGATTTTCCACCCTTAAACCTCGTGCAGAGACGAGTAGGAAAGTGGGGATTTGTCAATGGACTATTCTGGGTATTATTCATTATTTTACACATTTATTAAATTCTTCGCCACACATGCTCAGGCCCTGCTCACAAGGTTACAACTCACCCTCCCTACAGTGAGCTACTCTTACATCATCCATACCAGGATGTTGTGAGAGCCGGACCCATTCCATTTCTGGGCACTGACTCACTGGGAGTATCACAACATACCAACATACCTGTGGACGCATTTCTAAGATGCAGGGAAATTCCACAATCTCCCTTCACCCTGATTGGTCCACATATAATTAGAATCGTTACCAGGTATGACGATGCGTCGGATCTGACCAGACCCAACCAGATCTGACCTGCTCCTACCGGTATATTTCATCACCCTGTGAGCTGCTCATCTGGGTATATAAGACCCCATGAGCAGCTCCCAGATATCTATTATTCCACACACAACCTCCCTTGTATCTAGAACCTACGACAGGTTGAGCTACAAGCTTAGGGGCAGAGCCTGCACGCTGGCGAGTGTTACCACCTATATGTACACTCTGTCATCATGCAATAAACAAGGATCAAAGAACTTCTCTGGATTCAGTGTTCATTACAACATTGACTTGTAACAGTTCACTGACACAATAGTCAGATGGCTACATTAGTTATAAAGATATAGTCACTAGTGTAGAGGTTGGTGAAAACTTTCTGGAGAAACCGGGACTCGAACTTGGGGCCCTCCAACTTCGAAGTGGCTGCTCTACCTCTGAGCTACTTCCCCTGGCCTGACGTTCTCACCTTCCAACCGCACCTGGATCAGTATGATATACACTAGGGGGCAGTGATTACCCGGAGACCAGCCCCTCGGGGTCTGCCACCGGGTACGGGAATTTCTGCCCCTACACTAGTTAACACTACTTACCATGTTTGGGGCACATAAAGATGCCACACGTTTTTGTGCACAGAAAACATTTAGGATTCAAATGTTGATACTCCATTGACTTCAGGTAGGCAAATCTGCTTCTTTATTCACTGTTTTACAGTCCCACTTCTTCCAACGGTCGTGGTTATGTTGCCTTTACATGTTCAAGAGCTCATAAGGCACATATTCTCAGATTTGATTGAAGAATCTTGAGCCATTGTTGCTATTTTGATAGGTAACATATGTAGAGATTGTAGAGGTAGGTAGTATGTAAATATGTAAAAGAAAAAGGAACGTCTGCCACATGTCACAAAAGGTATACAAATAATAACACCATGCAACGGGCAAAAAGGACAGAGACCAAACATACCAATTGGAGGCTGCTGAGTCTGAAAATGAGGACAAAAAGGGTGCCATATATGATAAAAATCCACCCCCTCCAAGGGCAATGATTTCACTATGTTCACCTAAGTAGTATACTCCAAACATGTACAACAACTTTCTTATGTCATTCCTGGCATTTTTCTGGGTAATATCAATAGCTTTGACACTGCTACAAATCATATTTCACCGAAAGTGGCTCCTATGCCTCTATTATTCTGGGTGTCGAAACCAATTTTATGGAATATTGTGTGTTTGATTTTAGCACACTCCATGTGCATAGTTGCAGCAGTTTGGGTAGTGCAGAAGCAAGAGTTCAATTTGGATCATGCCACCAGGGATCAAGAATTATGTATATCCACACCAAATAGCCTAAATATCATGTACATTGCATAAGAGCCATTGGTTTTGGGTTATGTTGCTTCATTTTGGTACATCGTAAAAAGACAGCCAAATTTCCATGTTAATTTCCTTGAAACATTGACTTCTGGATCATTTAAAGCAACCGGCCATGATTTATGGTGAGTAAGGATCAGAATTATCCATAATCACGTGATCAAAGTGATGGTTATTTGATATTAATAGGCTACATTGTAAATGGAAGTCATAGCTTGCTCTCAGAGCAGTCATTAACATGATCTCTGGGAAATAACAGGGCTGGGGACTCTGTAGAGTATGTGTGGATACACTGCTGGTACATATCAAAAACTCATATGCAAGATGTCCTTGAAGACTGTAAAAAAGGAGCTTAGACTTTAAACATGTTTAGGTCTTTAGAAACATGTTTAAAATCTAAACATATTGGATAGGTAGGTGTACTCTTGGCTATATATTTAGGATCTAAACACTTTAATTCTAAATGCCTAAACACCTATGCTAAACAATGTTTAGATGTTTAGCATTGAAACAGTTTGAAGTTCAGGTGTTTAGGATATCAACATCTATATGTTTAGGTGTTAAGGTATGAAAGACTCACTAGTTGGCAGCCCTGTGCTCGAATGAAGTTTCTAGAGAGAGTTATATACCCTTCTCATCAAAAATATATCAAAAATCCTTTGTAAATCATTAATCAGGAATTTTATATGAAAGAACATCCATGTTATAATTAAACATTTTGGATTGGTCAGCATTATGTACAAGAGACAGGCAAAGGAGAGTCAAAGGATGAGTAATTCATTAGATATTAGTTTGGAAATGGTAATCAAAGATAAATAAATCAGATTGATGTAAAATCTGTTGTTTCAGCTCCGTTTTCTTTTGAAAAGTGAAAAATTGTTGCACAGCGTAACAGCACAGGGGGAATAGTCACAATCAGTTAACCCAAACTGAGTTCCCTCTGCTTTTGTTGCAATGCATAATATGTAAAAAGTGGATCATATCAACCAACGGAATGATTGCAAAAATGTTTCTGCAATAAAAGAAATTATACCACAAAGAAAATAAGACCTGAATAAACAAGAGGTTGATATACATGCAGTAAGGGTTGGTTGTATTGATAGTCAATATGACATCTTGCTAGTTGCTTGTTGACAATTGACAACTGCCCCCTGTGACTTACTTTGCCTCTTGTTGACGGCAGGCTGTCATTTTTGGTTGCCAGTTTTTAATTGTAACTGCTAGTTGCTATTGAAGGTATCTATGGAAGGCTGGTGTATGGACGGCCGATTAAATATTTCCATTCAAAGATTGCCAATTGCCAATAATAGGTTGTCAACATCTGCCAGTAATGGGTTGCCAATTGCCAACCTTGGGTGGGTCATCAATGGCCAAGGCACTCAGCTTTGCATAGTGCCTTAGGAAGGGCATAGTTGACTCAGTGATTCTATCATCTAGATAAGAAGCATTCGGCCTCCGGCCTCATGCTTCTTATCTGAGGATAGAATCACCTCATGAACCCATAATGGTCAACTATGGCGTTTATACCATGGTTTCCACCATTAAATTAAATATTTTAACCTTATAAAGCCATGAAAATAAATGTTATTTCTTGCGCGCGAATGGCCTCAGACCATATGCCAACATAACAACTTGTATCAAAATGGGTTCATTTAGCGCATACTATTCAAACTTTATTATCACCTCTCGGCACTGTAAAATCGTTCAACAACTTGATAACCATGGCATAACCATGGATAACCCACCATTGTGCTGGCTTATCCATACACTATTCCCTTACTATGTGAAAACATAGTCAGAAGTGACATTGTAATGATTGTTTTCACCTAAGTTAGTCACAGGTTACTATAGAGGGCTGAGGGATAGCCACAATTAGCACTATCATTTGACTACTGTCTAAGAAATTTAATTATGTGTATAATTATTGTTATCAGTGAGATGTCGGGAGATCTTGAAAAGTCATAATGTCTCATAAATACAATACTGATTATGTTAATATCATGTCAGACATCTGAATCTTTAATGGTAGGTACCAACTGCAAAACTACAGTCCCCTTTTTTGACCGTTTGACAGCCCCCCATTTTCTTTAAAAGAGTCAGCTGACTGCCCCCTTTGGGGCCCTCTTCCACTTGAATATCCCTTTGTAATAATGTTAAGAACTTTAACAGAACTGGACTCTTGCTAAAAGATTGGGAATTGAATTCTCACTGCAGCTACCTCACTTTCCAGTTCCCTGCAATTCTCCACCTTGAGAAGCCACTTCCCACCTTATATTGTAATGGAATTTACTTCCTCTGAATCAGACTGTGTTACGGAAAGTTGGGGGAACTGGTTCCTTGATTGGTTCCACCTGAATGCTTCCCATAGAAGGGAGGCCAGGGACTTGGAGGAATTAGTTCTTACTAGGGAAGTACAGTGAGACCTTGATAATACGTCCCTTGATAGTCCATCATACATGGGATGAATACGAATCTATTGTAATATGCTTCAATAGTTCGTCAGTTTTGAGAACCGGCCAACAACTGTCTGCAACAGAAGTGGCAAGGTCTTACTATATTCACCAATTGATTCCCTGAGGTCAGTTAGTTCCGTTTTGGGAATAGCACCCCTGATAGAACTTAAATCCCATCCTTTCGCAACACCCTCCAGGTATCCATATAGCCCCCTAGCTGATTCTAAACTTTCATATTATTGACAGCCCCTCTTTTAACACATCGGCAGCCACAACTTCTCTGGGTTGATATTGCACTTGGTACCAAATTGAGGCTGAAAACCTCCCCCAGGACCACAATCTAGATAAGGGCTTTAAGTGCTTCACTTTGAAGTTTAAACAAATGTGATTTAGGGGACTCATACCCCTCTCTATTTCAATACGCGGTGGTTGGTTACAGTATGACTTCACTATTTTGGCCCTGTGGGCAGAAGTTTTTATTCAACATTGATTTAGCTTTGATTCAACATTGAACAATGTTAAGTAGCCATTACATCAAAATTGACTCTATATTCTGTGCCTCGTCAGTGAGGGAGATTATATGTCAAATTATGCTTTGGGTTTTGTGACAAATCGATTATGTGACAGGCTTCCCTAGCCCACTTAAAAGGGTCTATATCTCTTCTTTCCTATCCCCTCAAGGTGTGTGTGGTGCACATATGCACGGGCACCGACACATTACATTGTGAAATATGTAGTTTAGTAGTTCTCGCCATGAATATGACCTTAGTTGTCGAAATGGCGTTAAACATCTATTACTCACTCACTCAACGATGTGAAATAACTATTTCTTGGAGAGATTTCAGTCATCCATTTGTTTGATTGAGAGCTGTCACTCATGGGACATGCCCCGCCCCCTGATGCTGCTGTAGCAGTAGGAGCAGGAGGAGTAGCCCCCACCACAGAGGGCGCCACTTGAGTAGACACTTGATCTCGTGACCAGGGTCCACGACTACTGACAGGGCCTTCTGAGCATGCGCCCCCCCCCCACCACCACCACCATCCTGCTCACCACCACCCTCACATATTGCCCATAACTGTGTCTGAAAACCACCTCAAGCACATGCTCACTACACATATAGCCACTACTGACAGAGCAGCTCCTCTATTTTAACAAAAATTATAATTGGATTGTGTGTGGAAAGAATGAGGGGACTTTCCAAACTGAACTCCCCCTCCTTCCTCACCCCTAATCGCACCAACTCATTCTGATAGTTGTGCTAAGTCACATTGGTTTCACACCCTGCCACATCCACTGGAGGATTCACATGTAACAGGTGGTAGCACCCAGGAGTACACTTTCTGTAGGACCTTTTGTAGGACTTGTACTATCACGTCCATCCAGGTGACTTTGACTCTGAGCTGCAAGTTCTTCCTGGCTTGTGCCTATAGCTGTCAGATTTGATATAAAAGCGCACGTTGGTAGCCCTCGCACCTGGGGACAATTACACAGGACGTACCAGTCTTGTGACCCTCGGACCACCTGTTTGAATATTTGGAAGGTGAGTAATAATATCAGAGCATTATATCTGTACATAATTTTAGATCTTAGGAGTGTGGGTAATGAACGATTTGTGCAAGCATATTTTGCGTATTCGTGTATTTATGTGTCACAATGTTATGCTATTTCACATCGTTTTATATCAAAAGTGTTGAAATGAAGATCTGGTTCAAATTCACAAGAGTTTGAAGCGCGATTTGCCTTTTGGATCATTGTCAAGAGTTAATGTGTAGTTTGATAGAACCATAATTGCAACTTTTGTAGCAGGCGCTGCGTATCTAATTATTGGTTTATATTTTCTATTTCCATTCATCTCTATTGAAAGTTCACAACCCACCATTTTCTTTTCAATTGCCTATGCGATATAATATGATGTTCTTTACATAACTTCTGTAATTAAGTCATTGGGTGCGATAAGTGGATCTTGATCTATAGATTTCTGGTATAATTTAGCACCCCATTGCAACATTGAAAATATAATTATGTTGCCTAGGAGTGGGAGGTGTACATGGTTTGCAAAAAGGTGGCAAGTCATCAGAAGGGTCATTTTCATGCATGATCATGCAAATTTAACCCTAAAAACGTTCTTCATGTATAATAAATAATATTATCATGACTAACAAATGTAAATCGTTGGCTCCGTGTACCCAAGAATGCATGTACCATCCGTTCAGATCATTTGAGTTCATTTCCCGGGGTTTATCTGGATCTACGCAATGGAGTTATGAGAAGTAATTCATGATGTTCAAAATCCCAACCTAAAAAAATGAACTCTGACAAGGAGAGAATACATATATACGTATGACACAAATTTTCATTGGGGCTATGGGAGGAACACTCAGCCACTGTACCTTTTTTCATAAAGGACCTCCCCAGATAAAAGATTTGGAATTTTGGACCTTGCCCCCCCCCCCCGCCACCCTGAACCTTTCAAACGCACAGGGGAGAGAGGTCAAATTTGATATATTATTTCAAAGACACAAGGGGTGATCGAAAAAGTATGTTACGCTTTTTAAGCCTTTTTGAACACCCCCCCTCCCATTGAGATGAATGTCTGTAGACATCACAAGTATTAAATTAGATTTTATCTAAAGAGTAATTTTATTTTACTAATTTGAGTCCACAGATCGACACGCAGTTCCTTCCCTCCTGTTGGAAATGTGTCTCTTATCGTCTGGACACCTAGTGTGGGCAAGGTGTCAGGGTATCACCCATTTAGGACGTTTACAAGAACCATAACAACATGAGTAATTCTTAAAGGTTTTAACTTTCTTTTTTTATGATAACAAAAATGAATCCGTCTTATTATACATCCTGCCCGTCTAGACGTCTGATTATTCGCCCAAACATCACTAGTGTTATTGCTTCTGTGCGACCTTCTTTTTTTAATGAAGTGTTGATTACACAATTCATCTGAAACAAGGTCAGTTTCCCCAGACATCAGGAGCTGTTTTAGTTTTATGCAGACATCCTTGCATTGGCTCGATTTAAAGTTAATATGAAATGTTTTGATACTTGCTGTCAAATGTAGTCGCAACATTCGTGATAAGTTGTTGTAAATAGTAGAACATGCCCCTCATGTCCCTATCTACCACTGCATAATAGTAGCAGTGCAACAGTATGACAATGAGGCATGTATTAAGGACAACTATGTGGAAAATAACACATTATAATGAAATACAATATGGGAGACGGCGGGAGACAACATGCACAATGTGTAATCAAAATCAAGGGAAGGGGATGTCGGTGTGTACATGTACATGTGCACGTGTCTGACCAAGTTCAGTTTGGTGTTATGCTTTTCAAGAGCTGTCGCAGAGAAAGAGAGAGAGAGGGACAGAGGAAGAGAGACAGAGACAGACAGAGACAAACAGACAGAGAATGAGAGACAGGGGGAGGGAGATAGAGAGAAACAGGCAACGGGGGAGATATGGAGAAAGGAGAGAGACAGATAGACACAGAGAGAGGGGGACAGAGGCAGAGAAAATGGGTGACCCAAGAGACATTCACTCTACATCAACCCCCGGGCAACAGCCCCCCACATGACATACAGTAAGGGAACGTTCAACAATTATGTCACTGTTATTTAGGCATTTCTCAGGACCCACCTACCCCCTTGTCACTGTTTTTGTATGGAACATATAGAGGAAGCCAATCCCCCCCCACCACCACCCCTATAAGCAGTGACGTAATTGTTGAACGTTCCCTAGAATGCACTCAGTAGAGGTAGAGACGCACGAGACTCGGAGAGACATTGTCTTAGACAGAGATGCACGAGGGGAGGGGGCAGACCCGGACAGACAGGCTGCCAGTGGCCTGGTGTCCAGTTCTAACTACCGGTACCTATAGATCTATCGTGAGAACTTTGGTAAAGACCCCGTGAAGACTAACTACACCGCTAGGTTGACACTTATGGCCTCTGATTAAATCTGAGACCGCATGATGCTACAGCAGTAAAGTTTCGGTAATGATGTTCCATTTACTACATTAACATCAAATCAGTTTGGAGAGTGATGGGGACGTCATCCTAGTGGCAGACGACATTTGATGTCATATTTCCAGAAGGGTTTTGCCTGACCGATATGCAAATTAAAATGCCCTCACCCCCTTTAATTAGCATAAGGTTTAAGTTCACACCTTACACCCTATCTAAGTTGGGCGCGTGTATCGCTTCCGCTGGCAAGGGAGCAGGCAGGAGAGGGGGTGGGGAGTTGGTAACCTTATCAGTTTGAAATTGAGGGAGCTGAGGTAGGGAATTAATGAATATGTGATGTGACAGTCGGAGTTGTGACATTTCACGGTTTGATTTGACACGTCCGGCATGAACCGTTATGCTATCTTAGGCTCTGGTTGACGTATTTTGCTTTCTAAATACCCTCTCCACCACAGCGTCCGGTGACAGTGTAGTTATAGTTTATTTGGGGTTTGTAAGGCAATGATCTGTAGGTCTAATGGCCCAAAGGGCAACGTTCTCAATTTTCTTTCCAAGAAACGGGTCAGTAGCCCTAGTTTAACTTGATTAATTTGAGTAAATATCATTCTCCAAGGACATGGACCAGCACTTTGAATATATATATATATATATATATATATATATATATATATATATATATATATATATATATATATATATATATATATATTCAACCGAATTCTGACCCAATCACCACGATGGGGAAGCTACAATTAATAAAAAGCAAGCAAAATGGGGGGAGGGTTTGTCTCTAGTTTTTTTTCCCATGGCCTAATTGAGACAAACAGATAATTATATCGAATTGTAGGCAACACATTTTTCCAAAATTGTGATCATGGACAAATGTAGACTTTGCCCCCGCCCATTTGATCCTGTAAGTGGATATTGAAAATGCTTGAAAATAATTAGGCCTATGAAGAAAAAGAGAGAAAAAAAAGAACCAGTTGGGGGGTGGGTGATCAAGGCGTTGACCATGGGGGGCGGATGATATTGTGTTTGGAGAGTGGCAGGTGTAAAAGTGGTTGTCGATTGTATCACATGACCTGAGGGACGCAGACCTGCAGAAGGTGGACGATAACAGGAGAAACAAGCAGGGGGAGCGATAATAGGGTGATTTACCGATGGGAGGGCAGTGGTCCTGAGTGACTCCTGTTACCCTCGTCCACTAGGGAGCAGCTCAGAACAGCTCGGTAACGAGTCTGTTATCACGTTGTTAATTAGGCTTATGTAGAGCACTATCAGCCTGATGTAAAGGGTAATGGTGGGAAACCTAACTGTAGAGTCTAAAATCTAGATCTACTGGTTAATGAACGTGGGTATAAACTGGCTAGTATACATGGATTGCTGTCATAGCTTAGAGAGAGACAGAGAGAGACAGACAGAGACAGACAGACAGACAGAGACAGACAGACAGAGACAGACAGACAGAGACAGACACAGCCACAGAGACAGACACACACAGACAGACAGAGGGAGACAAACAGAGAGACAGAGGGAGACAAACAGAGAGAGACAGAGAGAGAGACAGACAGACAGACAGACAGACAGATACAGGGACAGGAACAGAGACAGACAGAGACAGGGGGAGACAGAGAGAAACATACAGAGATGGAGCTGAGGTTGTTGTTTTTTTTTGGTATACCAGCGCTTTCGGTGCTGGGATAGTGTACATCCCTCGTAATGTGTAAAAATTCAGACTACAAAAAATATTCACCTCTTTTTTACTAGTACTGTAAGTTATAGCCCTCCCCCCCACATTTTCATCTTTCTTACTCCCCTAAGATTTTTCTTTCTCCTTCCCTGTCTCTTTCTGATCTATGGTCTTTAAGTTTTAGCCCCTGATCCCAGGACTGTTATACGGTGGAACAACCTGCCACCCCTCCTGTACCAAGGCCTGTATGAGTGGACTGGTCCACTCACTGTCACTTCCTGTCTATGCAAACATAAACAATCTCATCATGATGTACCAATGATGTACCAATAATTTCAATTTGAGACATTTAATCAAAATTCTGAATCGACAGAATGTTTTAGAATTAATTTTCACCCCTAGATTAACCATATAGTATACATACAGGCCATATCACTTAGAACTTTTGCCACAATATGTATTGAGAAACCATGTCCTGATTCCAGACATGGTTGAAACCAAGCACAATCTTCTTTAGACTCTGTACTCAAATGCCATTTGGGGCCAGCATACAGCCTTATGATGTAACACCTAGCTCGTGATGTCACACCCCGCACCATAACTTTAAATGTATTTGTAAAAACTGATAAACTGGTCACTGCTACTCACCTTCCACAAATAGATAGTAACCCTACTTGGACCGTTGTAGGATTTCTAGGCGCGTTGTACTGTAGGCTACGTTGTTTAAACACACACGAAGAAGAAACTTGGTATATACTCACACCACCCAGGTGGTGACTAAAGAGAAAATCACCAAAAACAATGACTTAAAATTCAAGGTCTAATGGCCACCGTGTAGTTTATACGGTTGCCATGGTGATTGGAAAGTGTTATCCCTAGTGGGGGTTTCGGGAAGTAGTTGTAGCGTGGTGAGGCCTATTTCACGGTGAGTGCAGGTGGTGACAGTTTTCCGTCTGGTCGTTAGGGGGCACCACTCCCCACCCCACGTGACAGGTGGTGTATGTTGGGTACCGGTATGTTTTTATTTGAGTTATTTCGAGGTCTTTGTCCAATCTCATAGAGTCACGTTGGTACCATAGCCCATGACGTAAATTGACGTCCTGCTATGTCGCAACGTTTTATGGCGACATGACACAGCAGAAATTTAGTCACACATTCAGGATACATAGTGAGAATGCTTTTGAAAAAAAAGGAAATAATAAGGAGGGGAGAACCGATACCGATCCACATGTTCTGACCATGGTTATCCGCCACCGGATCCGCCACCCGCTTTAATATCACCAATACTATTCCTAATCAATTCTTTCCTGCTCTGCTCTTATACTCTGTGGATCCAAAATATCGCAAAGCGCCCTCAAGTTTCGAAATTTAGGGCATTGCTCATTCCAAACACTATATATATATATGATCAAGGTGTGCCCATTCTCTTCACAGGAAGCGTGAAAAGAGAAGCATTTATTAAATTCCCTTTATAAAGTCGGTCGTCGATCGGTGATGTAAGGCCTATCTGACCGCCAGCGACGGTACCAACTCATCTGTAAAACTAGAGCAGCCCGTCGCGGGAACAGGGGGAGATACCCCCCGTCGTGAATTCAAGCTGGTCCGGTGTTTCAGTACTGTTCCCCATCGTGCGCATTGTAGAGCTTTGTTTTAAAAAAAGTAAACAAACTGCGATTAAGTACTGAAAATTAATTGCAAAACATTCTGTCGATTCAGAATTCTGATTAAATGACTCAAATTGAAGTTTTAAAAATATCCGGGCCGTATACGGGTCTGCGCAAATGTAGGTCAGTCTAGCGTCCTACCAGGGTGCTTACTTCCAGGTCCGCGTTCAGTGGTAGCCTATCCTCGGTGCAGTAAGGGCATAAATTCGATCCCTGTTGAGGGCCCTACATGGGTGCCGAGAATTTCAGCCGTGTCGCAGTGTCAGATTTTACAAACAGGCCCATGTTGCCATGTCGATTTTTATCCAATGCTTAATACTGTCTACACCCGGGTGTTTACACCTGTGTCCGTCCAATTTTAAAAGTGCTGTTTTGCATGTGTTGATCTTTAGGATCCCCTGTGTTGCCATGTCACGCGTTTCAATTTTTACCCATGTATAGGCATCTCTTGAGGGAGGGGGCTAAAATTTTTTTAGCAAAAAAGCCCGCACACTACTACAGATCAAAGAGGGTCACAAAAAATTTTGACTCCCATTGAGGGGGGGCATAAAAAATGTCCACACATAAACCTACCAGCCACCACCCCCTGTTGATAAATAATGACCACTCCCTTAATAGTACCACTCCCTGACAATTCAATCATCACTGACACTGTCATCTATACCGGTACATCAGAATGAGTGACAGTGCTACTCTCTGACAATTCAGTCGTCATCTACACATCAGAATGACCACCCCCTAAAATGTCAATCACCATTGACATTGTCACAGTGTCAGCTACACATTTGTCGGGGGTTACACGCAGGGTTGGCAAAATAGGCCGGGGTCACACGCAGGGTTGGCGGAGTGGGCAGGGGTCACATGCAGGGTTGGCAGAAGGGGTGGGGTTCACAGGGGGTTGGCAGAGTGGCCGGGGTTCACACATGGGGTTTGCAGACAGGGTGGGGGTTCACACGTGGGGTTGGCAGAGAAGGCAGGGGTCACACACGGGGTTGGCGAAGGGTGCAGGGTTCGCACACAGGGTTGGAGGAGACAGGTTCACACGCAGGGTTGGTGGAGGGGGCAGGGGGTCACATGTGGGATGAGCAGGGCCAGGGGTCACACACAGGGTTGGCGGAAGGTGCGGGGTTCACACGCAAGGTTGGCGTTGGGGGTGGGGGTCATACGCAGGGTTGGCAGAATGTGCGGGGTTCACACGTGTGATTGGCGGAGTGGCCAGGGTTCACATGCAGGATTGGCGGAAGGTGCGCAGTTCACACGCAGGGTTGGTGGATGGTGCAGGGTTCACACGCAGGGTTGGCAGAGGGGCCGGGGGTCATAAGCAGGGTTGGCGGAAGGTGCGGGGTTGCAGAAGGTGCGGGGTTCACATGCAGGGTTGGTGGAGGGTGCGGGTTCACACACAGGGTTGGCAGAGGGGCCAGGGGTCATAAGCAGGGCTGGCAGAAGGTGCAGGGTTCACAGGCAGGGTTGGCGGATAGGACGGGGGTCATATGTGGGGTTGGCGGAGGAGGCGGGGGTCACATGCGGGGTTACCAGAGGATGTGAGAGTCACATGCGGGGTTGGCATTGGTAGGGTTTTGCTCACCCCCACTCAAAAGATGACGATGCCCTTCCCCTCTAACTACCCTTCCTGTAAACGTTTAAATTTTTCGCGTGGTACATATTTTCGCGCACCCACCTAAGTGCACGAAAATAGGATGTGCGCAAGAAGGTCTCACCTAACCTGTGGTTGCGCGAAAATATGATTGCGCGAAAAGTTGTTTCCATGCCAGGTGCGTGAAAATATAGCTGTGCGAAAATATCTACGTTTACAGTATTAACTTAATTTGTTCCACAATCCCACACTGCAAAAATGGTGTTTAGATCCTAAACACAATTCTAAACATATTCTTGCAACGTTTTTGTAATCACATTAATTTCCTACACATGTTTAGCCAAACAATGTGCTTAGCTCTAGTGTTTAGAAATCTAGATGTTTAGGTTTAACCTTTGTGTTTAGATATCTATGAATTTTTGTGTTTATGAATTTTTGTGTTTAGATGTCTAAATGCTTTGATGGAGAGTTAGGGGGTGCAGACATGTATACATTAAAAAAAAGATGTCTTTTGTTTGTTTTCTCATTTACTGGGGGGGGGGTATTTAAATCTCAAAGTCTCCAATATTTACGAGTGATTGTATGTACACACTGCATCAGAATGAGAGACTTGAGAAAGTACAACAGCTTGGCAGGAAGGAAATTGCTTTGTCTATTCCAGAATAACATGAAATAGGTGTCAGTCATTGAGCTTATTGATTATTTCATGTTAATGATGGTGGTGTAAGGTGAATCTAGTCAACTTTTTATTGCCCGTTATATTTTCATGACATTTAATGAATAGAAACTCTAATAAACATGGGGTTTGGGTACATTTGTCACAAAAATTGATTATAATTGTGTAAAGATAGTCCATTCAAACGTAGTGCTGCTACCTGGTGTGGATTCAACATCCAAGTATCTAAACATATTGATGTTTAAATCTAAACACCTATTATTCAACTGTTTAAACTCTAAACATCTAAACATGTTTAGCAAAAATGTTTATGTAGTTAGAATAAAAGTGTTCATTTCCTAAATGTGAGGTCGATGAGACACCTAACTGACCTATATGTTTAGGTTTTAAACGTGTTTAGACCTAAACATGTTTAAAATCTAAACACCGTTTTTGCAGTGCAGCGCCGAAGGCGCTGGTGTCAATATTAATCTTCAAGTATCGTACCTATAGATAAGGGAGTGGCTATCTGTTATCAACATGAGGGATGATCAGGGGCGGATCCAGTCTAGGGGGGGGCACAGCCAAGAAAATTTGGTCTAGAGGTGGCAGAAGCGGGTTATCGGGCCATGTTTCCTATAGTTAAAGAGTCATAGCCTGGCCCAATTTCGGGAGGTCTAGGGGGGCACGTGACTCCCAGGCCCCCCTGGATCCGCCCCTGCATCGGATGGGTAGGGGTCATCCACAAATGACGTCATGCTGGTGGGGGGGCGTTGGGGGTGGTAGTTCAGCCCGGCATGACGGGGGGGGGGGCAAAAATTTAGCATGGCGTCACTTATGGATGGCCCCGTGGGGATTTTATCACTTACGGGTGTGGCTCACATAGATTGACCTTGAGTTCAAAGAGGCACAGAAAAACTGAATGAAGTCAATAGGGAGTCCTGGACTGCCTTCAAAATGGCTCCCTTTTAAGGAGTCATGTGGCTACCTTAAGGGAGTCCTGGTTTTGCATTCAAAATGGCTCCCTTTATGACTCCTTTGCAAAGGAAGTCCTGCTGGTCACTGTTCTTAGACTCCCTATCTGAAGGGAGTCTAGGCACAGTGACCAGTAGATTTGGTGTGGGTGTGCGAAAATAGATCTTTATTCATAATTTTTCCTCATATGTTGATTGGTTGTTGAAAGATGAATCTCATCTCATGTTACTGTGCGGCAGAAAATGGATATGCTGGTCTATACTCAAATTCTGTAGGACTCTGAATATAGAAAAAAAATATATACATGTACATTGCATGTTAGGAAATGAGAAATAGCTAATTACAAATGTAGATGGATATTAGACACTAGAAGTGCTGGCTATTTATGCCTCTTTTAAATATATTGCAGGTGTACAGTGTCCACTGCCCCTCAAACCGCCAACCCCAATGTTTACATAGAGCCATCCATGCTGAGTCCACCCCCACACACTACATCCCGTCTTTTCACAGCGAAAATGCATTTTAGTCATACAAGCAGTGCACTCAGGGGAGTGAGGTATCAACAATGACTTTTTATTTTGCTAACACGCCACAGTATATATTGAAGATTGAACCTCATAAAATGATACATTTTCACATACCATGCACAGAAAATAATCCAAGTTAGTAAATACTAATCTAACTTAGACAAAATCACCCATTAGGCAAAATACCCAACATGTTAGTAACATCTTACTAATGTGTTAGTAGTATTAGCTAACCTATTAAGGCAAGATGACTTGACTTAGCCATGTCTAAGGGGTAGTAGTTTTGTCTAAGGGGTAGCAGTTTTGTCTAAGGATTAGTAGATTTTTTTCACACCAGGTGGCAGTGTGGTTTGCATGAGGATTTTTATGGTAAGTGCATATCATGGAAAAGCCTATGAATGTCAGAATAATGGTGCTTTCAATGACTATCGACATAATAACGCCTCTACAATTCAACCTGGCATGTGATTTAACAGAATACACTTAATAAATATATATTGTTATTGAAGGACAATGAAAAATAATGGAAACACCTTTTCTGTGAAAATTTAATTTACTCATATATCCACATCTTTGACGTTATAATAAACCCAGAGCAACTAAGTTCACGGGTTGCAAAGAAAATGATGTGAGGTATTGAACTTGCTTCTCAAATGGAGAGGCTCTGTTCTGGATGTCTTAACCTATCTGGAATTTACACTTACCATTTCAAAATATAGAGAATTGCTATGTTGCTTGAAAGTCTATGTAGTTAGTGGAAAAGTCTAAGGCAAGTTAGGAGAAATCAGGCAAGTCGGGCATTTTTCCTAAGGGTTAGGCGTAAACTCCCAAGAAAACTTCGGTGGTTTGGGGACGTGCAAACTCCCAACTTGGCTTAGCAAGTCCAACAAATGTTAGGCGAAAGGCCTAAGATATTCAGAATATTTTTTTGTGTGTGGTGTAACAGTCCTCCTGTGTGTAAGCCATGATGCTCCCTCAGTCTCCCTCCGGATCTCCCTCAGTCACACTGTTTGAATCTGGAGCTATGTTTAGAACAGCCAATCAGCTTCTTCCTGTGTCAACCATGTCCGGACTCCCTTTGCCATGCAATGACGCATGTGGGTCACTTCTTGGGATTTTGACCTGGCCGGAAGTAGAATGACGTCACACTGGAGACAAACATTCACGCCGCCTCAGTTCCTCAGGGACGTGGTAGGACCATGCTGTCACACACTTCTGACTGTTTTCAGATGAGATCTGACTGTTTTCAGATGAGATCTCATCTGAATAATATTCTTCCATTTAAGTTTCCATAAGTTTCAGATGATCTCATCTGAATGTAATTCAAATTCAGACGAGTTCTGGCATATATCCTTGATCGGGGGCTCTGCCCCCGAACCCCCCTTTGGCCGGGCACCACGGGAACCGCAGCGGCGTCAACATTCGTCTCCACAGAGGGCCAGGTCAAATCTGCAAGAAGTGACCCTTTTGCTGCAATGACTCCCTTGTACTTCATAAGGGAGTCCTGTCCACCATTATCACCACTCAGCTAATCCTGACTCTGTTTTGATACATGTGAAAGGGAGTCATAGCCTTTGGAAGTGGGTCAGACAGACTGGGAAGGGTGTTAGGGTAAGGTCTGACTCCCTTTTGGGGACCCAGGAATCGCTTCCGACTTCCTTCATTCTATCTGTGGGGACATGTAAGTGTTTTTCGCTTTCTCCAGCACTGCGCCAGAAATTTTGACTGCTCTCGAGGAGGGGTTATGCATCTCTTTTAGGTTTCTTCAGGGTCTGCCTCCTGCCTCGTAAACATTCTTTTTTTTTTGTTATTGAAACCACCACATCACATTTTGAACTGCCAAGTGAGTGGCGCACAGGCGTGATTTTAGCACCACCATCGAGGTTACAATAGATTTGTAAATACATATTTTGGCACAAATGACGGCTGTCGACGCCAAAGCACTACACAAGACATTAGAGTCGCCAGTCTGGCCTCACAACCCCTTCCTGGGTCAAGGGAGGTGTATAGTCTCCCTGCTGGATCCATCCCTTTTACCAATTAATTTTATCACTTTTGATGATAATGTATTTGGGGATTCAAGCTAAGTTAACATTGGGGTGGGTCTAAAAGCTAACTGAACATAATTTCTTTTTTTTCTTTACTTTTTTAAAAGGCGGGGAAGCTGTAGGTTCACAGTTCACCGACCATCTTAATGGCAGACCCCCATCCCCAACCCCACCCAGAGATGGCAGGGAGAGAGGGAGAGAGGGGGCAGTCGGTGGGCATTCCCCTTTTACCAGTGATGATGCCTATACTTTGTTATGGGGACTTGCTATCAGACAACGTCTACTTTGGTTTCACTGCCATCCATGGGAACAAACTGATTGCGTGACATTCAAGGTCTTCGGGTTGTAGTTTTTACTCAAACTAAAAATAAACTTGGCTGTCCTCACTTTGTTTTAACACGAGGAGAGCTGATGTCAGTGGTATGTAATTAATTGCCCTTTAGTTGGGCAATAAAGATACCAGCCTCTCAGCGCCGTGAGAAAGTGGACTACATGTATAACCGAGATCCATAATGGTATTAGACAACAATGTTAATGATTAATACGTACTTTGGAAAGTCCAGATCTCTAGATTTTCTTTCCCATTGTTTTCCCCTATTTCATTCTCTTTCATCAGCTGCTGCACTTTTAACTGAATATCGAGATTGCAGATGAAAAACAAATTGCATAATTCTTTTGTTTTGACTACATGTACAATGAAAACTAAACAATTTTGTTCATCATAGAATATCGTTGATTCATTGATATAAGCATGCTGTAAACGCTGACCACATTATTCACTCTTTATCATGGATCGCTTTGTTCATAAACTCAAGAAATACCTTTATTTTCAGAGGCGCACAAGATGGCAGCCACGATGTTGTGTACAGGCCCTACGTCATTGACTCACACAAGTACTACGTCACAATGCAGTCCCACATCCCCTCATCACGCCATTTCTACGTCACGTCATAATCGACAGGTGACCACAGGAGCGTCTCTCCACCCAGTCGGAGGTTACTATGGCAACTACTCCTCCCATCAGTCCCCAGAACACATAGTTTCTGGTGGTGACCCTTATATGTGTAGTCTCGGCTCCAAAATAGAGGGACTCAACATTATGAGGCCAGTGCCAATATACCCTGCAGCTGTCGGCAATGCTGCCAACATAGGACATCTCCCTAGGCCTAAAGACAGCTTACAACACCTTGACACAGGGAGTAATGTGACAAACAGCAGCCAATACCTCCCCCAGCAGCATGTGACGTCACGTCATGGAGCACATCCGGTTTGCCATGAAGACATGTCCAGGATGAGGGCATGGAATGGTGGGCTTGATCCCGTCCAGCCCACAGGTCCATATGGGTGGACAGCCAGAGAAGCTTTCAGCTGTCGGTCGGTGGCCCTAGAAGGAGAAAACCAAGGGAAACATGTAGAGTCAGGTAATAGCAAGATTTGGAAGTCAATGTATAAATGTAATGACCAAATTATGAAGGTAAAAGGTACTTATGTTACTATAATCTACATAATCAGGGACGATCGGGGGGTAGCATGTGCCCCTACTCTATATCTCTGAAAATAGGCCTGTCTATATGACTCGTAACTATAGAAAATCTGGTCAATGACCGTGTCTTGCGTCACCAACCCCCCCCCCCCCTCCTCATAGCTGTGCCCCCCTAGACCACCCCTTCTGCATCCGACTCTGATAATCGCAATCTGTATATAGCAATGTTTTTAGAGCAAATGGCATTGCCCTATGTGATATGTGTCATTTGGCAACATTTCAATTGAGATGGTTCCTTCCATTCAGTGCAGACTTTTAGGGTGCATTATGCAGCACCTGATCCCCATCATGCTGGTTGTTATCAGTGCTTATCTCTACTCTACTAAAGATCCCGGAACCTCGGTATATCGGTGGCAGTGTCTTAAAGCAGGTTGATTGATTGATTGATTGAGGGAATTTGATGTGAATCCTTACTTATCCAGAATAATATTTCATAGTTTTACATGTGTTTTTTTTTCAGACAGTCTCCTGTGTCCACTGAGAAGGCGACCCCGCTTTGACTTTGCACGTCTGGCAGAGTCAGCAATAGAAAAGGACGAAAATGAGGCTAGTGTTGAAAACAACAACAGCAACCAGGATGCCTACATCACCAGCAACCTGGCCTTCCACATCAATGCATACAGGTAAGTGAAGGGGTTCTTACATTGCTGAGTTTTAGTATTGCTGAGTACTTGACTGATGATGTCATAAAGAGAGCCTACTTAGGGAGAGATCATTTTTTAAAACAGGGGAGGGGGGCTGGTGGGTTTGCATGTGGACGCGTGAAAAAAATTTTGACCCCCTCTTGAGGGGGTAAAATTTTTTCGACCCCCCATGAGGGACAAAAGTTGTGCACGAATGTCCCCTTTTAGCCTATAGTAACACACAGGTTTTTCCACTGAAAACAGATGAAATTATTTTGACACCCCCCATCAGAGGTGTTGAAAAAATTCTGACCCCCCCTGGTCAAGGGGTTGAAAAAGTTCTGACCCCCCTCAAACCCACCAGCCCCCCCCCCCCGTTGTTAAAAAATGATCACTCCCTTAGATGGGATGTAGAGCAAGTAAGGATAACCTCTATTCATTGCATCTGGGATCTTTTAAGGGCCGCTGATGCTGGAGTGCATCATGCATGAATGCAACCCTGGCGAGTAACAGTCACCAGGGCTGCATTTTTGCATCATGACGACCAATGAACATGATGCATTAGATGCATTGTGAACCCCTAAAGCTGTGTGTCCACATGGTGATAAAATTTGGTGCCGACAAAATTCTTGGTGATAAAACCACTTTTGTTGTCAATTTCCGACGATAGAACTTAAACATGTTAGATATTATCACTAAAATAGGGTGGCAAAAGCACTTTTGTCGGCCTACATTTGAGAAGTCGGCCGACAAAAGTAATTTTGTGGGCTGACTTTCCGAATGTTGGCCGACAAAAGTGGTTTTGTCGGCGTGTGGACACAAGGCTTTATGGGTTAAAAAAAATAATTAAGATAAAAAGATAATAACATGCCCTCTCATGGTTGAATATTTTCAGGTTTAATTCACTCTTCTCGCCATTCGCCTTGCTGCAAGGACAGCCTGGGTCAGCCACAGACAGGAGGAAGCCCCGCTCTATGCCCAGGTATGTCTATTTATGTGGTTGATTAAGGCAGAAAAAAAAGATAAGGGGGGGCACTCTGTTCCAGGTTAAGCCCTTGCGCAGCAATTAAGTTCTGATTCTAGAATTTTTGTCATTAAAGTGAAAATAATTGATGTTTTTAGGCCACCTGTGTCTTGTTTTGGTGACCATTTCCCAATGTTTATGTGCCAGTTTTCACACAGGTGAGGAACGACACCTGACACCTCCTCATAATAATGATATTTGCGTAAATTAAGCTGGATATCGAAAGTAGATAATGCAATGTTATTACAATGGATCAGGACTCATGGAAAGTAAAAAGGAATTACCAAATCACTCTGTGAACATGTTAACAATAGTGTTGAATATGCCTGTTGCTTAAGCAATGTTGTGGTCCCTCTGTAGTCCTGAAACACCGCCTCTAAGCAGACCCAAACTATAGGTCCTGGAGTACATGGCTATATATCTACAGCTAGATCCTTTTTACTTCACATTTCATTATACACCCAGAAGGCATGAGAGAGGGAATGAGGCTGCAGGTCCTGGCATGTTCTGATCTTACAACATGTACTTGGTGACATCCATGTGTCAGTGTCAAAGCCTGGCCACCCTGCATCACATAAGCCAGTGTCTGAATCCTACACATAGCACTAATCCTTATTACACCACAACTAAGGGGTATTTATGAAAGAAATAGTGGTCAGACTTGTGTTGTATTCGACTTGATATCAATTGACACATGTCATGCTTAGGGTAGCTATGTGTAGGAAGTCTTTGAGCATGGAGCTCACTGTGTCTTGCAGGGATATAAGATACATAAAATAAGACAGAGTTGTAGTTGGAAGCCGGGTTGGAAGCTCAGTTTTTGGTTCCAGGATGACTTCCATCCGTGATCCAAAAGGAGTCCAACCATAGCGACTCCTGGTATAATGTAAAAAGCAATGCTAGAAGGAGCTAGAAGGATGAGTCCATACAGGAGTTAGGTAGCCCCTAAGTCCTGGAGGGCATTTCAAAACCATCTATATCGATTTGAAATGCCCTACTGGTCTACATAGGTTTTGGTCTGTGATGTGTTTGCTGCATACAACATACAGCAGTATAATTATGAAAATGACATGTGTAAATGATTTGGACTGCTGCCCAATATACATGAAGATATAGCCTATGGGGTAATCATAATTTATAAGGTCATGAAAGACATGGTTTACATGTAGGAGCACTATAGTCCAATAGAGACTCTACATCCATTGTTTAAACCTTGCACTGTCCGCTCCACAACGTAGATATACAGTAGAGTGTTTTTTTTTTATTCTGCAATACAAGTTGTAGTTGTTGTAGGTATGAAGCTACATATCAGATTTAGATACTGGTGTAGTTACAGCCGGTTCTACTACCTACCTACAGGGGTATTAATAGCCTATTTACAAATGCGGCTGAGAGTGGGGGTATTGGTTACCAAATTGCATCAGAATTTATGATTCAGAGTCTAATTCATCGCATTTTTCTTTGTGACCACCCCAAACCACTCAATACCTAGTAGATAACTTTATTTTCCCAACGCCAAGACTGCATTTTCAAATTGGGCATGAAATCAATATTTGTTTCTCCCATTAATCAAATTTCATATCCTAACACATACATGTATAATTGCCTTTTCTTTACAGAAAGAAGAAGCAGTACATCTGTCGATTCTGTGGTCGTCATTTCACCAAGTCTTACAACCTGTTGATCCATGAGCGGACACACACAGATGAGCGGCCCTACACCTGTGACATCTGTGGTAAAGCCTTCAGACGTCAGGACCACCTCAGGGACCATAGGTGAGCAAAGAACATAAATCTCTATAATGAATAAATTCAGATTTAGATTATAGAAAAGTATCTTGGGAAAGTACCATAAATCCACACCTAACCGTGCGAGTACCTTAGCATTGAGCGTTGAAACAATTAATGTTGAATAATGATTGATCAACATTAATCAGTCACCTCACAACACACACCTGTTGCTGTTAATTCTCAACTTTTCTTTTAAACATTGTTGTGTTGATATTCAAATAAGGAGTCCAATAGTAAATGATCAAGCTGACCACAATTGCCATAAGATTCCTTATTTTCTGTTAGTGAGCCATGCATGTGAACAAAAGAAACCCCTCTGTTTTATCCCACTATGCAAGTTGTTTATTATGACTCACCATTAGTATAATGTCTCCTTGAATAGAATTTACAGAGTAGGAGTCTATTAGTCTAGCCATGGGATCATTGAACATAGTCTTAGATTACAATAAAAAAAGTAGAAGAAAGAAGTCAGTCAGTAAAACTGATACAGACTGATTTCAGTAGTCGTGGCGCATGGCTAATTACGCGGCAAACTCTAAAGCTTTCCCTGGTTTTTAACTTGTTTTGCATAAATATTCTCTGTGTGGCCACTTTTTGCTTGGGTCTGGGCGCCGGGGCCGCCATGTTGGAATGAACTGTGACGTCATAAATCAGACGCCGGGAAGGGTGTTAATTCTCGCCTGTTGTCACGTTCGGTGCGTTCATGGTTACGGGGCGCGAGACTACACAGTTAGAAAGTCGACAACTAGAGGCTGTTGCAAAAATTCCACGTACTTCATACCTTGTACTGTAATGGAATTGACTTCTTTTGAATCAGACTGTGTTGTGGAAAGACGTGGGAACTGGTTCTATAATTGGTTTCACCTGAACGCTTTCCATATTATGTAGGCCTGGAGGCTATTGCAAAAAGAATCGGATGCGGATTCTCACTGTCATAACTCACCTTCCAGTTCCTGGCTGTTCTGCTGCTCAGAACCAACTTCTCACCTTACACTCAGAATCAATCCTCTTTGTGTGAGTCATACTGGGAAGTATTCCCAAATTCATGAAAACTTAAGAATCAATTCTATAACCTATTACCTTGCTGCAAAACAGGGGAGAAGTCATTGCCTGAGGGTAGTCAGTTCCCATTTGGGAATAGCACCTCCGACAGAATTGAATTCCTGTCCTTTCGCAACACCCTCCAGGGAATTTGAGGAAAGAACTAGCCCGGACTGGTTCTAGGGACTGGTTCTTACTTAGGTAGTTTTCATCAATTCAGGACCACTCCTGAACCATTTCTTTGACCAATTATCTTTTGGCGATACAACAGAGAATTATTTCCTAAGGTCAGTCAGTTTCATCTTGGGAATGGTAGTACCTCCGGCAGAATTCATTCCTATCCTTTCGCAACACCCTCCTGATCTATTGGAAGAAAACAGGAGGAAAGGGTCTGGAGGGTCTTGCCAAAGAAGGAAACAATAAGTAAAATTTAAAACGTGCACGTTTTGGTGCCTATTATACCAAATCCATTCTCGTCAACTGAGGCAGGTAAAACGTGAACGGGTGTCTAAAACTAAAATCTGCTGGTATCCTCTAAAGAGAATATTTGGTGTACATTGACTTGAAAAAAAAAGAATTAAGTGGGGACAGTGATAGCTTGAGAGATGATATTGAACAAGGGAAACATCTAAAATAGCTCGTCCCTCACTGGTTTGACAGATGATATTACTGCAAAAAAGACTGAATACCAAAACGTTCATGGATGTAACAGTAGTTTATTTTGACTATTCTCCCAACAAGGATGGCTAGCCTACCCTAATTAGTGATAGCAATGACATTGTAGCTAGAGCCTAGACAAGACATGAGATGTGCTTATCACGATTATCGCCAAACCCTGTTTAATGAGGGGCATCGTTGTTTTGAAAGAAAAAATGTACATGTGCTGAATATTGGATATATCTATTATTGACCCCAGTCGCTCACCCAATGAATAAGCCGTAGTCATATTTTATCTAGACATGCATTAACCTATTGCATTATAACCCAAAACAAACGTGATGCGATGTGAAAACAATGCTTAGCCTGAAAGCATGACCAGACAATGGGCTTAAAGCAGCATCAAATTCCAGTTAAATACCCGGCAAGCATGTTCCAAGTAATTACATCATATTTAGGGCATTATTTATCATGAAATATGATTCATGTTTCATATGAACCTAAAGAGGGTGTGCAATATGTGCATCTCTATGTAGGGTTGACCCAGGATGCATTATTAACAAATCAGATAATTCCCTTTATTCACTACAGATCACCTGGTACCCCGGCCTGGTACCCTATAGAAACCAAGCAGGATGCATCATGGACCACTCAAATAATCCCCCCTATTCGCTGCAGATTTTATAGGGTACATTATGTGACAACTGGTACCCAACATTCTTGTTTTTATCATGGTTATCTCGCCAGGTGCCAGCAATGGCCGATCCACTGCGCATGCTTTGACCGACCGCCCCCTTAATACAAGTTACATCCGAAATACCTGTGGACGTACCTTTTACCGTGTCGATCCACAATGACTAGTTCTATTATACATTTGATTTTATAATTTGCTGATTTTCAGCTGGAACCAGGAGGTTGCGTAATATTAAAGCCTATATAAAAGCTCGCTCAGAAGTGGCTCTTTCCCCTTTTGGCATATGGCACCGAGGGAGCTGCATGTACCCAGACTGTGCGTCTCTGGTACAATCAGTATCAAAGGATTAAACAGGTCTGTGCAGATATGAGCAACTCTTTACAGACAGATGGCTTTGTTAAGATAACCCATATGGCAATGTGACCCCAACAATCTAGACCAGGCCTGCTTGGTAAAAAGGACCCTATAGGTTGAACTCAACACCAAGGCGTCTTCAAGATTCCGCCACTGATTGGAAGCTATTCCTGTGATTGGTAGCCTCTGGTTGGACCTGTGGTTAGGGACAAGTCATGCTATAATGGACTAGGGGTGCAGGAACAATGCCACTCCCCAATCCAAATAAGAAGGGATACCATGGTTAGCCCCACCCCCTCCCCACCCTCTAATATCATACCTGCAAACTCTTCAGTTTTCTCAGCATTCAAAAGTTCCATCTACCTTGGTCAATCCTGTGATTCGTCCAGATCCAATGAAATCTCATTTATCACGTTTATGAGTGGGATAGGGTATTCCATAGTCTACGGGTATGTAATTCGGAAGTTGCTATTAATGGAACTAAATTCAACTTGGCCATGCAGGCCCAAGCGGGTGGGGGGTTTCTCTCTTATCTGTGTCCCATTCAGTGGCGGATCCAGGATTTGGAAAAGGAGGGGGCGCACCCCTTATTTTTGAGAAATTTTGGGGCCCAAAATATGTAATTAAACTCTTAAGCACTGGGAAAAAAACGCCCCCCCCCTCTAAATCCGCCACTGCCATTGACGTAAAATGGGACGATAGGTGAAGGGGGGGGGGGTTATTGCAACTCTATATTTGACTGGTATCAGAGAACGATATTATGCAGACTACAAAGAAGAGACCACCAAAAAAAGGCTCCCCTCCCCATCCAGACAATAAATGAGTTGTCCTATTAAACACCAGACTACTGCTGGTTACAAACAACAATTAGGCCAGAACAATGGTGCTGCCGGTAATCAGATCCAGCTGTGCCTTTTATCGCCCATTGTGAGTCAGATTTCGCCAATTATCGCCCAGAAAGTGTAACTTCAGAAGGCCATTGCAACATGCTCTAAGCATGATGTTCACAACACTACTGGGTACTTCCATTACAGACACTCACAGCAAACTATGTCATTCACGTTTGGAGAACATGCTTTGACATGGAACAGACATCAACAATGTAAAAAAAAAAAAAAAAAATCTATTATTTTCAATGAAATGAAAATATGGATAATTGAAATGGTCCACATTCTGGCAAGATAAAGTTGGGCTTTTTTTTGCGATGGGAGGATGGGGATTCACTCTTTATAAAGAAAGAAAAAAAGAGAAGAAAAGAATAGATACATAAATAAGCCCGCAACAAATGAGTAGTACCACTGCCCTGCAGTGCATTCCCCTGAAGCACTTCGAATATCTAAACTTACAACCACAAGAAACATGAAGGCACTACCATGCCCGAATTTACCTTTTCAACTACAACAGTACCTAGAACCTCTAAACCCTACTCACAGTGACGTCTGACCATTCATCTACATGAGTGTTCATATTTGTGTTTTACAGGTACATCCACTCCAAGGAGAAGCCATTTACATGCGGTGAATGTGGGAAGGGATTCTGTCAGTCCCGCACCCTGGCCGTCCACAAGACGCTCCACGCACAGGTACGATCTCTCTCTCTCTCTCTCTCTCTCTCTCTCTCTCTCTCTCTCTCTCTCTCTCTCTCTCTGTCATTATGCATTACGCACCAATTGACATGATGCACTTTGGTGGTTTATTTGATGCACCATTGCGACAATGGCATGTGAACATGTAGGCATCCTGCGACCTTTAAGTAGCTTCTGAAAAGTATACAGCTGTCACAAATAAAGATAATTTGCACTAGCATTATGCAAAATAATTTGTGAATAAAGTTGTAGATATTATAAATACATAAATGTGTATTTTGCTTTACAGGACTCCCCACTGTCCTGCCCGCGATGTGACGCTACCTTTGCCACCCGAGCTCTCCTCAAGACGCACCTGACGTCACACAATGACGTGACGTCAAAAAATGACGTCAGCAACACGATCCCTGACGTCAGTGCCATATCTTCTGACGTCACTAACGTCAAGGCTGACGTAGATGACATGAGACCTTTTACCTGCACGGTGTGTAGGAAGTTCTTCCGCCGGAACTGTGACTTAAGACGTCACTTCCTGTGTCATGCTACGTCCCAAGAGGACGTACATAACTGTAATGGTAGACCGGACGTGCACGGTGATGACATCCAGGAAGCTAACAAAATGGAGGAATTTGACGAAGTTACTTTCATTGACATTGAGTCTGACTAGATCACTTTTGAATGGTTTGAACACTGTACGTCACATGTATCATGAAACCCAAGACCCTCGATATCAAAGTTTAATATAATATTATATACATGTAGTTGTGACTTTTATCACTAGCTGGTAGAAGTCGTGTAGTTTATGTCACTTGATCTATGACTTGGTCATAACAACATAAGGTTCATTAGCTGACATTTGTGCCAGAAGTTCTTGCCAAATATGATTATGGTAGTGATTACAAAATAATGGGCTGCTGAAATATAGTAATGTTTATCATGTATTATGTATAACATCCCATCACCAAGTCTATGGCTTTGCAAGAGAAGAGAGGAGTTGATCATTTGATATAATATTGTGCCGAATTCTTGCCAGATATATTCTTTTTTTTAAAGTGAGGTGCTTGATATAATTAGAAAGTGCTGCTGAAAAAAGTACTGATCTAAAGCTTTAATACTGCGACAGGTGCTGATATTGCTGACTTATATATAATGTACATATATCATTCATTACAACACAGCTTCGCTTCATTGATCTGCTTTGAATTAAAATCATCATCTGAAGCAAATAAAGATATGTTATACCCAAACTGAATCTCGTATTTGTCACAAACAATGAAAGTAGAGGGGGGGGGTCGGGCAATATAGCTACATTTATCTACCTTATTCTTTCTTTCTGTTAAAAAACATCATTCTCATACCCTTATTAAACTCTGAGGGTTTTTGCGAATTAGAAAGGTGTGCTGCATCAAGCAAAGCTTGCCTATAGTCTCACTTACTTGTGTTGTAAAATGCATTGCCCCCCCCCCCACACACACACATGGGAAACACACAAAAGGGAGATGTTAAGGGATCATACTGTCCTGCTGTACAGCGGATACATATATATATATATATATATATATATATATATATATATATATAGAGAGAGAGAGAGAGAGAGAGAGAGAGAGAGAGAGATTGTTTCAGTTGGAGGGGTTTGTGTCACCATTTCATCCCCTGCAAGTTAACTCATTATCAGGGGGCAGGGAGCATGGCAGTTTTCTCTCTTTTCATTGGTGAACTTGTTCCCAAGTAAATAGAATTAAAATAATCCCCAAAAAGCTCCCCTCCCCGTCCAGATAATAAATGAGGGATATGTTAAGGGATCATACAGTCCTGCTCTACAGCGGATACACAGATTGTTTCAGTTGGAAGGGTTTATGTGCATTTTAGGGGGCATACAGGGGAAGAACCAGAAGCGATGTCTTGGGACACAGCAAGGGTGCGGGGTCACAAATTCTAGACAGTTAAGGGCCATTTCAAGGCCCATTTCCAGGGGGCCTTGGGAGGGCGCGTCCCCCAAGGCCAACCCCTGGATCGGCCACAGGTGTGTCAGACAAAGTAGAATAGCATTCATGAGAAATAATTATTTCATTTTTATTTTTGAATGAACATATATATTCTTTTGATCCTCGTTTCTCTTTTTGTAACACCCTCCTGAACTCGCCTCCCACCATTAACTACTATCAGCTATCACACCATAGAGTAGCCAGACAGGAGGCCTGCTCACCAGGTATTATAGTATTATTTTGGTGCCTCTTGATGTTGCTGTTAAATACTTTATGATCATTTATGATCCTTGTTCAGATCCCTGCAATAAATCACTCCTGATCCGCTACTGTCCAAACTACCCTTGTCACTCAGCCTCATGTGGTGGTGGAGATAATCCAGGAGGATTGGCACAATATGTAACCTACTGTGTGATAAGTATACTCACCACTGTGTGTGTGGGAAAATGTGGGACGTATATAGGCTTACATCGATAGTCCACTGTCGCAAGAAATTATATAGGAAATGTATGGCTCAATTGCGCGAAGTGGATTATGGGTTTTAGGTGTTGACTTTGAATATGGCTGCATATGAGTTATGTTAAACAAAGAACGTTGCAACTTCCTTGTGGGAGGGGACATCTACATTTTGTACTTTCATCCACAATGTGCAACCAAATTAAGATCCAACAGTCGTGGTCTTGTATCATTAATCTACTGGCCCCATGTAATTTTGAATTCTGATGT
Source organism: Acholoe squamosa (assembly GCA_949317995.1). Classification (NCBI taxonomy): domain Eukaryota; kingdom Metazoa; phylum Annelida; class Polychaeta; order Phyllodocida; family Polynoidae; genus Acholoe; species Acholoe squamosa. The sequence goes on from OX439049.1 coordinate 43,149,953, forward strand.
CGGATAAATGAAGTTCGTTTTACGTAGGCCTAATTTTATATCCATATACATGAAAAACCCACTTCTTGAAAACTCAAATCTTCCTTGCTGTGTTTTTAATGGAGGGCTCTGCGATTAGGATGTGTCGGGGGGGGTTCTAATTTTCCATGAAGCTACCAAGGATGTTCGTGTTGGTTTCTGTAGCTAATTTTGATATAATTTCTTCATGATTCCTAAAACAGACAATTTTATTTACCTTAGCCTAGGCAGTGGCAGAACAATAGAACACTGCTTCAGACATGGCACTGTTATTGTATAATGCCCTCAAGGGCTTCCACACAGGAGGTAATTATAAGATCAGGAGTCCTCCTGTGTCAGAGAGGCTGGCAAAGGGCCCAGGGGGCGGGAGGGGTGGACAGGTATTCTGACAGCGTGTGAAGAGTGTGGGTATGTAGGTGAGATAAGCTGACTACTGATAATATAGATACTGGCTACCTGTAACCTTATAAAAGATACATGTACAATAGCAGGTTATACTGTGGGGAATGTGATGGTATACTTCATTGAAAAGATATGCTTTGAAACTGATCACACACAAAGAAAAAATTTACACCATTCTTTGTCTTGCTTTTTATGTATTTTATTTGAAAATTGAAAATAAAACAGTTTATGGTTTCGCCTAAATAATCTGAAAAAAAAAACAACAATCGCAGATATCCAAAGCAATTCAGTGAGTTCCTTTTCCGACCATGTGATCCCAGGAAAAGTGTTGGTTGAGTGGAACTCTTTTGAGTAGTAATGTTCAGGGTGACTCAAAGGGTGGAACTTGGACCCAAAAGGATGGAACTCATAAAAGGCAAGTGGAACTAACAGGGGCTGGACCTGAAAGAGTGGAACTCATCACTAACAGGGGCTGGACCTGAAAGAGTGGAACTCATCACTAACAGGGGCTGGACCTGAAAGAGTGGAACTCATCACTAACAGGGGCTGGACCTGAAAGAGTGGAACTCATCACTAACAGGGGCTGGACCTGAAAGAGTGGAACTCATCACTAACAGGGGCTGGACCTGAAAGAGTGGAACTCATCACGCGCAAGTAGAACTAACAGGGGGGTCGGATCTGAAAGGGCGGAACTCATCACGGTTGAGTGGAACTAACATGGGGTCGGACCTGAATAGGCAGAACTCATCACGGGTGAGTGGAACTAACAGGGTGTGAACCTGAAAGGATGGAACTCATCACAAGCGAGTGGAACTAACAGAAGGTCGGACCTTAAAGGGCAGAACTCATCACGGGTGAGTGGAACTAACAGAGGAAAGAGCAGAACTCATCAGTGATGAGTGGAAATAACAGGGGGATCAGACCTGAAAGGGCGGAACTCATCACGGGCGAGTGGAACTAACAGGGGGATCAGACCTGAAAGGGCGGAACTCATCACAGGCGAGTGGAACTAACAGGGGGATCAGACCTGAAAGGGCGGAACTCATCACAGGCGAGTGGAACTAACAGGGGGATCAGACCTGAAAGGGCAGAACTCATCACAGGCGAGTGGAACTAACAGGGGGATCAGACCTGAAAGGGCGGAATCCACAGAGTCTACAACTATCTAGTGTTCTCCGGGAAAGCGGTGATGTTAAACACTAAATGGCAGTGTCAACCCTAGCCAGATATATGTAGAGATTTATGAATTGTTAGAGGTTGACAATGATAGTTTTTGCAAAGAATAATGTAATGTGGGGACACCCATATGGCGAACACCCAAGTGGTTAACAAACCTAACTTCCTAACATCTAAGTAAATGTCAAGACATGTATGTGAGACATGAGAGGTCATTGAATATCCTCAAGGCACTTGTATTTGAGTTATTTTCATCTTATGAGAATTGTGTTGATCAAAATACATTCAATATGCTTTCTTGCCCCCAGACCCACCCCCCAGCCTTGTTGCTGTGCTTCGCTTGCGATTTGCGCCGCTTCACGGCGCTCAAATATCTCTGTGGAGTTCCACCTAGATTTTTTGAGCCCCCCTCCCCCCACAGAGGGGTCTTGCTATGGGCCTGATTAAACAATACTCTTGGTGAGATAAAAAAAAAAAAATGGCATTGTAACAGCCCAAAAGGAAAATGGTGTTCTTAAGTTCACTGGCCCTATATAATTGTCATTTGCACATTTCAGAGACTTAAATATTTTGTTTAGTTCTCTGTTTTCGTGTTATAGCAGATTATAATTGGTTGGATATACCTTAATTACAGCTTCAAACACAAAATTGATAAATACCATACATCTATGATAATTGTTTGAAAAAAATATCATTTTTCCTTAATCCTTAAAGCCTAACATCATATTACTATAGGTCAAGGTGAAACACTAAGCTTAAGCATAAATTTACTTATTTTACAATGGCCCCTCCCCACCTCCCCTGCTAACACTTTTCCAGGTGGAGTACTCATCAATCATTATTAACGCTACACACCAGATGACACCCTCTACCACCTGAAGTAGCAATAGTGCCAATCGGGGCAATTCCTGCCCATCAAATGACCCTACTTCATCCTCTACAACCCTGTATCACCATCACAGCCAGCAATCCATGGTGATCAATTACAATGTATTGTCGCTCTCATAATGCATTGTAAAGAGGTATTAATGATGGAGCTGGGTAGCAGTGTAAATACAGATCATTGAGTGTGAGCGGGATGTGTAAACAGGGTACTACTAGAGGAGGACTTCTCCTCCTCCTGGGGCAGCCATCAGAGTGAGGCGTGTTCTGGTGATAAAACAGGGTGGTTGGTCACCTCCTGTGGGACCTAATCTTGAGCGATAAGGGGCGTGGGAACAGGTTGAATGGGGGGGGGGGTGGCAATTCACCCTGATTCAGATGGGCATATTTCTCTATTGAACCTATGCACATATATGACAGAGATTTTATTTCTTTCGTCCCATATAATCGTATCCCAACCAGTATTTGATACACATATTCATATACAGTCATGGAAAAAGAACCAATGGCACTGGCGGGGGCGGGGGGAGGGGGTGTAGACTTTCATCTTCACTGTACGACATAGAACGGGAAAAGGTTACATGAATGATTGGAGAGAGAGGCTAGGTTGCCTTTCCTGTTAATCAATTGTCTTATCTATTTTTTTTTCAGTATCAAGCGCTATTCTTTTATTATTTTTTGTTTGTTTTATGTTGGGGGGGGGGCAGCTATTCCGATTCCGGTCGCTGGTGGCGGGAGACGCCAGGTGGCAGCACTCGGACTAGGCACGTGACCCTCAAGTCAAGTACTGATTGGCCACTTCCATGTCGGCAACCCTTGTCGTCAGTGGTGGCAATCTATGCTGTTCACATCCACTAAATCAGGGCTGTTTGAGTTGGTGATGATGACATGTGTTAGTGGGTATGAGGGGAAGGGGCGATAAAGAGATGGTTGATCAACAGTATGTGCACCACCAGGATCGGAAAATAATGTAAAAAGGGTAAATGAATGAATAAATAAATAAATAAATAAATAAATAAAAAATCTTTTCCATCTGGAATCAATGGCTCCGTTTAGCTAGGTGGCTGCTGATGGTCCATGACTTTGGGATAGAGCAGTAAATGAGTACAAATTGGTTAATTGTAGGTAACAAGGAGGGCACACCAAAATTGAGTACTTAGTCATTTAGTCTACATATTTAATCTGGGATTCAAAAAGATGTCCCTTTCCCTCAAAAAATGAATAAAGAAAGTCCCCATAATCAAAGATCCTCAAGGGTAAGTGCCACCATTTGAGCCCCCTGGGCTCTCTTCCTCTCTCACACACACTTTCTCTGGTATGTCTGTCTATCTCTGACTGTCTGCCTGCCTGCCTGCCTGGGGGACGTCACATGCATTCTGAAACGTTGAAAAGGGGTACCTTTTCTCACAAAAGCAATGTCCTCTGATTTAAGGAAAAGGGGTCTTTTTATTCAACAAACTCCATGTATTTAAAAATTAAAAAAAAGGGAATTTTTTTTCCACCAGACGTCCATGTTTTCTTGAAAAAGGGGGTATTAATTCATATGGCCTGGAAGATATGAGGAGGGGATTTTCCCCAGTCAGCTTCAACTTTAGACTGTACGGGTCGCTTTCTGTAATTCCTTACATTAGCTATCTAATGATTAAATGTTTTGTCTCTTTAGTTAATATGTCAAAAGTGAAAGGTCTTAAGGGTGAGATTATCCCTCCATTGATGCAAGAAAAAAGTGGAAAAATCCATATATTCCATGGAAAAGGGGTGTTTTTTTCCTTGATTTTTTTTTAATTGGAGAACGCAGGTGACGTCCCCTTTGCATACAGAGTGTGGGGACCGGGTATCTCTCTCTTTCCCTCTGTCTGTCTGTCTCTGCCTGTCTGTCTGTCTCTGTCTCTGTCTCTGTCTCTGTCTCTGTCTCTGTCTCTGTCTGTCTGTCTGTCTGTCTGTCTGTCTGTCTCTCTCTCTCTCTCTCTCTCTCTCTCTCTCTCTCTCTCTCTCTCTCTCTCTCTCTATTCCATTCTCTCTATTGATAAGTGGTCAGTTCCCTCTTTTGCATCAACCTCCAGGTTGTTGTCATACTATTCTTGGTTGTTGTTTCTAGCCATACGTTTACTCTATTACAACACAACAATAAATACATGGACCTACTGATGGCGGCCCCATACCTCCCATGCCCATCCACCACACCCTGGGGGCATCGTCCGCCCTTTTACTACTCTCTTTCTAATCGCCGTAAAAGCCCGCTAGATGGCGACATCCTTCTCAGAATACCAGCCTCGCTTGGAAACCTCCCAGAAGCGCCTTTAGTAGACTCAGCTCCCGACATCCTCCAGTAAAGATGGCGGAACATCCAGAGCCCCGTGTGGCCCCTGCTGCAGAATGTGCTGAATGACCCGCGTTGTGTTGTTTCTTTTTTTTTTTCTTTTTTAACTACCAACTCTTTTAAGATGAAGAGTTGAATTACGATGTGGACGCAGCTTACATAGACCTAGAGGAAGGACGGTTTGATGTAAAGGTCTATTAAAATGGTTCCTAAAACTAAGTGAGACTTTGGGACTTATCTTTGTGGGCGAAAATAGGGCACAAAGAGTTTGTTTGCACTTGTCTATTAAACACAGCCTTTACGGCATAACACCTTACCGCGCGTGCGCAGACGCGGAGATCCGGGGGCTTTTAACTTCCGCCACCGCAGTGTCCTACAGTGCCACCTAACGGCGTCTGCCCCCTGCATCCGGGCTCCCAGGGTAGTGTTAAAATGAGCCGCATGGTGGCGGGGTAGGCGTTGGACATTTTGGAGGCGGCGTCAGCGGCTATTAGGGCGGTGGTCGGACAGCGGTGTTGTACATGGGGCTATGTGACCCCTGAGATAGACGGAAATGGGGATGAGACGTGGCGGATCATACCGAGGTGTGTGAAGGAGGTAGTTAAGGTAGTTACCGTTAAGACTGTAGGGGCCTGTGAGTGAGTAGGGAGTGAAGGGTTGGGAGACCATAACACCTCAAGGGTAGCCTTAGGCATGAAACTTAGTAACAAAATACCAACAAAGACATGGGAAGTTAGTGGCATGTAACATGACCAAGTTCACCCATTAAAAGGTCCTCCGCCAAATGACAGTTTTTGCATACTACTCACAACATGTCGGCTGGCCCACGAGGGCTGACCACACGCTACGGGGTCCACGCAGTGCTTAGCTCGTTTACATGGGTACATGAACGAGAGTCTACTTCAAATAATATACTTGTCTGGCCTTATATGGTTAATTATTCAATATGTTCTTGTCCATTGTAAACAGCAAAATAATCTGAAATATGTGGTTTTATTATTATATTGTAGACGGACATAGTAAACATCAGGTGGCCGCGTGGCCTAATGGATATGGCGTCTGACTTCGAATCAGAAGATTGCGAGTTCGAGTCTCGTCGTGGTCGTACATTTTTTTGGACAACCCACATGGACCACAGTACATTCATGGATTAGGTGTTCTTTCACAATACAAAAAAAAAAGAAATCTTACTTGGCTGTATATCAAGGTAGGGTTCCAATATAATTCAGCTGAATACTTTTCAGGGGAACTACTTAGTAGAAGTATTTTGAAATTATACACCAATATGACCTAAAATTGATTACCCAGTATTCAAATGAGTACAATATTGGAATTTTACAAGGTGTTGCAAGGAATGGAATGGTAATAGAACAGAAATGTTCTCTTTTTTTCAGTTATTATTGGAAGGCACTTCATGAGGAACTTTTTTTTTTCGAAATTATATCAAAATCCCAATCATTAAGCTCAGGGGAGGTCTTAAAAATTGCATACCCGTCCCGTATTTACTGAAAAAAAAGCTACAAGTCACTCACTTTTTTTTTAATTTACCATGCCCATGTGCCATGTCGCATGTCAATTTTAAGGAGAAGTCGAACAGACAGAATCTTTCACATTGCAGCTAATTGAAGGATGTATATTTGTTGGAATTAATGCTGCCTAATTTGGACACCCTTAGAACTTTCTCTGTCCAGTGATTATTTCTATGAATTTGAATGTAAAATTTATACAGCTTTCTGGTGATAGCATAAAAATCTAGGAATTTTAATTTCTCTAGTCAGGGTGTGCAATTAACAATCAAAGCCGAATGGTCCAATTTAGGCACCTGGTTGCCTAAATTGCACCAGTTGGTATCCTAAATTGGACCAATCTGCATTATTGTTCTCTATTTCCTTATATTTTCATTGTATTCAAAAATATATAAAATTAGGGAACATTTAATATAATGATATCATATGTCCTCTTTTTATTTCCATCAATATCATGTGAATTTGCTCCATACTGGAGGAAGAAAAGGTTATAACACTTTGATTCAATTTATAAAACTAGGCCAGGGCCCCACTGAGCCGTCCAATTTAGGCAACTAAATTAGACTCAATAGAACAACTATGGTCCAATTTAGGCAACTCAAGCTGGTCCAATTTAGGTAACTTTTCATCTTTCTCATTGATAGTTTGTTTTCTAAAACATGACAATGGTTTGTATCAAATTTCATTTTAGTCTAAAAGTATTTATAATATGACATCTAAAAATCTGAAAGGATTTTGACCCAAAAAGGGTTGCCTAGCAACCAGGAGGGCTTAAGTAAGCAGTGACACAAATAAGATCAAGAGGTCCAAAACACATTTTTCACAGAAAATGTGCATAAAATTACGGAAAATTACACTTTTGGAAGTTATTGGGACTTTAGTGATATTGACTAAAAAAATGGCAGCATTGGAACCTAGTTCCTAATACTGCCACTAGGGGAAACAAGGGTGGTCAAATTAAGGAGCTGGTCCAAATTAGGCAACTTTCCCCTACCGGTAGTGTTTTAAATGCTGGAGTTCATCTCATGATGTATCCACCTGGGGGCGCCTCTGTGCGCCACTAAAGCGACATACATGTACAATGTGGATGTATGGCAACAGGATAGAGATCAACACAATGACATTGCAACTCACTTTCTTGCATGCACATAGGGCGCGTAAGTCCCATCATCCCTTGCGGGAAATGGCCACCAAAATAACCTCGAAAAGGACAGGAAGCCGCAACGCGTTATGCTTTTAAGTATGGGGGGTTTTCAATGATGGAGAACTTCTCTACATAGAAAAATCTCTTGAGTAAATGACTATCATAACCAGTTGCCTATATCTCTAACACACCAGCATATAAAGGGAATCCCATAAGTTATGAAGAATTAATATTTTTTGTCAGCGCCTATGGCCACACAGCATTGCGTCCCAAACTTCCTGTCCAATTTCGAGGATGATGAAACTAAGCGCCCTGTTGTACATGTCGCTTTAGTGGTGCATTGAGGCGCCCCCATGTGGATACATCATGAGTTAAACTCCTGTTTAGAAAAAAAAGAAGCGTAGGATCGGCCTTCTATTGCTAGGGTCGGTCGGGTGACTGGAAACACTACCATCTTGTTAGACTATGTATACACTCTCTTTAACTTTAAACACATTCTTGCCAAACACTTTTAATCGCTAAACACGTTTGAAGTTGCTAAACACTTTCTCTGGCGCCCCCACTAGTTTTTTAAGAGTTTAATTAGATATTTTGGACCCCAAAATTGGCTCAAAAGTAGGGGGTGTGCCCCCTCCTTTAGGGCCGCGCCCCCTCCTTTTCAAAATCCTGGATCCGCCACTGGTATCTACATCTACTCTATCTCTATGGTATCTAAATATTTTAACACATTTTAAAGAAAAGTGTTCAGGTTTATAAAGTGTTAAGAATCTCAACACTTATAACACAAAAGAAAAGTATCTAAGAATAGAACCCCTATCTTGAGCAGTGATGTGATGCACGATTTGACATAGACGTAATACCATTGTCATTATCGCTTTGCTACACCCATGTCAGCTATAGGTATTTCCAGCCCCTGGTAATAGGGAGGTTTAGCAACCACCACGTACGTCAGCCGTACCTCTTTTAATGCTGTCGTACCAATGTTGTAGGTATGCTGCACGTCTGCGTTATATTGGCCACGCAGTGGATGCTAAACCTCCCTAGTATCACCGTTATGTGGTAGCCTCTGAAGTAGTCTTGGGATCCAACCAAGTTTCATTACGTGTAACTGTAAAGCCATTTCATACAAGTGCAGTACATGTTCCAAGGAAATTAAACCCACAGAGTTACTACCTCTATAGCCAGATGATAAAGAAAATTTAGTCGGGGAGGGGGTTACAGCCAGGGTTCGGTACCACATTTCCTGTAGTAAAGAGTCTTAAACCAAGACCCACATTCAGGGTGTCGGGAGGGGGGGGGGGGGGGGGTCCAAGCCACCCCCTGGATCCGCTCTGCAGCATAAAACCAGTAACAGTATGATTCATGGAGTTGTACAGTGGTATATGGTGTAGGTGTATGGCAGTATCTAAGGGAAATTGTATAAAAGCACCCCCGCCCATCACATTCTCACCCCTGACCATACCACACCTACAAGGGTTGGCAATGACTTGTTCCATGTGGGTGGTAATTAAGGATTACTTTGTTTAGTTTTGACTGCTTGCTGTTTACCTGTGGATGTTTACCAGTTGGGATAGGCCCAACCTCTCTGATTAAGGTGTAAACTGGTGGAAGACCGCTATATGCTATACTACCATTATGGAGGTCTATGTTGAAAATTATTGTGAGGAAGCTATGATGATAGAATGAACCTAAAGAATAGAATTTGCATCATGCATCGGTTTGATACGTATATGTACCTATAGGGTGAAATCAGAGTGTTAATGGGAATTTATGGAAATAAAGAATTAGGGAGTAAGTGATATACACTAAAAAGATGGGTCTCTATGTAGGTGATCAGTATAGATGACTTAAGGTCCTCTTTCCATGTTGGTGACCCGAGGTAATCCTGTTGATTGTTGGAAGTGATGATTAAAAAGATACTCATTAATGGCAAAACAATCATTTACATGCTGCCCTCTGATTTGGTCAGACGGGTCATCACAGGTTGATCACAGTCATATGATTACTGTCATGTCTCTATAAACCGGCCACCTCCGTTTCAGATATAATGTGGCTGGTTCATGAATCAGCCGGTTCTGTGAATCATAATTAAGATAGGATTCAATGGCTGTAATCAAATATGTAGGCTGAGATAACTGACTGATAAGTAAGTTGCTGTAGTCCAACATACAGCAAGTTTTGCTGTACAAATGCCAACTTTGTTACTGTAAATACAACATTACAGCAAGTGTGCTGTAGACACAGCAATTTTCTCTCATATATTTGCTGTAGCCCCAAATACAACAAACTTGCTGTTCGGGTACTGAATGTATTGCTGTAGATGCAGGGTTAGATATTTTCATCTATGAAGAAGAGCTGAAATGTGTGATATTATTGAATAATGCACAATAATAACTGCATACTGGCATCATTGTGTACCTCATGTTACTTATTGGTGAGTAGCAGTTACTAAAACATCCATTTACTATGACTTTAAAAAAAATTATTGTAATATTATATGCAATTGGAATAGGCCTATAATGTATTCATCACTATTTTACGAGCCTGTATATATGTAATATAGTGACCCAAACAGGGATCCAATAGATTTTAATTCAATTCAACAGGCTTTTCTTATGATCCTAGACCTTACCTTACTCATAATTACAGATTGCAAGTGTTGCTTGTGGATTTAGGTGTGTATGTGTGTTAAAATACATATTTTAGGCTACTGGCGGCCATATTGATTTTTTGAAAAATTCAAAATAATGTTATTTTGATGTCTTGAATTTTTATTGTTGAAATGATGTGCATTTTGTGGTGCTCCAGAGTGGTGGGAGGCCTGAGATGGACCTTATTGGCCACTAGCTGGTCTGGAGCTGGTTCTGGCAACACCTACTGATAAGAACTGATAAGATGGGACCAGCATGTCCCTGGAAGTGGGTGTTAACCAGTGACAAGGTACCCATCATGGTATGTGTTATCAGTGGGTTTTACTTCAGGCCTCCATACTGAGTCCTATAGCAATAAAATTTAATCAATTAAATATTTTCCAACTTTTTAACTTCGGAGGAGGTGGTCCGGGGGGTTAGAGTACCCAAAATCAAAAAACAAACTCCAGATTCTTGTTTCTCATGATAAGATTTTGGTCTACCCCCCCCCCCCCTATTCGTGCAAGGGAGGTTGTTGAAATGTTAAAACTTGACTGGCCACTTGATTTGGTGATTTGAATTAACTTACCATTTCTACCTCTTGACAAAATTAATGTATGAATCTGAATTATTGCTACAGTCTGAGAGTTAGGTTATGATAATTTCACGACCCTTGAGTGATTTAAAGCAGTTGCAGTGCCCAGTGAATGCACATATTGACAGAAACCCCATTGAACCGGTTGGAGGGACAACGGTGGGGATAGGACTGTATGAACAATGCCTGAATCAGTGAGTGACCACTTTTAGTTCTTATGAGGTTAGAGTTTATTTGGGCCTCTAATACATGTATCCACATAGCGATACACATTTTTTTTTTTTTTGGGGGGGGGGGGGGTTTAGGACATGGGACCTGGCCATTTTCTTAAAAACGACAAAGGGATATGCCATTTTGCCAAATCTACAAGGGGAACGGAAATGTTGAAATCGACATGGGACAACATCTGTGACATGGGACGTACACCTCTTTGTGTGGTGCCATGCAGGATATACATTGAAAATTAATTTGATATTTAAAAGATGCACATGATATTGTACACACACAATTTTGCGCCCCACCCCATGTTAGATTAAATGACCCCTGATATAGGCTCCGTTAGGCAGCTAGTATTATATGTAGATGCCTTCTGAAGGATCAACTCCAGTAATCCCCCCACTCCATACAAGGCCTACTGGCGCCCTCTTCAGGCGACACTGCCAACTACACGATGGCTCTGTCAGCCCCATGTCAACTCATTAAGAATCTATGGAGCACAGATCCAAATAGGGTTCCAACAACATTCATTTCTCTAAATGAGTTGGGGGTTTACCATGATTTTATATGTACAAAATAAGCTTAAACTTGCATTATCATAACTCATGGTGAGAACTGATGCCATGTTTGAAGGAGGAAACAATGCACATGGCGAGTCTCTCAGCACTGTGTGACTATAACCAAGACAAAGAATTGATATCTAATGAATATAAGCATGCAGGGGTAGACACAAACACTGACTCGGTGGACAAGGGCCAGTAGTTCTGGTTGTGGGCCAGTGATTTTCTTCCAGAATTCCTTTGTGATTATAATGTAGACCCAGTATACATGTACAAGTTGATAAACGATTACAGTTGACCTAATACACATGTTCACAAAAGCTGATAAAGTTTGAAATTTGTGTACTTTGCATCATAGAGCCTTAAGCACAACGGCCTGGTCAGGTGGCACGGAAGTTAATTCTGTCAGCTTTTCACACCTTTCTTTAATGGTTTTGTTTTACTGCTTACTCTTTGAAGTATATTCACTACCCAAGGGTCCCCAGGGTTCCCATAACGGGTATATTACCCTGTGAACCTTTGTTAGAGCTCTACCTGTGCATTGGCACCTCATTAACAGCCACTATGTACCTGAAAGGTACACTATGGATTTAGAGCAGCGAGTGAAAACTGCAAGGGCCCACTGGTGTGATGCATTTTCATAGTTGTAGCAGCTATATGATACTTTGAATGATTTTGTCTGGTATATACATTTTCATGATGCACTTTTTGAGCAAGATATCAACATCATTGATCGAAAAAATAGCACTGATCGCATCCGGGGGAGGGGGGGCTTAAATTTTGATGCCATACATGCGAACACAATTTCAAGGGAAAGGGGGGTGGGGGGTGCTTTAGATACACAATTCACCATGATTGTAAACAGGTAGGCCCATATTCAAAAGCACTTCCCATAAAAAAACTGTCTGTCTCTGTCTCTGTCTCTCTCTCCCTGTCTCATGTTCTCTCTATTTCTATCTCTATTTCTCCCTCTGCCTCTGTCTGTCTGTCAGTCTCTCATTAGAAATGATTTTATCATCAGTTATTTGACCGTTTTGGATGTTTTCCCAGGGAGTGTGATACGGGGAAGGGTTATCACACTGTGGGGTGTGATACAGAGTTTCTTGGTTAAGCCTATGGGGCTCTCGTATTCAACTTGAGATAAAGTAAATACTCATTCAGGAGCAGAGACCATATTTATTGACCTGCATGTGACCATGTCCAGTGGCTGCTGACTAATGGCCTGATGCCACTAAATACGAATGTCACGGACTGAGAGCACCAAAGTGAGAGTTGCAGTGGAGTAAAGAGAAAATGAGAGAGAGAGAGAGAGAGAGAGAGAAAGAGAGAGAGAGAGAGAGAGAGAGAGAGAGAGAGAGAGAGAGAGAGAGAGAGAGAGAGAGAGAAAGAAATAGGAACTAGGGAAAAAAGTCTTTTTTTTAGATAGTTTGCTGACACAAGGTCACGATAGATGATAACATGCACTGCAAGCAGCAGCCAGTTGTTGGGCGGAAGTCCCCAGCGACCTCTTCAGGTAGACAAGATGGCGGACTGTCAGGTGATAACCAGGTTTAGTCCTATAGTAGCCATCGGTTGCCAACCACATCTACCGACAGCTCCCGATGACTCCCGAACACCTTGCTGATCGGCTGCCCGGGTTACATTGCCTTGTAGACAAAATATCGAAAGGACAAACATTAAGTATATACACTGTCCCCTGCTGTACCCGACCCGTTGCAACGGGTTCCAGGAGGTGCAGCGGGTGCGCACACACGGCCAGCCTAATTAACTTCCACTAGAGGGTGCTACAGTCAACATACTGGCAATTTATGAGGGCGTTCTGGATCCACTTCTCCTCCCTGTGCTTTGTTTGAAGTCAACAAGAAAATAACCCCAAAGCCGCACACGATGGCACTGTATAGCCCATGGAAGGCAAGTCCTGCCAGGTCATTGTTTATTCTATTTTGCTTTAATTCCCAAATATTGGTCAGAAAGGCTAATAAGCTAACAAAGCGGTGTGGTTTAGCTTAGGGTACTTGAGTGTTTGGCATTGGTTTGCCACTGGCCCAGTGGTGTCCTACTGCAACCCGATTAAAGGGAATGGCTGACGGGGCACCTGGGAGCTAAACAAGGTGATGGGTTGGTGTTGTTTCAGTGATATAGGCTCATAGAGAAAGTGTGAAAGGTGTGCAGTAGGCAAATGGGGATGGAATCACGGGGGGGGGGGTCTATTCCATATCCAGGTAGGAAGGAGTTGGGGAGGGACATTTCACTTCTGGTTTCCAGGCAGGAAAGGTAACATCACATCCATCAAGGCTGACACTTCCTCCTATACTTAGGACACTTTGGAGGAGAAGGCATCACTTTACCAGGTATGTCTTTGCCGTCATTTATTTAAGACGTTAATTTTATTTCCAATTGTGCAGAATGTCTGAAAAAAATTCAAATCAGGACAACAGTGCGACCAAATTAGGAAAATACGTTCTGCGGAGGCTTAAAATCATGCCTATATAACTCGTGTGTGCACGTCATTTGTATTGCTTTTGAGACACAGACACGCAGTAGGAAGTTTTTGGCTGTTTTACAGACGTATCCTAACATTTTAATAACTGGTTCCCGGCGTTTCATAAAAAAAAAACAAGTCTAGCGCCTTACATTTTATTTCATTCTACAACATGTAGCACCCTAAAATCCTTACATGTAAAAGATCAAAACATCATCAGAAATATACACTTTTTAATGTGAATATAAAACGATAATAGCCTATTTTAGATTGATTAATAGACATTTTTCTGGTTGGTATTTACGTGGCCCCAAACAAAAAAAAAACACACACACACATAAAATTCAAAAGCCAATGCAATTGATTATTTTTCTAGTACGTATACGACTCTTGTGTGGCAGTTTCAATTTTAGTCCGGTTCATCTCATTTTAGATATCGTGAGACTAACTTTAAAACACCGATTCCCCTGGAGGGTCTTGCCAAAAATCAAACGTGAACCAAAAATTAAAACGTGCGCGTTTTCTTATTGCCAAAAGTATTCTCGTCATATCAAAAAGTGAAAACGTGCATGGATGCTTGCTCTTCAAAGAGTGCATGCATGCTCTAATGTAGTCATATGTGGAGGGATTATTTGGCAATACAGTGAAAATGAGTTAGACCATTCTCTTGCAAATCAGTGCACTCTGAAAGTTTTTAGCAGGTTCTTCCTCGTTTTCTTTTGGCAAGACCCTCCGGGACATATCCTTTCCCAATGGTCTATTGATATATGTGCAACACAGTCAGTCTCTGTGGGCATTGGTGGTTACCTTAGCCTGCGCGCTAATATCTAGATTATCTTTCATGGTTTGAACATTTATTTTTATTGGCAAATCACATGAATACTTATGTCACCAAAATGGTGATATCTTATTCTTTTGTCCGATTTGTAATCTGTTTAAAAGATCATTAAATGTCGTTGCTCTCCATAAAAAAAAACACATTCAGTTTCTAGTTCTCACCTGCATATATTTTATTTTATTTTTCAGGCTCCATCCTTTCTCAAAATGATGCATTCATATCACCAGGGCTACGGCAGCCACCCATTAGCCCCGCCTACTGATTTAAGCCACTCCCACGGAATGGCTCCTTCCATTGTTTCATTGTCTGGAGAAGGCGTGGTCACATCTAGATTGGCAGGTCTGCCTCTCCCTCACGGAGTATGCAGTAACTACTTACCACTTTCTCTACCTGCACATGACTACCAACACTGCCCATCGTGGCCACGCCTCTTTCATGAAGCCACGCCTCCTCATCCATCAATCATCTACTCGGGGGAAAGTGGGCGTGTTCACGGCGAAACATCTCTAAATAGCTATAGGAAAGGTGAGCTGGATCATCTAAAATATTTTATCTGGCATCCTCAAAACTTAAGCTAATTAGGAAAGCTAATACCGTTTAGTACTCAATCAACATTATGATAGGTATGGAGATTATTATATTCTGAAAAAAAACCACATTGAACCTTTGGCGTGTTCATGCATATACTTGCCTACAAAAAGAAATAAGGAAAGGAAATGATTGTGCTATTTGGGTCAGCCTGGTAAAAACATAAATGTCCTAAACATTAATTTTTATGTTTGCCCCAATGGTTGATAATATACACGTATACATATAAACCATATTTCTATTTCTTATACAGATACAGCGAACAAGAAGTTTGACTTCACCAAGCTGGCTGAGTCTGCTACTACCAATGATGACGTCATCACCCCGTCACGTGACGCCCAGGTGACCAGTCACATGCTGCCATTCACACCCAGGTAAGAAGAAACTGTACCCTTCAACACTTTAAGGGCCGCTAATAATTAATGCCCATTGATGGTCATGATGTTTAAATACATGATGGTGAGTAAATCACCAGGTCTGCATTCATGCACCATACCATGCAACCCAATGGGGTTGATGCACCAATGAAGTGCTCGCCAGCACTTCATTGGTGCATCATACCAACCATGATACACTCCTCCGTGGCCCTTAAAGTGCTAATTAGTAAAAGGCTGTATGGTGCATCCAGGTTATTATAAATGGGTTAATGTTTCTGGGACGTCATGGTGCACGTGTGAAGTGCTTGAAAGTCTGATAGTACTACTAGGCATCAATTCTGACCCCGACTCTGTGGGATGAGCAACTGCATAGAATACTATATATGCCCCATGAAGAGGTCGCTATTGTCAGTATTTAACTTTAACCTAGATATGTGTGCACTGTGAGAAGAAACACTTCGACCAATGGGGTTGTAAATAATGTGTAAGTAATGATTATCACATCAATTCATTTTCCAAGATGTCATCATTGAACATCTATTGTTTTCTTCCTTGTCAGATTCGATCCCCTGAGAAGTGCCTTTCACACGTTCAGTATGGATCAGTTTGTTGATCAACGTCTGAGGGCACGCTTCATGAGGTAAGGCTAAATCACTTAAATGAAACTTGAATGTATGCAATGCCTGATAGGTATAACCCAAAAGTTAAACATTGTATCAGTTCAACTGCTCTACCTCATGTCTGGTTGTGAGGGGGATCCATCAGAATTGGGGGCATTAATTCACTAATCTCCTTGTAGATATCACTGCATACAATATATTGGCATTTTCATATAAATATATTCATGTATTGTATTTAGGACAAAGAAGGAATTCATCTGTCGTTTCTGTGGTCGTCAGTTCACCAAGTCTTACAACCTGTTGATCCATGAGCGGACACACACAGATGAGCGGCCCTACACCTGTGACATCTGTGGTAAAGCCTTCAGACGTCAGGACCACCTCAGGGACCATAGGTAGGGTCTAATGCCATTCTATAACTGATGGTGCATCCACTTTGGTACTAGTACAAAATGAAATAATTTTTGATGATAGTTCACCATTAACTGGTATCTAAATCAGCAGATGGCATTGAAAGAACAAATACAGGCCATGATGCCGATACATTTATTACATATCTATGATTTCCTAAATCAGCTCTTTAGGCCAAGTCAAAAAAATTATCAAAAGATGCATTGTAATACATACCAGCCTTGGAATCATGAAGTTGGGTTGTTTATACAACTTCAGACTCCATATTCAGTCTGTTAAAACAATATTATCATCTCCCAGGCCTGTGCGGCTTTTATGTTGTATCTGTCAAAATTGTAAGTGTCACAGCAGTATGGTTTGAAGCAATGATTTGTTATTGTTTCATCAGGTACATCCACTCCAAAGAGAAGCCCTTCAAGTGCGGTGAATGTGGGAAAGGATTCTGCCAGGCACGAACACTGGCTGTCCACAAAACTATCCACATGCAGGTAAGATTCAAAATGAGACTGGAATAGCTCTTCTTATGACATCATCTCCCAGGATTGGCAGCTGATAAGATAATTATGTGTATTCATTGACGTCCAATACACTATTGTAGCTTTCACTGCTTTCTATTTGACCTATGGCAGTCAGTGTGTTTCAGATTATATATGATCCACATAATTATGGGGGGTCATTCTTATTTTTTAATACCTCAAGCCTCAAAATCAATCAACTCTCAAACACTGACCCGTTTAGATATATGCCGATTGTATTACACTTTTTTAGCTAGGGCTACAAGGCAGTAGGACATAGTAGTGGTTATAGTGTAGTTATTATGTTACAAGCATGGACCAGCCCTATTTGAATAATTATGGAAGGTACCCAGCAAATTGTCGTTATCTGTCGCCATGATTGGTCATCAATGGTGACTCCTTTCTGAGTGATAACTCACTGTGTTATCTTTCGCCACTGTGTGTCAGTCTCACATGGCATGGCGATTTATCACAACAGTCGCCAACATGATCTCACTCACTGCATGAGTATGTGCCACCCCTTGTCATCCCTCACAAAGCATGGTGACTTATCACCACCATCGCCAACATGGATCTAACTCACTGCGTGAGTATGTGCCACTGCCTGTCAACTCTCAGTCAGAATGGCGGCTTATCCCAACCATCGCCAACATGGATCTGACTCATTGTGTGATTATGTGCCACTCCCAGTCAGTTCTCACTCAGAATGGCGACTTATCACCAACATCGCTAATATGGATCTCACTCCCTGCGTGATTATGCGCCACTCCCAGTCAACTCTCACTCAGAATTGTAGCTTATCACCACCATCGCCAACATGGATCTCACTCACTCCGTCAATATGTGCCACTGTTTGTCAACTCTCATTCAGAATGGCAGCTTTTCACCTGCATTGCCACATGGCTCTCACTCACTGCGTGAGTTTGTATCACTCCTAGTTAATCTTCTCTCAAAATGGTGACTTATCACCACCATTGCCAACATTGGTCTCACTCAATACGTGAATTTGTGTCACTCCAAGTCAATTCTCTCTGAGGATTGCATCATCTGTCACTCACTCTCACTCACAGTGGCAACGTATCACCACCATTGCCAAAGTTGTTGCGACAGCACCACTGTTCAACATGTAGCCTATCTAGGAAGTGTGGGCATGAAGTATAAGTCCCATATGTATCAAATGTGCTTTGTTTCACACTGATTTCCATGTAATACTTCAGAGTTGAATCAAAACAAGATTATATAGAGAGAATATCAATTGAATTTAGATAGAGGTATCTCTAAAGTGAAAGCAACTATCCATAAACACCTTTTCTCTGGTTACAGGAAAAATACATAGGGAAATATCAACATGAACACCTTGTCTGTGGTTAGAGGGAAGATACATATGGCAATACCTTCTCTGGCAAAACATACTTTGATCTGGCAGATGTGAGGCTGCATGATTACCAATGTCAATGATCATGAGCTTTTCATCTAACAAGGTGAGTGATCACCAGCATCGCCATCACTGGTGAGTCTGAGTGATCACCACTCTCGCCATCCATGGTGAACCTGCGCTATGACGTGGTGCGCGTTTCATCAAGCGAGGTAAGTGATCAACCGCCTTGCCATCCCTGGTGAGAGTGAGTCATCACGATCCTCACCAACCGTGGTGAACATGCGCTATGGCATGGTGTGCGTTTCATCTAGCGAGGTGAGTGATCACTCGTGTCGCCATCCCTGGTGAGTGTGGGTGATCAAGATCCTCACCATCTGTGGTGAACCTGTGCTATCACGAGGTACGCGTTTTATCTAGCGAGATGACTGATCACAATCCTTGCCATCCGTGGTGAATGTGAAGTAAGACGTGGTGTGCGTCTCATCTAGCGAAGTGAGTGATCACTCATGTCGCCATTCCTGGTGAGGATGAGTGATCACTCATGTCACCATCCCTGGTGAGGATGAGTGATCACGATCCTCGCCATCCCTGGTGAACATGTGCTATGACGAGGTGCCTGTTTCATCTAGCGAGCTGAGTGATCACTTGCGTCGCCATCCCTGGTGAGTCTGAGTGATCACCATCCTCGCCATCTGAGGTGAGGCCATGTGATCACCACCATTGCTATTCCTGGTGATCATGTGCTATAGCGATGTCGTGTTCCAACTAGCGACATGTGTGAGCCACTTCACACAGGTTGACGAGGAGTCACGAGAATTTGCTGGGTATAATTGTCGGCCTATTACTCATTATTCGAATCAATGGTATATCATTTCAATCTCTTCTTTTTCCTTAATTTCACAGGAATCCCCACACAAGTGTCCTACCTGTGGTCGAACCTTCAACCAGCGCAGTAATCTAAAGACACATCTCCTTACCCACACTGACATCAAACCCTACACCTGCTCCCAATGTGACAAAGTCTTCCGCAGGAACTGTGACCTCCGCAGACATATTCTCACTCACTCAGGATCCAACATGAAAAATAATCACCCAACTACTAGTCCCTCAAAAGCATGTGAATCCACAGACTCAGGTGCTGGGAGCGATTCATCCTCTGCTGAGGGGAATGAGTCCATGTCTTCTTCAGATTTGGAGATGAAGGATAAAGAAGGGCATGGTGATGGACATGCTGAGACAGATGATGAGGATGACTATATTGATGTAGATGTATGATCATGTCATAAAGGGAAGGGATGGAGGAGGATCACCAGAAATACACTGTACTGTGGGAATGTATAATATACTTAGGCCTGCTGCTGTAAATACTTACGATTGTTTCGCCAATTCAGAGCTATACATTGACCTATCAATTTCAGGAAGCAGTGGGGGTATTCTGGGCGAAATGCCTATGTGATTTGCATCCAACCCATATTGTCTGTATCACCGAAATCTAGATGCTATTAGCATGTTAATGTACAGATCAGGGTCGTAATTCTAGCCTGTAAATAATATTATATATGTTTACTTCTGTGAGTAGTTCTGTAATACCCAGAGTCCCCATCTCCATCCAGAGTTCAGGCTCAGGCCAAAAAAAAATGTTTGTTTCCAGTAACATGATTTGAAAAGGTAGGGTCCGTAGGTCGGACTTTTTTTTAATATATATAATTTTACATGATAGGAAATTATCAATGGATCAATGGATGCATCAAATTCTTGACAACTGTGAAAGAGGGGGAGAATATGAAAATGTAAACGAATGAAAAAAATATGAAAATCCTCAAAAAAAGGTATGAAAACTTTCAAAAAATCAATAAAAATTCCTAAAAAAAAAAGACAAAGATTCTTCAAAGTCAAAAAAAAAAGAAGAAATTGGTCCTGTTTTGCTAGGGTCGGTCGGGTTACTGGAAACAACCTTTTTTTTGCCTCAGGGTGAATATATTTGTGAATATGTATCAAGAATTGATTGTACCTTGTATGGATATTGTACAATGCTAACTGTTTTTCAATTGCAGTATGTAAATAAAACATGAAATATTTTTATCTTGAGATTTATTTCTTCTAGTTGGTAATTGTCATGAATTACATCATACGAAATTAATGTAAAGTAATGCCATATACAACGCAGTTGGACTTAATTTACATATAAACCATAGACCATGATATAGAAAAACATTGACAGCTTGATCAAATTGTATATATCCTTCAAATATTTATAATTACTTTGAACTTAACGTGGATCTGCTGAACACTACACTAAAAATGGAACTAGCAAGTAATGTACATATTTACAAATTGCATTGTTATAACGTAAGATACACAGTCTTACTAGTACAGGAGGGTGTTGCTCTTATTGTAAAAGGAGCTGTGAGTATGTTTTAGCAGTGTACTTGAATGATCACTTGTGAGCAACAAAAGGGACAAGTTATAGCTACACAAAAAGAAAGGACTGGAAATGAGGGCATTTTTAGCCAGCTCTTCCTTTTACTATAGGAGCAACACCCTCCTGTTCTATAATACATACATGTAATTTCTTGGATATTGTATGTCCATGTGTTTGTAAACATGTAACAGATCACAGCTTCCAGCTTTGTGACAAATTCAGATCTCCCAGCTCCTAACTCTAAATAAATAAATATAACATTTAAAACATATCTATATATCCAGCTTTACTATAATACAAATATAGATCTAAAGGTCTATCAAAACTATGAAAATCAGTTTCCCCAGCTCGCTCTTCTCATGTGAAGAGAATAGAGGGTTGCGTCTCCAAGGACCAGCAAAATCCTAAAGATACATCAGATCTCCCAGCTCTAACATAGCTTACAGAAAGCACATGTGAAACATGTTTTTATCCCAAGACATGATTGTATAAACACTTATATAAAGGAAGGAATTGTCCCAGATTATTGTTTTCAAACCCTAAACCAAAAGAATCAACCGCAAATTAGTTCTACTTTTCATGTTTAATGATTCCTCGTGCATTATTGAGGCCAAGAAAAATAAAAGGTGTGTTTCCAGTAACATAGCTCAAAGAACTAGGGGCGGTAGGTCGGAATTCTTTTTTTTTTTTATTTTTTTTTTTAATTTATATAGGAAATGTTAGGGCACATATCATATTTTATCAAATTATTTGATTTCATTGTAAAATAATGATAGGAAAATGGCAACTATGAGAGAGGGAAAGCACAAAAAAAAAGGATACAGGAAAATCCTCAAAAAGAAATGAAAATTTCTTTAAAATATGAAAAAAAAATTAGACAAAATTCTTTAAATTCACCAAAAAAGGAAAGTGTTTTTTTGCCCCTGGTTTGCTAGGTCGGTCGAGGGGGGGGGGGCTGACCTACATCCCGTAGTTGATAACAAAATAATTTTACAAGTACACATTGTGGGAAACATAGAAATCAATATTTCGATATAAAACATCATGTTGCATCATGAATAAGAGACACACGTGAGTGAAAAAAAACCCCTGAAAACATGCCTTGAATTCTTAAATGATAGCAAATCCTACAAATCTTATAAAACGAAGAAGAGTTTTTAGCAATTTTCTTTTACGTCCGGTTCTAACTCAGTCGCTACAGTCAGCTTTTCGCTTCCAGTGTGTATATCTTCATTCTCACACGTCGACGAGATCTCCTCTGACGTAACTTCCGGTTGAGATGACGTTGTCGTGACGTCAATGACGGCACGTGTCGCACTTTCTGTGGTAGCGCCTCCTAGTGGCGGTAGATCATCAAGCGCGTCTGGAGGCAAGCCGAAGGTGTGAGTAACGATGTGTCTGCGCATGTCCAGAGGACGCCGGAAGTACTTGTGGCAGAGGTTGCAGAAGTGGGGGACGACGTCGGCGTGGGTCACCAAGTGCAACTTAAGGGAATCTCGGTCGGCAAACTCCCGGCTACACATAGGGCATCTGCCGACAGTTTCCTAGAAGGGGAAAGAGATATAATAATTTGTAATATATGGGTACTCTCTAATGATACCCTCTTTATTATTACTTAGAATAGGCGGAAGGAGGATACATGATAGGTAAGGGTATAAGGGTGAATCACACCATCTTTAGTGTAATACATTTTTACATGCATTCGGAAAGTGAGCGCTGTGAATATACCTGATCTTCCTGTTCTAGGAACTAATGACGCTGCCATTACAGTCAGTCTAATTCCAAGTGCTACTTTTATTGGTGATAAAATGAACTAATGTTTTCGGGAAAATGCAGTCTAGTCGATCCATAGCAAGCTATCTATTGCCATGGGTTCACAACACAACACAATTTGGCCCAATTTTCCATTGATCTGTGTCATTACCATTTATGTGAGACTGCTGTATCAGCAATTTAACCATACTCCAGTTAAATAGTCCATATTTTGGGGGTTCAACATTCGTGAGAATAAATTTCATCTCCATGCAGATTGAACCATCGCACTTTGGTCATTACACACCACAATAGAAACTGTTTGCCCTTCATTTATTTGGCAGATGGGGTGCAGAAACAATCAATATTACTTTTTGTGACAAAAAAAAAATATTGCCTTTGGAGGATAGATGCTGGCCAAAACTATATCTAACCCAGTGAACCCAATGAGCCACACCCATACATGTACCGCTGGTACATCTGAATATTTTTAGTACTGAATGATGTGTTATATAGACAAACATAGATGATGCTGTAAATAGCTATTGGTATTGAGTCATCATCCCATCATGCAAGGTGAGAGGATGTATGTCATGGATGGCACCATAACAAAGTTGCAACTCTTGCTAAAAATACACTATGCGGAAGTTAGGGTGACTTACTGGTACATGTACTTAAGATTTTATATATGGCTCCAATTCCGGAACCCAATATTGGATATGGAAGGGGACATGACGATGAGTTCGTAGGAGAAGGGAGGGGGAAGGTTGTGGGGGGGGGGGTTAGGTCAGGATGTGGGTCTGTTTTTGGTCTGAGGAGTTTTGGAGTGGCTTGTACTTAGATGAACTTTCGTCACATGATACTAGAGGGCGCCTGAGTACATGTCAAATAAAGTGCTCTTGTGGCCAGTGCATGGCTTTCACACTGGTTTCCCTTTTATATTTTTTACCTTATTTGATGATCGATGACTGAGTAATGTGGGCAGTCATAAACCCTTGGTATGACATTGTCAGCTGGTAAACATGCTTAATAATTTTTTCTCTCTCAAATTGAAAAAGGAATCAACTTTGATCTATATGGACATCATTGACACATTTCTTTACATCTATCGCTATGGTAAACAGGGTAAACTGATATTAGTGTTCATCAATAAAATAATGCTTACCTGGGAGTGTTGAGTTTTGTGGACAGCCAGTGTTCTTGCCTGACAGAAACCTTTTCCACATTCTGTACACTTAAAAGGTTTCTCCTTGAGGTGAATATACCTGAGGGCAAATGTAATAAACATTAAAGTATATTTATGAGTGTTTTTTTTTTGTCATGTGATATATACAGAGATTTACCATATAAATCAATCGCCTGGCCGCCTATTACAGTATCAGTTAGTACCATGATACCTTGCATATAAGGTGCACCTCACTTACATGACACATCTTGTTCCATTAATCTATTCATTCCTCCTTTTTTTCGCTGAAAATAGGATCGCACCTTAGGCCATACTTTTTTTTTTATCTATTTGGGTTACGGTCCCGCCAATGCGGAAAAGTCAAAAACCTAAATAGATATAAAAGCTGAAAAACTTTCCTCTGACAACCCTAGCAGATCTATGCCACTTGTTACAGAAACCGTAGTGCCAAAGGATTGAATTCTATATAAAATGCAATTTCAACCTGCACTGGAACTGTTCAACAATCTCATATGCTGCAGCTGGTGAAGTTTTTTATACTGGGTGCCAGTAACCCAAAGGTACAAAAGTGTGGCCTTAAATACAGGGGATTCAAAGCAGGTAAATCTCTATCACGATATAGTAAAGATACCACAAAACTTTGCTATATGGATTCTTTACCTGTGGTCTCTGAGGTGGTCCTGACGTCTGAAGGCTTTACCACAGATGTCACATGTGTAGGGCCGCTCATCTGTGTGTGTCCGCTCATGGATCAACAGGTTGTAGGACTTGGTGAAATGACGACCACAGAAACGGCAGATGAATTCCTTCTTTGGCCTGCAAAAATTACGAAATTTCAAATTATATATAAAATTATATTTAAACTTATCCTTCCCTCAATGGCCAGTCTCTGTGAGGTTTAGTTGTTGCTTTACACACTAGGGGGCAGATCAGCGCTGTAGATCTTACTGTGCTGCCTTGTGACCTTATGGCCTGTGTGTGATGCACATACGGTACACATACATTTTCTGTTTTATCTTTTTTTTTTCTCCTAGTACCTTAGAAGTTGGTATGATAAAGGTTTATGAGATAGCAGTCAAGTTGACTTGATATTTGGTCTGATAAAGTATAAATGTCAACTTTTCTCTTACAGGGATTAGTGATGACCAATAAAGTCACGTCGGAGGGAGTGGGTTATACTACACGGGGGGGGGGGGTGAGGGGTTCCTTTTTGGGTAAAAAAAAAAGAAAAGAAATTGTACGAAGTTAATGCCCCAACAAAGACCTCATCCACTCACCTCGTGCCTCTACCGCGCCCCCTCCTGGGTGGTTGCTGGACAAATGCTGAGGGGATTCTTGGTGGTTGGAACGCGCTGTGGAGAGGATGATACCTAACAATATATGAAACAAAGTTGATACATATCTGGAATGTTTCTGAGTTCTTACCCATCTCCATGTCGTTATTAGATTAACATACATTCTAAATTAAAAACCACAACCACAGCAGCTACTATCTCTGCCTCTCATACACCACCGGGTTCCTGTCCCATTCTCCTTATAATTGTTCAAAATAAGGATGGAAATTTCACGTTTGTATTGTTATTCTGCAATATGATATAAATGTATTTCTCAATATGTGGAGGATGCAGTTGTCTCTTACCGGAAGCCACGTCCTGGGGTGGTTATATGTGACGTAATGACGGCACCGTCTACGGCAGCCTCCTTCTGATCCTGGTCATGTGACACAGCCTGCGCCAGGTGAGCAAAGTCAAATCGAGGCTTTGGCTCAGATTTCTCATCTAAAAATTGTCAGAGCAATTATGTACATGTTTGTGAATAGCTGTAAAAGTATACCTTTCAGAATTGCATACATATGGTTATTGTATAACAGTGAGATATTCCTACACGGTTATAAATCATCTTGTTACTCATTTAAAGTATCAATAATATACGGTATTATTTCACTCTTCAAGAGTATCATTTAAAGTATCTAGCAGAAAATGCATTAATTACCTCGATATGAAATTCTCAAATCTTCTGCTTCCGACTGCTCCGTTACCATAGACACATCCCTTGTATCACATTTCCCAGTTCCCTGTGGCCCTTGTTCATCAACATAACCCCGCCCACCACGAGCAGTGATTGACAGGTTCCACGCCTCCGCCACTGCCCTCCTCTGCATGGCAGCATATGTTGCCATGGCAACCCAATGTTGATGAGCAACAATGGGGTTAGTTAAGTCATAATGAGGCGGAGCTAAGGTTGTTGTGGGTGTTGTCTCAGGATAATGTAGGCGGGGCTCTAAGTGATGTGGGCGTGGCCAACTTTGATTGACATGTAGGTAGGCGTGGTCTTGAAAGAGTGAACTCTGAAGGGGAGGCGGCAGGGGAATATGCGCCGGAAATGGTCCAGAAATGACACCATCAGGCCACCTTTCGGAATCCTCTGTGTTCGGTTTCGTACCTAATAAATCAGAGGAATCAAATGGGAAATATGAGCTGGGGAATGGGGGTGATTTGCATACATGTATAATTGTAGAATTTTAAAGTCACTGTGTCTTGCATGATCATAGCCAAAATACCGGGTGCTTGAAATGGGGATTCCCCATTTTGCCACCAAGTGTCAAAGTCAGGAGTGACATACAGGACAGTTCCTACTCATTTCTTTTGGCTTTAGAATGTCATCAATGTGAGCTATGGGGAGCTATGTAAAATGTCGTCTGCTTCCGCCCAGACGTCCCCCCCCCCAGCCCCATACATATACCTCCAGTCGGCAGCAGACATGGCCCTATGCACGTCGGGGCTATGTTTGCCGACAAACAGCGGTGGCGTGTGGCTACAAAGTGGTGGCCGCTGGTACCTAGCTGCCCTGTTTGTGTATGTAAAACCCGCGTCGGTAACAAGCTCTCAATACGTCAAATGTCGGCTGCTAGAAGTATCCGCAGGAGCCGTCCACCTCTGCGCGCAAACTAACAGACGCCACCTCAAGTGCGCATTCACCCTGCGCACCTTGCATAACACGTGACCATTCATTATGCAAATCCTTCTGGAGCTGAATAATTCGTCGGTAATGGCGCAAATGGCGCCGCCGCCATCTTTGTTTGATTTTCAGCGTCAGGTGCACTCGGTGAACCGAGTCAGTGGCGCCCTCTTACGTCAGTGTGGAGAGTTAGAGGGCTACCTCGGGGTGGGCAGTGGGCAAGGCTGTGGGTAAGGCAGGAGAAGGGTCAATATATTTAATTATGTAGACGAATGTAAGGTGGGCCATGCACTCACCATACAGTAAATATATTATGTGAGGCAGTGCAATAAGGTTAATCCAGGTTCATGTTTCAGATCCTGTGTGATATATTGAGAAGGTGAGCAATCTGCTCTGTACCACCCAATGATGGCCACCGTCAATGTTGACATTATTCTGACTGTTTGTTACTGACTTTCACTTGGGACATGGGGCCTGGTGAGAGATTTTGAGGACATCTGCCAGTTTAAGATGTCATTAAACCTTTTACGCCTGAGCGGCTAACAATAATAAATGAATAAATGAGGGGGGGGGGCTGGGTGATCTCAAAATATATTACTTTAAAGTTACCAACCTTAGTCTATTACTTCTACATAAAGTTGAATAAATCAAACGTAGATGCATGTATTTATGCACTGATAAAATAATGTCAAAAAGAAAGTGTTGTATGTATGAATACTTTCAACATTGAAATCGGCCAAAAGAAATGAGTTCCAACATTATATGAACCAAAACATCAGGTGGACAAAATGGCGCTTTCCATGAGATGTATGGCTATTCCCCGGGCTATTCCCTATATCCTGCTTCATTGTGTACACAAGGATCATATCCCACAGATAAAGACGTGATCTGGTTCCTAGCAGATCTCTGGACACCCATTCCCCACTCCGCCCCCATCCCTACTGCCCCACCCTATTCCCTAATAAAACGCCCACTGGCCGCCGCACAAATCCGTGCATCCCACTGCCCAACCCGGATAATAACTCCCAGAGAGACGTTACGTCTGAAACAACACACATTAATTATTCAGCAGCACAAAATGGCCGGTCATAACGACCTTGGACCGCGGTAGACGACCTTAGAGCCGGTTTACTGGTCGGTGTCTCGCCGCGCAATCGCCCCGCGGAGATTTGGTGCACAGCGCCATCTGTGAGGCGGCGGGCAAACTTCTGTGCGGGCTGGTCCCTTCCGGTGCCCTCACAGGGGCGAGAGGAGGTGGGTGGGCGCCGGGTAGAGAGGGTCGGATTAGGGTGGATTAGAAGAAGGGGAAGAGGATTAGGAGATAGGAAGTACATTGTAGTTGGTAGACGTTCGTGGTAGTACCAGAATCCTACATGTCATACATTAATATTGCTTAGAAATCCCTGGAGGCTTCTAAATTCTCTTATATATGCTTTACTGCCATTATACATCGGCCACAACACTGCTACAACCTTTAAGTTATTTCAGCTGACAATTTCTTTCTCCAACTTATGCAGTTCATCCAGAGGCGATAGCCTCTTGGATGGCAAAACATGGGGCTTTTGCCTATACATATCGTGTAAATCTGGGGGATCTCATACGTCTTCTACTTTTGACCCCTACCGACCCCAAGGGATCCCCGACATGGTGGCAAGGCTACTTCCGCCTCACAACATTCATTGGCTCCCCTGGCGGTGATCAGCTGAACTAGACGGCGACGGAAGTCGGCGGTGGTCGGACCGGAAGTGAGGTTATGGCCGTGCGCGCGCTGATGGCAGCGATACATGGCTGCAGGGATTAAGGACTGAGGTGACCTCTGGGTGTGATCTGTCACCCTGGAGCTTACTGCTCTCCTATCTATGGGGGCAGACTGAGACTGTGGTATAGATAGAGACTAGCGACTCATCAATGTGGGTGGAACCTCAGTGGGGCTGAAGGTCCAAGGATCAAAGGTCAGTATATCACGCAAGACCAAAGGGGTGGGGGTCAAAGTATATGTGTCAACCATTTTTGTCTCACGCCATCTTGCCCACATCCCCTAAAATATTATAATGATACATATATATCCCGAAGCATTTACCCGGTATTTCAATTTTCCCCCCATGGAATCTAGAATAGAGGTTAGTATGTTTTGTAGAGGGCAAGATCAAAAGGACCATGGAATCAGATTGAGCACGGGGTAGCGAGAGGCAAGAGGTGGGGCAGACACTGGGGACTGAGATTACAAACCCCGGCACATCCTCAAGTCATCCCCCGGGAGAGCTTTCTGCTGTGGCATAACGGTATCCATTCCGCGTGCCCCCCCCCCCACCTCTTCCACTCAGAATAACGACCTAATACCCAGGTGGGCGATCTCTATGAAACCCCACACCTAATCAGATAAGACAATATAAATGTAATTGCTGCAATAGGTGAAGATAAACATCCAGATAAGCTGAAATCTGACCACCCACATTTCATGTGTACCATACACCCCTGTGTGTAAGCCGCACTCACATCGTACCTCCACATTGAGAGAACTATTACTAGTAAAAGCTAAGTGATTGAGTATCCAAGCTAAAAACCACACCTATAGCCTAAGGCCCCGAGGCCTCTGGGAGTGATCATCTTTTAATAACGGGGGGGGGGGGCTGGTGGGTTTGAGTGGGGGGGGGGGGACTTTTTTCTACCCCTTTAGTTGGGGGGTCACAATAATTTCACCTGTTTCAGTGGAAAACCTCGTGATTTTCGTCCCTTACGCCAGTTACGGGGGTAAAAAATTTACCCCCTCAAGAGTTGGGGTCAAAATTTGTTTCGCGCGTCCGTGCACAAACCCGCACAATCCCATCACCCACCCCCTATTGTTAAAAAATGGTCACTCCCTAAGGCCTAAAAAAAGAAGGTCTACGGTCTAGTTTAATGCTCGAAAGCGAGTCTAAGCCGTACCCTAAATTGATGAACATTTTAGTCACGAGAGGCTTCGAGTAGAAGTCACGGCCAATGCAAGGGAGTTTATGGTAATCCAGTCGCAACTCAAGTAGAGCAATCCACTGCGTGAACTCATTGGTTTTGGGTATGTGTGTGGGGGGGACGGGTTGTCAGTTAAAATCTTATCTTGCCATGGGACACCCAAACTTGGTGCCGGTTACCCCATCCCCGGGCTCCACCCCCACCCCAATTCCCCACTCTCCGTGCATAATCAACCAATCTCAAATTCCATTTCGAAGAACAAGACCCAAACTGTCGTAAACCCTCACGTATAAGCCGCGGCTCATGGACCATTTCAGAGATCTCTATGCGGATCTGTACAGAAATTATTTTTAAAGTCAGTGCTTATCACTGAGAGGCCGCCCTGGGAGGCCGCACAGACCGCCTGGCCGATGTGAGAACTGCCGGGGACGCGCGCAGAAAGCGCCGGGGGAATTGTGGCACATCTCTGTCCTGTGCCTCAAAACCCTGACCCAGCCAGACCAAACAAACGGCTTCAATAGTCCTACACCTCCTAGGTTGAGTTCTAGGTTTGTATGATCAACATTATAAATGTTACACACGCGCTTGTACTTCAGTTAAGAGAAATTATAATTAACAACATTTTTCAACTTTATGAAAAGGAGAAGAGATTAGTACTCTTGTTTTGCCTATATTATACTCCGGGATAAAACTGCACGAGTCATGAGGGCAACACCTTACAGTTTACCATTTGTTTCCTTTACAGGATAAGTTGTTAAAGGTACTGCAACAGAGTGTCCTGCTACAAAGGCCCTTCGCCGTTTCTTTCTATACTACTCCCTTCCGACAGGGCGTAGTTAAAATGGGCGCTGGTCCTGAATGAGTGGGCGAAGAAGCGGTATCAAGACTTTGACATCTTAATCTAATAACTATGCGCTGCCTGTCATTTCTCAGACCTATCTCAAATGAAATCTCTTTTTATAGATCTATACAGCAATTGAATTATTAGTAGTTTTATCTTATTAACTTACCTATGGTGCTCTTGGTGGCGTCGCGGACGAGGAAGCAGCGAGGCATGATGGGAGATAGCGCCGATCTGACTTCCGGTTGGTAGACCAGTAACTAGAGAGTGTCAGCTCCGTCAGGAGAGTGACGTACCGGAAGTGCCAAGATGTTCACCGAAACACGTCAAGTGTACGTCATTGACATGCCTTTGTTTTAGCAGCACCCAATATACAAGCTGGCAGGAGGTATCTCTTGTTACCACTCTAGTGTCCCCAGTCGGCTCGTCCCTCTAAGTTTTACGACATGTCGTAAATGAGTCAGATGGAGTAGGTGAGAATGGAGATGGAGGTAGTACCTGGTACTGCTGTTAGGTGGCAGTGTATGTTTGTGATGTCCTCCTGCAGGAGGTCTGACATGGAGTGAGGGTCCTCCTGGGGGCACTTTCTCTGTTATATACCACCTGGAGGCGGTGCTTCACCAGGTACCCGCTAGGGGCAGTAGTTATAGACAGTAGTGTGCTGGTGGTCTACTACCCCAGTGTACCACAGATAGATGTGTGTGTGTGGGGAGGGGGGTGCTCCTCCTACAGGTGTGGGACCTATCGCTGGTCAGTGGTCATCTCGACTGACTGGGAAGTCCTGCCCACCTGATGATGTTACTGTTAGGGAGTGGGGGAGGGTAGGGACGTTTAATATGCAGGGGGGGGGGGGCAAGGGTGATGAAAATAGTGAGGGGTGGGGGGAGGGGCTCACCATAGATACCATGTTGTCACCTAAAGGACTTACCCCCTATAATACTGCATGAATCATTAGCCTGTCTGATCGGATGTGTCTACACATTCATATCCACCCCCTCCCCTCGACCCTACAGTCGACCCTGGAAATCCCCGCACTAAGACCAAATAGATACAACATTAGCCCCTACCTGTGTACATCCCCAACCCACACACCTGGGCTCACCATACATACAGGGGTACCCCTCCCTGTATTGAACCTTCCTGATAAGGCCCCTAGGACTGACATGTAAATTAGGATCCACAGTGTGATCATTCCTCCCCTGACACTTCCCTCTCACAATAACAAGCTTACACCTAATATGGTCCCTGACATCATTTGTTCCCTCAGATCTTTGTTTGTTCCTCCCAAACCCAGGTCACTGATAAGGGGTGCTAATCAGCCTCACCTCCCCTACATGCACCCTTGGAAGGCACCGGTTCCGGTGGACACCTCACATGATTCTCGTCTTTTTTTTTCTTTTCTTTTTTTTTAAGGTTTTAAGCCACCAAGAGCGGAGCGTTTGAGAGGCAGGTTTTATATGATGAAGATCCAAACCGAACAAACACTTTTACCGAGGCAATGGTTCTTTAACATCCATCACTACATAGGCATAGTAACAGATGGACAGGCCTGTTTTAAGTCATTTGTCTGCCATGACTGGGGTGGAGAGTCATTCAGCCTAGCACTGGGCCATGTAGAGTTCCGAACCCACGACGGATTCTCGTCCCTCCCCCCGACCCCTTTATACCCCCCCCCCCGAACCACACACCTTACAGATTACGCGCGCAAAATTACGGAGACCCTAAGAGGACATGGCAAAAAAAAATTGTCACCAAAAAAAATATTCTTGCGTATACTGAACACTTCTTGCGGATACTGAACACTTCTTGCGGATACTGAACAATTCTTGCAGATACTGAACAATTCTTGCTGGTACACAGAGAGAATAAACAGAGTCACAAAGGGAGTCTGGGGTATAAAAAGGGAGTCAATCCTTCCCTGACTCCCTTCTCAGGTTATCTGACTCCCTTCTTGTTCAGAGTCACAAGATCCTGACTCCCTTTTGACAAAGTTTGAGAGAGTCAGTGGTGAATAAGGGAGTCATGGGTGACCTGGGGCCTTTTTCTGTTTTGAAAACGAGAATTAAAAACGAATTTGTTTTGATTTTGTGTTTCTAAATGTGTTTTCAAGGAAATATAATAATATATCCGTTTATGCAAAAGATTATTCAAAATGTCCTTTTGGTAAACGATTTTTGGCATTTCTAAATAGGTTTTCAAGATTATCTTTGAATTTTCAGTATGATCTAAGATAATCTTTACCAATCTTCATTTGGCTAAAAAGTCTTTCTTAAGGCTGTTTTGGTCAGAGCAAAATAGGTGGGACTAAATATATCAAAATGCTTAAAAATGAATATTTCTTAGACATAACAGTTCAGGGTAAAAGTATGTTTTGTTTTAAGTCCATAGAAGTGCTGAAATGAAAAATGTATTCATTCATTATGCTTTTATCAAGTTCACTATTATTTGTGTTTTAAAGAATACTGGACAATAATCGTTTTAAATTCTTTTAGCCAAATTAGCATGATTGTGAATGTATATGATGGGGAATCCTGTTGGGAAATGGAAACACGTTTAAAATAAAATCTTGAGGTATCACATTATCATAGTGTAATAATTGTAAGATATTAGATTTCAATGCCATCATAAATTTGTAGTTAACTATATTTTACTGTAGTTTATTTTCTAAGGCATTCTGGAAAGAATAATCGTTACAGATTCTAGAGAATTCTGAAAGATAATCTTACAAAGATCACATGACCAGGGAATTCCCTTCCTTTTATGATGTCACAAGGGTATATCCCCATCAATTATATACAATTTGGCACAAATTTCTTTGCACTAAAATTCTCAAAGAAAACCTCTAGATTATTTGAGGTTCAAAATTATTTCAAATAATCTTTTGTAATCTATTTCTGTTTTGTATAAACCATTTCTCCGTTTAGAATTCTCTTAAGAGTGTTAAACGGAAATCCATTCAGAAAGGCCTACTCTTTTAATCTTTTAAGATTAAACAAATTCGTTTTATAATCTTGAGACATCTAAAGATTATATAGAATCTTCGTTTTCAGAACAGAAAAAGGCCCCTGGACTCCCAAAGGCAGTCAGGGTAAGCCAGGGGGAGTCAAGCAAATGATTTCCACTAGGTGGAGGCACTATCTCCATAGAGGATTTATCTGGATGCACTAATCTTTGTTTTGATTGGAAATAAGACAATGGAATTTATATTGAAAAAGAAAATCAATTATTACAGGATCAGTACATACCCTCAAAATGAGATACAGTAGAATAATACAAAGTACTTGATGTATGGGCAATTTAATCACTTTCCAAAGCCTTAGACACCCATTCTGTACCAATATCATAAAACTAAAGCCATAATGAGTCAACTGCTTACACTTGATATCCAGAGACTATGGGTCTAGATATAACTGTTTTTAAGAATAATTGTATCTTCCCGAAAGGGAGTCAATGATTGGCCAGACTCCCTTTTGGAAGGGAGTCAAAGGTGCCCTGGACTCTCCTTTGGAGTATAGGGGAGTCAATTTGAAGGCAAAACTTGGACTCCCTTAAGGGAGTCAGTTGACTCCCTTTTGTCAGAAAGCAAGCCTGGACTCTCCTTTTGACTCCCTTTATTTTCTCTGTGTACTGGACAATTCTTGCAGGTACTGGGTGATTCTTGCGGGTACTGCATGGGTAATTCTTGCGAGTACAGGAACAATTCTCTTGATGCCCAGAAACAATTTTCATGGGCACAGAGAAGGTTTTGCAGGTAGAGAAATAATTCTTACGGATACAGAAACAATTCTTACGGGTACAGAATCACACTGTCAACAGTAAATGCTGTACATCTACAGCAAAAGTTGCTGGCAACAATTGTTCCAGTAGATTTTGCTGTAGGTCTACAGCAACTGACTTGCTGTAAAGGTACAGCCACATCACCTGTTGAACTACAGTAACTTCTACTGTAAATTATACTACTGTTGTTGAACAGCAAAGGTTGCTGGCAGCAATTGTTCCAGTAGAATTTGCTGTAAATACACAGTAGATTGTAATTTGATGTAAATGTACAGAAGATTGTAATGTTTTGGTCATTGCATTTTGGTTGGCCTGACCAAGTAGAGATATGTAGTTGGGCCATCATGATAGTCAGCTATGTAGCATCATTTATGACTAAATGGGTGTAAAACTAGCCATTGAGTATCACACCCAAGTCCCAACAGGCAAGTGTGGTGTATTGCATCATCTTTACAACCAGCACTTTAGCTGATACACTAGGAAGCTTGGTGTCCATACTCATATTTACTTTCAAGCCACAGGAAAGGTGTGTGTGACAGAATGTAGAAGTTTCTGCTTTAGTTTGCATGGTTTAATGAAGAGTTCCATATGTTATCAAACTAAAATACAATATGTTTACTCTTGCAAATAATTCAATTATGTGACACATTTCACTTCCTTTTTATAGATGAAAATAGATTCAGCTTTGAGTAAAAATTATCTGCCAAAGTGATACTAAGGCCACCTGGTGCCAAAGCACAGAACCACAATGTCTACAGCAGTACTTGCAGTAATCCTGTATCTACAGCAAAACACTCAGTAACTAAACAGTGGGTGTTGCTGTATTTGGGGCTACAGCAAATATATGAGATTATATCTACAGCAACACTTGCTGTAATGTTGTATTTACAGTAACAAAGTTGATACTTGTACAGCAAAACTTGCTGTATTTTAGATTACAGCAACTTCTACTATATGATTACAGCAAAATTTGCTGTATATGTACATTAACTTTTTACAGTGTGCAGTTCTGTAAGGTGGAGAAACCATTCTGTTGTGTACAGGAATTATTCTTGCATTTCTGGGTCCAGACAATTCTTGCAGGTAATCTTCTTAGTGACCATAGAAGGACATCCCTTGAATATTCGGCAATATCTATGCGGGTAATTCTTCAATTTCAAACCAACAAAATGTAAGAATGTTCCTGTTCCTGCAGGAATCCTTCTATTTTAGCAGGAGGGTTCCTGTACCCACAGGAATTCCCCTATATCCACAGGAATGTTCTTGTACCAGCAGGAATATGCAAAAAAAAATCTTTTTGGTATGTACCCGCAAGAATTGTTCAGTACCCACAAGAATTGTTCAGTTTCTGCAAGAATTGTTCAGTATCCACAGGAATTGTTCAGTATCCGCAAGAATATTTTTTCTGTGGAAATTTTATTTTTGGTATGTCCTATTAGGGGCTCCGTACTAACTACCACGACAGTCTGCCTGCATTTTTTCATGTTATAATATTGATGTGGACTGTGTAACATAGAATGTTGGCCAAATGTGATTCGTCAAGTGTAAACAGGAAATAGCCCACTTCACACAGAGACATTTTATATATGTATAAAATGAAATAATCTTTTGAAATCTACTACCTCACCCTCAATTTATAGTGCATTATATAGAAAGATCATCTCATTGGCTAACAATTAAACCTGCTAAGTCCGTATGAGATGCTCCCATTTTAACCATGTCATATTAGCCATATTGAAGATAATTTTACTTTGAAACTGCATACCTAGAAACTGAGAAATCACACTCATGAAAGATGATAAGCAATTACATGTATATACAAAACAAACGTTGTCCGTCCACTCACCCCCTTCACCCCAGCCGTCGTGGGGGGTCCTACAGGTAGGATTAGTCTCAGACCGTCAGGTGGGGGCAGATCTTCACATGGCGCCATCTAGCGCCAAGGACGCCCACCAGGGTACTGTTTCCGGTCGGCGGCGTGTGTCGCTGTAAGAGGGGTGACGGCGGCTGCGGTCGGCAACGATTGTTTTATCATGTCGTTGTGACTAGGTTGTATAATAGTGGTGTATATCCCTTGAGTGTCTCCACCACAAAAGGAGACCACAACCCACGCCGAGTTCACCTCATAATGTGTATGCTTGTTAACCATTGTTTTTTTGTGGGTTTTTTTTGTATAATGGCCCCCATAATGGTAGATCGACACAGTGTGTCTTTGGATTTGGGGGAGGTGCAATTACCCAAGTACACAAATACAATCATTCCCATATTCATCAATACAATGAACCTCAATGAAATTAATTTGCTTTTTTCTTTTCTTTTTCTTTTTCCCTCTCAGATACATTTGTGTATCACATTTCGGATTCTTATTGTAGTTGACCAATACGTTTTCTGTATTTATTCTTTTCATGTTCCTTATTTGAATTTCACCCACATCTCATAATCGTGTAGTTGAGCTATGGTTTTTGATCAGACATTTCAAGGCCCACATAAATTATGACTTAAGGTTTAGAACTTCAGTTGTATATAAATATGGTCCTTTGAGGAATCAAAATGATTTGGATGCTCAGCCACTGAGCAAACATTGATGACGGAGTCTGTAAAACGTTTCTAGTGTACGTGTATAACCGCCCCAGGAAATAGCTTCACAAAAGCAATTTCTCGGCGCCTTTGAGAGCTATTTGCACACTTCAGCCTGGAGCGATTTCTTGGCGACAATTTGGATTTACTCGAGCAGTACCTGTGACCTTGGCAACATTCGACCACCCTAGGCATGCGCGTATAGGGTCGGTAGTGGGTACTTCCGGTTCCCAAAGAGCGCTGTATTTTCGGGCAGGTTCTGTTTGGGATATCTCTGTTGGCATTTCCGTTAGAAGCCTATTAGGGTCACGTGACCTGAGTTCCCCCCCTTTTTGTTATCACTGACGTTATCGTCTGAGAGACCATTCATAATGACACTCAATGCTAAATTCAGAACAAAAATATTATGAAGATGGTCCTAAAAGGTCAAGGAAATTAAGATTTAGACACCCCCACCCCTTTTCAAACAAGCACTTATTCTAATACCATTGGCTTTTCTTGCTTGCAAATAAATGAATAAAAAAGGCAGGTAATTTATTGTATTGTGGCTTCATACCCCGGCCCCTGCACTTCATACCCTTAGGGGACGTCTCCTGCGTTCCAAAATCGAGAAATATGGGTCTTTTTTGAAGCACTTCCAATGTCCTTGAAATCCAAAGTAAGGGGTCCTTTTCTTTAAAAATCCCCGTGGATTCTGAAATAAGGGGTACTTTTTGTACCAAGAATGTCTAGATTTCAAAATAAGGGGTGCTTTTTGAAAGAGTGTGGGTAAACCAGGTATAAATATGGTGGGAGAGATAATGGATGCCCTCATTTGACTAAAATATGTCAGTGTTTTTGAAAATAAGGGGTGTTTTGGGGGCCCAAAAACATCTGAGTTTTTCTGAAATAGGGGTGTTTTTGGGGCCCAAAATCAGTGAATAAGGGGTACTTTTAAAAATTGGGAACGCAGGTGATGTCCCCTTTTTATAGAGAGTGCAGGGGCCGGGCTTCATACCCACCAGGTATACGGCACATGGCTATTGTATTATTGACCAATGGGAGGCATCCCTGGCATAAACTGTGGAGTCGGGGGCTGAAGGTGTTAGTCATAGTGGAGTCGGGGTCTAATGGCGGCCCCCAGCTGATAATGGCTATGTGAGCTATACCTATATAGGTGTCACCAGTCATGCAGCGACCCATCCAGTAATCTGTAGGTACACATATTTGCCTTGTCTTTATGACTGTCACTACATGAGATCATCCCTAGGTGTACCCCCCACCACAACACATTACCCCAATCCTCCCTGTACACCAAGCAGCATGCAGAAGTCCCCCTCCCCTCACCCACCCTCAGCTACTCGGCCCACACACTGGTCTACATGTAGATCAACCACAAAATGATCCACCGTGCTTTCTTTCTCCATTATTTTCCAAATTTCCCACTCAACATTGGCACATTCAGAAATGACGCCACCCTAAAGCGAATTGTAGCACTGACTAGGTTATCTGAGATGCTGATTGATTCTGGATCAATTGGTGTATAAAAAAATGTGCAAAATAAATCAATCTGGCATGGAGCATAGAGTTAATCACTGCCACAGTACTACCCAATCCTTCCGGAATCCCGTCGACACATTGCTGGCGATTAGCAGCACGTGGCGACGCCATTTTGTTTGTCCACAGACGACAATTAACAGCCAATTCAGAGATAATTCCCGCCAAAACTGTGTGTCCATTCTTATCTTCCTAATCCCCAATAAGCCCCGCGCGCGACGACCCGGAAACCAGGACCGGTGTCAACCTGTTCACCGCAACAGAAAGGGGGATGTGCTTGACAAGATGTTAAGTAGGCATTCAGGATATCTCTTTACCAGATAATTGAATCTTAACAACTTGATTAAGTCTTTATAATATTATTCATAATATCCAGTGAATATTGGTGGACCACGATTCTACATTTCCTTCTACAATATGGAATTTTACAGATGTATATTTTTTTTCATGAAACCATATTACTGTTGACAACTGTTGTTGACTGTTTCCTGAAAATCTAATATTCAGAGGTTTGTGAGTATATGTGTCATCATGCTTAACACAAACATGCATCCAAACTACATGTTTAACTTTTGAAGATATATACAATACCATAACAGTGTT
Source organism: Acholoe squamosa (assembly GCA_949317995.1). NCBI lineage: Eukaryota > Metazoa > Annelida > Polychaeta > Phyllodocida > Polynoidae > Acholoe > Acholoe squamosa. The sequence goes on from OX439049.1 coordinate 43,189,232, forward strand.
CACAAAACTTCAGGCATGTCTTTCATTTTACCGAACTTCTTAATTTGTCAACACAGTTATATCAGTGATTTGTACCTGTAAGGAACAGATAGCATGGAGATTAGATTCCATAAGGAATGATAAATATGTATGGTGCATTTGTAAAATTGTAGGACCAAGAGAGTGAGGATGGAGTTGTCCATGCAGCCACTTAATTATTTCAGGTTATTAGTAATGTAGTATATGCAACCATTTTGTATGTGGGTAGATAAGGTGTTGGGGAGGGGGGGGGGGGCTTCGTGCTACATAAGCCCAGAGACAGAGTGTCATGGCATGTTGAGCTGGTTATAATCTGTACAGGTAAATGGTGAGTAAATAAAGCCTGTGTCTACTTCAGTAATTACGCAGTAGATATACATCCCCAGATAAGGTAGAGCCCACCTGGAGGTCCACAGGTACCTGATTGACAGGTGTCCAGGGTGCTAGGATAAGGAGGGGTGGTTTGGAGGTGATTTGTGGAGGGGAGGGGGGGGGGAGGGTCAACAGCTAGGAGTATCACTTCAGGTGTCTGATATAATAGTTCGAAGTGTCTCATGCTCATTTAATGGCATCATTACATGGGAATTTATTATGTTGAAAAATCATCTCTGGCTCATTCAATAGAAGATAAAATTTGTTATCGGGAGGCTGAAAGTGCCCACTCCAGCTAGATTTGGATGAGCACAGAATCCGGGGCAGAACCAGCCTGTCCCTAACAAATGTAAAAAAGAACACAAAAATAGGTTGGGTTTGACATCCTTTCTAGATTCCATTCAATAATATTTATTATGTATATATGCACGCAATAAATCTACAATGCTGTTTAGGCGAGTCCCTACGTGCGCTTTTCACCTGTTTTGCTTTTTAAATAAAAAGTCGTAATGCTACATATATACTTTTATTGAATTCCCTTCCCAACCATACATTTTCTCAAGAGTTTTTCGCCTAATCCTATCACATTGACTGCTGTAGATCTACCAGCGATTCTCGATTTTAATATGGGGTAAAAAGTTAACCTAAACCTAAGACCCATGAAAAGAAACCCACCAGGATGTGAGGGATATTTGTTATGGCTTCACCTCCAGCCACTCAGACATTACCATATATCAGGTCGTGCACAGATATATAGAGTAGAAGGGATGGAGGTGTCATCTGCTGGTCATCAGTGGCTATTGCATAGAAGGGATGAAATGTCAGAGGTTGACCTAGGGTGTGGGGTAGGTGGTGATACAGTTAGCTGCTGCCAGGTGACAGTCTGTGGTGTGTGGTGGTGCCACAGGTACTCCAGGTCCACTCCTGGGTTGCTGATAACAACGTGATAATCAGGGAGTCTGAGGGTGACGGCTATAGGTGCCCCTTCAGGATAGTTTATAAATGTGGACATTGAGAGAGGAACCAGACATTCCATATCCATTGATATTGCTAGACATTACCTGAAGCAATGCTTTCTCTTCGTTCCAGGCCTTGAAGGACCTGTGTATTGAAATTAAATTTAGATGCCTCCCCCTGGTATTATATTGCCTATATTAACCACATAGGGCTACCCCATCAGCCACAATGGGTTGCTTATGTATTGGATGAGGTATGACAGAGGTGTCTGAGGGAGGTACATGTAGATGTGTGATATGTCAGAGTTGAACCCGGAGGGGGGTACACTTAGACCCTGCCAGGTGACACACTGAGGTGTGTGGTGGGGCTTCACCTCCTCCAGGGTTGCTAATGATATCTGATAATGTAACCATGACAGGCACTGACACCTGGAGGGCTGACATCTTCACTGCCCCATCCCCGGGTCCTACCCATTCAAGCTATTGAGGTTTCCCATAATACACTCTGTTCGTGGAGGTTTCCTGTTAATTACCATAAGTAGGTCAGTCATGTGACCAATGCCATTGGCCAGAGCAGGTCACGTGACTGACCTAATTATGCTAATTAACAGGAAACCTCCACGAACAGAGTGTATTATGGGAAACCTCAATACCCTGAATTAACTGCTTCAGTGGATTAGGCCCCCGGGATTAGGAATGCCAAGACACAAGTTCAGTATGATCTCTGAATGCTAAGAGGTAATTCATTCAAAAATATCAGGTAGGAAAAAACACCTACCAAAGGCATTGATTCTTTTTAGGTTTGAAAATGTGTTAATTGTCATTTCATGATTGCAATAAAAGTGATATTGCGGTTGACACCGGGTTGATAATCTGTTCGATCTATTAAGACTATGCGGGTCCATTGTATGCAGCAATCATATTGCACCACTGTCCTTTTGATAATGTTATCATCTGTGTTATTGTAAAGGGGTACATCATGCACATGCATCCACAACCGTCAGAAATATAATGAATGCATGATGCACCAAAACATTTATGCATTTTCTGGTCCCCTTACGTTTGTCAACTAACTGATTTCGGTGCAAGTACCATGGAGCTCCCCTCTAGGCTCTAGTGTCCCCCTGGTGGCTGAATCAGAAGCTATATGGCTGTAGCTAAGTGAGCACCTCCTTCCTACTGCCAGCAGCTGAGAGTGGGAGTGTCTGCTGTGCGGTGGTTAAACATGCAGGTGATCAAACACTGTGAGCTCCAGGTGGTGTAAGGGTCCTCCATCTCTGCCACCTGTCTAAACCACCTCACTCTGCTCCCACAGATCCACATTTACTACCTGTGAACAGAAGGAAGGAAGGAAGTATTTAGGTGGATTAAAGGAATGAATGAATGAAAAGAAAGAAAGAAAGAAAGAAAGAAAGAAAGAAAGAAAGAAAGAAAGAAAGAAAGAAAGGCAGGCAGGCAGGCAGGCAGGCAGGCAGGCAGGCAGGCAGGCAGGCAGGAAGGAAGGAAGGAAGGAAGGAAGGAAGGAAGGAAGGATTGAGGGAGGGAAAGAAAGGAAAGGAGGAAGGAAGGCTGAAGGCAAGAAAGCAAGTAAGAGAGCAAGGGTGGGATGCAATAAGTCAGAAGAATTATACAAGGAGAACTGTTGAAAATTAAAAAAATTAAAAAAGAAAGAAACAAAAAACAACAACAATGCTACATAGCCTCCTAAGGAAAGATAATCAATTTGCCCGGGTCAATTTGCTATCAGAAATTAAACAAATACATGTGGTTTTATGAATGAACAAGCTTTCATGAACAATGACAAGAGTGATCAGTGGAATTAATGTATGAAAGCAGGAGAAGCCTCCATGGACAATGATCATAATCTAGATAAAGGATCACAAATAATCCTACACACAGAGAACTGCACCACAGAGAGCTCAATCTGGGCGACAAATGAGACTTTAATGAGCTGAGACGACAAAGTCAACAAGCCACTCTTGCAACTCCCCCTCTTGGCAGCCGCGTGAAGTGGCAATCTGTCAGTGAATTGCAGCCGGTTACAACGACAAGAGACCCGTTACAACGACCGGAAATGAGCGATTGCACTCTAGACGGACTCTGACTGAAAGGTAGTGGAAGTAGTGGGGGGGGGGGGTTAATCGATGGGGGTGGGGAGGTAGTAGTATTGGGTGTAAGCAGGACTGGAGCTTGTGTCTGGCGACATGGAACCAGCTTGTCTCTTCGAACCAGCTTGTCTCTGGAAGTGGCGGTTATCCAGGGACAAGGTACCCATCATACCTTGTCTTATCAGTGTGTTTTGTAACCAGCAAAATTCAAAATGGTTGATCCACTGGGGGTGGGTCTAGAATCCTATAGTATACCGACTTAGCTGGTTTGATTATTAGCCAATGAAATAATCCCAACTGTTCACTGCGGTCCTCTCAGGGGGGAGGGGGCAGTTGGTACCCATCTGATAGCTGTTATCAGCGATAATCGCTGATAATCAGCGTCAGCAATGGCCCATTCGCTACCTCCGTATAGGGTATACCATTTAGAATTTTGTTGGTTCTGCTAAAAGGGGCAAAACAAACTGATAAGACATGTTATGATGGTGCCATCTTATCAGCTCGTATCAGTGGAAGTCGCCAGAAACCGACTCCGGTCCCGCTTAGACCCGATAAGGGTAGGGTAGGGGATTTAACTCATATTTCTGACCCATAAATGTGCAGTCTCTGTCTGAATGTGTCTCTGTCCGTCGGTCTGTCTGCCTCTGTCTGCCTCTGTCCGTCTCCGTCGGTCTGGCTGTCTCTGTCTATATTTGTCTGTCTCTGTCTCTCTGTATGTCTGTCTCTCTCACTGCCCACAGTGGCAATGCCATCCCCTGTCTGTCTGTCTCTTTCTGTCTCTGTCTGTCTCTGTCTGTCTGTCTCTGTCTGTCTGTTTCTCTCTCTGTTTCTCTCTCTGTTTCTCTCTCTGTTTCTCTCTCTGTTTCTCTGTCTGTCTCTGTCTGTCTCTGTCTGTCTGTCTGTCTCTGTCTCTGTCTCTGTCTCTGTCTCTCTCTCTCTTTCTCTCTCTCTCTCTCTCTCTCTCTCTCTCTCTCTCTCTCTCTCTCTCTCTGTCAATCTCCGTCTCTCTCTGTGTCCACAGTGACAACGCCATCCCCCCACCCCCTCACTCCGCGTTCGAAACAGGTAAAATACCTTTCGGATGTGCCTTGACCTGCCTTCACCCTCTGGTCCTCCCTCGCCCTCTTCCCATTCCAACATCATGAAACACAAGACACCAACATAAGTAGCCGCTCCTTGAAACCCGCCCCCATCCAGGAAGTAGCCGCCTCACGTGACCGGAAGTCAGCCACACGCCGCTCTCTTCGCGCATGCCTCACAGGGGTTGACGTTGTCGGGGAGGCGCGGACGTCGGGACGTCGGCCTATGTTTGGCTGGGCCAGGGGTTGGGCATCTGTCGACTGGACAACCGGAAAGGATGTTTGTCGGCGCGGTGGCGTAGAGTGGAGAGGGGGAGAGTGGGTGTGGGGCCTTTGACGGCTGAGAGCTCTGAGATGGGGTGCGATGGGGAGGGGTATTTACCAAAATAGCGTTGGTTGTCCGGCGTCAGGTCGGCCCTCCATGTTCTGTCAGCCATGACATGGTATGATCCCGAGCTACCTCCTCATCAGAGTAAGGTCCTAGAGGCTACTGAACCATTTGGTAGCATTGGAGATATTTTACCTACTATTACTATACACACACTTATGATTTAAAAAGAAGTGGACCCAGGACAATCAGGCTTTTGCATACATACTTAATCAATATTCTAAAGCATTCACATGAAATGAAAAATCACCGAGGTGTTTACAGTCAGCAATACCTCACTCACTGGGTGGCGCCATCTGTGAGCCGTGTGGCGTCATCACGTCACCATGACGTCATAATGGCGTCTCCCCTGGCGGCGTTGGGCCGGTGACTTGACGGGTGGATAAAGACGTGTATATTTATACAGATACTTAGGGCCGGTACGGCAGGGTGGCGGCACTAAAACAATAGAGACAGATCTCATGGGTGTACCTCAAGGATCTAATTCTGGGCGGCTCTTTTGATGGCAGTATGGTTGTAGCTGGTTCTTTGTAGCACCGCCATTGCACCCAACTGTGGACAGTTGTCACCCACTTAGCAAGAGACAGTCAGAGTCACAGGGAGAAACCCCCGGAGAAACCTATAATATTATATGTGTTATTTTAGATTTCCATGTACTACTTGTAGTGTACTAGATGTATGTAAGTAGAGATGATATCGGCTAGAGCCCGATAAATGATACATTGCACGAATGCTCGCCAATTTCCAAGTGTGTTTTATAATCAAACAATCACTTCTGATATGCTCCTCACTAATCAGATAAAGACCCATTTTTTTCGTTCTTTGAAAGTTTGATTTTCTTTGTGGAGTAAATGGGAGTGGGGGAGGGGGGGCTAACTCTGAGTGTTGAGATTTGGGAATAGAAAAAACTGAGTAAAGTGCCGAATCCACTACGACGCGTGGGTTAATACAAGGTATCCAATACAATACACGTATCCCGGACACGTATACTTACTAAAAGTTAGTAAAACATTGTGTTTTGGTGGGAGAGTTATCATAGATGCACACTGCACATCGGGACAGGACAGCCTCTCCTAACCCCTTTCATCCTGAAACACCCACAAGGTAGCACCTATTAATTTATCAATACTACATCTCTCAAATTACTATTAATACTTGTATCTTCAAATAGAGTTATCTGAGGAATCTACCCTATCACTTCATTAATTGTGATTATCTATTGACCCATAACAAGTGCCCAGTAGGCCTTCTTTGAAGTCTAATTTTTAGCAGGTCGCTTGAGGCTTGTATGCCTAGCACAGAAATATGATACATAATATGGCCACGTGTTAGTTCAAGAGATTAATTAATGACTTAGTGAGAGCACACTAGGGGGCAGAAGTAAGCCGTAGAGGTAACAACTAGAGAGCATGTTTAACCCTTAAAGGTGAATATGTTACATAAATAACATTTTCATCACCTCCATGAATACAATCCGTGTGCTAGCGTTAATATAGTCAAGGGTCATGCTGATCCTACGGGGTTGATGCACCTTAATAGTGTCCACGTGATACTCCAGTTCCAATAATGGTCATTAGGTGTTCATCTGTGTATCACAACAGTGAAGGAATATGGACCTGGAGGGATACCGCTCCATGGAGGCATCATGTGGCCCTTATATTGTTATTTGGAGGGGGTGTCTTTTCCCGCCCACATGCTCAAGAAAATCAAAAGGGGTGTGGTAGCAGTCACGCGGTATTTTCTGAAATACTATGTCAACAAAACAAAGTTATTTTCCCCATTCAAAGTATCTAATAGGTCTAAGAACTCTACGTGTTTCGGTCAGCAATGTATGCAATTTTAGTATTTTCTGGTGGACTTAAAAAAATGACAGGGATATAGGGCGCAGAAATCCAGAATGATTTGTGAGATGTTGCTCCATCCTTAATGATTGTATCAAACTGGACCAAACGTGTGCCCATACAGATCCCGCTACCGCACCTTGCAATTGCTGGAATTGGGGACATTAAAGGTGTGCAGATTTTATGATATGCAGCTGCAAAGAAGTATTAGATAACTTTTATTCATTTGGATTATCTCAGTGGGAAATGCAGGAGATTTGTATTTTACTGAAATTAAGAGTCACCCACCCACCAAAAGAACCTATGTAGCAACCACTTCCAAAGACAAACAATTATCTTTGTAAGAGGACCCCTGCTGACACCACGTGAGTGAGCCAGGTACCAATCTCTATTGATGATCTAATGGAGAATATAGAATTAAAGGTCATACAGGTTGAAGCCTTATCCAGATACTGATAATACCGTTATATACTGATACGTAGCGATAACTCATACACGTGCTTAGGTTGTGGCGAGGGGGAGCGGAAGGACCCCTACGCGCATGCTCCTTAAACCGCCACTCCTTCCGGTGCTTCCCCATCAGCAGGTCTTTCAACGTTAATTCAGGGAGAGATACAGCCCTCATTGATATTCGAAACAACGCTCACGTGTTTCCAATGAGACCCTTGGTGAGATTTTGCTAGATCCAACCGGAACGAGGCTGATGGGACGCCGCAAGGCATGCCGGGAGATCAGAGCCCCCTACCGACCTGTGCGAGAAGCTCCCGTGGGAGGTCAGGGTCGTAGGGGTGCTCTCGTGTTGCCCGGATGATCACGGGGTTAATTGGCTGGCCTAATTAGGCTAATTATGTCACTTTGAAGTGCATAGGCGGTGATAGGAAAGGTTTGGGATGAGGCAGGGCTAGGGTAACGCGGGATAGGGGCAGTTTACCGATCGTATTCAGTTTTAGGTGATCGACATTATGTAGCACTCATTTGATTGGGAACTATTAATGATGAGTAGACCGTTTGGTTATGACAAGGTGCCCCCCCCCCCACACCACACCACACACACACATAAAGGTGCCCGGTAAATGAATGAATAAATAAGTACATAGTAAATAAAGAATAAATAAAGTAAAATAAGTATACATTCAATCATCAATGTGTTCTATGTCTGTGTTCTATTGTTGCTCTTTATCTATTTCTTTTTGGAAGGGTTCATACCCAGGGTTAGTGTACACTGGTTCCCTGCAGGTAATTGAGGGCATAATACCCGCTAGTCTAGGGCACCCGACCAGATGTATAACCTCCCTTATAACATGGTTATCGAGTTTCGGCACTGATTTGAGTGCTAAAAGTGGATACAACGAGTTCCCATATATCGGGATAAAGAACCCAAAAATGACAGCGGACTGGAATATCTTGACAAGGAGTTGACACCAATGTAAATCCACCATTTTTGAAGCTTATAGACCAAATCTGACAAAATACTTTGAGCAGTATATCCTTTACTTGTTATTCTAACTCCCTGTCGGGTAGATTCCTTGATATTATGGCTGAATTCAACATAAAAAAAAAATCATAAAGATTCGATGCGGGTGACCGGCTGTGCGTCTTCACCATTCTGTCAACACTACCTTTTGTGCCATCTAGTGTAGATTCAATGAACTAACCGTCTGCTCGGAAATGCTTAGCGGTGTCGATAGGTTTCATTGTATTCTGGCCATTTTGAGTAAATTTAGCCTTCAAATCAATTCTTGGAGCTCGGTAGGTGTAAGTAGAATATATTTTCTTTTATTCATTAATCTCACGATGCCTCACATAGTCTATAAATGGGGAAAAACGAATGTTATTCTCGACAGACCGGACGGCAAGTTGATATTCACAAATCCAATATGGCGGAGGTCTTCCTTCTCGTCTGCTCAGACTAGCAACGGAAATCGATGGATTCTATCAATTTTAAAGGTAAATAAATATAATTAATGGTGGAAACCATGTTATAAAGGCAGTGTGTAATGGTTAGACTTGCACTCATGCCTTTCAGGTGCTTTATATAGGCACTCCGCTTCGCGTCGTGCCTATATCATCCCCTGAAAGGCATTCGTGCAAGTCTTATCATTATATATTACATTCCTATCGAGACTGGTGCCCGAGTCTAAATACCCGCAGGCCATGCCTGGTGACATTACTCCCCAGATCTTGGGGAGTAGGGCACTTGCACTCCACTAGATGGATGTTTCTGGTCTCCAAACACAGTTTGTGTTCCAAACATCTGTATAGGAGTGACAGGTTGACCATTGGGGTGCTAGGGTGCCCCCTTGTGAATAAGGGTGAAAACGGGATGATTAACTGGTTACTTCTTAGACATGACCTGCCTGTATGATATCCCCAACATATAGGGCATTAGAATATTAGGCTATGGAGGCCGCCATCTTGGTTAGGCCCCCGACTCCAGAGCAGTGCATTCTGTGTAAATTTCTTATCAGCCCCCAGAACAATGGCCAGTGATAACACTAATAAGCTGTACCCTACTCCTTATCTTAATCACCACAAGTACCTCTCTATTGTTTCAGGTGTGAAGTAAGGTGATAACCCTGATAGTGAGACAATGCCCTTATTGGCTTACCTGTGGTATCAAACAGAAATTTCAATGATCTATTGGTCTTTAGTTTTAAAGATTTAATCTATTTCTAGATTATCTACTTAAAGATGTTGATATGGAGAATTCACACATATGATTTATAGAAAAATCCCATGGGTAGTTATAAATTGACAGGTTGTTAAATTAGACTATACAAAGAGGCCAAATGATGATCTACCCCCGACTACATTAGCCACCTAGCTGATTTCCTTAGTACCAGCAATGTGCTAGTCCCGTATAGGCAGGTGGCCAGCCAAGGGTTAGTGGGTACATATGCATTTGCTCCAAATGTTTTGTTTTGAAGAATAAAAAATAGATAGCAAAGTTAGACTGAGGGGACTTAGTGACATTTTCACTAAATGTACCTTCCTCAAGCGGAAAAGCATGCCAGCCCCCAGTGAGGATTGAACTCACGACCCCTGGTTTACAAGACCAGTGCTCTAGCCACTGAGCTATGGAGGCGCCACGACTAAAATCGGAGAAATTATTGTTTATAAATATGAAAGATGGTACTTTGAAGGAATAGTAGTTGTATTCTGCACCAGTGATACTAGAACCTTGCCAGCTTTTATTTAATATGGACATAATACAAAGTACATGTATATTATCATACATTGCCTTGTGCTGCAGATGATTCTAGACAGACTATTTGGGGTTCTTTTGGAGCTCCCTGTTCCTGAATGACTATTCAGGGGATCTATAGACTCCTAAATGTGTTTTCTTCTGAATACCTAACTTTGAGTTGGAGTTTAAATATATATACTTTAGTATGATATGGACAAAGAACATTGCATGTGTATAGTAGCTACGCTGAATCTGTTTAATAAGGAGATGCTCCGTCCTAATGAGTATCGTCTTTATCAAACATTATTGGTCCCTTATCTAAATGTTATCTAGAACAATGAAAGCATTTGGCATCTGGATACATGCACTCTCCTCCTTGCGCCAATCCAGGGTACAATCCTTATAAATCCGGTCAGAGGGGATTATGAGATTAACCAGGCCTTACTTACTCAAGTTACTGACCTGCCACCTAGTGTCACTGACAGGAAAGACACTTGTACCAACAAAGTCCATTTTCACATGATGTTTTTGGGGAGGGTGATGTTGCACTGGTAGGTATTCTGATCATATGGTGACGGTGACGAGTAATAACGTGAACGAGTATAATGAGCAATGCTTCTGGGGCTTCAAATGATATTATTAACTTATTGTTCAGCCTAAAATTAATCATCCCCTCTCGACACTTGTAGCATAATATGGCCAATCAATGAATCGATGTATGTGGACAAATCAAATTATTGACGATGTAAGAATCTAGATATGCACTTGAAGTAGGTATCAGCCACACCGTCTCATTGCTAACATTAAATTATTGATGTTTAATGATATAACATATAAAGATATAATTCAACAAGGTCCCTTCTATTCCACTCTACTCAAATTCCATGTTTATGAGGCTTTGCCATAAAGGGTCAATGGACTAGAACAAGTGCGTGGTGTAGGGTGCAGAACAATTAAAATGCCCATTTCTGATGATCAGATAGATAAGAATGAGTGAAGTGAAAACTTCCAGTTTATTTCCTTAACCTTAGAGGTGCAATGGGTACAGTGCAGCAAATTAGCTATCTATGGTCTTCTTAAGGTGGGCTCCTTTAGTGCCGACATATATCTCCCACCTACACATGCACTACATGTTATCTTCTACTTTATCTCCAACTTCCACCAAATCAAACATAGAAACCACAAGGTATATACATCTATATGCCCACCCAAATACCCCCTGGTCTCCCCATAATACATGACTCACTCAATAATAAGCGAACACACTAATATGGGAAAGCAATATGGCAGTACCCAGTGGGCGATAATGGGTCATAAAGCAATGATAACAGACCACAGGGTCAGAAGATCAAAGAGAATTGGCGGCAAGATCAAACGTATGTATATTGTATCTACCTCCTCAGCTTGGCTTTATCCAGGTCCCTCTGCCACCCTTTTGGGGATTATGAGGTAGATTTTGCTACTGGATTCGTCCTCATGGCGACTGGCCGATTTATATGTGTGAACTAAAAGTGGCTGCACAGTTTCTGGCCTATGGGATCCGGCTGTGAGCTTTCTAAGTTATTAGGTTGTATAACATAGGTTCACATGTATGTTATAATGCTTACAAACAAGAACAAGGGCCGCTCTTATAGATCTTGAGAACAAAATTAAATAGGTCAAGCCGAGTTGAGAAGATACCATGGGTGGATCCAGAAGGGGTGGACTACCGGTGTGGTCTATGGGGGCACAGTGAGGGTCTCATACTACATTTCCTATAGAACAGAACAAGCCCCTTTTGAGGCAGTCTAGGGGGGGGGGCGTGCACCAAGCTACCCCCACCCCTACTTTGGATCCGCCACTGGATATGTAGATATGAATATTTCAAGATAGCATATATGATCCTATTCTGAAAAATAAAGTCCACAGTGCTGTTAAGGCAATATGGAGAAAGCAGTACTGAAAGCTCACGTACTTATTTTGGCGAGTCCGGGATTTTGAGAAGGGGGGTGGTGCACATCTTGACCATGACGAGGGTGTTGCTCCTATAGTAAAAGGAACAGCTGGCTAAAAATGGCCTCGTTTCCAGTCCTTTCTTTTCATGTAGCTATAACTTGTCCCTTTTGTTGCTCACAAGTGGTCATTCAAGTATGGTGCTTAAACAGGAGGATTTGAGTAGGTACCTAGTTGGGAGAAGTCAGTCAGTATGATATACTATAGAGTGTGTGACATGAGTAGGTACCTGTTTATACTCATAGGGATAACTTAGTGGAAAGATTTGCCACGTTTTAAGGCATTTGGGTTGTTTTTATAGGGGTGTAATCTGTGCAAAACACATTCAAAATGTTGTGTTATACAGTAGAGGTGTCATTTGGAAATTAAGTGCGAAATTGGGCATGAATTTCTATGCATACGCTGGGGGTAGCCCCCGATGCCCAAACATGCGTACATAATGCATGACCATGGTCTCCCTAATGCATGCAGATGTTGACTTTTATACCACGATTTCGGCACTTCCAGTGGGTTTATATGCAGTTTAGCCGTGCATTATTCTGCATATACCACCCATGTGCATTTTTGAAATTTTTGGTATATACTTTTTCGGGGTCAAGTTGGACTTAGAATATTTTTGGAGACGCTGGCGGACATAGAAATTTAGCCTCGCCATTGTTTCAATGTGAAAAATCGTCCAAACTCGTATCAGGATTGAACCCCGGCCGCAGTGGTGGTAGGCGAAGGCCTTAGCCATAGCGCCACACTGAACGGTGATGAAATCCAATGCGAACATAAATAAGACCTTGACCGGAGAGATACCGAATGTTCACACTCACTTTTCGTATGGAATCCAACCATGACATGTTATAATATTAAAATCCCAAGAAGTATTCGGTCCATAGACGAGGAATGCGTGCTAATTGTCTCCATTTTCTTCAATATAAATAAGAATCCATTGATTTTCCAAACCGGTCCGAAATTTTCGGCGTCTTCCTCGTACGGCGAGCGGATGACCTATATCCACATCCGGGCCACTGACACACTTTCGCCGAACAAGGAGGCGGGTGGGAATGGCCGGACCGCGACTCGCTTACGATGAAAAAATCAATGGATTCTCCTTTATTTTGAATATATTGGACATATCAAGCATGGAGTACTCATCTAGACTATCTAAGGATATGTATGTTTTAATTTGAAAACTTGTCATGGTTGGATTCCATACGAAAAGTGACTGTATACACAGCGGTACCTCTCCCGGCAAGGAACCAAAACAATGGCTTCGCGCAGAGCGGACACGGGCCGTGTCGCTTGCACTTACAAAATGTCTTCTCCTGGCTATATTCTTTGGATTTCAGGTAAGAAATTGATACAAAATGGAGGAAATGGTGGTAAAAACCTATTAGGTGATGCATATCGGGGCCCCACAGGCTGTATATGCTGTATATACCCTCGCCGCTCCGCGGCTCGGGTATATACAGCATATAGACTGTAAGGGGGACTGGAGCTGGTTCTTGGCGACAGGCACTGATAAGAGCTGATAGGATGGAACCAGCATGTCCCTGGAAGTCGGTGTTACCCAGGGACAAGGTACCCATCATGATAGGTCTTATCAGTTGGGTTTACCTCAACCAGCGAAATTCAAAATGGTGAACACACAGGACGTCCATACTAAGCCATATACAGCCCTAGGGCCCCGATATGCATCATCTATTAGCATAGTAATGGGAGGGGGCGGTTGGGTATCTGCAAGATAACACCCCCACCCCAACCCCAAAATTTGACGTGCACCGATTATACCTATAAAAATGACGCCATGCATTATGTGAACATAGCATGATGAAAAGTCCATGATGGACAGGCAGGTCTGACAATCTGCACCAGATAGTAGAGTTATCTTGTATTGCCGTTGTCGGCGGTTGTCAGTGTGTTAATACCAGAGACGGCTACACACTCGAGTGTGGGATTTGTGATAATCAGCTGTCCTAGGACAGTGCTATCCTGTAACAATACATGTCTCTATGTACTGTACATAGATATAGGTGTGCATATTTCTTTTTACAGGTTTCCTCCAGTAAGGTCCTGTTATGATAGAGGACTCTATGTCATATCAATAAACAGGGGCCTGTTATGATGTATCATAACAGGCCCACAGTGCACATCTTATTTAATGGGTTCCAGTTGCAATGGATCCTGTAATAACAGAGGAATTGTATGCTTCTTTTTGTGCCAAAGAAGAAACAACAAAAACACACATCATTAATAATGGGCACCAGTTGGATCCTGTATAATATAATACATGACTCTATGCACATCTTAATGGGCATCATGCAGTTGGATCTTGTGCTGTGGTAATAATACAGGACTTTGTACAAAAGGAGGCCATGTTGTGTTTCACTTTCTCTGTCAATGATTATGTCAATTACTGATGAAATTCAGTATTAGCTATTTGAGCTATAATATATATATATATATATATATATATATATATATATATATATATATATATATTTGACGTAGTAAATGATTAAAGAGGTTAGAGGATCCTTAGCATATGAATACATTTAATCTTATTCCGAAGGGACCTCATGCACGTGTAATACATACCTTTATTCTGGCTGGAACCAAAGCCCCCCCCCCACTTCCACTCCCACAATTCTCCATACCAAAAGTAAGGGCCGTTTTCCACCACACGATATGAGTGCTCTATCGGGCGATAGCTGCCCCACACAACCACCTCGGCCGACAGGGCTGCCATAGGGTTCAATGGTGAGGCATGGTCTCTGTCGGCCGAAAATAGCATCTACTATGGGTCTAGCGGCCGTTAGAGGGTCCATATCGGGTGGTGGAAAATGGCCCTGACGTCCAGGGACCTACCCTGTGCCCCTTATTAATACTCATGCATCATACAGGTCCTCTGCCACTGACGTCACAGCCAGAAGTTAATATTGTAGATTGGAGCTGGATAAGCTCATCATTAATACAGAGCTTAGCCCACCTTGTAGCTACCACTGCTGGTAGCCCCTGTGTCGGCTCAGGCTGATTTAATGGTGAATGATAGCAGAGGTATGCACAGATAAAGCAGTGGAAACCCCCTCAATAACTTATATATGTGCATTCCAGCGCTACCTTTTGATATTACAGAGGATATCTTTGTGGTATTGGGGGTATCAGTCTCAATCAATGACCTTATACTTTAGAATACGTGAGACTCAGGACCCTACTTATTAAAGCCACCAATACTTCCAGCATGATTAACTATAATTTTAGAGCAGTGGCTTACCATTGAGCTAGCACTGTGTGCTTACAGATATAAGATCATCGGTAAATTACTGAAATGATATTTGAATTAAATGTTATTGTGGGGCTAAAATCTTTCAAATATGTCTGAAATATGGAATTCATTCCTGTACTCATTGTAAATGGTCAATTGAACCAAGGCCAAAAGATCATGGAGAAGTTGATCTCATTCATAAATTTTAGGAGAAGATCCCGAGGTGCACTGTCAGACCGCGCGTAGCTTTTAACAGTAGATTGCTTCTATTTTTGAAAAAAACAGTGGTATGCTTACTGTTAGTACAAATCCAATGACCCAACAGTGGGTTCTACTATACCTATACTACAGTGGTCTTTATAGCCCATTTACAATTGGGGCTGAGAGTGTGGGGCTCATGTGCGCCCACGCCAATCCTGGTGCCCACTCCTGGTGCCAACCTTATGCGGCATTCAGGATCGTTTTAATGCAAAAAAAAAATGTACTTGAAGTTATGACTATATGAGTAGGAAGAAGGGGAATACAATGCAGGACGATACCAACACAAGTCATTAAAGTGAACGCTCTGTTCTTAATAGCCTCCAATAGGGGTGATATTACTCTTTTATTTCTGTATTTCTTTCTCTTTTAAATATAACTTTTTTTTTTTATTCTCCGTCAATCCCCAATATAATGTTGATATTATTCATCATGTTATTTTGGCGGTCAGAGGAATAAATATTGTAAGTTTCCGGTAACATGCTCGAAAAGAATTGATGTGGGTAGGTCGGATATGTTAAGAACAGATATCTCGTTTCCAATGCCATGGAGCTATGGATTTGCTGAAGTAAAATGCATCAGCCCTGTGAACACAGATCACGGGATCATTGTCATAACGAAAGCATTGCAAATGAGATCAGTGCCTCATGCTAGAAGCACCTGATTGTAGCGATCCTCGTTTTCAGATAAGGCCAAAAAAAGAAGTTGATTTTCCGGTAACATGGTGAGAAATGCTGAGGTCGGTAGGTCGGATTTTCTTTTTTAATTTTTTTTTTGCATCTTAGGCCTCATATAGTCACATTTTGATAGATTTTCACTGGTTATTGTAAGAAAGGGTCATACCCTGTATAAAATATGAGAAAATGATGGGAAAATACATGTCTATACTCCGAATACAAGTTTTGAGATAAAAACTTTGTAAAATTTGAAAATTTTCTAAAAAATATTCAAAAAATCGAAAACAATTCTGAGGTCGGCCCCATTTAGCTGAGGTCGGTCGGGTGACCTCAGGTCATCATGTCACAGTCTGCAATGGCGGCCACACACTGGTGGCTGGAGTCAGCCACCAGTGTGCATGGAGTGATAGTGGAATTAAAATCATGAGGGATGAATAGTGAACCAAATAATCATACTCCAAGCTCTAATAGAACTAGAAACAATTAAACGGCTAATGATACTGTACCTATGCCGTCCATCAGTGACTGACAGCCGTCAGTTGGCCGTGAATCGGTGGTTTTGTTTGTGTTTACATCTCTCAGATCAGGTGTGTCTAGCATGAGGCACTGATCTCATTTGCAATGCTATCGCTATGGCACTGACCGGGGGCACTGATCCCAATGCCAGAGGCGGGTGACAGTGTGTTCAGGGGGGTCTTGCCAAAAGATAACGAGGATGAACCTTTGTAAAAGATTTCAGAGAGTAGTCAGGAAAACGTGTATGGCCTAACTCGTTTTCATAGTATTGACAAAAGAATTACAGCAGAATATATGGAAAACTCATTTTGAGATGTAAAAAAACGTACACGTTTTCTCTGAACGATTATCAAAACAGTTATTTAGCAAGACAAAAACGTGCACGTTTTCTTTCATGGTTCACGTTTCTTTTTTGGCAAGACCCTCCTGAGGGGACGATGCGTCACCACAATCATATTTGATACATAAAACTTGATATGTATTTGAGACAAGTGAGATGATACATATCGCACGCTTCAAGAAATGATAATAGACTAAAGGCAAAATCTTGCACATCTCATTAAGGTGCGGTCATGTTTCTTAAATGATATCTAGAATGTCTATATAACAATGCAATACTTCCAGAACTACACGTATAAACACATACCAAGCACATCACATTGATCCTTATTAATAAGATTGCTACTCAAACCAATCAAAAGCCTTGTCTCAGATAACCTATCAGCGGCCGCCTTACATCCCTTTATGGTAACATGTCGATCACGTGTTACTGTGATCCGACCCTTGGTGCCCCCTATCGGGCGGTGTCCTTTCATCCGGGCTACTGTTACTTTGTTACTTTGGAGTATGACCACTAGGGGAATTAGTGGCGTCTGACAGATCACTGTTATTTTCACACTCCAAGTACAGGCAAAGTGTCTCTCCCCTGGGTCCATGTAAATACATGTATAGGCTATTGGATACCATAGGCAGCCCATGCAATAATCCTTTAGACCGTCTGTAGGTGATAGTTTGAAGTGGTTTAGTCTCGATCAGCTTCACAATCACAGGACATCAAAGAATCAAGGCCAGCCTCTATAGTCTTTTTGAACATGATATGCATGATATGTACGTAGGGTATCTCCATTGTAAGATTATGAAATGTGATCCTTGTGGGGTATCCCTTGTAAGTCTTAGATGGCGTATGGGCACTGAAGTACATGCCACATGGTGGGGACAATTGGCACCGAAAATGAAAATGTGTGTATTCTAGAAATCTATGATATCGTAGGCTTACATTTAGAAAGGCTTCCGGCATTATTCCAATATTGCATTTTACGCGGACTCCAAATAGGTGACGTCATTTGTATAACATGACCTTCTCAGAATATAAATAAATAATATATGTCTATATAATCTTTGATCAATCATTTTCTCATAGATGCCACCCTAGCCATGCAGTTTTAAATAATACTGAAAAAAGAAATTACCAAGAAATAGAATTCAGTGACCAGACATATCTATGACACTTATCTTACACTATTGACACTATTGACGTGTCTGGTATTGTTCTTTCATCTCCTCTATTACACATCTGTCGTGTCAGGGAATCGTTTAACTCTATAAGGACGGACTGCATAGTGCATCATTGCATGTTGCCCTTGGACTTAAAGCCTTGGTGATCATGATGCACGAATAAAATCACCAGTGCTGCATCCATGCACCATGCCATTAATGCATTAATGCTGGTGCATCATGACAACAAGGCCCGCAACAAGGATACATGAACCCAAAGTCATCACCAATTATCTAATCCTTGACGGGTTAATCAAGTCTGCTTCATTTCCCTCTCACAAACCATAACCAAACACCACAGGTGTTTAACTGCACACCAGAAAGTAGTCCCCAAATTACTCCGCACCTCCCCCCCCCGCTACCCCAAGCTCACACTGGTACCTGTATGTGTGGTGTTTCAGCACTGAGGAACAAGCAGAAAAGGTGGGTCCAAGCAGAGGTGTGATGTTGCATAGTGTCATCCAAGAGGCACTGGTTAGGTATGATACCACGAGATTTACCCTGTAATGGCTACATGGTGTCTCTAATTTGCTGGTGAGACTGATTGCCAGAACTGGAGGAAGGTATCATCTATCAGGGTCAGAATAATGTATGAATGTATAGCCCAGTTGAACTATTTATCAGGCTTATATTCATACGCCGTAATGACAAAATCTGATTAACATTTTCATAAAACACTAAATGTTATAGTGCGTTGTGGACCGTGTAGGGTTAACCTACCAATGTGTACCTGAAGTTGTTGTCAGGGATGCATGGGGTGCACACCTGGAGAAGTGGGTGGTGGTGGTGGGGGGGGGGGGGTTAACAGCCTCCTTAATAAGCCTCTGTTGTAGTTCTATAAATTAACTCATTAACTACCTAACACTTCATCAGCCATTGGTCTGTATGTCACACCTGATATTTGCCAATTGAAATAGATCTATACAATTCGATACGTGGTTGAGTAAGTATCAACCAAATAGGATTACCTTTCTCATGGCTATTAACTACAAAAAAAGGTGCTGAAATACAGTGATTCCTGATGGGTTACTCTGAAAAGAGCATTGAGGACAGGGGGCAGGACAGAGGGAGGGGGACAGTTCTATTGTTTAACCTCTGCACTACTTGAAAACAGACTTGACGATTAAAGAGGACCAATCTGTCATTGTTTGCTGTTTGTAACAAACACATATGAAAGGTGTTCCCCGTTAACTTAGAGCCCCCCCCCCCCATTCTCTAGGTCATGTAGACAAAGTCATCATAAATACATATAATGGGTGCCCAGTATTGTGAGTCGCAGTGGGGAAAAAGACAATTTAAAAGAATTCCATTCCGTCCAACCCACAAAAAATAGTTAATGAAATCTGTGAAGTGTCATTTTCCCAACATTCAGTCTCAGATCAAAGTTGCGTGTGGCAAAGAACCATAAAATGTGATAAAAACAATATATTTTGACAACTCCCCTATCTCGGCACCCCATCCTAAAAATATAAAAAGTGAAATTGGTTGCCTCGCCCTTGAAGATTGGGGTCTGCAGATCAGCCATGCACAGTCTAATGTGGGTGCCAGGGCCCATTGTTATAATTAAACTACAATTATCGACAGCAACATCAATGTCATGATGTCCCAATACACAGTCTCCCTAAGGACTTCAGTATGGCTAATCCCCTTCACACAAACACCTCACTAACCCTGACAGAGGGTGAGGTCGTATTAATAAACGTTTTATGGTGTGTCCGCGCGCCCAGGTCCATATAGATGAGTAGTTTATTGGGTTGTGTATTAGATCGTCCACTACTCGGCAGGTGGGTGTGGGCAGTAGGGGCCATATTGCTGCCACTAGACGTTACAGACCCCCCCCCCCACCCAAACTCCTACACAGGCTAATGTAGATAGACATATTGCACCATTGTTGTTTCTGAAGGACAGACATGTAACATTTTGCGATATTTTGCAATAGCAAGGTATCTCTTTTATTATTCAAATTACAAGTGGAGATCGCTGGAAAATGCGATTTAGAACAACCACATTCATTATATCCCAGGTATTACACAAATTTCCCGAATTCCAAACCTTGCTGGTATTTTCCTGAAAGCAAAACATACTCAAATAATTAAGCTGAACCAATGGGCATTCACATCCCGATTCAAATGCATAGATCCCCGGCATAGATCTAGAATCATACACCCTCCCCCACGCCCTTCATCGTAATCCAAGTTAAGACAAAGACCCCCCCCCCCGCACCCCCCCCCCCCGCCATCCAACCCTCATCAAGAGGGTCCCATCAAGATGCCCCGCCTCTGACCACACACCGGCCAATCAGCAGTTAGCATACAAGGCGCGTGCGCAGTGGTTACGTGGGCGCACGAGGCGATGTGATATAGGAGTATTGGGTGAGAGGTGAGGGGGCAGAACCTCTCTGGGTGGTGCACTGATAAAGTCACTAACCCATTACAATAGTATCACAGAGGAGCTACAGAGACACTTCTACCACTGGAGACCTTCTCAACAGGTCTTTGGTTTATACATCTAGGACTCCTGTGGGGCACAGGAGTAGCCGAGTCCACGCTGTCAGAAAGCAGCACAGGTTGTCTGATATTATCTTGAGTTGCACCAAGAAGAACAGGATCATAACCTGTTGGGGTGTCACAGACACATAGGTTCAGTGACTTTTTCATTCCAAGCCAACATTGGAAAGACCTTGGACTAAGATGGAGCATCCTCAGCAGCAGCAGCAGCATCCTCATCATGCTGGACATCATCCTCATCACCAGCATCATCACAACATTCACAGGGATGCAGGCGTGCAACAGCCTTTAGCTGTGGATCTTAGGTGCACTAAAGGTTAGATTATTTCATTTGTACACGTATGGATTATTGATAACAATACATGTGTACATGCGATATCATTTGGAAAAAGAAATTTTGTGAGGGTGGGGGTGACCCGGTCCCCCAGGAAATTTTTACTTGGTGGAGTTGGTAGGGGGGGGGGTCATCACAGCTCGTGTAATGCACTTCAGCGGCTCAGAAGGGCGATTAATTAAAACTGACGATACAGAATTATTATCTTTTTTTTTCAGAATCAAAAAGGTCATCATTTAGGTCTATATTTGAGACTTTTTATTTACATCACCCCCCGGTATACTTTGATGGAAAGACCCATCCCGGAACTATTTTAAGAAAAGCAAACAAAAAGTTCAAAACATGGACTTATTACGATCTTCAGATGTTAAAATTGGCCCACTACAAATTTAAGAGAACATATCAACCCAAAAGCTTGAAGTGAAGAGGACTGACCCCTGGTAAATTCCAAATGACTGTGTCGGTCTGTCACTCTGTGGGTAAGAGATTTCCAGCTGAAAGATGAGGGCAATTGGGAGTGGAATTCAAAGTTTATGACATTGATTGATACATTTATAATAAATGTATCAAATACGAAGTAAATACTATACATGTAGTCATAAAGTTTATTACTATAGTATTTACATCATATTTAGTGAATTTAATATCCCCGCCATGTATTGGAGTCATTCAAATATTAGTCACACGGTACACGCCATAAGACATAGTGCTAAAGTAATTACCGGTTAATTTTGTGAGATAATTTATTGATTTTCTTTTCAAATTGACGACAGAATAGAACTAGGAGAAATATCATTCCCATTACGGGAAATCACGTTTATTGGCGTAGAAAATGAAATTGTCTTGCAACAAAAAGAAAATCGCTATCCCCGATCAAGTTTTACTTGGTAACAGGAGATTAACATAATAGATAACGATTGGGGAAGTAAGGGAGGGGGGGGTTATGCATTTGAGCATAAAAGGAACGATGATGGTATTATCGTCCCGTAAATCTCAGCTCTTAATTGGTGGTTCGCTTACACTTGTCTTGCCACTTTGATCGCTAAATGTCGAGCCGTTAGAGGATACATCGATACCATGCTTAGCTATTAAAAATGGGGTGCCTACACGTGTGGTTATCTCCACTATCTATACTCATACAGTGCGATAATTGGGGGTTGTCTTTGAAGTGGCGAAATGTCGTCTGCGAGCTGCGTCCGCCTTCCGCGCGCCCCCTGGTGGGTGCGGCGCGAGGCACGCGTCACTAATCGTTGTTTGCGTAGAGCGACAAAACTAACAAATTAAACTAATACAGGCGGGAAAGGGGGAGGGGCGCAGCCGTCCCCCCATCACCACCTACTAAGTAGAGGATTATGGTTT
The DNA here is from genome assembly GCA_949317995.1 of Acholoe squamosa. Taxonomy (NCBI): domain Eukaryota; kingdom Metazoa; phylum Annelida; class Polychaeta; order Phyllodocida; family Polynoidae; genus Acholoe; species Acholoe squamosa. The sequence goes on from OX439049.1 coordinate 43,211,631, forward strand.
AGGGGGGATTTAGAGAGACACCTGTTAGCATCATGGTTTCTGTGGTTAGATATGGATTAGGTTAACATGTTAACTTAAAGCTGAAAGAGATGGGTCTAACATGACATGTAAAGCTAACATTTTGTTATCACTCGACATGGTCTATAGACGCCTGGCTTTATTTATACATCTCAACTCTGAACAAAGTCATTCGGATAGACAGTGTAAGGTTTAAATAAGAAAATCAAACTTAAATTATCCTATTCTGGGTGAGCTCGTGGAAATTCATGTACCGCATGTTTTTGGACTAACCTTTTAATTCACTAAGCACAATTAAATTATGATAGATGTAGATAAAACTAAACCTTCATACCACACTACTTCTCTTTGTATTTATTTGTGTTTGTGTGGGAGAGAGTCAAACACGCGCCAGATTATTCATTGAGATAATTGTCTTTGAGGTCAGCTAGTTGTAATCACGATATTTATGATTCGTGGTGTATGGACCAAGGCTCTGCTTACCCTAAATGATGCGTGTTTTGTACATACGGTCAAGGATGGTTTCAGTATCTAAGCTTCTTGATACGGTATATATGGGGTTGCTGCATATCACAACCTAGAATTAGATTTTCAAATTTAATGGACAATTCCAAACTGCCTGTAATACATAACGAATAGCGCCCTTCGATAGATGTGGCCGGCGGCCGCTCCTCCCCGCCGTGGCAGAGCGGGAGGAGTCCGGTACCAAGCTTCCGCCGCCCAGCGCGGTCCCGCGTGGTTAGCGTCAGGCCGCGGGAACCGGGCGGCGCCTAGCGTCATGCCGGGCGGGACGCGGGAAGCGTCGGCACCCCCTACTACCATCTGACCGTGCATGTATTTCATCCTGCCAACTTCTAATCCTCAGTCATTTAGAAACCCTTTTTTATTTATTTATTTATTTATTTACTTAATTATTTATTCATTTATTTCAAATTACATTCTCTTCTTTATGGAGCAAACACCTGCTTTTCACTCGGGACATTTATGTAATTGCAGGGGCATGGGAAGCAGTTTCAGAGTGGGTGGGACCAGGGGGGTTTTCTGCAATTTTTGACCTCCCTTTGCTTGACCTTTTAGTTTTGACCATTTGAGGAGTCGGCCAAAAGTGGGGGGGGGGGACATTTCCCCCCTGTCCCCCCTGCTTTCCACGCCCATGAATTGAAATGTCATTCAAGCGCACATATTCACCATAACTATGTTAATGTATATACAAGTACCATATATTATGACATTAGAGATGGTGTCACTAATAGAAAAAAGGCTCACCACCGCCTGTTTTGGCCTTCATAAAAGCGCCTGGGGTCATCCTTTGTTTGGGGCCATCCTTCGCTTGTGTACATAAACCGCGCGAGGTACTGATAGTACTTTATCGTCATGTTATTTTAAATCTATTGGTACATCGCTGGGTCCGAGCCAATGTGTCAAGGACAGAACTGGTTAGGCTGGTGGCTGTTGCTAAAGTCACTTCTGTCGGATATGTACTGTCAAAAATGGAAGACACTCATCTTTGGTAGTCTCTTCTCTATTGCATTGCCAAATGGGACTTCCCAAAAGAAGTGGTCCAGAAGTGGTTTGTAACAACCCCTCAACTGGAAGTTGCTTCCTACACTCTGTAGCATAAGTATATAGGCGGGGCAGTCTGGGAAGCACTCAGGTGTGACCACTTTTTGCAACACAATTTGATTTGTGGGAAAGTGACTACTTCTGGACTACAGTGTCGGAAGTGATTTTGAGTGGTTAAGTAGAGGAGGGATGTGGGAATAAGTGAGGTACCTACCCTGAAAAGCAATGCTTGAATCTTGTCGCAACAGCCTCCTGACTAGCTGTCTGTGTTCGTACCCACACTAGAGCTATTAGGGAGGTTTAGCAACCACTACATACGTCACCCGTAGCTCATTTAACGCAGACGTAGCAATGCTGTAGGTATGCTGTACGTCTGCGTTAAATTGCCCACGTAGTGTTTGCTAAACCTGCCTATTATACGCTCTGCGCTACGGCGAGGCAAGCCAGTGGTCAGCGCTTCATTGTCATTTTAGTTCATTTACTAATTATCAGGGGGCGACACAATACCAATGTCCTTGTGCGTGGGTATCTTTAGGTTGCAGAACACCAATTGACGGGAGGTGGCAGCAGGAGACACTTTGTAGGTCCACACTGAAGGGTGTTGTACAATGATTATTGGTCTAAAATCTGACAGTGGGTAGGCAAACCAGGCATCAAATTAATCCTTAGGATGTATATTAATCGATTTGAGTGTTATTTAGGCTGATATTTGAGGGTAAGTTGAGGGGGGTGCACTCTTTTCAATTACAGAATTTATTGTAATCATTCACTGCAAAACCCCCAAATCTGGGTATGTCCGCACTCTACAGCCGATAGCAGAAAAGTTAATTACATTGTACCACATCTCATGGCCCTAAATTAATGGGAAAAATGTGTGCCTACATGAAAATAACAGTGGCTAAGCCCAGAAATTCGCACAAATATTTTATTTTCGCCCATATGCTATATAAGCCAACAGTGAGAAAATAATTAGTGTCCTGCAGCCTCTACAGGCTATATAGGGCCTTCTACCAAGTTTGTCAAATTTCGCTAAAAGGTGTTTATTTTGCTTAGGGTAAGTCAGTTTGACAATGTTATGGTGAGAAAGGGCAAGGGAATCAATAAAATTAATAAGAAATCACTGAAAATCGTAGTAGCGGAGTTTCGGCCTTGGAGAGGTTTATGAGAAATATTCTGGTGTCAATCCGCAAGCCTGATACTTCTCTCTTGGGGGTGCCAGGTAACCAAAATTATGGTTTTCAGGGTCAGAATGACCTAAATTTTACATTCTCAGCTGTTTCCATCTATTTCTATCGTTCTCAGTGCTTTATGGGAGGCCTTTTCATGCATCGGGGGAAAACATCATTTTTCTCTCCCCGAGCTATGCAGCCAATGAATGTCTACTGACACTTAATATAATGTCCTTGTAATCACCATATCTGGGTTTTTTTTTCGTCCTCACATGGGGGAGCTTGAATAATGTGTAAATAGGGCCATCTAAGCCATTACACATGGAGTTAAGATGCATTTTGTTGAATTTATTCCTTTATAACATTATATTTCTGAGGGTTTTTCATACATTTTAGCCAGATATTTCTGTGAATTATAGCACCTAGAGAGAGAATAACACTCAGCACCTCAGGTGGTGCCCCTTGGCTATCAGCATGTCAAATTTCTTGGCCCTGTAAACATTTTTTCTATGTGAAAGGACCATACCTCCATGTCAATGCTAGAAATCAATGAAATCTACGGAGAGCGCACAGACCGATACCCGCTCTGGGAATTGATTCTCAGAGAGATTTGAGGGGCCTGAGGGGCATAAAAGTAAAAGATTCTGGATAAGACATTACTGGGCCAGTGAATATAAGCGTTCCAAGCTATTTCATTGACCACCAAGATTCCAACCCAGGCCTTTAGGTTGCAGAACACCAATTGACGGGAGGTGGCAGCAGGAGACACTTTGTAGGTCCGCACTGAAGGGTGTTGTACAATGATTATTGGTCTAAAATCTGACAGTGGGTAGGCAAACCAGGCATCAAATTAATCCTTAGGATGTATATTAATCGATTTGAGTGTTATTTAGGCTGATATTTGAGGGTAAGTTGAGGGGGGTGCACTCTTTTCAATTACAGAATTTATTGTAATCATTCACTGCAAAACCCCCAAATCTGGGTATGTCCGCACTCTACAGCCGATAGCAGAAAAGTTAATTACATTGTACCACATCTCATGGCCCTAAATTAATGGGAAAAATGTGTGCCTACATGAAAATAACAGTGGCTAAGCCCAGAAATTCGCACAAATATTTTATTTTCGCCCATATGCTATATAAGCCAACAGTGAGAAAATAATTAGTGTCCTGCAGCCAGTAGACGCAGCCGAGGTCTTTGGGAGCACTGACCTCCCTACTCTTCCCACCACCTCCAGTGTTCTCAAAGAGGTACAACATGAAAGGGAAATGAGTTATGACTATACAGAATGATATTCAAATGTTGATCTTATTGTACACAAGCAGTCCGGGTTCAAGGGCAATCAGATCTCTGACAAATGCTTTCACCAAGCAGAGTTTTCATTCATTCATTGGTTCTCTTTTATTTTCCAGAAATGACAAAGCCAGAGATGTACGTAGACGCCGGTACAAGCGCACAGTTGGCACATTTCTACAGGATGGCAGTTTCCGGTCACCGACTTCCTGCCTGTGAGGCTTCGGCGAGCATGCGCGCCCTGGAGAAGATGTCCGCGCAGGCGCACTTCCAGGCACGTCTGGCCATGTCACAGCGCCACATGACCACGGCGGCGTACACGGGAGCTAAGGCATCTGGCGGATCACCCTATTGGCCATACGCGACACTACCAGAGCGCCACCCGGTGACGCACGGTCATTCTCTTCCGGTCCAACAAGAGGGCGGGCGGCAGGGACATGAAGTTGCTCCAGTGTCTCCCCCAGCACCTGTACAGTGCTACTTCCGGCCCTGGGAGAACAAGGAGACCAGAACCGCTGAAGTGCGAGGTGAGTTTCTATTTTGGATATTGCCACCGTAAATTCTCTCGTATAAGCCGCACCCCCGACTTTGTGAGAAGCTTAAAGCCATAGCAAAGGCTTGAAAATTGGCAGTTCAGTACTATTTTATACTGTAAAATACCCTCATATAAGCCGCACCCCAACTTTGGGCCATTCCAATAAGCTCATTAGGTGCGGTACTATAAAACTATGGCAATAGGTTCATGATATCGATATATCCGTGTACAAATATAAAACTCCTGTGCTTATTTTCTATTTAGAGCCTGACACGGACGTGAAGGACAGGAAGTTTGACTTCACCCAGCTCGCCCAATCAGTTTCAAGGAAACAACCCGAGCCTCAACCTGACGCCACTGCGCATGCGCGCATGTCGATCTTCAGACGTTACCCATCAGTCCGTGGTTTTAGGTGAGTAACACATCTAGACCCAGTGTACTGTAACGCGCTTCCTTTGTTGCCCTAAAAAAAATCTATCCTGCCACAAACCCTCATTTCACTATACTACTAGTAGGCAGTACGCTAACGATATGTAGCACGATAGTATGGCTTCAGTGCGGCAAATGGTGGCTTCTCGGGAAAAATGTGGTAGTTAAACTAAGGGTGGGACAGGATAGATGATAAAGGTGTGTCTGTGTGATAAATGATGCAAAACACTACTGGTTGGACTATGTGGTTCTAAGTTTTAGCTAGTTCACTCTTTCCACCTCGGGCTAATGTACTGAAATGTTTTCCGAAACTGGGACATATGCGGAAATATCCATGGTATTCAACTATCTTAACAGTGCTGTAAAAAACACTAGCAACATTAAATATTTTCTTATCTGCTCCTGATAGGTATGGCTCCATGTGGCGTTCCTACCAGCCCACTGCCGCCCCTGTAGGACAAACCAAGGCACCAGTCGGACGTCCTAGAGGCAGAGGTCTGAGAAGGTAAGATTAAGATCTTGGCACTTTGCACATTTAAGACACTGCATGAATAATGCATGCACCTAATATTATGAAGCATAGCTCTCAATTGACAAATCTTGTCATTTACATCTATGGCACAGTGGAAGAGCCATTGATTTTTTTATTAATAATTCATATGCCTTTTAAACTGTGTCTTAAAATTTAATTTTGATATGACGGATATAATGTATAATCTATGATATATTTAAAGAAGTAGTTATCATCCTTATAACCATATCTTATCATGAACCAACAGCATTTACACATTACTAATTACTATCATTAATAATTATTCTAGGCCAAAGAAGCAGTACATCTGTCGTTTCTGTGGTCGTCACTTCACCAAGTCTTACAACCTGTTGATCCATGAGCGGACACACACAGATGAGCGGCCCTACACATGTGACATCTGTGGTAAAGCCTTCAGACGTCAGGACCACCTCAGGGACCATAGGTAAGGTTCCATTCTGTTTGATAAAAGTTTCTTCAGAGAATAATAATTGCATGATGGAAATGAGAAAGGAAGTTATTGACTTTTCTTGTTTAATTCTGAAGAGTATAAAAACTGTGATGCACATGTAGTAACCACTCACGTTCTCCTACTTGATTGAGATGATTCATGAACACTTCACAAAACATGAAGCAGTTCCCTGTATATGTAGTCATGAATCAAATGCATCTCATGAAATGCTTGGTAAAAGGCAATCAGTGTTTGGTATCTATATTCATGTTGTCTTGAACATGAGCTTTTCAATGGAAGGGTAATCTGTCAGCAATGGTCAATTTGACTGTTATCAAAATGAGCTAATAAGGAATCCTCATTATTTCTCCAGATACATCCACTCCAAAGAGAAGCCCTTTAAGTGCGGTGAATGTGGGAAAGGATTCTGTCAGGCACGAACACTGGCTGTCCACAAAACTATCCACATGCAGGTGAGTTTTCATTCAAATCATCTCATTTGATCCAGTCTTATTTTTGAGTGACAACTTGCCTAATTCAAGTGGGGTCTGAAAGCAAATATATCAAGTATGATGTTTAATAGAAATATAATTATTCAGAGATTGATGTTTGCCACACTGATATAAAAAAAATATATATGTAGAGGCAAGATAATTGTATGATGCGATTTATCTGTTCAATTTGAAAAAAAATGGCACAAATATCATAATGATAAAATTGACAATTTACACCTTTCTCTTGTCAGGAATCTCCACACAACTGTGAAACCTGTGGCAAAACCTTCAACCAGCGTAGTAATCTCAAGACACACCTTCTCACCCACACCGAGGACAGGCCCCACAACTGCCCTGAATGTCCCAAAGTCTTCCGCAGATTGAGTGACCTCAAACGGCATGAGGTTCTCCACCAAACTTCTATGGGAGTGTATCGACACCCAGCACACCATGGATTGGCCATGGGAGTCAGCCATGATGTTACCATGGAAACACGGCAGGCTATGCTAAAACAGGAGCCAGGTACTGAAGGTCACTTCCAAGGTTATGGTGCAGGTGATGCACAAGGTCGTCTTCTTGGCTATACTCAAGGTCAAATTCAAGGTCACGCCTATGGTGAGGTCCAAGGTCACGACTTTGAACATGCTGAGGGTCATGATGAGGGACATCTTGAGGGTGAAGCTGAAGCTGAAGGTCATGGTCTAAATGACGTCGAAGATCTCAGCCTGGCGAGAGATAGACGAGACTCAGAGCCATCAGACGCCGACAAGTCACATGACTCTGGCATTGACTCTCCACACTCTTCTATATTGGAGGTAGATAAGTCTACGAGTTTAACTCAAGGTCCTGAGGATATGGAGGAGGATGAGATTGACATTGTAGATGTGGAATGATAACACTTCTATAATCTCGAAATGTAGGATGAGAATGCACTCTAGGCACTCACTCAAAGATTTTGATCTCTCTCTCTCTCTCTCCCTCTCTCTCTCTCTCTCTCTCTCTCTCTCTCTCTCTCGCGCGCGCGCGCTATTGTAAATAGCCTATAATGTATAGTGCAACGTGTATAAAGATCTGACTCTGAGTTGATAATCAAAAGGAAGGACATGACATCAACATTATATGTTAATGTGTCCAGGTTGTGTAAAATTAATTTGTGAAATGTCTTGTTGAGTTACCTGTTAAAATGTTGATCACGACGGAATACATTTACCTATATATAGTTACCACAACATGTAATACTTAATGTTTGGTCCTTTTTAAACTGCGTTAAATACTTATGCCAGAGATCCATTAGTCGGCATGGGGTGGCAGCGTCACAGCAAACACGCCAAAATCCATTGTTCTAGGTGACACAGGTGCGTGGATGGCATGATATTGACGCGAAATTGCTGCGACATTCATACAAAACTGATGCATAATGTCAAAAATAACAAACAGAACAAAGGAAAACCGGTGCCGCATGTAACGCTGCCGCCCCCTGCTGCCTGGTGGAGCTTGGGCTTTACTGGGCTACAGACATCATATTTGATCAAGGCAGACATGTCCAACGATTCTTATAGTAAAAAGAATACTGAATGTTGTTTGCATTGTCTCATTATATTGCTGTATACAGACTGTGCAATAAACTGTGTTACAAATAGTCTACTTAAATACACATTTGGCAAATATTTTTTTTAATCTTATTTCACAAAGATGGCAATTGATTAAGGGAAGTTGAGGGATGGATTCATTAATTCAGGACATTCAACACTATAACCCTGGTCATCCGAATGGGCTTTGGAGTGAGAATATTTTCAACATTAGGCCTATGAATAATTTTTACCGACTCCCCTCTATTAAAGAAAATCGGCACTCCTTTGCCTTCTACATAGGGGTTGTGTATCAAATGAAAGTTTTAGGTTTAGTTGTTAGAACAGCAATTTTAACCCTTGTCCCATGATGGTTAGTTCCTTACACCGTAATGTACAATATATGCCAACACTGATTGTATCCTCTTTATATTGGCTGGTAATTATAAAAGATTCAGTATGTTAAGATATTATTTGTTTCAAACTCAAACTCTTAAGTTTCCTATGGGGGAGCCACATGAAGGCTGTACATGTACTATAGACATAAACAGGGAGAGAGGAAAGTGAATAGGCACAAAATTGATTCTAAACTGAAGAAAATTCCTTTACTTAAAAGAAAATTTATGCACACCAGAAGATAGCTTTGCAAGCAGGCTCCATTGATTCCTTTAAAAAAACTACAAAAGTAGCAGCAATTACTAGGAAAAATAAACAAAGAAAAAACACAATCCTTAAGTCAATATAATCCTCCTTATAAGGCAGGTGTCAGCTCAGGCCACTCTGTTATCTTATCTCTATGAGTCCTACCTGACAGCTCCTGAAGAGGCTCCTTTGGACTAATTATCATAATTTATGCCAATTACAGATAGTGCATGGAGGACAGAGTATTACATCAATTACTTGTCTCTGCTCTTTTATTGGCCAGACCAGAAAAACATGATAACTACAGCAGGGATCCAGGAGTAAGGGTTTGTTAGTGGAATGCAGATTGGCGATTCTTTCCTATAACATTATCCCATGGGTGATTAACGTTCAGTATACAAATGTATTATATTCGCAATCATTGACCACAATGACAATAAAACCTGGATTCGTAAATTTTGATTATAGTGCAGTAGGTTTCTGATAATGCAATGAATGGCTATTCCAGTTCTAGATTATATTTGAAAGCACGATATAGTCACTTGGCGTCCGAGAGAATCTAGATATGGTTTTACTCAGGCAGTAGAAACTGGATGGTACGCCCTCTAGTACCAACATAGCTTTTTCCAACTCATAATGATATGATATATCCCAGCAAATTGTCGTGACTCCTCGTCAACCTGTGTGAAGTGGCTCACACATGTCACTAGATGGAACACGACATCGCTATAGCACAAGATCACCAGGAATAGCAATGGTGGTGATCACATGGCCTCACCTCATATGGTGAGGATGGTGATCACTCAGACTCACCAGTAGGGTGTTTCAGAAGCCGGACATGATAATGAACATCAAATATCTGTTTCTAAAACTGTTAGATTCTAAACTTACAACTGCAACCATTATCATCTCTCACCAGTCATATAGTTATAGACACAGTAAGGTAATGGTAATGCTTTAGAAACACATGAAGGTATAAGCCTACAGTCACTATTAAAACTGTTATCATATCTCCTTATGACCGGTTGTAAACATTACCTGGTTCTGAAACACCCCACAGGGATGGCGACGCGGGTGATCACTCACCTCGCTAGATGAAACATGCACCTCGTCATAGCACATGTTCACCAGGGATGGCGAGGATCGTGATCACTCATCCTCACCAGGGATGGCGACATGAGTGATCACTCACTTCACTAGATGAGAAGCACACCACGTCATAATGCACTTTCACCAGGGATGGCAAGATGAGTGATCACTCACCTTGAAACGCGCACCACGTCATAGCTCAGGTTCACCATGGATGGCGAGAGTGGTGATCACTCAGACTCACCAGTGATGGCGACGCTGATGATCACTCACCTTGGTAGATGAAAAGCTCATGATCATCGATATTGGTAATCATGCAGCCTCACATCTGCCAGATCAAAGTATGTTTTGCCAGAGAAGGTATTGCCATATGTATCTTCCCTCTGACCACAGACAGTGTTTTTCCTGTAACCAGAGAAAAGGTGTTTATGGATAGTTGCTTTCATTTTAGAGATAACTCTATCTAAATTCAATTGATATTTTCTCTATATAATCTTTTTTGATTCAACTCTGAAGTATTACATGGTAATCAGTGTGAAACAAAGCACATTTTATACGTCTGGGACTTATACTTCATGCCCTCACTTCCTAGATAGGCTACATGTTGACCAGTGGTGCTGTCTCAACAACTTTGGCAATGGTGGTGATAAGTGGCCATTCTGGATGAGAGTGAGTGACAGATGATGCAAGAGAGCATTGACATGGAGTGGCACACACTCACACAGCGAGTGACATCCATGTCAGCGATGGTGGTGATAAGTCGCCATTTTGAGAGAAGATAAAACTAGGAGTGACACAAACTCACGCAGTGAGTGAGAGCCATGTGGCAATGCAGGTGAAAAGTCACCATTCTGAGTGAGAGTTGACAGACAGTGGCACATATAGATGGAGTGAGTGAGATCCATGTTGGCGATGGTGGTGATAGGCTGCCATTCTGAGTGAGAGTTGACTGGGAGTGGCGCATACTCACGCAGGGAGTGAGATCCATATTAGCGATGTTGGTGATAAGTCACCATTCTGAGTGAGAACTGACTGGGAGTGGCACATTATCACACAGTGAGTCAGATCCATGTTGGCGATGGTTGTGATAAGCTGCCATTCTGAGTGAGAGTTGACAGGCAGTGGCACATACTCATGCAGTGAGTTAGATCCATGTTGGCGATGGTGGTGATAAGTCACCAGGCTTTGTGAGGGATGGCAAGGGGTTGCACATACTCACGCCGTGAGTGAGATCATGTTGGTGACTGATAAATTGCCATGCCATGTGAGACTGACACACAGTGGCGAAAGATGACGCAGTGAGTTATCACTCAAAATAATTAAAGGAATTCAGAAAAAACGAAAAGTTCCTGGTATTCTAAAAGAAAAGTAAGTCATCCAAAACACTGAACCCAGATTATCAATCCACATAGTTTTTGAACACACCATTCCTTAGCTTTAGCAAACAATAGTTCGTCTGGTTCAGAAATAAGTGAGAATGGACCTATTTCATAGTCAGGGATGGCGTACCAAGCACAAAATAGACACCTAGTGAATTATTCCAACGCTGTCAAAGTCTCATGAGAAAGAACAATTGATTCAAATATTGGGGGATAGGACGATAATAAGGGAATACAGCATTATCCCCCATTATCGCTCAGTGCGGATCAGGTGGCTTCCGTCAGCTTAGGACACTCTTCAATGTCTCCATAGTGGAGGGGATATATACCTTTATTAGCTACCTCGAGGGTGGCAGATGTGAGCAAGTCTGGTCCTGTATAGGTTGGGTCCATGAATTTAGGTTATTGTACATGAAGTTATACATACTTCATAACCATTTTCCCATCTTTAGACCTATGTCATAAGAAACTATGGGTGGTTAAAGTGTTCAGGGTTTAGGGTATAGCAGACAGATATTCCTATTTTGTTAGAGATCAGTTTCTTGGTAGCCTATTAATTTGGTGCTTTCATATAAAAGATCAGCCTTTGGTCTATAGTCTTTCATTACTTTATACCCTGTTCCGTCACTGAGAGCTACCCCCAAGTGTTGGTACAGGGTATTCTCCACTCTGCAGGGTGAAATAGTCATCTTAGTATGTATACATTATTTCACACTTGATTTAAAACTATCTATGATCACTGATGATCAATTACTTCTGTCGGCATCATTGATTTCAAAACACCATCTTTACATTATATTATGTATGTCCCCGGCTGTTGATGTGGGAGATAATGAAAACATGAGAAAATGAAAACATGCGTGGTTTAAATTGGGATTCAATGATGATATGCTGCAAACACCTCTGTATCATGTCACTTACGGCAATTTTTTATGATCTTTTTTTTTTTTTTTTTTTTTTTTGGGGGGGGGGGGGGTCAAGTTCTTAAAACACCCACAGTGACACGCGTCACGTGCAGCGCTCTCCTACCATAGTTATACCACAAGCCACAATGGTAGACCACAGCAAGTGATCTGGACGGGGAGTGAGGATAAGTGATCTAAAGGGGGATAGGTTTGTCCTTAGTGACCCCTGTACATTGTACAATAGACTATCGGGATGATCCAGTCGTGGTTCACTGCACTTGCTACTGTTCACACTTCCCGCTAGGCGTCAGTATAGTCATCCACCTCCTTTATTATCTCCTTATCAGGTCACGTGGCATGTGTTATCTGTCCCTCTGGCGGTGATGGCAGTAACTAGCTTCTTACTCATCTCCTATCTAGAGGGATAGCCGCTAATTCCGGTTGACAGTTGTCGGATTGATCGGGGGAATCCCCAGTACTGAGAAAAATGAATCCTCTATCTATATATGCATACACAAAATGCAAATGATATTCACAATGTTGCTGAATTTTCACTCAATGAACAGGCGAATGATTCCCAAAGTAGCATTGGGACAGTGATAGTAACTTGGTTGCCCCCCCCCCAAAGAAAAAGACATATATTAATTGTCAGCTATATTTTCCCCACTGGATTTCTTTTTAAACATGCACATTATGAAGATGTAAACAAGTTGCTCATAGGAAATGTAAACATAAATGAATTGGAAGTGACATCAGTCCATATTGCGCGATGTTAATCTTTTTTATATTCAGCATAATATATTATATATTCTGCCTCTGTTTTACAATTGAAGCAATGTGTAAGAAATGACCTATCAACAAATTTATTTGAAATCCACCCACACCAACAGCATTCTATCTCTTCAAAATTTAAGAACAATCCACAATAATTGCTATTGACTTTAATACACCTCTCAAACACTAAAGGAAGCCGCCAATGGACCGGTATAAAGGTACATATTGACCATCTCCTTATCGGTTTTGTACCCAGGGACCTGGGGCACCGACCAGGTATACAGGAGAATGTATTAGCTGTTACCTTTGTAAGTCGGCGGCAGCTGGGGGCCTCTTAGAGCACCTTGGTACATTGGTCATGCACCATACAGGGCTACCTGTAAGACAGGTTATTTCATACAACTACCAACCCACAAATACATACCCAGCAAATTGTCGTGACTCCTCGTCAACCTGTGTGAAGTGGCTCACACATGTCGCTAGATGGAACACGACGTCGCTATAGCACAAGATCACCAGGAATAGCAATGGTGGTGATCACATGGCCTCACCTCAGATGGCGAGGATGGTGATCACTCAGACTCACCAGGGATGGCGACGCAGGTGATCACTCACCTCGCTAGATGAAACACGCACCTCGTCATAGTGCATGTTCACCAGGGATGGCGAGGATCGTGATCACTCATCCTCACCAGGGATGGCGACATGAGTGATCACTCATCCTCACCAGGGATGGCGACATGAGTGATCACTCACTTCGCTAGATGAGACGCACACCACGTCATAACGCACATTCACCACAGATGGCAAGGATCGTGATCCCTCACACTCACGGGGGATGGTCACTCAGGTGATCATTCATCTCGCTAGATGAAACGCACACCATGCCATAATGCACGTTCACCATGGTTGGCGAGGATCGTGATGACTCACACTCACCAGGGATGGCAAGGCGGTTGATCACTCACCTCGCTAGATGAAATGCGCACCACATCATAGTGCAGGTTCACCATGGATGGCGAGAGTGGTGATCACTCATCTTGTTAGATGAAAAGCTCATGATCATCGACATTGGTAATCATGCAGCCTCACATCTGCCAGATCAATGTATGTTTTGCCAGAGAAGGTATTGCCATATGTATCTTCCCTCTTCCCTTTTCCTGTAACCAGAGAAAAGGTGTTTATGGATAGTTGCTTTTATTTTAGAGATACCTCTATCTAAATTCAATTGATATTTTCTCTATATAATCTTGTTTGATTCAACCCTGAAGTATTACATGGAAATCAGTGTGCAACAAAGCACATTTGATAAGTATGGGACATATACTTCATGCCCACACTTCCTAGATAGGCTACATGTTGAACAGTGGTGCTGTCTCAACAACTTTGGCAATGGTGGTGATAAGTTGCCATTCTGAGTGAGAGTGAGTGACAGATGATGCAATCCTCAGAAAGCATTGACTTGGAGTGACACAAATTCACGCATTGAGTGAGACAAAGGCCTGCAATGGTGGTGATAAGTTGCCATTCTGAGTGAGTGAGTGACAGATGATGCAATCCTCAGAGAGCATTGACATGGAGTGACACAAGTTCACGCATTGAGTGAGACCAATGTTGGCAATGGTAGTGATAAGTCGCCATTTTGTGTCAGAGTTGATGCCAGTGGCACGGGAGTGGTACATAATCACACAGTGAGTCAGATCCATGTTGGCGATGCTTGTGAGAAGCTGCCATTCTGAGTGAGAGCTGACCAGGAGTGGTACATAATCACACAGTGAGTCAGATCCATGTTGGCGATGCTTGTGATAAGCCGCCATTCTGAGTGAGAGTTGACAGGCAGTGGCACATACTCACGCAGTGAGTTAGATCCATGTTGGCTATGGTGGTGATAAGTCACCATGCTTTGTGAGGGATGACAAGGGGTGGCACATACTCACGCAGTGAGTGAGATCATGTTGGTGACTGTTGTGATAAATTGCCATGCCATGTGAGACTGACACACAGTGGCGAAAGATGACGCAGTGAGTTATCGCTCAAAAAGGAGTCACCATTGATGACCAATCATGGCGACAGATAACGACAATTTGCTGGGTACTGAAAATAAGTCAGGAAAAAAGGGCATATGCAAAGGTAAAGGGCAGCACCACAGTTCAGATAATTTGTTCTATTGGGATCATTTTGAGCTGGTGCAATACAATAATCAATGACAACAGCGGAGGTCCAGTGGCCTAACCATACCTCTATCCCTTGAATTATAATTTTGATTGGATCAAACTGCTCAGTTTGAACATAGAATCTGACTTGTATTGTTGCATCTGTCTTAGTGATATGTACCGTAATCTCCCGCGTATAAGGCACACCTCGCGTAAAATTCTTAATGAATTTTCAAAATTCAAAAAGCTATGTGTTGCTAGAGCCCCCAGGTATAAGGCAAACCTCGCGTAAAAGGCGCACCTAGAGTTTTAGACTTTTGTTCTATACTTAATAAATTTTCAAAATTCAAAAAGCTATGTGTTGCTAGAGCCCCCAGGACTCCCCCCCCCCCAGATCCTATTATGACTTAGGGGGAAGTGTAAGATATCAAATGAAAGGTCTTGGTGTCCCCCTAAGGGCCATTTTCCACCACCCGATATGTCCCCTCTGTCGGCCGCTAGACCCATAGTAGATGCTATTTTCGGCCGACAGAGATCATGGCCCACCATTGAACCCTATGGCGGCCCTGTCGGCCGAGGTGGTAAAGTGTGGCAGCTGTCGGCCGAAAGAGGTACCCTGTCGGATGGTGGAAAACGGCCCTTATGGATCCAGTAAGAACTAAAACCTCTCGTACAAGACGCGCCTTGTACGCGGGAGATTACGGTAGTTCTATTGAGAGAAATGCACCTCTCCCAAAATGTGTTCTTGTGATAGGGTTTGCATTCAAAATGAATGAATGGAAAAACAAAGAAAACAAAGAAAGTAGGAAAGGTCTTTATCCCAGGCTGTGAGTTGTGAACACTCCACCCATGTCTTCCATGTGTTTTGGTGCCATGACACCATGAACATAGTATGAGATAAAGTCTGTTAGAACCAGGAGGGTGTGTGCTGTTATGGACAGACAGATTGCAGTAAACATCTTTTTGCACCCAGTGCCCCTAGAACCACTTATAACGGCTCTTATAATACATTTATGTATGCCTGATAAGGATACCTGGTATAGAAGTACATACAACCAGGCTAAGAGATAAACACAGAACTAAGTAAGTGACAACAAGGACAATGGATGCACACCATTAATCATTGAAGGGCCACTAATGTAGGAGTACATCATGCCTGTTGGTCAGCATGATGCACCAATGAAGTGTTGGTGAGTCTGCTCACCAGCACATAGTCGGTGGGCCATATATACCCTGGAGCTTTGAGTATAAAGCGAGTGTGCGTCACTTATATCATACAGCACTTAGTCGGTGGGCCATACATACCCTGGAGCTTTGAGTATAAAGCGAGTGTGCATCACTTATATCATACAATGGCATGTAGATGTTAGGTAAAGCTATGGCTGTTTGATCAATTGACAAGGTATCTTGACTACACTGCAAAAGTGGTATTTAGGTTTTAAACGTGTTAAGATTTAAACATGATTATGTTTAGATAATAGCAGCACTACCACTGAATGGACTCTCTGCACACAGTCACAATCACTTGTTGGGACAAATACCCATAAACCCCATGTTGATCATTGTTTCATTTCACAGAATGTTATGATAATAGATCTAAAATCCACTAAATCCACCTAATACTACCATGCATGCGTATATATCTGCAGCTGACAACTTTGGAGACTTTGTTCTTGTAAATACCTGCTGATCATCAGATGTCTCCAAAAGGTAAATGAAACAAAAAAGAGAGACAATCCTTTATTCCTTTAATGTGTATGTCTGCAAACCCTAAATTTTATGGAGAAACAACTATAACAATAAAACTCGTTTTAATTTTGTAGTGATAGCTTCCAAATGAAGTTACTCTTGTAGAGGAAAAAATCAGACAGGATCCAATAGTTTTATTGACTCTAATTCAATAAGGGAAACAGGGGACATCACCTATTATAAAATCCCAAATGCCTTGTACTTTATGTTTTATCGGTTAAGTCCTGGTTCAAAATATTGAACATGCATGGCTAACCAGAGTTGACTCAGAGTGAACCATGCAGTTATCGGTTTGACCTTCACACACAGATTTGACATCTCTCCATTTTGAGGTTAATGATTGATACTCACAGAAAAACAGGAACCACTAATATGTAATTATCTAGGCGGTACTGGCAAATAGTACATAGCAAAAATTAATACACGTATTTAAAGTGAAATGTACAGGGACAGCAACACTAGATTTGTCTTATTCTTAATGTTTCACTAACACGTTATTTGTGCAATGCACAGCCATTTTCATTCAGAATGTGCTATTTACTTTTATATTCTAATCATACTCTCAAAGCCACTCTGGTATTGCACTTAGTGACACCAATGATGGCATTTTGGGATATGGAGGACTAGGTATACCAGGGGCCTTGATTTTCTGACATTATTTATGTACTCATGTCATTGTCTATATTTGTACGTACCTAGCCCTGTCCCCTTACACATCTGACTTCTGCTGTTACATGGGTTTAACTGGTCCACTACAGCGCTCTGTTCAAGTAGGAGCGGTGCTGACTTGAACTAGAGTAAATTTCAGGCTAGGCAAATCGTCACCCATTTCCAAAGTCCTGAGACCCGCATTCACTGCCTGCAGTCAGCACTGCTAATCTTTGTTTGTTTAATTTTTTGTCTTGGACCTTTGGATTTGTGCACTTCTAGTTGTACGTGCCGTACGCATTATTGTCTGTTAGAAATGGTTAGACTTCCTCAAGGCTATTGATTTTACATCCAGAGAAAAAAGTGACTATAAAGTATATGAGACCTCTAGTGAATCCGGAGCGAACGGGAGGGGGGTACTGGAGGAGAGGGGTCAGAGATTAGGGAATGTAGCCAGTCTATGAAAGAGTAGATTTCTAGAGGACATTCTGGCTGCACATATCAAATGATAAGTTAAGATCCTTCCATTGTCAATCCCAGCCCCTCAGCCTGACATATGGATCCCCACTACCCTCACCTTCCCCGCCTGCAGAGTACAGCTAATTCTTCCTAATCCATGACCCCAGATCATCTCTAATCGATCTTTAATCTACTCTTATCTTGTCCTGATGGTAGGGCCCTAGCCATGGGCTACCGCAGTGAAGGGCAGGCTCTACACCGATTGTCTGATCACGTAGGTGGTCGGACGCTGTCTACTTCCGTTATTGAACGATTGTGCTCTCTGAAAGCGTCCACGGTAAAAAAATATATGGACCAGCAAATTGTAGAGCATGGTCTGTTAACTTTGATATTCCTTTTGTGTTTTCATAAAGCCTCACAGATTTATGGAAGAGACAATGCTGGGACAATGCTAGCTAAAAAGTAGAAGGAATTTCCTAGTTGGTAAAAATATATTGGAATGAAAGTTACTAATGTGTCTTAAATATCGTTAAAAGGTTTTTAGAAAAGTAGTTTAAACTTCATCCCCTGGAAATATCGGGAACCCCTGTGCTTATACCAGTCTCAGTGAGCGCATATTCTTTGTCCGTCAACACCGATTCATCATAATCATTTCAGAGATCGAGGGATCCCCCATCCACAAAAAGATAAATGAATAAAAGTATAAAAAGGCATTCACCACAATTAGAAGGGAATTGATGTATACTTTCCTGTTAACCTATTTCTACTTTGCCCCTGTGCCGCAAACGGCAGTATTTCAAGAGTAGTGGCAGACGCCAGTGTTGACTTTAGATAAATACCTAATTCAGATCTTTTTGGTATTATAGACTACAGGGATATGAATTTAGGAGGTTGTTTCTGGTCGCGCCAAGGCGCCTATATTAGTGGTGGCCCTTAGATCGGCCATATTAGGTATATGTTTGGTCGTCATGTGGTGTTCTTCATTTTGCCCCCTCCCCTTATTTCTCATAATGGCACAATGAGAAAGACATGTTAAGAATTGTAATTTAAGATACAAAAGCCTGCATAGGTAAAAAGAAAAAAAGAGTTAAGCTAGTAAAGAGGTTTCAAGTAGATCAATGTTCTAATGGGTTCACTACTTGTCCTGCCCGTGGTAGAGTGGAACTGGGTACCCCAAGCACACCCCTATAGATAGATGCTGGGTTATGAATTCTTAGTGGACTCTTAAAGAGCACATCACACAAGGACGACAAAAGGTCCCCATAGGGTACTCGTCTGGGGAGGTCACGTGGCCCATAGTTCAGACCTTTTGCCGCCAGGGTGCGGGCACTGGGTGCAGTACAAAGTAGCAGTATATAAGATGTCTATACTTGGTGCAAATGGACAAATACCAAACATGAGAGAGCCCTCAAGAATAAGATATGCAATGTAGCATGTTTAACCTTAATGACCCTATGGCACATGTATAATAATTTTAGGTATCATTTTACCCCCCATAACACACCATTTCAGTAAGTTTCATGGTATACATTTGCTATAACTTTTAGCTTTGAGGCTACCGATAAGTTCTTAACAATAGCAATAATGCTTTGCAAGAAAAACTATAATCGATCATCAGTGCTCCTAGGTGCAAGGTGCAAGTGACATAAGGTGAGGCCCTTTTTATGGATTTAACCTTGTGTAACCTACCCAGGGCCTCTTGTAGCTGTCTCCAAGATGGCTGCCGTCTATACGTCATACCTGACTGGGTACTAGGCGTCAGGCGTACTTGTACAGTTGCCACTCATGGCGTCACGTCACGGAACTGGTACGTGCCTGCTGAGCTGTCTATGTCTTAGGAGATGTGTGCCCCTAACATAATGTCGCCTCTGATATCTTGGTGAGGTTATATGGTGTGGTGTGTGTTTGACTGGTGAGCTTTCCCAGCAAATTGTCGTGACTCCTCGTCAACCTGTGTGAAGTGGCTCACACATGTCGCTAGATGGAACACGACGTCGCTATAGCACAAGATCACCAGGAATAGCAATGGTGGTGATCACATGGCCTCACCTCAGATGGCCAGGATGGTGATCACTCAGACTCACCAGGGATGGCGATGCGGGTGATCACTCATCTCCCTAGATGAAACAAGCACCTCGTCATAGCACATGTTCACAAGGGATGGCGAGGACCATGGTCACTCATCCTCACCAGGGATGGCGACATGAGTGATCACTCATCCTCATCAGGGATGGTGACATGAGTGATCACTCATCCTCACCAGGGA
Source organism: Acholoe squamosa (assembly GCA_949317995.1). Lineage (NCBI taxonomy): Eukaryota > Metazoa > Annelida > Polychaeta > Phyllodocida > Polynoidae > Acholoe > Acholoe squamosa. The sequence continues at coordinate 43,231,747 of OX439049.1, forward strand.
TGGCGACATGAGTGATCACTCACTTCGCTAGATGAGACGCACACCACGTCATAATGCACATTCACCACGGATGGCAAGGATTGTGATCAGTCACCTCGCTAGATAAAACGCGTACCTCGTGATAGCACAGATTCACCACAGATGGTGAGGATCTTGATCACCCACACTCACCAGGGATGGCGACACGAGTGATCACTCACCTCGCTAGATGAAACGCGCACCACGTCATAGCGCAGGTTCACCATGGATGGCGAGAGTGGTGATCACTCAGACTCACCAGTGATGGCGACGCTGGTGATCACTCACCTTGTTAGATGAAAAGCTCATGATCATCGACATTGGTAATCATGCAGCCTCACATCTGCCAGATCAAAGTATGTTTTGCCAGAGAAGGTATTGCCATATGTATCTTCCCTCTAACCACAGACAAGGTGTTCATGTTGATATTTCCCTATGTATTTTTCCTGTAACCAGAGAAAAGGTGTTTATGGATAGTTGCTTTCATTTTAGAGATACCTCTATCTAAATTCAATTGATATTCTCTCTATATAATCTTGTTTGATTCAACTCTGAAGTATTACATGGAAATCAGTGTGAAACAAAGCACATTTGATAGGTATGGGACTTATACTTCATGCCCACACTTCCTAGATAGGCTACATGTTGAACAGTGGTGCTGTCTCAACAACTTTGGCAATGGTGGTGATAAGTTGCCACTGTGAGTGAGAGTGAGTGACAGATGATGCAATCCTCAGAGAGCATTGACTTGGAGTGACACAAATTCACGTATTGAGTGAGACCAATGTTGGCAATGGTGGTGATAAGTCGCCATTTTGAGAGAAGATTAACTAGGAGTGATACAAACTCACGCAGTGAGTGAGAGCCATGTGGCAATGCAGGTGAAAATTTGCCATTCTGAATGAGAGTTGACAAACAGTGGCGACTGTTGTGATAAATCGCCATGCCATGTGAGACTGACACACAGTGGCGAAAGATGACGCAGTGAGTTATCACTCAGAAAGGAGTCACCATTGATGACCAATCATGGCGACAGATAACGACAATTTGCTGGGTTAGATATATCTTTGTAAAAATCAGAAGACTGCGATTTTCAGCCAATGTGAAACCTATTATTTGAGAGTATATTAAATATAACAAATATGTCAGACCATATTTACATCTTGTTTTACAAAGTTCATCATTGTGTGTGAACAAATACTATTATCAAAATAAAACCACAAAAAACATTTTCTTTACAGCTTGCGCCCCATAGGAGGGTAGGCCTAGTATTGCCACCTGTGTGACGGGGGATACTGGGTCATTTGGGTCCATGTCCACACACCCTGACCTGCCTGTTACATGGTCAAGATGGCAACCTTACAGCTACTGAAAACTGTTTTATTACACTGTCTTTTTTCTCCTTCTCCTTTAACATTTTAGTTTTCTTTACACTATCCATGGAGGATAGCAGTTATGTACCAGTGAGCGTTCCTTATTTTCACCCTACTGAAATCCTGATGATCTTTGCATTCTAAACTGACAGATTTGAGTAACACACTTGGGGGGGTGAATGTCACATGTCGATTTTAAAAAATGGTCATGGCACTTGTCACTTAAATCCCCATGTCCCATGTCACCTCTAAGAGCCTATCATGTCCCATGTCGAATTTAAGAAAGCACCTATGTCATGTCATTAATTGTTTTGCCTCATGTCACTAAGGCCCATGTCACATGTCGATTTTAAGAATTGGCCATGTCACCATATCGAATTTTGTGGTCCATACCCGTACACTTTTATAGATATTAAATCGATAAATTTCTTTATTTTCCATGTGTGTGTAGTGTACGTTTCAGAAGAGATGCATAACTGCCACTATATATCAAATGTGTATTGTGCAGATGAATTGACATCAGATGACCAGACGATTGACCAATAACTTTATAATTTTTCTCCTTAATTTCTCTTTTGGCTGTACTTCTAATAGACTTAATTTTCCTATGTGCAGTTTTTGTCAAGCAAAATAATATATTATTTTTTCAGTGTTTGTGTACATGTTAATTGATGATTGTGATGAACCGGAAGTGATCTATATCCGACCCAGGAGGAATTGAACTCCCTAATCCTATGTTAGTGTTGAGTTTCAACACCCCCCTCCCCCCCTCCACACACACAATCTGACTGTTCCAGGTACACATCCAGAACCTCCAGGCACACAATATATACTAACCACCAATACCCTAATTATATAGAAAAGCACTTTATGTAGCCCACAATGCAAAGAGCTAATCTCAGTGGCGCCATCTACTAGCTGCAGGTATGCAGCCTGCAGGAACTGCCCCCCCCCACCCAAACAAGCACACACAGGTCTTATTATGTGTAAGCAACATTTTTAAATTGCTGAATACAGAGTTCATGTAATTGACAATTAAATGTTCAGTTGGGTAATGGATTCACCCGCCCCCTCTCCCCCAATATCATACAATCCTAGATTACTCCATAATCGAATCATACATCATAGGATATAAGATATGCAAGTATCATATTGCTTTGGATTGCACCCTCTTTCCTGTGGAGTACGTCCCTCATAGGTTTTACATGTACATGGGCAGGATGGTTTCAACCATAGATGAGAAAAGATAATAGACCTACATGTCTATGTAATGCTCAGTTTGTGGCAAGAAACACAATGTTGGCTGGCCGTTTTTGACAGTGGTGTCTTTGGTGGGGCTTTCTGGAATTGCTGTATTATGGTCAGGCGCCCATTTTGAATGTTCAAGGACTTTGCCTTTTGACCAGTGTGTTAGCTGTCTGTCTTAAAATCCGTTCAATACTGCTCCCGACACTCACGCTCTTCCAGCGTAGGTGGCTTGCGGTATTGTCCTGAGCCGGTACACAAGCAGTGATGACGTCACATCAAATATTGCTGACGTCACAACAGTTTGCATGACGTAAACACAGACGTCGTCCTAGTGGCGCCCCCGTGTGGACGTCAGGGTTAACACGCGCATGCGCACTGCTGATGTGCAGAGATCAAGTCAGCGTCCGTGTTTTTGGAGCTTGCCAGTTCGTGATCTTCTCCACCATCGTGGGCAGACAATTTGATGATAAGTGCGATCTCGATGTTTGTAGAGATTTGCTGAATAAGGGTGTTATGATTTCCATTGAGCTGACAAGTGACGACAAAAAGCTTAAAACAAACACTAAGCAAACTATGTGTGATGGAAAGGTGACTTCCTGTATTTTTCTATTAGTGATATAATATCCCTCTGGTAAGGAAGGAGAGAGAGAGAGAGAGAGAGAGAGAGAGAGAGAAGAGAGGCAGACAGACAGACACAGAGACATACACAGACAGAGAGACAGACAGAGAGACAGACAGAGACAGACAGAGAAAGAGAGACAGACAGAGACGCACACACAGACATATAGCGACAGAGAGAGAGAGAGAGAGAGTGAGAGAGAGAGAGAGAGAGAGAGAGAGAGAGAGAGAGGGCATCGGAGACATAGAGACAGGAGGGAGGCAGGAACAAACGCCAATTAGTATTAGGGCACCGGCCAATTTCCAAAGGAAACTTATACACATACCCCCCCCCCCATCCCACTGCCCCTGCCACTCATCTATACAGTTCAACAAGGACGGTGCCAGGAGATTTCAACAGGTGACTTATCCGGGATACCTGGGACCTGGTACGATCTGTAGGGGACTCCCCCACCCCAACACCTTTGGGTTAAGTAGGTATCCAGGTATTATCTTTCATGGTGATCACTGAATAAAACATTAACTAGAATTATGGAGAGTTTTGTCTGATTTTCATACAAGTGTTTCCTGCTTTGCAGGTGGCGTGTGCGATGTCCTTGAGGGATTTTCCCCTTGGGGTCTGGAGTAACGCGTACACTATGATCTCACCTGTTAAAATATGAATAATTATGTGCCCATTCTTTCTTTCTTTCTTTCTTTCTTTCTTTCTTTCTTTCTTTCTGTCTTTCATTCTTTCTTTTCTTTCTTTGTTTTTGCAATTTGGTCAACATCTGAAAAAAAAAACACTTTTTCATGGAAAATAAACACCATTTCCCCCAGAAAGTGAACATTTTCCCCAGCCCTGCTCTTCCTGTGGATGTTAGCTCTATATAGGAGTGCAGGGATGATTTAAAGATGGAACGATCACCGTGACATGTTCAAAACGCTTAACCCTTACGTGCCCAGATTAGCAAAAGTGCGCTCTTAAGCATACATATATGTTCAGCAGGCCACCATGGGTTGGATATTAATCGGATTAAGGTGATTTCAACATCAGAAGTCTCGTGACGTCAAGGGCTTTCCAATGATACCCAATATGTTATAGTACATTAAATATATGATTGTTAATAAATACTATTGGAGAAAAAAATGGATTTGCAAAAGGCCTAATTTACATGAAAAGTGCGCTCTCTGGCCATGAGAATACAGGAAAAATACAGAAAATTCACAAAACTATTGATAAAAATACCAAAAATGTTAATGAAATATTTTCCATGTGATTTTCTTCAAGGAATCCAATTATAATATGTACCTTTGTTCAATTCCAATCAATATGGCCTTCATTGAAATGTTAAAATAATGATTTCTGAGATGAAAGTAGCCTATTCCCCACCAAAAATATAAAAGAAATAAATAAAAAAGATTTTCTGGGCACCTTCATCCAAATTAGGCCATTTCAACTTTGTGTATCATCACCATTCCCTACTGACTCATGTTATACTCTTACATATGCTTCATATTACATTTTCTGAAAGGTATTTAACTTCCCTCTTGTTACCATTTGAATTAGTACTTAAATCTTGACATGATGAAGGTAATGACCTCTACTATGTAAAGGTTGTTGAATAAATCAGCTTTCTCAAAGTAATTCTGGGCACGAAAGGGTTAAAGAAATTGGTATGAATTTGTATAAATCAGTAAATCCAAATCTCCGGCCAATTTCTAGCAAAGAAAAAAGGACTTCATAGAGACAAATGCCTACAAAAATACGTTTTTAAGAACTTGTGGAGTTATAGGAAAGACCCCTTCCTAATTCAAGGGACATTGGGAGATAATGAACAAAAATTTCCCGTTTTTGGGAACGAGCGTGGATGTCAATATTGTAAATAGGGTGTAGGGACCGGCATACTCCTTTTAAGATAGCATGTGTGTACCTAGTGACCTCAGGTAGGTTCTCCTCCAGGTCAGCATCTTCATCTTGTCAGGTGTGACAGGTGAGCACACATACACCCCCCCCTTCATACCACACACACATGTAGCCCTCTTAGTGATTGGGAGGGGGTGGGGGTTCTTCTCACACATGTATCAATTCACTAAAGTTGCACACATAGAATTAATGCTATAGCAGTCACAATGAAAAAAAGGCTAGGTACTGTGGAATTGTGTAGAAATCACTATACTAAAGCGGATGTTCCACCAAAGCCGATTTGCTGGGGCAATCGGGAGCAAATCTAATGCAAAAATTGCTCGAGTTTGGTGAAAGAGGTATACATGTACTCTACCTCTCGATTATAATCGGGTCTCATAGGGGAGAGGAGGTTTTCTGTCCACATGCATTTACTCTTAAATCCAGTAAAATTAAAAAAAAAATTAATTTCTTCAGACCTGTTTCTGCGCATCATCACACAGTCAGGCCAAATAGTCCATTTTCTATGGATTTTAAGGGTATCTTTTAAGCTGATTGTTGCCCGACAGAATCAGAATATTAAATCGGCCTTGGTGGAAGAAGTCTGGAATTACAATTATGACGACAAAACAATGCCTGCCGATTCAACTTTTTTGGTATCGGCCTGACTATGTTCAATCTAAAAACTCACACCAAAGGTAAAATCGTAAATCCATCTTAAGGGCTGGTTCCACAGGCTCGGTCGGGCAAAATAACCAAATCCGACCGATCATGAAAGGTCGGTTGGGCCCGATATTTGGGTTCCACAAAGGGAAATCCGATCCGATTTTACAGTCAGATCACATTTAGGCTTTCACAGGGTCCTTTTGCCTCTTAGTATGTCGTACCTGGCCCGACCCACTTGGAACATCTTTTGACAACTCGGTGAACTGTGTACGTAGTGTATCCAAACATGTTTTAATCGCCTCAGCTGAAACTGGTGAAAAATTAAGACCTCTTAAACTTCTCAGCTGTAATCAGATTAAAGATGGTAAGATATGCTCTCATGTCTGTCTTGTGGCTCATACATTATCTGATAATTCATCTCATGAGGCACAGAAACCTTTTCACATAATAGGCCTGGAGTCTTTTTCTACAAATTATAATAAATATAAATTTTTTAATGAGGACCTCTACTCCCGTCTGATGTTAAGCATAGCTGCAAAGCGACGCATTGTACTCTTCCACAGTTCGGGATCCTCTATGTAATCATCTCCCTCACCAAAACGCAAAGGAGTTGTGTTTAAGTCTGAGTTTGTGAGAGATGGCTCAAACTGGTGTTTCAGTCTTTTTCTGTTTACTTGGGCTATCACACGATTGGCTTCTAGCACAGCCTCCCTCTCGTCCTCGTCATCGTATTCTGATGAAAGATCGTCTTCAGCAGTATTCGTGCTTGTAAACATGCTTTGCCTGAAAAATGAATAAACAAAAATTACTTAAAATAAAATAAAAATGTTAAAGAAAATGGGAGACTTCTCTGCTGTATGTCCTATATTTATAAGGCATGGGACTTCGGTTTCATGGTTTTTCATAGGCTGTTTGAATTCTTGTTTACAGTTATTTCGGAGATGAATTTTGAGGACAGAAGACCCTCAATAATCGCCCCATTTTGTTGGTACCTCTTCAAAACTATAACCTGTCGGACCTTAGAACAAGAGATACATACCTTTGCAGGGTTAACCTTGGCAGGTCTTTTGTCAGTCAACTTGACACCCGATTCAAAGACAGGAGAACCTTCATTTTCATCCTCCTCCTCCTCCTCATCTTCTTCTTCTTCATCTAAAGCCTTCCTCTTCCTCATTGCGGGTGTCCCCTGGAAAGAAGGATAAATATTAATTTGAGTTCTACTAGTTTTATACTTTATGTTTTAGGAGTCAAATAAAACATGGAAGGGTTATTTACTTGAATAAAATTTAAAAAAATGCAGAGGATGGGGGCAGGAGTGAAGGATAAGGAAAAGCTCACCTTGATTTGAGTGAAAAGAAACCCTTTTTGCAGTGGATTTTATGACTGGAGAACTTGAGCCCTCTTCTTTAACATCTAATTTCTTTTTTCCTGTGTGGGAGCGGATATCTCAGTTCCCCGTCTGTTGACCTACATATAAAAGAAAATTCAAAGAAAAAATAAATAACATACAGATGCTCTTCCACATACAATACTAAAAAAAGCATGGGGTCCGCCACCCCCAAACCCAAACTCAAAAAATTTATACTTATTGACTGACATATTAGCAATAACAAGTGAATTTTGCAAACAGCGGTAACAACGATAATTACATGACCGAGTATAGCCTACCTGTCGAGGTTTTCCTTCACTGTTCTTTTGTGCATCGGTACCCAAAGCCAAAGGTTTCATTTCCTTGGAACCGGTCTCGGACATCCCCTCTTCTCCTGTCCTGGCAGGAGTTCTATGTGGCCTCCTTGGCCCCTTTCTTGACTTTTGCGTGTTCTTGGAGATTTCATTTACTCTCCACCGGCTCTACGTGACCATCTTCTTCGGAAGCTGGTTTGCGAGCTGCTCTCCCTAAGACTTTCCTCCTTCCTCCTGGATTGCTCAATGCCATGTTGACAAATAGTACGGCCGAATAGTTGGTCACATGAACTGCACATGATGAAAATGACCGATGCGCCATCTACCTTGAGTCGCAGGTAACAGTGGTTCCTACACAATACTCTAGAAGGTGCAAAATAAGGACCATCGGTCGGGTGGACCTAAATAATTTCATTTTTTTTTTCATCATTAACCGATTTCTGTGAAATTCTGTAATCGTGCCAGAAATTGTTCAGATTATAGAAATCCGAGCTGGTGGATCCTTTAGTCTTTGCATTGGTTTAGATTTTGTCATGCATAAAAGGGATTGGTCGGGGCAAAATCGGTCGGAATAAGGTGTGTGGAACCCTCTGTTTCTTCAATCGGATGGTCGGATTAGTTTCTTTTGAATAATAAATCGGTTGGATTAGTTTTTTTTTTTGGCCCGATCAAGCCTGTGGAACCAGCCCTGTATCTACATTGGGATTGTGTGAAGTGGCTCTGGTGCAATCATTGCACTTATGAGCTTTCAGCACAGTACATAACTGATCACACAGGAGAACAGAAGAAACCCTTTGAAGATAAGGCATATATAATCAAGAAAATTTTCAACCAAATGATCAATGGAAATGAAGTTCTTTTGAAATTATTAGGCAATTATTAAAGGGGGTAGTGTCGGCTTGTCTGTTAAGTGTGGGGTTGTATTAATGCATCAAAAATACACGTATACCTTCCATACGGTAAGGCCTCGCCAAAAAAGAAAAAAAAATAAAGGTTGCTTTGCCAGCCCTATATCATGAATTCCTACAATAGTGCAGGGTCAAAAGACGGCAGTTTGATCTCTAACCTAATTTTGACACCCCCCCCCCCACCTTCACCCACAAAGTCTCCTGTTCCTCACCAGATCATCCTTCCTGTATTACGTGTATTATTTCTTCCAGAACATCGTGATACAAAATACACAGATGTACGTCAATGCCAAAGAGATGTATAATAGGGACGCAACATGTCGGCTGGCATAGAGTGCAACTCGTAACATACATGTAATTGTCAAAAGACCTTTGCATGTATAAGCTGCAACCCGATTTTGGGAAAGGCTATAAGCCATGTCTTGAAGGTTGAAACAGCACCATCCCTTACTGTAGTCTGTAGTCATGGTGTATAAAACCCCGTGTATATGCCGCATCCTGAGTTACCTATATTTGAGTCCCAATAGGCACAATATTAAACTACCCTGTCCGCCAACCACGTGGATATACTGTATTCCGTGGTAGCATGTTGTCCCATGGGCGCAGCCATTGCTGAAGCTTGTTATCAGCGAGTTCTACTGATAAGAGCTTTCAGATGGCTACCAGTTGGCCCCCGACAGGGCTGCACTGAATAGCTGGGATTATCTCATTGGCTAATAATTAATCCTGCTAAATCCGTATAGAGTCCTGATTATTCTGCAATTCAGTTGTACCTGCTGTAGGTATGAACCTATATACCATGCAGGAGGCCATTGTGAAAAGATTGGAAATGGCTCTGTCGGAGGTGCTATCCCCAAAATGGAACTGACTGACCTCAGGGAATCAATTCCCTGTTGGGTTGCCAAAAGGTAATTGGTCCTATAGAAGTAGTTGGGAATTGGTGAATGCTTCCCAACTGAGAACTAATTTCCGGCTAGTTCCTTCCTCCAATTCCCTAGCCTACCTACTATGGGAAGAAATTGTCTGAATTCACGTGGAACCAATTCTGGAACCAGTTCCCCCAATTTTTCACAATGCAGTTTAATTCATAACAATTAAGTCAATTCCATTAGAGCAAAAGGGGGGAATTCATCTCTCTGTGTGGAGAATTGGGAAGAACTTAAAGATGTGTTAGCTATTGTGGAAATCGAAATCCCAACAGCCTCCATATTAACATTCTGCTGTAGGTACAGGTGGTTCTACTGCCTACTTACACGGGTATTTATAGCCCATTTACAATTGCGGCTGAGAGTGTAATTGTCGCGGCATTTATAAATACTATTTTTTTTTTTATTTATTTATTCATTACAGTAAAATTGTGCTAGTATACGGACTTAGCTGGTTTGATTATCAGCAAATGAAATGACACCAACTCTTCACTGCGGTCCTCTCGGGGACCAACTGGTACCCATCTGATAGGTGTTATCAGTATAACTCGCTGGTAACAAGCTCCAGCAATGGCTGCGCCCATGGGACAACCTGCTACCTTCATGTGTGATACATTTACCCATTTATATACAATCCATAGACTGGGTGACAAGATGGCTGCATTACCATGGCAATCAGTTAGAGTTGTACACCAATGTATATATATTATATATATATATATATATATATATATATATATATATATATATATATATATATATATATATATATATATATATATATATAGTTACTCGGTTAGTTGGGGACATCCCTCCTAATAATAGCTGCCATGATTCTGTGGTTGGCTTCGCGGACAAAATGTGAAGTGGATGACAAAGTAATGGAACATTAAAACCAAACCAGATGAGGAATGATGTATAGTGTACTATATATGGCTATCTGAAAGATGATGAGTCCCCTTATATAGATAATGTAGAGACCAGTGGTTAGTTCTACGGGGGCTTTAGCACGATTCTTGAACGTGTATTGGTTTATTGTTTACTGGAGGCATTGGCTATAAATACAACGGTGACATCTAATAATGGAATCCACACCTACATCAAAGTAAGTAGAGATGCTGACTATTGATAATTTCTCTCTTCTTCTTTTTTCCCCTTTTTCTTTTATTAATTTCTTAACTTTTTTCCCACTTGAAATATGTTTCACTTTTGTACTACCAAGAAGGTCGTATTTATATCTAAATAGTACCCTTTGTCATATTATTTCGGCCTACCTGCTGTTGCTGATACCTATTCTGTCCCCTTCGTTATGGGTAATGAATCAATCTCCTCTCTTTCCTCCTACACCTCGTCTCCATCCTTCCTCCCCTTCTTAAAAATGTTCCTTAACAATAGGCCCCACACAGCCGTTAATTCAATTTGGTCTTCCAATTATAAACCTCCCACCAGGATCCTCAAACAACATAACAATACCAGAAAAGACACCCATGTACACTAAGATAAACAGGCGGTAGTTTTACATCAATTTAGTCAAGCATTAATGACAATGGGGAGAGCAGCATGAGGTAAACATAGAGAGCCTGTTGACATGCACTCAGTGAGGATGATCTCTGACTTAAGTGTATGTGAGGTGAAGGGTGGGGTGGGGGTACTGGAGGAGGTGCACTCATCCCCATGGTGTGTAAGTAGGGTGCGCGCGCATCCTGCCCTTTATTGGTATGTCACGTGCAACAATGGCGCCTGACAATGCAAACAGTCATCACCACTTTAGAATTTACCCCTTAGGCTTAGTCACCCCATCCTCCTTGTCCCTAAGAGTGCACTGGTAGCGGTCATTTGTGAGTGGTCGACTTCTTCTTCAGGTAAAGCTGGAGCGTCTTGTCTTCTTAATGGAAGACAACAACAGAGGTACTTGTCTAAACCAAAGAAAAGAAAATGGTCAAAAAAGCAGCACTAACAGTGTGACACTTTTATCCAGGGGCTTAAAATGATTGTATACATGTACACGCCAGTAACAGTCTTTGTAGAAATATGAGCATATTCATACTGGGGTATTAGGCCTTGATAAATCTTTGTTACACACGATTACTCAGCCCATCATGCTCTTGAATGGGAGCGATGTGTTTCTGACCTTTATATTAAGTTTCTCAATAACTGTGTTTACTTTTGTTTAAAATTTTAAAACTTAAAAGAACTAGCATTTTTCAATATTGGATGCTGATGAGCTGAAATAGAGAAAGAGTTTTATCTAACATTCTTTTCCTTTGTCTTTATTACTGGTATCTTTTAAATATGGGCCCATGCATGGGTAACAGGTTGGCAGGAGGGTTGATGGTGATGCAGGGGTTCTTAGTATTATCAGATGGAGAGCTTTTCAAAAGTTGCCAGTACATTCCTTCTTGTATGCCAGAAAAGCGACGTTTTCCCTAAAACATGACAGAGTCACAGCATGGACATTTTGAGCTCCCATGCATATGCACACATTTCAATTGTCCTAGCCATTTTTTCAGTCTTAATATTACTGACTGTAATATAGCAATGCATATAGAAAAGAAAGTTAATAGTGAAAGAAAAAAAAACAGTTTCATATTAGATTATGTGATACCAGCAATCAGCAGAAATTGCTGCACATGTACTGATGACTTTTAAATTGACACTTTAATCCTTCCCAGCTTCCTACAATCTCTCCCCCATAACAATGTCCTCTGTATACATTACTGTATGGAGGTGTTTAACCAGGGGCACAGATCCTGTTTACAAACTGTCACTATATAATACAGGATCAGAGACAAGAGGCTGTGAAGATGACTCCCTAATCCATTCTGACTCCCCCTGACCCATGAGTCAACATGGGGAGGGTGAAGGCCCTGGGAACGTCCAACCCTTAGCAGCCTCTTTCCACCTGTACAGGTAGCAGTCAGGTGTGTACCTCTGGATCTTGTCATTGTCCAGTTTGGAAATTAACTATGGTGATTGGTATACTTGACTTGTACATAAATGTATGACAGGATTATGCATGAAGACTAGAATGAAGGCTGAGTAGGGAGGTGTACGTTGTTATTACAAATCACTATATTGCAGTCCCCCCCTCTCTCTTTTCATCTGACTTCCTCTGTCACCGTGCGTTCTGTCTCTGTCTCTGTCTGTATGTCTGTTTCTGTATGTTGGGATGTCTATCAGGCTGTCTGTTTGTCAGTAGGGCTATTTATCTGTCTGTCTATTGGTCTGCCGATATCTATCTTGCTGTCTGTTTGTCTCTGTCTCTCTGTCTGCCTCTCCCTCTGTCTGTCTGTTTGTGTCTGCTTCTCTCTCTCTCTCTCTCTCTCTCTCTCTCTCTCTCTCATACCAGAAGTCATCTGTTAAAAGCACTCTCCCGGAAGCTTGAAAATATGTGTCAATTACGAGCCAGTAAACTGAAGAAGGGAGTGCACCATGAAAAGGCCTATCCCCACCCGCCAGTCCGGGTTTAGCACTAAATTCAAACCAAAGGAGTTCTAGGTATTGTCTTGATGAGCTCTTCCCCTGCTCCTGATGTCACCTTTAAATATAGATATACCTAAACCATAATGCTTTAAGGTTCTGTCAGCAGTATCTAGGAGCATTTATGTGTTTGCACTCCACAGTACACAAGTAACTGCCACACCCACATTTTTGAGTATATATGATTACTGGAGCAATTCACCTGGGTTCACCTCTAAACAACAGTATGATGAAAATTAAGTTGATTCGCTCTTTGTATTCAGTGATGATGAAGTTTGCAATTAATTGATGAGATATGGAAGTCAGTGGCGACTCCATTAGGAACGAATAAGGAAAAGAAAAATATCAGATATAGAAGTGCATCTTATCAGTGCACACAGCACATGAACAGAGGTAGTTTATAGGAACTTCTAGGCCTGTTCACAACACACTGTCTATATTATTACATCCGCAATTGTAGCACGATTCGAGGAACCTTCATGTGCATGCAGTGTGTGTGTGTGTGTGCCCTGGTTGTGTGGTTGTGGTATATTGGGGGAGTACCCTGGTTTGTTGTCATAGGGACTTGTATATATATGTAGGTTTCACGCTGGGTCCTAATGATGAGATGTGCATTAAGCTGTATGTACTTATATGGCCTCACACGCTTATTTCTAGGAAGCTCACTGGGACACCCTTATACATGGGTGAAGTTGTAGGATACCATTGGTCATTTTGGGTATATTATTATGTGTATTGTTATCAACCTTTGGTGTCCGGTTTCTGCCTCCTTGGGAAGCTTTCCCATCACTTCCTCCAGAGCTAACCTTAAGTCACCGTGAGAATGATCAGCCATGGTTTGGCAGCTAAAATGATTAGGGCGGATTCTTATTGTTATGCCATTAACCTTTATTATCATTTCCAGAAACAATATGGTATATTTCAGGGGAGGGATTCTATTTTACTCTAGATAATGCCGCTACACTACCAATGCCGCACCATACGTCCTGTATCTTAAAATGGATACTCCTTAGAAAAAGAAGAGGACATGATTTTCTCCTTAGTCTCGACCATGGCTTCCGCCATTATGACTGTCCAGTAGCCGCAAAGGGCGCCTCGGCGATCACCCGGTGGCGCCAGTAAACCATCTCCCCACTCCCCACACTAAGGTTAGCGGTATCCTCAAACAATACATAGCCGTCAGCTCAAACAACCCCATACCGCCCACAAACACCCAACCAAATGAGCCGCCGGAAGTGATCCTCCAGAAACCACAGTGCGCATGCCCGGACCCTGTGGTGGTTGCCATGTTGGATTTCAGGTGCAGTGGGGCATTGTCCAAGGCCTTGTTTAAATGCCTGGCGCCCATGGCCGGAGAGGGCCCTTGAGAATTGAAAGAAGTGCACCGACGTCCAATCCTTGTGTAAAAGGAAGGGACATGGTGAAAATTTGAGGTTTAATGTTGGAATTTGGATAGAGAAGGTGGGTTGGTGGAGTTAGAGTTAGAGTTAGAGTTGTGTGTTAGGTTTGTTTTAATGAATATACTACAAGCGGTATACATCATCCCCCGATCCCTATTTAAAAGAAAAAAAAGAATTATGAGCAAGAAAAAAAGGAAAACATTTTTTTTTTATTGGAGCTGTTTCTGGACAACATCTGTACTGGAACAAATAAAGACTAAAGCATGTTATTATTCTGTTAAATTGAGGCAAGATAACAAATTATGCACAAAAACTGTTTTTTAAAGAATACACTAAAGAGATACGAGCAGAGGGGGGGGGGTGAGTCCTGGTCCCCGCACTTTCAGGGAGAAACCGACACCATCCACGTTATGGAAACACAGAGAATAGGGTCCATTCTCTCTGACTTTGCATGTGAAAACTGGAAAGAGGGGTGTTTTTCTCGAAGCATTTCCATGAAAAAAGGAAAATAAAGGGTCTTTTTTTTTAAGTAACTCAACTTATTCAAAAAGGGGTGCACTATCTGCCTAGCTCATCCAGTATACAACCTTATGTTTATGATGTGGTTATGAAGAGGCCTGTACACAAACATACCCAGCAAATTGTCGTGAGTCCTCGTCATCCTGTGTGAAGTGGCTCACACATGTCGCCAAATGGAACATGATATCGTTACAGCACAAGATCACCAGGAATAGCAATTGCTATGCCACGTGAGTCTAACACACAGTGGCGAAAGATGACGGAATGAGTTATCACTCAAAAAGGAGTCACCATTGATGACCAATCATGGCGACAGATGACGACAATTTTCTGGGTACATGTACATATTCAGATAAATATGCCTACATCTGCTATTCAACAACATGTCCATTTTAGCAGAAAAAGGGGTGCTTTTTAGGCTCCAAAACTCAGTGTTTTTCAATAAGATAGGGGGTATTTCAGGGCCAAGATCTGTGGAAAAGGGGTGTATCCCAAAAACCCATAACACGGATGGTGTCAGTTTGCAACAGAGAGTGCGGGGACCGGGGTGTGAGTGGGACGACAGAAACCGATTTGCAAGGACGGTTTGTTATCATCATGTTGAGGTCATGTTGAGGTGGGGAGCAAAGTGTGATAGAGATGATCTCCAATGTCCCGTACTGATACAACGTATTGTTCCCAGGGCCGGATCCAAAGAGGGGCTGGGGGGTGGGGGGGGACTTGGCACAATGAGATGTGGCACGGCTCCTTGCCTCTGAGCTGCGACCCCAGTCAATTTTTCTTGGCTGTGTCCCCGTAGACCCTTCTGGATCCTCCACTGTTTCTGTCTTGTCTATACTTCTTGATACTTGGTTTTGTATGTGACAATATGCGTTGGGCAGGGCTAGGGGTGGGGGTGGGGGGGTCAACTCTGTTGGCAGTGGTTGGAGCAGGCCAGGAACTTAAGGAAGCAAATTCAGGAAGGTTGGAGTATTCTTGATTATTTGGTAACGTTAGTGACTTTCCAGGCAATTTTACTTGATGTAAAGATGTGGTGCAATTCTAAGATAAATATTTGTAAGACTTGTATCCTGGCAAACATTCTGTCTGGCAAGTTTTCAAGAGAGTTTAGGAAAACAGCGAATTTGACATATTTAATAAGATATAGCTACAGGAGGTATCCTAAAATAAGTTTTATGAATCACACCAGGTTTCTGAAGAGATTTGCTGGGAGTATACTCAGGCATGCATGGCTAACCTTAAACAGGGAAAAACAATCTTGATGATTATTACAATTTTCACTATCTTCATTAATTTTCACTCTCTTTGATATTGTGAATTACCATCCAGGGTGTCGATCCAGGAAAGCTCTCAATAACATTATGTGTATTGCAAACTGAGAGATGTGGAGGAAGAAAATTTGTATCAATGATTTGTTAAACTTTTAGTCTCTAATATACTATGAATAAAGAATGAGTTGTCAATAAGCTTCCATATAATACATGATACATCAGGGCCATGCACTCGTTGACATTTTTACATTTGGAATCATGTACTTGTATTTACTCTAAATACCAGGAAACACAACAGCAACATTTCATTTGTCACATTCTCTCTTCCTTGGCCATCCTTTGGTGTTGGCTATAAAATAACAGGAAATGTACTCATTAAAGGAAGGTGGCGCCCAATTTAAGGAACACATCTAGCCTACGTCATCTTCCTAACACTGTTAGCCCAATCCTAGATTTGAAACGATAAATATAACGAATATCTAAATATACATCTGTTATCTGATCAATGCATATTTGTATTAAGGGTGCCCATAGCAATTCAGCTCACAACAGTACAACAGTTAAGTCATATCTGGGATTATACTAAGGTTAATAATGTATTTATCAGAGGTTTTTGGGAATTCTTCACTCAGGGTGTGAGACCCTGGATTTGAAAAGGAAATAAAAGGAAATGAATAACTGTTACGATTAAAACCATCAATAATGAAACAATAAATGAAAATATTACAATTTGAGATAGCTTATGGTTTACAATTGACCCAACATGCCCTGTTTCCAAAGTCTATGTTGACATAGCCAGACCTATAAGAGGTAAAAGCCCACCCACTCTGAACTCCAGCAGGCTCCCGAAAAGACATAAAATGGGACTTTAAAAGGAGACAAACATTAGCAGCCCATATAACACAGCCCTTAGCCTGCCCACCCCCTTTACCAAGGGAGTCTTAAAAGTATATCTGGCAGAAGATCTAGGGGAGAGACAGTCATAAGCTGGCCAAGGTTAACCAATCCTCCTCCTACGTGAAATTCTGTAAAGTGGAAACCAATTGCTCAGGCCAAAATGGATCAAATGTGTTTCAGATAATCATAAACACGGCATGGGAATATAGGAAATGCAGATAGAACCCTGAACATGAGCAAAGAGTTTTACTTGGAGAACATGTTTATACAGGAAAATCTCTGCCTGCAATTCAAAAACCTTTGGTTGGACTCGAAAAAGTGCCCACATTATATGTGAGAGTGAGAGGCTTAAAAGGTCGGCCCAGTTTTATTTGGAACTGTTTGGTTACATGTAACAACCAACTTTTTGGCTTCACACCACAACACTTCGCTATGGATAAAACGTTTATTCTAAGAAATATTCAATAATGTACTCAATACACTGAGAGAGGGACATATTGCAAGTAGTAGATGTGGGGGTAGATCTATGTTATCCAGGCTTCCTGTTTGTAAATTCAAGTGTAAAGATAGGGATGAACAGTACTGGTATCCAATAGGTTCGTTTGGTGCAATTTAAGGAATGTTTTAGAAAGTGCAGAACAACACACAGTACTTTGTAAAAATACAGGAAACAGGGACCGATGACAGGAGAAAATAAGGACACACCCCCTAACGAGTGAATACATTTTGGGTTAACATCAGTCTGAGTCACTAAATCTTCAGACAACTTATCAAAAATAATTTTTCACATTTCATCGTAAAGTTTCCCTTGTAAAATTGAATTGTAATTTTTACAATCATAACTAATATCACATTCAGGGTCCACAATTTTAAAAGCCTCAGTGAATCCACCCTGAAAAAACAATAAAAGTTTGGCACCCATTGTTGCCAATAAATCGTTGTTTTTTCTACGGGGGATTTTTAAAAGTGTACTTTTTCATGGAGAATTCAATGATTTTTGATAAAATGTTCTATTTCGGGTAGAAAGGTTCCAATTTTGACATGTAAAAGAATGTTTTTGGGCCTAATTACGCATTTTTGTTGATTTCGTTGCCATGAAAACACGATTTTCATTCTAAATAGGAACATCAATAATCCCATTTGAAGGAATGTTTCACAGGGTGTACTATGGTGAAAACAGAATGAAAATACCATTGTTAGATCAAATCCTAAAGACAAAAGAATAATAGATTATGGTAATTTAGCATAGATCTATCTCATGACCAATTAGACCTAGAGCTTCCTGAAATTAAGGAAATGGTCATGCCTACCCATATTTAGCATGCCAATCCTCAAAAACTATAACAGGAGTATCGTTTCAAACGATACATGACTGAAAAGCTAGTGATCTGAATTTTAAAGATGACTTTTAAAACAGAGCAGCCTTTCTCCTTGCGTCTACTGAAGTTAACCCTTACATGCCCAGAATAGCAAAAGTGCATTCTTAATCATGTATGTATGTTCAGCAGACCACCATGGGTTTAATAATTACAGATCAGATCAGATCAGAAGACTAGGAATGTCAAGGGCTTTCCAACGATACCAAATTTGTTATAGTGCAATAAATATGTAATTATCTGTAGACACTATTGAACAAAATTATGAATGAAATATAGCTTAAAATACATGAAAGGTGCGCGCTCTGGCCCTGGAAAAAGAAGAAAAATAGGAATCTAACAACAATACATATTTCTTTGAAATGTCAAAATAACGCTTTATAGATTGAAAACCACCCATTCCCCACCGTAATAAAATGAAAATAAAAAGAAAGGATGATTATCTTGGCACTTCAATCCGAATGAGCCCAGAATTTCTTGTGCCATCATCATTTCCTACTTAGTGATGAAATACACTTACATAATGCTTCATATTGTATTTTCTGAAAGCTATTCTATTGACCTTTTTATCACCATTTAAATAAGTACTTAGTTTTGAGCATGTTACAGGTTGTAGCCTGTACAATGTCAACTTGTTGAATAAATCAGCTTTCTCAAAATAATTCTGGGCACGTAAGGGTTAAATGATTAGAAATTTATAACACAGGTTATTTGAAATATGATCATAACGATTCGCAGCTTCTCCAAACAACATGTTCATCATAATACAACAGTGCACTGTAAAATAATGGCTTCAAAATAGTATTGTCGAAAGGTTGCCAGAGATCCATTGTTATTTTCACAGAGATTCCTTGTAGCACAGTGCGTACAAAACACTGTGCACTGAAAACATGGAAGATCTGAAACTAGTCAGCGGTGACCACTTTAGGTCCTCAAGTTGACGATACCTAAAACTACAACTTTAGGTAGTCAAAATGACGACTTTAAGTCGTCATCCTGACGACCTGAGTCATCAGGATGACAATATTGACAGTACAGAGTTGTCATATTGACGACTCAGGTCGTCAGGAGGATGACCTAAAGTCGTCATTTTGACTACCTAAAGTTGTAGTTTTAGGTATCGTCAACTTGAGGACCTAAAGTGGTCACCGTTGACTAGTTTGGATCTTCCATGTTTTCAGTGTGCTGCTTAATAATTTATAGAAACTACACTGTTTCACTGCAATGCAACTAAGGTGATTCACTGTTTAGTTTTATGAGGATCCCTGGTAGATTCAACAGTTATTTCTTAGAGTGTGGTCTTCATCCTCTGCCCGATCCTTAGCCCAATAGAAAATGTATGCGTATGCTGGCTGGATGGTCATTTGTAAGACCTGCATGCAATAATTTGTAAGACCATGCATCAAGTCTGTAATGCCAACACCAGTATGTGAGTCAAATAATGATTCAAGATTCAAAATATTTTGTTTGCCTCAATAGAAAATTAACATACATGTTACAATTTGTATGACATCGAATGTATTTGTTTGTTTACTGGATGCATAGGCTATGAGTTATTGAAGCAGTCTAATTAAGATAGAACAGAACATTATAAAATAATGGCATGTGCAGCTGGAATACACGACTTCTGGATTAGGGAATTCCCCATTGTAATACCACGAAACTGATCATATCCTTTTTGTATGATTAAATGATAGAGAAAGTGAACACTGCATGTAACCAGACAATACCACGTACATTACTCTATCCTCACCCTCATGTACAAAATGTATCTGGCTGTCTACAGATAGGAATGTAATGGATCAATTAGAGGGTCACAGTATGTACATGTATAGTTATAGTAGTGATAGATTATGGAACACTGAACTCAGGCGAAAGCAAGGAAGTAAATGAAGTTAACATGCAATTTGCTGGCTCCTATATAGAATCGCTTCTGATTAAGGCATAGCTAAATGGTTAAGAGGAATTAGATTGGGGAGGGGGTAGTTTCTACCATTTCCAGCGTGACAAAATGGTGGCAATCTGAAAATGATCAGTTATTGGTCTTGTTTTTTTCTGTGGTCTGGGTTACCTGACCACTAACTCCCCATCCTCACTCCTACCCCTGATAACACCTATCAGTCCCACGCACCTGGCGGCCAGATCAAAGGTTTTATATTACTTCCATCTACCTGGGCGGTGCCTTTGATATCAGCTACTGGTGCAGGTAAGTATGGGTAAAGATATCATATCCTCCTTGTTAACGTATAACAGTCTCACCGACAGACATATCGTACAAGACTGTAACTTGTAAGCTAACCAACGCCGCCATATTGTCCCTTTCTTGTCTACCCTAAGGAATATCAATCGGTTCCCAGCTAGGTCAAAAAGGCTAGATTACTATCAATCGGACTATCAGCAAAAGATACCAGCAAAGCTGTTGTGTCTTATGTTTTCCGGATTGAAGCTGTACCCGAGTCACTTTAGCCCTACAGGTCTGTAATCCCTGGTACTGACCATAGTGGAGGCATCAACAGCCACCACCCCAATGCTAGACTGATGTGGGACAGGCAGCAGCAAAGAGCTCCGCGGGAAATGTAATTGATTCAGTTTTATCTTGGATTTTAGGTAATAAGTTTGATTGCGTTTCGTCTATGTTGGAAATGGTGATGGTAGTGAAGGTTGGGGGAGGTGAAAATTTATATATTTTTGAGATAGGAATGCCCTGCAAAATGCTCCAGGAAAAAGTCATTTGGTGAAGACTTTCTGGTGCAACTGCTTGATGAAGTATAAAGTAAGACATTCACAGCGACCTCACGATGCTGATGTATCCTTCATTTAGACACTCACCCTTGGACGTTCTGTCACGGCTTCTTTGTCATCTCAACAGCTGCTCAAGTGCAAATATATATATATATATATATATATATATATATATATATATATATATATATATATATATATATATATGGCACACTCTTACTAACATTAGCTTTTCGTAATTCTAGATCACACTTTTCTCTAAAAAAATTTTAATAGAGTTATAAAATATGACCGAATATACATATGTCAAGCTCCTGTCAGCTCTAGACTTAAGTCAGAGGATCTCAGGGCTATTTTCTCTAGTCTGTCTAATATATCCTATTGACATCCATAACCACAGAGTATAATGTATTATCCTGAGACTGCTGACCTTACTTCATCTTCTGCATGACTGTTACAAATTGTCACAAGGCTCCTGTCGTGAGCAGCGCTACTGGATATGGGTGACGTACTGGTGTGTGATATCATGTGAGCAAGACTGAGAAGGAAATAGGGAAAGTAGAAGTACAATTGATGAAAGAAAATATATCTATAAAATGAAAAGTATTTGTCTATGGCTGCCACCCCCAGGGTCCAGTGACTTCACTCAGTCACGCTTGAGGATTCTTGTGTGATGTTTAATTATATATGTATATATATATATATATATATATATATATATATATATATATATATATAGCATCAGTTTGGGTGAAGTTATCAAATGGTTACAAGCAAGACACTCACACTATGTTATGATGTCTGGAATTTATAAAAGGGGCTACGTTTTTCAAGCAAGCTCCCTGAAAATTGTAAAAAAATTGATACTAGTTGCTGTCTGGAGGATTGAGGGAAATAAGGTGTACTTGGAGAGACACGGCAAAACAGATGGTTGTGTACCATTATCTATACATGTACATTGTGTATATTGAAGACAATGACTGTAAGCGTTTCTCGAAACATGAGCATTCATCAATGATTTGAATTTTCCAGGCAAAAGTCAGAGAGAAAGGGATACCTTTAGGGACGCAAGTGAGCTAACTAGGGATAACTAGTTGAGTACCGTAGTGGCGCCAGGTCTTTGAATGAGCGCCGGTCTTGAGTAAGCGCCGGGGGTGCAGGGACATTGAAATTGAAATATACACTATAAACTAAGTCTTGAATAAGCGCCGGTCTTGAAAAAGCGCCGGGGTGCACCCTGGGTGAAATCTATAAGCGCCGGGCGCTTAAACAGGCCGCTACAGTATATTATTGCAGGGATGATACCTCTCGCTTCCCAAATGTATACTTCAAAATAAGGAAATGCATTCTGTGACCCTTTCTCAGTTTTAGTGCTAAATACTAAACACTGAGGTCATAGATTCCCCCACCCATAATGGTATGGGATGGGGACAGAGAGCTGTGTGGGAGCAGCAGCAGCATTCATCCATGTGTAAATCTGTCATGGTGAAGTGTTTGTAAGCGTTTATGGCTGCTGGGAATTGTGGAGTGGGGTGACTGCTGTTATAAACGCACGCCCACTTGATTTCCTCTCCTCTCACTGTTGCCTAGTGTCAGTGAAAAGAATCCATAGGCATGAGTCTAACTTTAAGTTAAACATTGTAAAGTCATTGTACTTCCTATTTAGAGTAAAATAAGTTGGTGACTTTAGCATGACCCAATAGCTTAGTCAGTCGATGTAAAATTTGTTCCAGGAAGACTTGCCTGTTGTTCATAGAGAAATATCCCAGATATATGTTTCATATTGATTAAACTAATGAATTACCCAGTGATAATGCTATGACTTGTGAATGTTCAAGATTTAAAAAATATACTTACAGGATTATTACTACCAGGATTGTTATGATCAAAGTTAGGAAATTGGCCTGGGCTGAATCAATGGCTGTCACTATGCCATCTCTGTGCCGTGATGTACAGAACTGTCCCCCTTTTCATTTCCTTTATTCAACTTTTTCTTTTGTAAATGTTCTTCTTTTTTATTTTATTATCATGGAGTGTTGGAAAGTAAGAAAGAGAGTGTACTGGATTTATGCTACAGTGAACTAAAAGGAAAATAGGAAGGCGAATTCAAATATTCAACATACCTAAATTGATAATGATGTCTCAAAGCGTTAGCTAATTGGCATATATTTACCATACAGAGCAAAGGGAGGGATGCAAAAGAAAGTGTCTTGATTTCCTGGAAGTCAGGATGTGAGTCAGGGTGACTGGATGGGGAGTAACCATAGACGAACTGCTGTCCATAGTTTATTCTGTTTCTTGAACTGGTCCTATACATTGTATGTTTTGTTTTGTAGGCTCTCTTGATTACACGACTGACCAGTGTGTCTTTTGGGTGATCACATTACTTCATTGTATATATTTGACAAGATAAAAATGGTTTTACAATGATACCCATTTTTGCTTTAAAAGTCTGTGAGGTTGAATTTCATGTAGTGACATGGGCATGTGAAAGTCTACACTTTCACCCACTCCTAGCTACCCCACATGATGTCGTGCAACCCTTAAACCCTAAATAGCCCAGGTCAACATCAACCCCAAAGCCACACATCACCCACCTCACCTCTCCCAGCATCAAAGGTGCCGCTGTGTGATAACTACACCTGTAATTAAGGATACCTTCCCCACATGAGGTCCTGGAC
Source organism: Acholoe squamosa (assembly GCA_949317995.1). NCBI lineage: Eukaryota > Metazoa > Annelida > Polychaeta > Phyllodocida > Polynoidae > Acholoe > Acholoe squamosa. The sequence goes on from OX439049.1 coordinate 43,255,438, forward strand.
AGGTGAGAAGACTAACCTCACAAGGATCCATTCTCTCTATACATGCACAGGTAAGAGGAAGTAACACTTCAGTGGCACCTGCCTGGTGAACTGACCATCAACAATCTAAATGACACAGGTGGTCTTTTGCACGGGTGGCGAGGTATCTTCACTAAAGATAGGCATAAATAAAGATAACACAGAAGATATCTTTGTGGATATCTTCAAAATTTCATTTCTATAGAAGCTGGCATTTTTTGTCATACATTTGCAATAATATCCTTGAAAAGATAGGTTAGAGATAACAATTCTCAAGATATCTTAATTCTTTCAAAGATAAATTATCTTCAGTTTCCTTTGGAAATGACATTGACTTATCTTTATCATCTGAAGTTATTTTCACCGTCCGTGAAAAGGACCACAGTACTCCCAATCAGCTTATATATAATTCAAGATGAGTGTGCACTTGCCCTTGATTTTTTTTATAATGCTTCAGTTGGAATCTCAGTCTAGCGCAAGTCACAGGGCAATATTGAACCAAAAGATACATAAAACATGGATTGGGTGTGAAAGTGATATGGGAAATGGTAGGATGGGACACATAAGAGTTGCCTGCTGTGTGACCCATAAGATCAGAGGTTATGTGTTATATTGGTGTCACATTTAGTGAGTCACTGAGAAGGGTGTTCCAGGAAGAGAGGAAAGCTCCGGTAGCTTGATTTAGACATCAGTTTACCTGGCAGGTAGGTCTTCAGGTATTTATGGCATTCTAGCAATGCCTTGTTGTCAGAAAACGGTTGTCAGCCTACCTGAGGAACAAAGGTGTGTAGTACCTGGTACAGTCCAGTAATTGTCTATTACATGTATAGGCACTTTTCATTCTACCTAACCGATATCCATTCCTTTCTGGCTGCTGTTTCTTATCTTGAGGTTTGTGCACATTGTTCGCATCATATTTCTGATTAAGAGTCATAATTTGATGCTTTCCTACATCTCTATTTGGAAGCAATTGGGATTTGATTTCATATTGCACCAAAACAGCACCAGAAAACAAAGGTATTTACAGGATATAATCAATTGGATTTACTGCTGTTTGCAAACTCCATACCCACAACCCCTTCTCACTTTTATTGCACATCTATATATCAGCCGTACCAGCTAGGGCCATGTAGATAACATTTCCATGGACAATAAAAGTTATCCCCCTGTACCTGGGAATTTCCAATATGTGGGAGGTAGTAGATTGCTTTGTTATAGCCCCTCTTGGTGTATACTGTATCTTGTTTGTCTTTTCTGAATTATGTCTCTCAATCTCTTTCCCTGCATCATCCAATCCCACCATCACTCTATATATCCATGGGTCTCTATTTCTTTCTCTATTGCTATTTCTCTGCATTGCACTGAGGAGGTTCAGGAAAATAGCTTAAATTCGAGTTGCTTCTCAAGGCATCACCAATGCTAAGTGCACTAAACCTATTTTGAGGGAGTGAGTGAGTGAGAGTGAGTAATAGATGTTTAATGCCATTTCGACAGCTAAGGTCATATTCATGGCGAGAACTACATTACACAATTCACAGAGGAATATGTCGGTGCCCGCGCATATGTGCACCACACACATCCTGGGGGGATAGGAAAGAGTAGAAATAGACCCTTTTAAGTGGGCTAGGGAAGCCCCCTTTTTTGAACTGTTCCCATGAACCTGTGTACATATACATGTATATGAAAACTCGAGAGCTGGCAAACATCAGTGATAACCCCCAGTTCATCAAAGCGTAAAAAACTACTTTATCATGCTTAAATACAGGCTCATGCCATGAAATACTGCATGGGGGTGGGGGTTATTTCACAGGGGTGTAATATACAAAATCCATTGATTATTGTATCCACAATGAAATACATGTAGTATATTCCATATTTCTCTTCTATCTGAACTATGTTTTCATTTTCTTTACATTTTTAATTGAACCATATGTCGCTTTATATTTTCTTCCTATGAAACTGTATATCTGTCTGTCCCTTCACATACATGTCTTCTTTTCTGTCTGCCCATAACTGTTTCTGTCTACCTGATAGTCTGCCTGTGTGTCTCTGCCTCGGGCTGTCTCTGTCTGTTACTCTCTGTACATCCCGTCTGTCTCATTCTCTGTCACTCTATCCCTCCCTCGCTCTATTTGTTTGGTATATCTGTCTCTCCCTCCCTCACGTGTAGCGGATCCAGGGGGTGGCCTAGGGGGCACGCGCCCCCTTGATACCCTGAAATGGGTCTTGGTTAAAATCTCAACTAAATATATATATATATATATATATATATATATATATATATATATATATATATATGGATATAGGAAATGTGGGGCCGAACCCTGGCTGTGCCCCCCCCCCCAAACCGAATTTTCTTGTCGGTGCTCCCTCCCCGACCACTTCTCCTGGATGCGCCCATGCTCACGTCTCCCTTTGCAAAATGGACCAAATAGACTAAAAGGGGCGTTAAATAAAGATTAAAAAATACATTTCGGGGTACTCCCCATGTTTTATGCATGATTTTGATAAACAGTATCTGTAGAGTGAATTCCAATACTACTTTCTCTATTAGAGGGAGAAAGGGCTTCCCTAGCCCACTTAAAAGGGTTTATATCTTGTCTTGTCTTTCTTATCCTCTCGGATGTGTGTGCTGCACATAGGCGCGGGCACTGACACATTCCTCTGTGAAATTGTGTAATGTAGTTCTTGCCATGAATATGACCTTAGCTGTCGAAATGGCGTTAATCCTCTATTACTCACTCACTAGAGGGAGAAAACAGGACGTTCTCTGTAACACGTGTGATTGTTGATCATTAGTCCACACAATGTCCTGTCCCTCAAAATGAACTTTGTGAAATTATGATTGGAGGAGGTATGTATGACGCCAGTGTAATGATAAGAATAAGACCACTGAATCAGGATAGATTCCTTATCTGAGCTCCTTCAGAAAATGATAAATGTAGTTGTTTGTAATGTGTGGATACATATATTTGATACATATACCATAGTAAATATCGCTTGAATATATGGTGTGTATGGTCAAAAATCATAGAAAGTTGGCTTTTGCTATTTTTGCACTTCTGCTGGCCCTTATCGTTAGGACTTTGATTTTTTCATTATTTTTTGGGGCTTATATTATCAGACCTGATGAGTTCTTTGTGTTACACATAGGTTTATGTGGTGGGAAATCGATATTTCATCTTACAGCGCCTCAAAATAGACCAAATTTGACCCAAACTGGGGGAAAAATGATAAAAAAATACACAAAAGTGAAAATTTTCAGGATATACTACCAAATATGTGTAGTTTCATTTATATAACATATATTTTGTGGTTATATATGGTGTGTATGGTCAAAAATCATAGAAAGTTGGCAGAGGTGGGAAGTGGATTTTTGTCTTCCTGAATCAGTGTCTTCCCGAATCATTTTTGAGAAACATGCCATGTTTGATTGCAATTCTTAGGTTTACACAGATTTTTCCCCCAATCTCCAATGTGAGACCGATGGTCCTTCCTGGGGCTAGGCAATATGGCCGACTACAAAGGCCACCAGTGAAGGAACCTGTTACATAACACCTGAATGGAAGTGGTGACATCTAGTAATACATTGGGAACTGCTACTGCCCATTTATCACAACTTATATGTGCGCATATAAGTAGCTTATTAAAGCTTTATACCACTTGAAAGCCCATGTCTTAGGAATTGTCTTCCTCATAACTAATAGTTCCCACCTGACTCTGCCTTCCTGTTATGAAGAATAGCAGATAATAAATTTTCTTTGCCCTGAAATTTACTTACAATCCAATATCAGCCCTGGAGGATAATGACCCATTGGCAAAGCAAAATCAAAGAATATTGAGCTAAAACTCTATGAACCCGACCTTTAGACCCAGGAGTATAAGAATAATGTCAGAACTGTTGATTAATAATATATTTCTACTCATATAGGAGGCCTTAAGGCTAAATACCCCCATGAATGATTCGGGAAGACACCCTTTCAAGAGTATTATAGTTTTGGGGTGTTGCCATAGCAACAGTTTTCATATTTAACTCATAATATTTTGTGAGGAGTTACCCCACCACCCATACACTATCCACAAAAAATATCTTTGAGGTACTCATAGGTTTGATTTCAGACCCCCTCCAGGGCCCCCCAGGTGCAAAAGCTCCATTTCTATGACTTTTGACCGTATAATATTATGGATGCAATCCAAGAAAGCCCATGGGTAATGCAGATTTATGCCATGGCTGAAACGCTATAGATTAGTACTAGAGCCACCAAATTCAATGGGAGGGATTGAATACAATGTGTGCGTATTCAACGGCTGACGACCATGTGACCTATGTGATGACGTCATAGAAACTAGTCCCGGCTATAGCTCACATAGCCATTAGCAGCTGGGGGCCGCCATTAGACCCCGACGGCACTATGACTATCACCTTCAGCCCCCAACTCTGCAGTATATGCCTGGGATGCCTCCCATTGGTCAATAATACAATAGCCATGTGCCGTATAGCAGCGTTCGTCAATCATCAACATGGACAACCACAGTTATTTCTATGGTGTAAATTTGTCAGAGTTTGATACGGACATTGGCGAGGTAGAAAGAAGAACTGAAGAGGTGGTAGAGATTGATTATGGCCAGTTTCAGCTTGATTTAAAGGAAGAAGACGTTGAAACAACTGACAACCACATTCCCGACGATATAGCCAGGTTAGTTAAACAAGTTCAGAGGCAACCACCCCCACTCCCAACCCCAGTTATTGACGACCAGGAGAGCAGTTGTGATGTTTTAGAGGTTCAAAAAGGTACAGAGCATATAATTGACGAGGGTATAGTTCCCAACAGACTTTGTCCTGACGACCACCCTACAATGGCACTCGCCGAGAGAAATGAAGAACAACTGCTGGACAAAGAGGGGATCGCTGCATAAGTAGACAGCAGTAAAAACAAGAATACTACATGGAAAACTAACAAGGTAAATCATATTTATTAATTTGTGGGATTATTTAGATGTTCTATGGTACATTAATAAGAAATTAAGGCCAGCGTCTCAAAAAGTAAACAAAGCAAGTGGAGTGCTGGCACCATGCCAAGTCCGCCCGCCGGAATGTCTTAGTGCATGTGTACCTAGCGTCCTACTTTATTTGCGCTGTATTGATGATGTAAAGAAGCATAGTAGGGATTCTATCAGTTTATAGATGATGTTTACTAGTATTCTACTTTTTTTTACAGGTCGTCAATGCCTTTCAGAAGTGGTTAGATAAATTCTGTAATGAAAGTAGGCCTATACATGAGATTGAACCCCAAGAACTGGACCAGTTTATGTGTAATTATATAGTGGGGAAGAAAAAACCTTATGGTGAGGACCATGAGCCTGACACCTTGACTTCTATTCATCGAGGTATCCTGAGGTATGTTATTCATCTATTTATTTATCTTTAATTAATCTATTTATTATTATTTTTTTGTGAAAGGGTGAGGTATCATTTACAGTAGTATTTAATTAAAATTTTGACATGGAATTGACCCCAAAAAATAAATTTCTTCTGTACTATTTATCATACAATTTATTTGATTTTTTCAGGCGCCTCACTTAAAGATCTCAGATTTGAGATGTTGAGGGAGGTACTGCATGTGAAACGTATCAAGTTGAAGGCTGCTGGTAAAGGTAATAGGCCAAACCGAGCTGAAGCCATCACTATGGAGGAAATGGAGCTGCTATGGGAAAGAGGGAGTTTGGGTATGGCTGACCCTGAGATCCTACAGGAGACTGTTTTCTTTTTTTTCGACATGGGATTTGGTCTATGTGGCAACCATGAAGCTATACAAATGTGTTTTGGTAATGTAGAACTAAAAACTGACACAGATGGTGTGGAATATCTGGAGTACACTGAAAAAATCACCAAGACAAGAGGTTGCAATACTGCACCCAGGGCTTTCCCACCAAGGATTTGGGCTACTCAGGGGGACAGGTGTCCTGTTTGGTATTTTAAAGAGTACAGATCAAGGAGTCCACAGGAAATGCTTGATTTGGAGGCACCTATGTTTCTCACACCCCATGCCACTGCAACTATTGATGATGATATCGGCTACATCAGGGGGAATATGGGTATTAACACTATGGGGGATATTGTGAAGACCGTGTGTAAGAAGGGGGTGGCAGGAAAAAAACAAATCACTCCCTGCGTAAGAGTAGTATCGGGGCACTATTGGGGGCTCAAGTCACAACTGTCTACGCAGCCCAACATTCAGGACACAAAAATGAAGGGAGCATCGCACACTATAATACAGCAAACCAGGCCCATAAGAGAGCCATGAGCTATATTGTTTCCGCTATAGCACAGGGGGGCGGGGTGGACATGAAATGAATAATGCCTTACCTTAGCCGCCGGTCAGCGGGGATCATCTCCAAGTTGCTGCCATCAAGTGTAAATCCACAGAAAATGATCCAAGCTTTGCCAATACAAAGTCCAGCACCTCAGTGCCTATGAATAATAACACATCCTCCAAGAAGAAGAAGAAACCTTCCGCCACCATGGCTAGAGCTCCTTCCCCAGGTCCATCCATAGAATCCTTGCTGGCAGACGCTGAGGGGGACGCCTGACAAATAGTCCCTGACAACACGGCCCCTTGTATGTTGGTACATCAGGACAATACCCAGCGCTTGGCTTCCTCAGTCCAGGGGATGTTTGCACATGCCTCCATTACAGGGAATATCAATCTGACAATAAACTACAATGTATCCTCCTCTCAGAGTGCTTCACTCAACATGTCACCCATTATTTCACAAATTAAAGACAATTAAGCTCCCCCTTGTTGAATTTGTCACCCGCCATATTTGGTGCGAAAGTTTCAAGTGTCCCGGATGTGGACTCGGGTTTATAGAAATAAAAAATGTTGAAGTTCTCGTTGAAAAACTTGTCTTTCTGCCCTTATTGTATAGACATTTAATGAAAAAAAATCATGGTGGTAAATAAAAGAAGAAATAACCTTGATATTTACACAAAATTGAATTTTGAAATTAATACGGACATTTCCGGCGGCGCTCGGGTGAGTTCGGGTGGGAAAAGGCATGTATGGGGGCGACAAGAAATAGTCCACGGCTTCCCGGCTTGTTTGGTTTTTTTTTATTTACATTAATTGGCTACTACATCAATGTCATTTGAATACAATTAATCAGAGATTAATTATAAAACTATTAGATATCTCAGTTATGAAGTATTTTGAAAATTAAAAAATTTAATATGAAGAAGATGTGAAACTGTGGTTGACCCCATGGCTAGCTCTCAGCATAGGAAGCTATAAGAGGTCACCAGGTCGAGCAAGCTGTCATGGCGGATCAAAACAAATTGAGACGACTCAACACATTCAAAATCAGTAAATATTGTTGATTTTCTTCATTTAAACCAATAGGGCCATGGCATAAATGCAAATGACAACTCACATGAAATAATTTAGCATCGTAAACCCGAGATGCTAAATTATCACATGCTCATTGACATTTGCTTATATACTTTGTTTACTTTGTATATGTAGGTAGAGGGGGCGGTCTGATATAAAAATGGATGGATTGGATGGGTCAGGAAGGGGTGGGGAGTTAGCTGAGCGGTAGACTGGCTTCAGTCTCTGATTATGTGATAATGATTATTATTATATTGTCAGAAAATAGTAGGCTATTCATGCAGACGTAATGAGGGAGTGAGAGTGAAATCTACTCTACCCCCACCCCTTCCATACCCTGCCTGTTGTCGTGAAGTAAAGTGGAAGGGACTGCAGCCAGTCTAGCTCAGCGGTAGAGCATTGGACCCCAGGGTTGTTGGTTCGAGACTCTACATGGCCCAGTGCTATAAAAAAAAAAGGCTGAATAACTCTCCAACCCGGTCATAGCAGACAAATATCCATCTATCACTGTACCCATGTAGAACCATTGCCTCGGTAAAACTGCAGGGGCGTGCTTTCTACCTTCTCATAGATTTGGTCATCATCACCTTTCACCCATTTACAGATACTTATAATGTTTGTTCAGTTTGGATCTTCATCATGTAAAACCTGCCTTTCAAGACTCCGAGCTTGGTGGCTTAAAACCTTCAAAAAAAGAAAGAAAAAGGGTCAGGTTGAGCATTGGAGCTAGTGTTCCCGGTTCAGAAGAGTCAAGAAGGGGGTGATGGAGGATCTGGTCAGGGTGTTTTCAAAACTTGAGAAAATCAAATTTTCTTGATCTAGATTATAACATTATATAAACATGCCGAGACCATACCCTTCACGACACGTCTTAGCATATAGATAGGTACAAGTGTTACCAATAATACCCTACGTGTATAGGGTGCAGTCAAACTTGAGGGGATCCTATAAGGCGCACATGGGGCTTGATATTGATAAGTTTAGTACTGATTTTATATAATATAATTATAATGTCTTCGACTATACGGTGCACCCCTAACTTTGGCGGCTTCAATAACACGTACCACTGGGGCTTATACGCGAGGTATTAGGTAGGCGTGATGCATGTTATGTAATACATGATACAGCTAATGGGTCTATAATACTGTCTGTTTACTACACTCTTTGTCCCGTACTCTATGACCTTAAACTCACAACATAAACCTTGTTATTATTCATTGTTTTAATTTATCCATTTTTTCTCATTCCCCTGTCCATACATGTATTACCTTAATGCGAAACGCCCCCCCCCTCCCCCATCCCAACAACACACTCACCTCCGTCCCTTCCTCTTCATAAGACCGTACTTCCGCAGTCTAGATCACAACAAACCCCTTCCATATGCCATACCATAATGCCCCAATGCCCCCACCTACGTCAGCCTTCCCTCCCTAACCTGCTTCCCTTACTAGATCATTTAGCCCTGTTTATCTCCCCCAGTCCCCATATGTCAAGGGGATATATGTGTAAATGAGGGAGGAAGAGGTGTGGGGTGGGGCGGGGGGATCTGCATTATTTGTGGATTAACGTCGGAAGTTAGTGTCACCAGGTACAGCCATGAGGACCCCTCAATCTCCATTCACAATCTCTACCTTGTTTCAGCATACAAACACTTAGATAGCACTCAGGTATCGGCCCGGAGAGTGGGGTCATAATCCCAAATCAGCCAATCAGGTGGATGACATCAGAGGTCAATTGAGACTAGATTCAGTGCGTCTCGTCTAGGTGTCGCTGCAACCTGTCAGCATCCTAATAAGGGCATGACAGACACTTAATGATGAGCCTAGGTGACTGGCAGGGCACTCAGCGTCTCAGCAGGATTACTATGAATGTCGTCTGCTCCTATCAGGAATAAATTGTCGTCTGCTTAATGATAATTGGTGCACCTTATACAAGTCAGGTGTCGATATGATGTGTTACTGTTAGCTAATTGTTAAGTTGCTACAGATCTAGTCTGCTTCATCTGTACTCGAAAACAGCTGGAATTTGAGAAATAATGAGTTTGGTCATTTCTCGCTAGGATACTTTTCCATGCACAATTCTATTTAGACAAAATACTGTAGACTGAGTAATTAATAGTCACTTAAAACAGATAGGTTAGGTTTAATATTTACCAACTTTTAGAATGTAAAGTTATATTTTAGCCCGGGGTTTCTGCTCTCCAGTAGCTACAACACCAGAACACCGTCTCTTTGGGTGCCTCAAAAATATCACAGGGCAGACGCGAAACAGGGGCGCAATGCTGCGTTAGAGATAGGCAATGTAGATGCTCTTTCACATCATAACATCCTTTATGACCACAATACACATACGCGTTATAAGTGTGATGTGTGTATTATCAGGGGTTTGGACAATTTGCAAGCATCCATTCGAGTGTGTATTGTATAACAGTGGTCGGGCTTCTCTTGGCAAGTCAAGTGTATTGTGTTGTGTTTCCGCTGTTTAGACCTGCCTACTGAATGCAGTCCAACTATAAAAATAAAGTGGGTTACCAAAGAACAAACGGAATGTGTATAAATTCACATATTGTTTTCACAATTGGATATTAATGGGGAAGGAAAAGAGGAAAGCCAGTGCAACCCCTGAGTTTGGCTATAGTAATATGGAATGACTTATTGTATACTTAACATTCATAGGGAACAAGCCTACATCGTTGACCCCTATGGTACTGGAAAGGTCCAGTGTAGGTGGTAGGAGTCAGGCAATATAATACTTAACACACCAATTAACATTTAATAATTCTAGGAATACACCCACCCACCCACAAATTCCGCTCCTTCAAATACACCAACAGCTAAGTATAGAGATAAGGATGCCCTGACATGAGATACCGCCACATTGACGTGCGTGCGTGCACTCAAGTGCTCACAGAATCTCCTTTAACTGATTAGGTAAGCCTTATTTGGATCCTCCCCTGCCATATGGCCCCTAGCTCGCGTGGTTAGTGCAGTGGTGTGGTTGATAGTGGGTGTGTGCGGGGGGGGGGTGAAGGGGAGGAAGCCCTCAGTCCCCTGTCTCTCTTTCTGTGTGTATACATACGAGTAGCCAGCCTGTACTGATCGGGTTTGGGGATTGACCAATCAGGGGCCAGGGTAGTGGCGGGGGAGTGTATATAGTTGTGGACATCTGAGTTAGAGACCAGATACCGCTTCCGCGTATAGCAGAGCACACATAGAGACTACCCTACCCGACTTGCTCTATTGTGGGTCTTTTGACTAAGTTTTTTTTCAATAAGTGACTTTGACCAGTGGTTCACTCTACGATCGTCGCTGCCTTTTAATAAGTTAAGGGCAATCACCTCAACTGGATATAAGAAGGGCATCATTATTCCACAGGTAAGTTGGTTTTTACCCAGTTTTTTTTTGTAATTGTATCTTTTTTTCATTCATCATCCATTTTTTGGTCTTTTCACTTTTCATCTTGTATTTGGGATGTGATAGGGGCATTCCACCTGTGATGTTTCTGGTTACAATACACCACAGATAACCTGTATTCAAAATTGATATAAATTTACGAAAATGAGCACTGGGGGGGGGGTGGATTTCCTCACAGGGGCGTGGCAATTAGGAGATATGATTAGGTAGGGGTGGGGGCATCCCATCACCATCTTTAGCAACCCATCAAAGGTCAAACCTAGAAGGTCATTGTTCATGATTATATATATAGTTCTTCAACTGAACTATTACTGTGAACACGGGCTTCCCTAGCCCACTTAAAAGGGTCTATATCTTGCTATCCCCTCAGGATGTGTGTGGTGCACATATGCGCGGGCACTGACACATTCCTCTGTGAAATTGTGTAATGTAGTTCTCGCCATGAATATGACCTTAGTTGTCGAAATGGCGTTAAACATCTATTACTCACTCATTACTGTGAACATACCCCTCCTTCCCCCTGGCCCCTCCTTCAACCCAGTCACACCGGTCTAGTAGTGGTACCCTTTATTCACCCTGGTATTGATCACGGGGGTGATGATACAGAGGCACTGCTGATCAGGACCCACTACTGGTATAGGTGCCCCTGTAAGCACCAGATGGGTACCTGTGTGCATGCTTGATTGATTGGTTCAAGTTCAAATTCGGTTCAACTCATTCAACTGTCACAGGAAAGCCTACAAGATTTTAGACTGAGTTTATAATAAACGTCTGAATATACTGTCCCTGTCTAGATATTTTGCATTCTTGCTCATATTTAACATTCAAGATTTCAGCATGCAGATAATGAATACACATACCAGTTTTTCTCGGATGGAAGCTTCGTGATTCCTAGACACTTGTATGAGTACAAAATTACGAGTAGACTACACATGAGTTTGACTTCCTATGAGGCCGACAGAAAAGGCCATTGGAAAACCCTATCCACTGGGACAGGTGTGTGGGCAGTTTTAGGTCACTATCGAGTGTGAGTGGCCATCAGAGTATCGTAAGCTTTTATGTAGGCTATGCTAGTAGAGGGTTGAGTGTCTGGGGACTTACCAGCCTTACATCATTCAGAGTGTTAAATAATGGTTGTGTTCAGGGGTTAATGGATAGTCAGTGTATGAACAAAAGGTGTGAAATGCCAACCATTGGGTGTGATTGGGTTGATTCTTTGATCAAGGTGTATAGTGTAATTCCCTTGGGTGCAACACTTTAATGCCCACTTGATGGCTTAATTGAAAAAAAAATGCCACTTTCATCTTCATTTTTCAATCGTTCTCAAAATTTACCAACTGCTCTCTGGGGGAAATAGTGCAGAAAATGCATGGATACCCACAACCGCAGCCTCCATGCCATGTTTCATTGTTTGTATCAAGTTGTTTGCACATGAATGTGTGAAATATAATGAAAACTGCAAAGCTGCAGTCATATAGGTGTTGAGCAGAGGTAGTTTGTGGTTTGGCGCGCCAAAACAATTACTGTCGTATTTTGCACATTTACACTCCATGTATTAAAACAATGGGATTACACTAATCCCCACCAAATACCACTTCACACATGAAATAAAAGGACTAACCTATAGTAAGAGTAGTTCAAAGCTTTAATGCCAAATTGGGAAAGGCTTGCTGAGTGTCAGAGATATTAAAGATACAACTCGATACTTAATGTGAAAGGAACTCATTCGTGAGGTTGTACATGCACAGACATGTTATCTAATTTTGCTACTGGTTTACGCTTCCCTGTACTTGTACCAACAGTGGACCTGTTGACTATGGAATATGCATGTGTTATCAGTGAATTGCTATTTTCTTTATTCTTTATTTATAGACCTTGTCAATAATTGAGAAAAAAATGCCATTCATCAATTTTCCATGACAGATGATAACCGATAACTCCACTCTTAGTTATCTATACTAAGAAACAGAGAAGTTATTGATTCCCACAGAAGCGCACATGTGTGCGGCGCCTGTGATGTCAACTTGGCCCCAAAACGGGGAAAAAATTATTGATATATACTTCACGTATGCTAGTGATCTCTCCACTACAAGACTTCCTAATAATAGAGGAGAAACTTAAGAACTGAGAGAGAGAGAGAGAGAGAGAGAGAGAGAGAGAGAGAGAGAGAGAGAGAGAGAGATGGACAGAGAAGGAGATCCAGAAACATACAAAAACAGGGGCAGAGGGCTTGGGTCAAAACGCAAATGGCAGAGTGTAGAGGGATTGAGAGATTGATAACAATGATTATCATTATTGTCCAGTGATGGGAGAGGGCTAGCCGTTATAAGTGGCAATCATAACCATAACCCGCATCTTCACAATATTTAATCAAACAGTTGGGGTCAAAATCGAAAAGGTTGGTTAGTTTGAATTTGAATAACTTGGTATCCCGGCCCCCGCACTTCCAAATTCATCCTGACACCATGTGCGTTCTGGGATCCCAAACATACCCCCTTTTCATTGATTTCTGAGTGAAAAAGCAACAAATAACAAGGAGGCTCATTCAAAGGAGGCTCATTTGTAAAAACACCCCTTTTGTCGGGTTTTCACTGACTTACAAAGGCTTGTAAAATGACCCCCCTTTTATGTGTTTTCCCTAACACACATGGTGTCAGTGGGCATCGGTGAGTGCAGGGGCCGGGCTTGGTACATCTACTTATCTGCTTCAAAAGAAAAGGTCAAAATGTGACACAATCACATACTCCCATGTCTAGACTCCAGTCACCAGTTTCTCTGAATTTCTCCAAGTCTTGATAACAAAGATATCTCATCCCAGTAGTATCTTGTTTGTGTTTATTCCACAGTCTTGTGCACTGTCTCAACTTTCATATCTATTGTTATCTTATTCTAGGATTCATATCCAGTCCCCACACCTATACTTGAGAATGTTAGTTATCTCCATTTAAGGACTTCTGAAGAAGTCCCTAGTGGTCTGATTATCACTGATAACACTTCAATTTATGTATGTTTTCATTTTCAGGTAGCCTATTCCCAGAAAGCACCTAAGGACATTTATTACACCAGTTCCTCGCCCAGTGAAGTGCCATAGGGCTCCTTCCCTGATTCCCAGAATCCTGGTCCTCACCATGGCCGCCTTCCTGGCAGAACCCATAGACGTCATCAGAGACATGCACAGCAGCGCCATGCACGGCTGCCACCTGGTGAGCTCCGGGGAAACTATAACCAAGGTCATCAGGCCCACACCTACAAGGTGGACGCCGGGACATCAGCGATCTTTGATGATGACGTCACCGGAGCACATGCTGTCCCAGCTTCCTATGGACCTGAGCTGTGGTAGACTGGTCAGTCATCTTCAAGATCATTGTCTACAAGGTCAAACGTCACCATACTTCAGACCATGGGAGGATCAGACAAAAGACAGAGGTACGATATCTAAATTATAAGATGATATAATTCTCAACTATTATTTAACTATGTTTAAAAATAAATCAATCAAAAATCAAATTCACAGGGAAAATTTCACCTCCACAGCCATAGAATTTTCATGACATCATTATAAAGTTTCATGTGAAGGCTTCAAAGTCAGAAGTAATAGTAAAAAAAAAAAAAGAAGAAGCAATTAACTAAATGATAGACTTCTTGTCACGAGTACTAGAAGTCAAATGTCTATTTTATGCACTGGAGACTCAGATTATCTCCCATTACCAAACTGCCACCTGGCGGAAGTAGAATGATCTAATCGTCGTGTCACAGTCTCATCAATATTCATCATTCCTCTTGTAGCTGCCCGTGAACGGACTACTTTACATAAGAAGTTTGACTACGCCCGTCTGGCAGAGTGCGCATCCAAATCACCCTCACCTTGCCCATCAAGAAATACTCCCTCTCCCATGGCACAAGGAGACCCAATCCCCGTGGACAGGCCCCTAAAGATAGACATCACCAGGTTGGTTATTCTTTTATATTTTTGATCAAATTACTCAATTTTGGAATTTTTTTTAGATTTGAATTTCAACAATTTGTAATTTTTCTAACAGTCGGGCATCCAAATGGGTATTGTGAAATATGTCTGTGGTATAACGATCTAATTCGACCAAACTAAACTTTAATATGACAACATTTACAGTTGAAAAGTTGAAGTCTCAAACCATGATTACAAGTACCAGCAGTGCTTTTTTTATTCCAAATTCAAAGATGGGGAATCTCCCTAACCCACAGAGTCGGCAGATTGATGGTATCATACATATAATTGAATATGTATTGAGTTGGATTCACAGCAGGTTGAGGATGTAAATTGTAGATCAAATGCTAATGTTACACTGACGTGTTGTGTTTGGTATTCTTACAGTGGTGACCTTCACATACCGTTCTACCACCCTGCTCTAGTGTCAGCCCCCGCCCCCACCCTCCAGCCCAGGAAACCCCAACAGGTTGGGCGACCCAAAGGAAGAACGATGAAACGGTAGGTGTTATTGTCTCTATATTACAATTAATAATCAATCAATAATGATAAAAATTATGCGTGATATTAAGATAGACAAGCTAACCTGGTGTGTGTTTTCATTTGTTTTTCTTCAAAAGAGGCATAGTTTCATATTCGCTATCATGTAGAACAAATCAGTAATGGATATTGATATTGGTGGGAAGCAAGGGGCTTGTTAGAGCTCTCAAAAAGTAAGTTTTGAAAGCTGATCTGACAGTTCACAATGCTATTTCTATCAAAATCATATATAATAGTCATGGAGATAAAACTCTTCTATAGACGCATATAAATAATTAATGTCATTAATTGTAGCCTGCAATACCATGTTCATTCATTTTATCTACTTGTATTTCAGACCAAAGAAGCAGTACATTTGCCGATTCTGCAACCGTCAGTTCACCAAGTCTTACAACCTGTTGATCCATGAGCGGACACACACAGATGAGCGGCCCTACACATGTGACATCTGTGGTAAAGCCTTCAGACGCCAGGACCACCTCAGGGACCATAGGTAAGCAGAAACATGATGTATATGGTCATGGATTTCAAACGCTACATTTCCTTTATTCAGAGATAATTATGACAGACAACTGACAGTAAAAAATTGTGGGGAAATTGGAGGTATTACAGGTAGTAGTAGAGAAATTAAGTACCATGCCAAGTAATCTTTAGGAAAAACTAGTCCACTTTTGCATAAAATATGAAAATAACACATATCTATAACCATGATGTGCTATTGTTTCTCCAGGTACATCCACTCCAAAGAGAAGCCCTTTAAGTGCGGTGAATGTGGGAAAGGGTTCTGTCAGGCACGAACACTGGCTGTCCACAAAACTGTTCACATGCAGGTGAGTTCTTGGTCAGTCTTTGCAATGAACCTCTTTTATAAAATTTTCTGAAAAATTATACTCAATGTAAAAAAATGCTGAAGACGCTTTTCAAGTTTTGTTAATGAATTAGCTTTTTATCAGCAATTCATTACTACATGTATACACATGTATGTGTATTTGATTTATAATGATTCTCTGAATAATTGTGAGTTGGATTATTGATTGCTTTTATAAAAGTGTTTTCTTGTATGATTTCAGGTTTCTCCTCATCATTGTGAAACATGCGGCAAAACCTTCAACCAGCGTAGTAATCTCAAGACACATCTCCTCACCCACACCGATATTCGGCCACACAATTGCTCATACTGTGGAAAAATCTTCCGCCGAAACTGTGATCTTCGCCGCCATGAGCTCACACACCAGCAAATGAATGGTCAGGAAGGTCATGACCTCATTGTCATTCAGCCGATCAGAGACTGCATTATTGCCGAAAAGGAGTCAGAGTCAGATATTGAGCAGAGTGACTCAGGTATTGACTCACCAAGGCCTAGTTCTGTGGGGTCAGAAAAGGAGGGTTATGAGAGTGACATTGATGTTGAGGCTGCATGATTTTCCATATTGATCATGGACTGAGGTCACATTCCCACAAGTGCTTCCAGTTGGGTCAGAGGTCAGGGGGTTGTTTCAATATCCCTGACAACAGGATAGTGGCTATGCCATACCTTAAAGGTCTACACTGTTGTCAGGGATTTTGAAACAAGCCCCAGTTACAGAACCCACCTTCAAAGTGTTAGTTAAGGTGTTCAATGGTCACAAAAGTCTCGTTCTTTGGACCAGAGTTATTTATAATTAAAATGTACATATATTATTTTGCCTCTTTTTTGTGAGTTTTGGTTTCAAACTCAATATTTGTCTCACCTAAGTTGTTTCTTCACGTTTTAGTACAAAAGTTGTACTTCTGTTGAGTTAGGAAATTAATCTCCAGTTGTTACTTACATTCCAGCAAAAAATCAAAATCCATACATGTCCTATAATATCGCCCTTTTACATGTACATATATCCCATGCCGGGATCTCAGCACATTTACTAATCCCTAATATTTTATTAACACGATTAAAATGTTTACTTAACGAAACCAATTAAGACAATGTCAAAGTCAGTGTAAATATAATATATCTAGGAATGCTTTAATTGGTGGATTGTACATATTAATGTATGTATCTCTCATAGTTAGTCGTATATGTTAGGAAATCCACTCTATTTTTCAAGAGTCCTTATCTGAGCAGTGGAATGAGATGGAAGAGAACATAGCTCTGGGTTACTTTGTACATAGCCATTATTCCTATTTAAAGTTAGCTATATCATAAACAACCAGTACTCCAACAGGGACTGCCGCCATAGACTTCAGATGATGTTATTCACGCTGTTTTGAAGTTTGTGCAAATTGTATGCATGTATTGATTAGTTATGAATGTTGTTGGTTTTGCATGATTGTATTTCATTTTCATCCGTTAACCCTCACATGTATTAAGAATTGCCAGCGTTGTTATCCATTTATTGTTTCTATATCCAATAAAACAAATATTGGAATATGAAAATATGTCTCTCTGTCCTTCACTAGCTATAACTTAGAACGGAGAATTCAATTCTTACTATAACAGAATAATAATGTTAAAAATCTCATACTATAGAATATTATCACTGCCCGAAAATTCAACAAAGCATACAAGATTCTGATTATTTGAAAGTGATTATCATAAAAAAGATTAGAAATGTATCGGTCGAGCAATTCGGAAGTAATTAATAATAATAAAAAGGCACTCCCTCGTCACTTTAAACCCAATAAAAAATAAATAAAAAAAAGCCTCCCTCTCGCACCTTTTTTCAGAAAAGTATCCACAAAGCTGATTTTTTTTTAAGTAGCCTAGTATGGTAACTATTGTCCCATGGTGGAGTAAGGCTGGATATGAAGAAGAATGGATTTGAACTGGATCACTTAAACATGAGAACATCTCCAGAGCATGGTGGGTGGCACTGTGGCCGGCACTGCGCATACCATATTGTCTTGTAAAAGCAACGGGGCACTCATAAATTTCAAGTAGGGATACCCACGTAGGCTCTACCTCAGGCGCTAATTCAATGTCAGCGCTTATTCAAGACTTCAATCATGGTGAATTTTAACATTTCACTAACCATGTACCCCGGCGTTTATTCAAGCCCGGTGCTCATTCACAGACCTGGCACTAATACGGGCCAATACGGTACCTAATATCTTGCGTCTATGGCGCGGCATATACCCGAGGATAACTCCTTGTTGTGCCTTACAGAATCTGCCTGAGGGTGTTCCTAATAAGACAGGATTTCACGCGATAGAATAGTTCAAAATGACCGAAGTTCGCGTTTTAGAACGAGTTCATGTCAACTCGACCCCCCCGCTCGACCCTTTGCCTTCTCAACCCCAACCAAGTCAACCCTGAAAATTCCAATCTCTGAAACCTTGATCCTAGGCATCTTTAACCCCAACAAAGTCATCCCTGAACCAAGTCAACCCTGAAGAAACTTCTGTCCAACTCGACCCCTAATCTACTCAACCCCACTCAAACTCAACCCCCAATTAATTGAACCCTTACTATCTCGACCCCAAATTGCCAGACTAAGAGTCATTTGAACTTATAGTCACGAGTACTACATGTACATCTGTCATCGATATGTATGGGTTGTCACAAGACAGCACTTGGATGTGAAAGGGGGGGGGGGCCTTTACCTTTTACTCCAAATATATTTTTTCAGATTTTGACGGACAAATAACCATTTAAGGGCTGCTGAAAACTAGCATGGAAATGGGTGAGGTGGCCTTCATACGTGAGTCAAGGGAGGTCCGTCTTACACGCGAGGTATTGTGGTTCGGTATAGACCTTGATCAACTGTTGATCAAGACAGGTGTGTGGGAGTGAGGGGCAGGGGTGGGTCACAATATAGGACCTCACCTGAGTCTAAATGGTAGGTGACACATGGGGAATCCCGGGGTACCTGCATGAGTCACCCTATAGTATTCATCTGTTGTGACAAATCTATGGGTACTTGAGGGATATACCCCCTGGGACATCGCAGCATGATCTGTAAACTGTAGCTAGTTGTGGCTGATATCATGTATTTGATTTATCCCCTCTAGGAATTACAGGGATCCTTTTCGGGTCACCTCTAATGGGTGTGGACCACCAAACTTAACATGGTGACATGGCCATTTCTTAGAATCGACATGACATTGTGACATGGGCTTTAGTGACATGAGGTAAAAAAATAGAGACATGACATAGATCCTTTCTCGAATTCGATATGGGACATGAGAGGTTCTTAGAGGTGACAGGGGACATAGTGATTTAAGTGACATGTGACATGGGCATTTCTTTAAAATCGACGTGTGACATGAGGGACCCCCCATCCACACACCATCCAAGGGCCCATTTCAGGCCTTTCTGTCGACATGTTTGATAGACTCACACTTTAACCCTTTGAAGGTAGCATATATACAGGTTCACGTTTGTTAGGCATGCCCCCTGCGATGATGCAGCGCCCAATCTTAGGCCACTCAAAAAAAACTGGTTTCTTATCACCAACCTCTGAAAAATATGACGAGTGCAAAGGTTTGGGTCGTTTACTGTCTCCCGAATATTTGAGACCAAAAGTTGGTCACAAATCATAGAAAGTGTGCATATGGGGCTTTACATGTCATTCACCCAAACATGTGCCCAGAAAAAGAATTCTCATAAGTATGTTTCTTTTACAATAGCAAGGACACATCTGACATAAATGATAATGTGATTTTCTTAATCTACAGGTCAAAATAGTCTAGACCTGAGATTTTCATGGAGGTATGAAGATTGTTTCTGTAGGAAATTAAGCCCTCAACAATGCTTGTAACTCAAATGTCATTCTCCCGGACACAATTTCGCCCAGACAATGTTGGTCATTTTGGGCACATTTTACCCCCCTGGAGCCCAAAATATGCATATGGGACCATCAAAACCCATATGTAACATGAAGATCTCATCCAGCCTGACATTTTGAGCGAAAGAAATAGAGGGGGAAAATAAAATTCGAAGAGTAGGGGCTGGGATACCTCAAAATTCGTCATATGCAAACCTTCTATGATTTTCGACCAGTTTTGGTTTTAGTACTTAAGAGTTTACTGATTATAAAAAAAGCGCTTTATCCACTGCATCGTTAGCTTTAATTTGATACCAAATATGCCCATACTTTTCTATTTTTACCATGTTTCTGACGAAAAAATTGTAAAAAAAAACAAACTTCAATAAACCATTTTTTGATGCGCGCGTTGATGAGAAACAAGTTTTTTTTGAGTGGCCGTATGCTGGGTCCTGGGGAAACTAAAGCCGTGCCTGAGGGGCAGATCCATGTGGGGGGGGGGGGCTAGGGGGCCCCTAGACTCCTGGAAAATGGGCCAAGCTATGACTCTTAACTATAGGAAATCCGGCCTGGCCCCCGGCTACGCCCCCCCCCCCCCGAACCGATTTTCCTGGATGTGTCCCCTTGACCCGATTATCCTGGCTGTGCCCCCCCTCCCTAGACCACCCCTTCTGGATCCGCCAGTGCGCCTTATACATGGGTAGCAGCGGTGCAATATATCTTAATTTTACCGTCATTTGGTCTGTAGGGCATTTCAAAACGATATCTATAGCTATGGTTTTGAAATGCCCTCCTGACCGAGCATGCGTCATGACGTACCTAGCTGTGGTTATTCAGCCATAGTCACACGACTTCCGGTATGACGGTCGTCATGACAACTTTACAAACCACACTTCTCGCCTGTGCCTCTGACTGCATACTTACACCATACAGTTTGCGGTACCACAGAGAACCACTCTATTAAGTGTAGGTTAGTATACCTGTTGTGAGCGACCTTTGACTTTTTGACTTCATTTGAGGTGACTGTAGAGCAGGGTGCGTGTAACATGAGACATGACACTTCTGGGCAAAAACTGCCCACCACAGGCATCTATCTAACTGTGCACGGTGTCGGATCTACTTTGAATTCTCATTGATCTTTATCTACAACAGTATTGATGCCCGGTATTGATGCTGAGGTCATAACATGTGCCCCGGCATGTGCTCCAAAACAGATATGTTGGTTCAAATCACCCGACCTTACCTATATAAAGTTGTCACTCGCATTTCACTTAATTTAGAAAGAGAAAACACTTAAACAACAACAACAACAACAAAACAAATACAACAAAAACAACAACAAAAAACATATGAGATGAATGAATGAAAATATGCATGTTTCAGGCTATTTTTTGGTCAATTTCTGCGTCAATCTTACAGTCCTCAGCTCGCTGCTGGGTTTCTGGCCATTTTCAGACCTGACCATAGGGAGAAATGGTAAAGGGAGTCGGATCCTTTTGAGAAATCATGAATTCCTCAGCGACAGCTCCTGGGCATCATGTGCAGACCTCATCATTTTCCTGACCATTTCTATTATAGGCAGAATAGGGTAAGACTTGATCAAATCTACAGTGCTAGAATTCATGGATTGCGACAGTATACATTCATGTATTTTGACAGTTTTGTACACTTTTCTCTTTCTTTCTTTTTCTCTCTCTCTCTCTCTCTTTTTTTTTTTTAAATTTGAACTTCCTCTGCAGCTTAATTCAAAACATCCTGGGATCCCAACCCTAGCGATCTTAGTGTAGGCACATATCATAAGACCTGGCCGCTCTACCCTATCTAATGCAGTGGTTGCAGGCCTCTCAGGAATAGCAAGTCCTGGGATCACTTCACTATTCCTTTTCCAGCACTAAGATCACTGCGATCTTAGTGAAAGAATTGCATAGTGGTTTCACCTGAGTACAAGAGCACTTATAGGGAACACTCCTGATTGAAAGAGTGAATAGCCTGCTGCATACATATAGAGGGGAGGGAGAACGTTTGATGAGTGTCCTTGAGGGCTCTTACACTGTTAATTTGGTGTTTAGCAACCAAACACCAGTGTTTAGGATCTAGACATATAGCTAAACACATTTTTGTCCCACTTTTCTAAACACATGTTTTGGCTAAACACGTTTAACTTTAAACATGTCTAGCTATCAGGTGTTTGATTTTACAAGTGTTTAGTTTTGATAGGTGTTTAGCTTTAAGATGTGCAGCATTAGTAAATGTTTAGATTTGTAGTGTTTAGCTTTAGGTAGTGTTTAGATACATACAAAACTACTGAGTCGTCGGGAAACTGGGTGATATACAACTATAAAAACAAGGATACTATCCTTTTACTCATTTCATACATATTATACTTATCTTATCTACTTATGATTCTTATTAGATGGCTAAACACCTGATGCTATCTTTCTAATACATGTTTAAGACTAAACACATAGAGACTGGATGTGTTTAAACTCAAACACCTAAACACTATGGTGTGTAAGTGTTTAAGTGTGTGAGAAGTAGGTGTGTAGTTTTTAGGATAAGTGTTCAGAATCTGATGGTGTTTAGCTGTAAGTGTTTGAATATCATAGATGTGTTGGAATCACATACCATGTAGATAGTGTGGTATGTATAAACACACACCTTGTTTGCAGTGTAGGGCTACTCATGCGTTAAGTGCACTGTAAGGTAATTCTTCCCTTCTCTCTCTTTGTCATGGGGAGAGGGCACAATGCTTCTAATAGGCAAGCATAAATCATACATTCATGGGAACAACTCTTGAATACTGTACGGGGGTCAAATGCACCCTGTGCTCTTTTGTTAGCCCATATGGGGACGGGGAACGATGGTATAAACACTGTTGTGAAGAAGAGTGGTTCCACAGCTATTCCTTTATTTTGGGACTCTTACCCCTGTGCCCAGTCAGTACTTCTTGGAATAGTGTAGGAGGGCTGAGGCTAAGATCGATGCGATCTTAGTGCTGGCTAGGAAATGTGAACACAGTCTAATCTTAAGATCACTTAATAGAATAAGGTAGAATAATTCCTAAGATCGCTGAGGTTGAGATCCCAGGATCTTTTGAATTAACCTCCTGATTCAATCACCAACGTCCCCGGTATCAAACTACCACCGTAAACACTTGCCACTTCCGCCGTTACCAGACGACTTGCCCCCGCTCCCAGAATCGTTAAATCTACTCCCTACTGTTTTAGACTTCCATTAACAGCTCATGTATTAGATCACTGGTTTACCTTTGCTAAATGCGGTACTAATGTAGGCTGAAATCACTTTAAATATCGGCAAATGCACTGATCAGTGCATTTGCCGATATTTAAAGTGTCTGTGGCCGTGTGGGTATATGCCCGAAATGAGTCTGGGTATGGCTTCATATGTCGAACATTGCTTTCACTTTTACTGAATACTATACTTTGCATGGAAACCTTTTCACCCCCCCCCCCCAAAAAAAAAGGGGGGGGAGGGGGGTTCGCCCCTCCCACCCTCCTAGAATCCAACTAGTGACGCGTCACTTGATCTGGAAACGCATCGGCGCGTGCGTGTTTCCTACAACGCGCGTTCCTCTTGTAAACTACACCCTTTGCCCAGCCCTTCCCCAAAACCCACAAATAGACCCGTCCACCAATCAACGTCCGCTAATTACGTCTTAATTCTCTGTTAATGAAGGACGTACCGTCTGACGCAGCATACGTCACGCTAATCACGTGATCTGCCAGTGGCGACCCCACGAGGCAGTAGGAAGAACTGCCTTTGATCATCGGCATGGTGTCGATAGGGGTGTAGATTGAGCACCCGTCTTCGTTCCGTACCTACACTACATCGGTATCGTGGAGGTACGGAACACCCATAGGTCTAAAGTGTAGATAGGGGTGTATTTTGGGTTGAGTTGACGAGTGCTATTTGGTATAGAAATTTTTTAGGCGTTTTAGAATGGGTGAGGGGGGGGGGGCAATTGCTAAGGTCATTACTTCTGTAGTCATTAACTCACAAATTGACATATATGTTAGCAGGAAAGGGTCTAAATTTTGAGAATTTCACTTGGAAGCTCTTAGAGGCATGCCCCCAAAGTGGCTACAATCTTCAAAGTGCTTCACTTTCAGTGCTCAGAATAGCTTTGGGCGCTGTAGCCCCCGCTGTAGCCCCCCCCCCCCCCACAAGTCACGTTGCTTCCGACAACCCAGAAAATCAAGAGGAGGCGCATCGGTCATGTCCTGATGGGTCATGATATCGTCCCCACGCCTGGGTCCCCACGTTATTACTATTGCTTGGGGAATAAGCATTTATTAAACACAATACACAGACAACAGAAGCACAAGTTATCATTAACAGATGGCAAATGTCCATATATGCCCCCAAAGCAATACTTTTCTGCTCCAACACCTTGAAACGGCTTACTTTACAAGTCGCTGATTGGGAGGGTATCCGGTGGCGACGCCGCGTGGCTCCCAGCGAAACTAAAAGTCCCTAGGGGCACCAAGCGTTGGGAGTTTGGAGCGGGTGGAGGGCCTCAAAAAGGCCTCTGATGTATAACATGTTATGGTCTTCTAATCCGAGGTTAATTACCTGTGGGAACTTTATCTACTGGTTTATCTACAAACCGTTTAAACAACACGTGTATGGTATCTTTGATGTAAGGTATCTAGTCACAGGTGTCTGTTTTTGATACCGTTAGATAGCGTGGTGTGCTATCTTGTTTAAGTTACATTTACATGAATCAACTTTGGTTTTATTTATCTTTCTTTTGAGGTTTTGTGATAATATCAAACATTGGTTTAATAGAATTAGTGTATCCTTTGAAGTAATGGTATAATCGGGTAGAATGGTCATTGGTTCACATGTATCTCATCTTTGTTTGACGACGGGAAATGAGATCAACAAATGTTATATCCATATTAGGAATTATCATAATATGTATCTTTGCACTGTATATGCCCCCCCCCCCACACACACACACAAAAGAAGCAAAGAACGAAAAGATAATTATTATGCCTTTTGTAAAAGCTCAAAACGAAACAGTAAAAAAGTGCTTGCCACAACCATGATAGAGGACCAAAGGATATTGGGTGTACATGCATTCGAACATCTTAAAAACCAAACCTACCCCAAATCACCTTCAAGCACACAAATTACACACTACACGCGTACACCCTTACAAACAAAACCACACAAAAACAGTCCAGGGTAAAATATCATGCATACACTA
Source organism: Acholoe squamosa (assembly GCA_949317995.1). Lineage (NCBI taxonomy): Eukaryota > Metazoa > Annelida > Polychaeta > Phyllodocida > Polynoidae > Acholoe > Acholoe squamosa. The sequence goes on from OX439049.1 coordinate 43,280,733, forward strand.
TATCCTACACTAATTCCCCTTTGGAAACTATCCATGGTATCAGAATGCTTTCATCTCCGCCCAACTAAGTGTCAAGTGTTTGATACTTAAGTCTATAAGAGAAATCCTTTGATGGTGCTGACTCGGTAGGCTTTAAACATACAGCTTATAGCAGATGATATCCACCCGGGGGAGGTACTCACTAAATGATGCTATCTCCCCACTGCCAAACTGACCCCCTAAATCTAGGCAAAATGACCGATCCCCGACTCCTGTAGTAATCCACCGCCCCCTAATTGAAGGGCATTTGAAGTCACCGCCCCTCAATTTCAAGGCATTTGAAGTTGTTGTTGAAGAATTTTATTGACCGAAAGTACAAACATACAATTGTGCTATTTTCATTAAGGTCAAAAATAATATTCACAATACACCATCATAAGGGACTGTACCTGAAACTTATAGAAATATTTGCAGCAAGGAACCTTATTTGTAAAGTAATAAGAAGGTATCTACCGCCCCCTATTTTTGAGGAGGCACACAGAGATATTGCCCTCCTTTTTTTGAAGTGCATACAAAGTTACCACCCCCTATTTTTTAGGTACACACAGTTACCGCCCCCTGAATTTTGTCTCACCGCCTCTGCTTCTGGGGCCCGTTTGGCAGTCGGTAGCCTATTCCGACCAGAGTACCGCCCCCCCCCCCGGATATCCAGGCCAAGAAAAATAGGAACATTGTGTTTCATGTGCACATGCCCAATAAATTTGGGATTGTTCTATTTTCCCTTGTGTTTTATCAAAAATATATATTATTTATCTACTCTTTTCTTTTTATATAGGCCTATTCCTATTATCATTTTGAAATACATTTTGTGACATATTCCTTATTTTAATACAATAATATCATACCTATAATTAATTTACCTTTTGACATACATTTTTGTGACATACCATTGTGTGCAATGAAACAGGCAATAGTTTTCTACGGCCTTAGGAAGTAAAGGGAAATCCCCACATAAGTGTTATTAGCAGGAGAACTCAAAGGGAAGCGTGCCTTTTGATTGTTGACGCCTGTTATCAACGTCAGACGTCTACTTACAGGCGCCGCTCGAGCTGACCATTAAGATAGACCTGGGATGCAGCTGACAAGAAAACACTTCATATAGCCTTGGAATGAGCCGGAACACTAAAATGGTGTTCTTGATGTAGCATCTACTGGTTGGACAAGTCTGATATCCAAATCAAATAACATGTTTTACTCCTATAATGAATGGTTAGTATGTCTATTGCAGCGGACAACCTGGCATCCAATGCTGAGTGATTATTTATTATGTCTTTGTTATTTTCTTTTTTTTTTTTTGGTTGGGGGGGGGGGTGGGGGGTGCCCGAGCCAGGGTGAGCTAGGATGGCTTTACATCATTTCCTACACCGTTTCCCTCACAGGGCAGACCAATGTGTGTGGCGCCCCCTTTTATTTTTGTGAAGTGCTCGGTAGACATGTGGCGCCGCCTGGTGAGATATGACGTCACCGGAGAAACGGTTGTCGTCTGCCCAAATCTGCTCTGACGGCGAGATCAAAGAGACGCGGGAAAAGGCACACAGTGAGAGATGTCTGATCTCACCGACAGAGCAACGAGAAGGTGCTGCACGGTGCTACATTGTAGAATAATATAAAATTGATTGGCATTTTGAAGAAATTTTACTAAGGCCACTCAAAAAAAAAAAAAAGAAAAAAAAACGTCATTAAAGAATTTATATTTTATTTATTTATATTTCATTTATTTTATTCATTTTTTTAGGGGGAGGGTTTAGCATTTTCTGATAAAAATGCATTGAAAAGTAAACACATGTAGTCGAGTTTGGTATCAAATTAAAACGTAGTGCCCAGTAATGCAGCGAACTATGAATAATAACCATTTTCACATTTTTTAAAATCTCAATGATAACTTTACTTCTAAAAGACATTTTTCTCTTTCCCGTGGATAACCGCAACACATAGGTTTTGATCTTTATTAACTTCTTATCAACAAAAAAAATCATCCCTCGTTTCTTCTTTCATCGGCTGGTGATGAGAAACAACTTTTCCTTTTTTGAGTGGCATAAACTAGGCCCACAGTCAAGTCTTTTTATGTTATATCGGCCACCTCTGTGACAGATAAGAATTGGCTGGTTCCTTTATAGGCCAGTTTTCTGAGGCAGAGATACAATAGAACTCTATCTCCAAAACCTAATCTTTGAACAGACGAGGAAAGAAGGCCCTCCAATGTCAAGTATGATATTGAACATTGAAGTCATCAGCTTTTAAAATGAGGTAGACTTGGAGATATTGCTTTAGAAACATGTAATGATACAATCATATCACTACAGCCAATAGGCTCTCTCTCTCTCAATGTGTTAAGTGAATCATTAATTTACTGTAATAATCATAAGGCATAAGGCACGTGCGCCTTATAGAAGCAGAATGAAGCAGAAAAAAAACCATCTAAATTGTTCATAGCTTCTGTTCTAATCCATTGATTTTCAAAATTCAAAGATTTTTACCGTTATTTCTAAACAATGACTAAGGAAAATTGATTTTACACATTGTTTTGGCTTAACTCTTAATTAGGAGGGCAAAAGGAACGTTTTCGGTGTAGATAATTATTACATACATAAATTACTTTCTGGTCAATTGCCATGGACACCATACAAGTATACCCCCTATCCTCATTCGAGACTTGTTTTTATTAAAAAAAAAACTATTTCTACTAATATCAATACACCCATACCCTGGTGCTTATTGGGTGTAAGCGGGACTGGAGCTGGTTCCTGGCGACATGCACTGATAAGAGCTGATAGGATGGAACCAGCATGTCCCTGGAAGTGGGTGTTACCCAGGGACAAGGTACCCATCATGATATGTCTTATCGGTGGGGTTTACCTCAACCAACGAAATTTAAAATGGTGGATACACAGGACGTCCATACTAAGCGCTATTCTAGACGGGTGTTTATTTGGGACCCCGGCGTTTAAACGATCCAGGGTGCTGAGGCCCCCATCACCCCCTTTCCCTTTACCGTCCCTGACTATAATCCATCACCACATTAAGTCCATGTGGTAGCACCGAGCTGTAGTAGGTGCAGACAGATCTCAGTATAATGCCCTCAGGCAGCAAACTGGTTTGTGGACACTGGAGGTGAGGACTGGAGGAGACTGTGGTGACAGTAGGTACCCTGTAGGCTCAAGTACACCTGGGTCATCTTCATGCAGACTAGGAGATCTTGTCTAGACTGACCTCTGTCCGTGCCAACTGGAGGCAGGAGTACCCCCATCCTACCCTACATGTCCATAGTGTACACTGTAAAAAATAACTCTTGAATCTAACAAGGATCCTTGTAAAATTGAACAATGAACCACCTTAATTGTAAAACAGGGAGCCAGTGTAGTTTTTACAAGAAATCCTGGGTGGCGGTGTGGTAGTAAAAGGAATCTCTGTGAAAATAACAACATCTCTGTGAAAATAACAACGATTCTCTGGCAACTTTGGGACGAGGAATCCACCTTTATTTCGGCGACAATTTTTTTACAGTGTAGGTTGAGTTCCATTCAGTACTCCCCTCACACCTGCAACTCTGCTAACTTCATGTACTACTAGTACAAAGACCTTATATATAAGGTCTCTGTCCTAGTAGAGGGGGCGTTTGTCTGTAACTGTTCCTGACCTGGAGAAAGAGCAGCCATCTTGTGAACTGATACCCTTATCTGGGGCTTAGACTTTTTATCCAAACTGACTAAACTATGAAATCATATGAGGCACTTAATGGATGATAGAATCCTTCCCAAGTCAGCAATTTCTTCATGAGTGCACTGCAAAAACGGTGTTTAGATTTTAAACATGTTTAGGTCTAAACATGTTTAAAACCTAAACATATATGTCAGTTAGGTGTCTCATCGACTACACATTTAGGAAATGAACACTTTTATTCTAACTACATAAACATTTTTGCTAAACATGTTTAGATGTTTAGAGTTTAAACAGTTGAATAATAGGTGTTTAGATTTAAACATCATTATGTTTAGATACTAGGATGTTGAATCCACACCAGGTAGCAGCACTACCTTTGAATGGACTATCTTTACACAATTATAATCAATTTTTGTGACAAATGTACCCAAACCCCATGTTTGTTATAGTTTCTATTCATTAAATGTCATGAGAATAGAAAGGGCAATAGAAAGTTGACTAGATTCACCTTACACCACCATCATTAGCATGAAATAACCAATAAGCTCAATGACTGACACCTATTTCATGTTATTCTGAAATAGACAAAGCGATTTTCTTCCTGCCAAGCTGTTGTACTTTCTCAAATCTCTCATTCTGATGCAGTGTGTACATACATGCACACGTAAATATGTGTGGCTGACATCTTTGGAGACTTTGACATGTAAATAACCCCCCCCCCCCGAGTAAATGAGAAAACAAACAAAAGACATCTTTTTTTTTTAATGTATACATGTCTGCACACCCTAACTCTCCGTCAAAGCATTTAGACATCTAAACACAAAAATTCATAAACATCTAAACACAAAAATTCATAGATATCTAAACACAAAGTTTAAACCTAAACACCTTGATTTCTAAACACTTGAGCTAAGCACATTGTTTGGCTAAACATGTGTAGGAAATTAATGTGATTACAAAAACGTTGCAAGAATATGTTTAGAATTGTGTTTAGGATCTAAACACCATTTTTGCAGTGTGGGGCCGGGTGGGGCCCTGGGCATCTTGTCACACTCTGTGGTATTACCATTCAATTTCAGGAAATACCCATTTGGCCAGAGTCTCAGACCACCCCACGACTTCTTACTATTTTGAAAACAGCAATAACAATACCCCCCCCCCATAAACACACACACACGCACACAAAACAAAAAGAAAACACACACACACACAAAAAAAAAGACCACATAAAACACACCATGGAACTAATCAATATTATTACTTTTCATCCAGAACTACCTGTAAGGAAGTAGATCATTGTAAACGCGAATATTGAACAAGACTCAACGGATAATTTATGACACGTGTGTGTTAGTGAAGGATAATTACACGAGGGTGTAGCCCGAGTGTAATTAGCCTTTGCTAACACACACAATGTCATGAATTATCCATTGACTACTTATTTTATTCCACGAATCCAATAAATGATCAATAGAATATCAATAAATTCAAGTTGAAAACAAAAATTATTCCCCCTCCCCGGGACTCGAAGCCAGCCATACACCTCGTCGCCTGGCAGCGGACAGCAACAGCGCCCGGCTCGGCTCGGCTTGGCAGCGGCACACAGCAAAAAATAGTGTTTGTACACGACCGGTACACACACCTCGTTGCCCGGCAGCGGACAGCTAAAACTTTGAATGCGTCTCGCAGTTATGTTTGTGCATAATACACAGCGGACAGCTACAGCGCACACGGCGAAAAAAGATGCGCCTGGACCGGGACTCGACCCGCGTATATCTAACGGCTGAGCCCAATGCGCTAACCACTAGACCACCGTGTCTCCTCCTACAGCGGCCGTCTCGGCTTGGCTTTTTTTTAATGCGTCCCGCGGTTATGGTAGTGGACAGCCCGTAGTCGTCGCCTTCCCAGGCTTTGTATCATATCCAGACGTGGTTCGAACCAAGCATTTCTCGTCAGTCCCTGTGGCGCACTGCATAGGGAGTTGGACTAGGGATCATAGACTGCAGGTTCGAGCCCTGCCCTGGCCTTGAAAATTTCGTAGGTTTTAACATGTAACATATGACATGTAAGAAGATGAGAGGCATGCAGGTTATCCATGGATAACTGCATGGTGTGCAGGTTATCCATGGATAACCGCACGCCTTACAAAATTGATGTTACAGCCTTTAGGGTGTGCAATATCGACAGGTATGTGCATGGCAATATCCAGAAAAAAGCACTCAGAATCCCAGAAATCGTGGAATAACACAAGGCAATAAATGCATTTCAATCTCAATCTCATCTAATATACAAGGTGCACTGTCTGTTATAACGTACCCTATTATCAAGGGATCTATCAAAGAAGGTGTTGGGTCATACAGTGTATGATCATCAGGACAAGACGTGGGTCAGACGTCAGATGGTCATTCAATATCTATTAATGAACATGCCAAAATAAACGAACAAAAGGAAAACATAACGGGATCATGATACAGGTGTATTTTTTTAAAGCACTCACCCCAGCAAATTGTCGTTATCTGTCGCCATGATTGGTCATCAATGGTGACTCCTTTTTGAGTGATAACTCACTGTGTCATCTTTCGCCACTGTGTGTCAGTCTCACATGGCATGGCGATTTATCACAACAGTCACCAACTTGATCTCACTCACTGCGTGAGTATGTGCCACCCCTTGTCATCCCTCACAAAGCATGGTGACTTATCACCACCATCGCCAACATGGATCTAACTCACTGCGTGAGTATGTGCCACTGCCTGTCAACTCTCACTCAGAATGGCGGCTTATCACAAGCATCGCCAACATGGATCTGACTCACTGTGTGATTATGTACCACTCCCGGTCAACTCTCTCTCAGAATGGCAGCTTTTCACCACCATCGCCAACATGGATCTCACTCACTCCGTCAATATGTGCCACTGTCTGTCAACTCTCACTCAGAATGGTGACTTTTCACCTGCATTGCCACATGGCTCTCACTCACTGCGTGAGTTTGTGTCACTCCTAGTTAATCTTCTCACAAAATGGCGACTTTTCACCACCGTCGCTGACATGGGTGTCACTCCCTGTGTGAGTGTGTACCACTGTCATCAACTCTCACACAAAATGGCAACTTATCACTACCATTGCCAACATTGGTCTCACTCAATGCGTGAATTTGTGTCACTCCAAGTCAATGCTCTCTGAGGATTGCATCATCTGTCACTCACTCTCACTCAGAATGGCAACTTATCACCACCATTGGTCTCACTCAATGCGTGAATTTGTGTCACTCCAAGTCAATGCTCTCTGAGGATTGCATCATCTGTCACTCACTCTCACTCAGAATGGCAACTTATCACCACAATTGCCAAAGTTGTTGAGACAGCACCACTGTTCAACATGTAGCCAATCTAGGAAATGTGGGCATGAAGTATAAGTCCCATACGTATCAAATGTGCTTTGTTTCACACTGATTTCCATGAAATACTTCAGAGTTGAATCAAACAAGATTATATAGAGAAAATATCAATTGAATTTAGATAGAGGTATCTCTAAAATGAAAGCAACTATCCATAAACACCTTCTCTCTGGTTACAGGAAAAATACATAGGGAAATAACTACATGAACACCTTGTCTGTGGTAAGAGGGAGCAGACATATGGCAATACCTTCTCTGGCAAAACATACATTGATCTGGCAGATGTCAGGCTGCATGATTACCAATGTAGATGATCATGAGCTTTTCATCTAACAAGATGAGTGATCACCAGCATCGCCATCACTGGTGAGTCTGAGTGATCACCACTCTCGCCATCCCTGGTGAACCTGCGCTATGACGTGGTGCACGTTTCATCTAGCGAGGTGAGTGATCAACCGCCTTGCCATCCCTGGTGAGTGTGAGTCATCACGATCCTCGCCAACCATGGTGAATGTGCGCTGTGGCATGGTGTGCGTTTCATCTAGTGAGGTGAGTGATCACTTGTGTTGCCATCCCTGGTGAGTGTGGGTGATCAAGATCCTCACCATCTGTGGTGAACCTGTGCTATCACGAGGTACACCTTTCATCTAGCGAGGTGAGTGATCACCTGAGTGACCATCCCCCGTGAGTGATCATGATCATGATCCTTGCCATCTGTGGTGAACGTGCGTTATGACGTGGTGTGCGTCTCATCTAGCGAAGTGAGTGATCACTCATGTCGTCATCCCTAGTGAGGATGAGTGATCACTCATGTCACCATCCCTGGTGAGGATGAGTGATCACGACCCTCGCCATCCCTGGTGAACATGCACTATGACAAGGTGCGTTTTTCATCTAGCGAAGTGAGTGATCACCTGCGTCGCCATCCCTGGTGAGTCTGAGTGATCACCATCCTCGCCATCTGAGGTGAGGCCATGTGATCACCACCATTGCTATTCCTGGTGATCTTGTGCAATAGCGACGTCGTGTTCCATCTAGCGACATGTGTGAGCCACTTCACACAGGTTGACGAGGAATCACGACAATTTGCTGGGCACGCTGCTGGTCCAGGGCCCGGGGTCCAGGGGCCAGGGTGCTGTAGTCCTGTGCAGGCCCAATGTTTTCTCAAGAAAGGTACTTAGTTACGGCCAATGTGGCCGTTGAGAGTTGATTAATGGAATATAGCATAAATATGACAGCCCAAGCTTTGTATATTGACGAATATTGTACAAGCCGAAGGTGAGTGCAATATCGTCAATATACAAACCGTGGGCTGTCATATTTATGTCATATTGCATTTATACCACCTTTTCCTCCATTTTGTATTAATTTCTTACCTGATATCCACAGAATAAAGGAAGTAGAAGACATTTTGTAAGTGCCAGCGATACTCCCCTGGTCGCTCTGCGCGAAGCCATTGTTACTGTTCCTGGCCGGGAGCGGTACTGCTGTGTTTACACACACTTTTCGTATGGAATCCAACCATGACAAGTCTCCATATTAAAACGTACAAATCCTTAGATAGTCTATATGATCCCTCCATGCTTATTATGTTAAATATATTCAAAATAAAGAAGAATCCATTGATTTTTTAAGCCAGTCTTTCTCGTATGACAAGAAGTTGACCTATATCCACATCCGGGCCACTGACACAATTCCGTCGGACGACGAGGCGGGTGGGAATGGCTGCACTGCGACTGGCTTAAGATAGAAAAATCATTGGATTCTTATTTATATTGAACAAAATGGAGAAAATTAGCATGCATTCCTCATCTATGGATCGAATACTTCTTGGGATTTTGATATTATAACATGACAAGGTTGGAATCAAGACGAAAACTGAGTGCAAACAAAGGACTAGGACCACAGGTTAGATTTTATTTACTTTCGCATTGGATTTCTTCACCGTTCACTGTGGCGCTATAGCTAAGGCTTCCGCCTACCTCCACTGCGGCCGGGGTTCAATTCTCCTATGAGTTGGGACGATTTTTCACATTGAAACATTGGCGAGACTGAATTTGTATGTCTCCCCACTGTCCAACTTGACCTCGAAAAAGTATATCTAAAAATCCTGAAAATGAACATGTGCGTATATGCTCTCATGATGCACTGGTAGGAGAGGGCATAACAGTAAGGGAGGTGGCAGAATAGTGGTATAAAAGGACATATTCTTACAAAATGGGGGACAAATATCTATGTTTTCAAAAATGCGACTTTTCCCTCATTTTGTAAGGATGGGTCACATATAAACTTTAACTCTTTCCAGCCGGCTCTATCTTTGTTAAAAGCCCCTATAGAATACGACAGATTGAAGTCCCAAACCTAGCTCTATTGATACATGGGATTAGAATGACCAAAAGGAAAGAATCAGTATTTTGTGAAATTCGTTCTAAAAGGACCGATGTGAGATCTGTATGTAATTTCCTTTCATACCATGGTATATATCAATTGTATTACCATATAAGGTGACCCCGTGTATAAGACACACCCTGAAGTGAAAGAAAATCTGTGAGGTGCAGTTAGGGGATATTTTGAGGCAGTGTAGTTCTAATCCAATGCAAATTTACCCCGCCTATAAGGAACACCTCCTCTTTTGGGAAGTTCTATAGGGCACAGTAGGCCTTAAATTTGTGTATTAGTAGCGGCATATAATTATGCGAGTTGTTGATCACTGCCCAACTCAGATACTAGTATTCTAAAATGTAGTTTCATTAGGGTCTCAGATCTGTGACTAATATGCGAGCTGCTATGGCACCTGGTTGTATTCATTGAACGTGATTATTCATGGGACCCAGGATAAATGCTAGATACCCGGTACTATAAATTGCCTCCTCATAGCCGTGGTATTTTATCTGGTATAGTGCATTAAATTAATGCACCAGCCGGCTGGAAGTAGAGCTTAATCTTATCATACCGTTGTTTATAAAGCAAATTCATATTTATCTATATCCTCGTTCTAATTATACTGGATGTTCTGATTCTGAACCAAACTGAAAATATAAGCCTTTATGAAGGTACTCTGTACTGATGACTTAAGGTCAGTCTACCAAGGTCCTCTTTCCATGTTGATGACCCAAGGTGATCATGGTGATCACCTAGGGTCATCACTTTGATGATATTTTTTTTGCCACCAGGGGGCCCTAGTATACAACAATAGAATATACAATACCCACCCTGTGGGATATATTGATTCTTATCTTCAATCCTTTTGATCATGAGTCTTTATAAGATGAAAGATGTGAAGAATGATATCACTCTGGAATATTAGTTGATCACCAAAAAAGAAATTTCGGCAAAATGATCAAAGGCATAGGCATGTGTAACGTTAGACACCTCTTTTGCCACTGAAACTATAGTTATAACCATAGGGGCTAGCTTCCATTTGTTATACAAACATCTAATATACTGCATATATTTTTTTTGGCCACCAGGGGGCTCTAGTATACAACAATAGAATATACAATACCCACCCTGTGGGATATATTGATTCTTATCTTCAATCCTTTTGATCATGAGTCTTTATAAGATGAAAGATGTGAAGAATGATATCACTCAGGAATATTAGTTGATCACCAAAAAAGAAATTCGGGCAAAATGATCAAAGGCATAGGCATGTGTAATGTTAGACACCTCTTTTGCCACTGAAACTATAGTTATAACCATAGGGGCTAGCTTCCATTTGTTATACAAACATCTAATATACTGCATATTAGGGCATAGGTTAGCTCTAAGTGCCCATAATAAAGACCTGCTTGTGGGAGGGAAGGGTGTAATTATGTAATTCTTTGATGATTAAAATATGTTAATTAATGACAAAATAATCATCCACAAGCTCCACTCTGATCTGATCAGAAAGGTACTCTAAAGTGATCACCCAGGGTGATCACATATGATCACCCTAAAGATAACCAGGTACTCTCCCCAGTTGTCATCTTCAAGATGACAAAAAGTGATCACTACAGAGTACCATTTTAAGCTATATATTTTCTGTGCAGGAGTATGATTGCAGGAGGGCACTTCAAAACATCCAACAACTAGACAGTGTCAAATCGTGCTGAAACTCCATATGATGCCCAACATTATTAGCTTGTTCAGGAGAGTCTTGCCAAAAGAAAAGGAGAACCCAAAAAAAACAAAAAAACGTGCACGTTCTTGTGTCACTAAATATTGTTTCACAAACTCGTTTAGGCGGAATGTGCGCGTTACTTACTATACCCAAACAAGTGTTTCCCATGCATTCTACTGTAAAGCTATTTGCCAATAATGTGAACACCTGTTACGCCATGCACGTTTCTATCAATTCTGTCTGAAAAAAAGAAATAAACAGATTCTTCCTCATTATCTTTTGGCAAGACGCTCCAGAGCTATGGGAGGTCTAACAAATCCTACATAATGCTGGCATAAACGCATGTCATTAATATGCATGCAAATCAGGTAGATCTAATTAATGATAAAACATTCTAGATTTTATGGTAAAACACTCTAACCGTAATAATGCAGCACATTTGTAAAGGACAGCCTTTTCTAATCCAAATCCACCCTCCCAAGTACCGATATTTCCATGACTGTTACTCGACTGTGATAACCAACAGTGTTTATGGAGTGCCATACGGACCAATATCCTGGATGTTGGTTATAAGGGTAGCATCCCTCTGGGGCCTATTTCATTATCCCTGATAACAACATGCGCTTCAAATCATCAGTGCCCGAAGTGCCACGACTCCTGTAACAAAACCTATTAATTTTGATGGAGACATAAGCCCCAATGTTAGGGAGGGATCATCCTGGTTTGGTCTAAAGACAGCTGCATCTAATGCTACCATTAGGTTAATAAGTTTATATGGGCAGTATTGAATCATTTGTAATCGGATATCAGGAGGTCATTTCTTAATGTATCATGATTGCACCCAGACGTACGATTGCATATGCCCGCACTACTTCTATTGGATTCTTGGTATGACTAGTAGAAGATCTTAACATTCGTACTACGGTTTCTTTATCCTTACATCATGCTATTCGTGTAGGATTCCTCTCCCTCCTCAATGCCACTCCTAACACTCCTCTACGGGAGTGATCATTTTTAACAGGGGGGGGGGGGGGCTGGTGGGTTTTAGGGGGGGTCAGAATTTTTTCAACCCCTTGACCGGGGGGTCAGAATTTTTTCAATTCCTCTGATGGGGGGGGGGGGTTAAAATAATTTCACCTGTTTTCAATGGAAAACCCCATGCATTACTATAGGGTAAAAGGCCACATTTGCACACGATTTTTGGCCCTTATGGGGGGGGGGGTCAAAAATATTTTACCCCATCAAGAGGGGGGGCGGATTTTTTTTTTCGTGCGTTTGTGCGCAAACCCACCAGCCTCCCCCCTGTTGTTAAAAAATGATCACTCCCTAATCATGGAAGCCACCATAAAATGGTGGCACATCTGCATGTCCCTCATAACACCCCAGTATATCCACTATTTATCATCATAAGATCATCAGCAATTATTTAACAGTTGGAAGCCAACATCTTATCTTAGTATTATGAACGTACTTATTTCTTCCTATAATAGTTTCTTTTACCCATAGATATCATGTCGACCCCCTTCATTCAATATTTTCTTACTTTAAACAAGGGAGGGAAGTAAAAGAAAATAAAAGAAAAAAGAGAGAAAAGAAAAGGGGAAGGAGGATCATATAAGGGGAAAACTGGTGAGAGAAAGAATGTAACAGGATTCAATACAGTGAGCACACAAAAAGAGCACCCTTAATTCAATGATAAAGCATAATACCATACTGTAGTATTATTGCCTGTATGTCGCCCCATAGGTCATGAGTAGAGCAGTATATAAATGAAGGTGCAGGGTGGCGTGAAGACCACACTACATGTAGTATTACTAGTACCAGCATGGGAGGGCTGCTGACCTTCCACCACCATTGGCTCATGGTAGGCTGTCTACTCTACACTATGGGATGTAATCCATGCACTGCCAAGGTCAAGCCATATAGGAAGTAAGTGGAACCATTGTCATAATTATGTTTTATAATGGGGTCACACTGAGTAGGCCGCCATCTTGTCCCCTCTAGACAAAATGCTGGTTCCTTCAGATCTGTTATTCGCTTTGCAGGTTTCAGCTAATAGTCTGCAGAAGCCAGCAAAAGTACCAGAGTTATTTTAGTTAATTTTGATGTCACTTATATTACCAGAATGGCGTTGTGGGCAACATATTTTACCCCTACACCCAGTCCCCTTTTTTCTCATTATAGACTTCATAGGTTGACACTAGAACACTAGATTGTGTCAGCAACCCTTTAGTACTTGGGTGTTTTGTGTGGGAAAATGTCACAATATGAATACACATCAAGCTATGATTTAGTACATGTATATACTTTCTCTTATTAGGTTTATTTTATATGAGGTTTGTAAGATGAGTAATTGAGGAAGAAAAAGTTAATGTGGGTGGACTTATTGAAATAATGATGAGGAATAAGATAATCGTCACTCCTATCAGCATATACATTGTAAGCACTGGGTCTCCTTTCAGATCATTAACCGGGATACTTTAGACGCTGAGCCAGCAGATATTACAGAAAACATCCTATGTCAGAGAAAGATCATATTCATAATGGTTCCTAGTAGATTTATGTACTTATACAATCATGGGAATTTATCATACAATCATGCACATTTTGTCCTGTATCGTGCATGCTAGTTCTGCAACAAATTTGTTCAAATGCAGCCTATTTTTTTCCTGTGTGACGGTGAAGATCGTTCTATGGTGTTTCAGTATGCCCCTCCCTGCCTGTATATTCGATCCCCATCGATGCTTGGCTAGATTTGTTTTGTATTGAGCAGGGTGGAACAGGGTCCATATGGTGTACCATCTGTGTCAACAGGAAGCATTGAAGATCAGTTTGTACGTGATACCCCCTTTCTGTATTGTGCCCAGACCCAATAATCCCCTTTCCCTCTACAAATCATAAAGAGGCATCAATATGAACTAGCTGATGAATTCAAAGTGCTTATTTTGCGCCTTTGGGGCTGTCAAAGAGAATATTAAAAAAATGATCTCACCTGCCCACCCATTTTAAAACAGGCCTTCCCAACCACTTTTCTCTTCTACAGTTTTCAAAGAGGCATCAATATCTTAATGATTCAAATTGATTGATAATGACTCTGCACCTTTGGGGCCGTCAAAGACAACGTTGTGAAAATGGCCTCACCAAGTTTGGGACAGACCTCCCAAGGCAAACTTTCTCCAAAACCATCTACTCCCTAAGCGCCCTGCCGATAGAGTGACAGCCATGAGTGTTCATTCAGCTCACTTTTCTGTTTTAGATTTGGTGAACTTATAGGGGGGGGGTATTTTAACATAATAGAATGACCTTATTTGTCAATTATCAGCCCAAATAATTTTTCATCTTAACATAGTTAATGATCCTGGAGATTAACTTTATAGTTAAGCATAGAGTCAGTAATATGAAATTGGCTTGGAGACCAATGAATAACGGCGAAGGCCTCAAAAATTGAAACCTGCTAAACGGATCACCAGAGGCAAGGCATGTCCAATACACATAGAGCAAAAAAATATCAGAATGGTGTAGGCCTATTTCATGAAGTATGATATTGATGAAAGGTAGATAATAGCCTGATTTATTTTCAAATAGGGCGATATCTTCTTTATATCATATCTGAGTGCTTATGAAAGTCCTCCCTGTTTACAGTTCTGGTTGGAAGCCAGGAACCTTTCAGAGTGGACTGGATAAATAGGCCAACAGAGCAGCTAATTAGGCTATTTATAAGTGGCGCCGTCTAGTGGCGTTTGCAGTGATTACACTTAGGCAACTCTCTAATCCCTACCAATATATACAACACGTGTAGCCCTGCTGTTTTTGCGTGCCATCATTGTCCGAGATACTGACCACATTGTTAACCAGAACGCATGTAGCACCCGATCTTTTGCGCTGTACTTCTGAAACAGTGCTCAAACAATATGGCTGGGAGAATCTTGTATGGACCCACGGAAGGGAAAAAAAGAAAGAGAAGAAATAAGAGAAGAAAGCCCCACCTCGTCTCAGAATCGGTCACATTTGTGCATTTCATAAATTATCATGTGAGATGCCAAGAAACATAATTATTTATCATTCATAGATCACAGATCATCTGAAATCCAGAACTGTATTATATTGCCAAATGTTGCTGTACAGCAGGCAAAACACACGAAATCCCTCCATCACTACTCGTTATATAACCTGACCACTCCCTCACACGTCGATATCTAGCTCATTACCATGGGTGGTAGATGGAATCAGAAATGTGGTTATGATATAGCCCATTTTTACAGTGTCAGTGAGGTCTGCGCGACCCCCCTATATATATATATATATATATATATATATATATATATATATATATATATATATATATAATATATATAATATATATAATATATATATAATATATATATAATATATATAATAATATATATAATATATATATATATATATATATATAAATATATATATATATATATATATATATACCGCCCACAAACTCAACCACAAGCCATTCGTAAGCATCTGAATTTCCTTTGTTCCATGTTTAACCAAGAAATGAATACACGACATCAGTTTCATCAGAGTTCCATAATCACAAAGTCCCTGTATGGGCCAACCTAACATATAAGATGTATAGATGAATTATGATTATAGCTGCATGGGAAATCTTCATAAACAACCTTACCAAATCTTCCATTTACCTGGTACAAAAATGATCTTCTTCGCTTGTTTCTTTCTTTTTCCTTTTAATTTGCTGATAGACGTTGATGTACAGCCTAGGCTCTGTCAATCATTTGTTACAAAGCTCAAGGACTTCCTTCCCAATCCCCTAGCTGGTGGCGTCGATTGTGAACACTACCATAGCGGATCTTATAAGGAAAATATCGAGTATCATTCTCTAGGCTTAACAAATTTGAGGGATATGACTGTTGGGGATGGGCAGGGGACTGTGGTTGATCACAATGCCAGTAGTGTTCCCTGTATCACTGAAAAAAGTCTTCCTGACAAAGTGACATGTATACCAATGTCAACTTGATTTGACACAGAGAGCACATGTCATTGGGACATGTGCACATATGTAACCATGACAGCTGTAGCACACAGTAATCCTCATATGATTTGACATGCCTTAAAATGCCACGTCATCTGTGAGTTGACTAGGGTCACGGCCATGTCAAAGGCACTTGACATGTGATGGTTTGACATACATAATTATTCTAGGATATTCCACTAGATGAGACAAACAACCATTTTGGTACCAGGATTAATCACTACCAAGAAGTTCTACCAACACTTAAGACATTGGATGTATCTGTGTCATTTTGTTTTCATGAAGAATAGATCACTAAGGTCTGTAAATACTATCAATGGATGGTAGGGAATTCTATTTCACTGTTAAATTTGCATTTGTTATTGAATATCAAAATAGACACCCACAATCCTGAATTCTTCAACTGGAGAGGTTAGACACCTTGTGTGTGGGTCAGTGATAATACCAAAAGATTGTATGCTAACCCACAGTCTATAGTCTCAGTATCTTCATTACATGGAGACAGATGGCATTGCCATGCACCTCCATCCCCTTGTCTTATGGACTGCATAGATGTCCTCAGTCAAGTAGAAGTTCTGTAGATAGAAAAAAGTGCCTTATTGTTGCAGGCCTGTGGGACTATGATATCCCCTGCCTTCTATTATAGGCCTGCCTTGATTGAACCATTGGTACATAGCTATTGACTGCTCTTGACCCTTACATAATTGTCTCACAGTATTACCTAGTACTCAGGTGAATGGATCAGAAATATGTGACGTGTCTTCATTACGCATGTCAAGTGGAGTTGACGAACCAAATATGAGAGCGTCAACCTCATTCGACATGCCTTCATACATGTCATGTGGAAGACAAATTATGACCTGTGCAGTATGCGTCAAAGCGATCAGTGTTCTCTCTGTGTAGCCACGGAGCGTGTATCACTCAAATGGCTCTTAACACTCAAACTGAAACCTGTTTGAGGGTTAAGAGCATCCCTCAAACAAACCTGTTTGAGGGTCAAGAGCATCCCTCAAACATGTCCCTCAACATACAATAAAACATGGTTACTCTTTCAAGAGGAATTATCCAGTTGCAATGGAGTGCTCCCTGGCTTGTAGCAGAGCTGATTGTAAGCAATACATTAACTATCAAAGAGGTGGAAGACTTGCTCTTTATGGCCATCACAATACGTTTGTTTGTATTTTAATAAGGGAGTATAGGAATAAAACAAAAGACCGTGGGGAGTGTGCGGAGATGGAAGTTGAAGGGGAGGGAGTACAGAATGGGGACAGGGGGAGTAAAGAAAACTCAATGAGTCAGGAATCAGCGGAATGAAATATTATGAAAAAGGACCGATGGAGACTGAGGGAATGAGGAAGGATATGTGAGTGGAGGTGATGGGGAAGAGGGGTGTGTGGTACTTAGTATACTAGTAAGTTGCACCTATTGTGCCCATTGCTCAAGGTTCAGGGAAATAGGGGACAGAGGAAATAGGACTGAGGGGGTATGTAGACATCTCTCATTAACAGAAAGCTTAAAATACAGAGATTGACAGACTGGCAGCTTCCATATTCATAATGGCTGAATCAACACAAATCCCTAATTTTGGAAAATGCATGCATTGTGTATGTGCATTTATAGTGACACGTGCTTGCGTACAAGTTTGGAATCAACAGATCAATTCATATACACTAAAAAATCTGACAATTTGACGTGCCTACCTATTTCAACTTATGGTTGATGAACATGGTTTGACCCCACTCTGGGCCATCGTGGGCCTCCAATGTGGGCCACACTAGGTTAACACAATGCACACTCAATGCTTTTTGTCCTCAGCGAAGTGTCTGGGCCACACTGGGCTAACCAATTCGGGCACAGATCTGTTTGAAAGTCGGGTAACCAATTTGGGCTCAAATTGAGTTCAGCATGGGTTTCTGTTGTGGCTCAAAATGGGCTGACTGATTTGACCAAAAGGTAATGGTGTCATGAAGTTGGCTAAACCACCCCTCCCACCAAAGGTGAGGGACGAGAAGTTTCACAAAAAAAATGATAAGAATTAATGGTGACACATTGAAAATTCCAATTAATAGAAATCTTGCTCCTATAACCCCCCCCCCATTCCAACATCCAATAATAATCATCTACATCATTTGGAAGAGTCGAACCATCAGTTTGAATCAAACTCATTCAGCCAAGAGAAGGCACTTTGATTCAGTGAAGTGCCATTCTGGCCTACACCATATATATGCTGAGATCAAAAACCGTTGGGAGCCCAACAGTTTCAAGTCGGTTTGCCTGATTAGTGCCTGTGTGGCCCTAACTGGAGACCCAGCATCTGCCCAGCCTAAAACCCATGTACTGAATTCTGCCTGCTGTGAACCAACTTATCCCAGGTAAATCTGTGTTGGCTCCAAGTGGGCTTGCTATATGGGGAAAGCACTCTTCAGTGAGACATTTGCACATGTGTCACCATGAAGCATCTAGAACACTTTAATCCTCATATGATTTGACATGCCCAAAAATGCCATGTCATTTGTAAGTTGACAAGAGAGCAGTGTCATTTTGGTCTCATGATTGATAGATCAGTTGATTGGTATTACAAATGCATGGTAGTGAAATCTATTTCATTGTTAAGTTTATATTTTTTATTGAATATCAAAATAAATACCCTAAATACTGAATATGTCAACACAACTATAAGACACCTTATGCATGAGCCAGGGAGAAGCCCAAAAAGTTGTATGCTAACCCTCAATGTATAATACATAGTCTCAATGTCTAGAATGCATGCAGACATATGCCAGTGCCATGTACCTCCATGCCCTTGTCTTTTAAAAGACTGCATGGAGATCCCCTGACAGGGAGACGTTATGGAGATAGGAAGAGCTGCCTTGACGTTGCAGGCCTGTGGGAATATAACATCCCGTGCCTGCTACTATGGCTTAATTGTACCACTGTTACCTATATATATATATATATATATATATATATATATATATATATATATATATATATAGCTATTGACTGCCCCTGACCCTTACATAATTGTCACACAGTTCCTGGCACTCAGGTGCATGGGCCAGGAATATGTGACATGTCTTTGCCCTGCATGTCAAGTGAAGTTGACATACCAAATGTGAGAGCATCAGACTCACTTGACATGCCTTCATAATTATATGTCATGTGGGAGACAAATCCTGACATGGTCAGTATGAATCACAGCGATCATTGTTCTTCCCTCTGTGTAGATAGGCAGATATTGTTCTACTACATGTATAACACCAGCTAAGTAGGGGTTTATACGACAAACGTACAACTAACCCTTGACGGGGCAGCATACTGGATTCTACACTTACAATCAAACTGCGTCAGAAAATGTGTCAACAGGTTTATTCTCACATTGTGAATTGTGCAGCCTAATATAGAGCCTGTTCTTGGCAGGGGGTCTCTGGTACCAGTCAGTACAGGGTCTGAGTGTCCATAGATATGCACCAGCTCCAAGATAGGCAGATACCAAGCCCCCCCACATGTTGTCGTGTGTTGTCTTTAACAACATAAACAGCAGCAAGTGCAGAGAGTTCTGATATAACACAGATAGGTGCAAGCAGTAAACGGCCTGGAATAGGGACTGGTGCCAACTGAAGAGCTACGGAAGCCGAGGAGTGCCATGAGATCAAACTCTTGATAAAACTTTAACCAGGAAGAAATTTAGGCAAGGGACAAGGAGGCAGGGAGACAGGCAATTTAGTAGGGGAGTCAGGGAGCAGAGCAAAAAAACATCAAACTAATGTCAAAAACATTGAAGATTAAAAAGAATAAATGTTGAGCAGAACTGAAAAGACAATGATAAAAAAAGTCACAATAGTTGAAAAATGTTAGGTGCTGTCAAAAACAATAGTCATCAGAGTTTTATACGTAACACTATTGAATGGCAATGTCAACACCCAATTGAAGGATTGTAGCCAATTTCAGGACATAGACAATTGGACAACAGACAAAGCATGACAATATGATAGCATGTATGTACATGTGCTATAAGTCCTCGTGTAATTATAAGACGCCCCTCGTATATAAGACGCACCCTGAGTTAGAGTAAATATAGGACTCACTAGGGGTCAAGGTTTTGGATTATGGCAGGGTGGCACTTTCTGGCCTCCGTAGTACAGGCATCCATGACCGACCCATTTACAATAACAATAGAATACAATCCTGAAGAAAAAGTGATGATTGAAAAGAATCAAACGCCAATTCAGATGCATGTCAATACGAACCATTCACACTTCCTTATAGTCGGACCATACACACTATATTTTTTGAGCTGCAAAGTACTGACCCTTTAAGTTGTGTTTTAATGTTTGACGGCCCAATTCTCACCTTTATTTGTGTCTTTCTCATTACAAGGACCTTTTTTCTTCGAAGTCGACCCTTGTGACACGTTAGATCATTGATTTATCATTGAAAATAATGCTCAGGGGCAGAGGGGGTGGGGGGGGGGTCGTGATTTTGGCCATGGTTATAAGCGAAGTCAGTGCTGATATGATAATGTCGTACGATCTCTTCTTTTTTTTTTTGAAACCCTCAACCTAGACGAGAGTCGAAAAAACCGAGAATGTGTCATTTTCATAAATCCCCTTCCCTTACTATAGCTTTGATCCATTTTCTTTGTATTATCAAAGTTATGCTAAAGGAATTAGTGGTATGAGGGAGAGGAGACTGAGCCCACGTGAGATGGAGGATTCAGGGTAGGCCCTTCCCTTCTAGCGCTCATCCATCCTTACTCTTCTATCTCAGAGTGGTAGATCTCATGAAACTGATTTTAATCAATGTCTTGTCAGCTCTAATAATTTCTCTAACATCTTACCTGTTTCAGCTGGCATGTCTTTACCGTGGGACCCCTGCAAAACACGGAACAAGTAGACGCCATGAAAGATTTTATAGAGGATTATGATGGCAATGATAATGTGAGTTTAAACTGGATATTATAGTATGTAGAACAAGGGTTCAATTGTTAAATCCCACAGTGGATTACTGCGGTTAAAAGTCGAGGTTAAAAAAAAAACGTAAAGGCGGATGGTCATTGCAAAATCTGCCTTATCTATCTGCACCTTCAAATACGCATTTGATACATTCATGGAAAATACTTAGGTTAGCGTTTTCCAAGATCAAACTGTAGAAGCTTAATACATTTTGGTACATGTGTATGACAAAAAAAACGACAATTGAGGTACGTATGATATATATTTCCTATCATTTTGTTCTCATTTTAGTTTCCAATTTTAGAGTGGATTAAGTAACATGTATTTTTCTGCACTGTTCTGCAAATTTCAGGTGAATATGCTGACAGATATTGCATCATTGAGAGAGAAGATTGAGATAGCCGTATCACCGTATGAGCTCAGTCATGTAACAAGTTACTTAAAGACCTGCTCCATACCATACACACAGATCTCTGCAGATCTCTACAAGTAGGTGCCTTAAGATGATATGGTGTCACCATGACTTTGCTACTGGAGTCAAGGCTATTTGTCTCTGATAGGAGAGCCATTTATAACCATTCTGGGCATACCAGAGTAGGCCTATCCTATGTATAAAAGTTGGCTCAGTACAGTGTAGTACCCCACATTTAAGGCACATCTTCTATGGAAGGATAGATCCCTAATGTGCCTTATAGGATCAATACCTTACGCCAGTGTTTTGAAAAAAAAAGAGCAGTACTAAAGTGACAGGAATTTGGCCTTAGCTACACCATGTAGGGTCACGCCTACTTGGGGATGTTCTTCATATACAGGTGCACCTCACACGCAAGGCAGCACAGTAGTTTTGATTGAATCCAGTGCCATAAGGTGTAGCTTTGGATTTATTTTGAGCAATTCAGTACTGTTGAATTTGATGTCAACTTACTTTACCTAGTGCTAGGGAAGGGTTCACTAAGTTTAATACTATTTCCAGCAGAGCCATAGGCGATGGCAATTTGGCTCTAGTTTAAAGAGCCATGGAGGCTGTTGCGAAAAGATTCACTTCCCAGTTCCTCGCCTTTTGGCAACCCATTATGGAATTGATTCCCTGAGGTCAGTCAGTTCCATTTTGGGAACCTCTGACAGAACGACGTCCCAATCTTTTTGCAACGGTCTCCAAAGTTTTGTTTTGAATTCGCTTCTCACTGTTTTACAAGGACACATCACTAGATATGACAAGGAAGAGAGGGGAATCTTAATTCCATTCTATTTTGGAAGGGAAATGGCGACTCACTAACTCTGAAGTGCTTGCATATGGAATGGCAATAGAAAAACATTTCACAGCAAGCTTCAGCCATATAGTCCACGATTGTTTCAACTATCCAATACATGTATATCCGGTATACAACATTTGAATGTACCATGTCTTTCCTCAGGAGTTTACAACAGGAGAAAGAGGAGAATACAGCAGCTAGAGAACATCTACGGAAAAGGAGGTCTGTGGACGACAACATGGTCGAGTTACCACACTACTACATGCTGTATGATCAAGTATGAACTGATAACATTTTCTACATAATGGCATGAACCTACACTATATACTTTCCTACTAATGAGGGCATAGATCTGTTTTAAAATTGTGAATAAAATTCTTCATATTTCATAGGGAACTTAATCTCCCTAACAGATATAGTTATAACTTAGAGGCTCTCAAATGTCACAGATGTCAATCTAGATTTGTTAGGAATGTGCTTACCATTGTAAAACTTTGAAAAGGGAGACAATACTATTGAATGGAAACAATGTCACATCGTGTCGTCCTGAGT
The DNA here is from genome assembly GCA_949317995.1 of Acholoe squamosa. Classification (NCBI taxonomy): domain Eukaryota; kingdom Metazoa; phylum Annelida; class Polychaeta; order Phyllodocida; family Polynoidae; genus Acholoe; species Acholoe squamosa. Next base: position 43,303,720 of record OX439049.1, read on the forward strand.
ATGATTAATTTGATACTATAGTTGTAAATTATCAGTTATATAATGTCCTTTATCTCAAACAGATGAATGAATACATGGAGCGTATTGTGAATGCCTCGCGGGGTCGTGCAGAAATGTTTTACATTGGTGATTCATATGAGGGTCGCTCAATGTTTGGGGTGAAGGTAATTATGATGATGAATAAACCAAAATAGTCTGCCACTAAAATGTTTTTTTTTAATCTTAATTTCACAAAGCTATTGTTTTACCTAAGGTTATTTACTTTGATGTGTGAAGAAAAGGGAATAATGGAGTACATCTGGAGTTATGATAAAATCCACTGGGTAGTGCGCCCTTTACATGACTGTCCAGAATAAAATATTGTTCCATCTCACCTCGTATCTCATCCTCTGGAATGATAAAACACAATCTGTTATTTCTTTCATTTCCATCAAATCAAGAAATCTCTAGGAACCATCCTGAAATCTACATACTGTTCATATATAATACATATGTATGCTAAGAGTAGAATATATATATATGCATTCCATTCATAACAAGGTTAGTGATCATATTCATTGCCATGCTAAGACATAGAACACTGGTTTGTATGTAGGTGAACAATGGCACCAACCGTCCAAAGTTGTGGATAGATGCAGGAATCCATGCAAGAGAGTGGATCGCACCTGCAACAGCTCTGCACATGCTACATCAGGTGAGGAAATCTGACCTCTTCCTCTGTCCTTCATCCAGCTTTTAACTATTCTTGCATAAATTTACCTTCAAGCCAATCACAGAAGAGATGGTTTAAATCCAGTCCTTTCTATATGATAAATCTGAGAGTCCGGCATATATCACAAACGTACCTCAAAAAGAAATAAAACTTCTCAAGAACTAACATTTATAAAATGAGCATGATAGTTCTCTGGTTTTTATGAGTTTAAAGTGAAAAGTATTCTTCTTGTTCCTGTCATATAGCTTGTCTTCAATGATTCTGAGGCAGTGCGGACAATTGCTGACGCCTACCAATGGTACATCCTTCCCTTGGCCAACCCAGATGGCTACCACTTCACCTGGACAGATGTAGGTAGATTAACCAATCCTATAAGAGATTTTACAGTTTTGGTATAACACACATCGACATTTTCTGCATTGACTACTTTCTCTCATTACAGTTCAACACATTGGCATTGCATGGATAAACAGCATACTCTGATCCCTCATATTCTTTCCACTTCAAAGTGACACATTAAGAAAATCCTTTATAATATCAAGTAGATGTCTAATTCCTATTGTGATTCTACGAACTATAATATAATGTTAGTTGTCACTTACAGGACCGTTTGTGGAGGAAGAACCGTCATCCAAATGGACCCTGCCCAGATCCTTGCAAGACTGGAATCGGCGTTGATCTGAACCGAAATTTTAACTTCAATTGGGGACGTAAGTGCAACTTTTATCATAGTATTATCATGGTATTTCAACAAGTGGTCTTCGCATGACCCTCTCAAATTCAGACAAGTTTCCTTCTATATGAAGATGCCTATAACCTGTGACCACACACAAAATTATAGATTCCAACTCCCATTGGTTCCTGAGAACTGCACCCCTATACTTGAGAGGGCTTTATTTTTGACCATTACTTTGAAAAATCTCAATTTAGGGTCAACTTCCAAATGCAATTATTTCCAACTAGATTGAGCTAGAGGTCTCATAAAGGCCTATTTTTCTTTTATAAGGCCAAAGTTAGTCAGTTTTTCAGTTTTTGCTGGTCTCAGAGCAATTTTTGAAAAATCATGGCATCAGAACCGTTACTTCAAACACCCTGGAAATTGACATTCTCATTGATCATGAAGTTCTTAACAAGGACCATGAAGGTGAAGTCCCTCTGATGAGTTGCCAATCCAATATGGCCACCTCAACATGGCAAAATATTGAATTTTGCCCCATTTCAACAGCTATTTTGGGTCTATGGGATTAATAGCACCAACTTATGCTAGGCATCACTGAAAAGTACTATCTTTCCACTAAAGAATGATAGCAGTATGGTATTGGTGTTTTTCTCCTTCCTGAGAAAATGGGCAATGAAATATGAAAAAAGTTGTTATTACAGATCGCATATATATCCTTAATATAGAAGTCATTTCAGCTGACTCTGGGGCATCAATTAGCCCTATTCTGATCACTCCAGGCCCAAAAAGGGTCTGGTGGGAACAAAATCCCTTGCAAGGATGCTAGGCCTCCTTCTCCTAGGAAATAAGTGATAAAATGTGACGAAACAGGGAAATGATAACATTAAAGGAAATACCTACAAATGCTCTAAGTACGATATTTAAGGAGATATGACCAAAAGAGTGAAAAACTAAGCAAAAACAATTCTTGGGTAACTTTTTCTGAAGGATCTGATTAAGCTATATCCAATACTCTATTTTCATTCTAAAATGACCTAATTTAGAATCCAAAAAGAATGTTTTCCCCTAAATTTAGCATATTTGTTGACATTTGGTTGCCATGGAAACCATAAGTTTGTTCCTTTTGAATAACATGTTACTCTATCTTATTTACCTGTCCATAAGGTTTTCATAACTGAAAGCAGAATTGAAGTATCTCTTCTAGATCCAAAATTATGGATGATTATGTTTAAAAGTTGTTATTTTCTTCCAATAATGGCATTTTTTTATGCATTATGACACAACATTTTAATACACATTTAGGCTTAGGGCTATTCTAGATTTCTCCATGTTGCTGACATCCCATGTTTGAGATCTTATATTTCTGTAGCTATTTGGAGTATTTTATCATGCAAAGTACCAAAATGTAGCTGAAGACATGAATTTGAAAAAAGAGATTTTCTCCTAATGTTATGATTTCACACACAGTTGAAGCAACCTCAGCATAAATAGAGAGGAGACACGACTCTTTATGTTTTTTCATATTCAAACTCACTTTTAATTTTCTGACTGTGTAATAAGACTACAGAACACATAGACAGTTTCATATTCTTTGTCCTTTTTTCAAGCTTGCATATGATTCACAATTATAAGACTTTCCATCAGTAACCTGGGTTCATTGTAGGTCACACCAACAGGAACCCTTGCTCCATGATCTTCCCTGGAACATCACCTTTCTCGGAGCCTGAATCACGCAATATGCGCAACTTCATCACCAAGATCAAACACAGCATGCATGTGTACTTCTCTTTGCATTCCTTTATGCAGTTGTGGGTTGTGCCATGGGCAGGACTCCAAAGGCGCTCTCCTGATTATCCAGAACTGGTAGGTGATGACACTGCCTGGCATCTCCTAGCACATGAGTGGTTTCTTCTGCTTTCAGAACCAGCTTAGATGAAGGGTAAACATTTACAGTTAATGGCTGGGTCCTAAAATCTGCAAAGGACCCAGCCATAATTGTTATGAATGTTAATGCTTTCTTAGTCTGCATATTATCTATCAGTGCTTATGCTAAGTTTCTGTCTTAAATGGCTGGTACGTGTGGGAAGAATCAGATTGCTTTAATCTGTCAACTGCCATTTAAGTGCTTATCTTTACATACCTTTAGACATTAAGATCAAGCACAACGTAAAAAGAAAAGACAACACAGAGCCAGAGGTCAATTGATGACAACCTTCCCTTAAGATATTTGAATCCCTAATACTTTTAGGTTGCAGTTTTGAAAATCACATCCAATTATTCTGGCCCCACACTCTTTTTTTTTTTCAATGGAACTACTTGATCTGCCCAGTCATAAGTATATAAAAAGACTCCCGAAATATTTTTTTTCGTCTTGAACTTCTGCATTCTGACATTTTCACACAATACCAGTCCATAGACTGAAGGGTGGGTCTTCAACTGCTAATCTTGATTATTAGTTGATGCGTCAATGAGAAATAGGTACATCTGGATTCTCTCATGGAACCCTACCCTCAAGCAGAAGCACCTCTATTCAAACTAGAAAGCTTTCCTGGCTGCACAACTACCCTCACTCTTTCCTTTCTTGCTATTTGCAGGCCACTCTGGTAAGAATCCTTGTTCTACGAGCTTCCACGGACGAGCGCCTTTCTCTGAGGTTGAATCTCGAAACATGAAAAATTACATAATGGCCGAGCGACATGGCATGCACGTGTACTTCTCTCTACATGCATTTCTCCAGTTCTTCATCCTACCCTGGGTTGGGGAACGTTACCGTGCGGCAGACTACCCTGAGCTGGTAGGTTCATAGCACTGTGCCTTGTTGCAACACTTCTTACTTTAAATCTTGACATTCCTTTTAAGTCAATCATGCTATCATTGCAAAACCTCAGCAAGTACGCATTTCACATTTCGATCGTCCTACTGTGACTGCTATATTTTGGGTTAAGATTTGTCAAGACTCTCTATTCATCCAACCATGGTAATTAATAGGATATGTATCAGCGCCAACATTCAGGAGAAATCCGACCATGCATCCCCCGCTTTATGGGGCACCTCATTGTAAGGAGCCTGTTGCAAGGAGCCTGTTTGGAAGTCCCACATCACCCCTGAAGCCCCGAATACCTAATTCCTTCATGTCATGTCACTCTATTGCATGGATCTTATAGTGAATCAAGGTTTAAGCTAAGTCAGAGTTACAGTATAAGAAATATGCTACTGTATCAGTACTATCAGAACATATTGCAATATTGATTCGATTCAGTTACAAATGTTTAGATTGCTTTGAACCCATCATCTTTAACTCCAAGTTTACACTTTCACTTTACTACACAGGAGCGTGTGGCTAATATATCCTCACGTGCCATGTTTGATGTACATGGCGAGGAGTACCAGGTTGTCAACTTCCCTGAAAAACTCTGTAAGTAGTTTGTACTGTACAATAAACATGCTGCATATCATGCATTGAGATTTGACATAGGACAAAATGAGAATTTACCCTCATTTATATTACAGTGATTGTCCAGTGTTTCTAAATTTGTTGCGAGGAATAATCAAAATATAAGTTTTAGATAAATCATGGGTTGTCAGGGTTACGTGAAAATATATTACGTAACCCTGTTAATCCCATGATTTATCTAATTTCAACTATGGTCCAAGTTTGTCACACCTTGTGTATAGGGGAGACATTTCTATACACCAGGTTACTTGATATATTTCAAGTGAGATTTTTTTTGTTCAGAGGTGTGACCATAGTTTAAATCGGTATAATGTCTAAGGTGTACATTAATGGCTGTCTAGGAAAACACCTGACTTTCTGTTAACATTTTTCCTGTTTCATTTGACCTTAATGCCATCCGTTCAGATTTAGCCTCTGGGTCGTCCATGGATTGGGTTAAGGCTACAGCAGGTGTCAAATATGCCTACACCATTGAACTGCGTCCCAGCTCACGTCAACCACACTTTGCAGTTTCCTTCCAAGTAGGTTGCTCCTTAAATTGGCACAATGATTTGGGCTCCAATACAAATCTTTTAAAAATGACCCAAGATTTTCACATAGACCATATCTGTACTCTATTTACCATTATCTCTGCAGTACTAGGTGGCACCACTGTCCATAGGTTCATGCATAAATAGTAGGGCCATCTACTGTGACACAACTTGACCCAAAAACAGTGTCTTACCTTTGCCACTGTACCCAACATATTCAATCAGTAGCCTAGTATTCTGTGTTGTTTCAGCCTGTGGTCAGGAATGTCCTGCATGTTGGGCCATTCTGTGTTTTCTTGTTAGAATTGACTGAGGAGTCTAAATCATTGCACATGCACTTATTATGGTCTTTTGCAGTTAACCTTTCACTATTAAACACTGTGGAAAGTGGTCTGACTGCAAAATCACGTCGTTGTATTACAGAGTCAGCTGATATATTTACGTCCTTCTCTCATTTTTCTACTCAGCTTCAGCCATCACAGATTCGTCCTACAGGAGAGGAGGTGTTGGCAGGCGTTTTGAGTACAGCAAGCTTGGTCCTCAAACGCCTGGAGGAGGTTGGTGAGAACGGTCTGTAGATTGATGGATCTCCGGGACTTCACTGGAAGAAGGTTGACATCTTAATATGGACTGATGTTACCTTCACTGGCAGAGACATCTCTTTTCAAACAGATTAGGCCAAGGATGTCCCGTAAGGGCCAAGCATTGTTCCACTAAAGTCGGTTCAATCAGAACCACAATTTTAGCGTTGATCTGATCCAAATCCTGGAAATGTTATACACCAGTGTACACAAGCGACATGTTTGGTCTCTTGTTTTAAAGGAGCTGTAGTAATATAGGTTTCTATGAAGGGTAATTATACTGATTTGTCCAAAATGTAGACCAGTCAATTGGATTACCGGTGCTTTATAATTTTATTGACTAGTCATATGCCTCAATGTAAATGTTTGATTGTCAACTCTAGGACATCACTTCTTCAGGTTGGGCCACTTCAAGGTCTGAGAATTTTAACCTGTACATAATAATGATGTGTTTGTATAATCATGTAACTAGAGAAAAATGGTCAGTATGTCAACTGAATTTTCATTCATTGAATATAATAAAAGAATATTAATCGTCGACAAATGTGTTTATTGAACAGAATGCATTTAGTTGCTGTCCATTTCTGTATGTATTGAATGCTTTTAAATATTATATTATCGCTTTGTCACTCACGCCGATCTAGTTATCCTTTATAGAGGAGAGGTATGTATACCTTGACACCAAATTTGTTTCTGTTTATGCATATTGAGTTTCCTATTTATCATTCATTTTGTAATTTCAATGTTATCCTCAATAATAGAGAGGAAAGGAGGATGGATAGTGCATGGAAAAAAACACACCAAAAAAACCATCAAATACATACATGTGTCCTACTGGAAGGCATTTCTCAAGATGTCACGACTAGTCCCCCTTCAAGTCGTAGTGGGATCTGTCACTCTAATGCCATTACAGCCCTACATCTGGTGGTCACTGGTGATTACACTGGTACGACTGCCCTACCAAACCTTATATAAATACTGCTTTAAGGGGTGATCGTACAGAGCAGTCCTAGTACATTACCTAAAATCCCCCACTCTAATTTTAAGGGTTTCAAATAATAGTGGATGTGTGCAGTCTTGAGAAATGCCCTCCTGTAGGTGAATCGACCCTTCTTTTGAACCTGAGATGTGGCAGTATGAGAAATACTTTGCACAATGCAACATACACCTTTATAAGAAAACTACTGCACACATGCGTTCTCATTTTCTTTTCAACAATGGGAAAACACACTATATTTTGTCCATTACTTTATTATCAAAATTATCACAAAGCTAAGCACAGACCAATATGACGAAGACCATTCGGTCTGATTCATACCACCAATATATGTATGTATCACTTGTTTTCAAATAAAGAATTCACAATTTATTCATATCAGTTGTGTATAGGGCTGCATCCACTGCCAACGGATGGACCATACGTCTCCCTTCATCCATCTTTTTTCTCCATAGAAATCAATGATAAATGAAATGGATCAAATCGACGGAGGGTCCATCCATTAGCAGTGGATGCGGCCCTTATGGTATGTTCTCTCATTTTGTTCAACCGCACACGTTTTGTTCAAATAGAGTGTTCATCTTAATATTCGGAACATGCGTGACTGATCTGCAAATGTCTGGTTAGGGAATGATAGCTGGTCTAGGAATACCTATTTCGTTCATTGAAAGTAACCCATCCTAAACAATACAGTCATGGGTCTTGAATCTACAGCTGCCCTAACCAATATTCATTCCCACTTTGGTAAGAATACCTTTCGCGCCTTTAGGGAAATAACAAATAATTTAAAGGCCTCACTCGCACGATGCACATGACCATGGTGGAGTGTCTAAATGCAAAGTCTAGTTCCTTTCTGATTCATTATTCCAATTTTCACTTTGAAATTATAATTCTCATTCTGCCAGTGTTCATCACATATATCCAAAGTCAGATGTAGTTGCATTGAAGCATCTTGATTTACAAAAGGTGTTATTTTACGAAATCTAGAGTTCCTCCTTTCCATCAGCTGTCTGTTTAGTGCTGCCCTCTGTTGGTGTGTTTGTTGGTTCAGGTGCAGAGGGAGTTTCCTCTTCTGAACCACTTTGTGAAGCAGCTTGAGCTGCATTCGCTGCAGCCTGCGCAGCCGCAGCAGCAGCTTGGGCAGCTTCCGCCGCTCTCTGTGCCATGGCGGAGGCGTCCCTGGCTACTGCATTAAGGTCATCTGTGGAAAAGGGGGGTATTCAAAACCTGGAGTTCTTCAAAATTGTGTCGATGAGATTCATGGGTGGGTCTACAGAGAATTGCCTGGCCATGCAGGTTGTTGGTTTGACATCAAAATGACTCAGCTTGGGCAAAGATATTAATGTCCTTATTCTCGTATATAACCAGAGAATCTGAAGAACTTATATGAGCCCGATCTTTTGTAGGATCCCTTACTGTGTGCACTATTTCAATAAATGAAAACACAAACTATGTATTTATTGCGCTTATAATCATAAAAAGATAACTTGAATGTGCATTGTACTAGCGACAATTTGTACTAAACATATATATTTCACTTACCTGCTGAAGGCTGTGGCTGAAGGCCATCAACGCGCACTTTACCAGCAGACACAGCTTCCAACCAGAGGCTTAGGTAGGCCACTTGATCTGTGGTGTTCATGGTAGTGAACTCAGAGAGGTCTGCCCATGATACTGTGTTCTGTGAGCAAAGGGTTAACAAAAATCCAAAATGGTTAATTAGGCACCTACTATTGTATTCAGCGTGATCCCATTGAGATTTTTTTTCCTATTTTGTCGGTATAGATTATACTTACAAAATGACAATAAATATATAGATTCTAAGCTACCGCTGGTCTTTGACACCCAATCACTTTCATCAATTACTATGCTGGGGACAGGGGGTACCATCTGCCTTGTTCATAATGTTTGACAGTAGATGGCGTTTAGGTTCCCCTCCTACCAGCATCATTAACAACAATTGAGGTTGGGTCCTGACACTGAATCGATATATAAATATACCTGTAAAGATGAATTCGAGCCTCTCATGTATCCAGAACTTAAGTTAAAAGTGCTGATTCTAATCGTGTAATTGCTGTATCCCATTATGAGCCTTGAGGTTTAAAACGTTGTCCCGTTATGACTTTAGATAGGTGCACCTAGGACCTAGCCTAGGATAGTCCTACACACTCAACCTTCTCCTCTATAATGTGAACCTATCTTGGTACTACAGGAGTATCATCGAAATTAAGAAAACATTAAGTATAACTCACGTCAGTGACATTGAGAAGACCAAGTTGGGGAGAGAAGACGTCTACACCTAGCGTGGTTTGCCAATGATCTGTCAGCTGCAACACGATTTTTGACCTTACTCAAGTCCTTAAGAAAAGTGAACCACAGTGCTACCATTTTTCTATAACATGTATGGACTCTACCACTGAATATTGTCCTGACTTTACAGGAGGTTAATTCAAAACAGTGGTAAATTAGTACTGTTTTGAATTAACCTATATATACAGAGAATTTTTTAGAATTAATCTCTAAGGCTTATGTAGATGACAAACGAGGTTGGCCCTCATTGATTGGTCGTGAACCACATAAAGCCTGAGAGAAGGTAAAAGAAGACATACAGCAGGGAAGTCAGCTGGGTTGATGAGGTAGATGGTCTTGTCCGTGCTGTTACGGAGCAGGCCTATTTTGGACATTGTCTTGAACGCCTTGAACAGGGAAGCGCATCCTGGACACCTTTGACAACTGAAGGCCACGATTCTGGCCTCTTCAGCATTGTCCTAAAACCAGGCAGAAAGCACACATTCAAACAAATTATTGGTAAATTTCATAGATCACACTTCTGTCAGTTAAACCATCCCTCTAAATCATTTTAGACATCTTGGAGCTCTCCGCATCGGTGATGCCCCTAGGACACCTCAAAATTGGTTTATTTCTTCTTCGTATTTACCCTGGTTAATGTTGAAATGCCCAAACACCTGCCAAGGAACACTGATTTAATGATAATTCGACAGATGAATTTGTAAAGACCAAGGAGAGAAAGGACATTTTCCTTGATGGCTTCTCACAAATGTACATCACAATGATTAATACCGGTACTTGTGGGTCCTGTTGCTAGTTATCTAACTTCCCACCAGCAGGCGCCACGGGTCGCATGTGTGTAAGCAGTGGGACAGGAGCATTTCAACCCCCCACACACCAACACTCCGGTTTGGAACCATTAGTCATTTCTCTATGCTTTGCTTTGTTCAATCGTAAATCCAATAGATACTAGTCTTCTACAGAGCGGTTTTAACTTAAACTATTTTCAGGAAGAATAAAGAAAAGTTATTTACATTACTGCACATTGCCCTATGTGAAAAGCATTTAACGAAATACTCAAAAACACTTAAATATACTTGCCTACCAATAGCATGTCGGGGTATATGTTTGATATACTACATAATATGTAGTCTACCAAAATAATGTTTACTGTATGGTGGCCATCCACAAATGACGTCATGCTGTATGGGGGGGGGGGTGGATCAGGCATGACATGAGTAATTTTCTGTATACCCTCAGCATTTCTGAATTAGCAACAAAAAGAAAATGACAAAGGAGGTGCGGTCAAAAATGGTCAAATTTGGCATGATGTCTCTATTTAATTGCTAAATACACACCCATACACCATGAAGTTCCTCCATGGTCAGTTGTTGCATGCTGGGACGGCCATGGGATTGGAGGAAATCTGTTATGTCAGCCTCAGTTGCCGGCTGAAATGACACATACATACATTATGTGCATCGAATCCCATCTAATGGACATTCCATCATCAATGAAATTGTATTAGTAATTGGAATGATACAATCATTATCATGTCTTGGAATAACTTTAAATCTGCACACATGTGTAGAGGCAAGGAGAAAGGGTGCTCCGTGCTAAAAGTCAACTTTAAAATTCAAATCATTAGCTTTACAGTGATACATAGCAAGAGAAGATACTCCTGTTAGTATTGGAGGAATGGCTTGCTAGATATGGGTAGGTGTGACCATTTCAAGAATGTTAATAACCTCTATGTCTAATTGGTCATGAGATATATAGCTAATTAGCATAATTTATGCTAATTAGCTAAATTCGTATAAATTATTATTCTTTTGCCCATAACTTTTGATCTAGAAATGGTATTTTCATTCTGTTTTCGCCATAGTAAACCTTGTGGGATGTTCCTTCAAATGGAATCATTGATTTTCCTATTTAGAATGAAAATCATGTTTCCATGGCAACAAAAATCAACAAAAATGCCTATTTTGGCCCAAAAACATTCTTTTTACATGCCAAATTTGGAACCTTTTCACCCAAAATAGAACGTTTTATCAAAAACCATTGAATTCTCCATAAAAAAGTAGCCTATAATAGTTTTAGTCATATTTTTCCTATTCTAGTCCATAGTGGTGCCCCCTGGTGGCTAAATCTGGTACTAAATCCCGCAGTAACTGTCCTTTCTGCTTGCTGGCTCACACATAGATATCATATAATAAAACCGAAATACGAACGAAACATATGTATTGGTAGATTCTGAAATAGGTCATGCTACAGGTTTTCTTAACAAGATGCACGTGTGTATGCTATTGTTGTGGATTAAAAAGACCTTTGACTTACAATTTGCTGTAGAATTTGTGGTATCTTCTCAAATGGATGAAGAACATGCACTTCCCCAAGAGAAGTGAATTTCATACTTAATGCCATCTGTGAAAAGGAAGAAAAGACTAGGCCTATATTCAGTACAAATAATTTTCAAAATATAAATTAATTCAGGATGGTGTTGCTTATATTCTAAATAGAGCGGGGAGTAGGTGCCCTCTTTTAGTATTCAACACAGAGTATATGGGTTATAGACCCAGTTATAATTTTAGTAAAGCAGATTTAACCTTTTCACTAATGTTATCAACTGGTTGCATTCCACTGCTTTGGAAATGATTTATTATAAAATTTCGAGGTACCGTACTAATCACCAGTCCTACCTGTTCTGTGACAACGGCGTAAAAAGGCACACGTGGATAATGTGCTTTAGCTGCAGCCTCAAATGCCAGCATTTCTGAAAGTACACACAACGGATATTAAGTTTGCATAGTGATAGATTCTATTCAGACCAGTGAGGAATAGGAGCTGCAGCTGATAATTAAGAAACTTTGTTATATAATAGGAGCTTTTGGGAGAGACAAACATAGGAAATATAAATCGTTCATAAAAAGGCAATACTTCGAAGACTCCAAGAACTTATAGGGTGTGGCTCCTGGTGCCAGGTAATAAACAATGTCAAACTATAAATTCTTGGTTGTGTAGTGCAAAATATTAGTTATTCTTTGGTATTTTTCTCATGTTGTCTTCAAGATAAAACACAATTGAGTGAACATTATTACCTGGGCTTGTGGGCCACGTTTGGAAATATCCAATAACCTTGGTAGATAAAACGTGGTCAAATGTCTTCTTTTCCTGTTTGTTTTGAATAATGTTGACGATTGGAGCATCCAGCTGACCAGAAAAGAACTAGATACCATGAAGAAATAATATTATCTAATATTCCAAATTCACTGTGGTTAATCTGATAAGATACTGAAAATGCACTGTGGATACCTTGAAATGTTCAACATGTACTCCCTGACCAAGCTACAGTCTTGGAGCTGAGCCGTCATGTACTTAAATATGCTGTTCGATGATGGTGACCTAAAGTAATCATTGATCCTTGATCATTTTACTGGTAATTTACCTTGTTAACAAAGGCAATGAGTGGTTCTGCAGAGCGGTGCCCAGAGTAGACGTAGTGCTGACTTTGCTTGTAGACCAGGATGGAGTCATCTACAATTCCTGACAAAAAAAAAGGGATAACTATCATGCTAAATCATTATTTTTGTACATTGTGCTGTCTATAAATGTCTTCAATTTTCTTTTGGTATGTGTTATTTCACTGGCCCAAGTCAACTCACATAAGGATCAAGGTGAAAGTAAGGATTTAAATTCATGTATAATGCAGTGCAGTTTTCTTTTCGTGAATTTTTGGATCTGCTGTAAAAGATAATTTCCTTTCTTATTCATAATGTCCAATGTATTAGGCACAGGGGCCCATAGCTACAGTAATCAATGTTTATTACCTTGTTGTTCTGCCACGTCTTTTACGTCATTCATGCTGACACAGACCACGCTGACGTTACGTCGATGTAGAGCCTGAGCAACCACCTGGTAAAGACATGGCATGCCATACATAAGCATGGCATAGATAGTTAGAAGTAAATTCCCCATAAGATATACAGAGGATTGAGCTTTGCTCTTCTTTTCACTAATCAATGCTCTTGATTTTGCATAACCAATCTCTACAAAACATACTTTAACCAGCCTCTATTGAATATTCAATTTCCAAACCTTATTTTGTCTTATGAGTCAGCAAATTGCCGAGTATTCCCTTTCTTTGAAAGGTTGAAAAATTATGACCTTTCTTACTTGACGCATTCAAAAAATGAACATTAAACAATTGGGGTTCTCTTTTAATAACTTTCAACACATTGACATGGTCATGGTATAGAATTAGAGAAACTTAATTGGGCAGTATGACTTTCTAAGCATTGTTCTCTCTCATTTGAAAGTGTAAATCATAAGATATCCAAGATGACCACCCCATCCTATTTTTGCATACTGCATGATACTCGAAAACACATCCTCATGTGGCCAGACACGTAGGCACACACTGTACTGTGTGTTTACCCTATTAATCTGATGTTATTTAGACCTTGCTTTCTAATCGCTGCATATAGATGTAGTAAAGTGCATTTTGGGGTTTGGGCTAGCTCCTTATAAATGGTAGAGTGTGTCACTACCTCAGCCCAGTACACATATCAGCTGTGCAGTGATCCTACCCAAATAAAACTAGTGAGAGATACCTCCTGACTGAAGACTTTTATTGTTTCTCCTCCTCGGCTACTAACATGCCAAGCACAACAAGAGCACAACAGTTCATCAAATACTCCGGCACCCTCCGATGATCAACACTCCGTCATATCCTCTAGTTCATACCATGGTGACACAACAACTCTATCTCCTCTTCATCTTAAGTCTCATCAGCAATAACTCCCAATTATTAAGATTGCGCATTATCACATAGTAGGCAAGGCAGCAGGCAAGTTTTGGCCCAATTCAACTCCTATTTAACAATGCAGTGTACTCACATGGAGAGTCTTAATTGTTGTTATGATGATCCAACTTTAGTGTGGATCCTAAGTCCATGCAGGGAGGATCCATACATGGAGAGGGAGAGGCCCTTCCCAGGCCTGGAGTACGTCGATGTTAATTACTGCTATTAATTGCTATCTCCATTTTGTATTAAGTTCATAAGTTGAAACACTATCATTCCCAAGTAGTGTTGTTCTAAGTCCCAACTGCTTATGTCTAAGTAACCTCCAGATCTACTCAGCTTGTGAAAGGTGAGGATGTCACCACTAACAAGTGCATGCTGAATCTCCACCACTATAATGCTCCTTTCCATAACATGTGTAGGCTACTCCCTGTTGTGATCTGATGGTATCTAGCTGTTAACAGTTAGCTTAGATATGAGTGCCCAACTTTCAATGCTGTCTCCATGCTCCCTCTGAACGAACTCCCCGTCTCCTACCCTGAATTCTACAAATATGTTATTCGAGTATTATTATTATCCTGGCGCGCCTGCACAGAGACATGTATTTGTCTCATGACATCACCATCTCATTTATTTCCCTTTTCATTACTCAACTTTGTAAAGTAGTTATGTCCTAATCTAATATTCTTCTTCCCATTATTCATCATTAATCCCTCCAGTAAAACTGGTCCTAAACTAATTATCTCTTTCATTTTCAGATTGGATTTCGGGAGTTTATCTCCTTCATCTCTTGACTGGAGCCATCAAGCCTTCCGTCTCAAATCTCATTATGGACCTGAACATGACAATTCTTACCTTAATCTCTGTGGAACATGCCATCAACTCTTTTGTCTGTCAATAAACATTAATCACTTTGTCTTGCCTTACTGCCTTTTTCTTTTGCCTTTCTACTAAATTACTTTACATATCCTATCATTGTCAGCACCGCTGGTTACACATTACTATCCATTATGGATTTCTCTTACACCATCGTACAACACCACCATAACCTGGCTGCACACACCCCTACAAAGGTACAAACCATCAGGTGATAGCATGCCCTAGTTAAATTATCTTTACATTGATAAGCCAACTCTGAACCTTTTGGGGGCATCAACAAATGACGTCACGCAGCATGGGGGAAAGCCCGGGGGAGAGGAGGTTCTTGACTCCTTTTAGTACATGTCTATGGTAAAAGCGTGACAAAATAGCTGGGGATAGGCGCCATTTATGCATGGCCCCTCTCCTTACACTATAATGTTACACTGTCACATAACAATGGAGGTAATCCATCAATTTCCACATCCGTGTATACCCCGCCAAAACCTGATTGTATGATAGTAACATGCCACTGATAGCCTGGGTAGGTCATTTTAAATGCCGACAATATCAGCAGGCAAAAGGAGAAAATTATATCAATATCATATAAAAGTTGATTGTTTTTGTTTGTAACGAACAGACGACAAATAGGTTCATATCCATATTTTTTGTCATGAATTTTGATAGGGAACTGGGAGGAGGTAGGCAAATTGTTGAATACTTATGTTCCCACTCAAGTACCTTTGTTATAAGAATCATTCATGTTGTTGTTGGAAAAGGTTTATTGCCTCATAATGTCACGTCAGAGAATTCCTCCGACATGCATAGTTATCAAATTACATATATCACTCTGACAGGCAAGAGACCTACTCCCCTAGGATTAAACACCACTATTTTAGTGATATTCATTGCGTATTAAATCGCCAGACAGTTTTAAGTCATGACATTTTTTCTCTGTACCCTGTACCTTAGCCTCATTTCTAGGTCATGTATTGACATAATTTTTACCTCAATGCTGCAGAACTACATTTATCTAAGATAAGATATCCGGCATTGATTGATACTGAGTAGTGGACTGAGTAGTAGCCCTGATAAACATGGAGTATCGCCGTCTTTTTTTATCAATGATTTTTTTATACCTATATAGATTAGCATCTAACAATTTTGTTGCATTGTAAAATGCACAGATTTTGTGAGTCGAGTGTGTCTGCATGTCAGTTGGTATTAAGTGGATAGACCAGTCCTTTTTGTAGAAAGTAGGTCGGGAGGTCCGTTGCAGATTTAAATGGTTTATGCTTAAGTTTGCAATAGTATATTTCTTGTAGGTATCGATGCCATTCTATTATCTCAGTTCGAATTGAATATAGCCGATATTATGCAGAACGTGGCTAAAATAGTCATAAAAGAATTGTAATATATTGGAATAGGTCTAGAATAGATATATTGATTTTTAAGAACTTAATGCTAGCATAATCATTATACCCTGATTTAAACATACCCTGAGCATGATAGCATTAACATCATCCATATGGACCTTGGCCTCCTGCTCAGACCGTGGAGCAGCAAAGTGGGCTACCAGGGTCCTGCCTCCTTGTACGGCACTGAGCAGCTCGGCAGCAGATGGAGAGCCCACCTGAGCACCTTCTTTACCTCCAGGGTACCAGAAGGGGTCACTGGCACAGGCCGCCCCCAGCAGGATGGATAGGTAGAGGAGGGAATGCATGGTCAACTCTGGGTAAGGTGAAACTGGAAACAAAAAGAAATAACACACTCAAAAGCTTAACACAGTGAAGGAGACACAATCCCATGTTAGTGTGGTTTCCAGGCATATTTGGCATATAACACCTATATACATTAACTGTAAAAGACAATCTGATCTGAAATGTCAAACTATGATAACCAATCTGATGCACACACCTGGAATTAATCTGGGTTAATATCCAGGCTGTAATTGACCTTCATAAACACTTGTTATTGACCCTAGATAACTGATCCTCACCTCCTGCTCATGACACCACTGATATTCAGCTATTTATTTTTGTATGCCTCCTGTAATTCCCTTATATTTACTATCATACTACTAGCTCCTTCCATAATTTCCAAGTTTATCTCCTATAATCATGTGATATACAAGCAAATGTCCACGACCATGGAATATTTTTGGATCGTATTCCCTGAGTTGGGACTGGCGTGGACATTTGCATTTATATCATGGACTATGGGGCTAATTTGCATTCAAATGAAGAAAAACAGCTCAGCTCTATCAAAAATTCAAGATGGCGGAGACCTATTGAATACAAGCATATTCTATTCCATGCCCCCATGGAATACGGCTGTCCTAGTTCTAATCTATAGTAACGATCATATCTGCCATGACATAAAGTGATTTGTTCCTTCAAGTAGGTTTTCCCAGATTTGTGGAGCTATGATATGTCTAGCATACATAATGCGTTAATTGCCAACATGATTATTAAACACAGTCACCTTTACTTAAATTGTACCTACTATAACTTCCCACCACATGATATGGACGATTTGAAATCTTTGTTTGCAAACAATGTAAATTTATATGAACATATAGAATATTAGAAATGATGAAGATGCTTTTGAATTTCTTCTGAATTATGGAGCAATAATTGCAGGACATTGTTTTACTAACTTTGTGATCATAATATCTTCATTGGGTCATTATGCTCCGAATTCCAGTATCATGTATCAAAGTAAATTATAGTAAATTTATCAATCCATTTATCTGTTACTTGATTTGTACTAGATAATATCTGTTCCTGAAAACTATATGCCATCTCCAACATTTGTCGTTTGAACAAAGACATCACCATGGATCTGTATAATATAACCAATTTTGGAATCTATACTGTAACTTTACCATTTCAAGGCCAGTGATCAAGATTGATTTTATTTTTAAACAAAAAGGTTCATCTAAACCAGGAAGAATATCATACCACTGTTTTTATCGATAACAACCTTGGCTATCACAAACAAACAAGTTCACCTTTGTGGATAATCCCGAGGTGACTGGGAGTCTATAGATGATAAGATCATGATACACCTGCCAAAGATAAAGCCATGTCTGATACATGTCATTGTAGTTCTATTAAAGTGTATTATTCATAGATACATGTAACACATATCTATGATTAGCATAACTCAACATTGATTAATTTCTTAAATACACACCCTTTGAAATTACAACACAGTGTAAGTATCATGTTACCCACATCAGAACAGAACGTGTAGTCCATCAATAGGTACGTTATCATAATTGTTGGTTTCAGGTTTGATTAGTCTTCAGCAAGTGTATCCCAAATCCCCTTTGACTAAGCCATCAGATCATTGCAATATCAATTTGACAGTACTTACTTGTTTTAGACTTCTTGAAAAATTAAACTTTGTTTATAACCCACATGCATTCACAAGTGATATCAGGGCCTCACCATGTGGATTAAAATGTACTTAATTTGAACATCATACATGTATATTGCCTTAAAATTGTGTAAAGTCTACATCAATGTGTCCATTCTATGCAAGAGTATCAATGAAATACTATTTATAATTATGCAGAGGTCCAAAGAAGACTTACATTTTAGGGACCCTGTAGAGTAGTTATGTCTGGAGAAGTAAGTAAAGACGTGCGTACGGCGTAGTAGAGGAAGGTGTAGTAGACGCTCAAATCTCAGGTGAGCCAAATCATCCCCTATCACATGACCCGATACCATGTGACCTCCTATCACTGATAAGCCAGGCAAACATCGGCTGTGATTTCCTGGTAAAGTGATACTATCGTCGCTTACAACGTATTCATGCATGATATAGATAAACAAGGTAAAACTGTTATGTAACAGGGGGAAAGCACGGAAAGATCAATAGGACACACAATAAGGCTACATGGACAATTTAATACTCAGATAGGAAATATAATGATAATGTCTGTAGTAAAAGATGTTTAAGTGAAAATTCCCAGGTCATTTCCTTTTGAGAGTTATTACCCAGCCAGCACGTCCCCAAGGGCTCCAGATGGGATTCCTCTTGGCCTTCTGGGCTAGCCCAGACATGGGCTGAAGCTGGTGAATTTCTGAGCTGCCAATATAGCAATGGCCACTACCTCTCGTCTCATGGCATTGGCAATATTCTGAAATAAGTTGGTAGCTCAATACCATTCTATTTGAAAATAAAATAAAATGAAAGCATAAACACCTATCATTTAGTGTGCATTCTGTATAAAGTATAATAGGCTTAAATCTTCACCTGAAAAATGGTGAGGACCTCTAGGGACTAGAACTATCTTGGCAGCTGTAGTTAAAAAGGTCAAGAGCTAGCTGAGAGATACAATAAGTAGGAAGTATTTGCAGTATCGTACTGCATAGGATGGACCCAGGTGAATTGAATGAAACAATTTAACTTGATTAAACCTGATGGTTTTCCTGGTTCGAGTCCATTATCACCTCAATTATAAATGAACTGGCAAAGAACATCTGATAGATGAATTGAAATGATGGGCTTAATTTGCTGAAATAGCTGACGGGTGGAAACAGTCCAGTGGAAAGAAAATAGTGCATTTTCAGGGTTATGGAACATCAGAGACTACATTAGTTAAAATGGTTTGCATTAAAACTTCGTTCCCCATTTGTGATTGTAAATGCCAATAAATATTCATTATTTTGTCCTGTTTATGGCCGGGTGGGTTATGTGGTCCACATACTAATACAATACTGGCAGTTTGTGACATTCTACAGTGATGTTGTTGTTCATCCTATGTAAATCACCATTTTATACTGAAATATACCCCTATCCCCATTACCATCACTGAGTGACCCTTCCCAGCAAATTGTCGTGACTCCTCGTCAACCTGTGTGAAGTGGCTCACACATGTCGCTAGATGGAACACGACGTCGCTATAGCACAAGATCACCAGGAATAGCAATGGTGGTGATCACATGGCCTCACCTCAGATGGCGAGGATGGTGATCACTCAGACTCACAAGGGATGGCGACACGGGTGATCACTCACCTCGCTAGATGAAACACGCACCTCGTCATAGCACATGTTCACCAGGGATGGCGAGGATCGAGATCACTCATCCTCACCAGGGATGGCGACATGAGTGATCACTCATCCTCACCAGGGATGGCGACATGAGTGATCACTCACTTCGCTAGATGAGACGCACACCACGTCATAATACACATTCACCACGGATGGCAAGGATTGTGATCAGTCACCTCGCTAGATAAAACGCATACCTCGTGATAGCACAGGTTCACCACAGAGGGTGAGGATCTTGATCACCCACACTCACCAGGGATGGCGACATGAGTGATCACTCACCTCGCTAGATGAAACGCGTACCACGTCATAGTGCAGGTTCACCATGGATGGAGAGAGTGGTGATCACTCAGACTCACCAGTGATGGCGACGCTGGTGATCACTCACCTTGTTAGATGAAAAGCTCATGATCATCGACATTGGTAATCATGCAGCCTCACATTTGCCAGATCAAAGTATGTTTTGCCAGAGAAGGTATTGCGTTATGTATCTTCCCTCTAACCACAGACAAGGTGTTCATGTTGATATTTCCCTATGTATTTTTCCTGTAACCAGAGAAAAGGTGTTTATGGATAGTGGCTTTCATTTTAGAGATACCTCTATCTAAATTCAATTGATATTCTCTCTATATACTCTTGTTTGATTCAACTCTGAAGTATTACATGGAAATCAGTGTGAAACAAAGCACATTTGATACGTATGGGACTTATACTTCATGCCCACACTTCCTAGATAGGCTACATGTTGAACAGTGGTGCTGTCTCAACAACTTTGGCAATGGTGGTGATAAGTTGCCACTGTGAGTGAGAGTCAGTGACAGATGATGCAATCCTCAGAGAGCATTGACTTGGAGTGACACAAATTCACGTATTGAGTGAGACCAATGTTGGCAATGGTGGTGATAAGTCGCCATTTTGAGAGAAGATTAACTAGGAGTGATACACACTCACGCAGTGAGTGAGAGCCATGTGGCAATGCAGATGAAAAGTTGCCATTCTGACTTAGAGTTGACAGGCAGTGGCACATACTCACACAGTGAGTTAGATCCATGTTGGCGATGGTGGTGATAAGTCACCATGCTTTGTGAGGGATGACAAGGGGTGGCACATTCTCACGCAGTGACTGAGATCATGTTGGCGACTGTTGTGATAAATCGCCATGCCATGTGAGACTGACACACAGTGGCGAAAGATGACGCAGTGAGTTATCACTCAGAAAGGAGTCACCATTGATGACCAATCATGGCGACACATAACGACAATTTGCTGGGTTCATTCTGTGTCCTACCCCCCTCCCCTCTCTTTCTGTCGCTCTCTTCCTTCTTGCTCTCTCTCTTTCCCCTCCCCCGAATCTCTGTCTCTCTGATTCTCTCTCTGCCTCTCTCTCTATGTGACTGTCTCTCTGTCTCTGCCCTCTCTGTCTCTGTCTCTGTCTGTATCTCTCTGTCTCTGCTTCTCTGTCTCTCTGTATGTTTCTCTGTCTCTATCTGTCTCTCTGGATGTCACTCTGTTTCTGTCTCACTCCTTCTCTCTCTCTCTCTCTCTCTCTCTCTCTCTCTCTCTCTCCCTCTCTCTTATCATCCTATTCAGCTTTAACAGAATAAATGAGTACATCACCTGCATGTTAACTCACAATATGTCAACCTGGTACTGCAATCAGTCACTACACTCCTATAGGTGACTAAACAAGTGGTGTACACCATGTGCTGACATGGCTTTAATTATTGCTGAATGTCCAGTATTGACCCGTATATTGACCAGTCTGCCATCACACACTACTTCCAATGCTCTCTACCTCATCCCAGGGGGAATATCCTGATGCACAATCCCCATATTCATCCCTCTGTGTGTATTGACATGTGGATCTGGAGCATTGAGTAAAGCCAACAGACCTGTCTTAATTGTAATTAGAGCAGGCTTAGTCACATGTATACATTGGTATTGTAAAGGGTACTCAATCCAACTCCATATGATAATGGTTTGTACATCCAATAGGGAATCTATTTCCATAGGAACTCTTAACACATTTCCATGTTACTTTGTATATCTCTGCTTCTTTCTCTTTTTTTTTCAGGGCCAAGATTTAGTTGAAATCACATGTGGGATCGTGCCGAATTAAGTGAATAAACATTTATATGAGGCATATATCATAATGACAAGGTATCTGCTTTCTTTATCAGGACATGTTGCGTATATCTAGATATCTCTGTGGATGTCCAGTATCTATATCAGATGATAAGGTTAATGATACGATAGATCCATGTGCTGTTATAATTACGCATCAAATAAACTATTATTTATAAATTAAATCGTCTATACTGTGCATTATTTTATCAAACCAATTATCTGCCCATCGAGGTTATGCTGTTTTATACATCTATCCTTTTCTTTTTCCTTAGGCCTACAAACATTATGTTCAGGTCATGGGGTCGAAGAAAAATTAGGATAGGTAGGTAGGGAATATATTTTTTGGAGAATTTGTCTAAGGCAGGCTGTAAATTTTCGCGCCTAAACAACTTTGCCATGTGGGATTGTAAGAAAAGAACCTCTATGTCTCGATAAGTGCTAAAAGTCAGTTTCCCCCAAAAAAGCCAATAAAAAGAATTAGGGTATGTAGCGTTATCTGGACACAATTTCTTTCTTAGGCCTAAAATACCATGTATCTATAGATCCCTTGGTCAGATTTACTGATGGATCTTGGATAAATTGACTAAGGTCTCTTAATGAAAGTGGCTAAGATAAGTTAGCTTGCTTGAAACTCCCAGCAGATATCCTCTTCAAGATTGTGTATGGAGAAGGAAACTGATTTGGGTAGTCATTGTGACTAAGATAGCTTTGACCTCCTTGGTCATTAGTTAGTCATAAGTAATAATAATAAGTCACTTTGACTAAGTTTTCTTAGGTACGTCTTTTGTGTGCATGTACCAATAGATAGAAAATTAGCACATTATGCTTTTCCCTCTTGATTTATTAATTTTCACTAGGTTTTGTATGCCTAAATAACATGGGACAAGTGAATATTTGAGAGTGTTAACGTTATTGAAGTTACTATCATTTTAATTAAGAAACTTTGCCAAGGAGAGGCATATGATATCATGAGTAGTATAAAACTGTTATGTTTACAGTATTCATCATCACTCCAGTGTGTCACCCACCATGTCAGTCTCTCCACAGGGTCTCCACAATCTATCAGGGCTTTAATCTTTATCTATCAATTTATCTATTATACAATTTCGAAAACAAAAGCAGCAAAATCCTGCATTATTAATGTTATATCCATACCTGTGTCCTATATATAGTACTGGAGTAACAGACCCCTTGTGTAGTGGGGTAACAGGTCCATGCTGACAAACCTGACAGGTCAATACCTTAAACATAGCTCCACCACACGCCACAGCCTGGAGGGGGCAGGGTGACTAGTGACGTCAGTGACACCCACCCTCTACCCCTGACACCTGGCCAGGGCCGTGGGAACCGCCACCTCCTGCACAGGTCACCCTGCTGACAGAGAACATGGTTTCTTACTGTAGCCAGCCATTGCAATCAACTCTTATCATTGAGTGGTGCATCCATGCATCATGCTGACCCAACATGTTTGATGCACTTCTAAAGAGTTGGCATGAACCGCAATGCAGTTCCTCTCATCATCATGATCATGACGTCCGGCCGATTTTACACTGAACAGGGGCATAATTAATGCAGAATTGACTGGGCACTATAATAGGGGCTGAAGCTCTAGAAACATACCTTGTAAGGAGTGCACTGGAGGGTCTTGCCAAAAAAATAGACGTAAACCACGCTTTTGTATTGCTAAAAGATTGTCTTACTGATCATTTTGATAAAACGTGCACGTTTTTTGACACCTCAAAAACGAAACTTTTAGAGATGCTCATCCTCGTTATCTTATGGCAAGACCCTCCTGATCTCGCATAGGGGTTTCAAACATTTCTGGTAAAAACACCCGTTCCATTCATTTCACATTACTGATATTGACTAGCATTGGTTGCTTGGCTAATGTGGGTAGTGATTGTGCTCTAATGCCACATTTGAGGGATTAGGACCTGTGGGTGTCTTCATTCCTCAAAACAGGGCTGATTTGAAGGATAAGGACTATTTGAGGGATAAAGACCCCACAATATTAATGGTTTGCATTATCAGCTGTTATTCTGTCCTTAGGATATTGTGCAAATCATAGTTCATAGATTTAAACTGTTGTTTTCAAATCTAAGAGGTGTAGAAGCATAAAACTAAAGAGAATTGCATAAACACCTTTAAGGTCTGTTGAGAATTCCAATGCCCCAAATTGCCGTAACCGTCCAACCTATTAGAACAACCTGAAACATTAGGATCGACACATGCAGTCAGCTTTTATTGTGACTATCACATTGGTCAGGAAAATAAGCAATCGATACATATATTAGGCATCTCTGAATCCATTGTATATTGACCAGATTTACACCACCTTATGAATACAGGTATGGGTATACTGGTTATAAACTACAGTGAAACTGGGAGGGAGAGGCTTGGTTACATAATTTATGGAATATGTGCCAGGAATGTGTGATACATTCCCACTGTGGAGAAGGTCAAGACCATAGGATTACTAATTGTGCGCATGGTTAGCCAGAACTCCTCTGGCATGGCGTCATCATATCATTATTAAAGTAAAAGGCCACTTGCCTTGTTTGAAAATAGTCTGTATTGTCTAAGTGAATGGCTCTCCTTTATATTGAATTGTTCTTAACATCAGGAGGGTATTGTTGTATCATCTACTGATGTACACAATGGCTTAAGATAAAATGATGTAACAGGACACATCATACAACTGGCATTGTGCCATACCTTACAAAACTAGTATCTTGAAAGCTTTACCAGGAAAGGTTCAATTTATTTCCCCGAAGAGCAATATCCTTGCCCAAATGATACAAATTACAAGAATTAAAAGCAATACAGAGTAAATACCTATGCAGTTATACTTTTAAAACCATCAGGATATCATCTGAGACTTAGCAGGCAGGTCCCACTAGGGGTACTGTGCTAGGAATGGCCAGCAGTGTGCATGAGCAAGGAGGGATGGGTTGGCCCAGCAGAGGTTTGAGTGGGGTACAGACTGAGGCCACAGGGGAGTCAGGGTCGATAAATGGTTATGTCATCTAGCAGACTGCTGACTGCTCAGAGTAGCTCACCTTATTACCATAATATGTTACGGACGTGCGGCTAATAGACCAGGAAACCTCTCCAATAACTGCCTCCTTAAATCCTAATTTAAATACAATTTATTACCACACAGGTTATTAGGGTAGAGCCTAAATGGATACTTTGTACTGTTATTATGTTAGCAACTTATGATAGAGTGCATTATCCTGAATGGCGAAACTGAGAACTTCTTAAAGGGGCCATTCTTGACATAGCTAAATTGTCTTCTAAGAGGACACAAATCATCATATATTACATGTATACGAACTTTTTTATATTCTGTTCTGAGTAACATGCATCGAATGTGACGTTTGTCCTCTAAAGGTTTTTAAAGTGGTCTGCACTGTGTATCAAGATCTACCTTAGAAAAGAAATTTGAAATGGCTTTAGGTATTTTCTCCTAAACCGAAATCATATGGAAACATTGAACACATAAGAAATTTTCACTCTGCACAATCTTCCTATGAATGCAACCACTGTAGAGTGATGCCCAACTGCCCATGGCTAAATCCCTATCACCACAGCCTTGGGCTACATGGGTACAGACCCGGGTAGTATTATGGGGAGGTTCTATATCAGTGAGTCAGGTTTATAGGATCTATTCATCACATTCATTCCTTACAATCAAACCTGATTGATTTGCATGTGCTTACTGATTAAGTGAAAAAGCGCTGTTGTGAGCATAATCATTATAGGTGTGATTTTATTCATATCCTGTTATGGCCAGCAGGTTATATAGGTACGAAAAAGCATGAAATGAGATTCCTAATGTCAGAATATACTGTCACCTCTTTGAAACCATCTTCCTCCCTAGTAAAAAAGCTGCAAACTCCAGTGCCTCTGGAGGCCATTTCTTAACACACTACGACTGCTGCCCTTTAAATCGTAGTGAGAACCTAATAATTTGGCCATAACAGTACCATGCACTAGTAGTCCCTAATGTCTGCACCAGTATGACTGCCCTACTAAACCTTATGTAATTACTGCATAGCTGCTAATCATAGTGAGCAGTCGTAGGGCAGTTCCTACGATTGCCTGGCTTATTCTTGGCATTTTTAAATCATAGTGGCTGTGTGCAGTTGTAGTACATTGAGAAATGGCCTTCAGGCTAGGTTGGGAAATAGAAAACCCTATGGATATACCCCATGGTGACTTGTATAAACTAAGCAGGTGTGACTTTCTGGTCAGCCGTAGAAATAAATTATATATCTATTGGGTGATGCACGGTCTATCAAAGGTTGAAGATGCAATTATCAAACCTGTAAGATGTCTCTGGAGGCCATTTCTCAATCTACTATGACTGCACACAGCCACTACGATTTAAAAATGCAAATAATAAGCCAGGCTATCGTAGGAACTGCCCTACGACTGCTCACTACGATTAGCAGCTATACATGTAGTATTTACATAAGGTTTAGTAGAGCAGTCGTACTGGTGCAGACATTAGGGACTAATAGTGCATGGTACTGTTATGGCCAAATTATTAGGTTCTCACTATGATTTAAAAGACAGCAGTCGTAGTGTGTTAAGAAATGGCCTCCTGCAGTTCAAATGCAGTGAAACTTAAAGTGAGCCGAGCAAACTGTAAAAAGTATGAAAAATGTCACTCAGGGGTATATAGGGGTAATGAGTTATGGAAAGCCTTGAGATACACCATCATCTATGTGTTACATATACTCTAATTTATACATTGTATTTATATGCACTCATTGCAGATTGGCTTGTCAATGAAAAGCCATGTTATAAGTTTAAGCCAATAAAAATGTTTACGTGTTATCCACAGTTCTGCTGATAGGTTATGGAGAAAACTAAAGGTACATACCTTTGGATGATTATACCGTTTTATTGGTGAGGAAACATTTTAATTCTGTTGTAATTGGATTCACAGAACTAAGTACACACCATTAGTCTTGAGTGTTAAGTCGAGCTGAAACCTTCATAAGAATTCCCCGAGATGCAGTCTGGGCGCATTACTTGTTTGCCTGTTTAAAAGTCCCATTTTGTAAGTAGTACACCCAACCCAGTGACAAGAATTGAACTAGGCATATATCTAAGTATGGAAAATGTCACTTAGGGGTATATAGGGGTAATGAGTTATGGAAAGCCTTGAGATACACCATCATCTATGTGTTACATATACTCTAATTTATACATTGTATTTATATGCACTCATTGCAGATTGGCTTGTCAATGAAAAGCCATGTTATAATTTTAAGCCAATATAAATGTTTAAAACTCAAAATTCAAACTCAACTCTCTAGTATTGGTTTGAATGAAATAAAGACTTTTTTTTGTGGTATAGATCCATGTACTATTGAATACAGGTGTTGGATATAGTGCTTTCAGTATGGCATCGGACATGGTGATTTATGTAAACATGATGTCATTGTATGAGGTGGGAAACACCAGCCATGTCCAGATCAAAGGATGCTAAGTAAACCAGGCCTAATATTAGCATAACATCCAGCCCATTGTATGATACTGGGACAATTAATCACTGAGTTACTCACAATGCTGTAGGGGCAGCGTGTGACAGCTGTGTTGGTAGCCAATGATCTGTATTCTTTTCTGCTTAGGTTCTGCTAGAGTAGATTACTGTGCTCTACCATTAGTGGCATGGGCTCAGGCATAACTGACACACCCCTGGAATATAAAATCAGTGGCGGATACAGGATTTGGAAAAGGAGGGGGTGCGCCCCTCGTTTAGCCCTTATTTTTGGCTAAATTCAGAATTAAATGAGCCAAACTCTAACAACAGACTCTTAACTAAAGGAAAAAGGGAGGGAGCGCACTCACCCGTCTATATCCACCACTGACAAAGGTATATAACTGCTATATTATGGTCTAGCGAAGGTAGGGGGGGGAAAGGCCAGGGACACTACATACCAACCTGGCTAAAATAACAAGAACCCTTTTTTTACATTTGGAAATGTTTGGATTAGATTTGGGTAACCAACGTTGACATGCATTTACAACATTTGGCATTCTTTTCAACGTTTTTATCAACATCGTATAAACGTTTGTTTGTTACTTTTCTTTTTAATTTTAGCCTGAAATGTTTCATAGAACGTTTGAGTACAGTCATGTTTTGATGTATGCAATCTTATGAACCTAAAAAGAACGTTTTTGTAAGTTAAATAAGCATTTTCATTTGCCAAGTGGCTATCCTGCCGACGCCAACAGGAGACCCACCTTCCTTTTATTTGAATCAACATTTATGATTACATGGTACCTTTCAACAGCATAGGGAATACAAAGAACTTGTCAGTAAAATCAAAGAAAAGCTAGGAATTCAGCATTGCACATGTAGAGGTATCTCAACCCACAGTGCTACATACTCAGTCTTCACCAGCCTCGATCTTCCAGGCCCTATAGCCCAGTGGGCACACAATGTTGCATCAACATTGACAACCAGTTGATGTTATGTTGATGGTGTTGATCAACCTGTTTTCAACACTTTTTCAATATTTGTATTTCAACGTTGTCAACCATCACCATTTCAACATCCAGTCAACAGTTGACATATCAATGTTGAAATATTGTTGTCAACTCAACGTTGATTCAACATTGATTTGTCAATGTTGAATCAACAATATTGATTTCAATGTTGATAAAATGTTGATTCAACATTGATATGTCAACAAAACAACTGTCAACGTTGTTTCAACATTGTTGAAACAATGTTGAGTCAACATAGAAACACAAACATTGAATCAGCGCTGATGGTTAGATGTTGAATCACAGTTGATTTTGAGTATGTTGTTTCAACTTTCAATTTCAACTCTATTTCAACCCTAAATCAATGTTGATATGCAAACATTGCAAACGTTGTTTCAATGCTGAATCAACATTGATGTGCCCAGTGGGAGTGGGCCTCGAATATTTCCTATATATAGTACAGTCTGAGCAAGTCCGAGACTGAGTCTTCACATGTATGGTTGTATCTGATTGCTGCACAGTGGCAAATAGAAGCCAGCCATACAGTTAGTCCATTGGACAAGTATTGTATCCCCCACCCCCATACCACCATTTACCACAAGTACCCTAGCCATCAGGGTGACATAAGCAGTTACCTGGAGGAGCATCCAGGAGCACCCTGGAGGACCCAATGTTGACTTTCTCCCTATGTAATGGCTCCCGCACTCAGACCCTTAGAGACCACCATTAATGGACAGTCCCAATCCACCACTACTTGAGGTCTCTTTATGAGGGTATCCCAGAGGGAGGTGGGTGGTGATGGTGGGGGGGGGGAGGTACCAGTATGGAACCTGCCTTTCTATTGCCTATTGTACCCATGGTCATGTTCGTGGGCGGACCAGGAGGTTCATTGTTTAACAATGGAGGTGATAATAATTAGGGTGGGTGATTATTCACAGCAGGCAGACGGGTGTCCACATTCTCATAAACTCTAGAACACTACATTTACATTTGTATATATGTGACATGGACTGCAAGAAGGGGTCTTAGAACCCTTTGCGCTAAGACCCCTTTTTGCAGATCGTGTCACATATAGGTTTGCTGTGTCTCTCATACTAGTTCCATTTATCTCATATATGCTACAATTGCTCGTATATAAGTGCAGGGGTATCAGAAGGGCATACTATCATTTATAGCTACAGGGGTAGAATCTCTATGAGCGTAGGTCCGCCTAAATAGAAAATACGATACATGGTACTGTAGGTTCTTCCACGGGATTCAGGGATTTTTACCTGTACCAGAATACCATTAGAATTTGCAGTCACTTGTAACGTAAAAGGATTGACATATCCATAACTTAAAGTGAACCGGTGCGGAACAGAGAACAAGTGAACATTTAGAAATCAGTTGACTTATTGATATTCAATGCTAATGCCATGAACTGCCATACGCATTATCCACAGTTCTGCTGATAGGTAATGGAGAAAACTAAAGGTACATACTTTTGTATGATTATACCATTTTATTGGTCAGGAAACATTTTAATTCTGTTGTAATTGGATTCACAGAACTAAGTGCACACCATTAGTCTTGAGTGTTAAGTCGAGCTGAAACCTTCATAAGAATTCCCTGAGATGCAGTCTGGGTGCATTACTTGTTTGCCTGTTTAAAAGTCCCATTTTGTAAGTAGCACACCAAACCCAGTGACAAGAATTGAACTAGGCATATATCTAAGTACTATCAAAGAGGTTCACCCTGCATGTCATTGGCTTGCCAAGGAGGTATATACTTATATTGCTGACAGCACAGGATAACCATTTCACTAAATGATCCACTTATGTTAGCATGACCCCAGTGGATCCACCGGCACAAATGGTGATGGGTGCACGAGTGAGTGGTCATTCCAAATGGACAGTGCTCCTCAGCCTCTGTCCATTCCTGTGCATGTCCCTACCGTTGGCCCCTCGACCCCCATCCCCAGTTTACCCACATTGTCATCACCTACCACTCAGGGGGAGTAGGTCGGCGGGGATGTCGGCATGGTTACGTCATGGATGTAGGTTGTGATGTCATGGGGGCATTGTGGGCTGGGTGGCACTATGCCCAGAGGGGGAGGGTTTAGGGAGGGAGGGGGTAGATGGGGCGGCCCTGGACAAACTGTAACGACGTGGCCGGCAGGATGGATAACTCCGATTTCACAGTCAACTAGAGGTTTGGTGGTGAGTTGGTGAACACTGGGAGGCAGTCAAAGAGGGGTTGGGCACTGCCTGGTTAGGCACATCCAGGATGACCAGTCTTCTACAGAAGTGACTTTCTATAGGCTCTGTGTATTTCTATAGTCACTAATCTAGATATATAGGTCTGTGGTCATGCAGCCTCCATACAATGCCACACATTGGTAGTGCCCCAGCACATCCTTCCATGCCTGAATGACTCTACACTGAACTGCACCCCATTATGGACACTAACTGTCCTGGAGCTGCTCTGATTACTATACACCTGTACCCAATGAGTTGGTCATCACTCCCACGCAAGTGCTGATAGGAGTCAGAGGAGCAGTACCTGCTGTGTTGGTGTACAACTGCATATACAAGTAGAAATGGGTTTTTCACTGTGACTTAAAGGATATTACCATGGGCAACTCAATATCTACTGAAGGAAAGCAAACTGTTTCATACACACAGGGCTCCTATAGAGCAAGCGTTGGATCTGCTAAGAGGCATTAGATAGATCTCCATGGATTCTGTGAATATCTCGCCAACTAGGATCACATAGCTTCAGGTTTGAAATAGTTGAAATAGTAATTTAACTTTCTCTCAGAAAGCCTTGGTCCATCTCAGTTGCAGAAGTCTGTGCACACATCGGATATTTGGCTCAAATAGCTGTTCAAATATTAACATAATTTCCATAGCAATTCATCGGAGGGAATATGCTAAACCAGCAACACCAACTCATCCATTGCTCTGAGCAGCTCACTGGTCTCACCATTAGATACAACAGCTCCATAAATCTAAAAAATATATAGAGCAGCTCATGGTGGGTGTGGGTATATTTAATGGGACTAGATCCAATGTATTAATGTGACTAGCTCACTAGGAGAACCCACTCCTCACACCCGGCTTGGTAGCAGTCACTCGGCGCACACTTAGCACCTAATGGGATTAAGATAAGTGACCACTGCTAGGATAAGAGGCAGTGCTGGAAGGAAGGGATCGGGCTAATAGACAGAGAGATCTGGCCAAGCCTTGCAATGGCAGATGGATGTCTAATGGGCATCTAGGTCTACAGAGTACCAAGTGTCATTGGGGATTTCGGATTGTGATCTAAAGCCAAGAGTATCTCTGGGAAATTCATTATCATAATGTGTAGATCAATTTCACAGAAACAGTTCACCTTAAATTTCAAGTGATAACAGATCTACAATATCACAGAATTAGTTGTTCAGAAATATATTCATCCTTAGACCATGACTGTAGAATTAAAGTCTCCGGTACAAATGAAGTTTTATTTAACTACGTGGTCCAGGTATACTACCATACACGGAGTGTGCAAACCTTATCTTACCCATAACTATCATGTAAATCATGATAATTAGTAGTCATAAACCAAGTCACAGCCACATAATATGAACATTTGGGGAGGCTATACATTATGCTATTGGTGAACAGTTGTCGATTGAAAGCCTCATTGGCGGCCCTCCTAGACCACTTGCTCTGTTTTTACAACTGGCTCAACACACAAGTGACCCTTAAACATTGACATGATTCAAAGTGAACAATCGAAAGTATGGATTAATCCCTCCTAAGTAGAAATAGCTTTCTCTGTGAATATGACTTAAAAGAATCCAGTAATATGTAAAGCAAGTTTTTGTAGCCCTCCCGTTTTACCTTTGCTATTGCTCCATCCAGCTCAGACCTCGGGGTGTGTATAAATGAGAGCCTGCACTAATGCAGACACAATGGGCTATATGAGGCTATGTGGGTGTTGGAAACAGTGTACATACCACCGACATGCCCATTCATATCCATAATGTTAATAATAAAGGAACAATGGGGATATGTGCAATAGTATTGGACCCTAGAGAGAGCCCACCTTCTGTTCCCCTTTCTGACTGGAAGTACATCGGGAAGTATATCTACATATAATCAGAGAAAGATAGTTACATGGTATGAACCAGAAACTGCAAAACTTTTGCAATCTCTCCTCAGTCTTTTGAAGTAAAGTTTATATTCACAAGAACCATTGGCAATAAAGGACTACAACATGTCAGGGCAGCCTACGTCACAATCTATGGGTTTTGCAGATGAACAAACCTATATTTGAAGATATAGTATAATATGTAATCCGCATGGATTGACTGAGAGACAGAAGTGAGAGTCAGCTGTGTGTATATGATCCAGCCTCTTCATACAATCAGCAGACAAAGGGCCATCAGCTGTGGCCACTATACTAATCCCCCATACTATCCCTATGTAGTGTCACTGCTCTCCATAATTACCATCACTATAAGTAAGAGCACCCTGGTCTGACCCCCGCTGTGCCGTCATATGGTGTTACTATTAGAGTGTGCATAACATTATCCTAATATAACTATTACTGTCTGATAGCATATCCTTACATACCATATCGACCAACATCACAATACAACTTTACTTTAACTTGTGGATGTGCAACTTCATAATCATCACTTGGTCACATCAATGAACTCTAGGCTTTCCACATGCTATTCTGAAATGAATATGTGTGCAAAAGAACAACTCTTCCATTTGAACTATCTCCTTTCTAGGGAGAATGATGAAGATATGTGAAGCAGAATATGCATACAAACCTATGCTCAAAGTAGATTGAATTGCAGAAACGCTGTAATCAATCTTATATTCCTGAATCCTAACTTTGCACAGCCCCTCCCCCCCGATAAAAAGAGCAAAAAGAAAAAGCAAAAAAGAAAAGAAAGGGCACTGGCTGTTTGTCGCCACCACCACCGTCACTCCTTTCTGTTCTTCCTCTCCCCCGTACCACCCAGGAGACCACCATCACCCCACCCCCATCCCCGCCACCATCGCCTACACTCCAGGTGCCAGCAACCCCACACCGTGGTCTGCTCTTGCTCTTCCATACAAATGTCCCATTGGATACGTGGTAGGGGGACTGGCGACATGTTCTGTGCTGACAAGGGAGATCATTGTAATGGAGACTCCTAAAGTGACTTAAATTGCCTTCGTGGAGTGGAGCAGATTTAGCAGGCTTCATATATATTACATGTAATGACTTTTCTATATAGAGGGACCTTTTTTCATATAGAGGAATTTAAAGCAAAGTCATTTGGTGCGACAGGACACAGTGGATACATGCTCTAGTAAGGCAGGCTGACCATTATCATAATTGACAGGCATTGGGCACGTCTTTTGACAAGCTTGCTCTTTTACGATCCTAGGGAGATTAACTACTTTCTGGGAATTCACTTTCATGTTGATAATAGAAACAAAGTGGATTAACGTTGCGCATTTATCGAAACCATAACTATGGTGAGAGCAGGACAAGTGGGATTAAAGTTGGATTCCTTTGGAGTGACATCCAGGACAGGATTAACATATAACTACTTGCTTTACAAAGGCTACTCCATTTTTTATCGTTTGCCACTAATCTAAATGGTTATGGAAGGATACACGTAAAATAGACACTGGATTACATTTTCTCGACACCTGAATTTTCGTCAAAATCGTCACTTATTCTGGATCCAATAGTAAAATTACCCCATTTTTTCCACCATGAAATGCTAACAAGGATGTCTTGCAGTTTTATTGATGCTATTCTTAGTGTGAGAAAGCAGGATTTTGTCCATACCACGACTTCATGAATAGTATCAGAATCAGACACTAGGTGTCAGCAGTTTCCACAACGTGAACACACCTCACCCTTTCCTCTATATAAGGCTGCCCTCTCGTGGTCGTGGACCGAAATATCTCATGACATATTTGTACATGTATAGGCAAAGCTCACCTTCCCTCTATGTAGTTGTGGATATTGAATTATGTCAAAACAATGCCCTTAATCCCTGATCACATGGAAAAGGGCACATTGGATTAGAAGTACCTGAAGTAAAGAAATTTCTCGAGGGGGCAGAGGCAGCCCTGATGTCCAAAGGTGCCCATGCCTGAAACCACCGAGAGTATTCTTATTGACGACTCCTAAATAGAACAAGGTAAACAGTCATTATGAACAGGATAATTTTGATTTTTCTCGGGCACATTTGAGGCATAAGATGATACTTACAAAGGTCAGGCAATGTCTTTCAAGAGGGACCCACCGTTACTCAACATCAGACAAGGTCTTTCAGTAATTCTTTTAGCACCTGCCAGTGAAGAAATATAAACGTCATTTCAGCTCCAAAAACGTTAGGTAAGGGTTCATCCAACGCTTGCCAAAAATAAAAACAAAAAGACAAAGAAAGACCCGGAAATGTGAAAGTTTGGACTCTAAATAACTTAAAACAGACGTTATAGAGAAGCATTTATTGAAAACGTTATATTTTGCCCCAAGTAATAATCAAAATAGGAGCATCGTCACGGTGAATGGAACATTGTATCAGGGAGAATGATGTGTAGCTTTTAATCTCATTGAAACCAGAAAAGGAAAACTCCTTCCATTATTTAGCAATAGAGATTTCAAACAGAACAAACTTCAAGTTTTGAAATGCTATTTGCTAAGTAATAAATATGATTGGATTTCAATGAATTGACTGAGTTGATTGATCTGCACGTCTGGCTGTGAATGCTTTGACTGTGTTAATCATATAGGTGGTGTGCCTGCAAACAGCTAGCCATTAATGTTAGAGAGGAGGCTGTTAGATTGAGTAAACACGCTGCCCTACCGTCATCTGTGACGGGCCATAGGCTCTGTGTACATGAATCCATACGCCAGGCCCAGTCACAGGGACAACGCGCGCAACGAACGACGCGAGGAAGCCCGCAAGTTTGGCCACTTCCTGTGTGTGTTTAAAAACATGGAGAAGGTGGTCGGGGCCATCGCGCAGATCGGAGAGATAAAGGTCCGCAATGATGATGACTTTGTGGACCGCCTCAGTCGACGCTACACAACGTTCTTCCTAGTGCTTTTTTCCATGCTTGTCTCCACAAAGCAGTATGTGGGAGAGCCTATTAATTGCTGGGTGCCTGCCCAGTTCACAGAGAACCATGAGGAATATGCTAATAAGATCTGTTGGGTATCTAATACATACTACATGCCATTCTCACACAAAGTGCCAATATCTAATGCACCGAAGGAGTCACATAAGATTGGATATTACCAATGGGTGCCTATGATTTTGCTTGGTCAAAGTGTGATGTTTTTTGTGCCTTGTATAGTTTGGAGACTGCTCAATAAGCGATCTGGGATTAACATTAAGGCAATTGTAGATGGAGCTGTTACATGCCAGAAATCAGCGTCTATGGCTGAAAATCGTGACCAGACTATCCGCTACATGGTGAATCATTTGGATGCTTATTTAGGATCTAATAGAGTAGAGTTGACAGGATTTTGGTCACGCATTAAAAAAACTTTAGCCAAGCGATGCTTCTTCATTTGCGGCAAGGTATATGGCAATTACTTGACTATGATCTATCTTCTAGTTAAATTGCTATATATAACAAATGCAATAGGACAACTCTTCATGCTGAATATATTCCTGGGTACAGACTATCATTTATTCGGTTTGACCGTTGTGAGTGCCTTATTAAGGGGTGATGACTGGCGACCAACTGCCAGATTCCCCCGAGTGACACTTTGTGATTTTGAAGTGCGATCACTAGGAAATACAAACCAGCATACAGTGCAATGTGTCCTCCCCATCAATCTCTTCAATGAAAAAATATATGTCTTCATATGGTTTTGGTTTGTATTTGTTGCCATAGTCACAGTCTTAAACTTGTTTCATTGGGTTGGAAAATCACTAAGTCGGAAATCACAGGTGGACTATATAAAACGCCATCTCCGATCAATGGATAGAATTAATCGTGAAACAGACATTCAGGCTACAAGGTTTGCTCAGGATTATCTCCGCCAAGATGGCGTGTTTGCATTACGCCTTGTAGCCAAGAATGCTGGAGAATTGATAGCAGCTGAGTTAGCAGCAGCTCTTTGGGACAATTATGGTAGGGAGCGAAGACTCTTGGTGGATCACCCAGTACGGCCACCACCTCCAGCCCTGCCCTGACCAATGCTAGAATTGTATGATAAAGAAGTAGAAATGCCTGTAAGAGAACCAGAGGATACCATATTGACCATACTGGTGTCTGCAGGAAGTGCCTGATACATGGGTTTCTATAATGTACTGTTCAGGGTGACAGAATGCTGATATGTGAGATCAATGCTAATTGATTCCGGCCTTATTGCTACTGCAGTGAGTTTCCCAATTTCCTGAGATTGGAAATCTAGAGTAAATGATTAAAGTGTAGAAGTGGAAGGGGATGGATCAGCAGTGCTATATTCATCCTTCCCCTTACACCCATTCTGTGTGGCTCTCTATCTCACTTGGAGAACCTCAATGCCTGCATACAGCAGTGTTCAATGGACTTATGTAATGCTCATACAGACAGACTGTGTAGGCAATTCCATCAGACCAGTATGCCTCTATTCATCTCTACCAGATTGATGTTATGGCTCATCATTCCATACCCCCACCCTCTCAGACTGTCTGAGTAGAAACCCCCACCCCATGCTTCCACCACAAACAGTGCCCACCATTGACCATACATTCCATAGAATCAATGGTGGTCGGTATTGAGGCCTGGACTCCATGTGGCTAATGTATATTGACCTGAACACTCAGGGACCCATACCTTACTGCCCCATGAGCAATTCATGCCCATACACAACAGTCACCTGCTCATTCACGGCTCACACAGCGAGACTCCCCTGGCTCAAATAATGATCAGAACCCACACATACCTAGACAGGCTATTTATATACATATATGGACCAGGTTGAGGTGGACAAGAAGGAAGGAGGCTGAAAGGTGATACCAGATGTGGATTAGAAGGGAATTCACACACACACACACACACACACACACACACACACTTGTACTCAAAGGTGATCACACATCACATACTTGAAGTGAGAGGATATGATTTGGTGATTAAACCATCTAACTAACCATTTTATAACTAACACTGTTATGTATTAATACTTGGAAATGTACAAAAGCATTAGTTTAGAATTGTATATATATACAATTGGTATAAAATTAATACAGATGTGAGAAGGCCTGATTATCTGTAAATATTTTGCCAATCTAAAAATTAGGGTATGTACAGGAGCAGCCTAAAGGCATCCCAGCCATAAAAAAAACATGTATACTTTATAACCCCAGGTCGAGATTGTTAGCGTTTTGCTCAGAGTTTAATGTCATCAAGTTTCTAAGAGTTTATCCAGTAGTAATGTAGATAGGAAATAATATGAAAATACATGCCTAATACTGTATGCAACTGGACAATTCAAATCTCAGACAAAAGTGTTACAAACCAATTAATTGTGTTAGAGATTGTAAATGATGTGAGAAACAACGGTGTTGTACTTCTGTTAATATATGCGAATGCAATGAAGTTTCTGTTAATTTGTGAGATGAAACCCACTTGGCAAAATAAAACATTATTTGCGCCACGATCTGGGAAAATGGGGCTTAGTGCAGAGGGTTCTAAGCCCTCATCTCCCAGTCCATGTCCGTTTGGATTAGGTTTGGTGAAAAACGTTTGTGCAAAACGCTTCTGAAAGGTTTATCTTATACTGAAAAACGTTGTTTTCGATATTTCCATGTTGAATTTTTCATCGTTTACAACAACTTTTGCTACGTTTTTAAACTAAATCTATTTACGTTTATCATAGAATGTTAAAGAATTTAGATTTTTTGTAGTTTTTTCGACGTTTAACACACCTTTGTAGAGCATAAAAAAGAACGTTTTTGACGGTAGAAAAACATAATAATTATCTTTGCCAAGTGGGAAGGTTCATCAAAGCATTGAATGTGATCTTGTGACTAGTTATAAATACATGTAGTCTGCTATTTTTGTTATATCATTCCCTTTTCAACATGATCATACAAGAGTAGAAAGGCGAAATGAGAAGTTCAGGTCTGACTGGTAGCAAGTACAACTGTCTCCTAATATGAATTCATATTGCATATCGATATACTTACAAGTACTCTTACTACTGTTGATACTGAAACAGACTAAATGGTTCTGATATATAATATATAAATGATGATAAAAAATTTGTATCTGCTGACGTCCAAAAGTCATTCTCAGTGGTTCTCAATGGTTCAACATTAAAGTATTGATATTAATTTGTATTTTAATTGCTCATCTGTCTCCCCACTTGCTGCCCCAATTCGTCCGGGTGATATAAATGACGTTTCTGTCAGCTAGCATTATGGCAATTGCTTCATGTATACATGAAAAGAGAGAATTGAGTTCCCATGGCTCAAGCGTTGCAATAAGATATTGGCTCCGAGGGGTTCATGATTGAGGAATTCAAACAGTGGAATCCTCCTTTGAGTGAACAGAATGCACTTTGAAATAAGTATTAGGAATAAAGTTGTTGAAATAACATGTACTTTGTCACATCCAGCCTATATGGTATGCGATACTTATTGGTTTCATACAATTAAATCTTAATCTCTGCAAAATAGAATAGAAAACGAAATATGGTAAGTCCTCTCCACGTTTAACACACACTTCTAATTTTTCATTTTATAGGCATCTCGTTTTATGTGAACGAAATGCCTTCTGTAGCTTATAACATATTTCCAAAGTTATGGAGCAGCTTACATGGGGGTAATTGGATCTCTGGACATCCACCCCACGTCCATGTGTTAGTGATGTGATGGTGAAGGGGGATGGGGTATTTGATCAGGAGGGTCTTGCCAAAAAAAGAGAAGTGAACCAAAAAAGAAAACGTGCATCTTTTTGGCTGGCTAAATAATTGTTTGGATAATCCTTTTCACGGAAACATGCAGCGACGAGATATGTCAGTTACCATGGTCAAGGGGTCAGGAAGGCAAACTCAACATTACATTATAAGATTTTATTTTATTGATAGCCCTATATCTTGGCTCTATGAAAAGGTTCATTCAAGTCATTATCTCCCAGGATGTCAGTTTTTATCTAATTGGTGTTAAACTATATAATATGTGTAACACGCTTGATCGATATAATTTCTAGTACACACAACTCCTTCAAGAATGACCCTATCAATACCATATTGGATGTCCGACCTAGTACAATAGTTAAGTTTATGTGTACCAAAAAAATTGAAGTGAGGCTTTAAAAGTCTTGAAATTGTGAGAACAGACTTTTTAAGAAGATTGTTTTTTTTCGAAAGTTTCTAATACACAATCTTAACTTTAGTCTCACAAACTTA
This sequence comes from Acholoe squamosa, assembly GCA_949317995.1. NCBI lineage: Eukaryota > Metazoa > Annelida > Polychaeta > Phyllodocida > Polynoidae > Acholoe > Acholoe squamosa. Next base: position 43,343,714 of record OX439049.1, read on the forward strand.
AAACCCCTAGGATAAGCATAAAAATCAATGTATTACATCTTCATGGTGTATACTTCCTTAAACAATCATCCTTTATGACTCCTAAAGCGTATGTGGTCAGCAGTCAAAACCACCCGTAAATAGCCAAATACTGATCAAGCATGTTACGCACAGTGAAACATGGATAAGTCTCCATAGAGGTGATTAGACCTTTCATATCATAATGCGGCTTCATAAACAAATATTAAAGACTCTGGGCTATTATGTAAAACCAAGAAATGTACAATTACTCCCCATCTTGGGTCCTTGGATGCGCTTGATAAATGATTTTTTTTTGATAAATCTCATCATCAACTGGATCAGAAACCCGTGGAAAAATATTAAGTAGTACCAATAATCAGGCTTGAAATAATAGCCACACAGGTCTAGTAATAAATTAAATAACATTAGAATACTTCCGTCAAATCAGAGGTTGACCATAACCAATAAACTAACACCATGTCAAATAACGGTCAAGTGTGTTATGAGCAGTGTCACATAGATAATATCTTCATAAATTCATTTTAACCTTACATATCATAATGATACTTCATAAACAACTATTTAGGTGCCTGGGCTATTGTTGTAAATCAAAAAAAAATTAATGTATAATTACTACCCATCTTTTTTTTTAAACACATTTAAACTTTATTTGGTCTAGAGGTATTTTATCTTACATAGGCGCGATGTATACATGTTTACATGAGCAGGTTATGCTACTATTGATATAGAGTGACCTATGCACATACGGTAATATATTATCTAATTACCCAATATATAAGGTAATTTTTCGTAATAATAACATGACCAAACAGTTAATGACCAGATCGTCATTAAGAAAATGTTGTTATGATCTGACCATATAAACTCCTACCACTCGTCATATAATTATCAATGTATAATAACAATATTTTGAACAATTTGGGACACTTAGGTCTACTTTAACTACAATAATAATTATTTCCCTACCCTTAATATTTACAAAAGAAATTTACAACATGCATTGATTCGAATTATACATTAATAGAGTCGATTAAGACTTTCTTGGATATAGCCTTAAATTTATCGATTTCTCTTACATTTCTAATATCGGTTTCTAGATTTTTCCAAGTTTGAGCACATAGGCATTCTGGTGACTTCATATAAGCTGTACAATTGATTTTTCTATAATTTAATACAGGTGCGCTGGAAAATCTAGTGATTCTTACAGTGGTTTAATATACTCCTCCATGGTGGATCTTTCAAAGGCTAGCATTTTAATATGATGAAATCTTCTATCTTCTAACATGGGAGTAACAGTTTCTCTATGTACATAATTGGTTGGGGTCAATAAGTGAACGTCTAAACAAGTTTTAAGACACTTATTTTGCAGTCGCTGGAGTTCTAATAATAGTTCAGCTTTGGCTCCATTGTAAAGTATATCACAGTAATCAATAATTGGTAGAATATGCATTTTGTACATTCTTATTCTAGCAGTGGTTGACAGGTATTTCCTAGTTTTATACAAGATTAATGATTTGAAGTGAGCATTTTTAATAACATTTCTCACATACATATTGAAGTTCAATTCCTGGTCCAAGGTAACTCCTAAATATTTATATGATGAAACGTTCATTAGAGTTTTCCCATTTAGAACAATTTTTGGTTTCTGTATTCTTTTCAACTTTATTGCAGAAGCAAGAGTCATTATTTTTGTTTTAGATTCATTCATTGTAAGTTTGTTAGCCGAGGACCAAAGAGAGAAGGTGTTCAGAGCAGTTGTGAGTTCATTTGATAATAAATCCATGTTTTGTCCTGTTACATATAGGACCGAATCATCGGCATATAGCAAAGTTTTATGAACATCATTTTCAGAGATGCAGTCGTTAATATATAATAAGAAGAACAAAGGACCTAAAGCTATTTCTTTGTCAGTGAAATTCATATCAGGCATGTCTGTCTCGCAGCGAGTACCCTTAAAATTAAATATAGTTTGGTGTTGTTCAGCAAGTCTAGGTCAAATTTCTGCGAAAAAATTATTAATATAGGTAGATGTATCATTCATTGAGATTACCTGGCCATTTTCTCCTGTTAACATAATAGATTTGTTGGTGCCTTTTTTTGAGGGAAAAATTTCTTTCATAGTACTCCAGAATTTTTTGTATCATTCTTGTATATTTCAGAAAGATTATAATAATAAGTCTCTTTGGCGCATACAATTTCTCTGTTAACTGCATTTCTACACTCTCTGGCCCTATGCCAGGAGATAATATCCATACGCTGCCTTGCTAAATTTAAAAGCATATTCTTATCATTAATCCTTTCAAGGAGTTTATTAGACATCCATGGACTAGGCTTGTCAACAACCTTAAAACTTTTAACAGGACATTGCAGATCTAACATTCTTTTTATCATATTTTCTAGTATATTTTTTTTTGTATTTTTTATGAAATACAACACAACTAAGTTCCAACTTGGTTTAATTAAAATGGCGTAAGTTTTATTGCTGTTTTGAACCAACAGTTTTGGTGTACACTACACTTTCATCAGGGTTCAGATTTTCTAGTATATCCCAGCATATATTTGGATCGTTTGACTGATTAAAAAGATTCCAATTACAGTTTTCCAAGTCAGTGTAGAATTTTTCTAAATCCAGCTTATTATATGATCTGCCTACGAAGGTTCTATAATTCTTTTTTACATGTATTTGAAACTTCTGTACATATACCGGTAAGTGGTCAGATAAATGTATGTTCAATGGGCCACTAGAAGTAATCTTGGGTCCTTGGAAAGTAAAGTTTCAGGTTTTTTTTTTAAATAAATCTCATTATCAACTAGACCAAAGGGGGGAAAATACAAACTATGAGCAACAAAAGAGGCTTGTCTCATAAAAGATTAAAAACAGTAGAATACTTAAAGCAACTCACAGGTTGACCTCAAGTATCTAACACCATGGTGAATACCGATCAGGCGCATTACGCACGGTTTCACAAATTACAGACAATGCACGACCCTGGTTTGGGACAACCAAGGCATATAGAGACTTCATTTTTTAATGATACCTTACCAATAGATAAACACTATAGGATGGGTTTAATAGTCCAGAAATGATTTGTACATACAGTTCAGGTTAGGGGGGTTTGGGCAGTTGACATGAAAAGTACTTGAAAATGTGTTGCACGCATAGTGTGGTAGATAGGCAAAAGCTCTTTGCACCCAAAGATACCTTATATAAACCCCCTCCATGGTGATAGATGACAAACCATAGGCAACTGTTTCAGGATCTTATATATTGCTTTGAAATGTTGATCAAGCGCGTTACTTGCTCTATTAAAACTTAAGAGAACTGATAGAAAAAAAAACATATCACATCCAAACCACATGGAAATGTTAGATAGGACCCCCACTAAGGAATAAATAAATTTATCGTGGTCTCTCACTGCTTGGCTTGATGGTATAGGGTCTGGAATGAGGTGGAAATTAAAAAAGGCCATTTCGGGCCACTTTTCAACTTTGGGCCACCATATTTAAAAAAATAGCAGACCGAAATACGCAAATTTGCTCTTCTTTTGAAGCCCCAGGTGTTATGTTTCCAATGAACCAGAAATAAGAAGAATGGTTGATTACTTTTTATTCTACAGTCCCCTGTATTCAAAAAGACCCCCAAAAAAACAAAAGTGACATGGTTCAGCGCATCACGTCATCATGCACGTTTATTTACATCTTAAAAATAGTTTTCCATGCATTCTGCTGTAATTCTCTTGTCAATACTATGAAATCGAGTTAGGCTATATACGTTTTCAACAGCGATCTCTGAAAAAAAAAACTACAGAGGTTCTTCCTCGTTATCTTTTGGCAAGACCCTCCTTGTTATTCAGACAAAGTTGGAGTGGCTTATACATGGGTGCAGATTATATGCTAGATTCCAGTTGGGGTCATCACTTTAATATGATCTGGTCATCAATCAGTCAAGTGGTACTGCTAACCAAAAGACATCTGCACTGATCATCGCCATTATGATAATTATGTCTAGGTGGTCAGTGTGTACACATATTTAACAGAAAGGCTCCAATGCATTTTGTCCATTGATATCACTATAGGGAAAAAGGCCACAGCTCTAGTCATATAGTTGTCCGAGTTATGGTATACGGGTTAGCTCACCGACTGCTCAGTATTGGTGACCATGTGCTCATGTTTTCAGTTACACTCATACAGATGTATATATTTGTATTGACAAGTGACATAAGTGCATGTGCTGCCTGCACACCCACACGGTTGTAGTGCTTACAGCTGTGCTTTGCCAATTTGTGTGAGCCGCCATCTTGTCCCCTTGATCTGCTGATAACCAATGCTCCATGCTGATTTTCCAGACTGATTTATAGCGTACTAACAGGAACATCGTTAGTATTAGTGGGTAAAGCCTCATCACTATACTATCTGTAGTGGACTGTTTAAGCAATGGACCTCTGAATACGCGCCTGTCGTGAATACCGTATGGGCCTCTATAAGAGCCAGGGCGCTCAAAGATTTCAAGTAGGTTCTACCCTAATTCAAGACCGGCACTTATTCAAGACCAGTGCTTATTCAAGACTAACATTAAAGTGCATTTTAAAATTTGGGTACCCCTGTACTCCAGGTGCTTTTTCAAGACCGGCGCTCATTCAAGGACTGTAAGTGCCGAGTGTATATTGGTTTCAAAATTTAAATTTGCACTTTAAACTATGCCTTGAATAAGCACCGGTCTTGTATAAGCACAAGGTTTAGAGTGGTCTTAAAATCTATGAAAACTGGGGCACCTGAAGAGGTTACTACAGTAGTCAGGTTCTAGTTGACTCTATGGACTGGTCAAGTTTAGGGGTGGGGATGAGGAATCAAGGGTTGTAGGATAGACAATAGGTCATTCAAACCCCACTCCACCACATTATTTGAGCTGTTGTATTGTATAACAACTGCTGTGTGAACATGTATCATAGGGGTCGTGTCGGGTAGAGTAGTGCTATGGTTCTGAAGTATTCATTATACCCATAACTATAATTATAATTATGGTGGCATTAAGTCTATATAGGTGACCTATTGTACATGCTGACTTATTGAACTCCACCCAATTGGCCATATAACTAAAAATAGAATGGGTTACTTTGGTTCGATTGAAGTAAGTCAACAATGCTATTTTTTAGATATAAAAAATTGTGAAATATGCTTTCTCTCTCCCTCCCTATTCATGGCTCTCTTTCTCTATCCATTTCATGGCGTTTTCCCAAATATGTGACACCGTTTGAAAAATCAAAAATCGCCCTTTAAGGGTGGTGAATGTATTCATAGGCTGAAGTAGCTTGTACTGTATATTTCTTTTACATTCAAAAGTATTCGGTCAATCCATATACTCATGTTTCTGTAGGGTGTTGCACATATGGAAAAGGTAGTTTTGCCTAGGAAGTATATCACCTGCAGCAGTCACTTTCTTTTCAGTCCTGACCTGATCTAGACCTGTTCATGTTAGTCAGGTACAAGTACCTTTCAATGAAGATGATAGCTAGAAAGCAAGAGCACTAAAAAGAGAGTCACACAGTTAAGTACCTGCTCGTGCAATACACACTATTTTTTTTTTAAACAAGGCAGGTGGCATTTCAGTCTAATGTGGTGAGTACAAGTTAAATGGTGAAGTGGACTGTGACCTTTAAACAATAGTTCTAAGTTACCTACTTAGTGCTCTCTTTAGCTTATATATGTGCTACAGCCTTCTGCTTGTGTTGTCATATCTAAACAGGAGAGTGTTGCTCATTATGCTAAATAGAGCTGGGAGTAGTGTGCTGCACTATGATATACTTTTGTCAAATACTCTTTAAAGTGCTCTTGTGTTCAACACAAAAAAAAGGCTGGGACTACAAAGAAAGAGACTGCTGCAGGTGAGGCACTTCTTAGGCAAAACTACCTTTTCCCAAAGGAGCAACACCCTCCTGGGGCAGGTTGTGCCGATACGATTTCCAAAGCAAGGTTCATAAATGGCCCTCCGTGCCGCCATACCAAGTCCCAACACTAGCATAAAATCCATAATAAACTAATGGATACCGGCCAACTGGATTAAGCCTCACAGTATGTAATAGATCTTGAATAATGATAGCATATATTATATACTTAGGTAGCTCAAGTCAAAGGCAAAGTCCACTACAGTTTACCAGACTGCAGAAACTATCTTTGTTCTCTGGAAGTAAATTAGCAAGATGGTATGCTTAGACTAGTTTTCTATGACTTTCTAGAGACAGGGGAAAGCAATAGCTCTTGACCACTTTGGGGAGGAGCAAACACAGTATTTGAATGCGCAGTAAATCTATTTTTTATTGCTACGTATCTGAAGAGAGCACTATCACTTTGCTAGATATCTGGCTTGCCCAGCTTTGCTTCAGAATCCTACCAGATGTAAGGCAGCATCAAAGATATGATAGGAAAAGGATTGGCTGTCGTTTTGGTATCCGAAACCACCTAGCTTCTTCATACAGAGATGTCTCTTTGTCAGTCTGAACAGTGATTGATATCAAAATACCATATATAATTATGCCCTGCTAGTTATGTTAAGCTGGGTGAACTAGATGAACATAACGCTTTTGGTTTTCTGGATAATTATGTAGCAATTGCCAAAAAGGAAACATTGTTAAGTTTCCCCAGCAAGATTGCCACTCAAACACTGGGCTTATTTAGGCTCAATTAACTATCATTTTTCTTCAGCCCACTTCCCCTTGGGTGTGAGAGGGGTGGCTAAACTAGGTGGGGGTGGTGACCAGTCCATAATGGTGCAGGAAGAGGGAAGTGACAAAATCGATATCAGAAAAGTAGTTATCAAGTATATCAGGGGTGGGCATATCGCGAAGTGCTGGAGCGAACATACAAATCATCGTAGCAACGGGTTTTCAATGGGATTGGCAGGCAAATCATTATGAGAAAAATTCTAGCTTCTACTTGTCAAAATTGATGAGTTTTGGGAGGCATATTTTCAAATTCAGCCTTAAAACATTTGTGTGGAATATAGGTGGCACATTGTTTCAAGAAAAATTTCAAATTTAACCTTTAAAATACAGTGGTGGATTTAGATGGGGGACACTGGGACGCATGCCCCCTCTTTTTTGTCAGTACTTAAGAGTTTATTTTTTTTCCAAATCCTGAATCCACCACTGAAATATGTGTGTTATGGGAGCTTTAGGGGCAAATTGCTTCAGGAAAATCTTCAGATTCTCTGTTCTAAATTGGGGTCTTAGGGGATGGGGAGGAGTCATGGCACCAGAACATTTCAGATTCTACATCTGGATAGGTTAAGTTTTAGAAGATTCATGCGAATATACACCAAGACAATTTCCAGATTTTACCTTAAAACATTAGTGTTTTGGAGGAACAGGTTGCCAATTTGCTGTGAGAAAATTTTAAAAAGTTTACCTTTAAAATGAATAGGTTTGCAACATTTTTGGGGTGGGTAAATCGCCCCAATAAAAATTACAGATTCTATAGGCTGATGTACATCTAAATTGGTCTGTTCTGATTTAGAGAAATACATCTCCAAATAACTTCCAGAAATCTTTTACCTCAAAACATTTGTTCTAGGGTTTGAGATGGCAAACTGCCAAAAGAAAATCTTTCAGATTCCTCCTTTAAAATCTTAACAGGTTTTCTAGAAGATTTGGGAGGAAATGATTATTGCTCCAAGGTTACAGTGAAAGTTGAGACCTCAAGGTGAAATCACAGTCAGGAATATTTAGATTCTAACCAAATAAAATTTGTTTAAAAGGGATGTGGAATATTTACAAAATTATTTCAGATTGGGCATATGTTGAAAGGTCATAACTTTAGTTCTAGCTGGAATATTTACAAAATTCTTTCAGATCTAGAAAACCCATATGATTCACAATGTCACTGTCGCATTTTCCAAGCTCTCTGTTGCACATTTTTTGCGACATTGCGACAGCTTCCCACCCCTGTATATCCAAGGCGAATACATTAGACTCCAATCTCGACCACTGTGGGGAACACTTTCGAGATAGTGAGGCCTGCCCCCCCTTATAAAAAACTAATATCAACGTATATAAATGCCTTCCTGTCAAAGTGACATCCTCGGACCCTCAATATACATGTGCTTCTCATGTGATCGAAACCCTCTGTGAGGTTATGTGCTAAGACGTTGAATACAAGATGTTTTTTTTTTCTCACATTTATTATTGTGGCACTAAAATCTGAACACCCTTAGGTGTACTTTGTTTATGTGTTTTGTAGCCTTGAAAATCTTCTAGTATGATTGTTATGTCATGTAATAAACAATTCAATTCTTATTTGAAGATATCCCAGTATGCATGGTCTTAGTTTGCGGTATGACTTCGAATGATTGCTTCCCTCAGGTGTATTTTGCACTGGCTCTCCTGGCAAAATTTTCACTGATTTTCACAGTAAATAGATATCTAAATGTTTCAACTCTTATCACTATCCAAAAAAACATGCACTTTCACATGGCCCCTTTCCGAATAATACACTATTCTGTGGTCCTAATTAGCATATCTATGAATCTATAAAAGTGAGAATAATCTTATGTTGTTACATGTGTCAACGTTATGGGAGAATGGCATTGTTTTGAGCATGTAATTGAGATGAGTGTGGGTGTGTACAAGTCTTTGAAGTATCAAACTATTACACCAGGTGGCGCAGGAGCTTACCAGCTTGCAGGAGGTCACGTGGAAGTATTCACGCATTCACTGAAGGGTGTTCTGGTTGCTGTTGGGGTTAGAAATGGAATGGAATAAACATGGTAGAATTATGACAAAAATCACAGGTGTTAATAAATGGAATAGTAGATGTGTTTTATGCCATGCCAGGGTCAGGGGATTTCATTGGACATGCAAAAGCGAATCTGGTCAATGGAGAGTTTTAGTCCCAAAATAGAATGCTACTTTCTACACATATCACTCCCTTAGTTAATATTTTTAGGATCAAGGTATCCGATATTCTTGGACATTATTTGTGACAGATGTTGTAATCATGCAACAGTTGGAACTATTACCAACACGAATGTTAGGGGACTGTTTTTGTGTGTTGCTGCCATAGTCCACTAGGCTTCTGTTGCAGAAATTTATATAGGAACTGTATGGCTCAATCAGGCGAAAGAGGCCAAGTGGACTATGGGTTTTACGCTACAAGAAACATAGAGTGAATGTAATTACTTCCACGTGACCAAAGTAGAAATGTCAAAAGGTTAGGAGCTCCAGTGTATCAGACCTAAACACGTCTAGTTCAAGAAACACCTAACCTAGGTGTGAATGGAAGAACAGATGTCAACTTCTCCCCTTGCTCCACCACCAAAAGGTTACAGCTTTGCCACTTGACTACCCCCATGATTCCTTACAGAAAATGGGGACATTACACAAGCAGATCCAATAGGCATGGTCAATATGCAAGGAATTGCCACACATGTAATTTATTCCTTTCTCATATTTGACATTAATAGGGATGGGTAAGTTCAGGCAATCCCCTGCATCTAATGCTGATTGAATGGTTTCCTTTTTGCACAAAGGTTCACTGATAATTACATTCCCTTAAAGTAACATTAAACATCTCAGCAATGACGATAGGTCAAAAAGTTGGCAGCGGTACGGCCGACCACGAGTAGCTCACGCTGAGCACGGGCTCCCACAAAACTCAAAATTAGTGGACTTATCCTATAAGGAGTGTGATAAGCTTTGGACAGGACTATTATAAGCACATAAGCTTCACACAGACACTACCCAGCAAATTAGTGTCAGCTTGAGAGTCCTTGAGTCACTAGGTCACTCTTTGAGTTAGAAACGTGTACACAGTGCAACATTTGAGCCTAGAGCAAGGTAGCAAATGCTGACCCAAGTTAGAAAGTTGTGTCTAGTGCAACGTTGCACAAGGTGACTCAAGTTACAAAGTTGTGTCTGGTGCAATGTTGCACAAGCTGACTCAAGTAACTGAATTGCGTCTATTTTAAGGTTGCACAAGCTGACTCACACTGAACCCATGCGTTAGGCGCACACTGGCTCAAATTGACACTATTTGGTTGATTTGGGTTAGGTTGCTCATGGTTTGTGTATGGGGTGGGGCTCAGTATATCTTAAATACTTTATTATTGATTGAAACATCAAGTTAGCAGCTCCTCTGTCCATGGTACTAGTCCAGTGTTATCTTCCTCATTGATGTGAAGTGACTGCAGTGTATCCCTTAGATATTCCCTTTCTCTGAGGTCCTGTTTAAAAAGAAAACAATCAGATCAGACATAATATACATTTGATGAAACGATACAAAATATTGTATGTGTATTCATGAACTACCAAATTCTAAATCTTAGTATACTCAATTGAGAGAGCCTTACCTACCTTACATCCTCTCTCCAGTGGCTGCATGGTATAACTGCTGCTACCATGAACAAAGAACTTTGACTTTTGAAAATACACCAATCAGAGAGAAGCATAGCATCACACCATACAGAACGGACCAATCAGGGAGGAGCACACAGCCTCACCCCACACTCTAAGTGTCTATTTGAGTATGCTTGCATGAGGATGTGTGGCCATGTGTGAGCATGTGCCAGATAGAGTGAGATTTCTGTCCCAAACCTCCCTCATTCATATACACTTATTATCATCCAGTGAAAAGTATTTTACCTAAATGCCCTGAATTCCTATCATTTTGTCATGAGTACATACTATGTTTTGGTTTTCTGTAGATCCTAGTTTCCCATATAGCTCAGATCATAGGCATACATTAACCCATAATTAGATAAATTCTAGATTCACTCAGTTCAGTGCTATGTCCCATAGAGAAAAGAAATGACTCATTATGATATAAATATAGTAGCAAAACCACATTACTGGACATCAATATGTTCCCTATTCATAGATGTTTAAAAACAATGAAAAAAGCTGATGGATTCATGGAGCAAATTCACCAAAAATCAATGATCTCCAAACATGGCACCTCTTCATGGTACAAAATAGTAGGGGTAGTAAGAGGTATAGTTGTCAATGGTTAAACTTGAGTGAGGATGAGTGATATTAGTGACACCTTACACTAACCTGGCTCATCCTCATGCATTGAGTTATAAATGAGATTACCAACATGCAAGTCCTAGCTCATCCTCACACTACCCGACTCAACTGTTTACTTACACTTGGGTGAGTATGAGTGAGCATGTGCTAGACATGAGCTAGGTCACGCAGAGGTCACTCAATCAAACACCTAGTGTCTCAGCGCAAAAAGGAGCTCACTCACCCTCACACAAGCTCACACTAGCTGACTCTAATTTGCTGGGTAGAGACAGAGTGTTAATATACTGGGTAAGTGGTACTTTTGTTCTTTTCTGTGTGGCACCCAGGGTTAGTGACAGTGACTGATATAGTGTGCAGTGACAGTGACTGTTTGTAAACATGGCCAGTGGTAAACAGGTTGACAGGTGGATAAATGAGTTGAGGAATAGAAAGACACGCACCACCACAAAAGATGTTGAAGAGGGCTGGACTAAAATAGCAGACATATTACAGACAATGCAAACTATACAATATATGACACAAAGATAGAGGTTGAAGAGGTTCTAAGGGGTGACATTGAAGAGAATAGGGATTTGAAGGAATCTCTCAATTTTGCCCATGATGAGATTAAGAGGCTCAGTAAGAATGACACTGAAAACAAAGGCAGACTAGATGCACAGGGTGAATACATTCATGACCGATCTAGAGAAGTCAACTTTACTAAGCATGACATTGCAAGTAAAAAAGAGACTTTTATAACCTTGGATCATAACACAAGAGGGAAGCATGTAGTTATAGAAGATGTAGACTACTCAAAACACAGGAACTGCCACAACATAGCTTTCGGCATACTAGTTAAGGTTCATCCAAACCTAACATACACTAGCATTGATCTTGCATACAGAACCGGCCCTATAACATGGCATAATAGGCCCATCACTGTGACCTTTGTAAGAGTGGAGGTTAGGGACAAAATCAGGGCATCTAAAAACAGGCTCCAAAAGCTGCTTGATACCCAGAACATTTTCATCTCAGAGGATACAAATCGCACCATAAAGGCACAGAAATCAGACATTAGGACGATTGGTAAACTAGCATGGATCACTGGCAAACAAATTATGCCTAAGGGTCATGGGCTTGAATATCATGGTAGATTCTACCACCACAGTACTCTTTCTGACTTCCATCATGATCTCAGACTCGAAAATACACGTACAAGAGTGGGGAATGACTTTGTCGCATACCATGGCCCACAGAGCCCATATTCAAACATGTTTAGTTGTCGACTAGAACTGGATGGTATAATTTATTGCTCAGTAGAGCAAGCGCTGTGTGCAGAAAAGTGTAGAATGGTAGGGGCTACAGCTACGCTATAACAGGTGCTCTCTTTTGCGGACCCTTTCAAGGTCAAGCGCAAGGTGAAATCGATTACAATCTCTGATTGGCAAAACACAGCAGAGGACCTACTGTACAGGTATAACTTACGCAAGTTCGAACAGAAAAAAGGGCCTTAGAGCAATCCTATTATGCAACCAAAGGGCCAACAAGTAATTAGTCGAAAGTACGCCAGACCCTGTATGGGGGAGCCAGTGTGCTATTACGAGCATTTAAGGGTCAAATATTTTTAGAATCTTAAGTTAAAAATTCTTACTGCTTTTAAACATTACTCCCACTGATATTCCATATATAAAATTCCTCAGCTCAAAACTATACCAAGATCACCTCCTCCCCCCCTCCATAAAAGAAAGACACAGAATGGAATCTCATTAGACCAGACAAGTTGAAAGATACATTCATGTGCATCAACTTCCCTTTTTATTTGGTGGAGATGAGCATGGTTATCAGAGATATGGCAGGCTAAAATGCACCAGAATGCATCATTTCTGTTCTAGATTGTTAAAAAGTTTTCCTTGGGGCATGACGCCAGACCCCCCCCCCCATTGTCACACTTCATACATAGCCTAGTTGATATGCTGTAACAGCAAAGTGCTAGTCACATGTACATGTAATGGACCAGACATACTGGGAGGGACAGGGTGTCAATGTGTGTATGTGTGTGTGTGTGGGGGGGTCACTGGAAGGTTTATTTGAACCCTCGAGAAGAGAAATAATTCTTTTAAAATTCTGGAAAAAAATCAGCTTTCATTACATCTATATAAGAAGCCAACAGTTAGCATCCTTATGGTCTAAGCTTTCTAATGGTATATGGAACACCATGTTCTGTCTCCCTCTCCTTCTCCTCTTTCTTCTCTCTTCCTCTTCCTTTTCCTCTTTTTTTTTTCTTTTTTTTTTTTTGGGGGGGGGGGCCAAGGCCCGTTCGGCCCCCCCCTGTATCCGCCACTGTATGCGATAGAAGGAATCAGCGGAAGCTTGGGTATACGAGACAAAAATAGAGCATCAATCTGACCTCTGCAGCCATTCAGGGGTTAATAATGCCAATCTGCCATTATGATTCTGGCAGGAACTTTGGATTACAGGGTTATGGAGACATGCCCTTTGGTCAAATATGAAGGCCAAGCCACATGCTGTGACAGGATACCGTAGTACCTCGTGTCTAAGGCTCACCCTGCATATGCCACATTCTGCGTTGAAGGAAATACTATAAGGTGCTTTTGGGATAGATATGCTGAGGAGTTTGGTACTGTTATGTAGCATAAAATATTTGCCTCTAGGGTACATCCTAACTTCATGTAAACTCCAGGAGGCACAACAAGGGCGTATTCTCGCAGTGTATCCCCAACGTGAGGTACTATGTATGTACCATTATTAAATAGGAAAAGCCTATTGGACGTTCATACATTGCCTGACACATTAATACTTTGGGGACGAACACCCTGAAACCCTTCAACATCTCTGCTAACCAAACTGAACAGGTAATGTACACACGCACAGACTACCAGTCGTATACCAGAGGTATGTTTCAGAATGATCAACGATCACTGAATGACCCTCTGATCACCAATTTCAGATTGTCGTAGAAAATTAAAAAGTAAATAGTACCAGGTGATCATTTAGACTTCAAATCATGTTCACAGCAAAATTGTTGCACTGTGTGCTCTCTCTTATGTAGCAAAAATGATGAATTCATCCAACTATTTAATCAATAGAGAACCGAGGCAATTAATACTTGTTTAAATCACACAAATATAATTTTATAATGTATACAAAATTTACTGAAGGTGAACCACAGCCAGACACCCATTATGATATATCAGAGTATATAATCGGACAGTACGATTTTACAAAAGCATACATTCAGTAATAATTTACATCTACAATAAGGCCCAAAATTAATTATTAACCGTTCTGAAATAATATTATACTACGGTTCATTATACTCAACTGGCCTTTTGTTTGGGGATATTCTATACATTCCCGAATAAATACACAAGAAGGAGACTTTCAACAACGACAACAACAACAACAACAACAACCACAACAATAGCTCATTCGACTATACATGTATTGATCTATGGTAAACAACCATGATTAATCATGTTCTGAATGAACTGAAGGACAGAAAATGAACTGACATACACACCATTGTGGATTTGAACTATTCCGAGTTAGCAGGTTGTTGCATGGGCGCCGCCATTGCTGGAGCTTGTTACCAGCGAGTTCTACTGATAAGAGCTATCAGATGGGTAGGCCCCCGAGAGGACCGCAATGAATAGTTGGGATTATCTCATTGGCTAATAAGTACTCATGCTAAGTCCGTATACATTTGCATTCATCTCCTATATCGTCTAGATTACTGCCAGACCTACTCGTTTGTGGATCTGATTACATAAACGTACACACACATGTCTAGCCATATCTACTGAAGCTCAGCATAAACCTTCGTTAGATAACTATTGTGATAAATAATATGTGGGCAGATGAGGGGAAAGGGCCCTTCCTGCGGGATTTTTAGTACATGGTTTGGCCACAAGGGGAGCTGCAAAGGCTTATAATGTGAAAAATAGGCCAACAATTGCTCTTATGTACTTTTTTACACTGAAAAAGATGGTTTTCTCAAAAACGTTCTATTTTCTGACACTTCCTGTCAAATTGGAACGTGAATGGAATGTTTTAAATCCAAAACAAGGCCCAAATAAGGGTTCTCAGATAAATGTGTTGTCATGGCAACCAAAATGATGTTCCAAATAAAGAAAAAATAGTGCCAATCAATAGAATGATTTGTGGAGATTCATATGCTGAAAAAAATCATACAGATACCATTTCTAGATCCAAAGCTATGCCCAAATGTATGGAAAGGTTTGATCATTTTTAATTGATTATTTAAATGAATATGCTAATTAGATGCCTGATTTAATAAAAAGAAATGAAGGATAGAGCTTATTGGCTGTATTGATACAGTTATGTCCTTCCATTTTCGTAAAGTAATATCGCCAAGACCAAAAGGGCTATCTGCAAGTGTTATTCCCCATTTTAAAGCGAATAACTTCAATTTTAAATATCACATTTTACCTCGGAGGACCCTTTCCCCTCACCTGTCCACAATTATATCGTATTGCTACATTTAAGCATCGGGTCTCCAATAATTGCTGGTCTTAAATAAATAGAGGTGGTGAGGGGATGTTAAAATAGCATACATAAATAAGATACCTTGAATAAGCGCATGTGCTGTATAATACATGAATATTTTTTCTCCTGGCCAGCAGTGGAAAATAGCGAAATACGCTGACCTGATAAGAAATAATTATCTTCTCATGTTCCTACCTAAAACTGTTTTCAATGATAAAAGATAATAGAAATTATGAACATCGGCCTCTTCCATATTTTTAAACACGTTTGAATTGAATAAAGAGGACAAATAACAAGTTTATTGTTATACATTTATATGTAATGATGAAATGGACCAGTAGACCCCACAGATTATCATTCCAGACTAAAATAGCCATTCTAATCATGGACTAATCAGGCATCCACATCAATTTAATATAGTGTGGATGTGGGCGAGATTAACGAAGATACAATGTATGAATGTTAAGTAAACCACGAACAGTTTGCCTGCAATTTCACTCTGTTTAACAATAATTATTCAAAAAGTCAATTATTGTGAATACCCTCCAGAAATAGGAACAAGCAAGGAGACCATAGGAAGCACTGATAATTGAGCTTCAGCATGTGTCACAGCTATTTGAGACAACAATTCCATTTAATATCATAAGTAAAACTATTTAGGTGTTCCGTGTGGTTTTATATCAGGAAGTGGTTTAGCAGGAACATGAGTGACAGCTGAATTTTTCTGCATAAAGGGATGAAGGACTGGAGGCCATTCCTTAACACACTACGACTGCTCACCCCTAAGTTGTAATGAGAAACCTTAATTTAGTGACATTACCAGCCCAACAGTATTGGCCATGTATGGCCTGTAGCACTACGACTGTCCTATCAAATTCTATGTGATTGCTACATAAAGGCTGATCGTACAGAGCAGTCGTAGGGCCCTACCTGCGATTACTGGCACCAAGTTGTTGGGTTTCAAATCGTAGTAGCTGTATGCAATCGTAGTGCCTCAAGAAATGGACTCCTGAGGTCATTAGCCTGTGAGGTTTCCTTGTTTGCTGAGGTGTAGGCTAACCCTGGGTTATACACAGTTTATATAATACACTGGTCAACGTGCCACAGTGCTGCCTAGACTTACTTGTATGTAGGAGTCAGTACAAGCGAAAAGGAGACAGCAGGAATATAGATATCACCTGTGGCCCTCATCCTGGGTGGAATCTAAATTGCATTAATAGGGTAGGTCATCGATTTGAATCATACATGTATGCAGATCCACAGAATCTGTCTGATTTTGAAAACTTTAATAATGATTAAAATGTCCTTGCCTATGAGGCGTACCCCAGACTCTTGCTGCTTCTATAAAGGGCACATAAGCAAATGTCCACTACCAGTGAATAATTTTTTATAAGGCCTCGTTGAATATGGGCAGAACCACCTTGGTGAATACGCTGTAAAATTATTCACAGGAGTGGACATTTGCAATTATGCCATGGCTCTAGGGGATGAATTTGCTTTTAAATAAAGAATCACAACAATATTTACTCATTTTGAAGAGGTTGAGTCATTGTGGTTTGTTTTGATCCGCCATGACACCTTAGTCGACAAAGTAGGTCACGTGATACGGAGCTAGCCGCTACTTTTAGTTTCGAATTAAATGTTCTTTGCGCAGGGCAATATATTTTTTCAACAGCTCAATTTCTTAGATATACCTTAAACAAGTCATAACATAATACTATTTAACTAGTTCAATCATTCTTTTTTCTTAAAACTTGTAAGAACCATACCTAAATTCGATACTAATTAGCTCTGTATAAATTTCAAAATGGTGCCACTGAATATGCGAGGATTATATTCCATCCCCCCTATTAAAAATGGCGTAAGTAGTACTAATCTTTAGTGTCGTCGATATTAGCCATAGCATAACATCTTTTTTTGCATCCTTGTGTATAGGCTAAGATTAGCCATTTTTGTAGAATCGATCAAAATATACACCTTAGCGTATACATCATAATCCTACATCCAGTCATTCCCTTTTTGGTGTTTATAGTCAAGGCTCTAAAGGATAATGTTGGTGACTTGGACCTTGGCTGCTGCAGTTGTTGTGGGGGTATTGTTGAAGCTTGTCAGTCGAAAGAAGTATAACATACCCCCTGGTCCTGCTGGTCTCCCCTTCATTGGCAATGTCTTCCAGCTCGACAAAACTGGTCCCCACAAGACTTTCACCAAATGGTCTGAAAAGTATGGAGATGTATTCAAAATGAAGGTGACTATGGATATCTAAAATATTATTCTACTTTACCGCTTCATCAATAAATCTAATGAATAATCCATTAAAAATTACTTATTTGCCAGAGAAAAAGACCTATGTGACTACCTTTATAAGATGAAAAATGACGAATACCAATGTGATAATTGTACCAGAAGATAAACAATGTGATTTTGACTGTCAGCATTTTCTTGTCTTTAGAGCGGCCTTATTTATATAGGATCCTATAGTGATTGGGTGCCAAACTTGTGCCTTAAACCTGACAATGTGTTTGGGTTTGGTACATGTCTAGGGAACCCAAATCACCTTGCTAGACAGTACAGTCTCCCAGATCAGTATAACTGAGAGGACATTAGGTATTTAGCAGGGCAAAACACACGGAATCCCTCCATCACTACTGGTTATATAAACTGACCACTCCCTCACACGCCGATATCTAGCTCATTACCATGGGTGGTAGATGGAATCAGAAATGTGGTTATGATATAGCCCATTTTTACAGTGTCAGTGAGGTCTGCGCGACCCCTATATATATATATATATATATATATATATATATATATATATATATATATATATATATATATATACATATATGGAGGATTTATGGAATGAGCTAATGAACATTTCTGCACCTTGTGTGGGATATCTGCGTCACCATAAATTATATAATAACACTGCCGCTGTTCTGAGTTGTGTAGGATTCTAAAGCAAAGACAGACAACCTAGATGTGTGGCAAAATGATTTGGGATTAGTTGCAATCAAAAACACATTGCTACATAATTATGTGTTGCACAAAATTGGCACTTAAACACTCATAGACAATACGGAATGCAACCAAACACTCTCCCATTTTCCTTGTTGATACTTACCGTTTTAGAAGAATTGATGAAAGAAATAATTCTATACATATGGTTATATACAGAGAAAGCTTCTACAAATAAATGCATACACTTTCAGATGTTTGGTCGGAGAGTAGTTGTATTGAACAGTTTTGAGACAATTTATGATGGTCTGGTGACCCAGGCCAACCAGTTTGCTGGTAGACCCCCCTTCCCCAGGATACAGACTTTTCTACAAAACTGTCCAGAGGTTGTAACTGGTGATTTTACACCAGAGTGGATCTACAGGAAGAAGACTGCCATGCAAGTTATGAAGGTAAACTAGAGTTCATGATCAGTAGTTCTTGGTTTATAATATCATTATGCCATGTTTTATAATGAGTTGTGTGCCAAAAATTAAAAATGCGGATTGAAAAAAAAGTTGTCTCTGATGGGAGGAAATGTTGACTGTCGGAAAGTAGGGATAGAGCTTGTTTAAAGATTTTTGTAGCAATCTTCTGTTCTGTTTTGATTGATTATAGACACAATAATTAAGTGTTTTGGTAAATGCTTGTTTGCCATAGTGATGCGCTTTGATGCATGATCAACCTGTCAGATATGCATAATCTGGAGGTTATTTCAAAATAGTGGTCAATCAGCACTATTCTAAAATAATCTCCTGCACTGGTCGGTAGGATGCACCAATCTAGCAAGTAGGTGACCTCTGGTTCTGCAATTGAGCATAATGACACAAAAAAAGATGACACTGTATCCCTCAGATGGGTTAGAATGCATGTATGAATTTCTATGTTATAATTATGTAGATGTATGGAGACAATCTTGCAAACCTGGAGGCCATCACCTTGGACTTGATTCAGGAGATGCTGGAGGATCTTAGACTACAGTCTACCAAAGGTGCCATCGACGCCTACCCATTTTATATCAAGTGTACAACAGGCATTATCACATCCATTGTAAGTCTCCAAGCAATTACTGTAAGGGTCATTTTGATAATGTCAGAGCATATGCCAACAATACTAGAGGAAAATATCATGTTTCAACCAGAGATATTATAGTAGGCCAATTATTAAAGCCGGATATACTGGTAAGTCCGATCATCTTGTGCAGAGTTAGGTTTAGAAGGCCTTCGCTTAGTGGTAACCCTTGTCAGTGCTCCATAACCAAGCATTCTGCCTGCTTCAATACCATGGGTATAAAAGGTTTGATATTCATTCATTGTACATGTGGTACTTATCATGAGCATTACTATATTTATGTAAACCAATATTCAATTTCCCCTTATCTGTATGTTCACATATTTCAGCTCTTCGGAAAAAGGGCTGGTAAAGACACGGTTGAAACTTCCCTAAAAGTCAATGAGAGAATTGGGACCCTTATTCAACCAACAGGAATATATCTCATTTTGGACTTAGTGCCTTGGCTGAGAAATATCCCACATAAGGTCAATAGGGAGCTTTTGGAACTATCCAATTGCATCAGGATCATCCTTGACAAGGAAATCAATAAGAGAAAGGTAATGCCTCGCACATACAAAGTGTCTATATGAATGAATCAAAGGGTCAATAAAGGATTAATAACAGGCGATTTAGCTTGTAACTGCATAGGGCGTTTTGCAGAGAGAAACAGCTTCAATTACATCTGTGACTTTCAATTGTCAGAATTTTCCATTATAATATCCACTTGTGTTTTTTTTTATTCTTCATGGTTCCCGGTGAATAACTAGGCTGAATTTGAGCCTGGCCAACCGGAGTGTTTTATCGATGGATTATTTGAACACCAACTAAAAGGCGAGGAGAAGAATTCCGATATGAAGTTGACAGATTCTGAGATATATGGATTGGCCATTGACCTGCTCATAGCTGGTAAGTATGCACAACCAATCAGCAGGACTTTTCAAAATGGGCTAACCCCTGCCCCCCTGCCTGCTATGTTAGAAAAATTCTTGCCTATCACAATAGGATTTGCAGCTATCCAAATAGCCTGGAGGGTGTTGCTCTTATGGGCAAAGGTAGTACTGGCTAAGAAGTGCCTCTTCTGCAGAACTGGCTTTCCATGTAGAGAGAACTTTTCACTTGTGTTGCTTACAAGTGGTTATGTTAGTAGAGTGCAAGAAAAGGGTGGTTTGAGTAGGTACCTAATCAGGAGAAGTCAGTCAGTATAGTATAGTATAGAGTGTGTAACACGAGTAGGTACGTGATACTGCATCTCTCTCTCTATTTTAAACAAGGCAGGTGACTTTTCAGACTAATGGGTTGAGTGCAAGTTGAATGGTGAAGCAGAGATGACTTGTTTTGAAAAGAGGGCAGATACTGACAGCTCTATTTACCATAGGAGCCACACCCTCCAGCAATATCCAGGTAGGCTCTGATAGTGGCAGCACAGCATACATGTACAAACAGTAGCATACTGGGCCAATGGGAAAATGCAATAATGTAGGAGAGATAGTGGTTGTTACTTATATGATACTAATATACACTATCTATACTAACCACAGAGTGCAATGTAATTCATATCTGTCCCTATAAATTCCACAAACTCTTGGTGGTGTACCAACCAGTGTGGGTATCATAGAGTGCCCTGATCTCACTATGAACCTATTCTCAGGAGGTCTTTTCTTAATGCATTACGATCACACACAACTCTACAACTTGAATCTCAATGCTATCCCTATGGGGAGTTTGGTACGACTTGGGGGTGCAGTCTAAGTATATCACGAAATGGCCCCCTAGATTACAAGTAACCTTAATTCTAATGGGCTATGGGGCCTGCCCAGTTGTCCTTTTGGCTATGTGGGTTAGAAAATATTGATTATTGTTAACATAATGACTCATCATAATGGGTGGTATGACCAGGGGAGTGTAAAGTTAATTATATCTAAAAGAATTATACTTGGGATTCTCTGTATGAAATGTCTTCGTCTTTCAGGCACAAATACAACATCGACATCACTGAATGCTATTATGGCAGTTTTGGTGAATAAGCCCAATATCCAGAAACGACTTGCAGCTGAAATCAAGGAAGAACTGGGAGGGAGAATGCCCAACTTGGCAGACAGGAAAAGACTTCAATACACTGAGGCTACAATTCTTGAGGTGCTTCGGTACTCGTCAATCGCTCCTCTGGCTAATCCACATAGCACAACAGTGGACACAACCATTAATGGTTATGACATTCCAAAGGACACTGAGGTATAGGGATTTAACCCAAAACAGAAAAGAAAAGATACAATTTGATCAACCAAAATGACAAATTGCATTTATTTAAATTTGTAAGTGTATCACCCAACAAACCAATTGAATCAATAGTAAATACACACCATTACTGTATATAAATCGCTATTTAGGGTAAAATTACCCCCAGCTTGCCCCAATTTCTATTTACGGAGTTCTTTTAAAATGTAAATGTAGGTGTTCTTCAACCTGTGGAAGTTGCATCATAGTGATGAGTACTGGGATGACCCCTGGGAGTTCAAACCTGAACGGTTCCTAGATGAAAGAAATATGGTTGTTGCTGCAGATCATATCAACAAGAGAAGGTATCATAGTAAAATTTTGATATTCTTATTAGAGATATAACAAAATGTAAATTTAGATGTTCAATGTATCATAATAGCTGTAGGCTATGTCATCTATAATGAAAGATAGATGCATATTTATAAATAAGTTTGTATAGAGATCAGTTTCATTATAACATTAGGTATTGATGGAACATATAAAATCAGTGACATCTTTCAAACTCTTTGAATCACATATTGCAGATTGATGGCCTTTGGTGCCAGTCGTCGTGTGTGTCTTGGTGAGACCCTGGCCAAGAACCGCCTCTTTCTGATGGTGGTGTCACTCCTGCAGCACTTTGAGTTCCTGCCCGCAGCACCTGATGAGATCCCTTGCCATGACCCACGGGACTACAAGGCAACTTTTGGCATTGAGCCGCATAAGTATAGGGTCAAACTAGTCCCCAGACAATAGCATTTATAGTCTGTACTAAATCTCTGTGAGCCCATGTTGTTATAGCTTTATCTAGCTGTAGGCTGAAAATAAAGTGATTGCTAGCGGTGAAAAGGGGTCAACTACCTTTACTCAGTCACAAACCTTTTGTCATTTTTCTTTTACTGAAAAAAGAAAAACAAACAAAATGTCTATCACCTAAATATTGTACACCATGATAGTGTATGATGACAGGAAGCTTCGATAGATATGATTCTTGATAATGGTACATGCTGTATACAAGCAGTGAGAATAAATCCACTCTCTTGTACACAGCTACTTCTGATTCCTTTTTTCTTTAGTTGGATTTAACTATAGACCAGACGTTAACAATTCTGAGAGAAAAGTGTGTTATGATAACACTTGTATATAGGAAACATTGGGTGTGCCTCTTCATATTGGAAGGGAGGGATCAGCTGATTTTCGATCCAAGAAGTCAAGGTTCACCACCTGACAGCATTCCCTTATCTACGCACTAAAAAGATCAATATAGATAATTCAAATATGCCATTGCATTTGACAAGGTTTGAGTAGCATCCAGTGTTTGAAGTCAATTTAAGCAATTTTTAAAACTAAAACGAGGCCTCTCATAATTGTTACCAATGACAAGTAATGTAATCCCAACTGGCTCCTATGTGTTTAGAGCTCTATGTTGTCTAGTAGGATGCAGCATGCCTGTAATGGTCATGGACAGTTCCTCATAATTGGTCTACTTCTAACTGCATAAATGTTTTGAGGCTGGTGGAATGCTCCTTTTACCAAAGTACTCGAGTTTCATACCATACCCCTACGCTCTTCAATAATCATTACAGTAGGTACTCATACCCTCTTCCTTTACCAACTACGCATTAATGTGTAGTTTTTGCCGATTTTGGCTGATTTTGACGGATTTTGAGTACACTATAACTTCCACAAAATCTGTGACAGTGACTGGGAAAACGAGTCTTATTTGTTCCTGGCCACAACCCCGGAAAAAAAAAACATTCAAATTGGGGAGAAGGAAATATACCTGATGTGTTTACATATTGCCCCATATTCCAGCAACTAATCACTCCATCAACATAAATAAAACTGTCCCGGAAAGCTGAAATGATCTGCTCTCAGTAGCTTGGGATGGCATTGACCAGACAGAAGAATTCTTTTCCTCACAAGCACTTCAATGTCTGAGTCAATCACATGAACGGTAACTAAAGATTCTGTACTTCTCCAATTAGCTGCAAATAATTTATGTTGAACTATATCTTGTGAGGCCTTCCTTCTAGTGACATGGGAGTATGTGGAGATCGAAACTGATTGCTATAGTCCTTACAGTCTATTAGGTGGTGTGTTTTTTGTTGCTGTTTTTTTTTTTTTTTTTCTTTGGGGGGGGGGGGTCAAAACATGCTTAGTACAGGGAAAGTGAATGAAGAGTGTAGTGAATAAGATTACACTAAAATAAGTAACACATCAATGAGCAACAAAAGCCATTTCGGCAGGAGAAAAAATCCACCTCATGTTAGGTTGTCCCCTCATACATAAGGTATTCATTGCCCTATGATCAAAATTATACCAGTTTTAGAAAGCTAAGACAGTCTGCTTTCAGAATAGAATGTAACCTTGAAATTGATTTTTTTTACAAATAAGACTCAAATTCACAGTCATGATCACATCTATTGAAACTGTTCAATTTTTTTTGTTGGACTTAGCTTGAGTTGGGTTCTCCACAGAGTCAAAGAGTTAGTCTCTATCTCTTTTACTTTTAGCATGGCAGTTTTACAAACTTTACTGGCATTTTTAGTGTATCTTGATGCATTATTGGCTATTTCAGCTGGTTACCATGGCAACAGATATGAAAAAATGCCAATTATGCATGGTTTTGATTGCCATGGTATCCGAAAAAAAATGTCTTCCAAAATTCATTATCTGCCATAATTCCAAAAAAAAATTAGATATTTGCTACAATATGCACTTTATATCAGTGCAATTGATAAAAGGAGTGCTGAGATATTGCAATTTGAAGTGAACTCGTAAGATCAACTTTTCTCATCATAACACCACCTTTATGATGATATATTTCAGTAATTAAACTAGATAGAGAAAACTGTTGTTCTATCTGACTGGTTAGCCTAGCTTAACCAGTCACCATTTCCCTTCTAATTTGAATCTTCACACAATTCCAACGATTTTTGAGAGTTTATGTTATAAACTGAAACCAAAAACTTTGCTCTGAAATACTCTGGTAAAGGAATAGTGAAACAAGGAGTTAGTATCTTGTTCACTCACATTTGTCCATTATACCCCTACAGTATCGTCCATTGTCTACAGGTTCTTGTTCATGGAAAGATGAATCGAGGGTGTATGGTGCCATTTCTCATTGTATTATAGCATGCCTATAGGTTATTCAGGATAGATAGTTGGTGAACCCTATGTATAATAATATAGTTCCACGATTGTCATGAGAGCTATTCCCATGGGTCACTAAGCCAGAAGTGCCAGTAGGTCACACCTACCACATTACACACTAGATATGTTACATGTCAGGTTTTGAGGCTGGCTGGTTTTACTGCGTTACTGGCTGATATTAGGTATAGATGGGTCATATGAAGCATCCTTGCCCCCGTGTCAGTATTGGGTAACGGCAGAATCTACAGGTAAGAAGGAAAACTCACCATGGACCTGGGTAAATTGGTATTAAGGGTGGACACATATCATATATCCAGAATCTATGTCACTCATGGAGGTGGAGTGTTGTAAATAGTAATGGGGTTGGTAAAATCAGGACAAGGGGTGGATGTGTACATGTATAACCCTTGCAGCTGTGGCAAAATTTGAAACCAGTACCGTTCTAACGCAGTTCATAACTTCACTGGAGGTAATTCAGAAGGACCTGAGATCACTACCCCTGCGATCTTAGTGTAGGCACATCTCATAAGACCTAGCCAGTCTTCCCTATCTAATGCAGTGGTTGTAGGCCAGTCAGGAATAGCAAGTCCTGTGATTCCTTCACTATTCCTTTTCCAGCACTAAAACCACCCGATCTTACTGATATAATTGCATAGTGGTTTCAGCTGAGTACAAGAGCACTGACAGGGAATACTCTGGCTCTCAAGAGTGAATGTCCATGCTGTATACATATAAAGGGGAGGGAGGACGTTTGCTGAGGGTCCTTGAGGGCTCTTCAGGCTACTCAGGTATGAAGCGCACTTGAATACTGTATGAGATAAACTGCACCCTATACTCTATAAGTAGCTCATATAGGAAAGGGGAACACTTGTGTAATCACTCTTGTGAGAAGGAGTGTTTCCACTGCCATTCTTTCACTATGGGCCTCTTGGCCCTGTGCACAGTGTGTTCTGCCTGGAATAGCATAGCAAGAATAAGGCTAAGATCACTGCAATCTTAGTGCTGTCTGTGAAAAGGCAAGGCTGTCTGACCTTAAAATAGCTTAATTGGTTAAGCCAGAAAAATTGCTAAGATCGCAGTTGTAGCGATTTCAGGACCTTTTGAATTAACCTCCTGGTCTCTCCACTGCCCTGGATGTCATTTGAAAATATTGATGAATTACCATAATAATTATTACTTTTGAAATGACAAACATTGACAGTGCCCCCTCTATGACAATGACAGTTAGGTCGGTACCCAAAGTTAGAAACGGTTGGCTCCTGGGCACCATTATTCATGATATAATATTGTTTACCCCTATTATTTTACCTATTGACTTACAAGCCCGGCTTACAAGATCCAGGTTGCTTATCCCCATGTAAGGGGGGCTGGAGCTGGTTATCCATAGCTGGTTACACCTATCGCTGGAAGTGGATGTTATCCGGGATTATCTTTTATGAACCATAATATCATGACATGCCTTCTCATTGTGAACCTACTCCTTTAATGTGTCTATACTCCTATACATCTTCGACCGGGTCATGATATCTCCCAAGGGATGACATCTGGTGGCAACTGCTGGCAACTATAGCTGACTATAGTCACTGAATAAAAAGGAATGTAATGGGAGTGAGTGAGTATTAGCTGTTTAACGCCATTTCGACAGCTAATGTCATATTCATGGTGAGAACTACATTACACAATTTCACAAGGGGATGTGTCAGTGTCAGCGCACATGTGCACCACACACATCCTGAGGGGATAGAAAAGAGGAGAAATAGACCCTTTTAAGTGGGCTAGGGAGGCCCAGAATGTAATGGGTCCCTCTACAATGTAATAACAAAACAAAAGAAACACTGAACCCACCATCAATTTTAATTACTTCTGCTGCAGGGTCGAATTCCAGGGTTTAACTCTCCTTTTAGCAGCCTTCCTTTAAGAAAACCTCTGACGCCTACAAATGTTCATTGTATACTTTTTTTAATACAGCGTCAACTTTACAGACCATACACATTCTTTTTCCAAATAATTTCCATGGCATCATTTCTTTTGTAATACAGGTACTATTTGATATCATCAAGAAATATGTTGATGATTTGGACCTTGGTTGGTGCAGCAATTTTGGCTGTCCTCTTGAAGTACATAAGGCGTAGGAAGTATAAACTTCCCCCGGGACCTCCTGGTCTGCCCTTCATTGGCAACGTCTTCCAGCTTGACAAAACTGCACCACATAAAACAGTTACAGAGTGGGCTGAAGAGTATGGTGAGATCATGTCAATAAAGGTAGGAATTGTTGGGGATTTTAAGCAGATATGTTAATTCATTGTAATGGAGTTAACTGATTGCTGATATGACCAGTGAAGACTGCTGAAGGCTTTTATTTGCTGTAGGTCGAATCCAACATGGCGATTTAGCCTTTTTTAGGGCTGAAATATCTCTCTGTCCTTTGCGTTCTTGGGGCCTTCCTGGGCCCCTAGATCGCAAGGGTTGTTCAACTTGTACCGGCTCCCACAGTGAATTCAGACCAAGAAAGCAGTTATCCTTGCAATCTAGGGGCTCAGGAAGGTTCCAAGAAGGCAAGGGACAAAATCGCAGAGATATTTCAGCCCTAAATCGCCATCTGGCATTCGACCTTTTCTGTATGAAAATCTGATTCCAATATTAATATGTAATATTGAAAGAGAGCGAAAATCTCCATTTTCTGCTTAAGTATCAATGCCATCCTTGCCACTCATCCTAATGAATTGCTAATTTTAATGCCCTTTTCTTTTAGATGTTTGGAAAGAAAGTGGTGGTGCTAAACAGTTATGACACAATCTACAAAGGCTTGGTGACCCAGGCGAATGATTTTTCTGGAAGACCTGAATCTCAGAGAGTGAAGATCTTTATGAGCCATTGCCCTGATATTTCAATGGGCAGTTTCTCGCCAAAGTGGATCTATATGAAGAAGACTGCCATGCAAGTGATGAAGGTAAGATAGCTATTGTGTGTATTCTCAGTTTCCCTTTAATATGGATCATAAATTAAGATGAATTAAAGTCATTTAACGCTAAAAATGACTGAAGGTATGTGGTGCCACTCCAAGCGCCAGACATTGGAAGGACATGACACTGATCTGTACCTGTGGAAAAAGACTGCATGTAGTTGATAAATTTAACTACTTGGGGATAACTCTTGACCGGTACATGACCCATGCACATTCACATAAGATCATTGGTCTAGCACTGGAGGCCATTTCTTAAGGTACTACGACTACATACCACCACTACGACTTGAGACCCCTAGGAATAGTGAAGATGATCGTAGTCACTGCACTACGACTGCTCTGTATGATCACCACCTATACAATAATTACATAATGCTTGGTAGAGCAGTCGTACTGGTGCAGGCATTAGTACCCACTAATGCATGACACTGTAATGGCCTTATTCGAAGTACAGCAGCCGTAGTGTGTTAAGAAATGGCCTCCAGACCCATCTGTTCCAACTTAGGAATGTCAAATATAATACGGACTCTACCTACAACAACTGCGAAGGTCTATGTAACTATGGTGAGACCTGTCTTTGAATACTGTGGGTTTATGTTAGACTGAACACCTCAGTGGGCAACTAATAAATTCCAGGTGGCACAAAATGATGCTTTGCGCATTGTGGCTGGAATTAGAGACCGACGATATGCTCGAGTAGTAGACCTGCACTCTGATTACCACCTAGAAGAATTGCTGACAAGGAGAAATAGAATGACACTAGCCATAACTCACAGATATGCTCAAGTGGACGACAATTTGGTGGTCCCACCAAGGGTTCTGTGTAACAATGACCGAAAAATGCTCAAGGTTCCTAGGATAAAGAAAGAAACAATGGAGAAAAGTCCCTTGATTCGAGGAAAAATGTTTTGGGATGCTCTAGAGCCTTCGGTGCAAAATGTGGCTGATAGAGACAGGTTTATGGTTCTGATAAGTTGACTATAGGATGAACTACCTCTGATAAAGAGGGCCAAGTGACAAGGTTACAATTTAGCTGTGTATTCATGCTATTGGATAATGGATGCTGGATCTGCATGCTTAGGCAAACACTCTACTATTGCCACACCACACACCCACAAACACACCTACACCATGATGTATAACTACTTATATTATGAGGGATATTGCTCTTTCATGTAACGCATTATGTATATGGCTGAGGGGAAGAACTTAATCTTCCTAAGATGTTTACTGCCAACAAAACAATACAATACAATTATATATTTGCCGCTAACAAAGAAGAGGGAGCCAGCACTGAAGCACTGAAGATCTCTTTTTTTCAGGAAAATAAAGCTAATAAATAAAAATGTCCACCAGCACCTATATTGTATGATGCAGAGTCAAGTACATTGTAGTATATACCTTGGCCACGACAATCAGTTTCAACTGATTAAAACTTTAGACAGTAAAAAAAGACAAATCTCAAGAAGCATTGGGCATTATGTCTACCTTATTCACTCCCAAGTGTTTTATTAATCTGTAATCCAAAATACCCTATCATCTCAAGATACCACCTGGCACTTACGGATTTGGAGGCACCCCTTCCCCTTCTTAGAGACAGGTGCTAATTCAATGTCTATATATTTTAGTGCTTGCGGTGTATTTCATGACCCCCATACAGTCTAGCACATACAATGGCCCTTATTCAATTCCTGCTGCTTAATTAAACAAATGGGTTATGTTAGTACCTGACATCATAATGCAAACCCTCATGTACACCCACCCCCCATTCAGGTTATTTCCTTTAGCCACAGGTAGTACTTGATTCCAAGCAGTTTGATAATAATTTGATACATTACTAGGCTGCTGCCTTTAAGACGTACCTGAATTTAGGTAAGCACAAAGATCATTTCTCTTAGATTGTATATGCAGCATCGTACACATGGGATACTACAGTATGTCTTTTTACATCTAGATGTATGGGGAAAACCTAGAGAACCTGGAGATGATCACCTTGGATCTGATCAAGGATATGGTTAATGGCATGAGAGAACAGTCAATCGATGGACCCATTGACCTATTCCCATTCTACAATAGTTGTACGACATCCATTATCTCATCCATTGTAAGTGGTTTGGGTTTGTATCTATCTAGACCTCATGTGTTATGCACCTAATGTTTCGGGTATCAGAAATATATCATAATTATATATACACCGATAAAATTTGTGTGTTTGCAAATGCCTCTACAACAAGTATTATAAGTCAATATCTTATCTGATATAGGGATAGCTGAAAGGGGATTTTCAATTTTAATGTATCATTTAGTTCTACTGCAATGGTATCCAATGGATAATGATCTCATGATAATTACCTTTGAATTCTAGCTGTTGGGAAAAAAGGTTGATGAAAACACAATCAGAACCATTCTTGATGTAAACGATCGAGCCGGCGTTCTAAATCAGCCCACAGGAATACATGTTTTGCTGGACATATTTCCATGGTTGACTTATTTCCCAAATAAACTAAGCAGGGAAATTCTGGAACTTTCAAAGTTAATTAAGGTCGTCATTGACAGAGAAATCAATGAGAGAAAGGTATGACATTTCACTATAAACTAACTATCAACATAATGCACTGAATTTAATTCTTACTCACTTAAGTCTGTATCCAGATTCAGGCAATGTCGCCAAAATGAGTATGATTTGAGACTCAGCCTGATTCTAGGATGACACCCAGGCTGAGCCTCAGGATCTGCCAGAATATCAATCCAGGATCAGGTCACGTCTCAAATGATACTCATTTTGTCAACATTGCCTGAATCTGGATCCAGGTTCAAGTGAGTAAGAATCTTTTTCAGTGAAGCATTTGGAAACATCCAAGTGGGATGACAACGCTGATGACTGCAGGGTTAGTCAATTTTGATCAACCGGTTTTAAACTTTGATGAAATGTATGGTGGTCTCTAGGATCGCTTACCGAAGTCAGTATTGTGGGTGATAGACATAGATAATAAATATAGTGTCAACATTAAAGGTTCGAATTGATGAGACTTTAATAAATGACCACTAAAGCAATAATCATTTTGCATATACAGAGACTGCTTCAGCCCAGCAACCCTGAGTGTTTCATTGATGGCTTACTGGAATGTCAACGGAAAAGTGAGGAGAAACAAGCTGACATGATATTAACTGACTCTGAGATTTATGGAATAGCACTCGACTTCTTCCTAGCTGGTAGGTCACAGGGTGACATCGCCATTTCGCATAATACTGAAATGGTTGATCTTTCTCATTATCGGGGTTTTCTAAAGTGTTTTTTTTTTCATTCAGTATAAAGCATTATCTTGGGTTAGGGAGTAAACACGATCGACTCAAACAGCACCTGGTGGCAAAAGATGAAACTGAAAATTTGACATTATTTGCTCATATTCCTAATCTATATGACACAACCCTTCTTTATCAACCCTTTAGGTGTGATACATTGGCATTCTACTCATTCCTATCACTGGATTTCATATTTCCTATACCCATATACTAAAGGAATTGAAAATATTTTTTAATTTATTCAGGAAAATTTCATTTTGCTTGTGACCTCCTACTATTTGGTTCCAAAATGATTCTAATGACCTAAGGTATATATACATGAGGTTTGGTTAAGAAATTGTTTGAAGATTTTTTTATGTAAAATACAAATTTTCATAAGCGGCCATAGTTAACTTCGGTACCCTCCACTGGAGAAATGGACACCGTGACATATGGATTGTATGCCTTCTTTATGTTACCTAAGCATCAAACTAACATCCCTAAAAGCTACTAAGAGAATTTGTTGGCCAATTTCGAACCAGCTGGATTGTATCTACTCCTTATTAGAACATCAAAAGTCCTTCCATAATCAACCTTTTCAATAATCAAAGCCTACCCCTTGCAGGCACATTCACAACGTCAACTACCATGAATGCTCTTATAGCAGTTCTGGTAAACAAACCAGATATTCAGGATAGGATGTCAGCTGAGATAAAATCAGAGCTTGGTGGTAGAATACCCCATTTGGCTGACAGAAAAAGACTCCACTATAATGAGGCTGCAATTCTTGAGGTGCTACGATACTCTTCGATTGCACCCTTTGGACTCCCCCACTCTGCAACAGTAGATACAACAATGAATGGATATGATATACCCAAAGGCACAGACGTATGTATCTTCCTATTGATTTTATCTAGTTCATGCATGATATCAGTAAAGACCCAAATGTCTCTTCAATTCTTTTTCTAATTTTTTTCTCACCTCTGTACATAGTATATGTTCCATCTGGTATCAACATGTCCCCCCTATCTGTCAGTCTGCAATGGAATTTACATCAGATAATTTCTCTTATCTTCTACTTTCTCTTTTTATGTCCTTAGGTATTCTATAACCTTTGGAGATTGCACCATGGCCCTGAGTATTGGGATGATCCATGGGAATTCAGACCAGAGCGCTTCTTGGATGGAAGCAAAGCTGTTGTTGCACCTGACCACATCAACAAGAGGAGGTAAGTGCAACATTTATATGCACTTTTTGATTTAATAGAATGTATCAAATCTCTTCTTAGAGTGAACTTCATTGACAAGTTAGTTAAATACCCTACTAATAGTTTTCCTCATTTCTTTTCAATTTCGAAGCATATATCATTATGCCTCACTGTTCAAAACTGGGGCAATCCTTTCCATCCATAATTTGTAATCACTGTAGAATGTGTATGTATAATATTTACTTGCCAACGGGCTTTTAGCTTTATACCAACATTTATTGTTATAAATGTGATCATTTCTAACCCTATTTAAAAAAAAAAAATCAGATTGGTGGCCTTTGGAGCAAGTCGTAGAGTCTGTGTTGGGGAGACCCTGGCCAAGAACCGCCTCTTTCTGATGGTGGTGTCACTCCTGCAGCACTTTGAGTTCCTGCCTGCAGGACCTGATGAGATCCCTCATCATGACCCACGGGACTATAAAGCTACTTTTGGCATTGAGCCTCATAAGTATAGGGTCAAACTAGTCACCAGGCAGTAGCAGCTATAGTGGCCTTTAGGGTTAGATCATGGGCGCAGACATCCATACCCTAACCCCCGATTATGAGTGGCAAAAGGCAGCAGGAATATCAATGGTTTGTGTACTGCCTGTGGCGTCATCCTGCTCTAAAACGAGGCTAAACCTCCGCATACAGCAATACCTACTGATAAAAGGCATAACAGCAATCCTCCCTAGGCTATATAGACAGTATTAATAGTGACCCCAACACTCTTCAGGTGGCGCCTATGGGCTTTGTGGCTGTCATACTTGTGCAGATTGAGTAACTCATTCACAGACAATTCACATTTTTGTCTCTCAGATAAAAAGGAATCTAAGTAATTTATGA
Source organism: Acholoe squamosa (assembly GCA_949317995.1). NCBI lineage: Eukaryota > Metazoa > Annelida > Polychaeta > Phyllodocida > Polynoidae > Acholoe > Acholoe squamosa. The sequence continues at coordinate 43,377,056 of OX439049.1, forward strand.
AGAAACTATACAAACTTAATTTAAGCATGATGAAGTTCACACATAGCCTTCAGAGGCATTCCTGGGTGTTCTATTAGATACTGAAATTTATAAAAAGATATCTGTATCAAAACGAATAATACTTACATTATCATGATCCTCTTTAACATTAATACGTTACTACGCTTCTACTCAAGTGATTTGACTGTTCATTATCTTTATCAGGATGATTTTCACTCTTGCACCATTCCACACGGAGGTTGTGCTTCTTATGAATTGCATGTCGTGTGTATCAATGTCAATACCCTTTGAGCCTGGCAATTAATTACTTGAGCAGGGTGTTGCTCCTATAGTAAAAGGAAGAGCTGGCTAAAAATGCCCTCATTTCCAGTCCTTTCTTTTCATGTAGCTATAACTTGTCCCTTTTGTTGCTCACAAGTGGTCATTCAAGTACGATGCTGAAAAAGGGGGATTTGAGTATGTACCTAGTTGGGAGAAGTCAGTCAGTATAATAAACTATAGAGCTTGTGACATGAGTAGGTACCTGGTAGTGCAGCTCTCTCTATTTTAACCAAGGTAGGTGACTTTTCAGACTAATGTGGTGAGTGCAGGTACTTAGGTGAAGTAGTGCATGACTTGTTTAGAAAAGAGGGCACATACTCACAGCTCTTTTTACAATAGGAGCAACACCCTCGAGACCAACAATTATTTGAAAATAATTATTGTTTAGTGCTTGAGATTTCAGTATCCCTGGTGCTTATCTGAGACCACTGCTTGTTTTGGACCCCTATTTTTGAACAAGCCACCGCAGTCCATACATTCGCCAAAAAGTATTTGCATTTTTTCATTGCATTCATCCAACTGGAAAGTAAATAAGGTTTTGGTGTTCATGCCTCCAATATAGAAGAGACCAATACATCCATACCAGCGACGCATAGACCAACACAATGTTCAACTATGGAAACAAAAAGGGCAATGACCGCTAATGTTAACGAGATAAAGCTTTTTGATTGCCAAGGTTTGATAGGTAACAGGTCCCACTTTAATATTCTAAATCTTCGGTATGATTTCTGTCAGAATAAGTACATGTATCATAAAATACAATAAGCCCATATAATACATTAAGACAGGGTACAATATGTGTTAGACTGCATATGATTCATTGTGACCTATGGCAGAACGCCTTGTATGACTATGACTATGATGACATGAAGTTATGTTGCACATATTACTACATGTATATGTCAATTAGTCAAGATTATTCATTCCGAGTATCATTAAAATATGTATACATTTGATTACTTGATGTTTGTCTAATTGATTTGGGAATAATTCTCAGTAATGCTGTGAGTTTTGCAATTCCTTCAATCAGCCGTTTTCATTGAAACTCCTCTTATTGTCTTTCATAGAAATGTTGTAGATGCAAAACTGAATTCACAAGAATTTGATTTATCAAAACAGTTTTGCCATTGACTGAAGATTCTTCTTCCATGGGGTATCGGGTGAACATTCCATGTTTAGGTTTATAATAGGCCTACTAAGAGAAAGTCTGTTGTTGTTTTATTGGCAAATCAAATTCACTGAAACCCCTCCAGATCTTTAAACTCGTCAGATTGAGGACCTATGGTCATCAGAAGAGGTACACAGAGAGGGCAGCACCTTACAGGGAGTGAAATCCCTCAGTGTACATCTCCCCAGTATGAGTCTATAGGTCTCACAGAAGGAATTGGTTCCGCACTATAATTTAATGTAGCGCGAAACGCGATAGCACCCATTGGAACATGTTCATTTTCTAAAAATCACCCCAGAATTAATAGATACATCTTTCCTTCATAATATAGGCTGACTTAAAATATGAATTGACCACGAAAATTTTGAGCACTGGACTATCGCGTAAAAACACCCTGATTCTGCCTAAATCTGCACTGAATAAAATGTAGATTCACTATTTCCAATCTAATCTTTGAAAAAATGGGTAAGCACTTTGAGAAATGCCCTCCTGGTATTTTATCCAAAGCAGCAAATGTTCAACAACATGTGTAGTGGTTTTATATTTATTGGCATTATTTTCAACATGGTTATTGACCATTCAGTGTGCCTGCAGTATTCACTTCTGACCACAATCGTATATGACTTCCGGTTTTCTGCGGGATTTCCTTCACTGAGACCTACTATTAATGGGCTGTGTGCATGTCTTGTCTATAATTGAGATTTTTATAATCCAATAGATGTTTTTACACAGGCCCCTAAGTTTTATGCTCCTTGGACCACTCTATCTCATGATATAGGGTGCCTTTCGGGCCAAGTTATACCCAAAATCAGCCTGATTTCTATGTCTCTGTCCGAGGACACCGCCCTCTTCATCTTTGAGTCATTTTCATGACAAGCAGTGCTTCTAGGACCATCAAATTTGTCATGGATATTCTTTTGATCTTGCTCTATATGGTGTAAGTGTCCTTGTTGTAGTTTACTGTGGATATAATTGACAAATTATGAAAAATTGTAGAAAAATATATAAAAATCACTGCAAAAAGTAAACAATATTCACATGCCATGCCTGGGAAGATTTATGAGAGTACATAACATGGATACTGGGTTATACAATACTATATTTCTAGATGATTTCAAAGAAATGTCCCAAAATAGTATACCCTGGATAGTTTCCTTGAAGCGGTAGATATACCATTTGCGGTGTCAGTGCCTAACTTAACTAATACAGATGATATGTCAAAGCGCAAAAATAACCCCTCTCTGTACTACCTAGACTAGCTGCAAGTGGCCAATACTACACAGATATGATATGCATTCCCTGTTAAGAATAAGGTAAAAAATAAATCGGGCCTATCAAAATAATCTGCACTATGCCAGTGGGCCTAGACTGAAATGAACCTGCAGCGCGGCCTGCACACCACTCTGACAGCAATATAAACATGATTTTTCCTTGATTTTGGACACATTTTAGAGACCTATGAACATATTTTCCATAGAATTTGGCAAAACCAATCCTTCTCTAAATAATTAATATAGAAAAGAACTGATTTGAAGGGTTTTTTCCTTCTTCATGATAATCCCCCATATGCTTTAGGTCTCACAGAAGGAATTGGTTCCGCACTATAATTTAATGTAGTGCGAAACGCGATAGCACCCATTGGAACATGTTCATTTTCTAAAAATCACCCCAGAATTAATAGATACATCTTTCCTTCATAATATAGGCTGACTTAAGATATGAATTGACCACGAAAATTTTGAGCACTGGACTATCGCGTAAAAACACCCTGATTCTGCCTAAATCTGCACTGGATAAAATGTAGATTCACTATTTCCAATCTAACCTTTGAAAAAATGGGTAAGCACTTTGAGAAATGCCCTCCTGGTATTTTATCCAAAGCAGCAAATGTTCAACAACATGTGTAGTGGTTTTATATTTATTGACATTATTTTCAACATGGTTATTGACCATTCAGTGTGCCTGCAGTATTCACTTCTGACCACAATCGTATATGACTTCCGGTTTTCTGCGGGATTTCCTTCACTGAGACCTATAGCATTCTGTTGACAATATGTAACAAATACACAAGGTGGCCGGTATGTGCCACTCATGTTTGATGATTAGGCCTTCAGTTTTCAACTGAAGGTCTTCACCGCTGAGGACTCTAGGTGCTCAATTTGACGATACCCAAATCTACAGCTTTGGGTAGTCAGATTGAGGACCCAAGGTAGTCAGCACCAAGGTTGTCACTCTAACAACATCTTGTAATCAGTTTGACTACCTTGGATGAGTGTGTTGACCTAAAGCCATCAGGTGGACTACCCTGGGTGCTCAATCTGATGAGCTTAGGTTGTAGATTTGGGTATCGTCAGTCTGACGACCTTGGGGCTTTCAGTGAATACATGTCAATAGCATATGTAAGCTTTTCAATTCATGCCACCCGCAACATTAATATTCCAGTGGTTTGTGTGTGCAACTATTTACACCGTAATGTGCAAGTCATGGTTGGTTACACAACTCATCGTTATCCCGTCACAGCCTTAGAAAAGCCTCCTTAGACTGTGCACATTGTGTCATTGCTGGCAGTATATCCCATAGTTCTCGACCTCTGGCCAATGGACTTTGATCAAACACCTCTATTTAAGGTCTTGGTAACTATATATATATATATATATATATATATATATATATATATATATATTGTGGCGTAGACCGAGCCGACGTCGGTGGATCCCGAAACCATCCTGGCATGGGGGCGGGGGAAGCCGGCGGAGGCGGAGTCATGTCAGCATTGTGTAAAGTGTGTTATTCGGAGTAGCGTCTCCGGCGGCGGTGTATGTTGTACATACACCAGCGCCGGTGGACTTGCAAGTGTATAAATACTGGAGGTGTCCCACCGGACAGTCAGTCTGGGTTTGGGGTGGCTATAGGACGCACCTGCACTTGCTCCAGAGAGGAGGAAAAGCGGCATATATATAGAGATATACTTAGCTGGTGTGGCAGAGCAAGCCAGGCAATAAAGGATTCACGTTAATTATACTTGTCCGAGTTACTGGTCGTCATTCTCTTATCCGGAGGAGCATAAAATACGCTACATTGGTGACAGCGGTGTTTTCAACGGATCCACGCGGGACTAGAGATGGCGGAGGCAAGAATAACGGAAACAGACTCATTGAAATTGGAAGGAGAAGGAGTTGGTCGGGGGACCCTCCTGGAAGTAGTGGACGAGGAGGTGACAATCAGAAGACCCACAGAAAGCAGACCTGGGGAACCATACCCCGAAAGGCAGGAGGAGCCTATGGATCGGAATTGGACGGGGGAAGGCAGTCAGGTAGAGGTGGGAGGAGGGCGTGCAAGTCCCGTAAACGACTTCAGATGGCCATGGGAGAAGGAGGAGGTGGAGAGGGAGATACCCCGGAGGCCAAGCCGGGGGAGGCGCCAGCCCAGAGTCAAGACGGAAAATACTTCAAGCATGACTCGGAGGAGATTGGAGGAAGGGTCAGAGGATTGGACGGAGGAGGAGTGGGACCAGCTCCTAGAGACTCTCTCAAAGCATAGGAAGATAAAACCGGCAGTGGAGGGACGGGAGGAAGGAAGAGGGACGGAGGGTCCTGACAACAAGGGAGAGGGGATGATTGTAAAAAAAGAGGTGGCCGGGGGAAAGCAACCATCAGTGGATGAAACCTGGTTACCTGCTTTACCGTCCCTATCTGGCGGAGCTGACGGCGAAGCGAGTGCAAAAGGAAAACCGGTGGTTAAACCCACAAAATACGACGGGACGGGGGATCTAGGCGATTACCTCAACCACTTCGACCTGTGTGTGAAGGTGAATGGATGGGACGAGGCTGAGGCCGGAATGTTCCTAGGGCTGAGTTTGGCGGGGGCCGCTCGGAGGCTGTTGAACGGCAGAAAACCAGCTACGCCGGAAGGGTACACCGAACTCCGGAAGGCGCTGGTCGAAAGGTTCGAGCCCACCAATCAAGAGGAGACCTATAAAGCTGTCCTCCGCACCAGGGTACGGAGGAGGGGGGAGACGTTGCAAGAATTGAGGGAGGACCTGATGAAGTACACCCGGCTAGCTTACCCCGAGGCCGACGCCCGAACTACAGACACCCTGGTTTTGGACAGGTTCCTGCTGTGTTTGGATAATCCTCTAAGACAATGGGTCTATCAGTCACAGCCAAAGGACCTACAAGCTGCCGTCATGACAGCCGTGGGGGCAGAAGCCTACTTGAAGGTGGAGCAGGAAACATCACAGAGGGTTAGGACCGCTAACGCGTCGGTAAATGAGCATCTCAAAACCAACACCGACAGGATGGATAAAATGGTGGAACTAATGGACCGCATGGCTAAGAAGATGGAGGAGCCCCTCTCCACCGAAAAGAAGAGGCGGAGTACTGCCTGCTATGGGTGCGGCCAGGAAGGGCATTTCAAGCGGGAGTGCCCCAACAGGAGAACTGACAAACCTGGGGGGGCCCCCGAGACTGGAAAGGATGTTATTCCATCGGGAAACTAGAACGGACCTCTACCCAAGGCCAGGTACAGGTCGGGGGGATTGGGCCTATGAATATTGTGCAAGGAAGGCGAGAGAGGGGCGGCGGAGGACTAATAGTGGAAGGCAAGTTGGAGGGAGCCGTTATACAGATGCTGGTAGATACTGGCGCCTCCCTAAACCTTATCTCCCACGGGTGGTGGGAACGACACGGGGGTGATCGGCCGCTCCAAGAAACGGGGGAAGTTGTCTTTTTGGTGGATGGAAGACCCCTGAAACTTAAAGGGGAGGTGCAGGCTTCATTACAATTGGGGAGCAGGAGCACGAACGCGGTGTTTATCGTGGGGGACACAGGGACGGAAGGAATATTGGGAGCCGCCTTTCTACGAGAAAACCAGCTTGTGGTGGACGTGGCCAGGGGAAGATTAATCTGGACCCAACCAGAATCGGTGTGTCGAGTGGTGAGCACCCGCTCAGCAGTGGTCGGAGCGGGGGAGGAAGCATTTCTGGAAGGCGCAGTGATGGGTCGGTGGTTGGACGGTGGGAATGGCATGATAGAAAGTATGGCCGGGCACAAAGGTGAACCCCACTTCCTGGTGGGCAGAGGCCTGGTCCAGCCAATAAACAGAGAAACTTGGGTCAGGGTGCTGAACCCCGGGCCGGAACCGATCATCGTCTACAAGGATATGACTCTGGGTGGCATCCAACGGGTGGAAACGCCAGGAGAGGATCCGGGGGAGAACCCCGGAAGCTGGTGCCGTCGGGTGGAGGCTATGTCGCCGGAGGAGAAGAGAGGGCTTATAAGAGAGCTGGTGGAGGGAACAGAGCCAGACAGAAGAAAGGAGCTTGCGGGGTTACTTAATCAACACCTGGCGGCCTTTCAGTGTCATAAGGGTGATAAGGGACACACCACTATGGCCCAACACCGAATAGATACGGGGGATCAACCCCCTATAAAGCAGCCACCAAGACGCTTAGCCCCCCACCGAAGGGCCACGGTGGAAGAGGAGGTTGACAAAATGTTGGAGGCGGGGGTAATCGAGCCATCAGTAAGCCCATGGGCATTTCCGGTGGTGCTAGTGAAGAAGAAAGACGGGACAACCCTTTTCTGTGTGGACTATAGGCGGTTAAACAAAGCTACAGTAAAAGATGCCTACCCTCTGCCCCGGGTGGAGGACTGCTTGGACACTATGGCGGGGGCCACCTGGTTCTCATCAATGGATCTGGCCAGTGGGTATTGGCAACTAGATGTAAGGGCGGAGGACAGAGAGAAGACAGCGTTCACCACCCACCGGGGGCTCTACCAATTCATCAGAATGCCGTTTGGGTTATGTAATGCCCCAGGGACGTTTGAGCGAGTGATGGAGGTTGCCATGCGGGGGCTTCAGTGGCGTACCTGTTTGGTATATTTAGACGACATTGTCGTGTTTGCCGAGTCCTTTGAACAGCATATGGAGAGGTTGGGCGAGGTACTACAAAGACTGGCGGAGGCCGGCCTTAAGATAAAACCCTCCAAATGCCAACTGGCCCGCCGGAGGATACTGTTTCTGGGGCACCAGATCAGTGAGGCCTGGGTAGGGACCGACCCAGGCAAGGTGGAGGCTGTTCGGGGGTGGCCCCCACCACAGAATATCACAGAAGTGAGGAGTTTTCTCGGTCTGGCGGGGTATTATAGAGCCTTCATCCCCGACTTCTCAACTAAGGCTAAACCACTCAGTTCTCTGGCGGAAAAGGGACGGCCTTTCAAGTGGACGCCGGAGTGTGAAAATGCCTTCGAGATACTGAAGCAGAAATTGATAGAAGCTCCTATCCTGGGGTTCCCCCGACCAGAAGGCCAGCTTATTATGGACACGGACGCCAGTGATACGGGGTTGGGCACGGTGCTGGCACAAGAACAAGATGGGGAAGAGAGAGTATTGGCTTATGGCAGTCGCACCCGTAGCAAACCTGAGAGAAACTATTGTGTTACGCGGCGGGAGTTGTTTAGCCATCGTCTTTGGCCTCCGGAAATTCAGACACTATTTAGTGGGTCGCCCGGTGGTAGTGCGCACCGACCATGCATCCCTTCGGTGGCTATTGGAGTTCAAAGAACCGGAGGGCCAGCTGGCGCGGTGGCTTCAGATCATAGGCACTTATGACATAGTGATACAACACCGACCAGGAAAGGCCCATGGTAATGCGGATGGCCTATCCAGGACACCCTGTAAACAATGCGGCAGAGACCCTGAAGAAGACAGGCGGTGGTGCTGTGTCTTCACACGAGCTCAGAGTCAAGTGCTAGAAGGAGGGAACCAATCCCCCGCGGAGGGGCCGGATCCTCCGGTGGGGGCGGCATGGGAAAAGCTGCAGGATGATGACCCCCTTCTCAGGGAGGTACGGGGGTGGGTGGAAGGAGGAGAGGCCCCCACTGAAGCGGTAAGACGGGACTGGAGCTACGAGAAGAAGGCCTGGTATGCCCAGAGAGAGAGGCTGACAATACACAAGGGCGTGTTGGGGAGGTGGTGGATAGGGGAGGTGGGGTCGGCCCACTTCCAGATAGCAGTTCCCAAGCCTAACAGGGAGGAGGTGCTGCAGGAGGTACACGGAGAACCACTGGCCGGACACCTAGGGCGTAACAAGACCATCAGGCGGGTACAGGGAGGATATTACTGGCCTGAATTCCGGAGGGATGTCACCCGGTGGTGCGAGCAGTGTGAGCCGTGCCTGCGGAGGAAGGCAGCCCCCGCCCCCCACCGAGCTCCAATGGGACATGTTGGGGCTGGTCTACCACTCCAAAGGGTAGCCCTGGATGTGATGGGACCTCTGCCCCCGACCTCACGGGGTAATCAACACATCCTGGTAGCAGCCGACTATTTCACTAATTGGAAGGAGGCCTACGCCATTCCCAATCAGGAAGCGCCCACCGTGGCAAGGAAGTTGGTGGAGGAGCTCATATGTCGGCTAGGGGCGCCGGTGGAGATTCACACTGATCAGGGCAAGAATTTCCAGTTGGGGTTGTTTAAGGAGATCGTAGCCTTGCTGGGGGTCAAACAAACAAGGACTTGCGCTTTGAGGCCTCAAAGCGATGGAATGGTGGAAAGAGCTAACCGGACCATTGAGGCACTACTGGCTACGGTGGTGGCCACCGACCAGCACGATTGGGACCTGCAGCTTCCTTTTGTGATGGCCGCCTATAGGTCATCAGTGCATAGCTCCACCGGAGTATCGCCTAACATGATGATGTTGGGAAGAGAAACAACTGTCCCCCTGCATCTGATCTACCCATTGGACCCAACCCCGAGGAATAAGGCTGGATACGTGGCTGAGGTCCAGGAGAAGATGGCACGGGCGTATGAGGCAGCTAGGAGTAACATAGGGAGGTCGGTGGCCCGCCAACGACGTAACTATGATGCGAGGGCGGAGGAGGGCCATCTGCCAACGGGATCCCGGGTCTTCTACTATCACCCCCTAAAGAAGAGAGGACTATCCCCCAAGTTGCAATGTTATGGGACCGGCCCTTGGACTGTGCAGGAGAGAATAGGGGATGCAGTGTACAAGATAAAGAGGGGCCGTGTAACCAAGGTGGTACATTTTGATTCTATAAAGGAGGTCTGCCTGCCAGAGGAAGAGGATCTGGGGGATGAGTGCACGGAGTTAGACCCGGCAGAGGAAGAGGTAGCCAACTCCGACCAGGGTGCGGGGGATGGATCGCCGGGGGCTAAGGCGATACGGGCGATAATAAGGGACCCTAACCCCGGGCCCCGTGACCAAGCATACTTACCTGTTAAGATGGCTGAAGGTGGGGACAGCTGGAGGAAATGGTGGTGGGAGGAGGAGACTAGGGTCAGAGCAGAAGCTGCAATGGCCCACTGGAGGGGGTGAACCCCCAGGTGACGAACCCCCCCTGGATGAAGAATATTTATCCCCCTTGGAGGAGGAGACAGAAGAAACTAGGGAGAGAAACGAGTTCAGGAGGGCAGAGTGGGCCAGACGGAGGAAGGACCCAGAGAGATGTCGTATCTTAGCCAAGCATGCAGAGAGGTGGCGGGTCTATGAAATGCTAGAGGAGGCAGAGTACGATAACGAACGGAATGAGGAGAGAGAGAGCCGTCTAATAGCCCAGGGTCGCTTACCCCGGAGGCCTAAAACACCGCCTAAGGCGGAGGAGACGCCTAAGGTTGCGCCTACGTGTCTATACTTAGTACAGGCTGGGGTCACGGCCCCGCCGGGCGCCTTCAAGCCTACTACGCCGCCTAGCTCGGGGGACGGGCCTAAAACTCCGCCTAAAACGCCGAGCGCGCCCCCTGCCGGAGTGATAGCCCCGCCAAAACCGGTGTTGCTACGAAACCAGAATGCGAGTGACGTCAATGAGGAGGGAGACGACCACTATTTGAAGATAACAGTCACATTCCCGACAGAAATGGTGGAGGACAGACGTGTCGTAATGAGGAAGGTGGAGGAGAGCCGTAGAAATGGTGTAACAGGGAACACACAAGCCGGACGGGAGGAGGAAAAAAAAGGGCCAAGGGAGCGCGTAAAGAAAGACGGGGTTCACAGGGAGGGCCGCCGGAGGGAGAGAGGGGGCCGATCTCCACCCAAATCCTCGTCCTCACGGTCCCACAGCCGCCCTAGGCACGGGGGAAGAGAGAATGATAGAAATAAACACCGCCAACGGCCCACCGAGGAAACAGTCCACCGAAAAGTAAACAACAAACCCTACAGGAAGAAGGACCGTGCGAAAGACAGCTGGTCAAGAACCCATTCCCATGTCCACTACCCACCGGAACGTTCGGAGGAAGGAGCAGAGCGGACTTTCTCACGGTCGGGTGACGGCCTCATGACAGGGGAAACCCCGGCGGCACAGGCGTGCGGGGAAGGTTCCTGGCTGCTAATTGGCCAAGACAACTCAAGGGGGAGGGGTGTGGCCGGGCTGGGGGTGTATAAAGGAAGGACTCATCCCCTGGATTCGGCAATATCGACCATTGATTGGAAGCAGTTAGAACTCGGTAATATGCCTAAGACACACGAAGACGAGAAGTCTGTGCCCATGGTATGGGTAGGGGGAGTGCAGATACCAAAGCACAGGTGTGAGATCTGCAGGGAGGAGGGCAAACCTGTATGCCTTTGGACGCAGCGATGCTGTAAAACGCCATCAGAGGAAGCATGAGGCCGTGCAAGAAGGATACGAGTGCCCCTCCACCGGCTGTGAATACCAGGTCGCCAAAGATTACAAGAATGACCTGGTGCGCCACGTGGAGAGACAGCACCCGGACATAAAAGGATGGGTGCCCCCGAAAGAGACCAAGCAACTGCGGCTGGCTAGTGAAGGGGAGGCGGGGGCCGTTCCAGCACAAACTCCAAGCACCTCCACGTCGGCAAAACCCAAGTCTAAAGGCAAGCCCCGGAAGGGTAAGGTCCACACGTCAAAAGGAGGGGCTGGGAAGGCGGAGGAGCCGGCCGAGTCCGCCGCCGCAAGCACTTCTAAAACGGAGGCGGTGGTGCCCTCCAGCCAGACACCGGGCAGCGCCTCTATCATATCGTCACTGGTGTCCCCCGGGATAAGCATAGGGGATGAGGAAATGGAGGAGGTGGCCACAGTGGCCAAATATCTAGAGGAACTGGTAGGACTGAAAACTCCACCCAATCAGGAACTACCTGCGCAAAGGGTGGCCACCCGGAGTAGTACTGGGAAGGGGCGGAAACGGGTGTCCAAGGAGGCAGTGGAGGAGCCCCCCGACAAAAAGGTGCGCCGGTCCCCCGGTAAGGAGGGAGCCGTCCGCCGTGTTACAGAAATGATAACGGACCCCGTCACCGGTAAATATCAATTGGAGCCAGAGGAGGAGGGAAAGGTTCTCTTTGTTCTTAAATTACTAATGGACAGGTACAGTAGGGAGGGGGAGACCCCGACCAAAACCTTAACTAGACTCCAGAAGGAGTTGCCGGTGGGCACACTGGACATAGATGAGATAGAAAAGGAATATGATGCGGCTAGGATGGGTATACCAACACGGAGGACCCGGCTAAAGGTTGGGACTTACGATGACATCACGGACGACGGTTCACAGTCAGCTTAGGAGTCCAGCCCTGAAAAAGGAAAGGCATTTGAAATTTCCGGGGGACTCGATTCCAGCCCTGAAAAACCGCCGGAGTACACCCTAAAGGAGGACTGCCCCAAGCCCCACATTGAACCGGAATGATGTACACCTGCTGAGGAAGAGGCCACCTCCACCCCTGACTCCCCGGGGGCGGAGGAGGACAGGGGACCAGGTAAACCAGACCCCGAAGACGGAGCCACGGAGATGGTCTCCGCTCCAGCTAAAGTCGATGAAGAGATCTTTGAATACCCCCCCGGCGTGGCTGGCTACCCTGACCTCGAGGGGGCGGCATCCGGAGGCAGGCGGAGGAGAGATGGCAACAACCGGAGGAAGGTGGCCGTCGGTGGACGGTTCGGAGGACCGGTGGACGGCTCAGTGGATGAGTCGGGGGCATCTCGGCGGTGGCAGTGATGTTGTATTGGTCTTGAAGGCAGCAGTTGTATAATAGTTAAACCATTTGTAAATTATGAAGCTATCCGGTGGAGCATGCTATAAGTATTGATACTGTGTATATTGTATGATTATCTATATTGCTCAATGTATTTTTAAGAATTAATAATCACAAACACCCAGGGGCCATGGTGTATAACTGTTTATTCAAAATTGGATACCCATCTGCAGGAGGGTACTCTGACATTCTTTCCCAGTACGACTGTTAATTAGTTGGGGAGAGTGTGGCGTAGACCGAGCTGACGTCGGTGGATCCCGAAACCATCCTGGCATGGGGGCGGGGGAAGCCGGCGGAGGCGGAGTCACGTCGGCATTGTGTAAAGTGTGTTATTCGGAGTAGCGTCTCCGGCGGCGGTGTATGTTGTACATACACCAGCGCCGGTGGACTTGCAAGTGTATAAATACTGGAGGTGTCCCACCGGACAGTCAGTCTGGGTTTGGGGTGGCTATAGGACGCACCTGCACTTGCTCCAGAGAGGAGGAAAAGCGGCATATATATAGAGATATACTTAGCTGGTGTTGCAGAGCAAGCCAGGCAATAAAGGATTCACGTTAATTATACTTGTCCGAGTTACTGGTCGTCATTCTCTTATCCGGAGGAGCATAAAATACGCTACAATATATATATTTATTTATATATATATATATATATATATATATATATATATATATATATATATATTAACTTTGGTGTTACCCCGCAGATCTCTCACAGGCTCTTTTGTGTTGTATCAATGCTGCACAAAGTCAAAGATCATGCCAAGCAGGACGTTATCCCTACGAGTTTTCAATTTATCCAGTCCAAACCGTTTGTGCAGATCATCAACACGAGCATTCCTTCTTGCATGTATTCCTGCTCACAACCTGAGTACATTAATGTAACTTCAGTATTGCCCAGTCAGGGGCACCATCCCAGATAAAGCTACAGTACTCCATGATGCCCCTAATCATTGTTATATAGACATTCAGTGTGGTATTTGCATCAGTGTTCCTTTTGATATTATATAATTGTGTCATTCGGCATTGCACAAGACCAATCAATTTGGCTCCTTGTGGTGTAAATGATAGGAATTGCTCTAAGGTCACTCCAATTAAGGTAACTGAATGTATTTACTCACTTCAGGGTTGTTCCATCTAGTCTAAGCAGCACGTGTTCCTCATTCAATTCTCTCCTGTCAGCCCTCACCCACATCACTTCGGTCTTCTTAGCATTTATGGTCAGTTTCCTTCGTAGACACCATATGCTCAGCGTGTCCAGGTCTATTCCTGCACATGTTTCAATTGAAAATAAATCTTAAATATCCTCTGTGAGACTGCAATTGGCTATTATCTGTCCAAAGATGAAGGTGTCTGACCGGCAGAGTTAAATCCGTTCACTGCTGCCCTACTTTTATTATCTAAATAGCTATCCTGGTTAATAGAAATAGATGACGTTTCCTGCCATATACAATTACTTTACTGAAAACTTGTGATAATATGCTATGCCTACTCTACAAGATGCCCAAATGTCACATAAATAAATGGTGTGGAAAAGGACTTCTCATTGAGAGAAGTGCTCTGAAGGCATGTCTACTGAAAAGTCACAATTTAGTTTATTGTCCATTAACAAGGATTTAAAAGGTAAAAGTTAAATAAAATAAAAGGTACTGTGGTATCATTATTAATTCTTCTGCCCCCTTATTGCCAAAACTTTCAGGCAAATTTGGCCAAACAATGTACATGAATAATGTAGCAGATGTACACACATATAAAAAAAATTGAAAAAATCTATATTTTTTTGTGAGATAATTCAAAGTACAGCCAAATATAGCCAAAGGCCAGAAACCGGTCAGAAACCTTCATTTCCTACTTGCATCACTTCTATGAGACATAGCCTAGTGGTAAACAACTCTAAGGAGAACCTTTGACGTCTCCATGACAGATAACTCTTGCTGAGGCATTGATCAATGTGTTGGACTTATAAAGGTTTTGGCAGGTACAAAGTGTAGGATAAATTAATTAATTACAGATAATGTAAAATGTACCATAAAACCTCTCTCAGAAGCCAACCAAATTTTGGAATTTGAACTGAAATTCGGCTTTAAGCTTTTTTTTCAAAGTGCGGGCGTCTTATGATGTAGGGTATTAACCGACTGAATTGCACTTTGAACAAGTTCAAATGATGTCAAAAGCGACTTCTCAGTTTTTTCCCATGCTAGGAGGTCAGCTTCTTCGGGATTCAGCTTCTGAGAGAAGTCTTATGGTATAGGAGCCTTTTCAAACACATATCTGTATGGCACTAAGATGACAGGGTATATAATACCATCCTGTCATCCTCGTGTGGTGGTCCAGAAAGGCTGACTACTTTCTCTCTAAGGTAAGTCAGTCATATAGAAGGTTGGAAGCTGAAAGATTCTGCTCTTTATCTGTTTATAATCACAAAGCCCTAAACAACATTGCTCATAATAATGAACATTGAACTAATATTCAAACATATACAATGTATACCAACAAGATTATAGAAAAAGATTTATTTAATGTTGATCCTAAGCTCAGTTGTAGTGGTTCAATCCAGGGTAGCCATGCTGGTAGCATGGACATTCGTAGGGGTGGCTGTACTAGGTATTCTGCTGAAGTACCTTTAATATAAAAAGTACAACCTGCCCCCAGGTCCTCCTGGAGGCTAATTCAAAAGGCTCTGCCATCGGTACCTATGAGATGTTAGCGTAGGCACGTCTGTTACCATCTCATAAGACCTAGTGTTACTACAATAAAATACCTAATGGTGTTAGGCCAGTAACTAATAGGAAGTACTATGCAGTCCTTCACTATTCCACTTCAGTACTAACACCACCCCTTTTTTTATACTGAGAAACGATAGTGGTTTCCCCCAAGTGCAAGTGCACCTGGGTGTGCGGACATTCCTTGTCACAAAAGGCTCTTGAGTCTACTCATGCATTAAGGGCATAGTAACATCATGCTTCCCTTCTCTCTCTTAGTTGGTGCAGGGGGGGGGGCACTTTACTTCTAAGCAGAACCCCAGTGTAGCCACTCTTGAGAGAACAAGCTTTTATGCCATGGCAGATACGACCGTTACTATAGATTAGTACTAGAACCGCCGTATTCAATGGGGGGCATTGAATACAATATGTGCGTATTCAACGGCTGATGACCACGTGACCTACATGATGATGTCATAGAAAGTAGTCCCGGCTATAGCAGCGTTCGTCAATAGTCAACATGGACGATCACAGTTATTTCTATGGTGTAAATTTGTCAGAGTTTGATACGGACATTGGCGAGCAAAGTATAAATGAGGGTGAAAGAAAGTTTGAGGAGGTGATAGAGATCGAATATGGCCAGTTTGATCTTTATATAAACGAAGAAGCTACAACAATTGACGACGCCATTCCCGACGATCCCGACGATATAGCCAGGTTAGTGAAACAAGTTGAGAGGCAACCACCCGCAGTCCCCGACCAGGTTATTGACGACCAGGAGACGAGTTGTGAGGTTTTAGAGGCTGAACACGGCACAGAGAATGTAATTGACGAGGGTTTGGGTCCCAACGAAGTTCGTCCTGACGACCACCCTACAATGGCGCTCGCCGAGAAAAGTACAGAACCACTACTGGACAAAGACGGGATTGCAGCATATGTAGATAGTAGTAAGAACAGGAATACCACACGGAAAACTAACCAGGTACATCATATTTAATAATTTTTGGTGTATTTTAGAAGTTCTGCGATACATAAATAAGAAATTAAGGCCGGCGTCTGAAAAAGTAAACAAACCGAGCGGAGCGCTGGCACCATGCCAAGTCCGCCCGACGTAAGGTCTTAGTGCATGTGTACCTAGCGTGCTACTTTTTTTGCGCTGTATTGACGATGTAAAGAAGCATAGTAGGGATTTTAGCAGTTTATAGACGATGTTTAATTGTATTCTACATTTTTTTGTACAGGTCGTCAATGCCTTCCAGAAATGGTTAGGTAAATTTTGTGATGAAACACGGCCAATACACGAGATTGGAGCTCAGGAACTAGATCAGTTTATCTGTAATTACATAGTGGGAAAGAAGAAAGCTAACGGTGAGGAGCATGAGCCTGACACCTTGACTTCTATTCATCGAGGTATCCTGAGGTATGTGTTATAAATTTATTTTTATTTTTGTGGAAGCTTGATATATCATTTACAGTAGTATTTAATTAATATTTTGACATTGAAATAACCCAAAAAAATAAATTTCTTCTGTACTATTTACCATACATTTTATTGGATTTTTTCAGGCGCCTCAAGGACATGAAATATGGTATTGACCCACTGAAAGATCCAAGATTTGAGATGTCAAGGGAGGTACTGCATGCGAAACGTATCAAGTTGAAGGCTGCTGGTAAAGGTAACAGACCAAACCGAGCTGAAGCTATCACTGTGGAGGAAATGGAGCTGCTATGGGAAAGAGGGAGTTTGGGTATGGGTGACCCTGAGACCCTACAGGAGACTGTATTCTTTTTTTTCGAGATGGGATTTGGTCTCCGTGGCAACCATGAAGCAGTACAAATGTGTTTTGGGGATGTAGAACTAAAAACTGACACAGATGGTGTTGAATATCTGGAGTACACTGAGAAAATTACCAAGACAAGAGGTGGCAATACTGCACCCAGGGCTTTCCCACCAAGGATTTGGGCTACTCAGGGGGACAGGTGTCCGGTTTGGTTCTTCAAAGAATACAGATCAAGGCGACCACAGGAAATGCTTGATTTGGAGGCACCCATGTTTCTCACACCCCATCCCACTGCAACTATTGATGATGAGATCGGTTACATCAGGGGGAATATGGGTATTAACACTATGGGTGGTATTGTGAAGACCGTGTGCAAGAAGGGTGGGGTGGCAGGGAAAAAAACAAATCATTCCCTGCGTAAAAGTAGTATCGGAGCACTGATGGGGGCTCAAGTACCAACTGTGTACGTAGCACAGCATTCAGGACACAAAAATGAAGGGAGCATCGCACACTACAATACAGCAAACAGGGCCCATCAGAGAGCCATGAGCTATATCGTTTCAGGTACAGCACAGGGGGGGAGGGGTGGACATGAAATGAACAATGCCTTACCTGAACCACCGGTCAGCGGGGATCATCTCCAAGTCGCTGCCATCAAGCGTAAATCCACAGGATATAATCCAAGCTTTGCCAATACAAAGTCCAGCACCTCAGTGCCTATGAGTAATCCCAAGAAGAAGAAACCTTCCGCCGCCATGGGCCGACCTCCTTCCCCGGGCCCTTTCCAAGAATCCTTGCCGGGAGACGATGAGGGGGAGGGCCGCCAAATAGTCCCTGACAACACGGCCTCTTCTACGTCGATACATCGTGACAATATTCAGCGCTTAGCTTCCTCAGTGCAGGGCATGTTTGCCAATGCCGCCATTACAGGAAATATAAATCTCACCATCAACTATAATGTGTCCTCCTCGCAGAATGCTTCAGTAAACATGTCGCCCACCATTCCCAATATTAAAGACGTATAAGTTCCTTCTTGTTTGAATTTGCCGTGCGCCATTTTTGGCGCCAAAGTTTGAAGTGTCCCGGATGTGGGCTCGGGTTTATAGAAATAAAAAATGTTGAAGTTCTCATTGAAACTTGCCTTTCTACCCTTATTGTATAGACATTTAATAAAAAGAAATGAAGGTGGTAATTAAAAGAAGAAATAACCTCTATATTTACACAAAATTGAGTTTTAAAATTAATACGGACATTTTCGGCGGTGCTCGGGTGAGTTCGGGGCGGCGGCGCTCCTGAGTTCGGGTTGGCGTGGCGGGAAAAGGCATATACGGGGGCGACAAGAAATAGTGCACGGCGTAGGAAGATGTCGAGCAAGGTGTCATGGCGGATCAAAACAAACCGGGACGACTCGACACGTTGAAAAACAGTAAATATTGTTGTCTTACTTTATTTTAAAGCAAATTCATCCATAGGGCCATGGCATAAATGCAAATGTCAACTCACAGTGAATAATTTAGGATCGTATTCCCCTCGGTGCTTCTGGCCGCATTCAACTCGGCCTATAAGGCCTCGTTGAATACGGCCAGAAGCACCTCTGGGAATACGATCCTAAATTATTCACTGGTCGTTGACATTTGCTTATTTCCTCTGCTATTTTTTACCTTCCACTGCTACTTTTTTCTCTGTTACCACTCTGCACAGTTGTTAGTTGCTTGGAATAATGAAAGGAGGGCTGAGGCTAACATCGCTCACTAAAAGGTAGGTGGCTATCAGAAAGGAAGGCAGGCCTACCTTATCATATAGCAGTATAGCATATGGGAGGGAAATCACTAACATCTCATAGGTAGCAATGGCAGAGCCTTTTGAATTAAGCTCCCGGCCTGTCTTTCATTGGGACAAGTTATAAGTTAGATCCAGCCAGACCCCACTACACCTACAGACTACACTACAAATGGTCTGAGGAATATGGAGATGTTTTCAAAATTAAAGTGAGTATTTTTCATCTGTCTACTGAAAATTAATTTTAATTACTTTCGTGCAGATTTGTTCTAAAGATTTAATCTTGAGTATCTGTTGATAAAACAAGATAGTTGCAAGCTCAACCCATACCTTTTTCAACTGCTTAGTGATGAAAGGGAATAAAAGTTTATGTTAGTTAAAATGCCCAGTGCAGACTCATGGCAAAGGAGCATCAATTATTTCATACATAGATTTTAGGACCCAGAATTTCTTGGTGCCGTCTACACACAATGCTCGTGCATGTGGACAATAATGAGCTTTGATTCTTTCAATTTGATAATTTTGTAATCATCAGTGATTCACGTTGTAGGTATTTGGAAAGACCACTGTGATACTGAATAGATTTGAAACCATCTATGAGGGACTAGTAACACAGACTAATCAGTTTGCTAGCAGGCCAGATTCATAAAGAATGCAGACCATCCTACATGACTGCCCTAACTACCTTCTCACCTCAGTGGGTATTTACCAAGAAGCTGGTTTTACAAAATTTGAAGGTAATTAACCTTCACAATATCAAGCACAGGTACCATTTGAAGCACATTTAAATTTGTTTTTTTTAAGTTGACATGAGGCCTGGATCGTGTTTCAATAGTTTCCACGACTGCACACCCTCAAATCGTAGTGGGAGGTGTAAGAAATGACTCCATACCAGTGACTACATAGTTAGCTCCAGTAGAGGCCTCAAAATAGCAGCTGCTATTTATTCAACTACTGGCTCAATACACACCACTATGAAGTCATAGCACCCAGTCGTAGGGGCCACTATTGGCCACATAGTGACCAGTCATACCTCCTTCATGGTCTAGTATGCACTCCTGTGTTCAAAATAGCATAGGGCTGCAGTAACTACCATAATGTCTCATATAGGAGCCAGGCCTTGAAAAGCAGCCTCCCTTGAATAGGGGCCGGGGTAGGAGGGCTGTAAAATTGGTGTCAAATAGGGGCCAGGCCTTGAATAGGGGCCTGGTGGGGCCAGTTTTAGGTGGTTTAGGAAGACATGATGATGTATAATTGTTCTACATAATTCCCTTTCAAATTACATCTGATAGATCTATATCTAATGACCTAATTGTATCTAAAACAATGTATGCTGTTATTCTTTCTTAATAGTAGGGCTGAGGTGTCAGCTAGGTGTGAAATCCTTTGTAATTTTATTAGAAAGCCATGATGGGTGAGGGTTAGGTATGACAGGCATGACAGCTTTGTAAGGCCTAGTGCTCTATCTACACCACTGCATACTAGTAACTACATAGTTGCCCCATGTGTGGAAGTAATGCTCAATTCTTAGGTGAAACACCACACTTTTCCAAATGATATTTTATTCTTTAGAAAAAAAACAACCTGCCATCCCAGAGTCAAAGGTGCTGGCCACAGGGTTATAGGTAGTAGTGTGAAGAACCCAGATTGGATACATTTGAGCAAAGGAGTGCAGAGGGCAGCAGCTAAGGCTACCCACTAATTATTCACACAGAGGGTTGTCATACCAGGATCCCTTATTGAAACACTGCTGTGGTGGCTATTTAGCCAGCAGGCAGTACGATCACCCAGTAATGTAGCCAGCTATTTAGTCACAAAGGCCAAAATCCTAAGATCACCTGCTAAGATTTGACCCATCTCCAGTCGTAGCTGGCTGAACCTGTCGTGGAAACTATTGAAACACGATCCTGTAGTTTAGCCTCTGTTTCAATATGCGTTCAATCTCTAGACAGCATGATGACATCCATTATTCTGGATTGGTATTATTTTGTCTAAAGACACATTGTGTGTGTCCATTTATCTTTCTCTAGATGTATGATGACACACTGGAAAATCTAGAGGTCATCACCATGGATTTCATAAATGGTATGCTGGAAGACCTAAAGAAGGTGGCTTTTAAGGGACCGGTCAATATCTACCCAATTTACCATAGGTGTGTTACGGGTATCATGTCATCGATCGTAAGTAGTTTTATTGGGTATGATTATTATTCAAGGTAAAGTTGAATAGTTATCATCTACAGGGGTAGACACTAACATTTTTGGCTATGGACCATCTTGGCATGTAGCTACAGAAACCTACTGGATCGTGTTTCAATAGTTTCTATGACAGGACAGCCTCAATACGTAGTGGGAGGTATAAGAAATGACTCCATACCAGTGACTACATAGTGAGCTACAGTACAGACCTCAAAATAGGAGCTGCTTATTATTCAACTACTGACTCAATATACAACACTATGACATCATAGCACCCAGGTGTAGGAACCACTAGTGGCTAAATAGTTTGCACTCCTGTGTTCAAATGAGCACAGGGCTACAGTAACTATATACTGATATATAGATGATCCCACCTGCAGGGCATTTCAAAACAATATCGATAGCTATGGTTTTGAAATGCCCTCCTGGTTACCCTCACTTAAAAATCTCTTACATCATAGACCTAGCTGCTGGGGAAACTCACAATGTTAGTACGGGTGAAAATGAAGATTGACATGTAAGGTTGGTGGCACCATGTTTGGAATCAGGTTATAGTTCCCATTGTATACTCTGGGAAAAAAACATGGCCAAAAAAGGGGCAAAAACAGAGGAGAGCAATATAATGGGTGGGGGTGGTGGGTTTGTCATTTCGACCTTGGTCTTCTGTCTGAAAACAGGTAGATCATTCCCACACCCCTGGGTTTGAAAAACAATTGCCCCCCCCCCCAAGGAGTGAGATGCAGGATGGGCAGAGGGTGTAGGAGTGAGACGCAGGGTGGCCAAAGCATGAAGGAGTGGGAGGGGGCAGTGTAGGAGTACCTTATCCTCTTTACCAAATCCAGTACCCCCCGGCCACTGTACCCATGATCCCAGGGCCAAAGGTGCTGGTCACAGGGTTACAGGTAGTAGGGTTAAGAGCCCAGATTGGGTACATTTGAGCAAAGGAGTGCAGAGGGCAGCAGCTAAGACTACCCACTAATTATTCACACAGGGGGTTGTCAGACCAGGCTCCCTTATTGAATCACTGCTGTGGTGGCTATTTAGCCAGCAGGCAGTACGATCACCCACTAATGTAGCCAGCTATTTAGTCACTCTGGCCAAAATCCTAAGATCATCTGGTAAGATTTGAGCCATCTCAAGTCATAGCAGGCTGAACCTGTCATAGAATCTATTGAAACAAGGTCCAGGCCTACACCTAAACCTATGGGCCCAGAATAATTAGAATACTTTTTAATAAGAGCTATGGAAAATCACAAAAGTATTGAGAGAATAGGGTTGCTACTATTCCATATTGTTAAAAGACAACTTTCTATTATCCACATTTTGATTGGTTCACTGTGATCCCATGAGCCGTATCTAAGGTCTGAAATAGTTCATAAGCTGTGGATTATACATAGGGTTTTAAGGTAATAGTGAAATACCCTTGTCGCCCCTATTAATTCAATTCTGAAAGTACACTGGTACCTTCTCAAATACCTTTGACTATTTCAGCTCTATGAAGTAAAACTAAGTGATGATATGGTAAACACTGTGTGTAAAGCCATTTAAGGTTCAGCAGTTCTATTACAACCATCTGGCCCCTCTGTAATACTTGCCCTGTTTCCTTGGTTACGATATTTCCCTAACAAGCTATAATTGTAAGACAATGAACTTAAGCTGTATCATTTTAAATTGGTGATTACACAGATTTCAATTAACTAGTACTTGACATCCAGATATTCAGTGAAAATATAGGCATAGCATGGTCATATAACCTGTACAGCTAAAGCTTTGCAACTAAAAACCACCATTGAACCTAGACATTGCAAATTCACGGAGGATATTTCTCCCGCACAATTATGATTTCCCTACAGATCAACATCTGTGTAAAGTTGGGTTTGATCTTTCTTGACAAAATATTGGCTCCCTGCTGCTGACAAGAAAGTAACTGTTATAGGGATGGGAATGGCCCCAGCGAGGGGAAATATTAAAATCAAATCAAAATGTTTTGTTAAATGTAAATCGCCGAGTGAGCCTTTATGGACTTACCAATAACAAGGATGCAAAACATGGATTGTGCAGGTCCATTGCTTGGGTTACTAAGTCATTGAGGCTTTTACTTTACAGGAACATTTATTACATCAAGCACTCTGAACTGCCTCCTTGCTGTTTTGGACAACAAACCAGAAATCCAGAAGACAATGTATGATGAAATCCAGGCTAAGATTGGTGGCAGACCTGTATGCCTATCTGACCGAAACTCATTAAAGTATACAGAGGCAGCAATATTGGAAATCCTCAGGTATTCTTCAATTATAAGTCTCAACGTTGCTCACTGCACCACTGCACATACAAAAATCAATGGCTATGACATCCCAAAGGACACAGAGGCTAGTTCCATTTTAAAGGGGCCCTGGCACGGCGAATGCATACCCGTATTAAAAGGACACATGACTACCTATTGACCAATCAGGTCACTCTGCTGGTTCCTGCGAGTTTACCAACGATTTTTGGGTCTGTACCCATGTTGTACTTTTCCGTGCCAGGGCCCCTTTAAGATTTGCACAATATCTAGATAAATATTTCAGATAGCCATAGTTTTGTTTAAGTGATGTGTGAAATGTAGGCACATGGATGGCCAACTCAGCAAAGACAAAACTGAAGATCTCTTTCTTTCATAACTGTAAGAAAATGTTGCCATAAACTTTGCAAAGATTAGAAACCAAATCATAAATTGTCACATTCCTCTAGGTACTGTTCAACCTGTGGAATTTGCACCATAGCCCTAAGTATTGGGATGAGCCCTGGGAACTCAACCTGAGCGTTATCTGGACAAAGATGGAATTGTAGTTCCAGCTGACCACATCAATAGAAAAAGGTAGCAATATTTCATTGTTCTATCTTCTAGTAACCATCAATGTTGGCCATAGATTTTTGGGCAAAGTATCTGAAACATATAATCGTGAGTGCAAACAATGTCATGTATCGTCAGTTATAACAGATGGATGACACACTGCCTGATCCTGAAGATTTAACAGAATCTCACCCCGTAAAATATCTCTCAGGCTGTTGGCATTTGGTGCAAGTCGCCGAGTGTGTGTTGGGGAAACCCTTGCTAATAAGCACCGGGTCTTTGAATAAGTGCTGTCTTGAATAAATGTTGGCCGTAGAGGAATAATGACATCATAAAATGTCACATGATTTAAGTATTAAATAAGTGCCAGTCGGGAAAAAATGGACTGGGAGTATTGCTTAGTGGGAATCAGTGAACACCCGCAGCTTATACAGACCCATACGGTAAACTGACAGATGCTAACTAGAACTGTAGGGCACCTCCATTGACATTATAACAGACTGTGCTTGCTGATTCAAGGGTAGAATAAAAGGTCAGGGGTATGTTTCAGAACAGGCACCGATTTGCCCCCCACCCCATTTTCTGCCTCAACGATCATCTATTGTACGATTTGTCCATCAGTATTATGTTACCAACTACAGTGTGATTAATTAATTGTTATAATGGGCGGGAAAGAGTATTGAGCTTTTAAAAAGTATATATAGTAGAAATGGAACAATTGTGTATACATGTGTACCATATAACTCTGTACAATGCTGTATATATGATTTTGTATTATCAGGAGATAGATCCTATGATCTATTCAGATTCTGTGATTGTAGTTATATTTTGGTGCTTGATTGTAAAGCTATCTGGTGATCGTAGGTTGTTTTGAAATATACCCCTGGACTACACCAGAATACTGCGCAGAATAGTAGAGGCAGAGGCGGGACAGAGGGAAATACTAACTGGGGAGTGCTCAACAAAGGGGTGGTGGACATGGGGCAGGGGTTGGGGATCGAAAAGGATTTTGTTGTCTCCTGAAGGAGACGTAGAAAACCCACTATTGAGGGGAAAAATTATATCCATTTGATCTATCTGTTTTTATGCAAAAGGGCCTGCATGGTACTGTGATAGCAGCACAAAATGTTGCCAAGCCCTTTGACAGTACCAAAGACTTTGACCATTCTTGGGAGAAATTGAATGCATTGGGAAAAAGTACTTTTACAGACGTATCATCACCTCCGGTAATAATGACCGCTCCCACTTATATCTATCTATGTTTAGCATCAGAGTTCAGACTAACGGCCAGCCAACTGTTGACATGTCAAGTTGTCAAGTTGATGACAGCAGGCCAAGAGGCAATTTCTCTACATAGTCTTAAGAGTATAATATTTGTTTTCAGATGTAGACAATCATAATTATTAACTTAAAAAGGAACCATGGCATGGTGAATGTACAATGAAAGCATTGAATAGTGTAAGCATGTCCTATATCGTTCACACGGTCCCCTAGCTAGAAAATAAAAATAAAAGTTGTCCCAATGCCCCATATCTTTTTAATCTCGCCACTAGATTCGTAAAACAAGTTATTAGAATAAAATGGCCTTAGCTGTCCCATCTCTAAATATAATAGATCCGATGGATGACATAACACTAGACATTCAAGTCTGGCCATATCTGGTGCAGACTTGCAGCTTATCATAAGCTTGTGACAGACATCTACTGTACATCTGAAAATATCAGTCCACATTAACACCACGTTTTATCCCAAATAACAAAGCTCTGTGATATTTTTAATCTAATGCACTTTATGATGATGATGACTCTTTTTAAATATTCATAGTTACAGCGAAACTGATAAAATTTTAAATAATAAATGTATGCATAGTGAGAAATGGTTAAATGTGAAGGAAAGAAGTATTATAATGTTCTGTGCAGGGGGATGAAGGGTTAAGGTCATGAACTCCCAGGGTTGTATACTCTGGTCCTACAAGGGTTACATAAGACAACTTAAACTGGTCAACATGGATAGCACAGTTCTGTCCAAACTGTGAGAGCCTGGGGGCGGGGGGCACTCATTGTCTTTTCTATAGTTTCCCTGTGTGAACAAGCCCTTGAATTTCGTACACTATTCACGGGTGGGGATATGGATCATTTTGGACCCTTTTCAAAGGAAAAATGCCAAATACCATACCGTAGCTAAGGGCGACACTTCAAAAAACACCCCCTATCCCTAGCAATTCATCTTCAGATTAAACAAAGTACAATAAATTAGTCCTACATTGTACAGATTCAGGCATAAATGTGTTCAGGTCAGACTCTATCTGTTGTCCAAATTGGACCCAATTGTCCCTCAAAACTGCCTGAAATGCACCCCTAATCAAGGGCCCCTGCTGGCCCATGCCTTGGGTACCAAAAGTGCCCCTTTCCTTTGAAATCGTGTTCACATAATTATACTATCCATATATATATATATATATATATATATATATATATATATATATATATATATATATATGTTGGGGGAGTGCCCCCCCCCCATGGGGCGTGAGAGACCTGCTGTCCTCCTTCCAGTTGTCCTATATCTAAGTACATAGATGCACCAGCCTCTCGGTACTATAATATAGCCAACAGTCACTGTAGGAGTAGCTGATCACGTAGGGGCACTCCTCTGTGGGATTTTACGGGGCAAAGATAAGGTAGGATGGTCTTTCTTAACCAGACAGTAACTGCATTTCTTTTCCAGATCTATCGTGAACGGCTGACTTGATATCTGTATACTGATATGATTGGGGATCCCGGACAAAGACGACAGATCCAGCACATTATGCACAACTGATGAAGACTGCACTAAAAATTTTCATTTTAGAGTGGTATTGATTACGTCAGTCTAAGGGAGTGATCATTTTTTAACAACAGGGGGGGCTGGTGGGTTTGCGCGCGGACGCGCGAAAAAAATTTCGACCCCCCCTCTCGAGGGGGTAAAATTTTTTCGACACCCCCATAAGGGACAAAAATCGCGCGCGAACGTCCCCTTCTAGCCTATAGTAATGCGCAGGGTTTTCCACTGAAAACAGGTGAAATTATTTTGACCCCCCCATCAGAGGTATTGAAAAAGTTCTGACCCCCCCACCCGGTCAAGGGGTTGAAAAAATTCTGACCCTCCCCCTCAAACCCACCGGCCCCCCCTGTTGTTAAAAAATGATCACTCCCTAACAGCTTGGTACCCGTACATCATTAAATGGGTAAAAGGTGAAGCATGTGATTCAGGGGGTCTCAAATTTGACGCTCATGAATGAAGTAGTGGTACACAGATACAAAAGGCTCCGGAAAAGGCTCCAGTACCTTCTTGTGTGCATGAACATGACAGAGTGACTCTCCATCCTTTCTCAAAAGTGACAGAGCAGCCGCCTGGACATTCTGATGACCCCCCTCCTCCATGTGTAGAGTAAGTCAACCTGACTCGACCATTAGGCATGTTACTGTCAGTAAACCTTAAGTCGACCACTCACCTATCATGGGCTATTTTCACAATTTATGAGTAATGTCTGGGGCATATGCAAGGTATACCTATGATAGTTGATGAGGTACAATTATTAACATTGATTAATCTGTAATTTTGTATTTCTTGAAGAAGTTAGTCCGGGGTGGGACCAACATGCCTAGTGGTCGAGTCAGGGGCTAAAGTCACAGCTCGCGGAATATCATGTTGTCATTATAGTAACACAATATTATATGTAAGTGCAAAATTGTGTTGAAATGATCGACTTTCCCAAAAAATCATTAGTTTTGTTAAATGGGAACACAGGCTTTAGAACAATTTCTCTCCACATTTCCGTTTTTTTACTTCAAAAATAATTTCAACACGGTAGTCCTATAGCTATATATACAAATGTATTGATATTTATAAAAAAAAAAGAAATAAAAAAGACAGACTGACATCCTGGGAATCTTTTACTGTTCTTCTCTTTTACGCTCTACGTGGACAGACTGTACTTTGTTCTATACTAGGTCAACGTGCCTAGGAAAACATCCAAAGAAGAAGAGACGATGGTAACCTTTTCTCAGATATAGGTCACGTGGAACTAAATCCATTTCCTCTATGTTTCTATATAGCATAACACACAAAAACAGCCGCCTAAAATGTTCGTTGGTAAAGATTTCAACCATAGCACGGTTAACTCATCCCTCATACACAATCTGACAAAATGTTAGATAGGCTTAACCCTGAAAATCTTAAATAAGGGAATGATATGTGCAGTGAGTGCCATTCTACCCTATTTTGGGCCTAAAAATCTCAATTGGCCAGATTAACTTTTGATGCCTCATAAAATCCCCAAGGCCTGGCATAATATAAAAACACACCTACTATTCTATTTATTAACTATTTGGGAACACCTGTGATTTTTTTCATAATTTTACCAATATTTCTTCTGTCTGATTCTAAACCAATCAGCAGTCAGAACACCCTTCAGTGCAGTCCTGAATACCATATGACTCACGAGAGGGCAGCATTTACGTCCACGTAACCTATACGATTACCACCAAGTACACAGAGAACTAGACTCCGGCTTCTGTAAATACCGGGATGAAGCTTTGACAGACAATGATAAGATCAGGATCATGTTTCAATAGTTTCCACGACAGGATGGCCTCAAATTGTAGTGGGAGGTATAAGAAATGACTCTATACCAGTGACTACATAGTGAGCTACAGTACAGGCCTCAAAATAGCACCTGCTATTTATTTAACTACTGACTAAATACCCACCACTATGAAGTCATAGCACCCAATCATAGGAGCCACTATTGGCTACATAGTAACCAGTCATACCTCCTTCATGGTCTAGTATGCACTCCTGTGTTCAAATGAGCATAGGCTGCAGTAACTACCGTAATGTCTCATATAGGAGCCGGACCTTGAATAGCAGCCTCCCTTGAATAGGGGCCGGGGTAGGAAGGCTGTCAAATCAATAGGGGCCGGGCCTTGAAGAAGGGGCCTGGTGGGGCCAGTTTTAAGTGGTTTTAGGAAGACAACCGAGACCCCCAAGCCCAAATGATGTATAATTGATCTAGATAATTCCCTTTCAAATCACATATGATAGATCTATATCTAATGACCTAATTGTATCGGAAACGCTCTGTTATTCTTTCTTAATAGTAGGGCTGAGGTGTCAGCTAGGTGTGATATCCTTTGTAATTTTATTAGAAAGCCATGGTGGGTGAGGGTTTGGTATGACAGGCATGACAGCTTTGTAAGGCCTAGTGCTCTATCTACACCACTGCATACTAGTAACTACATAGTTGGCCCATGTGTCGATGTAATGCTTAATTCTTAGGTGAAACACCACACTTTTCCAAATGATATTTTATTTTTTAGGAAAAAAAACTGTCATCCCAGCGCCACAGGCGCTGGCCACAGGGTTATAGTGTAAAGAGCCCAGATTGGGTACATTTGAGCAAAGGAGTGCAGAGGGCAGCAGCTAAGGCTACCCACTAATTATTCACATGGAGGGTTGTCATACCAGGATCCCTTATTGAGTCACTGCAGTGGTGGCTATTTAGCCAGCAGGCAGTATGATCACCCAGTAATGTAGCCAGCTATTTAGTCACCAAGGAAAAATCCTAAGATCACCTGCTAAGATTTGACCCATCTCCAGTTGTAGCTGGCTGAACCTGTCGTGGAAACTATTGAAACACCATCCTGTGTGAACAGCTTATCACCAAATCTAAAGTTTACTCCCAACATAGTAAAATGTATAGATTAAATTTGGTGAGATTTGAGAGAAGAGAGAAGGTAACTGGCTTACTCAGTTATTTTTTTTTTAATAGTTGACAAATTTTTAATAGTTAACAAAAAGAATGGTGGACAAACGAGGGTAAACGTGCCTTCAGGGTAAACGTGCCTCCGGGGAGAGGGGGGGGGTCGTTGTTCCAGTTTTGGCCAACAGGGGACCATATATTGGCAAACCCTGAAAAATATACCAAACCCTCAAGAGTTTCAAGAGTTTTCTCTTGAGGAATCCCGTGGTGTTACTCATGTCCTATGAATGCAAAATGAGGGTTTTCAGTCGGAAATAGGCATTGGACATATATATGAAACTTTCCCTTGGTTATTTGTCAATCAAACGAGACCTTTGCTGTTTTAAGTATATATATTCAATCAATATTCGGTTAGAGCTGACTTTGCCTTTCTAGTTGAGGTAACCCAGGTGATTGCCACAAGACTGCATGAAATATTTTAGCTCAATATATCTCATTTTGAAGCCTGGGACCCAAACTTCAAATTGCCTTGACACTGCAGTGTATACATATTGAAAAGTAATGTTTAGGCACAAAGGGATTTTTATATTTAAAGTTCAATGTAACCAAGTTTTATTTATATAGAAATGATATACCAAATATATATAATAATATAAGAAATATATTTGTTATAAATAGTTTTTTTTATAATATAGGGAGGTCATTGTAATCAAGTCTCATTGATTTTGATAGAGAACTCGTGCACCCTATTAAAAATGAAAGAGGGTTACTCTCGCATTGCTTTATATAAAGTAAAATGAAACTGTTATAGCTGTATTACTGCAAACATCATAACAATGAACATTTCAATTCTATTTTAGAAGACTATGGCTATCGCTTGGAGTCAGATACTGGTGTTGGCTAGGGACTGCTTGGATACCTCTTTGAAGGCCATTGAGAAACTACCTGGAGGCGGGTATCTCGTACAGAAACTAAGAGGTAAATGCAACCTCGAACATGTCAGAACACTGCATATCAATCGTACATAGAAAATATATTTATCTCATAATAAATATGTTGGGATACTGGCGTGCCATAGATATAGCAACACATGTCTGTATGATACATCGGTGTGTAATTGCAAATTTGCGTGTAATTGAAGATTTGTTCACATAATGCAGGTAAATGCAACCTTGAACATGTCAGAACACTGCCATAGATATAGCAACACATGTCTGTATGATACATCGGTGTGTAATTGCAAATTTGCGTGTAATTGAAGATTTGTTCACATAATGCACTCTGCCCTGCGGGCGTCTTGTGATATGGGAACAGATCTGTGCATGCAATACCAGGATCGTGTTTCAATAGTTTCCATGACTGGACACCCTCAAATCGTAGTGGGAGGTGTAAGAGATGACTCCATACCATTGACTACATAGTGAGCTCCAGTAGAGGCCTCAAAATAGCAGCTGCTATTTATTCAACTACTGGTTCAATACACACCACTATGAAGTCATAGCACCCATAGGGGCCACTATTGGCCACATAGTGACCAGTCATACCTCCTTCATGGTCTAGTATGCACTCCTGTGTTCAAAATAGCATAGGGCTGCAGTAACTACCATAATGTCTCATATAGGAGCCGGGCCTTGAATAGCCGCCTCCCTTGAATAGGGGCCGGGGTAGGAGGGCTGTCAAATCGGTGTCAAATAGGGGCCAGGCCTTGAATAGGGGCCTGGTGGGGCCAGTTTTAGGTGGTTTTAGGAAGACATGATGATGTATAATTGTTCTACATAATTCCCTTTCAAATTACATCTGATAGATCTATATCTAATGACCTAATTGTATCTAAAACAATGTACGCTCTGTTATTATTTCTTAATAGTAGGGCTGAGGTGTCAGCTAGGTGTGAAATCCTTTGTAATTTTATTAGAAAGCCATGGTGAGTGAGGGTTAGGTATGACAGGCATGACAGCTTTGTAAGGCCTCGTGCTCTATCTACACCACTGCATACTAGAAACTACATAGTTGGCCCATGTGTGGAAGTAATGCTCAATTCTTAGGTGAAACACCACTCTTTCCAAATGATATTTTATTTTTTAGAAAAAAACCTGCCATCCCAGAGTCAAAGGCGCTGGCCACAGGGTTATAGGTAGTAGTGTGAAGAACCCAGATTGGATACATTTGAGCAAAGGAGTGCAGAGGGCAGCAGCTAAGGCTACCCACTAATTATTCACACAGAGGGTTGTCATACCAGGGTCCCTCATTGAAGCACTGCTGTGGTGGCTATTTAGCCAGCAGGCAGTACGATCACCCAGTAATGTAGCCAGCTATTTAGTCACTAAGGCCAAAATCCTAAGATTACCTGCTAAGATTTGACCCATCTCCAGTCGTAGCTGGCTGAACCTGTCGTGGAAACTATTGAAACACGATTCAGTCCTATTACCATATCATGTTGCCAGAGCAATTTGTCTATAGCTGGTCTATTTGGCCTGATCCTTTTTTCTCTCTCCCTCTTCACACAATCACACCAATACTCATGGTACTGGTTTTTCTATTGGTCAGAACTGGTCAAGATTACTTGAATCAACTCAATTAAATTGATCTTTAATCATCCAAGCACAGTTTATGTTTTGAATGTCTACATTGGAAGTAAAAGTAGATAATTTGTGAGTAAGGTACCCACTGGCAGGACAGAGGTTAGCAGGTCATTCTTTAAATGGTATAAGGCCTAAAAAGGATTTGTGTTCAGGTAACGCTCCCTACCCTGAATATTTGGTCCTACCCTAACCTTTTTATTAGCTTATCAATCCATGGGAGTTTTTTTTCATGATCATTCAAATTAAACTTGTGTTGCATAAGCGCGAAAATTTACAGCCAGCCTTAAAAGAACTCTCCAAACCAAAAGAAATCTACCTATCTACCCTATTCTTTTTTCAACCCCGTTAACTGATCACAACATTTTTAAAGCTTAATGGTAGAGTTGGACGAAGTTCAGCCAATTATAGCCTTGTACTGCCCCTTGAAGTGAATGATGTGGTAGTCATTTACATCTCATACCATGATAACCCTTATCTCATCACAAAACTTACTTATCACATTTACAGGTGAATATGGAGATAAGGTGATATTTGGGACATTGGCTGGAGCTACTGTCCTATTGCTCATACTGAGGTATAAGACTGGTAAGAAGTACAAGAACCTTCCCCCAGGACCTCGTGGACTGCCCTTCTTTGGAAATGTCTTCCAGCTGGACGAGAATAAGCCTCATGAGACCATCACAGAGTGGTCTGAGAAATACGGAGATGTATTTCAGATGTCTGTAAGAATCCTAACCTTTGTTTGTACTTAAGCATTAGAATTTGAATTAGCGTGCATGGGTATTTTGGACTTTAGGATGAAAGTACCATCTGTTAAAGGGAACATGGAGGAATGGGTACTCTAAATCCAATCCCCACCTTCAACATTAAACAAGATCGAAATAGCCAAAAACACATTAATAAGGACTTTTAATGCTTTGGTGACATTTGAATTGGGCCTACCATGAAATCATTTACTATTTGCTAATTTTTGTTGTATCCTTATCCTAGGCCTTTGGGAAGAGAACCGTTATCCTCAACAGTTATGACACAATTTACGAAGGCCTTGTGAAACAGTCAGAACAATTTGCTGGCCGTTTTCCATCTCTTCGAATGGCTGCACTTATGAACTATGGTAGAGACATTGAAACCCAGGATATTTCCCCACAGTGGACGTTTAGGAAGAAGCTAGTCCAGCAAACACTAAAGGTAAAGGCGTTATCATGATAATTACTATGAGTTTGTTTATAATGCAACATGCTTCTCAGTCGACAGAGAGTCAATATTGATAACTGGTTGATATGTGATAATGTTGATCAACCTGTTTTCACTCTTTTACCCTGATACAATTTCAATGATGTCAACAATAATTAAGATATTTCAATATTTCGATCCTCGGTAGACATGTCAATACTGAAATATCAATCTTGATTCAAGAGTTATTCAACATTATTATTTTTTGTCAACACTCTCATCCTTAACTGCTGATTCAAGTTCAAAGTTCAAACAACATATCATGAACTTACAAGTAAGGATTTATAACCATAGAACAGTACTGTGATGGTGAATGAATTAAACTCCAGATGCACCTTATAGGATGAACCTGACTTGGTGTGCACCTTATTAGCATAGCTTTATTTAATTTCTATAACAAAGGATTATCACTTCACATTCACCACATACTTTTATATTACTTTTTGTGTAGGGTTATGGTGAGAACATGCCGAGTTTAGAGGTGATAACAATGGAGCTTATCAATGACATGATGGAAGAGATGAAGAATGCCAAGGAGCCCATTGATATGTATCCACTCTACCACAAGTGTATTGCCGGAATCATCACATCTATAGTGAGTAGTCAAAGATAACCTAATGACCAATAGTATACTATAAGTAATTTCTTCGAATTATACTGTTTCTGACACTAAGATAAGATATGACAATCTATATTTTCCTCTGCACACATAATTTGATAGCAAATATCCACCTGAGATTGTTTGACATGATTTCATGATCTTGTAAAAAAAAATTGTTGTGACATGTTAGGAAAGTGCACATCAATCATCAACTTAAAATACAATGGCAAACAACCAAACCTTTACAACTACATCCACTCCAGAGAACTATTCTAGTTTGCATGACGCAATTATAAGCAAAAGTTAGAATATGTGTTTCATCAATAGAAGTCAGTTTAATGTGATATATCTCCATGACCTATATGTCCTAACATGAAAATGAAGCGAACTTATAATTTTAAACAATAATTTCAGATCTTTGGAGAGAAAGTTGATGAAAAGGTTGTCCAAACGATCCTTGACAACGTAGAGGACGCCATGCTGCTGGTGCAACCAACAGGACTGGATATTATGGTTGACATAATACCCTGGCTTCGCTTTTTCCCTAATAAGGGATTTCAAAAACTGACGCAAGTAGGCAGGGACCTCTATGCCGCATTGAATGCGAAGGTTGTGGAACGGAAGGTGAGAAAATTGCATTTTTATCTTCATATATTTCAACATTAGCCCTTCAATGATTCCACATGAAAAAAATGCCTTTGTTCTAAAGCTTAAACTTAATTTCATACCCATAGCTCTGTTGTACATTTAATCTGTTTTTATCACTTTTCTTGGCATTGTGCTTGAACTCACTTTGAGCCAGTTAAAGCTTCCAGCCTACTTTCATTATTGAAAACAATAACTTGTATCATTCATAAGTGAGAGCATTGAATTGAGGATTTATGCTCCATGTCTATAGAGTTGACACAGGTTTGCATTATCAACCTATCAGATAATTAACTGTATTCACTCACAATGATCTGCAGAATTCTTTGGGTACATGTAGATAACTGATACCCATCATTCTGGTTCATTCACTCTAAAAAGTGTGTTTAAACTTAAACAAATTTTACCTAAACACTTAAAGATCCTAAACACATTTTTGTTTGACATATTTTCATCATCTAAACACTTTTCATGTAAAGGATTTTTAGGTTTATAAAGTGTTTTAATACTTGATTCCAATCCAACTCACTAGGTGGCAAGGGCCGCCTATGATGCTACTATTGTAACATTCATATGGACACAAATGTCTGAATTAAAGTATGAAATTTAATGATGATAATGCACAGCATCTTGATAGAACATAACATTGACACTTGATCTTTGAATGAATTTGTTAAAAGAATGTTTAAGGATTACCTTCTCATTACCTTGATCGCACTGTAACCCATGAGAAACACTGTAACCCATGAGGTGTGGTGCAGTCGG
The DNA here is from genome assembly GCA_949317995.1 of Acholoe squamosa. Taxonomy (NCBI): domain Eukaryota; kingdom Metazoa; phylum Annelida; class Polychaeta; order Phyllodocida; family Polynoidae; genus Acholoe; species Acholoe squamosa. The sequence goes on from OX439049.1 coordinate 43,412,402, forward strand.
CAGCGTGTCCGCTTGGGGGGCTGAAAGGGCGCGGGTTTGGTTCCCAGCCCAGTCGGGGCACAGGAGTGGCTAGAAAACGTCACCGTAAGGCGTCAATTGAGTTCCACAGTAAAACAGGCCTGTCTATCTGTCACTATGCCTATGTAGTGACGAATGTTAAAGAATCATTGCCTCGGTAAATGTGTAGGGGCGTGATTTCTACCTTCAAGTAGGGTCGGGTTTCTCATGATGGGACCTCTCACCGTGGACATGTCCTCAGGGCATATAGGTGAGATTTAAAGTCAAATCAATCAATAACTCTGTGCATCAAAGGGCTTTAACTCATCAACACTTGACTAGTAGGCACACAACATTGCATCAATGTTGATAACTGGATGGTAAACATTTATCAGTCAGCTATCAAATTGATTCAATGCTCAGTACCTCGAATCAAACTGGAAAAAGTTTTTATAACCCATGATTCTATACTTGGCTTACAGGATGCCTTTGACCCAGAGAACCCCATATGCGTTGCAGATGGACTCCTGCAATATCAAAAGGAGAGTCAGGAGACGGGTGCTGAATATCAGCTAGATGACATGGAGATTTATGGTGTCAGTCTCAACATGATTATTGGTGGTCAGTGTGATGTGCATCATTTTATAGACAAGTACTGTAGATCCTTACATACAGAAGCAGCACCTTTACCTATAAACAGCTGAAAATATACAAGGATAATCCGAGCTGTATTCTACACAATAGGATTGTCTCAAGAACAGTTTGAGCCTTATATACAAGGGGGTACGCCCTAAAGTCAGGGTATGCCCTAAAATAAGGCAAAACTATGTACAAATGGTAACCTGAGTAGAGGAACATCTTTATAAGGTGTACATGGGGCTCGATTCCGAGCTCTCTAGACGTGATATACAGTCAATTCTCGATTATATCAGTTGATTCACTTGTAAAACAGCCATCTATACCCAGAAATAGATTCGATTATAGCCATTGAATTCCATTGTAACCATGATTCAGATAACGAGTCGATTCAGAAACCAGCCAAATTTGATTTCAAACGAAGGTGGCCTGTTTATAGAGACAGGACTGTAACGTAATTCTCTCCTTCTATAAGGCACACCTCGAAATGTTGATGTTTCTGTAACGCACAGTAGGGCTCTCTCCTGGTGTATAGGGCGCGTCCTTGTGCATAATGCACGGCTTATAATTCGGGTATTACGGTAGTATCAAGACCATTCAAGTCGTTCTGATCATTGAGATTGATGGTACAGTGATTCTATGAGTGATCCTATCCAGGAAAAGCTTCCAGCCTAATGTCATGCTTTGAAATATGAGGGAACAGTTGTATCTCGGGAATCCAATGATAATCATCACCATTAAATGATAACCTGGAATGAGTCACAGCAATTTCTATCTATTGGCAACAGAAGCCTTCAAATGGGAACTGATGACTTCAAGGGAAAACTAATTATTGTTATAACATAGTTGGGCAAAGTCACGTTGCATGCTGCGTTCTGATTGGCTGATTGACTGTGCATTATCTAGATGAATACTGCACTCCCAGTAGAGAAGGTTAACTTCATCTCACCTTTAGACTTCATAAATGATAATCCTGTGTAGGTGGCTCATGTGTGATTTTTCTGTGTTATAACAGGAATAATGCACTTGGTCATGGCCATGGTCATGCTCTAGACTGTATTGAGACGTCCTATAAGGCCGCTCGATGTCTCAATAAGTCTAGAGCACTCCCATGGCCATGGCCATGCCCCGTGCATTGTTCCCTAAATAATTGTTTGACTTAATTGATTAAGATAAAAAAAAGAAAAATCTGCATCCTTCATCTTCCAGCCACCTACACAATGTCAGTCACTCTGAATGCCCTCATTGCTGTCCTCATCAACATACCTCAGCTCCAAGAGAGGATGGCAAAGCTGATCAGAGCAGAAATTGGGGAACGACCACCATGCGTTTCTGACAGAAAGGTCCTTGCATTTATTGAGGCTGCCATCTTTGAGACGTTTAGGTACTCCTCTGTCCTCGCTCTGAACTCTGCACATCGCGCGACCACCGACACAAAGATCAATGGTTATGATATCCCTGAGGACACTGAGGTATGTTCAAAGAGTTTTCCATGAATTTCAGTTATTTTTGAGCAAAGGAAACAACAGGTTACAGGGTAAGTGAAAAGAAATATGTTTGGAATCAAGACTCAAGGGTTTAAACACGAAATGTGGAGCAAGATCTATATTGGATTTAAGAAAACTGGCTATTCCATCATCACCATTTTTGGATAATGCCTCATTATCTCAAAACACCCAAAATGGATTTATTGTGTTTGGAACCAAACATCATATCATAGCTAGGCTGGATGGAGCAAAAGGTGGGGCAGATGTCTTAATGTGGATTCAAGTCAGAGAAAAATGACTATTTCACGTCCCGGTACCGTTGCAAGAACTGCATTTATCTGAATGCAGCGTCGAAAGCATTTTACTACTGTAGATCAATTGATCATAGATACGGCGCCCAATACGTGATATTATCTTCACATAGGCAATATGGTATCCATGCTCATATAATGCCATCACTTAATCATTTTGTCAAATACAGGTGCTCTATAACCTCTGGAAGTTACACCACAACCCAAAGCACTGGGAAGAACCATGGGAGTTCAAACCAGAGCGATACCTAGACAAAGATGGCAACCTAGTCTCTCCAACCCATGACAGTAGGAAAAAGTAAGAATTACAATTACCAACAAGCACCGTCTCTTAGAAAATTTACATACTTACAAACTAACTTATTTTGCCCGAAGTAAAAGATAAAGGAATGTTATTACAATGATTAAACTTTAGGCCTATGCCATTTATACTGCTATGGCTTATCATAGAGAATATAATTGGTGGATGATGTTGAGAGAAAAAAGAACTGTATGGATTGCTTCTTTGATACTTTAGGGTATTCGCCTTTGGGTCCAGCCGTCGTGTCTGTATTGGTGAGTCATTGGCGAGGAACCGCCTCTTTCTGATGGTGGTGTCACTCCTGCAACACTTTGAGTTCCTGCCAGCAGGACCTGATGAGATCCCTCGTCATGACCCACGGGACTACAAACCTAGTTTTGGGGTAGAGCCATATCGGTACAGGGTAAAGATTGTACCGAGGAAGTAGCTCTTAACATAAAACTAGAATATTGTATTCTGAAATTGTATTACCATACTATACTTCATGGTTGAGGTGAACCCCACATGTAGGGTGCACCCAGACTTGAAAACAAGGCTATAAGTTACAGGAGGGGCTAAGGTTTAGAGCCTCAGTCTTGATCTAGATCTATGACAGTCTATCTAGATCGAACTAGTTCCCAGGGGCGCCATTGTGCATACTGACATTAGCAACTCTGGAGGTCATTTCTCAATTCACTGCGATCACACACAGCCCTACGACTTCAAATCTCAATGCTAATCATATGGAAAGTTTGGTACGACTTGGAGGGGGTAGTCGTAGTATGTTGAGAAATGGCCCCCTGGTATCGCATCAGTCTTGTTCCTGGCATGTCACACAGTTTGAAAGTATGGTACCTTTATGAATATCGCAAGAAGTTCCAAGATTACACCCCCATGGCATGCATACACATAAAAAAAAGACCTAGCTAAACAAATACAAGCCTGCCTATATTAGGTTATAAATGGCCATACTATAAGGTGCAGCTACAGTCGTCCTTTTGAAACTGTGCTACATAAATGCTAGGTATCATGGTAGTTATCATAATTACTGTAAAGTTCACCAACCGAGTGTATGAATAATCTTTACTCAAACGAGTACAGATGAGATTGCTTATTTATATAATGCATATTCTTTCTCATGTCGACTATACATTGTAGATCTATGGAGAGAAAGTACAGACTGTGAAAAACTGTGTCAAAGATAATGAAATATATGTGTACACATGTACTAAAATTGGAAAGCATCAATTTACAAACTGCTTTGTTCATGAAAACGTATTAATGTTCTGATCGTGCAGATACGGAAGGAGGCAGATTGTCGATAAACCCAAATACCGGTAGTAGGAATAAACTAGCAAAATAGCACCAAGGGTTGTGCTCGTGTTCTATTTTATTAATTCAAATAACAATTAAAGTAAGATAAACTTGCCTATGGTAGGCTACAATATGCTGTACCTATAACAACGTACAGACAACTTCATATAACAGGTGTTTGGATAGACTCGTGACTATTTTTCTTGTTTCAAAATTGAAAACCGGACGTGGAGAATCTACAACAATTTTACCTGGATACGGTTACATGTGCCAGTTAACTCATTACTATACTTCCTCCCCTCTTGGGAATTATATCTGGGATAGCAAATATCACGGCAGCCCTAACAGAGATACTGTCATATCCTATTTACCAATGTTTTTGATATCCTGTTTCAACATTTAATGTTTACTAATATCAAAGTTACAAAGTTCTGAGAGTAGCTATGCAGAATTAACCGTCCTTGGTCATTTGGTCTTTCAACCACTCTTTCATCTATGATTCAAGTTAGGCAGTTACACAAAAGATTGATAATAGAGACCTATTCATTTGTGGCATATGGGTTTAGTGGCAACCAGTGGAGATAATCTATGAGTTTTACCATCTGATCGAAGCAAAATAAAAATGAAGTGTACACTTTGCAGGAAGGAATCTAGAATTCACTTCATCTCCCTTTTCCATGTTGTCTAGAACCTAGTTGTCTGTTGCAGTGGTGATGGGCCCAGTGTCCAGGTGGTCGTACATAAAGGCACTCACCTCTCCTTCCAAGTCTCTCACTGTAAACAGATAGTTAACGACTTCATTTCAGTCATAGCTAAGCTCGAATCCCACGATGAAATGAGATTTATCCCAAAAAGATACTGCAATTTGGGACTTTTGCATATTGCGGGCATTGCACATTATTGTTAAATGTAAGGGAAATCACCAGTCCCACTACTGTGGTTAAAAAAAAAGCTATATAGACCTCATAAAACAAGTCAGATCTTTTCAAATTACTGCGCCATTCTCTTTGATATTGTAATTACAAGGTAATGTGGGCAAACAGTGAGTACACGACCTAGATTGCATTCAGTGTATGATGTATGCAGACGAAATTAAGGCATTTTGGGAAGCGATGGTTTGTTATTTTAATCAGTGCATTCGTGTGTATTGCAAATGTAACCAAATCTACTGATTAATGAATAAGGTCATACGTTTATGTGTCAGAGATTTCTAGTCGAGAATATTTTGAATGATTTCAAATATCATATCATGTCAAAGGTCAGGTTTGAGATAAAACATTTGGACATTTACACGAACAATGTTTTCTTCTTGAGATTTTGACTTTAACCGTTAGTGTCAGATGCCATAACGTTGTTTGCTTTTCAATCTGACTTGTTTATGCTTCAGTCCCATCAGCATTTATCTGAGTTAATCTTATACATACAAGTGTCTGATAAAGGCTTCAATTGTAGATATTACTCATGTCATCTGACATAATTATATCCAAGCACCTCATGTTAAGGGGATTTCACAAGGGTGGTATCGTAAAATAATTGTGAAATCCAGGCCCGCAGTATCATTGCATAAATGAGGCAATGATCACAATTGAAATTGGAAATCTTCTTATATTTTTTCTAGTTGAATATCTATAGTAAGTGGCATCTTGTATTTAGGATTTTTGAGATCAGAACCACTGGTTCGTTTGGCGATTCATTGAAAAGTCCCATGCTGTCCAGCCAAATGGGAATTTTCAGACGCCTCCTATAGCACAGTACTTACATGTCTCCTTGATGAAATCCTTCATAGTGTGACCCTCGTCTTGCCTTTTCCTAAGATCAGCTACACTCAGCTTGTCCATAGCAGGTGTCATGTGAATATTGAGAAATGTCTGTCGGGAGTGACAAAATACAGAAAATATATTATTTTGCAGATCACGAAATAAAACCTGCATGTTTTTTATTACTATTATGAAAGGGAATACATAAATCCATAATTCATAAAATGAATGGGCCCATCAAAGCTGGAAGAAAGATAAAAAGACGGTGGTGTTCCTGTCTGTGGCCAACTTGAATGTTTTCCACAATGTACTAACCTATCGATACCAGCGGATAATGGCAATAAGTGACCCGCATGCAGTGACAAAAACCTAAAATTATCGACTACTCTTCAATGAATAAGATTAATATAATATTTTGACCTGGCTTACATGTGCAGCTCTGTAGAGTTCACCAGACTGTGCATATTGCAGGACATGATTGTGCTTATTGAGTTTAGCTATCTCTATTGGTGTTCGGCCTTTGCCGTCTTCCATCTCCCATCGAGCACCCTTTGCCTCCAAGGCTTTGATGATCTGCAATGGTGAATTTATGATTTTTTCTTGTAACAGGATAAGGGGAATGATAATATTTCTAAGAGTATCTTTACACTTTTGAAGCATGGAATTTCAGAGTACATTCATTCTTCTCTTCTTTTTTTGTTCGGTATAAAATAAACTTAAAAATTAGCCTTTCTCGATGATTGCAATTCTACTTTGAACAGGATTTCGGCATACACCATTTCAGGTGCGCCGTTTACATAGAGATACCATGAGGATAATTTTCCCTGAATGTTTGGGAAATCAATTTGCAGTTGGCAAACTTAATATCACTTGAGCTTTGCAAAAACCTTCTCGTAATGGACATCATGATGACTCGATATTTTCCATATCGGAGATATGTCACAAATTTACCCTGCACCAATACTACAATCAGGAGTAAGTCACCTACCTTTAAATTGCCACGCATACAAGCCAGGTGAAGTGGAGTCAGTTGGAAGTGATCTCTGACATTGATATCTTTCATCAGCTCTATGAGATACAGAGCTACCTCCTGGTGGTCCTTCAGTACAGCAATGTGCAGAGGTGTCATATCTGGTGGAGAATCCTCTTTCAGACTAAGCATATCAAATCTGGACTCTACCTCAGTGACTTTCTCAGCTGGGGGCTGAACCCCCCACCCAGACTCCATTGTGACCCCATATTGAGCAACATCCACTGTGCCCTGTCTGAGGACAGATTTGAAGATGTGCAGAAGAGCCCTGTCAACCTGAACATAGTGCCAGGCACTTTGGGAGTCTGTTTGACCTCTGACAAGGAAGCACAACTCACTCCCTAAGTACTTATCAGGTTGCTGCAAAACCCGTTGAACATCTACCTTACCTCTTGTTTTCTCTATGACCATCTTGATAGCCTCTACATTTGAACATTCAGCTGAACTATGGAAGATAGTTCTCCCCCTTTTGTCAATATGTGTGAGATCAAACTGCTCTTTTAATAACATATTAATGATTTTCAGGTGTCCTTTCTCTATTGCAAATTGAACTGCAATTCTCTGCCTTTTGTCTGGGTAGGATACGTTTATTCTGTCCTTGAATATGGTCAGACAGGCCCTGACAAGTTCAGCTTGGCCATGGGTGGCCGCAAGAGAGAGACCTGTGATTGGGAAATGGCCGCCAATGCTGATAAGGGCCTCAAGGGTTTTAACATCCCCGATGATGGCAGCTCTTTCCATCAGTAACCTACCTGAGCCTGGGGTGGCCTCAATGTTAGCATTCAGTTTGTATCTTGAATGCAGGAACTTGATGGTCTTATACTGACCTAATTCTACACAAAGCCTAAGCTGCTCATCCCATTGTCGTCTATGGAGTTTTACCCTTTTCTCAGCATCACAAACAGCTTCAACCATATCCAGAACCCCAGACCCTATAGCGAGATCGAGGCATGTGAGCTTCTCAGCCACCTTTGTAACACCTTTAGCATTATTGTTGAGCAATACTGCAAACTGCTTTACATCCCCCTCCAAACAGGCCTTCGTTAATGGATTTCTCTGGATGATAGAATTTATCTCATTGAGCCTATCTAGTTCATGTTGGATGGCACTATTGGAAGTGTGCTTTCCCAGTTCAGTGATATCATATCCTGAGAAGGGACTACCTGTTTTGGTAACCTTCAAAGAGTAGCTCTCGCCCCAGAGTGAGCTATAGACAAAAGCTATGAACAGGTCGGCTCTCTTGTTGTGCACACATTCATGAAGTAGGGGGAATCCTACAGGGGACCTGATCTTCAACAGGTCTGGGTCTTTTTTATATTTCATGAGGAGGCTATAGAATTTGTATAACGGTTGGTTGTTTTTGATAATATTACTAAATAGGGTCCACAATACTTCTAGTTTCCTCACGGTTTTACCAGTGGGTAATCCATTTTGCATAGCGTTTGGCTGCATGTTCTCTGCAGTGGAAAAAAAACATAGTAAGACAGAGTTGTAAAGGTCTTGGGATATCAAGTGTATCACAATCTTATTTAATGGATGACCTACTGGGCTGGCAATACACGCTTCTAGAAAACTATTGATCACTTATCCTTGCAGTGCTACGATCAGGCTCTCAAAGATTCATAGTGGTTGTGTGCAGTCGTAGCACATTAAGAAATTACTTCCATGTACTCATGCACTAGTACTTGAGCGGTACATATCCGAGGGTACCTACTGAGGACATAGTCCTGAAGGAAGTGACTTTTCAGTATCATAGAATCATAGAAATTGCATTTTGGAAACACTAGAGTGAGGTGACTGACAAAGATAGTGACTTCTTTTTAGGAGCTGCTGCTTCTACAATTTCTAAGTGCCTTTCTTCTTTTTTCAGAATACTCCATCGTGATCTCGAAGGCTAGAGAATCAATATTGGAAAATTTGCTATACTGAAGAACACTGTAAATGGGCCCCAGAGATGACCCCATCTTCTTTACATTATGGATTATTAACCCCAAGGGCCCTACCTTGTGGTACTGATCCTTTTATCATTAATGCACTGACTCTCTGTTCCGATGCATCATCAAGACGAGCAGTGAGTTGAACTCCTTGTAAAGTCCTTTGTTGAACATCCATCTCTTGAAGACTTCTTAACAGGAATATTGCAAATGCACCTGTCCTAATGCTGGATACAAGTACCTCAACCTGAGAAGAAAAGAAAGACAAGCTCGAACAAATATAGTCTGCCTACTAGGAAGTCGAAAGTAACACTTTTCTTGTTGTCATGGGAAGGCCCGCTAGTTTAGCTGATTTTTCTATTCCACTGTTCAACCTCGTGTACATTTACTAACCCTTGCATCTCACCTCTCTTAACATTGAATACTAACTTGGAGACTTATCTACAGATGTCTACAGACTGCATAAACTATGTGTAATAGGAGGGGAGAAGGGGAAACTAGGTACACTCTGCTATGAATGGGCTATTACCCTCTGTCTCTTTGAGCCATAAAAGGAAAGTCCACCATCATCATTTAAAACAAACTGTACTATAGACATAATTCAATAAAGATATGCACCATATAGAGAGTGGCTAACAATAGATGTTAGTAAGGTATTAAAGTCGACCTTTGTCAGCTCGGATTGCGCTCTAGGTCTCACATAGGGAAATCCCGGGGTCACTCAGTGCATCCTTATCTACAGAAGACCTCCGCACTGAATACTACATGAGTTCTGGGTGGATAAAATAGTTAGCTAATTAAGTAGAACTCTGTAAAAATTCATAACTGGTCCTGAGTGGGTACTTATTGATATGATATAAAATAAAACATGATTATTGCAGCGATGCCCATTCATTTTTGGGCTTGTTTGTATTGGGTCTGAACTGAATTTATTTACTGCAACAATGCCAATTATGTAGGTGTCTGTACATTTATGGCCAGCATTCCAAAAATTTCCGTGATCGATGCTCAGGTTTTTTTTATATGTCGTAAATTGAGGTTACCCCTAAAAATATACATGGGATTTTTTGCTCAATACCTCCGGGGCACACTAGTTATGGCATGCCATGCTATATTAAAATATAGTGAAAAGGGATTTCTATGGCTGAGACCTCTACTCCTCCTGTGATACACTGCTGCCACCTGGTACACTTACCCCATCAACGTCCCAGCCCTCTGGGCTTCCTTATCCCACTTAAAAGGGTCTATATCTTCTCTTTCCTATTCCCTCAAATGTGTGTGGTGCACATATGTGCAGGCACCGACACATTCCCCTGTAAAATTGTGTAATTAGTTCTCGCCATGAATATGACCTTAGCTGTCGAAATGGCATTAAACACCTATTACTCACTCTCACTCTCCCAGCCCTCTGGTGAGTAAGGGGTGAACTAGCGTCATATCCAAAAGGGGCCTGCACTGAGTGAGGGCAAGGTCATTTGTGAGTGGTCAATATTCTAATTTAAAAATTGTCTAGAGTTAAGTAAATATCATGAATCGCTCCCAAACTTCGATAAATGAAATAATATGTTTGGATTACCCATAGAGTGTTTCTTTCTCCTGTTTCCCAGGGAACCTGGAACCTGAAAGAAGTCTCCTCAGAAAGGTGTTTGATACTGAAGAGAAGGCGAAAGTAGAAGTGGGCAGATACTATTTCAATCACTTAAAATATATTCAGGATCAACTCCCTCCATCAGCTTTATATATTTGAAAATAAGATGGGCGGATTTGGGTATAAAAACATCAAAATGCCCTAGCATAATTGGAATGTATAGACTTATAAGTTATAACTATAGACAAATATGGGCCAGTGTGGAGGCAACTGTTACTGGAGAATGTTTAACTTCTTTATCAGAATGCCATATTCAGCTATGACTGCTCGAAGAAATGGTCTCTCCTTTTCATTCTAAAAGAGACAGCAAAAATCAGAATAGGGGCTCAATGCCCTATAATTAAGGTTGTCTGTCCTTCACCTGTCGGAATTAAATGTCATCATTTGGATTACATGCAATGGACAGACAATATAGATTTAAGTACACCCCACTTGCTATGCACACAAAGAACTTACAACAGCTATATATAGCTTATACATAAGACATGTTATTCCATCCAAGTGTGGTAGGCCTAAACGAAAACTGAGGAAATTCTTTTTTTTTTTTTTTTTGTTGGACTAGCTCGTTGCGTCAATGAACTGTCAGGTTCATTTAAGTAATGCTATAGAGCCGACCAGTTTTATTTGCAATATTTCCAACAAAACAATTTGAACAATTGAAGTGATTGAAGTAAATATAGACTTCACACGACCGCATTAATATCAATATATACATTCACAGTGTAGTAGCCAGTAGAATATCATCAATCAATATTTCATTTAATTTCAGAAAATCAACTATTTCGAATACAAGCATTAACTTACTGAATGAACATAAAAAAAGGCAAACAAAGTACATTTAATAATGATCTAATAAGTAACATAACTTCAAATAAGTATCAATTTGGAGTGACAAACCAACGTCATCCAGTTCCCAAAATAAAGCCACTAAAATATATGGAGGACCTCCTTTATGGAATCATTGTTTTCCCTGGAGGCAAAAGAGATTTAAATATCCTCATTCTTTTTTATTGTCCGAAAAAAACTGACGAATTCTGACTTGTGCAACTATGGAATCCATAATCAAAACGGGTTTTGAATGGCTTAAAGTTGGTATGTCTGCTATCACAGTAGTAAATTTTGGGTTTCTTATCAATCATTATCCTGAAATATTTCTGCTCCAAAACAAGGAAAACCCATGTTCTGTATTTATTCCTATCCTAGTAATATATCACATACCGGTATGTCTGGTATCCTATAGAGGGCGCCTTTGTGCTGTGAATGAATGGGCAGTCCTTATTCTCTAAAATCCTGTCAGAATAGCCAACAGGTTGTACTGAGGTGAGCATGTATGCCAAGAGCTATCCAGTGAAGTGCTTTTTAGTGGATATGCCAACTTTAATACATGTCAACACGAATATGCTGAAGAATATTCATGTGGCCTACTTTTGTGTACACAACAGGTTTATCGGAATAATTGATGGAAGCACTTACATATGTCAATTGCAGCTGGAAATTCCCACTGCTTCTGCCTCATCCTGGGCTCTGTATACACTGGATCGTGCATGTCTTCACGGTAGTCTATAACCCGATGTATAACCACTCTTAAGCATGGATTCCACTGAAGCCGATAGTTGTCCGATTTTGTCATCGGGTTGCATCGGGGATGCATCGGGCAGCATCGGGAACTATCGGCCAGTTATCGGGCACTATCGGACAACTGTCGGGCAACAATCGGGCTCAAATCGGGTTCTGTGGAAGAGCTCTATTTTAAGCATCGGAAACCATCGGGAACCATCGGAAAGACGTCGGGGATGGTCCCGACAGGTACCCGATTTTTTCTAACTGATTAGAAAAAATCGGGTACCCATCGGCCTCTATGCAAAATCGGCCCGATAATCGTGAACGATTTCATTTTTTCCTTGGTGGAAGAGGTCAAAAGAGTGAGATTTGAGGCTGAAAATTCTCCTGTCGGGCTGCCATCGGCCTGACAAAAAATCGGGCCGATAGGGAGCCGATACCCTAAAACGATGCTATCTGCCCACTATCGGCCCGACAAAAACCAGGAAAATCATCGGCTTCAGTGGAATCCTGGTTTTATACTGTCGGCCAGTCACAGCCCAGCACGTAGCATTATTACCGACTTTGACAGCCTATGGGCAGCCTATCAAGCTTCCGATCACATGACTTGCAGTATGGTTTTACTAAGTTACCCCCTGGTACTAACTACTGTTAAAAAAAGTGTTTGTAATAGCAGCGCATGCTTTTAAATTACTAAAAGGTTCCGGGAACAGATGGTGAGTCACCCGGACCACTTATCAAAAAGGAACAAAAGATAGATAAATCTGGTGTGACCGACTACATGTACACACATCACCATTGGTTGATTAAAACCACACGGGACTAGCTGTGTCAGACATATATATTATATTTATACCACACTTGGGTGGAAAGACAATGGAAAAGCACAGGTAATATATTGCGTATAGCTGATGTAAGTTGAATATGTATATGTATATATATATATATATATGTATATATATATATATATATATATATATATATATATATATATATATACACACACACGGGACTAGCTGTGTATACATATATATATATATATATATATATATATATATATATATATATATATATATATATATTCATGACTGTGGTTATTCACTCAAGCGCCCTCATGTTTATTACTTCAGGTAGATTATTATCAAAGGAATGTCCAGAAAGTGCGTCTGATCCTGTGCTTTATACAGTGCCTATACATGGGTGCTCAACATTTTCAAGATGTCATGACATCACGTTTTAGGAAGGATGGAGTGTCACTCTGTTACTTTTTATGTATATATGTTAATGTACTGGGAACCTTTGAAATTGTTGCCGTCCCCTGTGTCACAAGCGTCACTTTTTTAAACCCCTTCACCACAAGCGTCACTTTTACCCATGCATAGGCACTATACAGGCACCACACCACAATATACTGATATGAAAAAAGAAGAACAAGTTCTCTGTCAACGGTGGCGTGGCTTACTAAATAAATCACATCATTTGCTTATGGTTCTAAAACAGCATTCATGTGGTACATATACATTTAGGTTAATACGCCCTGAAGACATATATAACTTGGTGAATGTACATCCAGACAAACACGCAAGAAAGTAGGCATACAACTGAGTAACCTGACATCAATTGTATTCGATGTATGTGCATTGATCCAGGTGCACATTCCCATTGAAGTATAACCATGGTTATAGTACTACCCTCGGTGATAGCTGACAAGCTGGCCCCACCTCGACCACTACCGTGAGTCATCGCTGGCACCTTGGGATACTGGGTAAAAGTATTTCTAGCCGCTTAATAGTTGTTATAGTGGCAAAATGTAGGCAGATACTGTGTTTAGTAATATTCACCACTAAATGGGGACCCATAATCCCCAAACACGAGAGAAGCATTCCCTAGAATGCCGACCGGACAAGATTGAATAGCTGAGTGTAGGTCACACCATGCAGAGGGGAACCATGGGGATGGGTGTCATGTGACCCGATACTGCTGCAGCATGTAGGCCCCAAAGTGGTGAACACCCATCCCCAAGAAAAAAAACATTATACACCATACACCATTGGAAGCTCTGAATATGTAGATTTCAGATAGGGTAGGTGTAAAAAAAATCCAAAAACCATATTTTTGGTGAAATGGAGCTGAAGAAAAAAAGTTTTTATTAATTTTTAATTCATATTAAATCATAATATTTTCAGAAAGAAACCTTTTTCCCCATAAAATAATGCTTCTTTCTGGGTATCTTATAGGAAGTTGAAAGTAGAGTCCCTAACAGTCATTAATGTGATATCTCTGATTACTTTTCATCCAATTAATCACTATATTTTCAGAAAGATTGTTACCATAAAACGATGCCTACATCTAGGCACCCATTTATAAGCAGTATGGAAGCATTATAATTATTTATTTGATGTTTCAGAGTAATTAGGTCAGTAGGTCAAGGGTCAAAGATCTATATGTGGGTATATGATGAATTATTTATACATTAGGCATATTAGTCATCGGAAGTAAGTCTTTAGGGATGAATTCATGTATCGCGTTGAGAAATAAATAAAATCCATTAAAGAAATGCCTCATCCTTAATCAAACAGGGATGTATTGCTAGGATTTTTCTGAACAGGCCAATAACTCAGTTTGGATTTGCTGTGCATCTAGTTGGAATATCAGCAAATATTCTAGGATAGCTCGCATTGTGTAGTACGATCCAAAATACTTATAATCTTTTCTTGTCCCTTGACATTGTCAATGGACTATTCTGGGTATTATCATTATTTCACACCTTTATTAATTTCTTCACCACACAGGCCTAAGCTCTGCCCACAGGCCTAAGCTTTGCCCCCGCCTTTACTCAATTATAAGCAGAGACTGCTTAAAACCTTGTCTCCCCCAGTGGGACCAGTGGATTACCCCACATGACCACTGGAGTATACAAACAAGATTTCCCTAAACACAACCCACTGGAGACATTGCGACATACCAGATCCGGTTGTGTCCGGTTGGATCCAGATACAACCAGATGAGTCACAACCAGTGAGCTGCTCACCGCCTTGCGCAATGCAGATTGCAAAATCTGTATTGCGACACCTAGTGAGCAGATTGCGACATATTGTGAGCTGCTTACTGGGTATATAGTAAGCCACAGGAGCAGCTCACATCATCTCTCCATACCCATACCTACACCACACACCTAGAACCTACGACAGGTTGAGCCACAGGCTCAGGGGCAGAGCTTGGACATCGGCGAGTGTATCATTGCTACCACCTCTAAGAACACTCATATCAGCTGTGCAATAAAGAGGATCAAATGAACTTCTCTGGATTCAGTGTTTATCACTTCACCCACATGTAACAGTCCGTTGATAACATCCTCCTGCAGTAGATTCTTTGCTTGTATGAGGTCAGGAGCAATCTTCATAAGAATTAGATCATCTACATATAGCACAAGTACTTCTTAATGGGAGGTATCATTTAAAACAACAAATTTTCTTAAGACAGCAGGGCTACTTTTCTACTCTCATCTGTGTTCAAGTGTTAATTCACCCCTGCTTACTTGTAGAGCTTAAGGACCTTATTTGTCAAGGTACGCTGTCGCATGAGGGCGTATACCTAAACCTATGAAGAAGAAATTCACCATAGTGGTAATGAGTTTACTGACATAATACCATTGAGAAGATGCATGTTATTTCTAGCTCAACATATTTCTGATATCATAAGCTTTAATTTGTCAGACTTATGTATTATTATGGTGACATCAATTTTTATAAATATACAACACTAGCTCATTTCTAGTACTGAGAGAATCAGCCCATGTAGTCAGGGGCTAGATCAACATTTGGCCTCTTTGTATACTTTAGTTCCTCAATTACTACCTGCAATTGTTTCATAAAATGTATATGGTCAATTGCACTGCAAAAAAATAAAAATGCTTGGATAGTTTTGAAAATTTGTGTCAAAAAAAGTGATGCATTGGGCAGCTAAACCTAAAGATTGGGAACATCAATATTCCTGTCTAAAAGAGGCCAATTTGGTATAAAATCCATGGTATATGATACTAGCCGTTGTCTCTTTACACTGGTAACATGACCTAGCTACTTTATTTTAGCTTCAGGCTATTAACCCTTTAAGGGCCGCTGCTGCCCTCAGGCAGCATTTAAAATGCCCCTGACCTGCTGCTGCCTCATGGCAGCATCAGTGAGCTGCCCATGGGCAGGAGCATAACATTGCTGAGATCCCTAAATCACAAAACTGTCATATCATTTTACCAAAATAAAAGTGCTACTACATGAATACACATGTATCCTCGTCAGAAAAGTACAAAACCCCATTGTCATTTAATGTTTTCATCCTCTGCAGCTGCTAATATTGGGCAGCACAATTATTATGTCCATTCTGCTCCCCAAGTGCATAGGGCCGGCAGTTAAGTCCCAAACGACATTTTTGAGGGTCGGCAGTTAAAGGGTTAAGGATAGACTTTCCCCCCCTACTTTTTTACAATTTCTAAATATTCAATTGCATATAATTGTGTGAATATGCGTTAGAGATCCACATATTATACTTTATTTTGACCACACATCTTGTTTCTTTCAATTTTATGGTGTTAGAGGGCCAGTTGCTAGGGATGGAATGTTAACGTAACAAAAACATTCTTTTCATGTTACTTTTTTTTGGACAGCCATATAGGTTGGAATATCATTAAAATTGACTATTCTTTAAATGTTATCTGGAGATAATTTAGGAGAGAACGGTCTCTCATTTAGTGGATATTCCAATTATTAAGGTCTACAGAGGTTGCTAAGCAAAGAAAATCCCTATTTTATCAGGATTTGGTGAATTTTCTCATTTTTTAGCTATTTTTTCTACTTTGACATTCAGGGATTGCTATCTAAATAAATCTGCCCTATAAGATACATGTAGACAAAATATTCACCTCTACAATAATAATGATGGCTTGATATTGTGGGTATTAACCCCTATGCATACCGGTATATAAGCCAGTGCATAAGACATAACAACCACACTCTGTATATGTAAGGAGCACCCCCACAGCCAGCCGTTTTTGAGAATAATACTCACTTTAGCCACAGTACATAACCATAGCAAAGTTTTCTTGTGAAAAACTCCTAGAACAAAATTATCAATGATCTCCTTTATGTCTCCTCAAAAATTGATCAGTATATGATCATTATTTCACCATCAAACCCCAAAAATAACTTTTTAGAAAGAAAATAATAAATAGTGCATTAATTCACTATCTCTGCTCCCCATGGTAGTGCATTAACGAACAATCTGCACTACAGGCAGAAGTGCATTAATGCACTATCAGTAGGCAAAGGGTTAATGTCATCCAATCTTTTTGAGTTTTGAGTGACATGCATGGCATCAGGTTTTGTAAAACCCCAAAAATGACCCTGGGTGAAAAATGACCCAGGGTGAAAAATGACCCTGCTCTGTCTGCTATGGAAAAAGCAATTTTAATTTGCTTTTTTGGGCCATTTTTCTTTATCTATCCATCATAAAACCATCATATATGAAAAGAGGAGGATTGATAATGGTAGTGTAGAATACCAAACTACTTTTTAGCCATCTTATTTTACATTCTGTTTTAATTATTGCAGTGGGTATGAGGGAAAATAGCTCTCTGGGCTCACAATAATGCAAATGATAAGTTTGTATCATATTTGAGATTGATAAATCATACATCACTGCAAAGATCGATATGTATCCTAGTTAAATCTAAAATAACTTTTGGATATGAACTATAGCAGTTGAGAAAACACATTTTGAAACTTAATCTGCTGCCCATTCATAACTGAAAGCCAGTATAGGGGAGAGGCTACTTATCTAGGTCAACTGATAAGGCAGAGAGAGGGGGAAGGGCAGGGGTGGGGGCAGGGTCATAAATAACATTGGGTCAAAAATGACCCAGGGTCAAAAATGACTCTGGGGTGAAAATTCTTAAAGTAGGGTGAGTGGGGGGATGGTGGGGGCAGGGTGAAAAATGACTACAGGTCACAAATCACCCAGGGTCATTTCTATACTTTAGCTTAGACCTGGGCATACCTTATGTTTTAATTGTGGCTTTATTATTTGATATTGGTTGCCAATGCTGTATGAATAAGAATTAAAAGTACAGGTTTGCACCACTAATAGAGCTTAGTGTGTACCTGTCAGTAGGTCTATAGTATAGGTACATATATCTTAACAGAAGGTGACCTTTTTTCAGGATCTGACCTTTGACCTACTGACCTAATTCATCTCAAAATATGATCCCCATGTTTAACACATGTTTCTCCACTGTTCAACTATAGATAGGTGCATTAATATTCAATAAAAATGTTGTTAATACTATGATTCGATGAATTATTTTGAATTAAAAATAATTTAATTACTTTTTTTATTCAAACTCATATTCTGAAAAATTACCATAGTTGGATTTTTTTTTACATATGGCATATTTGTAATCCTGAGATTCTAAGCTTTGATTTGGTGTATAGCATGTTTTGTTTTTCTTTGGTGATGGGTACAACTTGAAAAACAGCTACTAGCTCAGCCATGCTGCAGCAGTACTACATGGGTCGTGGGAAAAATCTCTGTGTCGCCGTATCCGATTTTACAGACACGGCCGTGTCACCATGTCAGTTTTTGTCCTATGCATTCTGCTGATTACACCTGTGTCTGTCGGATTTTAAAAGTGCCATGTCACAGGTGTTGGATTTTAACCCCCATCGTGTCGCCGTGTCGCACGTATTGAATTGTACCCACATGTAGCCGCTGTCATTGACTCCTATAAAAGTGTGACAAAGGGTTGGGGTGGGTGTCTAAAAAGACCTCAAAAGTGTGACATACTTTTTGAATCAGCCCCAGTAACCAATGAAAATTACATCGTATGAAATAAGCCAAAGTAAGAGATTTTTACAGCCCCTGTTTTCAAGGAAGTCAGATAGCACCCTTCCCCCTTTTGGGAGTGCTCTTCCATGAGAAATTAGGTTTAAGGTAATAGTATTCAGGAATTTCACAGCCTTGGAATTGTCAGCTTATTTTATACCTGCTATCTGGCTATGGCTTGAATGATATCAAAAGAACCTATAATTAGGTTCGATGCCAAAGCTGTTACTCAAACTGAGGCTCAGTGCCCCCCCAGGCCCTGGTCGCTATGCTTCTGTGAAGTCCAATACCATTCATATGAGTACAATGTAAAGAAAGTGTTTAGATCTTAAACACTATATCTAACCAGTTTCCTGTCCCTTTTTCTAAACACCTTTTAGATAAGTAAATCAGGATGCGTTTATGCAAAAAGTGTTTAATTAGCCAGAAGTATTTAATTAGGCAAAAGCCTAAAATAAGTATTTTTTCTGAACACTATTCTAAATAAGTGTCTAAAATCTAAACACTCATTCAAATGTGCTTGAATTCTAAACACAATCATTTTGGAATGAAATACTTTTCTAAATACTATTAAATTTTGAGAAAGTGCTTAGCATGTAAACAAATTTTCGCCTTAAAGCTTTTTTTGCCACCACAATTTTGAAAAAAGTGTTTCTTAACACTTTGTAAAACAGTGTTTAGATACGTGTTCACAATCTAAATATTATTGCTGATTTGTGTGTAAGATCTAAACATAATATTATGTGAATGTGATTAGGTTAAATATGTTTAGAATGTAAACACTGAGGCAATAGGTTTAGAAAACTGGGTGTTAACAATCTAAACACTATTTTCGTAACAAGATAGTTTATACAACTACTAAGTGTAACAAAACTGCTAACTGTTATAATAACAAAAAATTGGTAAGTGTAACAAACTAAGTGTAACAAAAGGCAGCTATCTGTAACAATTCAACTTACACTCCAATCACAGCTAAGTGTAACAAAACCTACATTTCATATTTAACTGAGGGGACATATGTAGAAACATTGGCATATTGTATTAGCAGAATGTATAGTTAATAGACACAAGTTCATGAGTTATCTAGTGCCTGTTTGTTAAGTGTAATTGTTACACTTATCAGTTTTGTTACACATAGCAGTTATATAGTTGAACTGATAAGTGTAACAACACTGCTAACTTTTATAATAACACTAAGCAGTTAACCATCCAACTGCTAACTGTAACAAAACATTGTCAAGTGTACTTTGGGGGCTGTCATCTCTGAACTGCCCCTCTCATCCTATGATCCACGCTCTCGTTGCCAGTCTAATGCTCCCTTGACCGTGACCACTACAGTATTTATATGGCCTAACTTATGATATTGTATGGCCCTTACCTTACAATATATGTGAAAGTGATACACCTAGCTGAGTTTCATATGATGTTACAGATAGCATTTATTGTAACAGATAGCAGTTCCATGTCCCTTTACAGGATGATCCGAGTTTTGTTACAGTTAGCAGCAATTGTTACACTTAGCAGTTGGATAGTCTACTGCTAATTGTTATTGTAACAGTTAGCAGTTTTGTTACACTTAGCAGTTGTACATAGGTCCTCTTTCTACCGTCGCAGTGCATTCACGTCACAGAATATTTCTTTTTGTCGCAGTGTGTGCTACTGACAGTTCATGAAAGATTAGTGATTGAATCTAGATTCTCGTGAAAAAAAGAAAACAACTTTTTATTGTAGTGTGCAACAGTCACGAGTGCCTATATACCCTTTAAACTATCAACAGTACAACACAACATTTCCTAACTTTAGTTATGTCATGGCAGATACGATCGTTACTATAGAACAGTACTGGCCATGCCATATTCAATGGGGGGGGGGGATGGAATACAATGTGGCCGTATTCAATGGGTGTCCACCATCTTGGATTCTGAACAGATCTGAGCTGTGTTTCTCTATTTTAAAACAAATTAAGTCCGTAGGGCCATGACATAAATGCAAATGCCAACTCCCATGGAATATTTTTGCAAAAATATTCCATGGGAGTTGACATTTGCTTATATATCACTCTCCATAAGTATTCATTTCTCTTTCATCTATCTCTGATGTTGCATTTTCTTTCATGCATATATATCAAGGTAAAAGAAACAAAACAAAGCCCCGATCTGCATTTACACATTGATGAAGTTATACAAATGGAAATATTCGTACTAGAGCTTGTACACTTGACTGAAGAACTCTACAGTGAAGTCATCTACAAGTGTTTTATCTGGTATACTGGCAACCATGCCATACATTGCGGCTGTCCCCTTCTTGGCTAACGCTTTGTCTCTCTGTAACGAAGAAGGCATACAATATTAGACAATGACAATCTCATAATCGCTTTACAGATTAATTCTGGAGGTTACCAAGCTGCTCAAACTGCATGCATGTGCAAGTGGGTATTCTACTAAAAGCAATTGTTTCTGATTTTCACAGCAGGGTCGACCGTAATCAACATGACAGTCGGATTGAATCGACTTTGTACCATTATCTCTCGCATATAAAGTTTTAGTTCTCCCTGGATCTGCAACGGGGGCACCAAGACATTTCTTTTGATACGTTACACTCCTAGTAAATCATAATATGATATGGTGGGACTCAGGAGGTTTCGGAGTGTTTCAATTTTGAAAATGCATTCAGTAGAGGTAAAGTTATGCTTTTTTTAAATTTTGGACAATATACTAAAACTCAAAGTAAGTCTTATATGCGAGCTGCGTCTTATAGACAGGAGATTACGGTATTTGGTTAGGCCAAATGTAAATCATCACATACTCTATCCATCCCTGGATTGTGGATTCACTTACCTTAACAATCTTTGCACACTCAGCCAGGTCCTTGAGAAGCTCATCAGCCACATTTGCATGCGCCGGCATGATGGTGCAGTGGAGGCTGTCTGGGTATTGGTTCCGCTCTGGGGTCCAGCCCTTGGATTCCAGTAAGTCAGCAACAGCCATGATGTTCACCTCAGGGTCACATGAACCAATGGCAAAGGCTGACATTTCTGGCTGACCCACTATACATAGACCCTAAAAAATGTTTGAATGAACTGAGTAGGATTATTTGGCTATGGACATGTCCTAATGAAAATCCCATATATGTTTTATGAAGTTATTTATGAAATTCTCATTTCAGTTGCCTTGTTAATATTTTTGTTATTAGCTGTGGGTTTTACAAGAACAATCACATGCAACTTGTGATTCACAATCCTCCCAAATACAATGTCTCCAATACCAGTCTAAACATATATATCCGAACATATTTTGCCACTAATAGAAAGATTTGTACTAACAGGAATTGCCCATATTCCATTTTTTAATTTATCTGTGGTTTCCATGATACCTCTTGCCAGGTCTACGTATCCCTTTTCTCCAATCACTCGCAGAACTGCCCATGCTGCAGCGATGTTTCCACCTAAAACATAAAATGTTTCAAAATATTGAACCACTATATAAACACATCCTCCTTATCTCTTCACTCAAATCTTATCTTAAACAAAATACTGTAAAGTAATAATGACGGAATCCTCGTCCCAAAGTTGTTGAAGATCTGTCATTAATTTCAGAGATAACTTGATAATGATGGTTTACTGTTTAGTTTTACAAGGATCCCTGGTAGATTCAACAGGAATTTCTTACAGTGTATCGTCTGTTTCTTTATACACTTCTTTCTTGAATATGTACATACCTGGTCTGGATCCTGCCATGGAGGGTGACCCAAACAGACCACCTGGCCACTGTGAGTAGGAGAACATCTGGTACTTCCTGTATTCTGCATTCTTGTACAGAATCACACTTGCACCCTTAAATAACAAATTTCATTTCGTCATTTAACAACTGGAGGGGTTTCAAATGTAAAAGAAAAGAAGTCAGATGACATATCACACTCATGACAATGCCGATGCTGCTATCATTACTATATTGTAAGGTGATCTGATAATGGTAATGATAATTTGACAAAGTTCAAATGATATAGTATTAGGCTAACCTTGGTGGCATATCCATATTTGTGTACATCAGCAGAAATAGATGTAACTCCTGGTACCCGGAAATCAAAACGAGGCACTGGATAGCCCAACTTCTCAACCCTGTAACATAGTCATTATACATATATATGTATATAGGTATAGCACACTCAGGAAACATCTAAAGAACGGGTCCTAATTTAATGTAACTTACTTCTTAGTACCTACTTAAGTCAGGTCAAGCTTAAAGAAAGAAAACGATTCATTGCGACCCATCCAGTTGTTTATCAGAAAATAAATCGACCATATCAGCTCTAGTGATTTTCAAAGTGGTTTGAAGAAGAAAAGACAAAATCAGAAGTCAGTTTGCCATTGTGAGTTAGAATTGGAACCTGTAAATTACTTACCAGGGCAACATGAATCCCCCAAAGCAGGCGTCCACGTGCATAGGTAGGTTGTGTTGTCTGGCAAGAGAAGCAATCTCTTCTATTGGGTCCATGATGCCGTGGGCATATTCTGGTGCAGATGATAACAGAGCTATTGTGTTAGGGCCAATGGCCTGTAAAAATAAAAAAAGAACCCAAGATGAAGGCATTCTATACATTGTTAAATTTCATTGATTGACTGATCTGGGTGACCATATTAGAGACTCTATCAAACTCAACATAGAGGGAATGACAGGGTGATACATTATACAAAATGGCAAAAGTTGAAGCCTCTAGAACACACTCTAAAAAATAGGGTCATTGAAATAATGGCGCAATCCTCGT
The DNA here is from genome assembly GCA_949317995.1 of Acholoe squamosa. Lineage (NCBI taxonomy): Eukaryota > Metazoa > Annelida > Polychaeta > Phyllodocida > Polynoidae > Acholoe > Acholoe squamosa. The sequence goes on from OX439049.1 coordinate 43,435,993, forward strand.
CCAAAAGTTGCCAGAGATCCGTCATTATTTTCACAGAAATTCACTGTACATTTGTGACCAGATGGGGAAAACCTACATCAAGGGGGAAAAGCTTTTTAAGGATTAAGTCACAGGCTTTAAAATGAGATCTTGTGCTAAAATATTCCAGATGGTTCTTCTGTAATTGCTTGTCAAACTTAGGTTGGTGTGAGAAATTAAAAAGTGCAAATAAGCACTAAATGCACTATACCCTAGCTTAAATGCTGATAATACAACAAAATAGTTTTGTTGAAAAATAAACAAAGAAATGTGATGTTTTTGTCATAAAGGTGGTTCTAGAGGGAATATTTTAGGTCTGTTTTCGGTTCGGAGGTCCTTATGTAGATATCCAACACATTTATGGCAAAAATTCCCATTTAGAATAATGGAGTGATTTCCATGGCAACCAGAAATTGCCATATATGCCCATTCTCTATGTTACTCATACATTTTCTCCAGATGGGTCACATTTGTGTACCACTAAAGGCCTACGGAGGTGAGTGGTGACTTTGCCAAAGTAACCCCTCACCTCTGTAACCAAGGTCTGTGCATAGCAAATAAAAGCACCAGGGGGCAGCACTGTTCCCTTTAGTTTCTCGCCCTTCTATAGCATATGGATAACACCTACACAGACTAAACCTGGTAACCAGTCCACGCCCGTGTCAATTTTGGTGGTAAGGATAAATTCAACAATTATTTTTTGCAGTATGGAATAGTCTAACTGAATTGTAGCGTCCTTTAAACCACAATTAAAAGCAATTGAAAGTAGAGATTTAACATCACAGTTCAACAGCACATCACACAAATCTAACATGATTGCTTTCATGACAGATGGGCTATGCATTCCGATACATGTCTTCAATGGTTTTGAATCAGCTTACCTTTGCATATTCTGCCATGTCAGGTTTATAGTCATCTTTGAGGGGGACGTGGATGATCTTAAACCCAAAATAGGATGCTGCTTTCTCATGAGCTGGGTGAATTGTAATTGCTGCTACCTAAGGTAAAAAAAACGAGGATTTTTTTCACAGTCACCATGAGTGCAACACATTTATCTTTGCAAAATTGAGTGCCACCTTGGAATTGAAATTTCATAAACTCATCGCAGGACAATTATAGTGCATTGATAGATTTGTTAGACATCCCAATTTTGAGGAAGATAAAAGTAATCAAAGAAAGCTTCATGATAATTTTTCTGCTCGGAGACCTTGCATCTTGGAGTAAACCTTTTGCAAAGAAAGATGACCATTTATTGACATTAAAGTCATAGTCAATTACACATTAATTTTATGCCCCATTAACACAGGAAATAACATAGAAAGACCAGTCCTTAACTTAAATAAAATTCATATATGTCACCAATGGATACTGCCGAAAATTACAATTCTATATCGTCAGTTTATATTAATCCCCTTTCTGGCATCATATCTAAATTCTCCAGAACACTGAGCAATAATGAAACAAACAATAAGCTTTTCATCCAAAACGACCCTGTGCTGATCTCTTATTTTCTCATTTGGCAATAGATAAACCAAGGCTCCAAGCTAGGGTCACCTCAGCCGCAGTGTTACATGTGGCACTGATTTTCCTTTTGTTCTATTTGTTATTTATTACATCATAGAATGTATGGGGTGCCCTTTCTGTTTGCTGTATAAACGGCAAATGTAAATAAACAAAATTAGAACAAATGATTTCAGGGAACGCAGCATTTCGCTGCCGCCAGTGTCGCATGGTGTAGCTCGGGGACTAGTCCAATGTTACACTTTGCAACCTGTCTCGTGGCATGTCGACTGTATACATTAGGGACAATCTGAATATTATACTTCCTGTCTGAGTGCTTTACATCCAATTGTATGTAAACCTGAACACTCCTCCAGCAATCAGAAAACAGGAAGTAAATATGCACACTTAACCAGACACTTAACGGAGGGTGGAATTACTACTCCAGTGACAGACGTCTTGGCAGCGTTTAGAATAGCAACATTTTCTTCTTTTTTCACCACTGGGTTCATTGATAGGTGATTGGTAACCAACTGACTTGGTCAAAGTTCAGGCAAATCATTGTGGACCGAGTACCGATCAGCTGATATATGTTGTACTTCAATCGTCAGTACTTATTCGGTCAGGAATTTATGTTACAAGACTATGTTCGGCCAGTCATCTCCCTAAGCTGATCACATATAGTACATCAGGAATCAATTCTTAGTCCACATAATTTGTCTGAATTCATTTATCCTTGACGCCCTAATTGGTGCTTGACATGGTCAAATGATCTGTAGAACTCATGCAGCAATTCAATTCTATTATTAAAGTTTAAGTTATTGCCATGATTTATTAAGATATTAGATATGGGGAATGAGTTATTACCATTTCAGGCTCAGTGATGTGTGGCCACAGTGCTCTTGCTCTGTCTCTATAAGCTTTCATTGCCATCAGGATGCTCTCCGTGCCACCTGATGTTATACATCCGACCGTCTCCTCATCTCCGTTTAGCATGGATGCTGACATACTTACTACTTCATTCTCAAACTTCCTGGTCAGAGAAAAGGAAAATGGAAGTACCTGTTGTGACTCTGTGGAATAAACTAAATTCCTTGTGGTTAGTGTATAAAATATGTTATTCACAGTCAGCCTAAGCAGGAAAGCTGACAGAATCAAACTCTGAAGACCAATACAGATCATATAAAATGGTTTATAATTGTTTTGTTATATGATATAATTTGCTTACCGCATTCAGTCTTACCTCAGAGCTGGGTATTCCATTGGATTAAGGGCATTTTCATGCATGAATATCTTAAAAGCTTCCTTCATAAGTGTTTCCTGGTCAGGTGCCAATCCAGTCTTTTCTGAAAAATGAATTTGGCACGGATTGATCTCATCTTTCTAAAGTGCAAGACATTTGGTGAATAAAACTTCATTGACAAATCATTGGACCTGTGTATGGGTGATTCCTTCCAAAGCTCCCACTTTCTGTTTTTTGAGGTCTTCTTTGGGGTTGGGGGGCTGCAGAATAAAAAGTATTTAAGCATTCTTCCTATTTTTGGTGTTATCTGAAAGAAAACATGCTGGGGATTAAAAAAGGGGCAAATTTGCATATGTCAGACAACAAATGATTGAGAATTGATGGCCAAAAGTTGAAAAATGGCACAAAATAGCCTTTTTTCAATTTCTGCCTCATTTCAGCCCCTATACCATCAAGCCAAGCAGTAAGCAGTAAGTTTTACCCTAGCCATTCTTATAACTTGAAAATAGTGATGTAAGGTCATATATGTCATAAGATCAGTATTATTATCCTCAAGCTTCTAATCTATCACCATCAAGGGGGGTCTGTATAGGGGATTTGTTTTGTAAAAAAACTTTTGCGTACCACGCACCCTTTGCGGGCAATACATTTTCAAGCATTTTTCAAGTCGACCCCCTTAAAGAGTACTTGAGTATGTACAACCTATATTAATTATTTCTGGCTTATCTAACCTATCATATGGAATATAATCTATTGATGAGGTACTATTTAAAAAATAAAAGAAGAGTCTGTACATGCCTTGGTTGCATGCCCCAAACCAGAGTTGATTGCATGATGTAAGGGGCGTGATGAATCGTGTAAAGGGCCTGATGAAATGATTTCTGGTCCTATAGCTACCCTGTTACACCCAAATGGATGCACATTTATGATTTATATGATAGAATAAGGTGCTGGCTTTGATTTTAAGCACTTATAAGGCACCCCCAGCCATTCTGCTACTCCCCAGACCATGGAAAGCACTCTTTTCGGCAACCCCACCCTTGTTTTCAATATTTTGCAAACAATTTTAAACCAATTATTCACTATTCACATGCTTTTCTGTCATTATAATACATCCTCTACATATTTCTCATTGTTTTAGTGTGTTAGATCTTTGCTGGGTTTGGTTATATTGGCACAGTAGCCATGATATTAAAATGTGTAGATGATTCATCACACCCCTTACAGAGTAATGAGGGCCATTTTAGAGATGATGTTACTAGAAGTGTACAAGTTGAAGATAAAAGAATTTGATTTTTATGCTTATCCTACAGGTTTTGTGTCTTTGAGACCAAAGTTCTGGTTGTGTGCAAAAGAAATAGAAAAATCACAAACTCCTCTATATGATATATTGGACAATTTCGGGAGTTTTCAAGCCACAGTTATAATTTGTTGTACACACATTCTAGGGTATTGTAGTAGTTTGGACATGTAATTTGGTAATGATAGGATGCTTTTTGAAGGTGTAGTGTGTTTCATAAGTTATGCATAAGGGGCGTGATCAATCAATTTTCTGATTTTATGGCAACTGCGATAAAAACTGACCCCCTGGGAAATAATGTCTTGAATTAACCTTTTTATAAAGCCATGATATAGGGCTATCAATAAAATAAAGTCTTAAAATATAATGCTGAGTTTGTCAATTTAACCCCCTGACCCCCATAGGTGGGAGGTTTCACAAGAATCGCCCCTATGATAACTCACCCATATATCTGGAGGGTGTTGCACATAGGGGAAAACGTAGTTTTGCCTTTGATGTGCCTCACCTGCAGAACTTTCTTTTTAGTCCTGACCTTTTTTTGTGTGTTTCACAAAAGTGCTCATGTCAGTCAGGTACAAGTACCTTCGGATGAAGATGATAGCTACACAAAGCAAGAGCACTTAAAAGAAGGTTACACAATAAGGTACCTGCTTGTGCAATGCACACTGTTTTTAAACCAGGCAGGTGCCTTTTCAGCCCAATGTGGTGAGCACAATTCGAATGGTGAAGCAGAGCATTACTTTTTAACATGAGAGGGTACCTAGTTAGTGCTCCCTTTAGCCTATGTGCAACATCCTCCAGACCCCTTTGATTTTGAACACTATACGACATACCTGTGAACATATCAAACACCTTCTGCTGCATCCTGAAGTTCTCATCATCCCGAGTGTAGACAAGAGCAAACATTTTGCCATCAGCAGACTTCTTGTGACACTTGAGCTGCTCCATCTCAGCAATCACCTCAGCATGGGGAATTCCTGTTAGGACACATACTTTAGATCATAATAGTCTGTAAGAGGCAATACTGGCTAGGAAAGAAATTGATATGCCAAAATGCATCCAGTCTAGACGATTTCAAGCATCCACGGAGTTATGTCCTACCAACTTGATTTCACTCAATGAATAACAGTTGGCCAGAAAGGTTTAACATGAATGAACCTAATAACATAGATTTCGACTTGGCCAAATACAATTCATAGATTCACAAAGGGGTGGAATAATGCACCCATTCACTGATGGCTAATGCACAAAGTTTGCTGATATTTCATTTGTGCAGGAAGATTATTCAATTGAGGATGGGCATTTGGGCCATAAGGTTCTAAAGGTCACATATTATCGCTTTATTGGCTACTGTAGGTTTCCAGTTTTATTGCTTATCTCAGTGGACTCACCTTCCTTGGGTAAGGGAACTTTCGGTCCTCCCACCGCTGCCCCTGTCTCTTTCTTACCCTCTGGAAATCCAGCTTTTGCCTTCTCTGTGAATTTTTTTACCTCTCCTGACAGGACTGTGGACAGAAGGGCATTGATGGGTGGGAATGACCTCAGGGTCTGCATGGCTACCCTGAGAAGACCATTGGGGCCCTCCCTGTTGTAGATCTTGTAAGCCAATGCCAGGACCACCAAGAAGACAGCATGCTCCACCCAACTCAGTACCCACAGCATGGTGGTAGTGGAGACACTTCACACCAGTAAACTGGAAGAACAATGAAAATGGTTAATCATAAATGCAGTTACATCAAGGTCTAATTTACAGGGGAAGTTCACAATTCACTAATGAATTCAGATCCAGGCCTCCTGAAAAAATATTCACAGAGATCCTTGAATACTGTAGAGTCGATTGGACCAAAATATTGGAGGTAACCATCCTTTTCTTTTGGCAGAGGCGTAGGAAGCAAATCTTCATTGGGGGCAGGGAGGGGCCCAGGGGGGCCCCACCCCAACCACCATGAATTATTGGTTTTAGCATGCTGGTGTTGATGCATCACTGTATTTGAACCATATGAAAAGGTTATTCCTTGATGGCTTATCTTTAAACAATGCTGCCATTTTCCCTATCTTAATTACATAATTTTGTCCAATTTGAGTGGTGAGCTGTGGGAATCTTGTATTGGTTATTTTATAGTGGGGCTTGACCCATTTTGGGGGGCCCAGACATATCTAGGCCCCACCTCCTCTGTGATTGGGGGGGCGGGCCCCCCAGCCCCCCCTTTTCCTACGCCCCTGATTTGGTCCAGGGATGACTCTAAGACAAAGGTTTTATGACATGCACTGACTACCTCATTATTTCATGATAACCATACATAATTATGAACAAGGGCAAATGGATAAAGAGCCTTTAAAAAAATTACTTTATAGATCTATTTTAGACATACTTGCCAATTTGTACTTTGATTATGATATTTTTCTTACCCTTTCATTATTGTTATATCTATATAGTTATTTAATTGAGATTCAGGCACCCTACCAAAGCTATATATGTTGTTATATGGTCAGGACTAACTGATAAGTGAAAATGAAACGGGGCATACACATACTCGTTTCTTCTGCAATCAGGAACTTGAGTCACCCTGACTAGGGGCAGGTCTTCAAATCACTGTGCAGAGTCACATTAATATGGGCATGAATCATAACTATAATGTAACACTCACAGGAAGTCTGTTTAGCCTCAGTAGCTACATAGGAATGGTGCCCCTTGTGGGACGGAAGGTTCCAGATTCAAACCCAGCAGGGGTACAGATATGGCTAGCTCCTTCTCCCTGGATTTTTGTTGGTCTTATCCAAAGGTTTGGTAAACTGGTGCTTCACTTATGTCATTGTAAGCTCTATTTCAATCGAAAAAAGGCAAAATATTACCTCTGGTTTCTACTAAATTAGATTAAATACAAACAAATATTAATAGTTCTCGTAATAATGTTGCAGTTGGTGAACATATCCGTTTCTCAAAGGTGCCACTAGATGACCGTAGTACAGAACATAGCTGAGTTTAGTTCTTGGATCATCCCCCAGGTGTCATACATGTGAATTTAAGCATGTAAGTCAATGATTATCATAGAATGCCAGTTTCATGGATGAATTAGAACAATGAGGAGTTTAGATCATACTTAAGCAGTACTAAGTAGAAATAAAGCTTCAGTATAGAATATGACTGTAGTAGGTCTGTGGTTAAAGCATTTCTCAAAAAAAAGAAAGCCTATTAGTGACGGGCCTAAAATAGTGCAGGATATCAAATGTATTATATGTAAGGAATATCAGTTCAATTTAATTATTCCACCACTTAGTGTTGTCTATAGCATGCAGACCCGTTTTTGTGTATCAGGTACCAGGACTTGTTATCATAAAGCACAGAACCGATCAGAGATTACAAATCATCGGACCTGGGCACAGTGAACAGAGGCTCACTATCAGACAGATAAGATAGGGATAATTCAAAGGCATAGTATAATAATGTACTGGTGTTATAATTTTCAATGATAACTTTACTAGACTACTTAACAACCTTTTTCCCAAATTATTGTATCAGACTCTATACGATTCTACCAAGAAATATCTCAACGTTAGCCTCCCTGTGTTCGATGAACATAGTAGTGGTATATCGTTATAATAAACTAGACCAGAGCAGGACCTCGAGCAATCTGAACGATTTGTGATTGTTTGCCATTCAATGAGTAAATAATCTCAATTGCCCCAGTTATATACATAATGCTTGTAACGTTATAAATACACTAAGCTAAAGGGGGAAGCCTTAAAGCGTGCAACTTGTTTAGAATGATTAGAGAAAAGCTTTCTTTTGAGTTACTAATTAATGTACTCACCTTTTGAGTATTTAGTGTTCCAGGTGGGGGCCCAGATGTTGTGAGGACTAGATACTGTGGTATGAGGCCTTAGGGTGAGAGGTGTGTCACATAGATGGATGACAATATACCCTATCATGATGTATTAACCACTGATAAAGGGTCATGTAAACATTGAACCCTGACCCCACTGTGTTCACACAGCCAACATAGCACACGTATACGTCGTGTATGTATCTCTGCCCCATCCATGAATTTGTGATGACTGTCCGTTCATCTATATCGCTTCCCGTGTTGGACCATATTATTGCTTTGGTTAAGTTTGATAATTGAAGATTATCTATATTCATGTTCATTTCATCCTGCCCTTCAGTGACAATAATGGCATTGTCACTGAAGGTACAAGATATATTTCATGATAGAAAAAGGTGAATGATAAATGTACACCAAACACATAAGGCCCATTCCCTATCCTTGAGGAAAGAAATAGGTTTTCAGTTTAACTCTGTGTTGGAGTGATGGAGTGTTAATATATATGGATGTATCATGTATAAATGTAAGGCCAAGGGGACTATAACAACCATGCATTAGCTTTCCCTTGCTTTTTCAGAGAAACAGAGACAGTATTAGAGCATAAGCAAGTCCATTGATAAACATTCCAATGCTCTCCAGTAGATTTAGAAAAAAATACCTTTGTCGAGGGAGCTCAATCTCACCATATAAATTTTGCATAATTTACGGGGAGGGGGTACACATTTTAAATTCAAAAGCCAATGCCAGATTCTTGTTTCTCATGTTGAATAGCATCCTTTTAGTTGGTTGTGGGTACCTTGTGGTCCTTTTGGCAAAATAACCCCCCCCCTACTAATAGGCGGGGTATTATGGTGAGGCAGATGGAACACTTCATTTAAGATAATTCAAGATGGTACTTATCATGTGTATGAGAGATTATAGAGTTTAATAAAGGTTCATTTTACAGTTTTCAGCTATACATCTAAGAAGAAATGTACCAGAGGCCATATTGCAAAGGTCCTTAGGTGAAGCATCCCTCTTTTGGATGACTACATGGGTGGGTACCTTTAATACCTCGAACTGCTCAGTGGCAGAATCCTGTGAAGAACCACCTCTATGGAAGTTAGGGTAGTAGGGATCTGTAGTTAGGTGCTGTGTACATAGATCTTTCAACTCAGGGTGCACCCTTTTTACCAGGTATTACAGTGGCTGCTTCTAAGAATGACACAAATGATAGGAGTGTAATTAGATATTCTATACTTTTATTTATTTCAAGAGTAAGCACTTAGTATTTCGCATGGTGATTACATTTCCAAATGTTGTTTTGCAGAAAGAATGTTGTTGTGATCAGGAATTTCAGGCCGATACCTTAAATGTGACAGAGTCAGAGTTCAACCGGTCACTTATTAAAACGCTTGTTCCACAGCCAACAGTCAGGCAACCTTTTGCTAATCTGGCCGATTTTTTTAATATCTGTGGGCCGACGGGGGAAAACACGCCTCCAGGTGGGATTTTAATACTGGTTTTGGCCACCAGGGGGCAGTATAATGGGTAAAACACTGACAAATATGTCAGAGATTTTTGCCTCAGATTTTTCTCCAGGAACTCAGGAACTCAGAACTGAAAGGAGAGCTCAGAAATTCCCTCTAGAACCACTTTTGTGATAAAAAACATTACATTTTTTTTGGTAATTTTTCTCCACAAAACTGGATTTTTTGCATTATAAGTATTTATGATAGGATACAGCACATTTGGAGTTTTTTTTTGCCATTTTCAGTTGCACACACCAACGTGGGTTCGACAAGCAATTACAGCAAAACTACCAGGGATATTTTAGCTCTTGAAAGATATATCTCATTCTAAACAATCCCCCCCCCTCTGGAGGCATGTTTTCCCTCATCCGGCCACATTTTTGAAATATTATAAAATCATCAGATAAGCAAAAATATTGCTTATACTGGGTTTGCTGCAGTCTTAGGTGTGGCGAGTTCAACGCTGCTGTTGGCTTGTGGTCTCAAACTTGTCGATATCAGAGCCAGGGGTTGTTCCATATTTCTCTGGTTTCCTGGTGTTGCATTCGATGATGGCCTTCTGCAACAGGCACAGAGAACTTCCTTGAACGCTTCCCTGAATTGCCTGAAAGAAGTTTGTATGATGTAAAGGTATTGCAATTTATAAAAATCCATCAAAACTATGAAATAGTTTATAATTCAAATCTGAACAAAATAAAAATCATTTTCATCCGTGAAATATTCCTGTATTTTGTATCAATGCATGATGGATCCTCAGACATTTGCGACTGCATCTAGTTTGGAAACTCTGTAAAAGCTTACGGAGATTTACCCTATCTGAGAGATCAGTGATATCTCTACGTTGACAGCGTTCCCTAACACCTCTTTATGGTGCAATTTTGTAAAATGAGGTAGGTTCACAATGAAACCCTTTTAACTGTACTTTGCATATTGCCAGATGGAACATGATGATCACATGGAGAAGTCTGATTCTCTGATGCAATTATTATTGACAATGGGTAGCATTAAACTAATGGTAGCTAATGCCTTTTCATAGACATGCGGCTTGTATAGGCCTAGAAATATGATATAAATGGTGGACCCATTTCATGTATTTCAAAATGTCAAAACCACACCCAGTGACATTAAAAAACATGCACCAGACCAAGAATTGTCAAATGATGCATAGTGTCTAGTCCTGGAAACTCCAAGAATCCCACTCCAAAGTATGAGAGACTGAGTATGAGCGCTGGGTGCTTATATTTTATCTCTATTAGATCTATGTGGAAAGGGGTGGGAAATTCAACATCTCAAATGAATCAGGATCAGATCTCCACTGGGAAGTGATTCAAGGGTATATGGAAAATAAAGATAAAGTCAACTCACTTTGATATCACGCTGTACAGAATGATGTTAGTGCAGCTGTTCAAAGCACGAGCCATGTCCAGGGAACCCGTGTACACTTTGAACTTCCTCCAATCTGCGTACATCATTTTTAGAGCAACCAAAGAACTCACAATAATAGTTGGAGTTACACTGATGATGTAGATAACAACCAGACTAATCAACATGTAGGCCAGCTGTTGAGGGAGAAAGGGAAGAGAAGGATAAGATGTATGCATAGCCCTTGTAAAGATATTGCAAAAAGCCTTGGCTGATTTCATAAACCTCTATTGATGTAGCTCTATGTGATTTTCAACTCTGGTAACATGTGAGGCATTACCATTGATCAGTAGATCAAGCTGACCCATTTATCACCTACATTGTACCAGTAGGCACAGGATAATGTAACAATGTTGAAAGCTGGTAGATCAACATCGGCTAACCAGTGTACAATGTTGAATCAGCGTTCTGTGCCTACTGAGCCCCACAATGAAGACTGTCTGATGCAGTGATTTGAGTTCTAGGTCTGCATGAATTCATCCATCATGATTCCAACAACTTGATGCTTTATTTGACCTTTAATAAATGTAAATTGTTATGCTCTCTGTCACGAGTAAATAGGAATATGTCTGGCCTCGGACCGCTGCGTGGACCTGGCCTTGCGGGTTTGTGACAGGACCAACAGTCCAATACCACATGTAAACACATTGACAATGGCATGAATGTTGGTCACTGTATTCTCTGGTCCACGGTTCTCTATGGGACGGTCACTGCTGACTATAATAGAACAACCCCCCTCCTTCTTGATTCCCCTATGGTCACAGACACTATACTCATCTTGATAATTGGTTATCTGTTGCACTGAATTATTGTTCCAAACAATAACCTTAGCAGTTGTCTTAGCAGTTATTCGGAAAACTTTATTCCCACGTAGTGTACATAAAGACATTGGCAAACATTTGCAAATCGAGTTACTTACTCTGAGTCGTCCTTTGTTAACACTCGTTTCCCTGCCGTGAATGTAAGAGTAGAAGCCATTAGCTACTCATCACAGATTCTAGGAATTGATATTAAGACTAGTTTATATCTCATGAAAATTTCTCACCACTCTCATCTCAAGGGGGTTGGGGAGGTTTATCATAGCTACATTTGCAAAACTTTTCTGAAAATATTTTTGGGCCACTTTTCACTGAGTCCCAGACAATTTCACATTATTGGCCATAGGCAAAGCAATACAGAGCATGGGAGATATTGTAATATACCTTGTTGTTCCTGTCATCTCTCGTGATCTCCTGATGGTTTTCAGTAGGGTTCGTACAATGCAGGTACAGTTAAAGCACATGATGGGAACTGGTAAAACCAAGTGAACAAATGATGTGTAGACCACAAAGTATATATGTGACATGGACTGGGAGAAGGGGTCTTAGAACCCTCTGCACTAAGCCCCCTTTTTGCAGATCGTGTCACATATGATTTCTAGTTGGGGTCACCCTCAAACATTCATATTCCTCATAGTTTACACCATGGCGCTTTTATGAAAGTGGAAATTAACCAGAAAATTATAGTGATGTTTTAAGTATATCAGTCATACAGTATATTTATACATATCTATCGGATATGATGATAGATGTCTCCTTATGATTGGGTTTTAAAAGGACATAATATTATTCAGGATCTACTTGAACACCTTAGCCCATACTATCTAGAAGACTTTATGGTCATAATTATGTTGTGCTTTTATCAAATTCTCTCCAGTAATATTTTGATCGACAAATGCTTACTAAACTAGTTTTTATATAGTTGCATCCAGATTTTAAACAACAAGGGTTCTATCATCAGTATGATCAAGTAGGGGGAACCTTACCCAAACATTATTCAATATGTAAGGTGAGACCTGGGCTGCAGCTATGATCCAGTTTATGATTAAGATTGGGGTGATCTTCTTAGTAGTGACCCTGAGATTGTTCTTCATTGGCCAGCAAATGGCAAAGTACCTGCAATAGGTTAGGAACCCTTATATTCAGATATATCAAATTACAGAAAAGGAGCCTGTTTTAAACAATTCTATGACAGATTGAAGCAAGCTTTCTCACTGTTATGCAATTGTAACCCTATATTGATTTCTGGTTACTAATTCATGCAGTGAAAGTCATAGCAGAAATGTATCCTCTATAACTGAATTAGGGACTCATCCACACAATGGGCTTATAGAAATCAAATCTAAACAATCATATCATGTTGAAAATGTTGATCATAATCATAAACTTCACTCACCTTTCAAAACTAAGGGTAATGAGGAGGTTTATAGCAACTAACTGACTCAACTCCTTCAAAATTTTCATTATTGCACAGCCCACAGGACCTAGAACTGGATTAGTGATACTCCATAGGAAGGTATTAAGGTACTGAAATATAATAAAGGTCTGGTAAGCAGTCTTTTATGAGAATAGGTTTTGGTTGTTTTGTTGTAGTAAAAACTTATTCAATCAATTTGGTCAATACATGTACATATTAACCCAGTTAAGAAAAAAACAAACATATTTAGGAATAGCTGGTACTTGTACTTAAAGAAACAGTTCTTCACATGGTTGAACTCCACTGCGATATTTGCTATCTTGGTGGGACTTTTAGAGAGTATCCCTTGCAGCACTCATGGGCCTCAAAAGTCCACACTGTCGCCTAAGCAAACGCGTAGTTTATTATCATGATTACCCTTATCATGATTGTATCTGGAGGTTACTAGACAAGATACAAGAAGTGGCTTTTTAGCCACAACCAGACTTACCCCATAGGACAACACCATGACAGAATTCAGACAGTCAGTCACAGCAATACCAGCCAGGATAAGGTTAGTTGGAGTCCTTAAAGACTTCTTTGTCACAATTGAAATGATGATTAAAATGTTACCTGTAAAATATTACCGCCATTGCTTAGAATTCTCAACCCTACATTATGCCTAATCTGGTGTCCCGACCTCCTTCTAGCTTATTCTAATGATATCACTTTATATCCATTCAGATCTATAATATATTATTTATTGAGACCATTATTTTCTTTATTTCTCGACCAGTACCTGTTTCGTTATTTGCCAGTCTGGATACCATACAAATAATGCCTAGACATTAATAACATACATTATTTTTTCGCATAATATTATATCTATAACATGCTTTCTCACCCCTATCATTTGAATGTACAAAAGGAAAAGATAGAATACGTTATTGGCAACAATATTTATTCATCTCAATGATGACATGATTCATTCCCATTCGGCAAATACACAAGATTAACATAAACATGATAAATCCAACAATCATTTCTAGAATGGAAGAGGTACTTTTTCATGTGTGGGATAAATGGTCATTATATCGTCCTGACACTCTAACTGTAGATCATATATGTCTTTACACACCAAAATGAACACTGTAATGTGATCCTCTTCACATCTGATTCCATCAGGTACAAATATGCTAATAAAACATTGATTGCTCTGTAAATTATAGCAAAAAGGAAATGAATACTTACCAAATATTCCAAAGATCAAGGAGATTGATGCTAGGAGGGCATTGAACACAGAGAGTGAGATTCTGTATGTTAACATGCCCTCTGGGGATTTCAACCATAGCTGCGTGAACATGTCATCAGTCCCTGGCACACACCTAATATACCACTGTGATGTATCTGGCTGCCCCTGTATCATGCAGTAAAGTTTTGACTGCAGAACGGGGTCCACTGCAATTTTTCTTGCCTTGTTCAGCATGCCAACAGTGATATACGGTTGACCATTATATTCTGTCATTACCCATTTATAGTAAGGGAATGCATTCCGTATTCCTTCCTGTAATTATGCATTATGAATAGATTACAATGTCCAAAATAGACATGGAAGTTTTGCCGATCAATAGCCGATCAAAACAATCGCCATCCAAATGGCATGTTATCTCCTACCATGTAGGCACACTTGAATTGTATCAATGATTATATGTGATGTTGGGCTATAACCAGTTGGTGCAATATGGTTAGATTCAAAAGCAAATGCCATTGCTATTACAAATAATGGCTCATTTAATCAATGTGATTTAGGTATTGATAACGAGAAAGATGTTCGTTTTATGCCATTACTGTTTCAAAAATAATAGTTAATTCTTTAAGGAATTCAAGCCATATTCTGTACTTACCAGTAATGTTTCATTGTTTGGAAAAACATACTTTATTTTTGTGAAAATTTGGTCATTAAGGACATCGCCTTGGGCAAAGGTGACAATCTCCATTTCTGTTACTGTCAGGCTCATGGTGGTTTCTGAAGTTGTAATACATATTTTTTAGTGGTGCGACTTTATGCTTTTTGTTTTCTTTTTTTTTGTTATGACAGTGGAGATTACTTGCATGGTATGCTATTTTCCATTATGTCCCTGTGTACACAACATAGAATCAATGCCTACAATTGGTGGATCGACATTGATCAACTAGATTTCAACATTTATTTAGTGTTCTGTGGACCATTTTATTCCAAACCAAAACACAAAACACAATATTTATAACGCAGCAATAACTTTGCTAAGGTTTTACCTTGTTTCACTGCATTAATGGATGTCATTGTGAGAAGAACAGCCATGAATCTATAGAAAGACAACATGACAAGAATTTTTATAGCAAAGTACAGTAGCGGCAATTAATTTACAGTTGTCCCAGACATTAAATATGCTCTCATTTAAGTCATTCCTATTTCTGAGTGCAGGCTTAGGTCTTAGACCAAAGCTATATGCCCTTCAAGGCATAGTTATAACCATTTCGGGAAGTTTTATCAATCAATCAAAAGCTTAATTGGGCTGCTTACTTATAAAGGTGTAACATACCTGACATCTGGTGTCTCCATGGTGCTGGCCCTGAGTGAAAGCCTGCTGCAAACTGGGAGCTTCTGGCCACAAACATATATATCCTTTATTGTTAAGACGTCACCACTATGGGTGTGGTCAGCACTGGAGGTTATTTCACATGCTACAACGGTCTAACTCAACATGATATGAACACTTATAAAATTCTAGTGTTGTGATTAAGGCTATTTACTATGTTCATGTGCTACAATGTACCTGCTAACATGCATGTTTTGGACAATACCGTAATACCCCACATATAAGACACCCTCCGCATATCAGTCGCACCCAGACTTGATGAGAAAAAAAATGTCATAACTTCAAAATTCAAATATACCCATGGCTAACTCTGACCACCCCATCCCTTTCAACTACTGAACAGGAATAGAGGAGTGTTGGGGATATTTTATAGAGAAGAAAAAAAAAGTCATTGTGCTTCTAAAAGGCGCAGCAGGGGTCCGTCCACACATAAAATACGTACCTTATACATGAGGTATTACAGCAATATGTTTTACTTAAGCGTTTATACATGCCTTCCTTTTTTATGTATGGCTAATCTATCTAACTGACCACTTCTGGAACAGGTTCCTAAGGAAGTTGAGTGACTTTCATTTTCAGAAGTGCATGTCTGACAGAAGAATTCCAATATTTTGGAAACAGCCCCTAGTAGAAGCTTGCAGATAATCACCTGATTTACACCGTTCACCACCACCATCATCCTCTTACCTTGACTGTTATCATCTAGACAAATGTAAGAGATTAACTATTGAAATTTAATGGTTGAATTATCTCAAAACACAAACTTCCATTATGTGGTATCTTTTACTTGATTTGCTTTACTGTTTGAGTAAAGGGATTCTAGAGTGGAAAAAGAGGTCACCTTTTTCCAAAACAAAGAGGTCAGCCATTGTCTTGGTATGTACA
Organism: Acholoe squamosa; assembly: GCA_949317995.1. Taxonomy (NCBI): domain Eukaryota; kingdom Metazoa; phylum Annelida; class Polychaeta; order Phyllodocida; family Polynoidae; genus Acholoe; species Acholoe squamosa. The sequence continues at coordinate 43,452,549 of OX439049.1, forward strand.
TGGGTGTGGCCTGAGAATACATATGTGCTGAGATAATAGATATGTAGGCTAATGGCATTTCCTGCTAGATCTTAGGCAATTAAAGGTCGTATTGGGTAACCAGCATCTCTAGCATGCAGCTATTCTGGTATATTCAGCATACAGCACAACGTGAATTAATCCCATCCCAGCTTGAAAGCTCCAAGAAATATTGTCGGGATCTAAGCATTAAGGGAATGAAGATAAATAATCTAGAAGGCTGGTGTAGGACTATAAAGTGGCCTTAATCAGCATACATGTATACACCTTTAATGGTGCATTAGAACATTACATAGGTTCTATTAGACAATTCATCGTTAACTTAGTCAATTATAGGATAACATACACCTATCATCTTGTGGCCTGTTTATAGCAGTGCTTTGGGAGTTCCCAGACATGTTTTATGGGCCAAATGCCAATATTTCTAAAGGTGCTGGTGCTGGCATAATTTGATAGTGCTTTGTCCGAATCCGGCGTACATATCTCCCAATCTACATCAGTAAAAAAGTCAAATCAAATGTCAAAGGTCACACTGCAATTAATGCATCAACTACCATAGTGGCCCATATAAGCGCCTGGGCTCTCATTGATTTCAAGCCCACTATACCCCCGGCGCTTATACAGGACAGGCGCTTATTTGAATACTGTTTTTAGTACCTAAGACTGATTTCAATACTGCTGCACCCCCCCGCACTTATTTGTGACCCTGACACTTAAAAGGGCCATTTCGGTAGATGGGGAATCCACAGTGCACCTACCGTAGTGGCCTGTAAAAGCGCCAGGTCTTTGAATGAGCGCCGGTCTTGAATAAGTGCCGGGGTACAGGAACATTGAAATTGAACTATCCACTATAAACTAAGTCTTGAATAAATGCTGGTCTTGAAAAAGGGCCGGGGGTACTGCCAGGTTGAAATCTATAAGTGCGGAGGTGCTGAAACAGGCCGCTACGGTAGTCCCTCTTGTGTTAATTATCTGAAGTGAATGGAGCAAAGTCTTCTCACTTTTCATATTAAGCATCAGCTTGGGACCTTTAACTTTCGATTTGACCTTTTTCTAACCTAGATATACAGACTCGAATTTAATACCCTCAATCTACATAAACCCTCTCACCAGTACTCCTCTGTGTCCAGGAGCCCCAAACCAGCATTTTGAGTGTCCAAAGTGTATACCGTAATTGCTTGTTTAAGCGCAGGGCTCTCAAATGAGCGCAGGTCCTGTATGAGCGCAGGGGTAGGAACCCTCTGAAATCTAAAATTCCTCTTTAAATGGACCTCAAATGAGCGCAGGTCCTGTATTACCGCAAGGGGTAACAGAGAGCTGGAATTTATGAGCGCAGGTGCGCTTAAACAAGCAATTACGGTAACCCATAGTATAATTGTGTATACGTGATAGTGCTGACTATCTGCCTCGTTTATGAAGTAAGACATGTAAAGCGCTGGTTGCACTGTCATTGGTCAGGCGAATTATTGCTAATCCGACAATATTTATAGTATTGCAAAGTGTGTGTTTTTGAGGAAATCGGTCAGATTAGCATAATTTCGCTGTCAAATAGATTATAATAATAGACAGCCCTTCATCGGTATAAACTATAACATTTCTGAAAGAATTAAAAACTGCAAGAGCAATCAAATCAGGATGGAGGTGTGTACTTTCGTTTTACCCATGACTTATGATGAGAATGGTTTTGCTGGCTAACCCACCTGGAAACTTCCCTCCTCATGTAATATTCGCATGGCATATACTGTATAATATGTATGACTCAAAATAAGACTGGTTTACATTACACGGGTAGGGTCGATCGACCCTGACTCGACCACTAGGCATGTTCGTTCCTTACGTTTCCCACCCTAGGTTAACTTCTTTCAGGTAGCATCAAATTGCTAATTGATAATACCTTATTAACTGCAATAGGTAAACCTCGCATGATGCCCCAACAATTACCCGTGAATTGTGGGACAAAACCTAAAATGATGGATGGGTGGTTTACCTAGTGGTCGAGTCAGGGGTGACCAACCAAGCCAGGTAAAGTTGTGCACAATAAAACCTGGCCAGATAAAACGCTCATGACATTGGTGTTTCACATGCATATACATATATGTACAATGTATACAAGATTAACCATACCCAGGTTACTGTGGACTATGATTCTTCATGACATGGTGGGTGCGTGATTATAATGGCTAATCACTGACCAAGGGAATCATATATAACGTTTGGCTATGAACTATGATCTATCATGTTTTACAAAATTGTCTGTTTTTTAATTCTAGCTCCTTGAGCCTTCGGCAATTTCTGAGTTGTTCTAAAACAAATAGACCTTCTTTTTACTTGTATTAATAGTTAACCTCCGTTCTTTAAACCAAGAACCGAATTTTTAAATAGCACCCTGTAATCTATTTTTTATGAGGTCTAGTCTGTTTGTCAATGTGAAAACAACCAGATCATCAGCATAGATAATAGCTGCAGTCTTTTTAGCATGTTGTTACACCATTTACATAATATATAAACAGTAGTGGGCCAAGAACAGAGTCCTGGGGCATACCATAGCTGACCTCGCACACATTAGATTTATAATCCCCAATTTTCATGAATTGACTATGTCCACTCAATTAGGACATCAACCAGTTTAGGACTTTGTCATGTAACCCAAGATTTCCCAAGGCCTCAATAAGATAACTATGATGGACACAGTCAAATGCTTCTCTTGAGGTCTATGAAGCAAGCTGCAGTCAAATGACCTCTATCTCTGTTATCATATAGATCAGTTAAAAATTTGAAAATAGCATCACCTGTGCCTTTGCCCTTTCGATATCCGAACTGTCTATCAGACAGGGTGCTAGATTTATCAAACACTTCTGAGAGGTGTATATGCATAACCTGTTTGGCTATTCTAGATGGAACTGGCAGGAGGGAAATGGGCCTCCAATTAGTTATTAATTTTGTGTTACCAGGCTTCGGGATTGGCGTGACATGTGCATTCTTCCAGCTATCAGGAAAGATTCCGGTATCAAATACCAGTTTAATGAGCTAATAAAATTGGTCAATCATAAAGTGGAGAGCAATTTTCAAAACGTCACAATGGATGCCTTCAATTCCAGAGGTTTTATTCACATTAATCTTGTCTACTAGAATTTTCACTAGTTCCTTATAAATCTTTTGATGGGACCAAACACCGCGTCCACTGGTTCCCTAAGAATAACCCCTGGTGGCACACCTGCGTTGCTTATATCATTTGATAACTTCTTACCTATGTTAGAAAAGTAGGAGTTAAAGAAATCAACTGATTGTTGCTTTGTCTTTAGGAAATTATCCTCTCCTATCAACACTGGCGATTCTACATCCATTTCGGGTTTCATTACATTGTTGATGACCCTCCAGAACCTTAATGGGTCATCCTTGTGCTCATTAAGAGCATTTTTAACCATGTTTGATTTGGCGTACTCAATTGCTCTACTAATCTTACATCCAAGTGTTTTAGCCCTCATTAGGTATATGCTACACCTAGTGCATATGAAAAGGTTTATGTTATCTTCTCTTTCATAAATTAAGGTCATGATCTCATGTGTCATCCACCTATTTCATTTATCCACAGCTTCAATTTCAACCCACGGACAGTATATATCAAGATAACCAGAAATTAAGGATTCTATAAACAACCAAGCTTGGTCAGGATCGTATTCATCATAGAACTGATCCCAATCACCATCACTCAGCCAGTCCTGAAAGGATTCTAAGTTAGAGTTTTTATACCTCTGAACCCATAACTTCTTTTTGATATACTCAACTACAATTTTTGTTTTACCACAAAAACAGGCAGATAGTCACTCACTAAGAAGTTTAAAGCTCCAGAGTGAAGGTCTTTATCATAGTTAGTAAGTATGCTGTCCAAACAGGAGACGGTCACATACATTGTTGTATTAGCTGATGAAAGCCTTCCTCTCTGCACAGGTCAATCAGAGCCTTTGAACTGGGAAAGGACCCTCTAAGAGTGTTTATATTAATATCGCCATTGCTCTACTTTCTCCTTTTCAGACACCCTCATCACCATACGCACATGATTCAGAATCTCACTGATGCTCTAATAAAAGATGACAGATTTTACCAACACCTCCTACATGTTTAGGTCTGCATACCCAGTAGTTTTTTTTCTTTACACTCGTGGGTAAAAACTAAAGATGGAATCTCTGTCAATGATAGCCAAGCATTGGTTCCACTCTTGTTGGTCGGGCAAATCTTTGCTAATCCAACGATTTCTTTTTATATTCCAAATGTATATAGAAAACGTAGATCTAGTTGGATTGGCAAAAATAGTCCAACCAACAGCAGTGGAACCAGTGATTCTAGACTATGTGATGATGAGGAACAATCAGCTGCCATTGCATTGGTCATCGATCCAACCAAATGAAATTAAACACTTCTAATACCAGCAGATATGATCAGGAGGCATTCGGGAATGAGAGATAAAATACTGATATGTTTTCAACCTAACTACTGCCGAGAATCTCTCCCTACTATATCTCAGTTCACAGCTAAAACGACAGATGGCGGCACTGAGTGGGTAACTGCTTACAACAACAGTAACCATATAGGTCTCAGAAAAGGAATTGGTTCCGCACTATAATTTAATGTAGCGCGAAACGCGATAGCACCCATTGGAACATGTTCATTTTCTAAAAATCACTCCAGAATTAATAGAAACATCCTTCCTTCATAATATAGGCTGACTTAAAATATGAATTGACCACGAAAATTTTGAGCACTGGACTATCGCATAAGAACACCCTGATTCTGCCTAAATTTGCACTGAATAAAGTGTAGATTAACTACTTCCAATCTAACCTTTGAAAAAATGGGTAAGCACTTTGAGAAATGCCCTCCTGGTATTTTATCCAAAGCAGCAAATGTTCAACAACATGTGTAGTGGTTTTATATTTATTGGCATTATTTTCAACATGGTTATTGACCATTCAGTGTGCCTGCAGTATTCACTTCTGACCACAATCGTATATGACTTCCGGTTTTCTGCGGGATTTCCTTCACTGAGACCTATATAGCCAAGAGTTGCTCTCCGTGCTGTGATTTGTTGGTATATAATGCCCTACATAATAGAATATATTAAATGCTGGGGATAAAAGTGTATAGTCCAGCCATTTTTGGGTGGCAGTTGATTCAGTATAATTATATGGTGGTGGCTTGTAACTCAGCTGTGCCAAATGCAACTAATTTTGAGGCATTTTGAGGCTCGATGTAAAGGAAAAAGAGACACAATGAAAAACCATTGAATATAATTATGAGTGATTGTAATTTGGTAAATCTTCTCATTCCAATGTCAAACTCTCAGTTTTGGTTTTATGTTAGATTTTAATTCGTCAAATGGTGTTCAGATTGCGACAGCTGAACCACAAAGGACATACAGTGTATTCCGATATTTCAAAATTGTGACACGATCTGCGAAAAGGGGTCTTAGTGCAGGGGGCCCTAAGGCCCCTTCTTGCAGTCCATACCACAAATTTTTATTCATTTTGAGAATAAGCAGTTACTATTTTGCAGGATACTATAATGTAGATACTACGTGTTTTCAGCGCCTGGACTCTGAACAATGTCAGAGTAGGACCTGTCATTCTATGAGTCCTGCTTGATGTTATTTCCTACCATACTACGACGTCAAATCATACAGGAAGCATCCCCTCAGACTACATTATGTTATAGTTCAGTCATACAAAGCAGTCGCGGAACCACTTGTACCTAGATAGTGCTGACTTGGGATCGGGCTGGTTCTGCCACTGGAGCACCACGTGCATGCTCAAATTAGCGATATTCGTTTCTGTTCTCAAACCTCCATTTTTCCCAGCATGTCAGTCAGCCTGGACCTATCCCAGGTAGCAAAAATGGTGTGGCCCGAGTCTGGGCCAGAGCGGGCTCCTGATGTGGGCCACACTGGGTTAACACAGTGGGCACCCGATGGGTTTTGTCCTCAGCAAAGGGTCTGGGCCACACTGGGCTAACCGATTCGGGCACAGATCTGTTTGAAATTGGGCTCACCGATTTGGGCTCAAAGTGAGTTTAACATGGGTTTTTGGTGTGGCCTAAAGTGGGCTGCCCGATTTGATGAAAAATTAGTGGTGACATGTTAAAAATTCTTTTTGAGAAATTTATCCAAAATCTTTTCTTTTTTTTTAAAGTCAATAAGCAACAAATCCTTGAGCTAATCTACCCCCCCCCCATCACCAAAGCAGTAAATGCAATATCTACCCAAGTGGAAAGGCAGAGCAGTACCATTCATTTGAATCAAACTCATTCAGCCAACACAAGGCACTTTGATTCATTAAAGTGACATTCTGGCATCAATCTTCCCCCACTTATTCCCTATGTAGGAGTAGAGAAGTGAGCCTTCAAGTTCATAATGACTGTACCTCTGCATATCTGCTCTTGTTCCAAGTTCAGTGCAATAGAAATGGTGTTGCCATTCCACTACTACTCAGATGACCTTGATTTGCACTTTTGACTAGAAACATCTAAGTATTTCCAGACTATGAGAAAGTCTGCACATTATTACTTCATATCTAATTTAGTAGTCTATTCCAGTTGTCCTATGTCTAAAAGAAATAAGTTTGGTATGGGTAGTAGAATTCTGCCTGGAGTGCTGTGAAACCACTTTGTAGTGAGTCTGCCATGGACTGGCCTACAGGGGCAGGGGATATTTTTGGTTTCTCAATTGCCTCTATATATAGTCCTCTTATACCTGGCCAAGTGTGGGACCTGTTTGCCCCCACACCACAAATACACCTTGCAAGCCTACTAGTACAAAGAAAGACATGAAGCTGTTCTTTCCAGGACTAGTCAGTGTTGCCTTTTACATGAAATATCTGGATCCCTACTATGAACCTACCTGTGTATTAATGGTATAGGGAAAGTGTCCTACAGCAGTGGTGGAGGGAAGGGAGGGGGGAGGGCAGGGCAGGGCAGGGTGAGAGGAGGGCAGGGCAGGGTGAGAAGAGGGCAAGGCAGGGTGAGATGAGGGCAGGGCAGGGCAGGGTGAGAGCAGGGCAGGGCATGTGAGCAAAGGAGATGCCAGGGCAGTGCAGGGTGAGAGTAGGACAGGGCAGGGTGAGAGGGCAGGGCAGGGTGAGAGAAGGGCAGGGTAAGAGCAGGGCAGGGCAGGGTGAGAGCAGGGCATGGCAGGGCATGTGAGCAAAGGAGATGCCAGGGCAGTGCAGGGTGAGAGTAGGGCAGGGCAAGGGTGAGAGCAGGGCATGGCAGGGTGAGAGCAGGTCAGGGCAGGGTGAGAGCAGGGCAGGGCAAGGGTGAGAGCAGGGCAGGGCAGGGTGAGAGGAGGGCAGGGCAGGATGAGAGTAGGGCAGGGCAGGGCGAGAGCAGGGCAGGGCAGGGTGAGAGCAGGGCAGGGCAAGGCAGGGTGAGGGCTGGGAGTGAGAGTGAGTGAGTAATAGATATTTAATGCCATTTCGACAGCTAAGGTCATATTCATGGTGAGATCCTCATTACACAAATTCACAGAGGAATGTGTCAGTGCCTGCACATATATGCACCACACACATCCTGAGGGGATAGGAAAGAGGAGAAATAGACCCTTTTAAGTGGGCTAGGGAGGCCCAGGGAGGGCAGGGTGACAGAAGAGCAGGGCAGAGTGGGGTGAGAGGGGGAAAGGGCAGGCAGGTTGAGTGGAATGAGGAGGAGATGGAAGGGGTAGGGGATGGATAGGGGAGGGACGAACAAAAAAGAGAGAGGGAGGGGGAACACTCATCACAGAGTTTAGAACAGTTCAGAAGATGAGGCTGCCCTGTCCAAACCCACTCTCACCCCAGACTGGGAAGACTTTATGCAGCTAAGTACCCATCTTGGGATGCCCATTTTGAAACCATCCTGGGCCCAATGTGGTTGCCCATTTTAAAGCTGACCAGTGCCCAAATCGGGCGGCCCAATGTGGCCCAGACCGTATGCTGAGGACAAAACCCGTTGGGAGCCCAACGGGCTCAAGTGGGTTTGCCCGATTTGGGCTGCCCTGTGTGGCCCTGACTGGAAACCCAGCATCTGCCGAACCTAAAACCCATGTACTGAATACTGCCCGCTTTGAACCACCTTATCCCGGGTAAAACCAATTTGGCCCCGAGCGGGCTTGCTACATGGGATGGTACATAGGCGAATAATGCAACATGTTCCGAGATTGGAACTGTCCTAGCTGCGCACACACGTCAGAAGTAACCTCTCTATAGGCCTTGGTGTATTTTCCTCACCCTCCCTTTAGGTAAGTGGCACTTGATTTGGCTGTTCTGTAAGACTGGATGCATCCTGAGTCATATTAGCTGTGTTAATCGTAGAGTCTTAGGAAATGCCCCCCTCAGGTTTCAATAAACATGTTCTCGCATAAATTAAAAGATCTGCTTGAGTCTGCAACCACATACACATAAACATATAAGTGCAATACAACAAATATAATGATACCATGTTCATAAGGAAACCATGTTTCCCCAATAAAATGGTACATTGTAGTGCATTACTTAACTAAGTACAGGTGGTAGAATCTGGTTCTACAGAGGTAGTGCACTTATGCTGTAGGTCCATCATTGTGAGCTTTTTTCGTCTGATATGAAACAGGTTTTTGAGATATTAGAAATCGAAATCCACCGCACACACAGGGACCTAAAACACGAACACCAATGACATTAACATTCCTACCATGTATGGTTAGAAGTAACTTAGTAGCAATAATAAAAGACATACAATATGGCATTGTATTGATTGTTTATGCCAATTGAGATTATTCAACACAAACCCATTGTCTTGATAACAAACAATGCTGACATCCTACATGTTGGAAGCATATCAAATTCTCCTTATCGCTATTTTCGTTATTACATGGATTGATGTAGTAGGTATGAGAAACAAAGTCGTTTTTCCTTCTTTTTTTTTAGTTTTTGCTTTGACAGAAACCTTGATTTATGACTTAAAAATTCTCTTTATGTCAAATTTTAATCAGCTTATAAGAGAGCAAAGCAACATAAAAAAAAACATCCAAGTAAAATAAATTTCTCCAATCAATTGTTTAGGTTTTCTCATTGTCATCTTCTTTGATACCATGGTAAAAGATCTATGTTTGGAATTTTATTATCACATATGGATCTTACTTCATGAGATGCTACTTTTCTTCACAGTCCCTACAATTTGATCTGGCCAGTCGTTCCAATATTGTTGTTTCTTTTGCTTTTCTTTCAAAGTGTTCTGCTATTTTTGTTCTCCTAAAGGATTATTTATTTTTCACTCTCTTCCATAGTCTATATCTAAATTGAATATGATGAAAAGACCAATGACTTTAACATTACATCTGATACAATAATTCGCACTGTAGAGGAACTATAATATATCAGCCAAAACTGAGAATTTGAAGAATATACACATTATTGGTCTTTCAGTGTGTATAACTATATTCTTATGATGAACATGGGAATTAATATTTTCTGAATCATGACATCCAGATTCATCCCCATACCTACCAATTTAAGAGAATACATTGTAAAAAAAAAGGTCCTAGTTACAGCATCGTTTGTGGTGTACTAAACATACCTAGACTGGGTTAGCGGTAGTCTTGGTCAATGTGAGTTCAAAGCTGGTGCTGGTTTGTGGTCTCGAACTTGCAGATGTCTGAGCAAGGGTTTCTTCAATATTCCTCTGGTTTCCAGACCTTGAATTTACTGAAGTCTTCCAGCAAAGGCTATAGAGGATTTCCTTGAATGCTGCCCTGACTTGCCTGAAAGGGGTTTATAATGGTGTACATGTATGCACATAAGCTGGAATTCCACTATGCACAATCATTGAAAAATGATGATGAAAAAAAATGCCCCTATCAAGAGGAGCTAGGGAAGCCCATGTATGTGGGTCAAAGTCAAAACAACTCACTTTGATATCATGCTGTACAGAATATTAGTGCAGCTGTTCAGAGCACGAAGCATAACCAGTGTACACTTTGAACTTTCTCCGATCCCCGTTGATCACCTTTAGTGAAACTAAAGAACTCACAATGCTGATTGCTGTTACGGTGATGACATAGATCACAACCAGACCTATTAGCATGTATAGGCCAGCTGTGGAGGGAGGAAAGGGGAGGATAAGAGGTATCATAGGCTATTAAGAGATCGCCAAAAACTTTGACTTAGAACACACTTGATAGAGTTTGTTTTTTTACTCAGGAAATGCACAGACATTGTCAACAATCACTTTATCAAGCTGACTAATTTATCGGTTTTGTATAGTTCCAGGAGGCATATGACTTTGACTCAATGTTGACAGCTGGTGGATCCATGTCTGTTGACCAGTGTACAATGTTGACTCAACATTCTCTGCCTACTGTGAGTCAGCATGATGGAATATCTAATATCAGCATGGCTGTCCAGTCACTGATGGACCTTGTTGGGGTCTTTAGGAAGTATTCCTTGTAGATTATGAAACACCACCCAAGTGCCTCCAAACACCATGTAGTGGCCTATAAAAAGGGGTAATGTGATTCTACTGTTTGGTATTAATATCATAATTAACCTCATTATGATTGTATCTGGAGGTTACTATATAAGATACCAGAAGTGGCTTTACCTAATAACTGAATAGCTACTGTAGATTTACAAAACAATTAGGTAATTACCTCCTGGTCTGGAGGTGACTTCCTAACACACTATGACTGATCACTTTCAAACCGTAGTGGGGATGCTCTAAGTTAGTGGCATTGCAGCCCAATAGTATTGGTTATGTAGTGCATTCAGCACTTTGACAGCCCTACCAAACTGTATGTGTAAGTGATGCTGTCATGGTATCTTAAGAGATAGCTTCAAGACACAACCAGACTTACCCCATAGGGCACCACCATGACAGAATTCAGACAGTCAGTCACAGCAATACCAGCCAGGATAAGGTTAGTTGGAGTCTTTAAAGTCGTCTTTGTCAGTATAGCAATGACGATTAAAATGTTTCTCGTCAAACAGTTTTGGCAGTCAATAGGTTTCTATGCTCCTAAATATTGAATACTTTAGTGAAACTTATATAGCCTATATTGCCCCAGTAAGAAAATGTTCCTTGTATAGTATGTAATGTGGTACACTAGGGACCTCATTTGATAGAAGTCAGTAAGACTGAAGTGACTGATGTAATAACGAGGAATATGTTGTACTGTATGACAAGACCATTCATTTATTTCTACTTTATAAAGTATAGGCTCTCCATCGCTATTGGCGTTCAATGAAAAGCATTACACAATATGATAACCCTTTCTATCACTGCCCATCCAATAGATCATTGCTAATTTACTATTGTCCAATGTCATTGTAATATATTTGTTCATGTTATGGATATATGATTACAATGCTTCCTCCTCGAACAGATTGATCTTATAAGTATAGTAAAATCCATTCCATTGTGTTATTTGCTTTTCTGTCAGATCTTCACAGTGCATGGATTGTCCCTTGGAAAAAGGTTCTATATGAGCCACTCGCATCCTCTCAATTGACAAAAAATGAGGAGGTTCAGAATGTTTTATTGTCAAAAGGTTTTCTGTCATTTGTTCCCTTCGGCCAATACACAGGATTCATGCACACAATAAATTGAACAATCAGTTCTAGAAAAAGGTGCATTTGAATATGAGAATTTATGGGATATGCCATCAATATTACTTTGAAATTGTACCTGTAAATCGTGTAGCTGTCTATACACAAGCTGCAATGTGGTCATTCATATGTGTAATTTCACTAAGTACAAATGTGATATAGAATATTCTCCACTCTGTAGTAGATAGCGGACATGAAGCCGCTACTCACCAAATATTCCAAAGATAAAGGAGAATGATGCTAGAAGGGAATTGAACATAGAGAGTGGGATGCTAAAACTCAACATTCCCTCTGGCGAATAATACATCCATAGATCGAAGAATAGGCTGTCAGACCCTGGGATACATTGAATATACCATTTTCCTGTATCTGGCTGCCCGTGTATGCTGCAGTAAAGTTTTTAACGGAGAACGGGGTCCACTGCAATTTCCCTTGCCTTTATCAACACACCAACAACTACATATGGCTGTCCATCATATTCTGTCATTATCCAATTATAGTAAGGAAATGCATTACATATTCCTTCCTGTAATAACAAAACAATAATCTATTTAGCCTTGAACAATTCTGTGTACAGGTCTATGAATGAAAATGAAAATCAATCAGCGTCAGCAAAGGAAAGTAACAATAGAATAGTTAATCTTGCCAATCAATGCATTTCGAAGTCCGAATGGCATATCCCCTACCCAATGGACACACTTGAGTGGAATCTATGATAGTGTGATGAAGATGAATTTTTAATGTAGGTATCAAGAATTACCAGTAATGTTTCATTACGTGGAAAAAAAACAAACTTGACCTTTGCAAAAATGGGGTCATTTAGGATATCATCTGGGGGAAGGTGACAATCTCCCTTTCCGTTGACATCATGCTCATGGTCATGGTATGTTTCTTCTATGAGAGGCATGATATAACTTTTAGTTGAGTTTACAGGTGGAGTTATGATGGAGGCTTGCCAATTTTTTCCAAGCCTGCCAAAGTACTTGTCATTATTATCGTACACATGTTTTAGTGTATTAACGCCATATTCTAACTGTTTATTTTTCTTATGGGTGGTTTTATTTTAACCTCTTGGTAATATAAAAATCTTCGTTTATTGCCAATGGGGAGGCCCTGGTGAGCCTAATCGAAGAACCCAAAGTTGATGATACGCCGCCAAATGTTATACTACAAATTAATGCTGAACTGGTCAAATCCAAGCTCTAGGGTGTGCCTTATACCTCAGGTGTGCCTTAGAAGCAGGTATTACGCTGTCATGTATGGTAGTGATACACTCATACCGAGCGCCATAATGGCACTGGCAATCACTACCATGTCCCATAACTTGACTCTCCAAGCCTATATTACAAAGTACAAAAGTGCAATCTATGCGTGAGCAATATTTCCTGCTCCATTTCATCTTCCTGGAACTTAAGAGGGGCATAGTGGAGTTGCCTAATAGTCTGAAACCACAATGCTTTGCTGCTTCCTGCACAGAGCCCTGAGGGTTTACACCACAGGAGGGTCTTGCAAAAAAGGAAATGATAACAAAAAAATGTTTGTGTATTGCCAACTGATTGTCACAAACTCTATTGGATAAAACATGCACGTTTTTTTTTACAACTCAAAAAGGGTTGTTTCTTTTCTATGCATTCTGCTGTCAATTTTTGTCAATACTGTAAAAAACGAGTTGGGACATGCACGTCTCTCTTAGTTCTGCCTGAAAAAGATTCAACAGTTATTTTTCCTCGTTATCATTTGGCAAAACCCTCCACAGGCCCCAGGGCACCAGAGTATGGTAGTAGTGAATAGTAAATATCTGACTAGTCAGATTCGTAGACAACACAACAGATGGCAGCACTGCCCCTACCTCACTGCCAATCGGTTCAGTAAGAGGTTCTCTTGGTGTAATGACAAGTGTGGTGCTATAAATTGCAACTATTCTGCAATATGTGAACTGTTCAAAATCGAAAAGATATTTTATTGTAGTTCAATCGTGGAGAGTATAATATTTGTCTAGCAAAAGAGAGCCAACCACAGAAATTATTATTTAACTTTGGAGGAGAATATTTTGTTGCTTTCTTTAGTTCGCTTCTTCCTTTTGTTGAGACAGTTAAGAAAATAGGAGATTGACACTGGATTAAAAGTTAACTTTGAGGCATATTTACTGCTGTAGCCCCCCACATAAAGCCTACATGAAATAATAGCACCCTCCCCCATTCCCAACCAAGACCCCTGCCTCCTCACTGCCCATCATTGAAAGCAATGCATATTGCATTTTAATGTCAGGGAGAGATCCACAATGCAAATACGCTTCAATAATGGCGAATTCAATTCAATCCATATTATCTTCTTATTGAAATGTCATATTCTCAACAGGCTAATGAGGAAAAAGATCTGAAATCACAGAAATTGATAGAAAAACTTTCAAATCATGTTTCCTTTTAGAATGGGACCTGAAACAATGACTGGTTATGACAAAATTGATTTATTTTCAGTTTCTGAAAAAAGACCAATGGATCCAGATGTGACAAATTCATGGAGTGAATATATATATATATATATATATATATATATATATATATATATATATATATATATATATATATGCAAAGGTGAGGGGCATTTCCCCATAGCCATACCGTGAATCAAACAATTATACTTGAGATCACAAATAAAATTTGAAAAGAAATACTTCTTTGACAATGGATGTTATGAGTTTTGTGCATGAATTATGAGCTGTCATTGTTTCTAACTTTGCAATCGGCATTTGCAACCAAGCATGTTGTGCAATCCATTGGTGGCGTAGACATACCACTGTGTTTCATCATAGCTTAATATATAACGCCATCTATGACATACACATCCGGGTGATTAGAGGCTACGTCATGATGACTTGTGACGACACCAGAGGGCACCATATTGAGTGGGGTAGATGGCTGTACACACAAAATATCCATTATACCAATAACATGGCCCTGCATGCCCCATTACCCTCAAAACGACCATTTATCCACCATATTGCACTGTAACAGATCAGACACTGCAGTATGCCATTTTGTCTCCCAGCCTGTTCACAATGAACATATCACATCACTTCAATAAGTAAAACTTGTACTTATTGGCCAGTGAAATAGAATTATGTATCTTTATTATTTTATCTGTATATTTATGGTTTTTACAAGCATTCTGCGCAATCTGCTACTGGCACCACGGCGAATGTCGCAGCTAAGTAGCTTATGCTATACACCCTTATCTAGATTATAGAGAAACTTACTACACACATTATATCTAGGCCATGTCCCACACAAAGCCTAGGGGCTGCTCTTCTATGTTTCTGGATGGCTCAGTGACTATTGTATGACACATGGGAGTAGACATAAAAGTGGAAGGATACATTAAGGATGTACCATGGTGAAGGATAGATTTACTCATACAGGGGTGTGGTCAGTTACATGTTTACCCGAGCAGATATGAGAGGTAAGAGCATGTACTTGCTATCCTTTTTTATTGTGAAATTACATCAAATTAGAATGGTCGAGGGTATTAGCTAGAATATTTCCAATTTTTACTATGTATTACTAGGACGGTGTTATTCATACAAGGATCCTATTTAAGTTGTAGGGAAGCCGTTCGTAGTAGAAGAACTGATTAGTGGAATCAGTCTTAGTTCCTTGATAATAATGCTGATAAAAGCAAATCTTACACAGACACAATAGCTCTCCAATAAAAGATGCTTCTGTTCAAGACATTTGCATGGAAATCCCTTGAGCAAACCATAATATGACAGACGGCTGACAATACAAAGGGCTATTGTGCATCTGTTGGATATGGCATTTGCAATGGAGTCGAGAATAATAAGTATGGGAGTCCACTGTGCAACTTTGCATTCAATTTGCTGACTTGTTCACTAAAGTAGACCAAAAAGAAATGAAGGACCTAACCCAAGAATGATTTAATTGCTGATGTACCAGTCTTATCTAGGAGCATTGCCTAGGGCAGTACTTAAGGCGGGACTTGATGTCGGATAGTGAACCCAGAGCTTAGGTCCTGAAACATTTCTACAAATTTTCATGTTGATAAAAGGAAGGCATTCCAATGCAGCAATTCAAGTGACTTAATTCAGTTTGAATTACCAAAAAAATGAATGTCGTCTGAGAATAAAGAAAGAATAGCCAGAGTCAGAGCCATAAGAGACTGAACAATTTCTCACCAATATCAGTGCGCTGTGAGAGGGGATGGAGAGGGTTAATCATATTAACCCCAATTACACTAAAGCCAGATCTTTGGCATAAATGGATTGAAAATGTGTATGTAATGTCATGTAGGCCTAAATATGCACCATTTCAAATTGTGTGGTGATCTGATGATAATGTCCAGTGATATAAGGTTTTCAATACTGACCTACATGTAGGTCGTTAGGAGAATCCACTGAGTGGAATTTATAGTGAACTGTGTATATTCAAGGTCAAGCCTTGTGACCTTAACCTTGAGCTAGGTCACCCATATTACATTCAATTATAAGAGTCATTTAGTATTACCAATATCAAAATTTGATAAACCTTTAGGCTAAGTCATTGTGGAAATATGAAGTGATAACATTCATATCTATACAAACTACATGCCTACGCTTAGGAAATCAGACCCCCTATCTTCCTAACGACCTACATGTAGGTAACTTTTGAACAATAGGCCATATCTTAGGAAGTTATGTCTCCATGACAACCAAATTTTGTATGCATAAACCTGTATAATAGTTTTCCAAATCTACTAACCTGTGAATATCAGTCACTAAGTTATATGATAATGACCAGATTTATTTTTCCAATATGCCTTTTTGCCTATTTTCAGATTTTGTGGTATTTTGGTTGCCAACCATACAAAAACCTTTAGTTTTAAACCTTTAGGGCTTAAAACTAAATTTCATTACCTCTATATCCTGGCAATTATTGCAGAAACTGATGCTTCAATGAGTCAGTGCGGCAGACAGTTTCATTTATTTCTCAAAGGGATTACACATTACAAATACAGCATGATTTGTATTTCACGACATATGATGCAGAAATCTGATATTCAAGACATTTTAATCATAGGGCATTTAGAAGAATGAAGAACAAGACATGTTGATTGCACTTAGCATCGAGTTTCTCACAAGATCCTTCTAGAATTTGACTAAATCTCATATAACTTTCAATTGAAGAAATGCGGTCCACATCTTGTCAGCTCGCCCTCACATAAAATTAGTAACCCTTTACAAGGTACATGTATCGTTGCGACAGAGATATTGGCCATGGCTTCAGGAAGAGCTCATGGATCTAAAAGGATATAAATTTTGAAGCACCATTTTGCCCTGAATGATCAAGGGATCTCCGGTAAAAACCCACAAGACATTATAAACATAGTCCAAAAAGGTGTGTAGCCCCCCCCTTCCTATGCCATGTAATGGGACACCCTGTATGACACCCGGGGAGAACGGAGGTCAATATTACACCCCTGGGGTAAAGTATTTATTTGCATAGAGCAAGAACCTACTGATCATGGATGTCTAAGTGTATCTGTTTATATCAAATGTTTGATAATAAACCTGTCTGCTGGTGGAAACTGGGTGTGCTGGTTTACTATCAATGTAGGTTGCTTCCTAAATAATATATTCGTCTTTCCCATCTTATTTTTCCTTTTGCTGTCAGGGGATTTTATTTCGAATGCATCTAAAACTAACTCAGGAACATACCTTAGGCAATGTAATGTGTATGCAAAATGCTGCTAGAATCTTTCAATTGGATTGGTCAAAAAAGAACAACATATTGCTTGAGAAAGATCTCAACAACTAAAGACGCCACAACCACCATTTCCGTGGTCGTGGTCAGGCATAAAACATTAATGCATGTTTTACCTTAAGCCCTTTGAACTGGAAAGGACCATGAACCATTTCTGACAAGATCAACAGAAAAATATGCCCTCTGACTGTGGGTGTCTGTGCACGGGAAGGGCATAATGGGAAAGTTAAAACCCTGGAGGAGCGGTCAGAGAAGGTCGGTGGCTACTCACCAGGGGGAACTACCAGAGGTCAATGTCAGGGGTCACCACCAGGGTACTGCCGGGGGTCTGCCTCCAGGGTCCGCCACTGTACTGGTAGTGTCCTGAAAGGTTTGCTTCACGTAACAAGGTTAGAGAAAATTAGAGCTAAAATTGTGTGTATCTATAAAATACCACATAGAATGAATAGTGTGAAGACCCTTTCTAAATTATTGTTTCACTTCTGATGGGAAGGTCCTTAATTGTAAGGCCCATCCCCAGGACCGGTAACAAATCTCATATTATTCCCAAAACAATTAGGATATTAGCCTAGGAGTATGATAAACTTAATGGTGAAATCAAAACTGTTACCTATTAGTCAAAGTAAAACATAGAGATAAAGAGGGCCCTTCCAATTCCTTGATTCAACCAACCAATTCTTAAAGGCAACATTTGGTGAATATATTAAAGGGCAATGGTGGGCACGTTGGCCTACATCAATGGAGGCATCTCTCTCTCTCTCTCTCTCTCTCTCTCTCTCTTTCTCTCCCCACTCTCTACGTCCCTATAATCTAAAATGTCTCACCTTACCTATACCAACTCCAATACCAGGATGCCACCGAGATGGTGTTCGTGGTAACAGGTAGGGCTGGGTTTACAACTCCCCCAGCATGTAGTGTCAGTCCCAAACACCAGGGGGTTCTGTGGCTGACCTTTCAGGTCCAGAACGAGGCAAAGAAAACATGGCCGCCTCCACGGGAGGCCGCCATAAGTAGGCATCACTTCTGACAAACAACCCTAGAAATGGATCTGACAGTTCGACTAGGTGAGGTGCTTACAACTAGTTTCAGAGCTCAGCAGCTGGTAATGACTTGGTACTGTAGCTATTCTAGGGGAAGGTCCATGTAGAAGTGATGTTCGGTCAGAGGGATCAAATAAAGCTGAGGTTATTAGGTGTAAAATGAAGGAGACACTAGGAAAGGTATACTGTAATGGCCCGTTTAAGCGCCAGGGTCTCAAAAGAGTGTCGGTTTTGAACAAGCACTGGAGGTATGGGGGTAATGAAATTAATCTTAAGCACCAAAACCAGTATACAAATAAGCGCCTATCTGGTATTAGCGCCGGGGTACAGTGGGACTGAAATCAATGAGCTCTAGGGCGCTTATACAGCCACTACAGCAGTGGTAACCTTAATGTAAACTGTGGGAAAATCAGCATTGTTCTTACCTGTTGAAATAGACTATACATTAACATGTTACTGGCAACTAAAAGAAGTTCTTCCCAGCAAACACATCTTTACCATGCCAGTACTGGCATCATACTGGCATGTAACGGCAGTAACGGGCCGGTACTGCCAGTACGGAGCCATTACTTTGCCATGCAGGTCTGTAGGTATAGGTATTATGCTGGGGCAATAATGGCATGCCATTACTGGCATGCCGGTACTGGCCCAGTTATAGCATATTAATGGCATGCCACTTCTGGCATGCCAGTACAAGCCCAGTATTGGGCCTTATTTGGAAAATGTAGGTCTGTAGATACAGGCATTATGCTGGGACAATAATGGCATGCCAGTACTGGCATGCCAGTACTGGCCCGGTTATGGCAAGCTGATTCTGGCAAGCCAGCACTGGCCCAGTAGTGGGCCTCATTTTGGAAAATGTATACCCTCAACCACGCCACCTATATGAGCCTATCAAGGTAGACTGTGCTCACCCCTGCCATATCTATGGACTTAAGTGCAAACGTTGCAGAAAACTACTGTGTGTACCATTTGGGAAAGAATTATGTTAATGCTGAAAAATTAGCATGTGTGCTTTTTTGAATTAGTACAACATGGGTAATTGGAGTAACCAAAAAAGGGTTATGATAATGTTTAGATTCACAATATATAAAATAATGACCGTTTAATGATTTCATCAGGTATTTGTTAAGAATTGCTCATCAAACTCATCACATCTTGAAAATATGATGTTTAGTGCATGTAATTTCGTAGCATGTCACATATCATGCAGTGATACCCATTCCTTTGATAACATAAATGGACACTGCAGTGAGCGATGATACAGCCAACAAACACCGGTGTGTGTGTGTGTGTGTGTATATGTGTGTGTGTGTGGGGGGGGGTGTTATACAGGAACTGGTCATCTGAGTCAGTGACCGAGTGACAGGCCTTTTACTCACCAGAGGTCAAGGTGGACAGACACGTTTCAATCACTGCCATCAACATCCTCACCTACAGGCTCCTGATACCACCAAAACACCTCCAAAGGTAAGCCAATGAAATGTGTATTGTCTGTTTAAACCATAGAGTTGTAATATTCCATCATCATCTGTGTCTATAGATCAAAATACATCTGTCTTCCACTGCATATACACCCGGGGCATATATGCGTGTTGACCCTGGCACCCAGGCTCCAACCCCCACCCGATACCTCTCCGCTCCTCTCCGCTGGCAGGATAGACATTTGGGCGGCCGAGGCTGCCCGGCACACGGCCGTGATGGCTCGGGACCGGTCAGACAAGGGAGTAGGGTCGAGGGGGGGGGTCGTGCAGAGGCCGGGAGTCGTCCTGGGTACACGTGGTGTCACCGGTGGTATGGCTGGGGAAGATGTGACAATTTCCCATGACACTGTGCACATATCCCTGGGCATGTATCGTGCCCCTGACACTTATTCAAGACAGGCCTCATATATTTAGCACCAGATTTATCCAGATTTTACTTTATGTGACATGAGGTCTAGGATTTATTAACTTACATATCACCCAGATTTAGAGAGTCTGAGACTTCATAAGTCTATTCAAAGGGAAAGCAGTCTCATGCATTCCCGACATTCTGTTCTTTCCAAAGCTGAAAGAATTTAGTAAATATTCCAGCTAGGAGCAGGGTTATGACCACCTCCCCCTGTTGTGTTTTTCAAACATTTAAAATACATATTTGCAATTTTGCACTCGGTTATGTGACATTTTCACGGGGTAATCATTATTTTAACAAAGGCAGGGGGTGGTGTGGATTTTAGGGTATTTTCATGTACCTATTCTTAACAACAGCAAAAAAAAACTGCACGTTTCAGAAAAATCCTTCAGAGGGAGAAGGGTAGGCAAAACTCCACCATCCCATTATATTCAACCCTTAGCAATAACACATAAAGGGTTACAAACAATTTTGCACTCCTCCATGATGGCTGGGGGAGGTTCGGTTGATGCACATGCAAATCTACCACCCCCTAAAATCTCACTCATTCCCTTTTTCAAAGCCCTGACGTTTAGGGGATGGGAGGAGGCATCGTTATTGTAATACCTTGCATATAGGGCACATCTTATAAGTGAGGATGGACCCCTGGAAAGAGTTTTTTCCAAATAGATATTATATGAGTGAGTGTAGTTCACCAGGTCCAAATCTTGAGAAAGTTCTGAGACTGGCAGAGTATTGGGTGAGAGGACAGGTGGCACCTTCTGTCTGTGTCAGACTCCCGTCCCCCCCCCCCACACACACACACAACCTGTCTAAACAACCCCGTATGTTTAACATGCCATAAAACAGGCAAAAGATTGTATTTTGCTAGAGTAAAGACCTGAATACTACCGGTTGTAGGCTATATTATTCTTCAATTCGTCTTTCGTCTTCCCTTTATACCCAAACTGAGTAATGAATATACTGGGTATTTCTCCCTAGAAAAGCATGGCAGAGGCGGAACCTGAGATTGGCTTGATATACAGAATTACAGGAGGAGGCCTCAATATCGTAATACCTTGCATATACGGAAATTGATTGATATATACAGGCCCCTTTTCCTCCATATGTGTCATTTTATTAGTCCGTATATATATGGTTTATAGGATAGGCTGAGATGTGTGCCCCTTATATGCAAGTTAAATGGATAAATTGATTCCTAAATCCTGCTGAGAAAGTTTAATATTGGATCCATGCTTTTAGAATTGCTGCCCTTGAGTGGTTAGAACTCTTAAGGGGTTAGCGATAGGGCACCTGGCTTACAACTACTTTCCCATGATCCATCCTAACCCCGTAAGAACTTTAACCACTCTTTTAACTGTGCAGTGGGGCATCATGCCACCCCTAAAGGGCTAACGTTGCATTAAAGCATCATGCCACCCCTAAAGGGCTAACTGTGCAGTGGGGCATCATGCCACCCCTAAAGGGCTAACCCCCATGTGCAGCCACGGCTGGACGCTGTAGACAGGGGAGAGGTAACGTGCCAACTGGCCGGAAGACCAGCCTGGTCCGGATAGGAGTAGAATGGATCCTGAATGTAGCAAACTTTAGACAAAAACAGATGAGTGAAATAATGTTCCCATACAAAATTACCCTCAAGATGGCTTGACCAACACATCACTAGGTTCATTTTTCAAAATAAAGTCATTTTGTAGGTTCATTTTTCAAAATTAAAGTCATTTTGAAGCCTTTGTGCAAAAACAATGCTGCTGCTACCACACAGTCTGTAACATGACCATGAGAAACAGGTAGAACCTAACACATTACTGCTATACTCCCAGGCAACCAGTGGTGTCACAACATGAGGATTAGACTTGTATAAGGCATATCTATAGCAGTATGGGTCTACAAGGCCGGCTTGCTAAGGTCCTTGACTGAAATAATATCTGAAATAACTTCTATCAGTGACAAGGAACTTCTATACTAGGGGCCATCCACAAATGACATCATGCTGGAGGGGGGGTCTGGCCCGGCATGACGTAATTAATTTTCCAAATACCTTAAGCATTGCAAAATTGGCAAAAAAAAACATGACATGGGGGGTGAAAAATGGTCAAATTTTGATTGATGTCATTTATGGATGGCCCCTTAATGGGATGCATGGAGCAAGTAGAGACCCTTACCATGTTGCACTGTGCAAAAAGAGAATTTCTAGTTATAGCAATAATACTGGGATAATGCTAGGACTCGAATCTTTTAGCCAATTTGGCAAATTTGTTCACATTCTGATTAGGGAGTGGTCATTATTTATCAACAGGGGGGGGGGATGGTGGGTTTGAGGGGGGGGCGTAAAAATTTCAGACCCCTCCCGAGGGGGGGCTAACAAAATTTTGACCCCTCTTGAGGGGGGGGGCTAAAAAAATTTACCCTCTTTTGAGCAAAAAAGCCCGCACGCTATTATAGCTCAAAGAGGGGCGCGAAAACTCTCCGCGCCTCCGGTTTGGGGGGGCGAAAAAAAATTTGTCTGTCGTCGAGGGGGGGGGCGTAAAAAAATTTCGCGCATCCACGCGGAAACCCACCACCCGCCCCCTGTTGATAAATAATGACCACTCCCTTAGACAAAGTCAGTATCATTTAGCCAAATAAAATTTTTGCATTTCATTTTGCCTTTGATCTCTGCACAAGAAATACAAACCTATCATCCTATATATGGATGACATGATTGAAGAGAAATGTATTGGAAATAGCACGAACTGAGTAGTTAAATATTCAACAGCCAGAATATCATGGTATGGTAAAAATGTCAGGAAGCATTGGTGGAATTCAAAACTGGGACCCCATGCATGGACTGCAGACATGGTTCCTCAATCTGAACCACAGCTAACCTTAAAGGTTAAAAGCATTTTATAGGGTTAATTCACCAGCAGCTGTCCTTGAGGTTAAACTGATTAATGCATTCATTGCGCCCCAATTTTCTGAACTTTTTTATTTCAATCATCCAAAACTTGAGAAATAAACCCGGGACCCCTCTTTATTTTGCATATTATAAAACAATATACTCTTTGGGTGATATTTTGAAAATCTAGTGCAATTCCAACCACATTTAGTCTAAACCCGCTATCCACATTAAGCAAGACGGCAATATTCCAGTAACTCCACCGTAAGATGAGGTTCACAACTATGATTAGCCAATTTGGGGAATTTCGAGGGTTTAGCATTAGTCAAAATGAGCTTGGATTCCCCATATGCGATTAGGCAAATGGCTAGCATTATCCATGGATAACACAGTTGTGAAATGTACATCCATGCTGGCTGGTGAATTAACCCTATCAGGGTTTTTAACCTTTAAGGGTGCAACATTTACATTTAACCCTCCATATGTCCATATATTATACCTATGTATACCTATACAAGCTGAGGCCTTACTATACCATTACTGCATTGTTTTCACTTTAGGATTACTAATCCTATTTTCTCCTTTTTATACTTTTCAGGATTGCAGTTATAGACATACAGCATCAGCCACCACCTCAGAGGTCTAGTTCATCTTCTATGAGAATTAATGGCATATCTTTATCATCGTAGGTATCGTAAAGTGAGGTCAGGGATAGAAAGGCATTTGCAAAATATAGAAGATAGGAGGACAGAAAATGGGAGGGCAGAAAATAGCTTGAGTTCTAGTCCTGAAGATTTTGCTAATGTGAGTTTACAAACAGATCAGAATATAACAGACAATTTATTGCATAGGTCGGGTGATACACAGACAGATGCTGTTGTAGAAAGACTAAATCAACCATGTCCATCAGCCACACAGCCCTACAATGAAACTCATGATGGACATAGTGACAGTGATAAGTCATATGCTCCATCTGATCAAGTAGAATCAGATAATGATCATGAAAACCCTACAACTTCTCTCTTGGATCCTAATTACCCCACTGAGAAATCAGATGATGATTTATCATCAGAGTCAGAATCAGAGGATGAAGATGCAGATGATGGAAAAGCTATTTGCAGGTTCCTTGCATCCTGGGCACTTGAAAATGGGATAACACGTACTGCATTGAAACAGCTTTTACAATTTCTGCAAAAATCTCATCCATACCTCCCAAAGGATCCGCGAACACTTTTGTCAACACCTAGATCTGGTTCTTGTACTATCACACCAATTGGTGGGGGATTTTATCACCATTTCGGCATTGAGAATGAAATCAGAGCCAGGCTTGAGAACAACCCTGATGTCTTTCCTGATACAATACAATTGCAGGTGAATATTGATGGGTTACCATTATTTAAAAGTGGAAAAGAACAGTTTTGGCCAATACTAGGCATGTTTGTTGGAAATCCCAATGAGGAACCACAGGACCCAGTAGACTTTGTTGAATGCTTTGTTCATGAGGTTTTGGAGTTGCAAAGAGTTGGTATGACCTTTAAGAACCATACATACAAGGTCACCATTCTTAACTTTGTGTGTGATGCTCCTGCACGTGCTTACCTGAAAGGGGTGAAAGGCCATTCAGGCTACTCCGGCTGTGAGAAGTGCACAGAGCGGGGCACTCACAATGGGAAAATGTCATTTCCTAAATTGAATGCACCATTGCGAACAAATGTGGCATTTGATGAAATGACAGATAGAGCACATCATAACCGGCCCAACCCATTAGCTGAATTGTCAATAGGAATGGTAACCCAGTTTACACTGGATTATATGCACCTAGTGTGCCTAGGTGTAATGAAGAAGCTCCTTGATTTGTGGACAGGAGGGTCTCTTATGTACCGCTTGGGACCAAGGGTTAAAGCAGCGATAACTGCACATCTACTTTCCCTTGTCCGCTATATCCCTAGGGATTTTGCCCGAAGACCACGTGCCCTAGCTGATTTCAAAAGGTGGAAAGCTACAGAGTTTAGGCAATTTTTGCTATACACTGGAGTCGTAGTCTTGAAAGATAAAATAGGTGATGCTATGTACAAGAATTTTCTGTTGTTCTCTGCTGCTATTCACCTACTGATAGATCCCAAATTATGCGGCCAGTATTTCAGCCATGCAGGAACACTGCTGGTTAAGTTTGTGAAGCACTACAGTCAGCTGTATGGACCAGATGAGGTGGTATATAATGTTCACAGCCTCATACATCTAGCAGATGATGTCAAGCATTATGGCTGTCTCGATAACTTCTCTGCATTTCCATATGAGAATTTCTTGGGTAAGCTTAAAAGATTAGTGAAAAAACCCACCCATGCTCTGGAGCAAGTAATCTACCGTCTTATGGAAAAATCAAAGTGTGGTTCAATGGCTGTAAATGCCAATTGCAATGGCATTCCGAGGCTTAAGTCACAACACACCAAGGGTCCTCTCCCATCTGGAAATAAGTACTCCCGCTGCTCACAATACAGTAGGCTGAGGATAAATGATGTCCTTTTAACAACAACCCGTCCTAATAATTGTGTGAAAATAGACTCAGACATAGCTGTAATTAAAAACATTATACAATGTGAGTCTGGAATTTACATTATGTACCAAATATTTCTCTCGAGCAGGCCATTTTACTCGTATCCTTTTGATTCAAGAAAGATAGGCATACATGAAGTGTCAAGAGTCGGAGATGAGCTTCATGTGAAAGAAATAGGGTCAATCAAAGGCAAATATGCTCTCCTTCCCTACAAGGAGGTAGATGTTGCAATGCCTATCATACACACATTCTCATGATGATTCTTAACATTTCTATTGAGATTACTTATCATTATTTTTACCATTTTATTTTATTAAAGGCTCACATTGATTTTCAGGGTCAGAACTCACGGTGCAGTTATATAAAGGGAGAGCTTACTACTCAGTGTTTTTAGAATTACTTTCTACAGTTGTTTGTAAGCTAGAACAATATGTATTGTCATCTTTGGTTTAGGAATGGAGGGAGATCAGTTTGCTGTGCTGGTATTCATTGATGATAAAGATAGGGAGGAAGTCGAGGTAACTCCAACAAATTGGATTCTGGGGAAAAAGAAATGCCTTTGGCCATGCCATCTTACAACGGAAGAACAAAAGAAGGCTGTAAAACAAAGATGGGATGCAGATCCAGACACCTGGAAGCCATTCAACATCACATTTCTTAATAGTTACAGTGAGTACAAATGACATTATGTATCATACCAAAATATTTTTGACAAATTGTCAAATAAAAGAGTTATGTGGCTTACTGGATGATACGAAAATCAGCATAAGACTTCCCACTTGGCATAAAAAAACTTTTTTTTTACATTAAAAAAAAACGTTTTTATTGGTTTTCCTATTGGTTATTCGGTTGAAAATTGGTTAAAAAAAAACGTTTAAAAATGTTTTTTGCCAAGTGGGTCATGTATGAAGTATTTCATATTTGACTAAACTTTCATTGATATGAAATCAAATGCATGTTTTTCACATTTGCTCCTTGATACTTCAGGCACTTTTGGTGAAGCGCGGCGTAGACTGCCAAGAGCTGAGGATGGATCTGATCTACGTTCAGACTTTGAGGGGTCTAATGGTCGAAAGTAAGTAACACAAATTCCTGCCTTTAAGCCACTCAGATATAGCATGTACTACAGTGTTGGTAGTTTGGAGGTTATGGATTGAGACAATTAATTTCCGAGTATTTCTAGTGAAATCAGGTCAAAGACTAACATTTGCACACTTTTACTCTTCAGAATTCTTTAAAAAGCAGTAAAAATCTTAAACAGAAAAATCATTATTATGAGTTACAATTGTAAATTATTTCATTGTTCTCCTTGAAATATTACAGATTGTACTGGTTAGCAAAATGTCTACAGAAAGACATTGTGTTGCACTTAGTGAACTTTTGTCCCAGTTTAGGGAGAAAATTCCGGTGCGTTGTTGAAAATGTATCAGTACTATAGTTGATCTCTTAGAATCAAGGTTTTGCAAACCCTGTTGATTCAAATTCAATCAAATTCAAGTCAACTTTTCAAAAAGGTATGTTGCATTTTGTGAAATAGATAAAGCCCTGTTGTAACCTGACAGAACGGAATACAATGTACCATGAGCCCCCCCCCCCTACAGCCATTATTCTTTCCCTAATTCATAATTCTCTCACCGCTCAAGACATCTGGAATGCATTGAGATTCATATTCTCCATTATTTTAGCTTTCCAATGGTATATGACATGATATATTTGCTAATTCCAATTTGTGAATGAATTATTGGAAGATGTTTTGGTAAATTATCTATCATTATTCATATGCCAATGGGCACACTTTTTGAGCATTTAATGCACAATTTTAGTTTAAATGTGTAAATTACGTACTGCGCAACCCTGTCAAAAGCCCTGCCTCTAAGGTGCAGTCCTTTCATTTTGAAGGTTCGATAAGTGTGAGTTCCAGCCATGGCTTATAAATGCAGAAGGTACTTAAGTAGTCATTAAAGCACTTACTGTTTTAGGTCACACATGATTACAGAAACCAAAAATACAGGTGAATAGCCATAGGATATAATGTTATAACACTGCTGATGTCTCTTACAGACGGCGTGTAAAAAAGCCAGAACGTTATGGTCAGGAGGATACTAGTACAGAGGAAGATGATGATGATGATGCAGTGATGGAGGAGAGTACTCAGCAGTCAGGTCAGTGTTGTGGATAAAATGATACACTCTGACATTGGGTCCCAATCAATGTCTGAGAGCCAGTCATGAATAAAAATATTAGGAGTGATTTATATCAAATATATCCATGAGGGTCTAATGTGAGCTGCATCAATGTATAAGCTGCACCCTGAGTAAAATGCTATAAGCCATATCAGAGACTGAAAAGTGAAAATTTAAATCATGTATCTTAAGCAAAGGCTTATATGCTGGGATTTATGGTAATACTGATTATGTATAAATACAACTATAGTTAGCAAGCGTGGAAGCAGCTCAACCACAGACACCAGCAAAATTACTAACAAACAGAACAAACGTCAGAAGCTGACTCCTGCACCGGAATTGCCATCTTTCCCCGACTTAGAAGACAATTCTAGCAGGATGTCTCCTGAATCATCACCACAACGAGACATATCAGACAATATCCATACCCCAACTAGTAAGTTTTCTCCTCTGCTCAAATAAATAAGAAGAAACTTAATAGGACAAATTTCTTTAAAAAAAAGGGGCCCTTTCTAAAGCAAATGGGTTTACATATAATAAAACTCAACAAAACTGTTTAGAATAAAAAAGTGGTAATTGACTCTGTATGAACTGAAATTTTTTTCTAAAGATGTATTAGAAGGAGGAGCTCATACATGTACAGGAAGGGAGGTTAGTGACGGTTTGTGAAGTGATTTTGATGGAAGGAGAGGGTGTCCTGAGGCACATTCAGAAGGTTAGAGGATTAATTGTGACACAGTTTCTGGAGTGATGTTGGGCTATGAATAGACTGCCTTTACAATTTAAATGTTGTTTTATAGATAGGAGCAGAAGCACAAACAGAAGCTTGTCACTATCTCGAGATCTGGTGATGGACCAAGAGAGATCTGGCAATTCCAGAATGTACCATGGTAAGAAATATTATCAATTATTGTATCTCCATTGAATTCTAGAACCAATCAGCAACATCAAATGTCCTTTAATCTAGTGGAATCATGTAAAAGATTATGTTTTCTAACTTTGAAATGGAAGTGATATATTGTGTGTCCATGTTGCAAATATAATTCTTCAACTAAGCCAGCTGTTATAACCTTTCCAGGGGATTTTACTCCAAAAAGTCGGTATGTGGGTAGAATTGGACCTGGCAAATCTGGCACTGCTGCTGAATGGACATGTAAGTAGAGCAATGAAAATTGATCTTTAAACAATTTCAACAAGAATGGTAAAATAGAAATTTAGTTATATATTCTATTAATTGTTCAGGGTCTAATTAGTAATTTTGATAAAAGTTTCCACACAATAGAAATGAAGATTTTGGTTCCAAACTGCAACAGATTTTCAGCATGTACCCATTATTGTCTTGCTCTCCTGAAGAAAGTTTTAGTGTTTTGATGATAGAATTTCTACTATATAGTTTCTGGACAGCCGAAAAGCATATTTTTCACAGAAAATTGTTTTTGGATTTCATTTAATGATCTCTAAACAGTGTTGCTGAAATCATGCTGGCATGCCGGAAAAAGCTGGCGTAGAATCTTAATGGCCAGTGTAGACCCTTCAGATGCAGTCCAAGATGACCTGCAATGATCTCAGCTTTCTAATGGTGAAAGAATTGTTAAAATCCGTCCATTAGAACTGGAGATAGGGTCATTATAGTAATTTTTTTTTAATTTCAAATATCTCCCCGTTTTCTATAGTATAAAACCAGTTGTAATGCACTTTATACTGTAACATAAAATACCAATACTGATATGGCCTGCGTAAGAATGAAAGCGTAAGGTGCCAAGACACAGGCCATTTTGGCCCGCGTCAAGAAAAGGTTTCAGCAACACTGTCCAAACTCTTCAAATATAATATAAATTCCTAGTAGTATGTATTACAGGAGAATGTTATTTTCATGTTCCAGCATTCCAAATTGAAGTTATAAAAATGCTGTCCAAGCAGCAGGTAACACTTGACGAGATGGCACGAGAGCAAGTATCACAGAGGAAGGTTGTCAACAAAATTATGCGGAAGGTGGAGAATAGTACTGCTAGTGGAGGACAGGACATCCCAGACTGTCTCAGTTTACCATTAGAAACACTTCAGGATGTAGATACAACAGAGGAGCTGCTAAAGACAAAGGAAGTGAGAGCATCCCTGGTAGGTTTGCAGCAATACACAACATCATAATTGCCTGTTTAAGCACTCTGATACTCATTAATTTCAATTAGGAGTGTGATTGATACCTACGAAATCAATGGATGGGAAATTTGGGAAAGCCAATTATCGAATTAACAAATACATTATATCTATACAATAATGGTTGACCCATTCCTCCAGAATCAGGTCTTTCCAGGGATGAAAGAATTTTGAAAATATTCTACCATTAATTCTCTCATATTAGCCACACCCTTGTACAAGTCGCACCCCCAACTTTGGGAGAAGCTATAAGCTTCAGCCAAGACTTGAAAATTGGCAGTTCAATACTGTATAGTGTAAAATGCCTTCATATAGGCCACACCCAGATTTGCGAGAAGCTGTAAGCTGGATTCAAGTATAAGCTGTGGCTTATACGTGAGTATTTAAGGTAAGGGCTTCCCTAGCCCACTCCTCATTTTTATCCCCCGCCCCGGATGTGTGTGGTGCACATATGTGCAGGCACTGACACATTCCTCAGTGAAATTGTGTAATATAGTTCTTGCCATGAATATGACTTTAGCTGTCAAAATGGCATAAAACATCTATTACTCACTCACTCAATTATAACCAAATTTATGCCCAAATATGAAGTTGGAGGCAATCTATAAATGGACTGGAAATATTATTTCTTTCACTTGAACCCATGGTATCAATAAGTTTTTATAGTAAAATGCACTGCATAATATACATTTAGATATACTTTTAGATTGCCCGAGCTTTTTGCTGTGTTATACAATGAATATCCCAGGATGAATATCTAGCACTGAAATCACTCTCTTATTATCTTAATTTTCAATTACAGGGCAACCATCTATCGTCCATTGTAGGGAGCAATGTCAAGGAAACTGTCAGAAGGATCATGCCACAGATACTTACTCACGAACTCTCCCTCAAACTAAACTGGAATGGCCAGAGGGGTCATAAGGCAAAAGACAAAGATGGCCCGAACAAACGCAAATTTCAGAACCTAGAACTGTGCAGAGTGATTTCACGTAAGTAAGAATTATTGATATGAACTATGTTTTAAGTACCTTAACACCTTAAGGACTGCAAATGCAGGAGTGCATCAAACCCATTGGTCTGATGAAGTGCTGACGATACTGCTCATTAGCAATTCATTGGAGCGTCATAATGACCCTCCGTGATTGGCCCCATACGATCGGCATTATCCATGAATGTAGCCCTGGTGAGTTAGTCGGCAAGGCTGCCTTCATGCAACATGACATGTAATAGGCATGATGCATTAATGCATTAGTGGACCTTAAAGTTTTAAAACCAAATTTTCAAAATAAGTTTGTGATTTCAATCATGTAAGGATTCGCCAATTTAGAGGAATTGAACTTGTAAATTATAGGCTCAGAAAGTGGTTCTTTAGGGCTTAAGCTGTGGATCTTTAATCACAGTTATTGGATATAATTGAATGGCCCTACATGCATTGGTACATGAATCATAAGTGCTGTAAAATGCTGAATCTTTTTAACACAAAACATATTTTAGAGCTGTTGTTCCATTTCCATTATAGGGGCAGTAGCAACGAACACCCAAATCCCAGATGCCAATGATACATCAGTGGATAAGGAGATGAGTGCATGGTTGCGTGGTGCTCCTGACAGGAACGGAGGACGTCGTAAGAGGGCATTGGAGAAACTTTCCATGGAGAAAAATCTACCTGAAAATGCTGATAGAGATAGCAACTGACAATATGCATTCAAATGATTACTCTATGAAGAGCAGTGAATCTAAGGGAATGTAAAAAGACATAAACCTGAGTTATGTACGATTAAAATGCATATAAAATGTCATGTAATAAAAGATCATTGTATTGTATTAAGAGTGGTTGTCTTGTTTCTGATATCATAGTGATCCATTTTCAGTTAATTTCAAAAAGAATTAAGTGAATATTATCTTTCATCTACTATATTTATAGAGTATATTTAAAACAGGGAGGACGACAAAATAAGCCTACTGATGGCCAGTACTGGGCCACTTCTGATCACTACCGAGCCAGTACTGGCCCAATATAGAAATATTAGTACAGGGCCAGTCCTGGTCCAATAGTGGCATACCTGAACCGGTTCACTACAGTGCCAGCACAGGTCGACCAATGGCACACAGCACTGGCCTGGTACTCGTCCTCTGGAGGCATCCCTTAACTCGGCCATTACTGGTATTGTACTGGCCCTCTTCAGATGTTTTATACTGGCCCAGTACAGGGCCAGTAGTAGCCCAATAAAGGTATATCTGTATTGGGCCAGTAGAGCCCCACTACTGCCATGGTGTATTGGGCCAGTACTGGTCCAGCGCAGAAACACCAGTACATGCCCAGTGTAGGCCTGGTATATAACTGGTACAGAACCGGTACCGGCATACAGTACTGGCCCATTGCTGGTGACGTTTGCATGCCTCTAAAGGCCCTGTACTGGGTTGCCTGTACTGGCCCAGTACAGTTGCCATCATCGGGCCAGTAATGGCTTGGTACAGATGTGTTTGCTGGGTTACACCAATGTTTTTGGCAAAGCGTACGATGAAATACAAAGAGTCCATGGTGTATTCATAGATTCTTAAACCTTGGGCAAAATTGATGGACAGATAAGATGAAAATTAATATAGGGTGTCCTTTATAGTGAATGTGATATCCATTTGGTCAAATGAAGAATTCTATACCTATTCGATGGGTATAGATAGAAGTCAGGCATAGTATCTTAAAGCCAGATCCCTTCACGGTCAGATGTCCTAGATCCTTTCTGCTACCCTGCCTTAAGCTTGGGCAGGTGATGCATGACCCACTGAACAGCCTTAGGCATGGCTAAAGTAGATCCTACCTCTTCCCCATATCGAGAGCATTTTACGGAGTATTCTTAATGGTATATAGTATATCTGCAAATCAGTGGCATGCCAGCATAGTGCGGGAGGTTATGTAGGCTCCATGTGCACCATGATATGTCAATGCTTTACAGGTAGGGCACAATGAGCACATATAACCACCCTGCTTACCAGCTTATCTTTATGGTAAAATCTCCGAAAAACCATTAGGTAAGCAGAATACCCATGATTAGGCCTATTTGATCTTATAAACATGCATCCAGGAGGTATCATCTGACACGGACTATAAAGATGGCAAATTGACCAGTAGGGCATTTCTCAATAATGTTTTTTAGTATGGTTGTGCAAATTGTTGTCCTCTTCTGGTCCATATTTCTACAATGAAGTTTTTACGGATCGTACAAGAAGCATTCTGTATTCTCATCTCAGCAGCCATACAGGGGGCCATTTCTTAACATACTAAGAATGCAGCTTTCAAATCGTACCAAAGTATATTCCCCACACTCCTTGTGCAATATAATGGCCATGTAGGATGACTATTCTGTATGACTGGACACTTTCTAAGTTGCACTGGCTGCTCTTGTCGCACTAAGTTCAGAAACAAACATCGTGTCTACAGCCATGTCTCCCATTTTCCCCAGCTCCGATGCATGTGCACAGTAGATCCCATTTATTATGATTGCTCTGTAAGATGACTGGAGGTGTTCTGAGTTTTTAGTGGCTGCTTCTAGGCGTATACACTGTTAAGAAATGCCCTCCTGGTCGAGAGTCTGTGCCACCGAGACCTCCTGTGTAGGTTTTCTGACATTGGTGCTTGACATGTCATTAGAGCTCTATGTATGTTAATATCATCTCGCATCATAATATTCATGGAAGAACAATATGTATACCTTAGCAATAAAGGCTATTGTTTGACGTTTTGAATAGATTATCAATCTGTCTCAAATTCTAAGGATCGGGTTCATTGGCGGTTGTTTCCCAGTAACACTATGAGGACGAATTTTAAATATTGGAAAGTAATCTAAGTATCACCTACTTTATTCGACCACATAAAAGAGACCTATTAATCTATCATAGGTCGACAAGACCCCTCCCCCTCCTCCAAAAAGATAATTGAATCGGTCCAATAAACTCGAGATGAAATGAGGAATTATTTTTTAAATAAAGGCTCAGAGGATGCTACATAATGACGACTGTAAAACATGTACCAGGTCATAATGTATATTGGAAACGGTTTCTGCTTGGATATATTTCACTTTAGTAGCAGGTCAACTGGTGAATCGTATGATACCATAGTCTTCCTTTTGTTGAATTCTGAATGCAGTAATTTGTAAAATAATGCACGGTATTGAAACTGACATTGAAAACCCTGTTTTATGCACTGCAAATCTGCTCTGGTGTGCGTGGCATATATCTGCACCTTACATGCTTCGATGAATAGAAAGTAGGCCCTAGTTTCCCTCCACCAAGAGAAGAGTAGGTTCGGTATGCAATATGCTTCAGGTCTATAGGCTAGAGGCCCATATAGCACCATCAGTCCGATGTAGCATTTGCCCCACACCAGCCGCTGGCTGCCCTCCTAATTTCACATACTTTCTCTAATGACAGGGTCACACGCCGGGACCCAGCTGGCACGGTACCCACTACTCCCACTAGGGGGCGTCCTTAAGTTCTGTCTAGCACCACCAGGGGCCTACAGAGGCAAAACTCGGGATCCCACGAGATTACCGCTGTCTTCCGGAGCCTGCTGGTAACTGGCGATCAGGCCTAGAATGAGGCAAGCGCTGACCATAAATAGTCCCGTGGAGGGATTAATTCTGGCAGGGACTTTTTTCTGTAAAGAGGAAATGGTGCGGAGGGATTAGTGGGTGTCAATCGGCTGTCAATGGGGTAATGCCTATGGGTCAATCCACCAAAAGTGGGCACCTGGGTCTTTTTGGGTCTTTTTTGGATACAGGGGGCTGTAAAATAAAAAGTAAGTAATCATTCTTCTTATTTCTGGTTTCATTTGAAAGAAAACACCTTGGGCTTCAGAAGAAGGCCAAGTTTACATATGGTGGCCTGCTGTTTTTTTAGATATGGTGGCCCAAAGTTAAAAAATGGCAAAAAATTGCCTTTTTATTCAATTTCCACCTCATCCCAAGGTCTATACCATCAAGCCAAACAGCAACATATTCCTTAGCGGAGCGTCCTATCTAACATTTTGATGTTGTTTGGAGGTGCTCTGGTTGGCATTCCTTTTCCCCTGTTCATTTCTATAACTAAAGACAGGCGCTGTAATGGGCGTGAGCAAAATAAAAGTACACTGGTAGGCCTACTAAAACACTACCCTCAATCTACTTATTTCCCAGCAAGATTAGGGTCATCATAGGGGATTTTCTGGTACAGAAACTTAGGGTCTACTTGCAGGCATGACTGTACCGTACATATTCAAGTATTTTCAAGTCCATTTTGCTCATGCCCATTACATTCAAATTTCTGCATCCAGGACAAATACTATCAAAGTTTTCTTTATTTCAACCAGCCTAACTTGAAGATCTATTGTTAATTAGTCATTTTAAAAAAAAAGACTGGAGTCTCTACATGCCTTGGTTATTCCAAAAAGAGGAGTTAACTGACAGATGTAATGGGCGTGAGTGTAATGGGCATGAGCGTAATGGGCGTGAGTAGAATGCACTGCAAGCATGTTGGCAGGCTTGATGTATTCCAAATGCATCCTATAAGTATTCTTGAATTATATTTTATTGCCTAGATTAATTATGGGTGAGGTTATGTTGCTGAGTGGCTGTCTGAAGCCTGGAAAAGTTGTTTCACTCACGCCCATTTCATTCATATTATTGTCAATATCCATCTTTTTTCCTTTTTGTCTTTGGGACCTTTGTCATATATCCTAACTGAAAATCATGTAGTCCTAACAAATATTTCTGTGATGTAGAGAAGAATTCATTTTGCTCACGCCCATTACATTTTCATGATTTTGAATATTTGTAATAAAACCTGACCGCTTGGGAGTTAGTGACTTGAATGAACCTTTCCTAAAAGCCAAGATATAGGGCTATCAATAAAATTAAGTTTCATGATCTAATTCTAATGACCCTCTACCATGGACAAGTGCCCACGGAGGGATTAGGGGGTGTCAATTGGCTGTCAATGGGGTAATGCCTAGATAGGAGCCATCTTTGCTGTTTTTGAAGGGGACCTTCATCTCTGCCAGCGTCGGGGAAGCCTCCCTAGAGCTTATAATATAATATGTGGAAGACTTTAGGGCTCACTCAAGGTTATCACATTAGAAGAAAAGATGAGAAATATGGAAAGTAGGCATAGGAATTACATTTTTTTTTCTCTCAATAATTCAAAACACACACAGAGGTGCAGGGGGGTTCAAAATCTATTTCACATGTGAATCGGAGGTCAAAACCCTGCTCAAAATGAGCGAATTCCCCTAGAAAGCTGTGTTATACCATGAATTGAAATGTTCAAATCTTCTCGGAAGTTGGGAAATTATTTTGAATCCTCACATGCCCCAGGGTAATTCTCAGTAGTCTCAGTCAGTACATGTATAGCAGAGCCATATTGAGTGCATCTAATGAAATGACAGCTTCTAGATATGTGCCAACATTAACATGAATATGTGTGTCTAGTGCTGCTGAACTGTAAATGTCACTCTAATCACATGAAGGTTAATACCAGGTAGAATGACTGGCAGTAAGTAGAATATATGATGGTTAGCGAGAATGGCTTCGTTTCCAGATATCAGCTTAATGTGCCACTATCATTCAAAACATCAGCCAGTTTCACCTATTTAACCATTGAAAAGAAGTCTCACTCTCTCATTATTGATGCCCTATTCACTATGATTTCTAACTGGAAGATTTGTCCATAATATATGCCTAAATCAAATTTCACCTACACGCATTTAACCTTTGTAGAAGAAATTGTATTGCAAGTGACACCTAGACTGCAAAAATGGTGTTTAGATTTTAAATATCTTAAGATCTAAGCATGTTTAAAACCTAGACATATAGGTTAGGTAGGTGTCTCATTAACTACATGTTCAGGAATTAAACACTTCTATTATATTATGTTCATGTGGCTGACATCTTTGGAGACTTTGCACATGTAAATACCTGCCAATTGATATCCCCAAAAAAGTAAAAAAGAAAACAAACAAAAGACAATCATATATACTGTCATAATGAATGCGTCTGTGCACTCTACATTTTCATCTAATCATTTAGACATCTAAACACACAATTTCATATCATGAAAAATTATAAACCTGAACATCTAGATATCTAAACACCTGACCTAATCACATTCTTTGACTAAACATGTTTAGGATGTTAATGTGATTACAAAATAACGTTGCAAGAATATGTTAAGAATTGTGTTTAGGATCTAAACACCAGTTTTTGCAGTGTAATAAAATTATCTACAATGTTCATCAGATGAAAATATTTGAATATAAAAGCTGCACCTTACAGGTCAAAACCTTTGAACGTCTGATGAGGTTTGAAATTAAATTTGCTCAATGTTTTGAACTTCTGATGAGGTTTGGTCACTGTTTTAAGGTGTCTGTAACTGTG
Organism: Acholoe squamosa; assembly: GCA_949317995.1. NCBI lineage: Eukaryota > Metazoa > Annelida > Polychaeta > Phyllodocida > Polynoidae > Acholoe > Acholoe squamosa. Next base: position 43,490,040 of record OX439049.1, read on the forward strand.
TTGACCCTGTTTAATAGAACAGATTCCCACACTGCTTCTTCTTGGCCTAGTGATCAGGCACCAATTCCACTTTCTCCACATGTTCAGGGTGCAGGTGGTACTGGACAGTGATAGAGTGTGTAACCCAGGTAAAGCTGGGTTCCCAATCCACTTAAGTGTCTCTGTGTACTTCTAAACCCTCCATCAGTCACCCAGTTACCCACAAAACCAAGGCCTCAGGGGCCACAGACTGGACACTATCTTCAACCCTGTAGACCAAGCCTAAGTAGACAGTATCCTGATGTATGTGTGTGTGAGAGAGAAGGGGCTATAGGGTCGGGTTTGGTGGATAGATCAATGCATTGATAACTCTGTTGCAGCTTAGGAGTCACCAATACATAGGAAGACTGTGTATAGATTAGGTACATTGAGCTGTGAAGGTTAAACTGAAGGAGGGGAATCGATGGAAGGAAGGATGAAAGTGGATAGTCGGGGATTATTATCAGGAAGAAATATGGCAGAATGTAGGAAGGTCTTGTCGAAACGGGAAAATAAGAGAACTGGCGCCATCTGGGATAGATATTATAGAAAAGCTATTTTCTCCTCATTTTCTAAAATTTTGAACCCTGGAAATGCTCTGCTAGCCTCCAGGTGCTAGCCCCTCCCCTTGGCCTCCATAGTTGGAGGAAGACTAAAGATACTGTATTACTCTCCCGATCATCATAATACAGTAGAACCATCAATTCAAACTTAGTTGGCCAAGGCATGTCAACCAGACCTAGTCCAGTAATATGCTAGCCTTTAAGTTCATTGTCCCTCCCAATGGGTAGCATACTTCAATATAACATGATTACCACAGGAATGGTGTAGTCACATTTAAAACTGCTGACATTACCTAACTCTGCACATTTCAAATGTATATTGCCAGTAGATCCAAACTCTGAGAAAATTTGTGTACTGTTATGATTTATATGATTCATTAGCCTATTTCTGTTATATCATACTAAAGAAAATCAATACTGACATGGGGGAAAGTTGTACATCAGTCATGGTGGGGTCATCTGGTGGCAAAGTTCAGAACTCCCAGCTCAGTATGCCTTGTGCAAACCCATCCTCAACCCTCTCTGGGGAATTATCTGTGGAACTGATCTATGCCTGATTCAGGGTGCCCACCTTGAAACCAATCTGTGCCCAAAGTGTTTGCCCATTTTGAAGCTGCTCTGTGCCCAAATCAGTTAGCCTTATGTGGCCCACACAACTTGCTGAGGACAAAAACTGTCGGGAGCCCAACAGTCTTAGTTCAGTTTGCCCTATTAGGGCAACTCAATGTGGCCCTGACTGGAAACCCACCATTTGCCTAAACTAAAACCATGAATAGTATTCTGCCCGCTTTTAACCAGCTTATCTGAGCTAAAACTGAACTGGCCCTAAGCGGGCTTGCTACATGGGTAAGAAGCTGTGGTAGAAGCATAATCCAGGGAAGGAAATAACAATGTGGAGAGGGTGTGACAACTGGGGCATAGTGTACAAGGGAATGGTCAATACATCAATGTAGCCCTGTGTCAATGTAGCCCTGTTCCCATTCCACTGTACCCCTCAGTGCTCTACAGCCACCACTCCCAATACTCCCTCCCCACCCACCAAAGACATGTACACCATGCCCAAAGTATAAGGGCAAGGTAGGTACATCACATGTGTACGAATCCCTGATTGTTACAACGACACTGCAGGGAAATAAGGGATAGGAAATGTTTCGCCTTTTATTGAATGTTGCCATGTGTATGCCTTCTATTATGGAAGCTGTGAAGGCCACACCATAAAAAAAAAAACATGCACTTCAAAATCAGCATGCTTTTCTTACTACCCACCTAGATGAAGTTTAAAAGATATTGCTGTCAAACATAATAATTTCCCTGTCAACTTGACAGTTGACAGAGGGTAACAGCGGTCAACATGATTTTGCGCCTGTCAACTGTCAAGTCATAAAAATGTTGCTGTCAACTTGACAGTTGACAGAGGAAAATTCATGTTGACAGCAGACTTTGTTTCTAACATGACAGTTGACAGGGGAATATATCATATTGACAGCAGATTTTGTTTTTCTACTTTGACAGTTGACAGATAGAAATTTCAAGTTTGACAGTAATTTTTTTTTATGTTCCATTTTATATTGGGGATAATAATGAATTCAAGTTGATTTGTTTCAAAGTGTGGCCCTCCTCGGCTTCTATACTATTTTGGACCTTTCATACAGAAAATTCATTAAATGCATTTTTTTAATTACCAGTATATGCTTGGAATCACTCCCGCCTTCAGGAATGAAAGAAAATACAGACATTAGCAACCCTGGATACGGTAGAATAGTTCCCAAGGGACAGAAAAGCAAATAAAATGAATAATACAAATTGTTACATAATCAGAGACCTGTGAACACATCTACTACACACCTGATATCACCCTGCTCCCTCTGTATGACTCACCACGTGACCTGTGTATTGATCATGTGACCAGCTGGTCCATATGGACGTACACAGAAGATATTAATGTCAGCTAATATTTGTGTGGCCTGCATTTGCGGGCCTATCAAACAATTAGGTCGCAGTGAGTGCTGGATGACAATTGACTAAGTAGGGACCAACAGTTGTCAATACAAGCTGATACTGACCATGACCTGTGGAAACTATGGTAATGATTTCCTATACTGAAGGCATGGACAGGGAAACTGGGTTCACAGGAATGTAGGTCTAGGGTTCTAAAAGTGGGATACAGTACCATACCATAGGATTCTGCATTATAAATGGTGCTAGACTGTCCAGTTGACCATGATAACTAGGTATCTAATCAAAAAGCGAAATGATGATACTTTGCATTATTCATCCAATGTATACGACGGGCATCAGCAATTTAATGCCCCATGACCAGACCATTCTGTAGCTTCGGTGGAAAGCTTCAATCATCACTGACCAGCAAAAAATATATATTCGTATTCGTATTGCGTATTCGTATTGCTTTTCACACTTATTTTCTTAAATGGCTATTATACATTTCTGACGAGCCTCTTACTTATTCTATAAGCTCTGTTTGCTTTCCCTGCCTTTACCTGAATGACCTAAAGAATACTCTTCTTTCCAAGTCTGTTTCCTTTTTCCTACTTCAGGAGAAAGAACACCATCTTTATTGTTTTTCTACAGTCCTGTTTTTGCTTACGCAGTGTCTGTTGTTGTCGTCGATGGTAAAGGAAAAATCTAAGAAATGGAAACGGAAACAACTCAGGGCTCTAGATGAACCGACATTCTGCTATGTCAGCGTCTAGAGAAATAGGAAAGCTAGCCTAGATTTAGAGTTTAATAGGGCATTGTTTGCTACTCTGTTTGATGCTGATAGACATTTCACTGGTTCATCATTGTATTTTGAGTGTGTCTGTTAAATCAAATTCACAGGTGCGATGTGTCCTCCATGTCCTAACTGATCCAGTCAGCTGTGAAATAAACCTCGAGTAATGGAATATGATACAGGGGAAAGGAAGAATAAGTGAGGGAGAGGGGCGAAAAATAGCTGAACTAGGCTATATATGGAGCAATACTACATGTTTGTATCTTTATTTTCTTCAAAATACTCAAAATGGTAGTAATTTAAGTTTATTGACATGCAGTAGTCATACACAATATGAGATTTAATGTCAATATTTTCTAGTTAAACAAACTATTATGTGGGGGACCCTCGCTGCCGTCTAATGACATGCATACCCAGAATGCCATGTGCGCCTGCGTAGATCCCTCTAGATCAGTTTCCGGCAGCAGGAATTCCACCTAATGTGTCACTGGTGTGGGCCTGCTAATCTACCACAAGTCCAGGGCACGTCGGAAACCAGGGGAAACCTGTGAATTCCAATATGGCGACGTGAAGGACATTTACTTTAATTTCACATTTCCTTTCACATTTCCGTTCGCAGTTTCCTTGCTGATCGTTGAGTACTGTCGACTCTTTTAGAACTGGTTAACCGGTGGCATTTCATAGAACAATGAAATAAGCAAAATATTTCATGCGTTCATCACTGCGTTCATACCAGTTTGATCGGGAATTAGTGTGAAGTGTTGCTCTTATATTGTGCACTTCAAAAGCAACAGAAGATATCTCAACATTTTGCAAACCATACATGTTTCATCCAAGACAATTGTATGGATTCAAAACTATTTTCCTAAACCGTAGGCCTGCTCAACCTGCATGATTCGTACTTGCCTGTTTTGATTTATGCTTACCTTGAATGTTGGAGTTTACACCCATAGTCCATTAGGACTCTGTCGCAGAAATTTAAATAGGAAATGGATGGATAAATCATGCGACAGAGGCCAAGTGGACTACCGGTGTAAGTGAAAACATAAAACATCGTCTATACATTGTGTCTCTAAAGATACCTGACTTCCATCTCCTGATTTTATAAGGCAATGTGTACATCACTGACTGCAGCCTAATCATAATCTCAATCTTCCTAGACCTTGTCATACTTTATATATTATCTTACATCCTAACTGTAGTTTATCCTCGTTGTCTATCCACCCTTCCAGAAATGCAATAAGGATTTCTTTTTATAACCAATAAAGCTTGGCAATGTTGCCACAGACAATGTAGGCTCCATCATCTGGGAAGGGATTGATGCACCCTAATTGATGTAGCACATGGTAAGATGGAGACTAAGGTTGATTGAGATAGTGCTTCATGGAGATGTGATAATAAAGCTTTCTCCCGTGTATAATCGGTAGGGGTGTGGAGGATGCATCCTCCACACCTTTTCAGTTTTCATTAAGTCCATAGTCCACTTGGCCTCTGTGGCGCGATTGAGCCATACAGTTCCTATCTAGATTTCTGTGACAGAGACCTAGTGGACTATCGATGTAACACTCATAGTCCACTAGGCCTCTGTTGCCGAAATTTATATAAGAAATGTATGGCTCAATTGCGCCACAGAGGCCAAGTGGGCTATCAATATAATACATTATATTGAAATGCAGTAGGATTTCACAGCTCATCTTCCCCCATACTTTTCAGCTGCTCTGCCCGCCGCTGTCTAAAACCCATAGTCCATTTGGCCTCTCTTGCGCAATTGAGCAATACATTTTCTATATAAATTTCTGCGACAGAGGCCTCGTGGACTATCAATGTAATACCATTTAATATAATCAGTATAAGCTCTGGGTTTTACTGTGGCGCTGCTCTTGAGTTAAACCCATAGTCCACTTGGCCTCTGTCACGCAATTGAGCCATACATTTCCTATATATTTTTCTGTGACAGAGGCCTAGTGGACTCTCAATGTTAAGTCCATATCCACCTGCCGTCTGTCATGCGATTGAGCCATACAAGGTTCCAGTGCTATACCATATTCTGCAGTAGAGGCCTAGTGGACTACGGATATAAGCAGCAGGTATGTACACCTTTGTTACAGCCATAGTCCATTAGGCCTCTGTCACAGAAATTTACATATGAAATGTATGGCCCAATTGTGTGACAGAGGCCAAGTGGACTATCGACAATAAAATTGAGAAATATACTGATAAACACATGCAACAGGGAATTAAGGAGTGCCCCTGTGCTTATACAGGGCACTCTGGTACCTGTAGCCCTTGTAAATGGTAATACATAATTCATGCGCTGAATTAGATGTCCTGTGTATATTAACTGCCATTCTCCTCATAATGCACAGATATTGATTCCTGCCCACTCAATTTACACTCCACCTGCGCCCTGCATTGGGGCATCTCTTTCTTCAGCCTAGGTTCCACTTGATCAAAGTCATGCATAAAGGGCAAAACTTACCATTGTAAATTGCTGCATTGCAATTAAAGTTATGTTACATAGTAGTCCACTTGGCCTCTGTCGCGCCATTGAGCCATGGATACATTTCCTATACAAATTTCTGCGACAGAAGCCTATAACTAGTGGACTATCGATGTTAGAGCAGATTTGCTCCTCATTTGTATACCCTTACATCGATAGCCCACTAGGCCTCTGTCGCAGAAATCTATACAGAAAATTTATGACTCAACTGTGCGAAAGAGCCAGAGTGGACTATGGGTTTTATCCCAACATACAAGGCACATTTTATTCTTCCCAAATAAACTTTGTACATTGCATTTGACCAAGGTTTATGCATCTCTACTTCATCCATGAATACTACATGCTACCTGCTTTATCTCAAACTATATATATATTATGATGCTTAAAGCCCCAGTGCATCATATTCTTACTTTAAACCCATGTCCCATTCCTTTTCTACCCATCAAACTACAAAAGTACTATGTTGTTACAAAGTCTTAGTAGACTTTTTTTGTAATTGTTATTCCCCTTATTAGGACTCATTTGCAATGTGCGCTCTTTATGAATTTTCAAATTCATCAGAGTGATCTGCTCTAAAATGTGCAACCTTGAAAGGTGGAGCAAAATTGTCTTCTTTAAAGTAAGATACTTTGGCATTTTGGCCTAACCCACCTTGCACTACCATGCCAATAGCCTATACTCTCATACCAATCCCGTTCTCTACCTCTCCCCTTCCCTTACTGGCGCAGGTTGATTACAGCGTGTTATGTAGGCATTGTTCTGCATTAGCCCCGCCAGGCGTCGCTCCACTGTCGGCGTCCGCTCTCGATCGACCTCAGCTTCCCATAATGCCCGATGAGGGGGTGCTCCTGTACAGGGCAGATCAGCACAGCTTCAGGGATGAGAGGAGAATCATTAAAGATGCTCAGCCCACGTGGAAGGGGAGGAGAGGGGTTGGGAGGGGATGAGGAGGGGGGTATGTGGATCACTGCTAGGGTGGCGTCAGGCTGCTGGCAGCACGTAGTTGTGCCATATAGAACTACAACACCATCACACTCTCCTCTCGAATTGTAAATATGCAGCACATATAGATAGAATGAGATAGAAGTGTAAGGTAAGCCTAGATAGATCTTAGAACAGGTGCGGGATCAATCTAAATCTGTAAGATATCATTGTAATGTGATGTGAATATAAGAAAGGGATGCTGTAGATGTAGTATCCTAATGATATCAATGAGACCAGATATTCATGTGAAAAACATGGAACTTTATAAGAAACAGATACAAGAAGAAAGGAAATATACAGATTGTCAATTTTGTATATAGGGACAGTGTGATGACCAGTGCTGCACTATGTTGGATTCTCATGGCAAATAGTTGGAATGGTCCCTTATTGGCAAATGCCACCAGATAAATAGATGAGGATGGGCCATAATATGGGGTCAACGGTAGTCTACCATCCCCACATACTCTATATTCTGTCCCCTGTGACATTTTACTCCCACGCTATATCATGTCATCTCCTATGTCAGGGTAGTATAGGCAATCAAGTATTAGCTGAATAATATACAATTCATAGCTCATTTTGTACTAGCACAATTTTTAAACTTACATCAGGTAGCCCCCTAGAAATGGGGTTTTGAAAGAAACTATATAGTTTTTGGTTATCTTAGACTTTGTCCTATATCGTGCAAACAAGCCAGCTTGTGTCAGATAACTCATGATGCCCATTAGTTCTTTATGTCGACAACCTTTTATCATCTAGTAATATGTCATACAAGGAAATATAAATCATCAGTCTACAAAATGATGACAAGGTTCAGGTTATAGAAAACAGTATGTTCGAACGTACCTTGACATTTACAGCACAGACATAGATCCTTAAATACTGAAGATCTCTATATAGGGCCTGATTCAAATTGAAATATGGGTGTTCATTTAAAATGGGGTTTGTGTTTGACGTTGTCTTGAAGGGAATGTGAAGGTAAAAATAAGGATATGATTTTATTTTAATCTCCAAGCAGTGTTGTGCTTTTTTCTAGCACTTCTATTATGATTGACTCTAGTGTTCTGTTATGAAAGGCCTTTTACCTAAAACAGTCTCATCCATCCTTTGATTGTATTTGTATTTATTGACGCTTTCATCCTCAAAAATGGAGTCTTCTTTTTGTGCGCCCTACAGCATTTCCCATGACGCGTAATACTGTAGGTATCAGGTGAGCAAAAGTGCATAGAAATGCACAGCCATCAGAGTAATTCTAGATACATCATATAATCATGGTGTGCATAGGAATGCACATAACTGGCCGTCAACAAGTAAGTAAATGGTATACTCTTATGCAATATACATGCTATTGATTTAAGTGAAATGGAATTTATCAATAATTCCCTTGAATACTGATTATTGTCTGACTCTTTGTTGGGTATGGCTTGGCTGATCCCATTATAAAATACCGCATAAGTAGGGACTTTTCTCATAATGACAAGTCCTAGCTCTCCTGCGGGCAAACTTGATTTTTCGATCCCCTCTAGTTCTAGCATTGATTTGTTCTATCCCATCCCCTTGTATGCATTTTTTCCACATTGGGGTTACCAGCTGAGTATTTATCCTCTTCACTAGGAGGCACACATTACAAGCTTTATGGAGTTCACCTATATTCATACCCCTCACAGCCTGACGTAGACAAATATGCAATCCTTGGTTTTGCATTCTCTGCAGATTAGTCAATTCAGTAACTAACAAGCCAGTATAAAATGAACAGTATTCCAAAGTTGGAGCAATCATCGCTCTGAATACAGTAGTACAGTGTTCAGCATTTAAAGATCTACGGAGCTTATTTAGCTTATTGAGTTTATTACCAAGTCCCTCTTTTTACCTTATCAGTATGGCTATTTACAGTTAAACATCTATCGAGTTCAACACCAAGATAATATTGTGACATGCACTGGGAATGGGGACCTGAATGTACCCTGCGCTAAAGGCCTTTTTCGCAGATCCTGTCATGTATGTATATGTATCAAAGTGAGGAAGTACACCATCTCCCAATTGTAGCACTGCCCATTTAATGCGGAAAGGTTGTTCTCTGGACCAAAAAACATACCAGTACTCTTCCTGGCATTAAGGGTCATGTAAATTGCCATGCACCAGTGGTGAATTCTGTCTAGATCCTCTTGCAATAGCCTAACCTCTTCAATAGGATTCTGATGGGAAGTGTACACTACTAGATCATCGACATGCATCACACTTTGTGAATTTTGTACAATATCAGGCAAATCATTCACATATATGATAAACAGCAAGGGGTCCAAGGTAGACCCCTGAAGGACCCCGCATTTCACAGCCCTTTGTGTAGATTTGATGCCATTGGCAAATGTTGAGTGGGACCTATTACCCAAATGACCCCTAAGCCAGATCTCATATGTCGGATGAATGTTCAGAGCATCTACTTTCCCGATTAAGGTGGAATGATGGACACAATCAAATGCTTTAGAATAATCTATAAAGCAAACTGCAGTCACATGTCCCTCATCTCTGCTGTCGTAAAGGTCTTTAAGTATTGTGAATACAGCAACAAATTACAGCCTACGTGCATTGGACGTTTGTTGACCACAGATCAAGAGGTCATAGGCATTGATTCCGCTTTTTATTCTTTATATCGTCTTGTGTTTTTGTTGTTGTTGAACATTGTTTTAAATACAATGAAATACTGTGAGGTGCTTCTTCAAAACTGAATTTGGGTTTCGAATTAGCATTTTCCAAAACTGTTCCATTTTTCCCTTTTGCATGGTGCCCAGTTGCATTGCTTACATCTTTTTTATGGTTGTGAACAATGACAACTTGAAATTCTATGTCACCTCTAAGCTGAGAAATAGACATAAAGTATGTTGTAGTCATATAATCCCTCTTCTCTCCTCAACAATGACATGATATTTTCAAAAGAAAAATACAAGAGGAAATCAAGGGGTATCAAATGCATGTATAACTTTGTTGACTAGGCCCACAATCATCAGTATCCACTGAGGGGCACCGACATTGTGATGAGGCCAATAGCGTTGTGCTTATTCCTCATCGTAGCGTTGTCAGTTGTGTATTCAAGAAATTCTCAGAGCAGATTCCCTTTTTTTCTACGTACCTTTGCTATACCCGCAGTGTACTGCCTATGTGACCGTAGTTAAGGGGCAACTTAGCCCCCATAGTTATAGAATAGGTTGCTGTTTTGAGGTGAAGGGCTGCATTGAAACAGACGTAGAACTACTCTTACTCGCATGACAACCTCAAAGCATTCCCCCTTTTTGCCGTCAACCCAACCATCATTGGATTAGCCTGCTTGATGAGATGATGAGAAAATATACTACTGCACCCAATGCACTCAATGAACTTAGTACACATATTATGATATCAAGAACAGTACTCAATAGGCAATGGCGTGAAAGCCCGTATTAAAATGAATAAAGAGAATTGTTGTTTGAAACAATATAGAGATAATGCAATTTCGTGTCTATTCAAATATCCTCGGGCACTTTAAGGCTTCTGATTTAGATATCCATTAATACTTACATGTGTGATACTCTCAACATACATATGTTTACTGGGTGCGCAGTAAGGCAATGGACACATAGAATCACTACACGCCCACATGTATTTATGTATTGGCATACAATTCATTTTATGTCTTTTTGTTTTGATCTTTATATTGAAAATTCGTGCTGTGATGGTGTATCGGCACTGACGAATGATAGATTGGACTCCTTTAACTATATATATTGCGGTTTGAGATTGAAGCTGCAGTATGACAGGAATCCAGTATGCCAAGAACATTGAATCAGTACATTGAATCAAATGGTCGATCAATGAGATATCAATATTAAGTTAATGTTCTGCACCTAAGAGGAAGTCTTTTTAAATACTCAGGTGATGCTGCCCTGGGCATTGCATGATCGAAATGACAGGTTTTTATATCCTACATAAATTGACTGTTGAAATAGAAAAGATCAAAGGGACAAAATCGAATCCCTAATGAGCTATTACGTCCTTTATCATCATATTTTATTCCTGGAAAAAGAAGACTGACACCATGGGGCTCAAGCTAATTTCGTAAACCTATCTGATAGTATACGAGGCCCTCTCCTAAGAGGTCATTGAAATTGATATGATTTGGCAGTCCAAGTATTTAAATACCTTCAAATTCTATGACTCACATTGATTCTATGCGGCAACTCTCACTTTCGCAACTTGATCTGCATCATGATTCCACTTTAGGTATCAATCTTACCTGATGGCTTTTAGATTAAGTATCTTCAGGAAGAGCGTGCATCAAATGATCCTGCCTAAACCCTATAGGTGGATTTGAGGCCAGATTAAAGACTCCTTGAATGAATTAAAAAGTATGATAGTATGGAGTTTGTTTTTCATTTACTGAGAGGCAGTCTGGCAGAGTCTCCTTTGAATCAGATTCACATTCACCGATATAACTTACATTTCATTGGTGGTAGGTGATCACCATAAATATAAGAAAGTCCTTTTGGGTAAAATGTGGTCAACCAATCAAGGGAGAACGCCCCTCCGCCAGATGGCAAAATTACTCTAAAATCATTATAGATTTACATTAACCTAATTCTTTTTGCAGAATTTAATGGTTTCATTTAAAATGCACCATTTCCGGCAGAAATGGCCCATATTTGGATGGTAAAATGAACATTTTTCATAAGAAATCAACCTATATGCCTGTTCCTGGTCGCATGGCAACCATTCCAATAATCAAAATTTGCAGATTTCTATGCCAAGTTTTGGGGATACTCACCAAAAACCCAAAACCGAAAACAGAAGTGGAAAATTCCCTCTAGATCAAAACCTATGTTAAAAATCACCATATTATTATGCATCTTTTATGAAAAAGGCTGATTTATTGTGTTTTTCGACATTAATATGGTTGATAATGAATCCAGAGCTTAATCATCGATTTCAGATATGAATAACGACCTATGTTCAAGGAGGGGTTCTGACATAACTACTAGGAATATTTAACCCAATGATGTCTCATTTTAAAGATCTTGAGATGAACTTTGATAATGAATTTCCCTGCAGAGGGGTGTTTTTTCGCTTGACCGGTCACAAATCTTGGTTAAAAACAATTATGAAAAAAGATGGTATTACAAAGTCTGATACACTTCAATCAGAAAACATTTATCAAAAAATAATCGTGTCTCAGGAAGTCAACGATATTGACTTTTCTACTAAGACATTTACCTCATAGATGTGGTAAAGCCAGTTTCTTTGACACACCCCATCCTCAGGCTCCACATAAAAACTACTTCCATTCAATAAAAAGCAGTGCTTTACATTCCAAAACCATAACAGCTTAGTTACAATGCCTTTTACTGAAACATAAATCATCTTTTTTCATCTTGACTGGTACAACCAAGATCGGGTATCAATCTTACCCCATTATTTTTTCAAAGACACAGCCCAGGGAAGGTGATGCTATAAACGGTAACTGTCAATCAAAGTGCTATCTAACCCTGATTGATGGGTTTAAAGCCAATATAAAGGTTCCTCGGGTGAAAGAGAATGGGACATTTATTGCGTGGAAACTAATTCCATCACTTGAAGGGCTGTCTGATGTATCGGCTTTAATAATGCAGTCATCAAGGAATGCCTCTGTTCAGAAAAAAGAAAGATGGTCACCTTAATTGAACAGCAGGAAATAATAAATGGAGGAGTCAAAATGAGAGCAAACAAAGTCCTGGTAATGAAGAAATAAAACAAATGGATTGATGACTCCCTGGGCAACTGTGGATTCGAGCAGTTTGCAGGAGACACAATAAACGTGGTGAATGTCTTTAATTTAAATAGACATCAGCTCGTTAACATTCTTAGATTTGTCTCACATTGCAACCAATCTTGCCAACCATTAACCAATATTTCATCATGGTTTAGGTTTCTAGCTACACTCTCAACCTTGTTCAGGCTAGACCACCAACAACCAACACTGCATGATCGTGCCTAAACCTGATAGATGCATTATGTGCAGAGTAAAATGGCCCTCTGTTCCTATCCAATGTTGCCCAATTCTGGACGTCCCTGAGGGAAGTCTAGGCGAGTATACATGTCTACTATACCTTGACGTGAATAGCTGATGGGTAGGCCGCTGCAAGTGGGCCACCTGCCTCCATTCTCTCTGAATTAGACCTGGAAGGCATTTCTCAAGTTGGTAAGACTAGAGCCCCTTCAAGTCGTAGTGAGATCCATCAGTTAAAGGCCATTACAGCCCTGCATATAGTGGTTGCTAATACTTGCACTGGTACGACTGTCCTACCAAATCCTATGTAATTACAAGCTTAAGTGCAGATCATACAGAGAAGTCGTAATGTGTTACCTACAATCAGCGACTCTGATATTGAGGGTTTCAAGTTGTACTGGTTGTGTCTAGTCGTACCATCTTGAGAAATGCCCTCCTGTAGTGTACCATTCAGCTGAAGGCGACTGTAGGATGGGGTAGATAGCAGGGGTACGTCTTAAGGTCACCTCACCACAGCTGAGACAGATAAAACACCCTCTATTCACTCATAGCTTGCGATGTAGCTAGGCTGCCACTGTCCACGGAGGAATTGCACGCTTTAGTAGAATTAGCGTAAGATAAAGAGATACTATATTTGACACACATTATCGCTGTTGTAATATTTATAAATGATTCCTCACTATCCCCTGGAGGGCATTGCTCATTAATGTTAACCCTTCAAATGCCCAGAATAGCAAAGGTGTGCTCTTAAGAATGTATGTATGTTCAACTGACCACCATGGTTTTAATATCAGGCAGATTAAGATACTTTTAGCACCAGAAGACTCGTAATGTCAAGGGTTTTTCAACAATACAATGTGCCATGGTGCATTAAGCATGTAACTATTAGTATAGGTCCTCTTGCAGAAAATAATGAATTGAAAAAAGGCTTAAAATACATGAAAGGTATGCTCTCTGGCCTTTGGGGGACAGATTAATATAAGAAAATTCACTAAAATGACAAAATTAAGGATAAAAGATTGAAAAATTAGTATAAGGTATTATTTTCATAGCTTTTTCCAGGGATTCTAATGGTGATGTTGATGACCTTCGGTTTTATTGAATTGGGTGCTAAAATAATGATTAACAATTAGAAAATATCCTTTATACCTCAAAAAGATACAAAATATAGCCTGCTGGGTAATTCCATCTGAATCAGCCTAATTCAACCTTTTGGGCCAGAATCAATTCCTGCTATTTCATAAATATGTTATTATGACATTTGTGTGCCTCATATCACATTTTCCGAAAGCTGTTTGAATGCCCTTTTCCATAAAACATGAATCGACAATTTATTTTCAAAATAAAATGGGTAATGACCTGCACAATATGAACTATGTTTAACAATCTACCTTCCTAAACATAATTCTGGGCACGAAAAGGTTAATTAGCATTTTGAGGAAAGCCCTCCATGCATGAAAATCTAAATGGCTGTACTTTATTTTTACCACGTCATTATGACATGGACTGATTATACTCATTACAAGCGAATATGTGCATATCACGTGTCTAAGATGCAATATACTTATTCTCCATCCTTCCACGATATATATCATAGATAATAGGAAATAGACAGGATAAAACCTGTGAAGAAGCTTAGATGAAGTGTCAGTTCTGGTTTAAGTATTTCATGTTACGAATGACGTCTTCTATCTTACACAGTAAAATACTGATTATGCGGGCTTGTCTCGTAAGTGGTAGGACCTTTGTCAGTCTCGCTAGTTCCATTACCCCAATGGAACATCAACTACCTTTTTGTTGACTTCCTGTAATAGCGGCTGCATATAGAGCCCATTTCCCGGCAATCGTTTTTGGTCGTAAAAGCCATCTGGCGTAACATATTACATGAAGGTTGGTCTACTTGCCTCTACCAGAATGAATAATTTCTTCTTTTTTTTGTTGTTGTTTCTATTTGTTTGTTCTTCCTTTGTTTTGTGTTGATGTAAGTCCTGTTCAAAGGCCCAATTGCCTTATAAGATGTAGGCTAGCATCAGGTTTTGTTAACTGGAGATTTGAAATAATACTAAGAGCCTTGGGCACATATCTTGGTTTTTAGGACCGCACATGTAGGAGTGCATCATCCCCATAGGTCATCATGATGCACCAATTAAGTGCTGAGTGAGACACTTCATTGGTATGTCAGGCTGACCCTCCAGGGCTGTATCGACCCCGTAGGGTTGGCATGATTTATTAATGCAGCCCTGGCGAGTTACTTGTCAGGGCTGCATTCATGCACCATTACGACCATAATGGGTCAGTGGCCCTTAAACGTTCATTAACAATTCATGTGGATGCTGCTTGTATACTGTGGGATCCAACAGTTGCATCATCATGGAACTGCTTTCCAGACATATTCAGAATTAGACTGGTTGACCATACAGTGAAAATTATTCTTAAGGGCATGGAGCAGTAGAGCTATGGAACAAAGCAGTTTTTCACCTTTGGAACATGCTGAATCTTAATACCAATTTTGCCCAGCTTGAATTTTGGGTTTTCAATGTTAATTTTTCAAATTAAGATAAAAATCCTAATAATTCTTAGAAATTAAATAAAAATACCTAAAGAATATTCATACTGGTTCCTAAACAATTCCTCAAAATACTATTATGTGTACCTGACTAATCTATCAATCATAATAGATAAGATGATGACCCTAGGTAAAAGGTCAATGCCATTTGGGTCATGAGCAGGAGATGAATGGTCTATTTTCAACAGAACTTTTCAGTTGGCTTTAACTTTGGATTTTAAAACTCCAACTGAGATCAGCCATTCTCACATGTATACTTTCTAATTAAGAATTTATGTACATAACCTTCTAATGGTCCATTTATCTAGCTCCAGAATTGCTCAAACAACGTGAGAAGAGTCAGAAAGTGCATTCTATTGACTGTTCAGATGCTGGTCCTCTTGGACTTTCTGTGTGCAGCAATTCTGATATTGTTGCGATTGCATTGAAGCGTTCCACAATTACTCTTAAAGGTTGTATCCCAACTAAAATTCTGTCATTATTTGGTCATCCCATACTTGTATGAGTTATATATTTATATAAACCCTCTATCTTTATATAAACCCTCCCTAAGTTTTGAATCATTATGCAGTGTATTTTAGCATCAAATATGCACATAAATACATAAAATCTTTATTGTAGGTCGACACTAAAATCACTGGATAACATGACAGTGTTTGGTATGTTAAGGGTCAGTGATCACATGTACACTTACAGACTGGATTCCTAATGGCCCATTATTGACACCCTGTGGCTAACTTATGCACTTCATACTCTCAAAATAATATTGTGGCCAGATTAGGGAAAACATGCCTCCAGGGGAGAAATCGTTTTAAAGTTTAAGTCACAGGCTTTAAAATGAGATATCTTGAGCTAAAATATACCCTGTAGTTTTGTTATAATTCCCTGTCAAACATAGGTTGCAATGTGCAACTGAAAATGGCAAATAAGCTCTAAATGCATTATATGGGTCAATCCACCGAAAGTGGGCACCTGGGTCTTTTTTGGATACAGGGGGCTGTAAAATAAAAAGTAAGTAACCATTCTTCTTATTTCTGGTTTCATTTGAAAGAAAACACCTTGGGCTTCAAGAGAAGGGCAAATTTACATATGTTGGCTTGCTATTTTTTGAGATATGGTGGCCCAAAGTTCAAAAATTGTCAAAAAATGTCTTTTTATTCAATTTCCACCTCATCCCACGGTCTATACCATCAAGCCAAACAGCAACAGACCAATATAATTTTATCTATTCCTTAGTGGGGGGTCCTATCTAACATGTTCATGTTGTTTGGAGGTGCTCTGGTTGGCATTCTTTTTCCCCTGTTCATTTCTAAAACCAAATACAGGTGCTGTAATGGGCGTGAGCAAAATAAAAGTACACTGGTACGCCTACTAAAACACTACCCTCAATCTTCTTATTCCCCACCAAGATTAGGGTCGTCATAGGGGATTTTCTGGTACGGAAACTTAGGGTCTACTTGCAGGCATGACTGTGGGGTACATATTCAAGTATTTTCAAGTCCATTTTGCTCACGCCCATTACATTCAAATTTCTACGTCCAGGCCAAATACTATGAAAGTTTTCTTTCTTTCAACCAGCCTAACTTGAGGATCTTTTGTTAATAAGTCATTTTAAAAAAAGACTGGAGTCTTAACATGCTTTGGTCATGCCAAAAAGAGGGGTTTACTTACAGATGTAATGGGCGTGAGTGTAATGGGCATGAGTGTAATGGGCATGAGCGTAATGGGCATGAGTAAAATGCACTGCAAGCATGTTGGCAGGCTTGATGCATTCCAAATGCATCCTATAAGTATTCTTAAATTATTTTTATTGGCTAGATTAATTCTGGGTGAGGTTATGTTGCTGAGTGGCTGTCTGAAGCCGGGAAAAGTTGTTTCGCTCACGCCCATTACGCTCACGCCCATTACATTCATATTATGTCCTTATGTATTGTCAATATCCATCATTTTTCCTATTTTCTTCATAGTGTGTCTTTGGGACCTCTTGTCAAATATCCTAACTCAAAATCATGTAGTTCTGACAAATATTTCTGCAATGTAGAGAAGAATTCATTTTGCTCACGCCCATTACATTTTCATAATTTTGAATATTTGCAATAAAAACTGACTGCTTGGGAGTTAGTGACTTGAATGAACCTTTCCTAAGAGTTAAGATATAGGGCTATCAATACAATTTAGTTTCATGATCTAATTCTTAGTTTTTAAAAATGACCCTCTACCATGGACAAGTGCCCACTTTCAGTGGACTGACCCATATCCTATCATAAAAAACTTATAATGCAAAGAAATACAGTTTTGTGGAAAAATAACCAAAGAAATATGATTTTTATATTGTAAAATTGGTTCTAGAAGAAGTTGTTGAGCTCTCTCTTCAGTTCTGATTTCCTTAGGGGATTTCCAAAAGTAATTGTGGTAAAAATTCCCATTTGGAATAACGGGGTGCTTTCTATGGCAACCAGAAATTGTCATATATGTCAATTTTTTATGTGGCCATGACAAAAAACATTCCTTTTACAGTCCAAAAAATGTTTTCAGTGGAGATGGAATAATTCTAAGCATACCACTGGATTCCCCATCAGAAATTGGTATAAACCAGTTTTGGCTTATTTTTCAGTGTTGTACCCATATTGCCCCCTGGTGGTCAAGTCCACTACTAAAAATCCCCCCTGGAGCCGCGTTCTTGCCCGTTGGCTTACTTATTGCATTTGATACAAAGTATTCACATTATCATATATGTTTGTCTTAGGTTCTAAAGGGCTAACTAATATGATAAGGCATAAAATGTAAGTTTTAACAACACATAAAGGCAGTTAACTATGTTTGATTTATACCTGTCATTATAGGGGCCAGTTAGTGGGGCCCTGTTCAGTTAAAGTCATTACCTGTCCCTCAGTTAGTCAGAAACTGTCCACCCCATAGAATAGTAGTATTGCATATCTAAGTGTCCTCTGTTTGCATATATAAATATATATATATATTTATATATATATATATATATATATATATATATATATATATATATATATATATATGGCCACACCAACTAACCGTCGGTGAATATCTCTTATCTGCTTTCACCACTGGGGCAAACTGGGCTATGAGTCTCGACCAGCACGTATCTCCCTCTGGTCTGTCGGAGAAACACAACCACTATATATACGCTTGCTATTCCCCCGATGCTGGCACCGTTGGCACGGTGCCAGTGGCAGTGAACATTCCCCCGAGCACCGCCAGGCGAGGCTCCCTCCTAATATGACTCCGGGATCGGCGGCTTCCACGCCCCCATACTAGGATGGTTTTGCTTCCACCGCCTCCCCCTCGGTCTATGCCACTATATATATATATATATATATATATATATATATATATATATATATATGGTACTATATACACTCGTGTATATATATATAATTAGCCGCGGACGGTTAGGGACTACTTGCAGCTCGTAAGGATACCAATGATGTCATAGTATGACGTCATGGTCAACAACTCCACTGGTATAAAAGGGGGCGGGTTCAAGCTAACCGTCAGTTGGCTCGTTTTCACCTGTACAGGTAACACCACGCTGGGTGTTCCCTGGAATTTTAACGGTTTTCTTGATTGAAATTTGATTTTTCAAATCAAGATGGGGAGGAAATCAACTAGAGTTGCCAAAGCGGCTATGGCCTCCAAAAAATCGGCCAAATCGGCTAAGAAAACGGTGGAATCGGTCAATTCAGGATTTGCGAGTGAGCTGGAATCTTCTGGGGTGGATCGGAGATCCATCTCACCCAACCACGCTATGGGTTTGGAAGGAGAACAGCTCATTGACCAGGCGGAGAGACTGGAATCGTTGGGAGACGAATTGTGCAGTATCAAAGGCTTGCTGCAGGAGCTGGTGGCTGGGAAGGACAAGAAAGACGAGACGAAATTAACCGAGGGGGCGTGGCAGCATGCACGTGCGAATGTTTGTCAACGACCAGTGACGTCATATCACCAAGGGCGCAGCCGCGTATCCAGGCAGCGGTCTCCCAGCGTCGTTAGCAACGGATCGAGGTGGGACGGAGGTGCAACTCGTGGTCGTCGCCGGAGATCGAAATCTTCGAATTCCGCTCGTCACAGACCGTGGTCGTCATCAAGAGGGTCGTCAATGGATTCCTCTACATCCAAGCTTCACACCAATACCAAATGTGGTGAGTTTGACCATGAAATATATGTAAAAAAGAGGGAGAAGGTCGACACCGTAAAGAAGTTGGTACTTGTCAATTTGAGTTTTATTCTGGATTATTACAAAGACAGCAGTGATGTAGAGGGCATGTTAAAGCATCTCCAAGTTCTAGTGGAAAAGGCTGGAACAAAAATGTATACTGTGTCAGCCCTATTGGCTTACGATAGATCGGTTAGGACCAGGGCAAATAAGGATGGGATAGAAGCTTTTGGTGTTATAGACAACTCTGACATTCTTAGACACCTCTCATATGATGGTACTGTTCAGGCACAGAAGGCATACGCCACCAAGACTAGGAATGGTACCAAACAAAAAATCTCAAATAATTCCTGCTATGCTTTTAATAGAGCAGAAGGCTGTGTAAGGGACCCCTGCAAGTATAGACATGTTTGCAGTGCTTGCAGTTCCTCTGGACATGGTAAAACTGAATGCCAAAAATCCAGGAATGAATAGGAAACTGTAGGTGGTCGATGTCCCATAGCTTGTAATGATTTTTGTTTGGTGCCTGACCAAGTTATGGTAGGTGTGGTAGATGTCGACTTGCCTTCTCAAACTCCAGTACAGGAGGTAAATCATACGGAGAGGGTTAAGGATTGTATTCCTTCCACTGAATCCGTATCAGAACAAAGTATTTTCCAAGAATTTAATTCTTTAGAAAATGATATAAGTGTTACTTGTAATAGCCCAATACAGGTTGGTATTGTACCACTTTTTACTGTTAGTGTCATAGGTTTACCCAGCATCAGGGTATATGACGACTGTATAAAAGGTGTATGTACATGTGTTCATTACATTGGTGGTGAGAGAGCTCAAATTTTGCCGTGTAGAGTGGCCCCTCTCCTTCAACAAAAAGGTCTCATTGATATTAGTGGTAAAGAGGCTGATTTTCTATGGCATGGTATTGTTCAAGGTTTTAAAATTGTGGATCCGGACTGTCAAACTACTTATGATTGTAAAAATTATAAGTCAATCCTAGAGGGGAGGTTCTATAATGAGTACTGTGGTATATTATTAGAGGAACTAGAGGCTGGTCTAGTTTCTAAGAGTAATGATAAACCTCGTTGTATCCATGCTCTAGGTGGGGTAGAAAAGTCTAATGGCAAGTTAAGACCCATAACTGACTGCAGCATGCCTGAAAGAATTTCTATTAATAATTTTATGGACACTACTAGCTCGACATTTTCTTATAATAATATTAGCACGGTGACTGCTCAATTGAATAAGAACGATTTCATGAGTGTGGTGGATTTAAAGTCAGCTTACAGGTCTATAAATGTGTATGCACCTCACACGACCATGCAAGGTTTCAGATGGGATTTTGGACATGGTGAGGATTATTATGTAAGCAACAGGTTAACTTTTGGCCTGAAATGTGCCCCTTATATTTTTAATAAGATCTCTGATTTTATTGTGGAGGTGGCAAAATTCCACGGTGTGGAAAAAATTGTAAATTATCTAGACGACTTTATCATAATTGCTGATACTTATGATGAATGTCTTAGACAGAGGAATTTATTAATGGAGTGTATGGCCTACATGGGCTTTGTGGTATCCAGAGAGAAGGTGACCGACCCATCTCAAATTTGTAAATTCTTGGGCATTAATATAGATTCAGTTAAGTTAGAACTGTCTTTGCCTGTTGAAAAGGTTGAAAAAATGGAAAAACTCTTATTAGATAACGTTAATAAGAAATTTATTTCTAAAAAGAATCTGGAGAGAATTGGAGGTCTCATGTCCTTTTGCTCCCAACTAGTTAAAGGTGGGAGAACCTTTAGTCGCAGAATTTTTGATCTTTGTGCCAGAGCAAGGCCTAGAGGTATTATTAAAATTTCTGAGTGTACAAGGAATGATATGGAATGGTGGTTGAGATTCTGCAATACTTTTAATGGTAAAAGTTTGATCTTAAATGATCGGTTCGATACTCCAATGTACTCGGATTCGTCCATGAAAGGCTTTGGGGCTTGGATGGGTAGAGATTATTTATATGGTGACTGGATATCTTATGATAAATTCAACCTAGGTTCAGGCCATTTTTCCCTCCCTCCTATAGTGGACAACTTAAAAAATCACCATAGAAATATAAATGTTTATGAACTATATCCTGTCATGGTTGGTCTGAAACGTTGGATTTCAGGTTGTAAAAATAGAAGAATACATTGTATAACAGATAATATGCAAGTGCTGGCTATGATTAATACTGGTAGGTCCAGGAATAAGTTATGTATGGAGTGGTTAAGAGAGATCTTCTGGCTTTGTTTTATAAACAATGTGGAGGTGTACGCAACCTATATTAAGTCAGAGGACAATGTCCTGGCCGACCAACTTTCTAGACTTGCTTATAAGGGTATTCCAAGCAAATGTATAGCTTCTCTCCATGATAATAATATGTGTTGCTTTAATTCCAGACTGGGAGAGGTTACTAAACAGAAAAAGGTTACTTTTAGCCCAGGGTGTGTCAGAGAGTACGAGGAGGGCAAGGAACCAACAACTTAAAAGGTTTAAAGAATTTTGTAAAAGATTTGGTTTACAAATTTTTCCTTGTTCTCCCTCCCAAGGTTCTATATATGCTGTGTATTTATCAGATTTTATGAAGCCATCATCTGTAAGAAATTACTTGTCTGCGGTCTGGTATTTTCAAAAACTTAAGGGTTTCCCTGATTATAGTAGTAACTTCATGTTAAAGAAGACCCTAGAGGGTATTGACAGGTTTTCCACCTGTTCGACTAAAGAAATTTATTCTTTAACTCCAAAGGACATGTTGAGGTTGAGGTCAAATTTGGATCTAACCAACAGAGCAGACTGGAAATTTTGGATGGCTATTTTAACTTGTTATAGAGGTGTTTTACGAGTGGGGCATGTGGTAAAGTCTCCACATTCCTTAAAAGTTGGTGATATTACTTTTCACCAGGATTATCTGTCTATGTGTATCAGAACTTCAAAAATGGATCAACTTGGTAAGAATTCTTTTACTATTTATTTGTCAAAGGATTTTAAATCCTCGTTATGTCCTTACCAAGGTCTTAAAAAATTGTGCGCAGGTAGGAGAAGTAATGAATATGTGTTTGAGCCTCTGCTGTATCAATACGTCAACTCTAGGCTAAAGTCTTTGTCAATTCAGTCTGGTATCATAGGGCATGTTTCTACCCATTCTTTAAGGCACGGTGGTGCCACGCTATTAAAAGATGCGGGGCTCAGTATAGAGTCTATCAAAAAGAGGGTCAATTGGAAATCCAATTCAGTGTATAATTATCTACATAATTACAAAGAGGAGCTGTTGGGGTTGGATAGAATGTGTCAATCTCATTTGCAATGCTGATTGATATGTGTTTTCACATGTGTTTGCCGTGTTTTTGTGTGTTTTTGGCATGTATGGTGCTGATAGCCCCAAGGTCAGTAACCCACCAAACTCATGTGTTCTGTCATAGGTCATCATTACATGTTATATTCATTAATACCTATTTATTACCGGTATACCCTGTTCACTATTATTATCTTATCTATTTGTTACCGGTATATTATTCCCTGGTAGCGAGATAACTTATGGTACTATATACACTCGTGTATATATATATAATTAGCCACGGACGGTTAGGGACTACTTGCAGCTCGTAAGGATACCAATGATGTCATAGTATGACGTCATGGTCAACAACTCCACTGGTATAAAAGGGGGCGGGTTCAAGCTAACCGTCAGTTGGCTCGTTTTCACCTGTACAGGTAACACCACGCTGGGTGTTCCCTGGAATTTTAAATTTTTACTATTGTTAATGCTATTGTTATTACTATTGTTATTA
Organism: Acholoe squamosa; assembly: GCA_949317995.1. Lineage (NCBI taxonomy): Eukaryota > Metazoa > Annelida > Polychaeta > Phyllodocida > Polynoidae > Acholoe > Acholoe squamosa. Next base: position 43,513,416 of record OX439049.1, read on the forward strand.
CTATACTATTGTTATTATATTATGCATTTTACTGACTGTGCTTATTGTCAACTAATTATTATAGTTGTTTTAATAAAGGCATGTATGGTGCTGATAGCCCCAAGGTCAGTAACCCACCAAACTCATGTGTTCTGTCATAGGTCATCATTACATGTTATATTCATTAATACCTATTTATTACCGGTATACCCTGTTCACTATTATTATCTTATCTATTTGTTACCGGTATATTATTCCCTGGTAGCGAGATAACTTATATATATATGTATATATATATATATATATATATATATATATATATATATATATATATATATATCAACATAATATACACCATTAATCTGGGAAAGAAGTAACATTGACCACAGTATAGTTCTTTGATAACTTTCCATCAGATCGTTTTAGTTGAAATTACATCTTTTACGGATCAGAATATGACCTCAAGTAAGGCTTAAATCAGGATAAGACTCACTGGCATAAAGATTGGCTGCAGTCCCTCTCATCCTTCTTTCAAATTGTTTAAGTTGGATGAGGGATTTCTGGTTCTTCCAAACCATAGCCTGATAATGGACCCTTATATTGTGGATTTGGAAAGCATACTTTGTTGATGGTAGTGCACCAGGCTTCACTGAATTGCCAAATGTAATATGGCATGCAATATCAACATTCTTTGTCTGCTTAACTTGTAACCCTTGCACACAAATTCCTCTGCCTTTGTTTCTTTTTTCTTTGGCCAATTCTGTATTATCCATATATCTGAGCAGCTGATGCATTCTTTTCTTTTCAAAAAATTCTTCCACATTTTGTTAGACATGAAAGATATAGTGTCACACCCAGCTATTCCATGATATTTTGGATGGGCATAGGCAAAATTGGAAAGCAGATTCTCTGTAAACATTTGGATCAGAGTGCATTAATTGCAGGGGCATAGGAAAAGGGGGGGCCAGGGGGGCCTGGGCCCCCATATAAGGAAGAGGTTCCCTATATAAGCCTATATAAAAATATAGCGGGCCCCCCCAACCCAGACCCCTGGGCCCCCCCAATAAAAATTTGCTTCCTACGCCCCTGAATTGTCATTGCATACATCATCTGCATGATTGTACACATGGTATGAACCATTCTCTCAATAGCAGAAGAAGGGCATCTGTATCTGTACAATAAACAATCATACACACAAGATGTTGCATATGCCAAGTTTTGCAATGCAGTTTACTAGAAGGGTCTATATCAACAATGAGCCCTAAAACACAACTATCACTTTGGGATCTGGCATTTTCTGAAATCAATAATCTGACAGGAAGTTACTAGGGTTGGCCTCTTTTAGGCAGAACCACATTAGGATTCCAAAAGATATCTACCCATTATGTTAAAATTCAAACGTCATGAGAATTTAGATTCATTGCAATGGCTCCACATTGGTATCATTGGCATTCTTTCATTGTTATCAACATGCATGTATTATCCTTAAATATTGCTGCAAAGTCTTGAATTCTATGTTATAGAAGCAGAATTTGCATCCTGCAGCAGTTGGCAATAGTGCTAATTGGATGAGAGAGTACTGTAGTAGAAAAGGAACTATTGGATGCCAGTTGCTATGGAATATTCCTGTTGCTAGGCATAATATCTCTGTTGTTGAGCAAGCTTAGGATACTGATTAATATGTGTTACATTATATCTCAATACAGGACATTGCAAAGATTCCATATGGTTTGCTAGCTACTGTAAATGGCACTTCTGCTTCAGCTAAATCACAGAATTGCTAGGCATGAATAACACCAGCAGATTCCAAATATCAGCTTTAGTAGGGCTAGGTGCTATTAGATTGAGGATTTCCCTATCAATTTAGAAGTGAAACCCTGATGAAGGTGTATTTAGCTTAATTTACATGATTAGCCTAAAAATAGGTCAAATTCTAAAACTCAGAAATGGAGTGGTATACTATCTTTTTCAGCACTCTTTAAACTATCAATTCCTACTAAGAAACTGCCATAATCACAAAATTCCACAAAGAGGGGGCTTTCTTTAACATTGCCCCTTTACTATTAAACGCCTGATCTCAGTCCCTACCGTTTGCCTCCGTAATTCTCACCTTATTTGCAGAGCAATATGACTATACCTAGTTCTATGCCTTGAAAGGATGTCTGTAGTAAAAATTTGAAGTACATATAAATACCTTAGATACATTATTGGTAGAGAGAAAAAGATCTGTGAAAATAAATAACAATTAGTGAGTCATATTCACAGCACATGCTTCAGTACTTCCCTTCTACCCTCCAACATTTACCTTGATGATTGGGTCACTTTCTTTATTTGAGCTTATTCATAGGATACCAGGTCACACTTATGCAAGAGTATGGGTACTTAGATTGCACACTTTTGGATTTATTAATTTTTAAAGATTTTCTATTGATTTTTGGCAGTTTTATAACTTTTTATTTTATTTTGAAGTTTAAACATTTAAAACCAAAAAATCAAGCTGGGCAACATTGACCTTGGCCCACCAGTCTAAATCGTTCATACAGTATCTTGTAGAGGCTACAATCGTGAAATTCAATTGAAGTAGAGTTTGCGGCGGGGGGGGGGGGTGAAGGACAGAAGTAGGAGGGACAAAAAGTTTCAAAGGATAGAGCATGTGGAATGAAGTATTGGATTGCGTGAGGTAAGTCTACCAAAATGACGGCAGTGATAGGCTACTTAGGGATCGCTCTTTATTCAAATGTCTACAAAAAGGTTCCTAAAGTTCCCACGCTAGTTCCCACACGGACCCCTGGATGGACTCCTTGAAACTCTCTTCTTCCTTTTTAACGAGGCACTCTGCATATAGCAAAACATCCACCTTTTCTCTTCTGGTCACGTGATTTTCCTATTGGAGTCGTCCCCTTTTTTTCCTTCTACACAACTAAATCCGAAATCTTGTCTGCCTACATCCTATAGTCTATTGGCAGGAAAACTTAGCTTCGCGGCACTCGCGCGTCTTTTTATCTATTTGCAGCCAACATTTCTCCATTCGTAGCGCCGCCTAGCGGGACTCGCGGCCTTATTTCCGCCTGGGTCGGCGCAGGCGCAGAGACTGCTTTGTGAAGTGTGCAGTGGACCGTGAAGGCGGCCAGTGTAAATACGAGGCCGGCAGCGCCGCGCGGTCAGCCGTTAAGGTGCCTGCGCTCCGCCGTTTCCGGTAGAGACGGAGATACTGTTGTGAGGTCGGTCCAAGATAAGAAAGACCCCGTGGTAGGCTATAGCACGTCATGTATAAAGGGCAGATTCCACGAAATTATGATTGATGATTTATCAATTATTTGATTCTTTATTTTTGGCCACAGATGCCTCTGATTAAAATAACCAAGCAGGCCAGGCGATGATAAGTCTCAAATGGAAATTACCAGACCTGTACATTTGAGTTGATGGCCATCAAATCAGAAATATAATTAGATAGAAACATTTCTGAAAAAGTGAAGGGGGCAGCTATGACTTTACATCATGTGTTCGTATCAATCCCAAATAGGGGTTGACAGAGGTAAATTTGGACAGAGGCTTACATATTTCTATTACAAATGAAGGCCTTTTCTTTTGCCCCAACCCTAACCCTCCAACGGCAGTGAGTCTGTTTTCTCCTCCATTCTTTTATCTGCTTTAACCTATAGGACCTACCTTTCATTTTTTTTTTCTCCTGCTCTCACTGAGGGCTGCATGCTCTCCATTGCGGCCACATAAGCTCGAGATCTTTCATTTTTTGACTCCCATATATCCTGCACTTCCTACACATAAAGGTGTCCAGTCTACTGCCTCTCATGTTAGCTCATAGATTGGCGTGTCCATTGAGTAGCAATTGTCATAGTCTTGTATTGCCAACTACAAAAGAGGCAATCACTCTCGTGCCTGACACGTCCCAGCAAATTGTCGTGATTCCTCGTCAACCTGTGTGAAGTGGCTCACACATGTCGCTAGATGGAACACGACGTCGCTATAGCACAAGATCACCAGGAATAGCAATGGTGGTGATCACATGGCCTCACCTCAGATGGCGAGGATGGTGATCACTCAGACTCACCAGGGATGGCGACGCAGGTGATCACTCACCTCGCTAGATGAAACATGCACCTCGTCATAGTGCATGTTCACCAGGGATGGCGAGGATCGTGATCACTCATCCTCACCAGGGATGGCGACATGAGTGATCACTCATCCTCACCAGGGATGGCGACATGAGTGATCACTCACTTCACTAGATGAGACGCACACCACGTAATAACGCACATTCACCACAGATGGCAAGGATCGTGATCACTCACACTCACGGGGGATGGTCACTCAGGTGATCATTCATCTCACTAGATGAAACGCACACCATGCCATAATGCACATTCACCACGGTTGGCTAGGATCGTGATGACTCACACTCACCAGGGATGGCAAGGCAGTTGATCACTCACCTCGCTAGATGAAATGCGCACCACGTCATAGCGCAGGTTCACCATGGATGGCGAGAGTGGTGATCACTCAGACTTACCAGTGATGGCGATACTGGTGATCACTCATCTTGTTAGATGAAAAGCTCATGATCATCGACATTGGTAATCATGCAGCCTCACATCTGCCAGATCAATGTATGTTTTGCCAGAGAAGGTTTTGCCATATGTATCTTCCCTCTAACCACAGACAAGGTGTTCATGTAGATAATTCCTTATGTATTTTTCCTGTAACCAGATAAAAGGTGTTTATGGAGAGTTGCTTTTATTTTAGAGATACCTCTACCTAAATTCAATTGATATTTTCTCTATATAATCTTGTTTGATTCAACCCTGAAGTATTATATGGAAATCAGTGTGCAACAAAGCACATTTGATAAGTATGGGACTTATACTTCATGCCCACACTTCCTAGATAGGCTACATATTGAACAGTGGTGCTGTCTCAACAACTTTGGCAATGGTGGTGATAAGTTGCCATTCTGAGTGAGAGTGAGTGACAGATGATGCAATCCTCAGAGAGCATTGACTTGGAGTGACACAAATTCACGCATTGAGTGAGACAAAGGCTGGCAATGGTGGTGATAAGTTGCCATTCTGAGTGAGAGTGAGTGACAGATGATGCAATCCTCAGAGAGCATTGACAAGGAGTGACACAAGTTCACATATTGAGTGAGACCAATGTTGGCAATGGTAGTGATAAGTCGCCATTTTGTGTGAGAGTTGATGCCAGTGGCACGGGAGTGGTACATTATCACACAGTGAGTCAGATCCATGTTGGCGATGCTTGTGATAAGCCGCCATTCTGAGTGAGAGTTGACAGGCAGTGGCACATATTGACGGAGTGAGTGAGATCCATGTTGGCGATGGTGGTGATAAGCTGCCATTCTGAGTGAGAGCTGACCAGGAGTGGTACATAATCACACAGTGAGTCAGATCTATGTTGGCGATGCTTGTGATAAGCCGCCATTCTGAGTGAGAGTTGACAGGCAGTGGCACATACTCACGCAGTGAGTGAGATCATGTTGGTGACTGTTGTGATAAATTGCCATGCCATGTGAGACTGACACACAGTGGCGAAAGATGACGCAGTGAGTTATCACTCAAAAAGGAGTCACCATTGACAAGGATGACAAGGGGTGGCACATACTCACGCAGTGAGTGAGATCATGTTGGTGACTGTTGTGATAAATTGCCATGCCATGTGAGACTGACACACAGTGGCGAAAGATGACGCAGTGAGTTATCACTCAAAAAGGAGTCACCATTGATGACCAATCATGGCGACAGATAACGACAATTTGCTGGGACCCTTTTAAAATGAGCTCACATTTTTCATTTGGCCTGCCATGTCGTAAATGCTGCACCTTATTTCATGGTCGCCTTGTATTGTGTTCATTGTGGGTTCATTTTCATTTAACAGATAACTCTCTCTGCTCTGCACCCTAGAAAGGATAAATTATTGTTCATTAGTTGCTAGCACTGAATCTAATTTACTCGGCCATTGGGGATGGTATTAAACACATAAAATAGTCGCGATTCTCCAGGTTGGGGTCGATGCCCTGATTCCTCTTTCTGTGCATGTTAACTGTACCAATTGATGAAAATCCAGCGGATTAGAAAAAAAAAAGAAAATCAGAAACAGAGCTTTGGCCCAAAAATTCATATTAGATGTTTGTATAACAATTGGAAGCTAGCCCATATCATTATAACTATAGTTTCAGTGGCAAAAGAGGTGTCTATCATTACACATGACTATGCCTTTCATCATTTTGGCCAAATTTTATTTTTGGTGATCAACTACCCTTGAAACAAATTCACGTGAATTCACCAGTAAAATCACGTGTTGAACTGGTGTCGTTCCCAGGAATTCCCGGGAATTTTACACGTGAATTCACGGGATTCTGTGAGCAGAAATTCATGTGATATCACGGGATCACATGAAATGACAGTAAATTCACGTGATATCACGGGAATATTGAAAATACTTTTGCAAATAACCCCTACTTCTAACCTCAATTTAAGATTTGAAATCGATAGTTTGTATTCCTACGATGAGACTTTCCTCATTGTATTTGTCTTTGATGTAGATCTAGCCTTGAAACGCCATCATTTTGATTGATAGATTCTGAGCAATATAGAGATTCACACAAAACAAGACACATTGACTTATATTTTGATTTGAGCCTTTATTTGGGTAATAAATACATCTAGAATGGGGGCAATAAATGGGGAAGGTGGATGGCACCCATAGGCTAAAAGAAGCTAAATTTTCGCCAGATGTTTGTAATTACTTTCTCTTTCTAATAGTACAAAGAAAGCAGTCTTATAAACTAGCATAGGGTCCCATGCTAGTTTATGAGATATTTATCTATGAATCTACCATAGGGTTATACAGTGTTTTGCCATAATTTGCATGGAATCTCATTAACCCTTTCGTGCCCAGAATTATTTTGAGAAAGCTGATTTATTCAGCAAACTAGGCATTGTAGAGGCTATTACCTATACCATGTTCAGAATAAAGTACTGATTTAAATGGTAACAAAAAGGGCAGCAAAATAGCTTTCAGAAAATGTAATATGAAGCATATGTCAGAATATCATTATGGCTCAGAAGGAAATGATAATGGCTTGATAAGTTGAAAACAGCTGATTCAGATGGAAGTGCCCGTAATCTTTTTTCTTGCTTTTTTTTTAAATTTCAGTGGGTGGGGGGGGGTATTTCAGTCCACAAAGTGTTTTTTTGACATATCAAAGGAGGTGATTCTGATGGAAGTTGCAAAAAAATTGTATTCTAATAAGAATCCTTGGAGAAAATGACACAGAAAATGTTTCATTAATTTTTTGGGTATTTTTATCAATATTTTTTGTGAATTTAGTGAATTTTCTGTATTTTTCCTGTTTTCCTCATGGCCAGAGCGCGCACTTTTCATGTATTTTTAAGCTATTTTTAATTTAAAATTGTCTACAATAGGATCCAATAATAATTATATATTTATTGCACCATAACAAATTTGGTATCGTTAAAAAGCTCTTGACATTACGAGTCTTTTGGTGTCAAAATAATATTAATCTGATAGTTATTAAATCTCTAGTGCCCTGTTGAACAGACATACATGCTTAAGAGCGCACTTTTGCTATTCTGGGTACGTAAGGGTTAAAGAGTAGCTAATTTTTTGGCTTACTTTCCCAGAATATTTTCATCAACTTTCTGTACCCAGAAAATATATTACCATCATGTGGTCCCATGCACTTTTGAATTGTTTTTCCACATTGAAAATCTCCTGAAAATAATAGAATTACAGCATGCAGGCTAAATACTGCTCATAAACCCCCACACAGCCAGCTGGCTTTGTGGCGTAACTAGTTAGTGTGCCTGGTGTAGACACAGAAGATTGAGAGTTCACCTCAGCTTCATGGGCCTGCTATGATTTTGTATAGTCATTCACTAGCCATAGAGAAGTACACATGTGCAGAAACCTGCACAGAGAACATGATTGGCATTAGAGCCATCTACCTTAAAAAAGCCAGCATCAGCATATTGAATAGAGTAAGCTCCACCGCAATGAAAATATTCAGGTTTTTCATCACACATATAGTCTCGAACAGGTAAACAGGATTGGTGCCTAGCCCGTGCTAGATTTATTTCCTAATTTTGCCACAAGGGAGCACAAGGGAGCACAAAGGAGCAAAAGAAAATCAAGGAACCCATTTGTGGGAAAGTTCCATGGTTTACTATGGTGAAGGCAGAAAGAACATACCATTCTTACACCAGAAGTTATAATGAAATAAATGGATTTATTTCAAGGCCAAATAGAGCTAGAACATATTGAGATTGGGGATATGGTTATAAATACTCATGGGTTCATATCTAGCAAGCTATTTCTCTCAAACTATCAGGAGTATTTTCTTATGCAATATAACACTGAAAGGTGTGATCTCAATTTGATAATTGATTTTTAACATGGAAAACCATTTACCCTTACATCTACACTGCTATTACTACCATACATTCTTACATAGAGGATTTGAAGTTCTAGTCTTGGCCACCAGGGGGCAGGAACATAGCATAAAATGCCTTTGCAATATTATACTGTAATACACCATGTATATGGCATGTCTTATATGCAAGAATTGCCCTTTGGTGCATCCTCTAGATGCAGCAAAACTGTGTACATTTCCTCTCTGGGAGTAAATTTTCCCCAAAGTCTCTGCAATATTCCCCCATCCACATTCAGTGGTAAAGGTGGGTGAAGGAAGCACTGGGATGGCTATTGGTTCTTGAATTTTGAAGATCCATTGATTAGAATAAAATATACAACATTTACATATCCTTTTATCATATTAGATAGGTCTGGGTGTGCCTTAAATGTGGGGTGCACCTTATAGACAGGGTATTGTAACTACATTTTCTTTTGTTTAGAATTCAAGACTGCATGTCTGAATCTTTTTATTCAAATCTACCAAAAAAGGCATGATGAATCCAGGAATCAACAATGCAAGCCTCTCAAAGTTTGGTTTCTCTAAATAGCCATACTTAATGTATCTTATTTCTGACAGAACATCTATGACAGCAATAAAAATATCATATGGGTGGCACCACTGTGCTGTTTTTCAGCCAGCCCTCTTCTCTGGAGTACCTCTCTTAATATGTGCTATCTAGCAGATTTACAAGCTCCTGTGTTGCAATTGACTACCTGCATAAAGAAAACAAAAGTACATGCCCGTGAGTTAAAGTGAATGTGTGGGTAGTAGTTATTTCAAGTGGAACATGAATCAGGGGCATAGGAAAAGGGGCACCAGCCTCAATTATAAAGGAAGTTTATCTGGGCCCCTCAACATTTGCAAAGTATTCAAAATAAATTTAAATTAAACAAAAATGACTTTTCTACACAAATTCAAATGACCAATGCATGAGACCACTGATAAAAATTCCACTTATCTTAAAACAAGTCATCTAAATAATATTTTTGGGAAAGTTTTAGTTTAAATCAGTTTTATTATGGAATGATAACAAATTAATCTACTACATGAATATCAATTTGTAAATTGGGTAGAATGACTTCTATATAATAAACCTCATTAGTGTATTACAAATTATTGGATAATAGATTGTTTTTGTGTGTCTTTGATACGAACAGTGAATGACAGCATTTGCTTTTCATATTGATTTTCATCCATATGTCGTTGCCTCAGTGCAGCAAGGTTGTATCTGCATATTTCAAGTTTTGCAGGAGAGGGAAAAGAGGGGTTGCAATCTGTCTTTATTTCAGACAAACACATTCTATGATAGTATAGCTTAATAACAGGGTTAGTAAAAACCGTTTGATAGAGAGGGGATTTGTCCCAGAAACATCAATTGGATGATGAAAAAATGTTGACAAACATTAAAAAACGTTTTATGGTAGCCAAATTAAAAAAAAGAAAATCGAAATGTTCCCAAAATATTTGTATAGATGTGTAGAGGCAAGGAGAAAGGGTGCTCTATGCTAGAAGTCAATTTTAAAATTCAGATCACTAGCTTTACAGTGATATATTGCATGAGAAGATACTCCTGTTAGTTTTGGAGGAATGGCTTGCTAAATATGGGTAGGTATGACCATTTTGTGAGTGTCAATAAGCAATAAGTTCCATTGGTCATGAGATACATCTGTAATTAGCATAATTTATGCTAATTAGCTAAATAAGCATAAATTTTCATTCTTTTGCCCATAACTTTCGATGTAGAAATGGTATTTTCATTCTGTTTACACCATAGTGGACCTTATGAAATGTTCCTTCAAATGGGATCATCGATTTTCTTTTTTAAAATGAAAATAATGTTTCCATGGCAACAGAAATCAACAAAAATGCCTATTTTGGCCCAAAACATTCTTTTTAATGCCAAATATGGACCCTTTCCCCAAAAAATAGAATATTTTATAAAAAAAATCATTGGATTGTCCATAAAAAAGTAGCCTATAGCAGTTTTAGGCATATTTTTCCTATTCTAGCCCATAGTAGTGCTCCCTGGTGGCTAAAACAGGTACTAAATCCTGCAGGAACCCTCATTTCTGCTTGCTGGCTCACAGATGTTCTTACATTCCCTGGCATAAAATAGAACCCAGGATCTCTTGATATAGAGTCAAATGTGTTACCACTTGGACTATATGTTGATACTTCATTCATTACAAAGATATGCCTATAATCTAATGGCTCAGGAAGTTATGAAAAAATCTGGATATGAATATGGGGAATAATGTGACAAATTACTGCATAATCCTATATAATATTAAAGGTTCTGTATCTCAAAAATATGAATGGGTCCCCCACCGGCAGTAAGCTACAAGCCTATCCATTCCTCCAGCACTAGCTGACCCCTCCTTCTGCCCATAGTCCAAGGGAAATGAATCTGTTTACATGTGTTAAGTATGGAATATAGGTTGCAGTTATTATATGTAAAAGTGACAAGTAATCAGGGATGGACTATAGTTTGGCATCATATAAATTTTGATGGCCATGCATCAAATGCATCTACTCACCAACCTGAACTACTACATCCCAACTCACCAACCATTACATCCCTTGAAGGACCACTAATGCATTAATGCATCATGCCAATCGGTCATCATGATGCTACATTCATGCATCATGACGACCATATGAGTTGATACACACACTGCAAAAGGGTCGGCATAATGCTCCAATTAAGTGTTGGAGAGCATGCAGACTCTAATCCCACCTTACCAACCACTAAAATATAGAACCAGCCTGTACATAGCAGTGTGCGATGCCTACCCCAGTACTGCTGACTGTCCAGGATCACCTTGTGCTAAAAATCTAACCCACATTAACAATTACTAAAATAAACATGTATACATATAAACCCAGCCTGTAAAATAGCAGTGTGTGACACCTACCAATGACTATCCAGGATCGCCTTGTGTTAAATACCTAAAACCCAAAACCACCAATCACTCTGTATGTACCTGAAGTGACCTGGGATGTGTAAAAATAGACACCAGTAAACAGAACAACGACTGTGTAGGTATTACCAGTCTGCAACATGTGTATTTGTAGCAGTAACTGCTCCAAATATAACAATACTATGTGACTGGGCTCCTAATATGGGTATGACTTGCTTGTTTTCCATTCTAAGACTCCAATTAACCAATGCCATGTCACTTTGTACTCCTAATATGCACTTCATACATTGGTGCATCATGATGTCCAATGGACATGATGCATTAATGCATCAGAGGCCCTTGAAGGGTTAAGAGGTGTGTGCGGCCCTACTGTGGGGGAGGGGGTGTGAGAGCTGTCAAAGTCGTGACCATTAGGGTGTGTTACAGTTAGGCCTCTGTGATGTCACAGGGTGGTTAGCTGCAGGCAGACATTGGCAACACATGGTTAGGTGACTACACCATGAGTAGAATCTCCTCAATATATTAGAGTATATTAGATAGGATATTGTTAGATGACTATATGGAATGCTCCTATGATTGGTATGTATATTACATGATTTAACATGTACAACAAGAGATTAAGATCTAATTGCAATGTGTGTATAGTTTTCAGGTAATTGCATCCTAGTCATCTTACCCAAAGGTCAACTTAATGCATTGGTTTGTTTGCCCAAAAAGACCCATAAATATTAACAATCAATAACTGTAACACATCCTATGAAGGGCCAAGTGGGGGGAGGGCAGCTCCTCTGTGTGTGTCTCAGTGCTATGGTCACATGACCAGTTCTGAAGGCCAGGTGTAGGAGTCAAGCTGACCTGTTCACAGTTTGTTAGATGTGCTTGATACTACGGATAGCATTATTACATAGCTGTAATGGTTAAAGGCTATGGGCCACAAAAACCAAAAAAGAAATCTAGGACTTTGCCAAGCATGTTGTAGAAATTCATTGTTTCTCCATACTATCAACCATTCAGTGATCATGGTCACTGAAAAGCAATTATTCTTTGCTGGGTTTTCACTGGTGGGTGTTAGAAATGTTCATTTCCTGCTTGGGATATCAGAAAAAATCATTGGCAAATATGTGCATACATGTCAAATAACAATTTTAGAGAACCTTTGCAAATTTTGAAAAAATCATATGGAGTAGAACGTGTTGTCCTCTTGAACCACTTAGTAGGATGTTGCCTCCAGGTCTTCATTGGTCCAACTTCATGCACCTATAAAGACAAATGGTATATCCATTACTCACTAGGTTATGCCAAACCAAACAGAAGGAGGTAGGTGTGGACATAGAGAGAGCTGGGTGTGGACATAGAGGGAGGTGAGAGTGGACACAGGGGGAGGTGGGTGTGGACACTGAGGGAGGTGGTTGTGGACATAATGGGGATGTGTAGGAAGATAGAGGGAGGTGGGTGTGGACACGGAGGGAGGTGGGGTGTGGATAAAGAGGTAAGTGGGTGTGGACACAGAGGGAGGTGGGTGTTGACATAGAGGCAGGTGAGAGTGGACACAGAGGGAGATGGGTGTGGACATAGAGGGAGGTGGGGGTGTGGACATAGAGGGAGGTGGGTGTTGACATAGAGGGAGTTTGGTGTGTACAAAGTGAGGTGTGTGTGAACAAAGAGGTCAGTGGTTTTGGACAAAGAGGTAAGTGAGTGTGGACAAAGAGGTAAGTGGGTGTGGACATAGAAGGAGGTGGGTGTGGACATAGAGGGAGGTGGGTGTGAACATAGAGGGAGGTGGGTGTGAACATAGTGGGGATGGGTAGGAAGATAGAGGGAGGGCAGGTGTGGACACAGAGGGAGATGGGTGTGGATACAGAGGGAGGTGGGTGTAGACACAGAGGAAAATGGGTGTGGACATAGAGGGAGGTGGGTGTGGACACAGAATGAGGTGGGTACAGTGGCCCACAAGGGTCAAATTGAAGTTGAAGCAAAGAGTTGACTTTCACAAAAAAAGTTAAAGTCCAAAAGCAAAATCAATGTTCAAAGTCAATTTCATTTCATTGCATTCAAGCTGTCAAGGTGTCAACTCATGAATGCAAACCCACTTGTGACAGGTATCTCTTGGCTTTGCATGGTACACTCTATGTCTTTCTATATGTCTATACCAGCAACTACTGGGTAGCTATTGGTTCCCTCACACAATAACTGATGGTTCCATACCAAGTAGCTGCTGGTTCCAGCATCCCATAACTGGTGGTTCCCACCCACTGTAACTGGTGTTTCCACACCAATCAGCTACTGATACTGGATCCCATACCAAGTAGCTGCTGGTTCCCACACCCAGCACTTGGTAGTCCCATTCACATTAGTTGCTGTTTCCTGTACCCAGTACATGCTGGTTCCCACATACAGTAGCTACTGCTTCCCACATCAGGTAGCTGCTGGTTCCCATATAAACTGGTTCCTAACCCAAGTAGTTGCTGGATCCCACACCCTTGCTGGTTCTTGTACCCAATACCTGCTGGCTTTCACATAGAGTAACTGGTAGTGGTTTCCACATCCATTAGGTGCTGGTTCCTGCACTCACTACCTGCTGGTTCCCAAATAGAGTGCCTGCTGGTTCCCACATCAGGTAGCTGCTAGTTCTGAAAACAGTAGCTGTTGGTTCCCATACAGTACCTACTTGTTCCCATATCCAGTAGCTGCTGGTTCTGATATAGAGTAGCTACCGGTTCCCATTCCTAGTAGCAAAAGAGTGATCTGGATAAATTCTGGATGAAAAAGGTCATATAAGTCAAAAATGGGCAAATTGGGAAAGTTGCGTGAAACTAGGTCATAAGCAGTCAAGCAGTCAAGCAGTCAAGTTAAAATTTGTCGAAATAGGTCAAATTGGTTCCAAGTAGGTAAAATTGAATGAAATTAGGTCAGACTAGGATAAATTATGTCAAATTGGTTGAAAATGGGTCAATCAGGTCAAATTCTATCAAATTAGGTCAACGGTGGTAAGAATAGATCACATTGGTCAAAATTAGGTCCAGTAGGTCAAAGTAGGCTAAGGTAGGTCAAATATGGTGAAAATAAGTCAATTTGGTTAAAGGTGGGTCAAGGAGGTTAAATAAGGTCAAATATGGTAAAAGTAGGTCAAATTGGTCAAAGGTAGGTCAGTAGGTCAAATCAGGCTAAGAAAGGTCAAATTAGGTCAAATTAGGTCAAATAATGGTGAAAATAGGTAAAATTGTTCGAAATAAGGTCAATTATGTAAGGTTAGTTCAAATTAGGTCAAATATCTTAAAATAGGTCAAATCAGTCAAAAGTAGCATGATTAGGTCAAAGTAGGTTAGAATGGGTCATATTAGGTCAAATATAGTCAAAGTAGGTCAGATTGGTCAAAAATAGTCATAGTCGACCTTATTTTGACAAATTTCGACATAATTTGACCTAAATGACCTACTTTTACCTATTTCCAGCATATTTGACCTTACTTCACCTATCATACCCTACATTTTGACAAAATTGTCCAATTTGATCTATTTCAACCATATTTGATCTATCCTGACCTTAATGGACCTAATTGACCTACTTTTGACCAATATGACCTGTTTTCACTATATGTGACCCATCCTTACAATATGGTTCGGAAGTCGCACATACAAAATGTTTAGTTATTGGCATATTCATTTACAGCTCATCAAGAGCTTTCATTTGGTATATAACACTTGCATAGTTGAACCAGGTGGTCCTCTACAGATCATCTGCAGGTAAATTTAGTGTGAGCGATTAAAAAATGATTAAACTGAGATAATTTACATATTAAACAGTGATAATTTATGAATCCTATATAACTCCTATGTAATTCTATATAACCATGTAAACTAGAGCTATGTTTTCCAGGCATTTGGGGCTTAAATTCAGTGTAGTAAGCAAGGATTCTGAAAGATATGTACTCATATGTTAGAAAAATGCTAAAATATCAATTTTGAAAAATCTGATATATTTGACACTATACCACTTGAAAGGGCCATATCTAGGCTTCTAAATCTGCGACTTCAGTACCATTTTGTTAGGATGGGTCACATATATGACCTTAATTGACCCATCCTGACCTAATTGACCTACTTTTGACCAATTCGACCTATTTTCACCTTGTTTGACCTAATTTGATTTACTTTGACCTTATCGACCTATTTCTGACCAATTTGACTGGTTTTCACTATATTTGACCTAATTTGACCTATCCTACCCTTATTGACCTACTTTTTACCAATTAGACCTATTTTCACCCTATTTGACTTAATTTGAACTATACTGACATTATTTATCTTTTTTTGACCAATTTGACCTAATTTCACCATATTTACTCTAATTTGTCCTATCCTACCCTATTTGACCTGCTTTGCACCAATTTGACATATTTTTCCAGCATATTTGACCTAATTTGACCTATCCTACCCTTATCGACCTACTTTTTATCAATTAGACCTAATTTCACCCTATTTGACTTAATTTCACCTATCCTGACCTTATTGACCTACTTTTGACCAATTTGACCTATTTTCACCATATTTACTCTAATTTGTCCTATCCTACCGTAATTGACCTGCTTTTGACCAATTTGGCCTATTTTCACCATATTTGACATAATTTGACCTATGCTACCCGAATAGACATACTTTTGACCAATATGACCTATTTTCAACATATTTGACCTAATTTGACCTATCCTGACCCAATTGACTTATTTTGACAGCTACTCTTTTAAGAACTCGCAATTACCTGATGTAAGAACCAGCAGGCACTCTACTTGGGAACCAGCAGGAAGTGGGTGCAGGAACCAGCACCTAATGGATGTGGGAACCACTACCAGCTACTCTATGTGGAAGCCAGCAGGTACTGGGTGCAAGAACCAGCAAGGGTGTGGGATCCAGCAGCTACTTGGGTTAGGAACCATTTTATATGGGAACCAGCAGCTACTGGATGTGGGAACCAGCATGTACTGGGTACAGGAAACAGCAACTAATGTGCATGGGAACCACCAAGTGCTGGGTGTGGGAACCAGCAGCTACTTGGTATGGGATCCAGTGCCAGTAGCGGATAGGTGTGGAACCGCAGTTACAGTGGGTGGGAACCACCAGTTACAGGATGCTGGAACCACCAACTACTTGGTGTGGAACCATCAGTTATTGTGTGAGGGAACCGATAGCTACCCAGTAGTTGCTGGTATAAACTTTGTTCATATAGAAAGACATAGAGTGCACCATGCAATGCTAAAAGATACCTGTCACAAGTTGGTTTTCATGAGTTGACACCTTGACAGTTTGACTGCAATGAAATGAAATTGACTTTGAACATTAATATTGGTTTTGGACTCTAACTTTTTTTTGTGAAAGTCAACTCTTTACTTCAACTTCAATTTGACCCTTGTAGGCCACTGTAGGAGGTGTGTGTGGACACAGAGGTAGATGGGTGTGGACATATAGGGAGTTAAGTGTGGACACAGAGAGAGGGGGGTGTGGACATAGAGGGAGGTGGGTGTGGACACAGAGGGAGGTGGGTGTGTATATAGAGGGAGGTGTGTGTGCACTTAGAGGGGATGTGGACATAGAGAGGATGTGGATGTGTGAGGGGGTGCATGTGGACATGAGGCATGTGAGTGTATGTGGATAAAAGGGAATGTATGTACATAGATGGATGTGAGTGTGGACACATATACAGACATGTAAATATACTGGGACAGAAGGGGAATCTGACCATGAGTGTTGCAATCTACAACAACCCTGCATACAAGTAAAGTCACCTTCTGCTAGGTGTTTGTGTGAGTTACCCAAATTAGGCTGGCTGGGAATGGGTACACTGTATAAGAGGTAAGGTAATCAGTACACAAGGTGGGCCCACTATGACCTGGATTGGGAAAGGGTTTGACTGCCTCTCACACTTAGTTGTATAGTAGTAGTATGCAGCTGCAATAAGGAGGGCTATTTCTGAACACAGCCAGTGGCCACACAATTACATGTATAGGTTTGCAATCATGCCTTCAGATGTACAATATCACATATTATTGCAAATAAAGATCCAGTCAAGTACTTAGGATTTCTTTTATGGATCATTGCAAATGCTGGTAAAGTGCTTGAATTAGCATTCATGAATACTGCACACAACAAGGTACAATGGCATTGGTAATATTGAGATAGTAGTGCCATTTCCTATTTAGGATTGTAAGTGCCCTTATGAATAGAGCAGCAAGAAAATGGTGACCTTTGCATGTCATAATGAATAGAAAATGGTGAAAAATGGCAAATTTATGCTTACCCACTGTTACCCTCAGGTTTTGGAGACAGGTCTTGTGTGTAGGTGAGCCAGGTGGAAATGACAGCTGAGGTGGGGCAGTGTAGCCCAAACTGGTTGGTCCTGTCGGAGTTTGGGAGTGCTCAGTAGGTATCAGCAGGGGGTGAGGGGGCACAGGGGTGGTTCTATTTCCATCTGATATGTCACGTTCATTTTTCAAATCATACTCAAATACGTTCTCGACGGACACATGTCATAACATGGTATTTTTGTGTTAATAGTCCATTAAATATCACATAGTTATAGTCCATTAAATATCACATAGTTCATAGTGAGTCTATACATGAGGTGTGATGGACCTAGGCATAAACCTGTTACAGTGTATTTTCAATGGATGGAACTATGGCATGCATCCCATATGAAGGAAGTCTGGTGTAAATTTGAGATTTCCCCAAATATTTTCCCCCAAAAATGACACAAAAGAGAGTCAGAAAAGTTTTCCATGTGAGTATCTTGATGCTCATTTTTGAGAAGATTAATTCTTAACACTCAGCAATGATTGCTGGTCTCATATAAGTACCAGTGGTTAGTGGGGGTGGGGAGGTGTTAAAATAACTCTTCAGCACTAAAATTTCATAAGTACCTGTCTTGGATATAGACCAGGGGTAAAGACCAAACCAAATTTCTGGGTATTTATTTAGTACAGTGAATAAGGCACAGTGAGATTTTGGGCGCTTTTACACGGTTAAGTAGACAGCACAGACAGTGTTAAATGATGCCAGTATATCTTTCATGGGAGGGTGAGTTTAGATATGCTTTTACATTCACCCATTTATGCCCCAGAAATCCCCCTCCCCATCTGACTAAAATGACCTGTTCTGTAAGTGTGTACCACAGGCGGTTTGCCTGCACCCTACAACCTTGACAGTCTAAATTTAGCTGACTCTTTACTTAGTGCCCGTAAACAACTTAGCATGCCCTATAATCATTGAGTGCCTATTTGCCAGGCCACTAAATGCTACCTAACTCTTTAAGGTCTGCTGATGCAGTAGTGTAACATGCCCATTGGCTGGCATGTTTTACCGATGAAGACTTGGGGAGTCTGCTTGCCAGCACTTCATTGGGGCATCATGCTGATCTTCCCAAAGCGTAAGCATGATGCTTGAATGTAGCCCTGGCTGCATTAATGCATCATGACAACCAAAATGCATTAATGCATTAGGGTTAGCCCTTAAAGGGTTCAACTCTGTTCAAGACATGTCTAGCAAACATGCACATTTAGTGAGATATCAATAAGGGTCATAATTATTAGAACGGGAGAGTGAGTGAGTAATAAATGTTTAACGCCATTTAGACAACTGAGGTCATATTCATGGCGAGAACTACATTACACATCTTCACAGATGAATGCGTCAGTGCCCATGCATATGTGCACCACACACATATTAGAATGGGACACATAATATTATGATTCAATCAACTTTATGTATCAATTTTGTCAGTAGCTTAAGTCAATCAATTTTCCTTTTTTTTTTGGGGGGGGGCAAGGCTCTCCCTCTTTTTTTTCTGCATCGCTCTCTTTCTATTTTGCTCTCTTTCTCTCTCTTCCCTCTCTCTATTGCCTTCCTCTCTTTCTCCCGTTTCCCTCTCCCTTTCTCTCTCTCTCTCTCTCTCTCCTTTCCCTCTCTCTCTCTCTCTCTCTCTCTCTTTCTCTCTTTATATCTATCTCTGTTGCTCTCTCTGTGCCTCTCTTGCCCTCTCATTTCTTTCCATCTCACTCCCTCTCTCTGTTCTTTGGACCAAACCAGGATTCCATGCTCACACAGAGGCCCCTGGTGGACTCTGGCATCTTCACTTTATGCTGAAGAATCAGACTTATGTGTATAAATCTCACTAGAGGGCCCTGTTAAAAACTGGGGAATATCAGGGTAATTCACGGGATTGTAGGTACTATTCCCAGGATCTTCCCGAGAATATGTGCTCACAGATTCACCAGTCGTTCACAGGATTTTCCTGTGTCTTGTTTCGAGGGTAAAAGTCCAAAGTGATATTGTTCTTCACATCTTTCATCTTATAAAGACTCATGATCAAATGGATTGAAGATAAGAATCGATTTATCCCACAGGGTGGGTATTGTATATTCTATTGTTGTATACTAGGGCCCCCTGGTGGCAGAAAAATATCATCAAGGTGGTGACCCTAGGTGATCACCATGATCACCTTGGGTCATCAACATAGAAGGAGGACCTTAAGTCATCAATACAGAGCACCTTCATAAGGCCATTTAATTCTAATAAATTGGATTACAGATTTTTTTCAATCAACTCTGTGGTCGGCCATGGGCAAAAAAATAAAAAAAAAAGTTGCCCCAAGCCCCCATCTAAGACCCAATATATCCTACCGGCCAGAGCAAAAAAAAAAAAAAAAAAAAAAGGTCATGGAAAAGCCATTTTTATGTCATCTAAAGTGTAGATATCGATAATTTGTTCAAATGGAAAGGCAGAAATCGAAGGTTCATTGCTTACAATATACTTTTTTTCCAAAGAATAATATTTTTTTGGTCATATTCTCCAAAGATCCCGTCGCCAATAGGGAAAAAATAAAAATAAAATTTTATTTTATTTCTATTTTGCCAAAAATCTCGTCGCCGGATCCGTAATCCAAGTTATTAGAATAAAATGGCCTAAAGGCTTATATTTTCAGTGTATAGAGAATCACGAGGCCTTTGACTTTCTGTAAGTCATTCCACTACAAAGATGCTGCCCTTTCAGCTTTTGCCTATGGAGTGTTGGAACTGTGCCTGGCTATCTCCAGATTCACACCCAGTGAGTAACGGCCTGGTTGTGGCCCTCCTCCCCACCCTGTCAGCCTCATCCACCGTTTAGGAAGCCATTTGCAGTCGACCGTTTTGATATCCGTCCATCTCAGTGAATATTGGGACATAATATATCATTTATCCCACGCCGCCATTTTGTCCCTTCATTGGTGTATCTACAAGATGGTGGTTGTGCCCCTTCCTTTTACCCTAACTAAGGGAAGCGTCCCTTCCTTATCCAAATCATCGACCCACGACTGCTTCATTTCTGACTCTAGTAACACACTATTTTACATTTCTTTCACTCGTATTATCATGATAGCACTCAGGTACCTCTCTTTCCAGCCGGCTAGTGCGTTAATGCACTGCCAGGTAGAAAACGGCTAGTGCATTAAGGCACTATGAGGATGGCATTTTGAGTATATAATAGCATTATCCTGAGACCAGTAATTATTTGCAATATAATTATAAGACCAGGTATCATAGTATCATATATAAAAGGAAATTACATACAGATTTCAAATCATTCAACTCCACAAATACTGATTATTTCCTATGGTCAGTCTAACCCAATATATCAATAAAACAGGCTCTCTAGGACCTCAATCTGCCGTATTCTAGGGACATTTACCAGAGATAGAGCCGGCTGGAAAGAGAAAACACTCCTATAAGCAGGGCATTGGAGGAGATATGGTCCGAAGGGCGCCTGGGGACGAGCAGGGCTGGGCAGGGCTGAGTTAGAGTGAATATAGCCATAGCCATGCGCATGATGTGTCGCCACCGACCAGCCTCCAGGCGTTATTGAAAGAGTGACTTCTGACTTCCCAGCATGATGGATGATGCTATGAGGAGGTAGAAAAGAGGGTGGGTTGAAGCAGTAGGGACGAGGGATGGATGTGGACTAAGTAAGAAGTTATTTTAGCGCATAATTTTAAGAGGGAAATTTGCAATCACTATGCTGACTATACACATATGTATACTCCAACCTCGATATCCAAAGGGAAATACGCGGGGTGAATAGAGCATGCATATTGCAGATCAGAGTAGAAAATGGGATCTCCTGTTCTGATGTGCATTATGTTTTTAAAAGATATACATATTATCATGATTATTGATTGACGCACAAGAAAGCTTATTATCACTGACATGTGGATAGGTTAGATGAGGAAGTATTTCTATGTTTATTACAATGTTTGTATTTTGTAGTACTGGGTACAGCACAACCTACATCGGGGCATTGTATTTGTACTGACAGCAACTACCACTCTTTTCCAAAAATAGAAGCATCTACTGCAAAACCCTTGCCTGGGTCTAACAGTGTAGATAAAGCAAAACTGATTCAACCCCCCCCCCCCACCATTGCTTGGTCGCTTGTCAGATCTAAAATACTTTTACCATTCATAACCGGACCTTACGTGAGAGCCATAGCAACGGAATCGTTTTTGCCAGACTTTACTTCTCAGAATGCCACCAGGCCAAGAACATATCATCCTCCGGGGAGTGTGCCCTAAAAAGGGGCCTCTACTTCAGTGGTCGTGCCTTAAAATGGTTCCGATGTTGTTTGAAATTGGACTCGCAGGGCGTATTAATATTCACATGGAATTACAGCAAACTCATGAAACTCCACTACAAGATGGAATTCGCTTGATGAAGGTTTGGGTATAAGAAAGAGGTTAAATGGAGTTTGAGTTTAACAAGTTTTATTGGCAAATAGCATCATACAATAGAAGCTTTTCAGGATCGGCCAGGAAAGACTCAAATGACTCAGATGAGGTCTTTGCAGCACGGTAGCTGAGTAATGATAATAGCCACGTCAGGTGTGTTTAAAGGCCATCACGTCACATTTCTGCATACCGCATCAATCGCTATCTGGTTAACAAAGCATTGACCATTTGCATTGTATTTAATTCACAATTTACATCAATCATTTTTTTCTCCTCATCTTTTGATATTCTGTTTGTTTTGGTTCAAATAAATCCATCCATTGATTTCTTAGTAATTTCTAAAAGATTCTTTAAGTCTTAAAGATTATAAAAATAAATGACTTTGGAAGATTCAGAAATCATGCCACGACCAAAAAAGACTACGGAAGCCGTGGAGGGCCACACCTTGAAAAATTCATAAAACATAAAATGGAACATAAAAAACTACTGTCAAACCTGAAAATTCACCTCTCAATTGTCAAAGTAGAAAAACGAACTTGCTGTGAATATGATATGACAGCAGATTTTTTTCTAAGTTGACGGTTGACATTGAAAAAAATCATGTTTTCTTATCTGGTGTCAACATGATTTTTTCACTGTCAACTGTCAAGTCGACAGTTAATGGCAGATTTTTTTTATCTTGACATTTAACTTGGGAAAATATCATGTTGACAGCAATTTTTTAAACTTCATCTTATTGGTTGTAAGAGAATCATGCTGATTTTGAATTGCATGTTTTTTGTGGTGTGGCCCTTCACGGCTTCCATAATACACAGGATACATTAACGTTGAATCCCACATGGCGATATATCTCAGTGATTTTATCTGTTGTGCACTATGGCCCTTTTTTGGGGCTATAAAATGCAAGGATTACTGCAACATGAACCATAACACATTGTGGGATGCGGAATGAGTTGCCTCCACAAGAATTGTTTTAAGGGTTCATTTCTAATTATATTTAGATTCATACAATTAATATAGAATGCCGTAGTATTTGTATAATAGGTGTGTGAATGAGATCCCATCATAAGGAAAAGGAGATACAAAGTTGTCTAGAATTATAGGAATTTACAGCTACAGCCTAGAGACTACCGTAGTGGCATGTATAAGTGCCCAGGCGCTCATTGATTTCAATTCCACTGTACCCACTGCTTATATGAGACAGGCGCTTATTTGAATACTGTTCTAAGTTGTTAAGGTCAATTTCAGTACCCTTATACCCCTGGCACTTATTTGAGACCGACACTTATTTGAGACCGACACTTATTTGAGACCCCGTTGCTTAAATGGGCCATTACGGTGTGCCTGGTAAATGGAATTGATTTGGGCTCTGTTGGCTTGTTTGGGTGCTGGAGCCTCAAATACGCACTGGAAGGCCTTTCTCAAAATGGTAAGACCATTACGATTTGAAACCCTCAATATCAGAGTAGGTGATCGTATGTGTGCACTATGATCAGCACTTAATAAAATAATTACATAATATGTACGACTGCCCTACCAAACCATATATTATATGGTTTGGTAGGGCAGTCGTACCAGTGCAATCCTTAGTGACCACTAGATACAGAGCTGTAATGGCATTAAACTAAGGGATTTTAGTACGACTTGAAGGAGTCTAGTCGTACCATCTTGAGAAATGCCTTCCTGGTCTCGAAAAGTAGCCATGGGGGACAGGGGTATTGAATTTAACAAGCGTCTGGATGCTTGAATGAAATTGGTACTTGAGACTGGTCCTGAAATTCATGACATCGTTAACATTCCAATATCAGCCTTACACAGTCTTTCATGTCGATCTGCCTGGCTTTACTATTGATGCTTCATACCATGACGTCAATGAAAGAAAAACAGTATCAAAGACTGAGAACTTGTCTAGGTGGCACTAATGTGTGATCTGATCGCGATCGATGAGATGCGAAAAGCTTTTCTACAAGGCCTGCAGCTGTTTTGGAGAGCAGGGTTTTCATTGCTTTCACTGGTTATACAATGTCTAGTCCATCCTAGAACATCCCTCTTCCCCAGTTCATTCTTCCAGGGAATGAACTCACAGCATTTTTAGGCCAGAAATCCCAACAAGAACACGCAAAATAGACGAAATGCATCAGACCACGGGAAAAGGTAACATTATGGGGATTTAGTGCTATTTACAGAATCTAGGTGGTAAAACCAAGTGAAATATGATGCCATTTTGCTTGTAATTTGCTTGTAATAATAGGCACTGATTTAGGGATATCTGACTGACACCAGTAGCAGTTGCTCAAGGCAATACAGATGGACACATTAAACCAAAATCAAAATCGGACAAGGAAAAGTGGACTAAAATCCCCTGATAATGTATGAGGATGCAGCATGTATTGCACTTATGGGCCACCTAGTGGCCAAAAATGGCACTAATCCCTGTAATGTTACATTTTCCCAAGTTGTCTCACAAATGTTGGCCAATGAAATTAATAATTGATGACTGTACGAATCTGCATAAAATCAGCTACTGTTCTGCAACTGACCCCAGATGTTTCCCCCCCCCTTTGGGCCTGAACAGTTAACTTGAAGTATCACGTTCCACCGTCTTCATGGATAGGACATCTATTGCCATTTGGCTGTCTGTGCCATGATAACCACCGCTGTACAAGGGAAACCTTCCTGCCTCCAATAAAAGATCCATCAATTCAAAACTAAGTCAAGCAATAAAGTCCTGTTTGTAGACTTCTAGGGAACTAGATATTCTGAGGTACGCCGAGGATTGTTTACTTCTGTAATCTCATCTCAGTATATTGTTCAATTGAGTTGTTGAGCTACTTAAGAGAAATAGATTCCTTGAAATAGAGGTAGAGATGAAGAAATGGAAAAGGAAAAGAAAAAAAAAGGGAAAAATGTAGATTAGAATACAAATGAAACAAAATAAAATCTCTGAAGGAGGGTAGATGGCTCTTTGTAGTTCTGTGTACTTCCTCCACCTGCATCAAACACTCTATTTTGTTGTATCTGTTCAGTTGGTGGAGTGGATTGGCAGTCTCTACCTCATGATTCTACATTACCAGAGATAGGCATCATAGAACCAGTGTAGTATGCAAGCTGGTAGAGTCAAACCCCACTGACATCCTTATCTACACAGTCTTCTATATATATGGCCTTTGAGTTGGGGCCAGCAAAGTTAAGAAGTTCTCAGTTTTGCAAATGGCCACAGCCAGTTTATCACAGATGCTCGGATAGATCTCCAGTGTGCCTGTGTCTGAACAAAACCATTACCGCTGGGAGCTGAGGGTTCGTTACGGCTGCTTTCATCGTGTAATTCTATCAAAATGGTGGAGTTTTGTTGTGTGGTCGCGTGACTACCGTCACTGTCCAAACAGGCTTTTCTTGCTTAATCAGGTTTCCAGGAGGTATCGGATCACTCTCTTTGGGAGCTACAGTGGTTCTCTGTGCGTGATGTGCAGTAGCCGGGTGGGTGGATGGGACAGTGGATGGGGATGGGGCTGTGTATAGTCACCGTGGTCACAAATGGTTCTAAGAGACTATCCTAGATCTCATGGCAAGCGTTGTGAGATTCTCCCTTTGATAGATTAGGCTTAGGTTTGTTGTATTATTTTCAAATCTTGAACCTCACAACTATTCTTCAAATTGAGCTGAGTACATTAATGTCATAGACTGCTCTGAATCAAAATTAGGGTGTATGGTCTAATCATGAAGGACGTACATTCTGCAAGTCATGGGCGATTATGCAATGTATACTATGTATACCGTACCGCCAGGTGGGACCAGTATTAGTCTCTAAGGTGCTAAATCACGTCAGAGGCTCGGGTAGTGCAGGAGATCCCGGGAGATTTCATAATCTACACAAAATATACCCCTTTGAGCACGGGGCTACCGTGGGTTCTGTCCCGGGGGTCCTCTCTACTAGATATGAGAATCTGCTGTAAAACCATAACTTTTCTGTGCCCAAGTGCAAGGAACCCTAGAGCTTCAATGTGTGATCAGTAATTAGTGTGCTATTCCACTGTCAGTGTATACCCATGTAGGTTACAGATGGGTATTTCTTAATTATACTACGAACAATATTGAGAAATGCCCTCCTGTGGTAACATAGGACCTGTATCAGCAGTAGAGTCTGGATGGTTGACATGCACCCCCCTGCCCACACATACACACCCTCCTACACCACATCGTACACGACAAACATTCTCCTCTCCATCCCATAATTAGCTACTGAGGTGCTCATCTGCATGGAGACGCTGTAAACGCGTTACTTCCGCTAAATGGGAGCAGCTCAGCTTCCAAAGACTGCTGAGTCAGGGAGCAGCTCCTCAAAGAAGCTCAATGCCCGACATGGAATGGGGATATAGAAAGTTAGGGCACTGATGAGTGTCTTTGTTACATTTTGCTCTATCTATAGTGCGAAGTTATATATCAGACTGTTTTTCTTTTGTATTATGCGCTATTCAACTGATAATGTACTAGCCTAGGGCTATGATAGTCATAAGCTTTCTTATTTTCTTTTCTACCTCATGACCATGAACTATCAGTCTGGAAAAGTAAGCTCAGGGTCCAAAATGACAAATTGAAGCAGATCCTGACCAGTGCTGTGTTCACGCCTCCCCCCATATATATTCACTGTGTAAGGGGAAAGAAAATGCACCTTATACCAGTGGAATCCAGTTTTTGAGAAACTGCATTTAGCCTATAATGGAGAACTAATATCAATTTCTGGTATTTTCAAAAAAGATGGAAAGCTTCACTTCATGAAGAAATCAAGTCCCACATCAATTTGAAATTCAAATAACAGATTATCGGAAAAAAAATAACTTTAGGTGTCAGAGCATGAAGACTTGCTGCCTTATTGTGTCTTTGAATTAGCACCGGTTTGAATCAGCACTGCACTGGAAGTCATTTCTCAAACCCAAAGATTACAGCCCTCCCAAATCGTACCAACCTGGCCTGGATCGGGAGGGTATTCTTGGTTACACTGGGTCAATCACTACGAGTGGTGCAGATATAGGGGGAAAAGGCATGCTGCTGTATAGCCAATCGTAGGTATTGTAGGGTCACCCACTCCCGCCTCACTATGATCGGACTGGATCGTAGGGGGTATACAATTCGTAGTGGGCAGTCTCAATTCGTAGGGTTTGAGAAATACCTAGCAGGTGGTACAGGTTTTTTTTCAGATTTTTAAATGCACCATGACTTAAGTCTTGAATAATTACTAGTCTTGATTTAGCCCCAGGGTATAACCTATACTAACTTTAAATCTTGAATCCATCAGTGTCTTGGCGCTTGGCAGGCAAATATATCAGTATTTCTTTATAACATTATATTTTATTGATAGCCCTATATCTTGGCTTATTAAAAAGTTTCAAGGATCCAACTCTTATCGTATCAGTTTTTATTGCAAATGCCGTAAAACCTTCCAAAAATAGGGGACTATACTGATCAGGATCAATCAAACATGAATAAAATCACTAATAACAGTCAATTATTGTGGCCAGCATGGTACAATGTATGACTTTATGTATACCAAAAAGCTCAAGTGTGGTTCGAGAACTCCTGAAGTTACGCATTGGCGGAAAAATATAAACCTTGACAATTTGGCAATTTATTCTCCTATTTCTTAACTTTAGCCTAGCTCATTCAAAATCCTTTATACAATGTCTATATTAACTGTCCTTTGTCTCTAGTAGATCTATTGTACAGAATAATTACAATTGCCCTGATATTGGATACTTGTACTGCAAAGTCACTGCCTGCGTAGAGGGCATTATATCATGCATACCATCAGTATAGTCCCCTATACATTAACATCTCAAAGAATGGCCACAGCTCATCTACACATCATCATATACCATTGGCATCGCATACACAATGACAAAAGAGACTGCACTACCTATCTAGAGACATTTAAACATATATAAGGCCCATCTTGGGGGTGCAATATTACTTTGAAAATTAAAAATCGCAAAATTTCTACACTTCTCGCAACACATGCCATGTTGTACAGAAATATACATTAACATACCTTAGAATACTCTTGTTTGATAACTCAGAAACATCTACTATTGAATAGAAATACCATACAAGATGGTAGGTTGAAAATACAGAATTTTAATTTTATCCATGTGAAAATGCCCGTAACCATCAGTATAGTCCCCACGTTAGAATTACGTTGGGGGCTACTTCAGCCATCTGCAAATTTGAGAAGACATACATAAGTAAATAGGTAAATAGTGATTCAACATGTTCCTATATTCTATAAGGATGTACAACAACCCAAAAAAAAATTATCAGAGGATTTCATGATGAAAAGGTTAATTTATAGAGAGAAAATCAGTTGATTTTAAGATAATATGGAATCTTTTAGTGTTTGAATACTGAAATACATAAATAAATAGGTAAACAGTGATTCATCATGTTCCTATATGCTGACAAAGGATGTTCAAAACCCCCAAAAGTTCAATTAGCTAATTTATTGTTAATATGGAAATTTATAGGGACCGAATATACAAAAATTGCAGAATTACACCCACCACAAAAATCTTTAAAAATATTCAGGATCTTACCAATGGCAGTTGTGTAAGTAAGAGGTACCATAGGGGCATGTCATAATAAAATATGATGGAGCTATGTGCACTGGATGTGCCACTTGTGTGGGAAATACGAAATGGGGACTATACTGATGGTAAAGGTTTATAACCATAAAGCAGTGAAGGCTTTGTGCAAGGGCAAGCTTACCTGGTCAGTACATATATTAGAGGTTGGACATATCTAACATACCCACCATAAAACATTCCCCTTAATCCAAGATGGTGGCCAGTGCATGGCCATCTTGACGAAGGGGGCCTATACTGATTCTTGGGTGTTCCCCCCTAAATTTGGCCACTATGGCTATGTTTTCTATCCCACAGGAGGATTAACACACTAAAACGATCAAATTGAGGTAGAAGAAGGAAAATAACCACCAAAAACTATGGATAAAGGACAACTTTGACTGTGAGAGGGCCTAAAGCGGGGCTGAAATTTGGCGGTAATGGCCCAAGTCTCAAATCACGCAAATATGGCCAAAAATGTGTGTTACACTTGTAGGGGCTCCTATTCCTCAAGAAATATCATCAATTTAGACCCAAGCATACATCAATTTGGCCAGGAGAGGGCAAATTCTGCACAGCAAGCGGAGGATCAGTATAGTCCCTTCTTTCTGGAAAAACAGTGTGCAGTGGCCAAAGCGTCCCCTCCGGGCCCCTGGCTGCAACCAAAGCTTCACCCAGTGGCACATTTTACCCTCTAGTACACAAAATACATCGTTTTGGTACACAAAAAGTGATCTACGGACCCCCCCACACATCTTCAACAATATTTGACAAGATTTTCATCGATTTTCCTAACATTTTGTGATTTTCCGTGAACTTTTTGAAGTAAAAATCTGTGCAGGTGTAGCTGTAAACAAGCTGTGAACTCCTCTGAGCCGGAAGATGCTACCCAGATGCAGGCCACTTCCACTGGGCAGCAGGAAGTCACTTTTTCTTTTCCCGCGCTGTTTTTCCCGCTGACCATCAGTATAATCCCCATTTTATGAAGAGACCCCCCATACAGCCAAACCAGAAGGAATTTGGCTGGAATTCTTTTTTAAGCATGACGCATATACCCTAAAAGTGGGCATAGAATATGGATTGTATGTATTTGACTTATTTCATTCCATTTAGAGGCAAAATGCCCAGGGACTATACTGATTGTCGTGTGCATTGAAAATGTCTTATCTGTATCTGGCATGGGTAATTCCTGGAGTACATTTTCTATGGATGATACCCCCTAGGGTACCTAGGGCTTGCATATAATAAGAAGACTGGTGCTATTCCCTAACCAGGTTTAGAGGACCCCCAATCAGTATAGTCCTCCTGTGCTAATTCATAATTAAATGCTTATTAAAAAATAAATAATGCCCGAAGACCCACCCAGACCATATGGAAATCTTAGCTATGACCCCCCACTAAGGAATGAAAATATTATTGGTGGTGTAGAAGTGTTTCCCTTGCTATTATATGCCCAAGGAACCACATGTACAGTAAATCTTGAAACCACCCATATATATATATATATATATATATATATATATATATATATATATATATATATATATATGGGCCAGATTTCCTGGGGATGTACAAATCTCCCTGAGAAGGCCCCAAATATGAAAGTCAGAAAAGGAATTAATCCCTTTATTACATTGAAAGAACAATGTCTTGGCTCCTTGGAACCACTAATTATACACAGTTATCCCTACCGGTTCCATTTTTATAGCTGTGTGATAACATTTTGTCACTTTTTGTGTCCATCCGACAGATTTAATCAGTGATATGACTTTGTTAGCAATATATACACCACAGGAACTTCTAATTATGTTTACCAGCTCTTACAGTTTAGTAAGCTCATGAATAAACATCACTGTTCAAATAACTTTTGAGATATAGGCTGATGAAATTCAGCCATCTTGTGACAAAATTCTTGTCAAAAATGCTATTTTCCCTCTTGTTCTCTAGAAAATGCTTAAATACTCATTAAAATCAATCTACATTAAGTTCAGCATGCCTACTTTAAGAAATAATGATCATCATAACCTAATAGACCACCAACTCAGCACAGCATTAGCTTAAAATGACCCTAAAATTCAGACTTTATCTGTCGGATGGACACTTTTTTTCATATTATGTATAAAACACACTTATGGGGAGACTTATGGTACAAATGTTATTTAATAGTGTTCAAGGGATGACTGTGCTTGATTTAAAACATAAAGAATGCATCCAAATGCATTACTTTGAGATTAAGAAATTTGTCCTTCCGACAGCAAAAGTGCAAAATGTCCATCCGACAGAAAAATGTGTATACGGATGCACTCATTGGTATAAGAGGAAGACTTCAGGCTACAGCAAAAAAATCTTTGCGGCAGCTTAACCATCCTAGTGCCCCTCAATTCTGAGCAGAGTAAGGATAATGTATTAACTGTCTTAGTTTATAATATGGGATGGTTTTAGTTTTACTGTCGGATGGACATTTGAGTGTCATTTTACACTGAATGTTACACGAACAAATACTTATGCTCTACAATACCCAAAAACCTTCTGAATCATTAGCACAACAGATATATCAATGAGAAAAAGCTATATCTGAGGTTCTGGAACCCCTCTGGGATATATGCCAGGGCTGTAAAAAACCTGCTTTTTCATCAAATTTGCCTTTTTTCACCATTTTTCAACTTTGGAAGCCAACTAATCCAAATATTATGCTTGGATATGCAAGAGAGTACATGTATTTGAAAGGTTATGGTGTTCCCTTCCAAATGGGACCAAAAAGCAGGATATTGGTTCATAAGTTTTTATTCTGTAGGTGCATAAGCATACAAAAGTGTGAAAAATGCCAATTGTACGTGCCCAGAAAATCTAGCCCATATATATATACATATATATATATAGTGGATAAACACAGGATTTACCTGTGTCGATCCAATAAAGGCAGGCCTGCCCCCTACATATAGTAGCAGAACTGCTACACATATATATCCATTATAATACCAAGATAATTATAACACCCATAACCAATGATATATAGCCATATCAGGGGTAGACACTAATATTTTGGGCCTATGGCCACCCGGGCCAGTAGTCTGGTATAGAGTAATGTATTTTCAAATATTCTACTGGCCAAATGGCCAATTTCAAAGGAAATCTAGAAATAATCACTGGCCCATAGGCAAAACTACTGGCCATTGGCCACCGGGCCAGTGTTAGTGTCTACCCCTGCCATATACACCGTACACCACTTTAATTATTTACATTCTCAATAGCACAGAGCACGACATTGTTTGATGTTGGCTGACAAAGTAGCAAAGTCTCATTAGTATGTACACTGTACAGGATTGGGGATGAATCCTTATCCCTTATTAGGACAAACATGACTGGGCAGGCCTCACCATTGCGTATTCATTGCATCAGTCATTGTCTGGCTGCTTCGATATCAGCTTCCAAAGGCAGATCAGAATAGTTTTGCATACAATATTATCCATCTGATTACAAGGTTTCACTGGGTGATTGCGACAGAGAGGGAATATTGGATACACAAGCGATTAGCCGGCAATGTATGTACCATTCATATCAAGGAGGTTTGAAATGTATTGCATGTTTTTATTTCTCATATATAGCTCCTTGTCACTAACTCTGATTCAACGTATTGTTCAATTTAATTCAGGGACAGAATATTAGGGGGTGGCATCCATGCCAGACTTGAAGTATGGTCCATACTGATCAACTTTCAGGTGGACGCCACGCGCAAAAATTGTTTTTCTCTGACATAGGGCCCGATAAAGGTAGCCATTACCGAAATTCCTTGCTTTGGCTATAACTTTGCAGCCAATGATGCTAAACATTCATTTTAAGTGTCTACTAGCACATTTTCAGGGTCTAAGAACTTATTGGTGACATTTTGATTTTTCTCCCGTGCATGCTAAGCCTGAAATAGGCCTATTTAACCATTACCCAAATTCACTGTTTTTGCAATACCCTAGCAAATAAGGCTGATAGACATTTAGTCAATGTGGCTTTATCCACATTATCAGGGTCTAGAAACATAAGGGGAGCATTGTTTTCCCTCTCCTGTCCCTATATATTAGACTTTCATAAGCCTGGCTAAGGAAGCCATTATTGGAATTGACGGTTTTCACCATATCTTTGCTACTAGTGCTGGTAGACACTCAATTCATGTGGCTGCATCCACATTCTCAGGGTCTAGGAACATGATAGGGGCATTAATATTTATCTCTTTTACATATTTATTAGACCTGAGACCTGTTAGCTACTAAATATGCAGTTTTAGATGGTTTCAAACTCGGAAAGCAGTGTAACAGTTTTAGGGTAAATTTGTTTTATAAATCAATGAAGTTGCCTCTGGGAATGGTTGATAGAGGTATCAGCCACCACAAGGCCCAAGGAGGTATGCCAGTATATTCATGTATGTCAAACATGAACTTGCCAAGGGTGTTGGAAGCAAGGTGACTTTGGAAAGGCCAACGTGTGTCAGGCAGTGTGCGCTGACAATTCTGACAACAGAAAGTTAGGGACCTGGAATTTTGACCCGTTCTTTGGACTTAGGATGATTTAGAAATTTATTCAATTTTCCTGCTATTTTTGGTTCATATTTTGTCCAAATTTTAGGTCTCTGATTGGAGGGGCCATGGCCCCCTCCCCCCCCCACCTGTTCTGACACCCCAGACTGTGGTTGTGGGCTAACAGGGGTAAATGGTTCATACATGCCTTTTCAGTCCAATGAATACCATAGCTTCACCTTTATTAGCAGGATATTGACCAATGTAGTCAATCCCTCACTCCACCATAGGGAGTTCATCCCATTTATAGACATGGCACCTACTGGCTACAGTAAAATTGCAGCAAGCTTGAAACTTAAACATTCCTAATCTACATGTATTTCTTCCGTGATATAATCTAATGATGACAAAATGTTATGTGGGGACTTCAATCACAACAGGAGAATACTTTGATGATATTCCTCATAAGAGCAGTATTTAGACCAGAATTGATAAAATGTGTACCAGTGACAAATTTTACCCATGATATTTGATATTTATTTCACCAGGAAACGATATTTATTTCACCAGGAATCCCTTAACATAGGTTATCAGTGTTAAGTTGAGACATCAAGGTCTGGGTGGGATGTGCAGGGGTAAGGGTGGGGTTCTTGGGTCATACATGCTGGGTGATTAATTAAATCGGAAATTTGCGAATTTAAATACACACGAAAATGCATTTTTTTTAAATTCGCGATAATTCATACACGCAAAAATATCTACGTTTACAGTAGGCATAATGTTTATGACCACAATCACTTGGGCACTTGTCTATCAAACCACTGCTGTCTAGTAATCTAGCCTGTGATTTTGCTGTTCCTACTTGTGTTGGAGTAGGGTCTATTATCACCTGGAGAATGTGTGTATCATCATGTGTATAAACCTACAAGTTCAGGGTTCTCCACCATGGAATAATATTATTATGTCAGCCATCAAAACAACATTGATAATATGGATATTATTTTCAGTTGTTTGTTTTATTCTCTGCATCTTGGATAATTGTACATCTGCCTATTACTTAGTCGGTTACTTTTGCTGCATCTTACAAGAATCAGATAATCAAAGATTACCCTCAATCTATAAATGCAAATGAATATATGTCATAGGCTAGGTTATCAACGTTCCTCACAACCTATGACAGAAGGCAGACATTTGTATTTGAATATGCAATAAAATCATAGGCTTAATTGAATATATGTCAGTCCAACCTTGATCTTGTACAAACATACTAATATACAGGCATATGTCACATATATTATGCTCTCATTCAGCTCTTTCTAGCTTGCTCTTTTCAATTTAAATTTTGCCTAAAATACAGGAGAAAACAGTCCCAGTCTTGACTGTATTTGATATATGGGCTCACAGTGACCATGAGGAGCAATGATTATTGATGCTTGTTTAAAATCTAAATTGATATCCACTATGCACTAGATTTCCTGTCATTTGGTTTCATTTTATATCCTGTAAGGTTTGTATTCCCTGGTTATTGGTGGTACTCAGAATGATAGCTTTAGAGACTAGATTACTATCTTCAGAGTGCATAAATGCATAAGTGAGATGTAAAAAGTCAAAGAAATAGTTATAATTTACCTATGAGGGTTTTGCTTTAAAAACATTTACAAAAAAGCAGGATGATGTCTCTGCCTGACCATGACTAGCCCCAAATTATGCCAAATGTAAAAATAGAAAGTATTTTGCTTCTTGACTGTGAAAAAACCTGATATTGACACTGTGCAATAAATGGTTCAGTGAATTTCAGTGATGGCTACCCTGCCCAGGCCTATGATAAACTGAGAATTATCCAAAATATATAAAGGAGTAGAAGAAAAATGCCCCGATTGTGTTCCTAGACTCTGAGAATGTGGATACAGGTACTGGAAATGAGTGTCTAGCAGCACTAGTAGCAAGGATATGGGGAATACCATCAATTTCCATAATGGCTTCCTTGTTCAGGCCTATGCCAGGCCAATATAGATGGAAAGGAGAGCAGAACAATGCTCCCATTATGTTCCTAGACCCTGATAATGTGGACATAGCCACATTGACTAATGTCTATCATCCTTATTCACAAAGTTATTGCTAAAACAGTGAAATGCAGGTAATGGCAACCTTAAATAGGCCTATATCAGGCTTAGCATGCATGGGGGGAAAATCACAATGTCACCAACAAGTTCCTATACCCTGAAAATGTGCTAGTAGAAACTTAAAATGAATGTCTAGCATAATTGGCTGTAAAGTTATAGCAAAAACAAGGAATTTTGGTAATGGCTACCTTTATCAGGCCCTATTTCAGAGAAAAAAAATTTGTGTGCGTGGCATCCACCTGACAGTTGATCAGTATGGACCATACTTCAACAGGTTCAGGACTAACCTGTTTCTTAGTACACCCTAAGATTGAATGATAGTCCCTGGATCATGGTGTGTACTAAGAACTTAGTACCCTTGTTTATCTTCAGATCTTTTTTTTTAAGTATTTTATTGGGTATATAAATACAATAACAGGTAACTGCCTTTAATCCTAGCATATGCGCATTGTACTGCTTCCACTAGGCCCCCTTACAGGACAATAATGCTATTATACTAGAAAACATACGGTATGGCAGCACAGTCAAGTTTGCTTATAATATTTGTATATATGTTAAAGTATGTCATACAAACAATTACTTCTTGCAAAACATTTCTCAGGCTGATGAGATGAGATGAAAAGAACATGATCAATTACATATAATACAATATGCGAGTGATGAGCAAGTACCCCTCACTTACATGAAACAGTTTGGATAGTCCTTCTTAATTTTCAGTTTTAAGATGTTTAGGTCTTCTATGGTAGTGTATTCAACTTTTAACCTGCTCCATAAATCAATGGATCGATATAATACACTCTTTACCACAATAGTTTTGAAATGTAGTGTATTTAGGGTTTTTCTCCAGTTTAACTTTATATATAATACTTAGTGCCTTATTCTGTAACAGTTGTAGTTGGTCATTTTCCCCTTTTCCTAATCGGTCCCATACATAATCCACATAGTCAAAGGTCGGTAATACCATACTGTTATAAATAGTTAAAGCCATTTCATTATTCACATAACATCTCACTCGAGCCAACTGTGTAGTTTTATGTCTGATTTGTCTAATAACATTTGCTCGATGTACAATAAAAGTTAGGGCAGAAGCTAATCACATACCTAGATATGTGAAAGTATTCACCTCCTCTAATAAAAACTCCATTCAAGTAAAATACTGAATGTCAATTATTAACATTATTAAAAATCTGCCATTTTGTTTTCTTTTCATTAATTGTTAGACCTTTATTAAGGCACCAAGCAGCTAGTTTTGTTAAACATTCATGCATGTCATCCACATTGGTGACTGATAATACCGCATCATCAGCATATAGGGTACATTTAACATTATTCATCAATTTTGGTAAAATTGAAGGACTATATATATACGACATACAAAACCAGACAAGTGGAATTGGGCTTGTAACATTTTATTTCGTTGAGTTGAACTTTTGATGGACAATGGATGGTAATTGAAGTTTATGTGAATGCTACGTTTCGGGTTATTTATAACCCTTCTTCAGGCAATTTTGGTAAACTATTAATAAATACAGAACACATGACAGGACCCATTACTGAGCCTTGGGGAACACCATACTCAACCTTTTTTTGGTCAGAAAGGGTATTATTAGCTACCGTTTGTTGTCTCCTATTCGTCAGGTAAGATTTTAAAAATTTTAGAGTGTTTTCGCTAAGTCCAAGAACTTGCAATTTTGTAAGAAGAATTTTATGTGAAACAGTATCAAATGCTTTTTTTGTAGTCAATGTATAGGCTGATTGTAGAATGTCCCCTAGTGATATTATTAATAATGTTATCAAGGTGCTCACAAATGGCTGACTGTGTCCAATGACCCTTACGATAACCACGTTAGACAAGAATATCCTGGTGTCCATATAACCTTGTAATCTAGAACGTACAATTTTTTCTAATATTTTACCTGGAAATGGTAAGAGACTAATTGGTCTTAGAGCATTAACATCCAGACTGTTAGTTTAACAAAGTCCGGAATGCACATAAAGGCATCTTTTAAGATAAAGGATTTTATATGCACAATGGCAGATGGTTTCCTGATATCAATATTGTTTATCAGTTTCTTCATCTCGTCAATATCTACTGGATAAAGCAGGCTTACATTCACATCTGGCTCTCCAAATGGTGGTTTTGTATTATTATCATCTGCGCCTACTGCAGTTGGGAGACCTTGTGCAAATTCTTTTCCTACATTTGCAAAAACGTTATTGATATAATCAGCACATTTTTTCGATGGTATTAGTTGTTTTGTAATTCTATGTCTGAACTTGATCAATGTGGAACTGGTCTTATTTGGGAGTAATTTTTTTATAGCTTCCCAGAATTTTGTGGGGTCATTTTTTTATTTTGATTCTATTAAAGATCATACCTTTAACTCTACGTTTATACATATTAGCTATCTCCCAGTAATCAGTAGTCATTGACCTACGGGCCCTTCTATACATTACATCTCTTCTGTTCATCATCTCTGCAATATCAGGAATGAGCCATTCTGGTGTATATACCGGTAGATACATCTTTTTAACAGGACATAATTTATCTAAGCATTTAGTAAAGGTGGATTCCATTTCTTTCCAGATCTCATCAGGGTTAAGATACTATAGCTAATTTCTCTTTCTTTCTTATCAAAATACATAATTTTGATGTCACCATAAGTAGAAAATGTCTATTTCTTTTATATACACCTTTTTACAGAACTAAAATCGGAATATTTTCTAAGAAATGGCTATACAGTATTTACAATCTTCCCCCAGTCTTGCTATACTAAAATTGATTTCCTAATTTTTTGTTTAATTTGCTGATAAATATGAACCCACAAGATTAAAGAATAGACAAATGCCTACAAACTTATGTTTTCATTTGAGCTAAGTTCTGTTTAATAAGGGAGTAAATATATCAGTTAATGTAACTATAAGTACCAAATGGTGGAGTGGTTTCACCATCCCACCTTTGACCCCAATAATGTATGCACATGTAGGTGTCATGGTCCAGTGACCAGGGCTCTGATTGGCCCATAAACCTGTGCAGGTGAGTGTCATGGTCCAGTGCACATGCAAGGGTCCCGGCAAGGGTAATAAGATCCCAGTACATCCTAAGACTGTGCATAGTACCAGAATCTTAGTACAGACTAAAATCAGACTGTTGTACTATGATCCTGGTGTGTCCCAACAAGATAGTCCCGTCCCCAACCTGTTCAAGTCTGGCATGGATGCCACCCTCTAACCTTCCGTCCCTCATAAAGTGATTTCTAAGCCTCTTTTGAGATTTTGCCTGCCTACTAGTGTGTGTACATCGTTTTTGTTTGTTTTATCTTAAAGGGAGGGCTGAAACTAGTCCATATCCCTCTCCCACCCTTAGTTTTTTGTTGTTCTTTTTGTTGTTTGTTTTTTTTATCAGTTTTTCCTGCCAACCATCGATCTTTCATTTAGTAGACCACTATCCCCCACCTTCAAATACCTGGATTCGCCCCTGTGATGGGCCTACAAGAGACTGTATAGCCATGATAAAAGATAAACAGCAGAGTCTGTGCCTCTAAATTTGTATTGACACACCGTCTAGTCTACAAATCAGGGCTGGCTGTGTCACTGCGTAATACGCCCACTTTGAGTGTTTCTGTCTACAATTGCCTAGGTTATTTGGCCCACTGCGGCTGTTCCATTGCCCCTTGTCCCTTCCCATTTTAGTGCAGCAGAGTGGATGGGAGGGAGGTTAGACTGCCGTAGAGATTCTGAAGGGGTGGAGGGGAGATAGTGGGCAGAGGAAGGATTGGCATGTTGGTGTGGCCAAGTGGCAGCCACACCAATATTTGTGAACCCGACGAGCCGGACAACGAGGTGTCACGTGCCCGCCATCTCGCATTACCTTGCGAGAAGTGGCGAGAATCAATCAGACAAAATGGACACATATTGATCCCCGATGCCCACATGAGACACTGCCTCTCATTGGCTTAGGCTGCCCATATCGTTCTGTAACCAGCCCTGTGATTGGCTGCTTGAGTTTCTTGAAGGGTGGACTGGGGTGTCCGCAGGGCGGTGTACCTCAGGTGGCCTCGGAGAGATTGGAGGTGGAGTTGTTACAGAAACCTATACACCTACATCTACACCTATACACCCTCCCCTCCTCACCTCCAGTGCCAGAGCAGCTCTAGGTCTAGCCCAGCCAGGCCAGGAAGGAGAAGAACCTTGCCTGGAGCAACATAAGGGGCCGAGTGAGCTGCTCAGACCAGATCAGGGCATCACATCCGCATACCAGGGACCCACTCATGTCTGAGATAGCGGGAGCAAACATACCCTTCCCAACTACTCCCATATTCCCAATCCATACCAGGGCTGAGATAGCAGCCTCATTACTTCATATCCCCTGGAGTATGACATTGCTCCCATATCCTTCCCATACCAGCCAACTCTAGCTGTAGACATTTTGTATTCCTAGTACCAAAACCTCTGTACAACCTTCATTTGGCCATGGGTGTCTCCTATGGTAGTAAGGAGCCATGATTAATGTGACATCTGCTGACCTTTGACCTGTGCCAAGGACAAAAGGAGCACACTCCCTGCGTCCCTCATCTTTTACCATTCCTTCCCCTCTCTCCTTGGCATCCCCACTGCCTCCCTCCCTCCCTATAAATATATACCCCCTCCCTCTCAATACCTATATCTCCTAGCAGCAGCTCAGTGCACTGAATACAACAAGAGGAATTGCTCACGACATGCTCACTGAGAGAACAAGATCCTCCCTGCGCACTAATCCTCTTAAAGGTGAGCTGAGCTCCTGGTGGCATTTGCCCACACTACTACTGAGTGATGGGTATAGGTGTGTGCAGGGACAGGAGTACATTAGTCAGTCCCCTGCGGGCTCTGCACGCCCTGAAACCGAACCTGGAGAGTCTACTACATACGACAACACAACCCTGAGGACTTTATGTGAGCATTTCAGTGATTGAGACATACATGCACAAAGAAGCTGAACATGAGCAGGTCTGTAAAGACTGTTAGCAACTCATCTTGAAAGATTAAGACCCTGGATATCCCTCATCTATCATTGGGAGTTTACATGCACAGGGATAAGGCTGTATAATTTCATGGATACTTGAGGCAATTTTGCTTCAGCGATGTTCACCTGGGTTTCTATCTGAATCCATCAATACAATTAAGATCTTTGAACCTTGCATCAAGGAGTTACAGTTTTATCTCCCAGGGAGAAAAACATTGGAAAGCCTAAATTCTGGAAGGTTTTTAATCGGGATCTGTCCAAAAAATTGTGTATCTGATACTACTTTCTACTGACAAAGGTGACTTGACTTTTTTTTTACATCGTAGATTAAAAGAAAAATCAATGTAAGGTGAGAAACACACACTTATGTACACTACTGCTACATAACATTAGGAAGCTAAGGCCTATTTACCTGGCCTGGGTTCAGCTGTGCAAAGAAAAAAAATCTCCCTGACCTACCAGCGAACATTCATTCCCTGAAAGCTTCTATTTAGCCTTGTCTCTTAAATCAGATCCCTCAGTTGATTATCCTCAGTGGGTATATACC
Source organism: Acholoe squamosa (assembly GCA_949317995.1). NCBI lineage: Eukaryota > Metazoa > Annelida > Polychaeta > Phyllodocida > Polynoidae > Acholoe > Acholoe squamosa. The sequence continues at coordinate 43,554,320 of OX439049.1, forward strand.
CTATAGAGTGAGCAGATATGCGCGCATGAGAAGGACTCATTACTCACTGGGGGGAACGCTACGTGAGGGGCCGCTCATCACTATCTACAGTAGTAACTCCAGTCCCCACCAGGTGGTACAGCGAGCAGCTCAGGTGAGCAACTGGAGAACATCCCAGGGAAGAGCGCGCCAAGCAGATACCTACATACCGCCTGGAATAAGGTAGGCAGGCTCCACTCTCAGTCTATGTTGTCTCTGCATATCCCCCATACCTATGGTGTGATCTTGAGGATTTAGCAAGCCTTGTTTATTTTCTACATCTGTCAGCTCTTTAGTGTGTAAATTCGCAAAACTTGACTGTTTACTTTACGTTGATTAAGCAAGCTTCATACTTACCTATAAAAATGAACTTTTTGATTCACATTTACAAATGAAAAAAAAATGCAACACTTGTCTCTGATACGTTGTTGATAATGGAACTAATCAGAACCCAGAAGCGGAACAAAAAAAATGTAATGGTTTGATATAGTCATGAAGATTTCATGAGTATTATGCGCATGAGCAATGAATTTGTAGAATACGTAGAATGTTTAGCAAGGATAGCAGCCCCATATTTTTTATATTATCACACATCTCTGTTTTCCTGCTGCCAATGATATACCCAGGTTACTAAGAATGGACTGTATATGCCAGTATTCCCTGGCAGCAGGTAGTTAAAATCCCTGTGTGTAACATGCAGAACAACAGCTACACTGTCATGTGGTGGACAGGTCGTTAGAGCATTGTAGATGGCATGAGAGTCAGACCAATTTAAACAATGGAAGTGGACAGTAGCTTTTTAGGGTGACACTAGTGGCTTCGCCACTAGATGGTGGGGGCAAAGGCTTTGATAATGGGTATGGTCATGTTTTACCAACGTGATCTTTTACTCCTCAGTGCCCCCTCACCCCTCTCACTACCCAAAGTTTTCTACAATGCTAACCCCTGGTGTCTTACATTAGAAGTGCATAAGTTAGTGGCGCGTAATGTAGCAACAACGCATAACGTAGCAACAGCACATAACTTAGCAACACAAAACAATTTCTCACTCCCTTAGCATATTCTCTCGGAGATCACTTCTGTGCTTTTCTCTGGAAGTAATCATCAGATCTTAACATATGACCTATCAAATTGTAGGTCTCTGAGTGTATAATCCAGATATTTATTCATATAGCAGTTACCTCTGCGAATGAAAGTAAGAGAGGTGCCGATCACTTCTTTAACTTATCTTCTCTTCTTGTAGACGGCAGAACTCATGTCCTACCCCTTTCAACCCTACACTGGATCCTTGTGCTGTTAGTTCTGATTATAGCAATGCCAGAGGCGATCTGTGACATCACAACGACATCCGCCATTATTGTGGGGGGAATATCGTGGGGTTTATCACATTGGTTTTATAAAATTTGGGAAAGAAGAGTAGATTTCTCAATTCATCTGCCATAACTTGCCAAAAAAGAGCCTCATTAACTTAAGATTCAATATTTTCTTCTCCCAGCCATCCTCTGTAATGTTGTCCTTCCCCCAGCAAAATAGTCATTCCTTTCTAATACAGTTTAATTCTAGACATTTCTGACGTTGGAATGAGTAAATATTAATGTCAGATACTGAAAATATATAATCAGGAAAATTTGAATTAAAAGATCGAGTTAGCTTTGGATTAAGAACATGAATCTAGGTAGTCTCTTTTGGTTTATCTGTTCCTGGCAAGTACTCAAGCCTATTTCAATGGGGTGGGGACCAGCGACGAAGCAACTCTTTTTTATATATAGGGTAAAGATGACATCCGGGGACAAGATGGTGCCCTACAGAGAATAAGTAGATAGGTACATATAGGGACCCAGGTGGGAATGTACAGAGTATTACATGAGTGTGTCTTACCCATGGGGATATAGAGTTTAGTGAGAGGGAACAGATATGCAGCCAGCTATTTGGTGTAGCACATTCACTGTTATCTCAATCAATAAATACAGTCATAGAGTGGAGATTGCAGTCAAGGAGATTCGCCGTATAACTTCTCCCTCATTTCAACCTTGTTTCTGATTTACCATAATTTCAACAGTGATGGGGCATTTTCAAGGGAGAGAAATATTTCATTTCATTTTGAAAGGATTTAACAAGGTAACTCAGGGTTGTGTGTGTCTATACTAGGTTTTAGTTTATCAATAGTGCAAATTTGTCCAATAGAATTATGAAGTGGGAACCATAATCGGGTTTCCACTTGGCCTCACTTCTTCCTGGGTGTGAAACGAAGTCAAATCATAAAATTTCATTACTCAATTCCCAAGATGGAATAAAATTGATTTTATTGCCGGGTCAAAAATATTGAACGGCAATGCCAGGTCCATTAGGCAGCTACATGTATTAAATTCACACCTCCAACTGTGGGGGGATTAGTACTCGGCTGAATAAGCAGCGTTTGCATTGCAGGCGGTTATCAGGCGATTTTCACCCCTTCTCCGCTTTGAACCACATCGCCTGTTCATGCATTTTACTCCCAAACCTATTTAGCTACCAGGAATACCACCTTCCTGCTTACCAAAAGTGTGGTTGGTCTAAATCCAATTCCATTCAGCTATAATTCCAGGTTTAGAGCAGTATGAACTGTGATGGCCAAGGGCCCTCTATAGGGATGTTTGGCATTTTCTCTGTGAATTTATATGTTGCTAACACGCCTTAGAATTCTGCGTTTTTAAGATAGAATGTAGACTTTTGTAGACGAGGGCGGCTCTTGGTGCGACAAATTTGTAAAGAAAAGCAAAAATGCAGTGCCCTCATACATTTGATGTGGTGAGATAATAATTATCCAAAATCTGGCCGTGATGCACCCATGTATTCCAAGGCCCAACATACACGATAGAGCAAGCATTTTAAATTGCATTTCAAATTAGACATAAAGGAAAATTTGCACGACCTTCAGTCAATGAGAAAGGTTAGATAACATCAACAAATGTTATCTTGTTATTAGAGCATGAAGTTTTAAGTTATTTTATGCACATCCACTCCCACCCATCCCATCCCTTCCCATCCCCAGCCCCCACCTGTTGTGGTGCGGCTCTGTTGTCGGGACAGGTGCACATGGTATGACTGGTGTAAAAAACACACTCCTTGTCCGATTACATGACGGCTGAGCTGCTCTGAGCAGACCCAACAGCTGCTCACAGACTCTGCACTTAATACACTCCTCTAACCTGGCACCAGCTGGGTTCCCCAGATACACGTAAGACATCTCCCTAGTAAGGTACTGTAAGCTCCCATATGGTAGTGAGTACTGCGTAGGCATTTACTAATGGAAAAGGTGTCTTTTTTCTCCCCGGCCTCTCATTCCAGTTGCTAAACTTGTGGGTGTAAAATGGGGACGGGTTTTATTAATATTTTGTTCATATTTTCTTTGGTTTTATGGAAATGGATGAAAAACATGTAAATGGGAGAAGAGTAAAGGGGAGATTAATGTTTTATAACATCTTTCCACTGGAGAAGATGGGGGCATGGGTGGTAAAAAGGGAAATGGACCAAAAAATATGATTGAAGAAATGACTGATGTACAGCTTGAGTTATTGATGTAACAAAAAGCATGTGTTCTGTCATTCTAGCTTTATTGGTTTATTGGAAGCAGCACTTTTCGCACCCAGGTAGGGAGGCAGGGGCTTTATCCATGCAGTAACTAACAGGGGATACAGCCTGCAGTTGAATATGTAAGCTTGTATTATTATCAAGACATTTTAACCGTGACACCTTTGCATTCGATTTTATATTCGATGGTGCATTATCCTATTGCCTCATTCAATTGATGATGATGCAACAAATATATGTGTGTCATCAAATTATCCACCTAAGAGATACCAGGATGGCCTATTTATGCACCCGGGTGTCAAATAAGCGCCGTTCGCGAAAGCGCGCCTTGGGTAAATGGTTATTGAAGATTCAGCACTGTAACAGTATTCAAATTTATAAGTACCTGTCTCACATAAGGGCCAGAGGTATTGAAATTTATGAGCACACGGGTGTTTAAACAGGCCACTACTTTAATCAAAATTCTGAGCTTTGTCAAAAAGGTGTAACAGCACTAAGCTCTTTTCCAGTCCACCCCATGATCCAAGCCATCCAATCTCGATGAATTGTACAACTACAGCAATAACAATTGCTCTCGAAACCTTTCGAGGGATGTTGAATTGCACAGAACTTTCATAGTTCATGTGCATAGTTTGACTGGAAAACATCTAGAATCACATCCCACCTTGCAACATAATAGAACCATTGACCTGTCTGACGTTGGACTGATGATGCCTCTGCATTGAATGAATTCGTGAAGCAATGCAAAGCTGTGATACTTTGGAGGAGGATGGTGGTGGTTCCTTGTATAATATTCACACCATTTCAAGTGACTGAGTTTAATGCAAATACATGCAAACACATGGAGATATGGGGCCGTTGATAATAGAAATAAGACATCTCTGGGATATATTAGGTTGGCATGCAGTAACCTCTGCATGCTTAAGATGCTGTATACGTCTTTTTTCTCTCCGGCCTCTCATTCCAGTTGCTAAACAGGTGTAAAATGGGGACAGGTTATATTAATATTTTGTTCATATTTTCTTTGGTTTTATGGAAATGGATGAAAAACAAGGATGTAAATGGGAGAAGAGTAAAGGGGAGATTAATGTTTTATAACATCTTTCCACTGGAGAAGATGGGGGCATGGGTGGTAAAAAAGGGAAATGGACCAAAAAATATGATTGAAGAAATGACTGATGTACAGCTTGAGTTATTGATGTAACAAAAAGCATGTGTTCTGTCATTCTAGCTTTATTGGTTTATTGGAAGCAGCACTTTTCGCACCCAGGTAGGGAGGCAGGGGCTTTATCCATGCAGTAACTAACAGGGGATACAGCCTGCAGTTGAATATGTAAGCTTGTATTATTATCAAGACATTTTAACCGTGACACCTTTACATTCGATTTTATATTCGATGGTGCGTTATCCTATTGCCTCATTCAATTGATGATGATGTAACAAATATATGTGTGTCATCAAATTATCCACCCCAGAGATACCAGGATGGCCTATTTATGCACCCGGGTGTCAAATAAGTGCCATTTGTGAAAGAGCACCTGGGGTAAATGGTTATTGAAGATTCAGCACTGTAACAGTATTCAAATTTATAAGCACCTGTCTCACATAAGGGCCAGAGGTGTTGAAATTTATGAGCACACAGGTGTTTAAACAGGCCACTACTTTAATCAAAATTCTGAGCTTTGTCAAAAAGGTGTAACAGCACTAAGCTCTTTTCAAGTCCACCCCAAGATCCAAGCCATCCAATCTCGATGAATTGTACAACTACAGCAATAACAATTGCTCTCGAAACCTTTCGAGGGATGTTGAATTGCACAGAACTTTCATAGTTCATGTGCATAGTTTGACTGGAAAACATCTAGAATCACATCCCAGCTTGCAACATAATACAACCATTGACCTGTCTGACATTGGACTGATGATGCCTCTGCATTGAATGAATTCCTAAAGCAATGCAAAGCTGTGATACTTTGGAGGAGGATGGTGGTGGTTCCTTGTATAACATTCACACCATTCCAAGTGACTGAGTATATGATGCAAATACATGCAAACACATGGAGATATGGGGCCGTTAAGAATAATAATAAGACATCTCTGGGATATTTTAGGTTGGCATGCAGTAACCTGTGCATGCTTAAGATGCTGTATACGCTCATGGATCATCCCATCACATCCCCTCCCTACCAACCCCAACCCCCACCCCTTCTCACCCATAAACATCTTTGCACCGACACCGAGATGTGATCGATAAAATTAATGAACCTCTTCGGGGAATGCCTCCAAAGAAAATTTGGCGAGAGCAATTGGACGGAAATACCACTATTAATGCAGGGTTGGTGCGGAAGGGTCGAGTGTCATCCTAGAGATAAGGCCACAATCCATGTATAGGAGTTTTGTTGGTCGATGGGGTGCCATGGTTGCAGTAGCATGCATTAACCTTTGCCTCCATAAGCTTAAGCCCAGTTTTACCTCCCGCATATTTCCGTGCATTATGTCATGGTCAAATGTAACGTAATCTAAATCATGAAATGACAATATCATTCAATTCAGTAAACAATTTAGCTGAAAGCTTAGTCATTTTCTTCTGATTACCAGGCCCCTCATAGGAATACTCTCAGCACATTCATTATGAGGACAGCGGTGTTTGTCCTCTAGCAACCCTAGTCTCCAATATCCACTCAATATCCACTCAATCATCTAACTCCCCTGAAGAACGGACCATCAATTATATCCTTAGTTTCATTAAGATTGGTCCTGCTCATATATTACCCCCAATTGTTGGTGAGACGGTCCAAAAAGGAGCCTTATTAAAGAGGCAGACCATCAGAAGGGGATTATAAAAAAAGAAAGGTATTATATTGAAGATTACTAATTAACTCTATCCAGCTTGGTAAGAGATAAGACATTGGTTGGGTGATGGCACGTGAGAGGATTAGGGTTGAAATCAGGCACCTTGCAGCATGTAGAGGAGCCTGCCAACATATACTTATTGGGTGGTTATAAACTCCTTCCAGGTCCATGCCATAAACCCTAGGGTCACACAAGGCCTATTTACCCAGCACCCTTTCCAACCTGACCAATTCAGACTAATGCCCACTAGTCCCCATTTCAATGGACATTCACCAGGAAGCTATATAAACCACCTGTCATACAGGGCAAAGAAGATGATGAAGTGCAGGTCTTAAGGGCTGCATCCACTGCGACGGATGGACCATCCGTCTCCCTTCATCCGTTTTTTTTTTTGCTCCATAGAAATCATTGATAAATAAGACGGATGAAACAAACAAATGGTCCATCCGTCGGCAGTGGATGCACCCCTTCACATAAACGATTGGTTTGAAAAGTGTGCCACTTATTTAAAGCAGGTGGGTTGTGAACACTCAAAACCTGAGACGTCCGAAACTTGTCAGTACATAAGACTTTAGGTCCTCAGGTTGACAATACCTAATTCTACAGCTTTTGGTCGTCAAAATAACGATATTGGACCATCATCCTGACTTTAGATGAATTCATATTGTCAGTATGACGAGTTTAGGTCGTCATACTCATCTGTAGTGATGACTTTCAAGCGGCTGTAGGTTTTCTGTGAAATTCATCATCCCCGTAGACCTTGGAATTCCAAGGGATGACTTAATTGGGTGCATTTCATACTTGGGAATTATAGATCTATAGAATTGCATGTGTATCCTTTTCTAAGAGGAGGAGTCATCTTTTAGTAAAGCTATTCGAGCTATTCCAATGTAATGTGTTGGCGTTCATGCTTGGCATATAGAGTCCCGTCTCCGTTTTCTAAATAAAAAAGAAAAGAGTGTAATTTATTCTAGTCACGATTTTGGTTTGAAGATACAACAACAGTCTGAGAATACTTCTCTACCATTGTCCACATACTGGAGTGCACTAATTTCACACACACACACCCCTGTTCCTTTTGTAAGACTATTTGAGGGTCTTTCTGAGCTGCGCTCATTAGATTCAATGTAATTAAATTCAAATCAATTCATTTGGGCACAGCCTGATTAGAAACAAGGGGCCTGTGCATTTCAACAGTGAATCCCTGAAGATAACAGAATACATTTCTTTTACTCAGACTTAATCAGGAATCCCTACATATCAGAGAAGCAATATCATAAATACTGTCAATGGATGAGATGAGTTGATGATTCTTTTCGTGAGGACTTTGTTTTACAAGACTAGGCCGTAATGTTCTGCGAGACATGGTGCCATATCAAACCATGTAATATATCACTACATAGAATCATGCAATAACCTCTGACGGACCTGACCCCTAGTATATTGGCGGAGCAGTTGAGACCTAAGTGGCAGGTCTATTGGCTATGCCCACATTCAAGAAGATGGATACACATTAAACCAAATTTATAATCAGGTCAGGATGACCTGTAGCATTGGTCAGCCTTCTTATTGCATGACTCACAGATCCTGTGGCCCTGACCCTTGGCTTAGAGAAGGGGTCTTAGTAAAGGTACTTGGTGTTGAGATGGTTGGGCTGGAGTTATTAGGAAGCGTTGATAGGATTGACCCTGTAGTGGTATTGCTTAGTCCACAAGTCCATTCAATGAATTCCTATTCTCTGAATTTATTTATAGGATTTACATCAATGTGGTGAACATGCTGTCTGAAATTCATACTTGACTAATATATCGCTTTTTATTTATGCAGGAAGTGCATAGTCAAATTATACTCTAATCCTAGGCAGGGGAGAGGCATTTCAAGGTCGTCATGGATTGATAGCGGAATCAATCGTTCTAGCAGGGAAACATGGACACAAGTAGACACTGTGACTATACTTACTGTTTTTATATGTCTTTACCTTTCGCCTGTATGCCTGTTGGGAACAGACACAGAATGATTCTAGATTCTTAGGGACCAAGATGGTATAGTTCCCAAGGAAAGATAACATCCGTTATCATTCTGTGGAAAAGAAAAATCTAAGAAAGAAATATGGTACATTGTACTGGCTATGCGGTCTGGTACTGTAAACGCACTTTAGAGTATTACAAGCCCTGAGACCAACAACATACTATCTAACGCATACATTGGGTTCCTATACACATTGAGAAGCAATTGGGGAACAAAGAAAAGTGCCCATGACACGAACATGCATGGTACTTCCAACGGGCGTGGACTGGTTACCAGGTTTAGTCTATGTAGGTGTTATCCATATGCTATAGGACTCAGTATGGAGGCATAGTGGAGCCGCCATTTTGAATTTCTCTGGTTGAGATAAAACCCACTGATAAGACATACCATGTCCCTGGTTAACACCCAGTTCCAGGGACATGCTGGTCCCATCTTATCAGTGTGTGTCGCCAGAACCAGTTCCAGACCAGCTAGTAGCCAATAGAAGGGTGAGAAACTAAGGGGAACAGTGCTGCCCTCTGGTGCTTTTATTTGCTATGCACAGACCTTGATTATGGAGGTCAGGGGTTACTTTGGCAAAGTTCAAGTGAGTGGTTACTTTGCCAAAGTAACCACTCACCTCCGTAATCAAGGTTCTATGTGCGAAGGGAATGTCCCCTTTGGGGTCTTCACACCCATCCATCATATCACATAACCCTCCCACCATCTCTTACACATCAGAAATTCCTATTGTGGCCTCATGGACTAACGGCAGGGCTGAGATCTTGGTCCTATCAGAATGAATACCAGTAAGATGGTCAATCCTCGTAGTGAATGCAAGGAGGAAGGAGAAACTTGAAGCCCTGTGCCTTGTGCACTCATCCCTCCAGATAGCCTTAGAGATCCTGGGGATCCATAGGGATCTAGTGAAGCTATACAGGGGAGCCCTACCCTCCCCACCCACCCATCCTAGGGTGATGGACCCCCTCCACCACATACAATAACCCCTAAGGTCATACCCCACCCTTCACCTTATCCCAACCTACAGCACCTACCCCAATCCCCCAGTGGTCCCCCTTTCAGTGGACATTCACCAGGAAGCTGAGCCACCTGTCATAAAGGATAAAGAAATGATGAAGCACAGGACTTCTACCAATGGTTCCTTTGAAGGGTGTTCTGCGTGTTTCTGGTGGCCTTGGAGAATTCTGGAAACACAAGGGGAGTGAGAATACCTTTGGGTGTCTTCAAAGTCTGGACCTAAAGGAGTTTTGTTGCTGGATTTGCCAAAAGATATGAGGAAGCTTGATGGAGCGATTGAGTGCCTTTGATGGGCTTTATTTAAGCTAAATCTGAAACGTCCCTTTTGCATATCGTTGCCATAGTGTCGTATACACAATTTCATTTAATCATGGTTTAATTTCAGCTGTTTGCTTTCATTGTATATGGATTCCCCATTATAATGGGCAAGTTGGACTTTGTATGGAGATTGGGTGGATAATCGTATTTCTTTTGTCAAAGACCGCACAGAATTGGTAACCTCATTTCTGAACACTCCCAGTGCTCAGCAGATATAACCGTATGTACTCAAAGCTTAATCAAGACAGGCTGCATGCAATTATATAGAAATGAGGGAACTGTGTGATTCACTGGTGAGTTCTCACAGGCAGGAAGAGACTTTTTTACTTTTCAAATGTATCCCTACCTATCACAATCAGTATAGAATCAATATAGTTATTGTAAGGTTAGGTATATACATTCTGTAACACAGAGATGACGAAACTGAGTTCCAGTGGTAGGGGAAAAGGAATTTGACTAGTATTGAAAGAAGGTCCAAATTACCCTAGATCAAACCACAAATGAAATGGAAAACGGTAGCAGGTATCTGCTCCCTGAGATAACTATGGGTTCTAGGAATCACCTCTACACACCCACATCCCCTCATCTCAGATAGCCTGACTCACAATGTGTCATACCCACAGGCACTGGACGCTATCCAGATTAAAACCAACCAATCAGACCATGGCTTCCTGCAGCACCAATCAGCGTTCTTGTTGCATGACTGACACATCACATGACCTCGACCCCTCTCAGAGAGAAGACGAAGGAATGAATTTTGTGTTAAGAGGGTGCAAGGAAGGCATAAAGGATTTGGGAATGGGGTGAGGTGGGAGGATAGTTTGGAGGAGGGGATTACTAGGAAGGTCGGTGCAGGATTCAGCAGACAGTTATGGAGCTGAATAAGAATAGGATCAGCCAGAGTTACAGCATTGAACAAAGGAAAAGGAAGTGAGGAGAAAAACCTTTTTGGGTGGTTTCATATGGTGGCACATTGACTCCAATTTTGCGGGAGGGATTCTTCTGGATATTGGCGGGAAGCAATAACAATATTTTTTATACATTCTATATTAATATGTGACGGATATAAATATAATAATGTATACATGTGGAATGATATTTACTGACTTAGCATGTGTTTGAAAAAGAGGCATAACTATTTCTTAAATAGCTCTGAGAACGTGAATTACAGAACACAAGTTTCAAATGAAGTGTAGACATTTGGACAATTCATGAGACAGAGTGTGCTAGCCATGTGTCTGCAATAATGATTGACACAGAGAGCAGGCCGGGTACAGCCACAAGTTAACTCTGCATGCGTCCTTGGGTATTGCAATATTTAAAAAAATCAGCATATATGGAACTGAGACGAAGACCATGAAGTTTTTGTCAGTTATCTCACGATTTTGGCTTGGACAGTGCTTTTTTCTTATAACTCAAGGGTTCATTATCAAGCTATAACCACATTCTGAGACATTTTGTTCTTCTTCAAGAAGCCTTTGGTTAGAATCTGGACATTTTAATAAATAGGAGAAGTATACAAAGTCAACCTCACCATACATTTTCAGTTGAAACTGTTTAGGGATCTATGGGGAATCATACCCCATCAGCTGTGGCATAAGATGGACTCGCTGTCCACTACTCCACACAGAACGGTACTAGAAACCAATGAACCAGATATTTGAGAAGATCTGACTAACCAGCTCGTGGATGCACACTCATTTAACATAGAATCCAATGGTGGCAGGTGGAGTTATTAACAGGGAAACATCCTAAGGTATCCTACATGAATATGCCATGCCTAATTTCTCCATATTATTCAAAATAAAGAAGAATCCAATCGTTTTTCATAGCAATACATTTCGGCACCCACCTCCGCCATGCACAGCTTCATGCAAGCTGGCCCCAAGGCTTCATGCAAGCTGGCCCCAACTCGAAGGCGAGTGTATGACATACATATGGGACCTTCCAGCAGTGTCAACACGACGCCCGGCATGGTGGAGGTGGGTGGCGAATCGTATCACTATGGAAAATGATAGGATTCTTCTTTATTTTGAATATATTGGAGACATTTGGCATGGAGGGCTCATCTAGGATATCTGAGGATGTATACATTTTAATAACTAGACATGACAAGCTTGGACTCAATAAGAAAGTGGGTGTAAACACAGCAGTACCGCTACTGGCAAGGAACAATTACAATGGCTTCTCACAGAGCGAAGCAGGGAGGATCGGTGGTACTTACAAAATGTCTTCTCATGGCTCTCAAGCGGGCTCGGGGTTATTAGGGATCAACCCTAACTCATTCAGGGTTAAACATAGGTTAAATGCTTATTATTAATTTGGAGAACAAGGCCAACATGGCGGTGAAAATGATGCTTCCCACATTTCAAGCAATATTTGTCAGGCACAACCGCAATCAGGTAGAATTTAAGAAAATCTTGCACTAAATTCCCAAATTCCAAAGAACATGGGGGCGATGCAGTCGAGTGTTATCCAATACTAACAGGTGGGTAGAAACAGGAGTGTAACAGGAAGAAGGCAGTACCCACCACACAGGGGAGGCAATTAAGGGGCTTATGAGTTGGTTTACAAATACACACATGATACCGGTATTGTATCTAACACTATGATTGCTGAGGAATTGACATGAAAGTCTGATATCTGGCGAGTACGACTTACGTAAACTAAGAGGGTCTTGCCTCCATGTACTAACTATGGCTGCCTTCAAAATCAAAGACTTCAAAATGACTGCTCTGCAAGGCTTTATGGGTTTGTTCTAAAGTGAAGGAAAGCTCATTTTCATCTTCAATTTTGATTTTGATACTTCTAAGGCTGTGTGTGTGAAGGAAAAAGTGAGACCTTATAAAGATTACTTTCATCATTACCTTGTATAACAAAAATAGCTGACATGTGTTATCTGAATTTTGTTACACAAAAAGTACTTTGAAGATTAATCATGAAATATGATACTCGATGGAAATGATAAAGGGCCAAGAAATAGCAAGGACGGTACAAAAAATACATTACACCTTATCTTACTTTGTTCCCATATTACATGGTAGGGTGATAACACCATGATAAACCCGATAGGTCATAGCCTTTTTAATAAAGTGAAGGTGTTATTAAAATACTTCAAACCCAAAAAGAGCGTATCATGAAGTATTCTCAACAGATGAAATCAAAATCATGTTCGTTTCATAGGTAGTATTTTCAAAGCTGTATACTTCTGACTAAGTAAGAATGAGAGTTATAATGGGAAAATATTGGTGCCAATCGTTGAGGCGATGCTATATTATCTTTTTTATGTGAAGATTTATAGTACAGCAGAAAGATGACAAAATGGTTGAGGAAGCCAGACGGCATGGTTCCCAGCAAAAATATCTGTCCTTACTCTATACCGAATAGTAACAGAAAAAGGGGCGAGAGCTGCTCTGTGTGGTCTAGCCCTGTCAGCACTCTCTCAAGTCTTTTATCACCAATACCAGTAACCAACACAAAACACACCATCTAAAAAATACATGAGTTTCCTGAACGTAAAGAAGCAAGCCAGGCACCAGGAGAACTGCCTATACCATTACCCAGGGTCTGCTTTCCACTTGGACTGCCTTAAAACATGGCAGGGGCATTGCAAGATGACAGGCACTATAAGGGACTATGTACTGCCGCCCTTATACTTAGGGACATCACAGGTCTAAATGGTCTTGTATTGGTGTCCTAAGGGTGCCTTGGGCAATTGGTGTCCTCCATCGGTCAGATGGGGTCTTCTTACTGGCTGTGTGGTTACCATTGCCCATACTAATATCACATTCTTGTATTTAACATGGTTGCATATACACAGTTATTGTGAACGGAATTCTACTTATTTAGAATCAGAAAACCTGTCACAATTGAATCTACGTTTGTACGACTGTATAAGGTAATTGATCTTTATAATTCAATGTCATGGACAGTGAAATGCCAGAAAAAGGCGTGCGTAGTGCACTTGATTGGGCTTAAAGCTCATTTGCTATCATTTTATTGCATAGTCTACATTGATAAAGCGCATTGTCTACTGGATCTCTAAAGTTAGAGAAACCCATGGCATTAATCTAAAGTGAAACCCATGGTGGTTGTACCACATCTTACCACTCTAAGCTGGGGTAATTCGGTAGATGTATAAATTTACATGTAAAGTCCTATGTTTTCAGTCCAAACACTAAATGTCTCAGCCAAACTCCTGGCAATGATAAAGGTATGGCTTTTTGATAAAGATGTTGCTCATATCTAGAGATACCAGTATGGATTGCATGTAAACAAGCGAAGAAATTGATGGTATCCTGCACTGTCTACAGCACTGTACACCGTGATCTGCTGCTCACTACGCCCCCTGTGGAGACTTGTGTGAGGCTGGTCAGGTCACGTGTCAGTCAGAGGGCGCCCCCTGGATGTAGGGCAGGTCTCACTGGTAGGGGTTAGTGTTATCTGTCTCCACCAGGGGTCAGGGCGAGCACCTCACTGAGCAACTCAATGAGCAGGTGTTGAGTCGTGAATACATACATAATATGTATAGTATATTAGATGGATTGCTGAAAATGAATAACCCGTAGGTATTCATGCATTCTATTGCACTGTAGGGGGGCAAATACTATATGTCCAGGTCAGCTCTTGTTAACCCTTCCAAGGCCACTTAGTGCACTAATGCATCATGCCTACTTATCCTCGTGATATACTCACTCAGAGGTCGATGTGTGCGGCAAATAGGAATGGCTGACTCAAGGATTTGGGGGGGGGGCAGAGGAAGGGACGCACACCATTTCTTTTTTGTGAGAATGAAGGACCAGCGGTGCAAGTCCAAAACTACACGACTAAAAAAAGAGGGAAACGTGGTAGTTTCTTGTTGTTTACCGCCCCCCCCCACCGCCTTTTTTTCTTTTTTTTTTGCATCGCAGGTGGGGAGATAATCTGTGAAATAAACACTTCTTAACAATGTGCAATTGCTTTAAGGGTCTTCAGGACAGCAATAATTGGCGTTTAAGCCATTGAAAAACCTGTCGACAAGGCTGAACCGTAACCACCCCTCACTGCACGATCCCCAGCAAATTGTCGTTATCTGTCGCCATGATTGGTCATCAATGGTGACTCCTTTCTGAGTGATAACTCACTGCGTCATCTTTCGCCACTCTGTGTCAGTCTCACATGGCATGGCGATTTATCACAACAGTCGCCAACATGATCTCACTCACTGCGTGAGTATGTGCCACCCCTTGTCATTCCTCACAAAGCATGGTGACTTATCACCACCATCGCCAACATGGATCTAACTCACTGCGTGAGTATGTGCCACTGCCTGTCAACTCTCAGTCAGAATGGCAACTTTTCACCTGCATTGCCACATGGCTCTCACTCACTGCTTGAGTGTGTATCACTCCTAGTTAATCTTCTCTCAAAATGGCGACTTATCACCACCATTGCCAACATTGGTCTCACTCAATACGTGAATTTGTGTCACTCCAAGTCAATGCTCTCTGAGGATTGCATCATCTATCACTCACTCTCACTCACAGTGGCAACTTATCACCACCATTGCCAAAGTTGTTGAGACAGCACCACTGTTCAATATGTAGCCTATCTAGGAAGTGTGGGCATCAAGTATAAGTCTCATACGTATCAAATGTGCTTTGTTTCACACTGATTTCCATATAATACTTCAGAGTTGAATCAAACAAGATTATATAGAGAGAATATCAATTGAATTTAGATAGATGTATCTCTAAAATGAAAGCAACTATCCATAAACACCTTTTCTCTGGTTACAGGAAAAATACATAGGGAAATATCAACATGAACACCTTGTCTGTGGTTAGAGGGAAGATACATATGGCAATACCTTCTCTGGCAAAACATACAGATGTGAGGCTGCATGATTACCAATGTCGATGATCATGAGCTTTTCATCTAACAAGATGAGTGGTCACCAGCATCGCCATCACTGGTGAGTCTGAGTGATCACCACTCTCGCCATCCATGGTGAACCTGCACTATGACGTGGTGCGCGTTTCATCTAGCGAGGTGAGTGATCACTCATGTCGCCATCCCTGGTGAGTGTGGGTGATCAAGATCCTCACCCTCTGAGGTGAACCTGTGCTATGACGTACACGTTTTATCTAGCGAGGTGACTGATCATAATCCTTGCCATCCGTGGTGAATGTGCATTATGACGTGGTGTGCGTCTCATCTAGCAAAGTGAGTGATCACTCATGTCGCCATCCCTGGTGAGAATGAGTGATCACGATCCTCGCCATCCCTGGTGAACATGTGCTATGACGAGGTGCGCGTTTCATCTAGCGAGGTGAGTGATCACCCGCGTCGCCATCCCTGGTGAGTCTGAGTGATCACCATCCTCGCCATCTGAGGTGAGGCCATGTGATCACCACCATTGCTATTCCTGGTGATCTTGTGCTATAGCGACGTCGTGTTCCATCTAGCGACATGTGTGAGCCACTTCACACAGGTTGACGAGGAGTCACGACAATTTGCTGGGTCTTAAGGTGTTTTTTTTTTTATGATATCAAAGTTAATGAAAGACAAAGATATACTGCAATCAGTGCGCCCTTAAAATTTTCATCTTCATGAATCCAAAGACTCATGAAGAGCACCACGTGGTAAAAAGCCCATTACTGGAGCTAAAACTGGCTATACATTGCAGACTACCACATGGGACCTTTTTACAACTTTAGGTGTGCACCATAATGAGGTTGTACGAGGCAGCTTCCGGTAAAATGGTCCCAGGAGGATATGTAGCAATCAGACTTGTCCCCGGTTCTACTATGACAAGGTATCTACTCTTTCCTATACTACTGTGATGGGTTGAATAATGGAGGCTTCCATATTGTCTATTAATAATGTTACTAGCTGAAATTTATCTACAACCGCCCGCATGAATTCAATATCGACCCACTTGGTTCCAGATCTTGCATACTTTAATCTCTCGATATTACATCAATATTGCAGGGGCATAGGGAAAAAATGGGTGGGGGGGGGCATTTTATTTTCACTCTCAGTTTGACTGCCAAAGTGGGCATGTGTGAAGCCAGGGGGGACACATTCTGCTAGGAATTAAAAGTAAGATCTAAACCAAAAATAAAAGGTGACATACCGGTAGCAACTTTAACGCTGCTGTTGGAACAAACATATATACAAACCAGCCAATCAGCAGGCTGGACACATCTGCACGATACAACATACCCTCCCCTGACCACTCTTAGGACTTTCGCTAACACAGAAAGTGGTGTTTTAATCTAACTGGTCACGTGTCCAGTTGTAGCCAATGGGATACCAAGTTCTCTCCCCCTACCGGTTTGGAGTTGCACAGACGTTGTTACCGTGCAGTAGGCGGTGGTTACTCAGCTGTGAGTTGACTGCAAATGATTTGACCATTTACCCATCAAGATGACTACCGTAATGGTTTGTATAAGCACTCAGGCGCTTAAAGAGTTAAACTGATTCTATACCTCCAACCTGAGTTCTGCTTATTCAAGAATTGGCCTGTATTTCTCGATTTCAGTGCTACTGGAGCCCAAGTGCTTAAGCAGGCTATTGCAGTATCAGTTTCGAAGACATCGTGTCTAATTTGAAAGTGCCATTGATAAAATCAAAGATATAACAACGAATTCTACAATGTTAAAATCCAATTATTCTATTTTATTAATTGGTTTAAAAGATGGGAAAAGTAGTCTACAGTAATTATGACAGTACTTTTAATGGTGTGTAACCGTTACACTGGTAGGTTTATGAATATCCACCAGCTGCGGAGACATGAGGGGGAATTGAAAGGAGTCTTCCTACAGTGCCAGCGGCTTGTCGTACTGCAATGTTGACATCTCCTGGGGCTGTCAATCTGTCCCAATATCCAGGTTTTAATCAAGAGCATAAGCGACCCTCTCCAGCACCCTCTCTCAGCACCGGAAGGAGGCCAAAGACCGGAAATGGATCTTGGTTTCGTACTCTGTAGATCCTAGGATGAGGAAAGGGTCCTGAGTTTCAGGATGGTGTTGAGATTGATGATGGAATGCACTGCTCTAGCACATAGAAAGAGTTGCATGGTAAAGTGTCAACACTACCAGTTTCATCATGCTTGGAGGCCGAGTTTGGAAAAACAACAGCCCCACAAGTGAACAAACTGGTAGTGGAGACACATTTAAATGCAACTCTATCTCATGTGCTGAAGATAATAAATTGACAAAAAACTCACTTTATAATTAATAACATGGTCCTCCCCAGAGGGCATGCAGAATGGGGGTGTACAGAATGGCGCCTTTTTTTCTGCACGCCATTCTCGGGAACGGCTTTTCTGTACATTTCTATAGTAGACTATGTTCTTATCATGAAATAATATACATTTCCTGGTGGTTCCTGGGAAATACTTAGCCACACAGTTTTCGGAGACTGCTAGCAGAAGCAAGTGGTACCTGTGCTACCTAAGCCGATAAGACCAGGAGGTCGTTACACAATGAAAGAGGACTCGTTATGATGCTTCCTCGTACATGGGCGAGAAAAGATACGAGCATTTTTCACACCCGTTACACAATACCTTCTGCCTTTCCCGAGCGAGTCTCGTAGCCGAAACGAGACGAGGAAAGTAATCGTCGTTCCGATTTCCTCGTAAGAGCAACGAGGGTTCAGCACAGCGAGAAAAAAGGGCGGGACACCAGCGAAACTTGACCTATATACTGCTGAACGTCACTTCCGGGTAGTCCACTGCCGCCAAAACAAAGAACGGTGGAGAGTTACTTGACTGCGGCTTGCACCATGTATTTCGACGAAACACAGGTAATTAAAGTTTACTGATGAAAGCAATCTTGTTTCATCTATTCCGATCTTCAGTATAACAGTGGTATTCAAAGTTGTTCTGTCTTTTCTTTTCTGTTATCTCCATTTCTCCGCCAGCCGGCATGAGCGATAATAGAGTAAAAGCACACGCCCTTCTCTCTTGTGTCTATATGGCTGTCTCTCTCTTCCTCCCTGTAGGACTGGCTAGTTTCCTTGTGCCTATAGAGCATTTTTCTTCTTCTTTTACCTATCCTCCCCTGACTTCTTTTAAAAGAAGATTCCAAAATTGTGTCTTAAAGTTTAATTATGACAGAAAATGTCCCCCCCCCTCTGCTTCCTGTCGTTTCCTCCAGAAGTAATATAATATTAGTGTAATTTTTTTTTTATTTATCAGTACCAAAAAGGTTACGACTTGAGCTCCACTGACGAGGACGACAGTTATATGGAAGTTCGTCCAGGAGAGGAGGAATCGGAGCATCACCAAAGTTTTGAGCTGCCCGAGATACTGACCATGTCTAAAGTTAAGCAGGAATATGTGGTGGAAGACTCAAGTGAAATCAGCGACGAGGAAAACACAGAACACGTACCTGGCCCTGTCACTCCTCGAAAAACCACACGAGGAACTATAAGCAAGAAGGAGTCTGTTTGGAACGACAGGGAACACAGGGCTCTGTTTTACTCGTGCTATAACCAAAAGCACTTGTTGAAAGCTCGAGGTAAAAACTCTGCTCAATTGAGGAAGGAAGGCTGGGACACTGTCCTAGGTGAGTCTTTTTTTTGTCTTCATTTTTTACTTTGGTTTATGTCTAATGTGTCCTTAAATTAATAGAGGTCTTCCCTTTAATATTTTTTATATTTATCTCTTCATTCCTTGCCTTTTTTTTTAAACAAGATAAACCAAGCATAGACATAGAAATTTTTTTTTCTTCCATATCAAAGAAGCTTTTCTTTAAATTTTTCAGCCACTGTGAACAGTGTGAAGAACGAGGACCGCAACATAGACAAGATGAGGAACCATATAAACGATTACTTCTGGAAGGTCAAAGCTAAGGTAAAAGAAATGTTTCAACTCTCTTTTCTTTTTCTCTTAGTGATTCTTTCCTAAAAATCATCACATGGTACGAAAAAATAATTTTATATTTTATAACCTGCTTCTTCTCGTCTTTTGAAATCAATGAACTTATTTTTCAAAGGAGTATATTTAAACTGAAACTATAAAAATGCAAACTATTTTATGTTCTTTCTTCCTTTCAGAACGAGCAAATGCTTGCGGCTATAGACAAGGGTCGTAAAGTGGATGGTGTACAAGGGGGTGTCGCGCATAGCAGGTAAGCAATCATCTTCTCTTAGAGACCATTCTTTCTGTCCTTATCATTTAGTGCTGTACGTTTTGTTGTCTTATTCTTCCAAGAAGCTCTTGGTTCAATTTATTAAATAATTGAGGCCGAATAAAAAACTTTTCTCTTTTCCTTAGTGTGAAAGCGTGTCACCATAAATTTTGCTTTAATCTGTTGTTTGTTTTGACTTATTTTCCTGAAGGTGAAGGGGGCGTAGTGATATATCACACCGACAAGGTCGAGGAAGAGAAACAAAGACGCCACAAAGCTAAAGAACAGAGAAAACCCCAGCCTAAGGCTTCTCCCCACCAAGCAGCTTCCCCCAGGCACATTCCCACCCCCAAAAAGATTATTGTAGTGCCTTCTGAGGAGGACATAAAGGCTGAACATCAGCTTTTTTCTGCCGTGAAGACAGTTAAGGCAACCTCAGCTAAAAGTAAGAAAACATCAACCCCCCCCCTCTTCCAAGGCTTCTACCTCAGGTGTTCAAAAGAAATCCCCTCCTGTTAAGCCACCCGTTGCTAAGCGTCCTGCTGCAGCAAGTTCTTCTGCCAAAGAGCACAAGCCATTCGTGAAGCCGGGGAAGAAAGGTGTGAGAGGGGCAGCTTCTAGGGAGGTCCATATTGACCTCACCGGGGAAGCCCACTTCAAAGACGATTTGTCAGATGACATGGTAGTGAACATTGTAGACGACGACGACGATATAGTAGATATGACTGGGTGTGAGAACCCCGTGACCTCCACTCCTAAAGGATCAGAACTGAAATCATCTTTGCGTAGGAGCCCACGGCTGCAAGAGAAGGATAAGCCACCAAAAAGTGGAAAAAGCAGCAGGAAACTGAGCTTCGAAGATGAGACAGAACAGGAAAGTGGAACACAGGAACATAATCCCAAGGACCTTCCCCCCCCCCCTTTCTCGTTAGACCATGACTTGAGGATAGCCAAGATAGAGTCTCTTCTCTCCACGATAGAAGTGAACAGGCGGCAGACAGATGAGCACCTTCAGTCTCTCCTGTACCGTAACACTGAGGTAAATGAAAGGATGCTATCAGTATTAGAGAGAATCGCCAGCGATCGACACCTGCTGTTGGAGTCGCATGCCCTTTCTACTAAAAATTCAACCCAGGTCGTACAAGGTACTAGTAAAAATTTTTTAACTTTTTCTCTCTAAACATAAAGAATTATATCTTTTCTCTCTCTTTCATGTGAACAAAAGAAAAAAGATATGTCTTAACTTAAAAATTTCACTTGAAGCAAAAAATTAGATGTCCCTGTCCTTTCGAGATTAAAACTTGACATCGCTTCCTTGTTTACTGCAGAGTACTATGATTCCTCTCAATTAATTCTTCCCTCCTCCTTTCCTTCAGCCCTCGGGAAGCTGATATATGTGACAGAGGGACTCGTGTTCAAGACTCCCCAGAAGCAAGAGGCCCCTCTTCCGCAAAATTGGGAAGTACGGCCCTTAGGTCTCCAGCCAAACCCCCGTACTGGCGATTTACAAAGTAAGACTTCATTCTTCTTCTAAAGTTATTTTCTCTGTTAAGATGATAGAATATTAATAACAAATCTGACTAGACCAAACTAAGCTAAATATGAAATTTTGTCTTCTTTTCTCTTCTTGTTTTTCTTTTAAAAAAAATTACCTTATTCATTTTTTTTTTCTGACAGTCGTGTCCCTGGATCCTAACTCTGCAGACACCAACAACCTGCTGCACCTGAACCCTGATGGATCTCTTGTGGTGGGTCCTACTCCGTCCGCTGCCCGCCCAGTCACCCTTACCCGTAGCCCACCTAAAGTTCACTCACAACCCGCTGATGACACTCGAGGAGCAAAGCCTCGTTCAGAGGAGCAATTGCCTTGTGAGAAGCCAACAACAGAGGCCACAGAGAGACGGCAGGAAGAAGGGGACGACGAAAAGGAAGGAGACGGGGGAGAAAACCTAGAACATAACGCTGAAACTCAAGAGGATGTACAAGATGATGCCGAAGGAGAGAAAGAGGAAGAAGTAAATCAGACAGAAGAAAAAGAGCCTGCAGGAAACAACAATGAAGCAGAAAATGGTGACCACAATGAAACTCAAGTTAATGAGGGTAAAGATAAGAAGTCTGAACTCAGCCCACCTGAAGAGAAACAAACTGAAGGAAATGAGGCTACAGACAACAACTGTCAACCTAACCAGGCCCAGCTGAAAGAAAATGAATCAAATGACTGTAGAGAGAATAGCTGTGAACCTAACGAGGACCACCTGAAAGAAATAGAAGGAAACGAGGCTACAGAGGAGGGCTCTGAACCACAGGAAGAGGATGGACTCAAAGAGACGACTGAGAAGGAGGACTTTCAAAAGGTGCCTGTTATTTTATCAGAAGAAGCTATAGAGGAAAGAGGTTCAAATGAGGACAATCGAAATAATCAGGGAGGGGATCAACAGGGGCTGTCTCAGCAGGCTGAAAAAAACCATGACTCTGTCATAGACATAGTGAATGAAGACCTCCCTGAAGAACCTTTAAACCTTCATCTTGATGTTCTTTCTTCTGCCCGTACTAGGGGAGAACATGTCAGAAAGCCTGCCCCTTCCGGCTCTTCTGTCCGACATGAAGTAGATGTGTCAAAAGGTGGAGTCAGCATCCATGTTAAAAGACAACCAGACTCGGACCCGGAAAAAACTAAGGAACCAAAACAAGATGCTGATATTTCAGACAAAGTTATGGAAGCAGCTAATGTGCTGCATAACATGCACATGTATGAAGAAAAACGCGTACCAAAGGAAAAGTCCCGGCCCCCCCCGTCGTGCCAGGTCCCCCCACTACTAGGAAACGCGCAGCAGTTGCTAATGCTGCAGCTTCTGGCAAAAGCAAGAAACCCAAGAAAGGGTTCCCCAAAAAGAACTAGACTGATATATGTGAAGACTATATTTATGTCAAAGGACATCCTTTCTTTTTAATCCTGTTTAAAAATTTTCCGATCTAGTCAACTTGTACATGAACAGCAAAAATCAAAACAGATTTTTCATGCAGAAGGAGCAAGAAAATGTCAAGAGATTATATGCTATTCTTTTTCTCTTTATCTTATGCATGTATGTGTTAAAAGTTAATTACCCTAGTGAAGTAGGAAATCATATCTTTATACAGCTTGGCTCCAGAAGAGATAGCACAATTAATGTGTATCTTCCATATAGAGATAAGAGAAGAAAAAATTGCCATGTTCAACTTTTTTTTATGAAGTATTACCGTGCTGATGTGAGTTCTCAAAGAGAATAAGCATGTTATTTATCCAAGACCCCATATGCCTTAGTCTCAGAAGGAAAGAGGACATTAAGGTCATAGTTATGAGAGACAATAAAGAGTTTATTCACCTTCAGACCTGTTTATTTCCCTTCATGGTAATTATTATAAAAATAAAAAGGCTACAAAACAACAGAAAAAAAGATTCATCTTCTTCTGAAAATCCCATCCTGATAAAAGATGGCTGACTATGATCCGAACCATTTAAATATCAATATTGAACATCTCTTATCAAACAGAGAATGAGACGAAGTAAAAAAAAGGTTTTCTCCCCTCTCATAAATGCCATGCAGCACAACGAGAAAAGGGCAATTTTTCTCGTTGTGCGAAGGTGGCGCCACTGAAACACAAGTAGTGTGACGTCATCTTTCACCCAACGTCGTGACTTCAACTCCTAAGAAAATGGACGATAACCAAGCTAACAAGGTTCAAGTGGGTGTATTTCATTATAAATTTACTGCTATATATATTCAGGCCTATAAAAGCAGTCTTTAAATGAGGAGTTTGTTATAAATAAAAGGGAACATCCGTTTTGTTAGACGTCGCTGCGCGGGAGGCAAGGCGACGAAGCACAACGAGAAAAGGATGTTAACCCTCGTTACTAGAGTTTTTGTCTCGTTCTGCTGTACGGTAACATAAAAGACATATTCTTTGCTTTCATTCTACTTGTCTTTATTTTTTGTTCTCCCTTTTCTGTCACAGGTTACCCGCCCGAAGAAAAAGAAAAGGCAGATGACATTAAAACCCTTAGACAATCAGTCAGTCGACTCAGCTGCCTCTACAGTGCTCTATGTACCAGATGTAAATGACACTAATAGACCCTTGAATGAGACTCTGTACGGCAAACAAGGAGCTGCGGATGATAATTCTAATGCCAGTTCATCTGAGAGCGAGGCAGACGACACACCCCTGAGAGAGGACATGCCTGTGTCGACTGATAGGTGGAAAAAGAGGGAGGTAGATGCCTTAATGGACGCTGTCAACCATAACAGAGCAGCCCTTAAGTACCACTTCAGTGGGACAGGGGGTGGAAAGGACATCAGGAGGCAGGCATGGAGGGATGTAGCTTGTGAGTAACCTAAGAGATATCAAATGGCCTCTTTTTTTCTGTCTGTGTCGGTTTTCTATAAGAACAAGATATATTTGAACTGAAATAATTTTTAAGAATTAATAGCTCAATTAAATCCCTTCTTTTTTTGCAGTGTACGTTAATACAGAAGCTAAAACCCATCGCACAGTAAAACAATGTTCCCATAAAACCTCTGATTTCACCCAGAAGAACAAGCAAAAGGTGAGACACAAATTCAGAAATGTAAACTTATAAAGAGATTTTCCAAGTAAAAAGGTGCCCTTGTCTAGCATAAACCTTATCTTAAGAGTAGGATACTTTAATTATTTTCTTGTTTTGTTCTAGTACAACAAGCTGAGGAGGGAATTGAGCAAGACTGGCAGTGGCCCTGTGGACAAGAAAAAGAAGTTAACCGAGACACAGGAAAAGGCACTGGAATACCTGAAGCCCGAGGCAGTGAGAGGTAACCTGTGGCTCATGTCTTACACCTTATTTGTGGCCGGAATTTAGAATAAATTTCTTAACAGAAATAAAATTGAAGGATAATGTTTAATTACTCAATTATTTATTTCGTAAAGGTATTCCTGGCATAAAACCGATGGCTTTGAACCCAGCGGACCACAAAGAGGCCTTCGATAAGGACGCTCTCTGGAAACCTGGGTCCTGTGATTTCACTAAAGTTCAGGGATCAATGAAAGTTACTAAGATGCCAAGGAAAGATAAAGACAAGGAAAAAGGAGGAAAGAAAGGATGAGGAAAGAGGAAAGAAAGAGGGCCCATGAGAAAAAAATGAAAGAGGAGAGAAGAAAAGAGGAAATAGATGCCAGAATACAGAAAGAGGTGAATCACATGTCCATGAAAAAAGAGGAGGAGAGGAAGAGACTTTTGGGTCAACAAAAGCAGGAAGTCAAACCCAAACCAGGACTGAAGGTCATCCAGTGCACTGAGGAAGAAAGGAAAATAATATGCGCAGAAAAGGCTAAGAGGAAAGCTGAAAGAGCAGCCATTAGGGCAGAAAGAAAGGCAAGAAAGATGAAACAAGGAAAATGAGCTCATTCTGTTTAAAAAAACTAAACAAGAAGAGAATTAAGGCCTATAATTACATTTCCTTTATTAAAGACAGTGCTTGGATAGACTTTCGTGGTTACATATTAAACAAAAAGACAAAAATCTTTTTTCTTCTTTCTTTGAACAAAAATCTTTCTGTAATGAAAATACAGGTAATTTAGGTGGCACATAGAATAACAACTACATGGCTATAAAAGAATACTGCCAGGACTAGGTCAGTTTTTGGACATCTAGAAATACTTCTCAGCATAGTCTTTCCTGAACTTCTTGACATAGTCACTTTGTTCCAGCTGACTCCTCTGTGGAGGCTGGACAAGGGGGGCTCTCTTGGGCCTCCAAGGATCAGAGGGGCTGTTCTCAATCCGTATCCCGTGGTCAAGGGCCACGTTGTGGAGACATGCACAAGCCGTTATGATCCACGAACTCCTCTTAGGTGAATGCCGTATGTACCCAGCCGAAGAGTCCAGTATCCTGAATATTCAAAAGAGAGTTTTTTACTTTTCAGTTAAACCTTATTTTTCCTCTTAATATTCAAACTTGTGTAACTGTAAAATGCTTTATTTTTTTCAAGGGAGGACCATCTCGTTATTTTTGAGTTCCTTTGATAAATAAAAATATGTTTACAATAAAAAAAAGATTCAATTTTTCTCACCTCCAACGCTGCTTGAGTATCCCAATGCAGTGCTCTACTCGTACTCTGCTCCTCTTGTGCCACACATTGAAGGAGCGCTGTTTAGGAGTCTCCTCATCTATGAAGGGGGTGAAGAGATTTCTCCTGAGACCGTATCTGAGAAAGGAGCCAAAAGATAATAAGAAGAAGAGAAAAAAAGAAGAAGGTGCACTAACTGTGTTAAGAAATTTTTGTTTTCCTCTCTGAAAAAAAAAATGGGGGAGCACGTTCATATAGGAAGCCCTTGAGTATCCTTTTAAGTAACTCCAGAGTACGAATAAAAAAAAAGAAGAATAAAAAAAACAACTCACCCAGAGTCCCCTAAGAGGACAAAGTCCTCCCAAGCCTCCGCCTCCAATTCGTCTCCTACCGGGCTGGAATTCAGGGAATATGCGTCGTGCACCGATCCAGGCCAGCGGGGGTCCACAAAGAGGATTCTTTTGTCGTAGTCACAGATCACCTAGAACAAAGAATAAAAATTAATTTGGGAAAAGAGAAAACTATGTAAGAGAACTTGTTCATGCACACTTATGAAGACTCTTACTTAAGAGAAGAAATTTTCTCAGCCAGTAAGATATATTGTTTTATATGTATAAAGAACTACTATTACTACAACAACTACAACAACAACAACTTACGGTGGTGTTAATAGAATGGTACCCTTTCCTGTTCACATACACGCTCTCGTTCTGGTATTCAGTAGGGGTTTTAACAGGTACATGAGTCCCATCTACGTATCCAAAAACGTATGGTGTCTTCTGCTCCTCTTCCTCCGTCCCAGGCTTCGGATGGCGATACAGCTTCAGTGCGAGACGGAGCTTCTCCTCGAAAGAGTGAGGCCATTGTATGAAGAGATGGCTGTTCCTGTAAAAGAAACCGGCTACATCCTTCACAGCACGGCATACGGCAGTTCTTGACACCTTCTGGGAATCACCTGTGAGCGCATAGAAGCTACCTGTCGCAAAATAACGGAGGACCAGGCAAAACTGAAAAGAAAGATGAAAAGTTACTTGCAAGAAGACAAGGGTGAAGGGGGGGGGGTCTCATAAAGAGGAGAGGAGGGAAGGAGTAAGAAGAATATATCCTGAATCAGTCTCCTTCTCTTCACCTTTAATATATGCGTGTTTAGCTATTAATTCGACATGGTGACATGGTCAGTTCTTAATATCTACATGTGACATGGGCATTAGTGAGATGAGGGAAAAAATTAGGTACATGAGATAGGTGTTTTCTTATGTTTGACATGGGACATGACAGGTTGTAAGAGGAGACATGTGACATGGGGATTCAAGTCACATGTGACATGACCATTTTTTAAAATCTACATGTGACATGGGGGACACACCATGCACACCCCCTTACATGAAAAGAAACCTAAGAGACATGAGTGACATAAGTGGGCTGCTGAAAAATTTTTTATTCAAAAAGAGAATAAGACAGAGAGGAAAGGGGAGGGGAATAGGATGTCTGATAAGAGTTTCATTTAGATTGAAGAGAAAAATTTTTACCCTGTCAATATGTGTCAAGCCTCCTGCCCTCTTGGTGCCCTTGAAAGAACTGTGCTTCTTGTATTCTTCTACTAGTTTCCTGACTACGTCTTTGCTGAGGCGATACCTTGCCACAAATTCCTCATCGTTGAACAAAGAAAAAGGCGACTCCCTAGGCTTACACTTGCGGGTTTTCCTGCCCAAGCGATCCCTTAAAGGAGGCATGATGTCTTCTTCCTTCAAATTTACCTCAGAAAACAGAGTCTACACTGGTACCCAACTTGTCAGGATCAAAACGATGGTCCCCATTGAAAACAATGCTGAAGAAGTAAAAGGCAGAACATCTAGAGCAACTGCCTTTTTTTATCTCGTGAGAGACTCAAAGAGGACACAAAACGAGACTTTAACAACGAGACTTTATTTGTGCTACGCTTTTTTCCTCGTTCTGAGGTCACACCAGGCAAAACACAACGAGATTTCTTTTGTGTAACGGTTGCACGGGAGCGGTACGAGAAAAACTGCATTCTCGTGGATTCTGTAACGACCTCCAGGAGGGCATTTCTCAAGATGGTACGACTAGACAAAACCAGTACGATCGTAGGGAACACACTACGATTACTCTGTAGATCAGCACTCAAGGCAGTAATTACATAGGGTTTGGTAGGGCAGTCATACCAGTGCAGGGCTGTAATGGCATTTAATTGAGGGATCTCACTATGACTTGAAGGGGGTCTAGTCGTACCATCTTGAGAAATGCCTTTCAGCAGTGCTATACTAAGGCAGAAACTGGGAACCTTACTCCAATCATGAATGTAGGCCTACTCTGGGGGTATATTGTGTTTACTGCTGGGGATTGTGATTTATATGCCAAGCTCAGCACTGACAAGACTGTGGGTGGTATAGAATCTTCTTAAACCTTCTCATAGAGAATTAATGCCAAATCTGTTTGTATGATGAATGGATGCAGCCCTGGCGAATCCACTGCATTCATGCATTATATCTTCTCCAGGTAATCGGTAAGCTCCCAGAGGGTTAGCATGCCACACTGTAAAAAGATGCCATCGAAATACCAGTGAAATCCCTGTCACAAAGTTGCGAGTGGTCCATTCTTATTTTCAAGGAGATTCCTTGTACCACAGTGTGTACTGTATAGCTGCAATGTAGAAACTACACTGTTCACTGCAATGCAATTACAGTGGTTCTCTGTTCAGTTGTATGTGGATCCCTGGAAAATTCAACTGTTATTGTTGATTGTTATTTCTTAGAGTGAAATCCATCGAAAACCAACTGCGAGGCATTATTTGGAGCTTAAAGGGTTAATGATTAGATGTGAGTCACCATCAGTATAGGATGCAAGGCTTGATGATTGAGAATTTATGATGCTGAGGCAAACCTAAAGGAGAATGCAAAGTTAATGGAGCGGGAAAGGGGGAGCACATGCGCATCTGGAACATATTATTTTAAGGATTAAGGTAAAAGGAAAATAAGTTATTCATTCATCACATTCGCCAACTGTAACCCAACGCATTATAGGCACCATTTATTTTCCTGTTAGTAGTCCCAAAAACAGCACCAGATGTTGATGCTATCCATGTCTTTATCAAGTGAAAGGAATGTGATGGTTCAACTAGAGGAGCTTACCCAAAGTGATTGAAACAATTACAAGGCAGCCCCATGCCTGCAAAAGTCATTCATTGCTCTCCTCCCAGCCTTTTGATGGTCAGTAATGTATTACCCCTGCCCTGTTAGCCAGCCCCCAGCCCCACCTTTTCTCCATCCATACTGCAAAGGTCCAGACACGGCCCTGACGTCTTAATAGGGCCTGCCGCCCGATCTGCCACCTGGCGGGCCCTTCACACACCAAGCCCTGTCTGACCGGAGATCCAGCGGGCAGAAAACGCGTCCGTTTCACTTCCGCTTGGGATGGACTGGAAGGGTTTAAGAGCGACGTTGTAACCGGTAGGAGGCTGTGGGTAGAAAAAGAAGAAGGGAGAGGGCCAGAAAGCCCATCTGCTGACTGTCACATAGCTTATACCGTGTTTGTATTGGGAGGAAGGGATAAGGAGAGGATGTGTGGAGGCAGCCAAGGGATAGGTGATCGACGCAAAGTGTAGATTAGGAGAGGTAGAGACCGCCTTTTTCATGTATATACAGCACTTATAATTATGTACACATCTAACATAAAAGGTTTCTCACTCTATGTCTACTCAAAAAAGCAGAATGATACAAGCTTGAACGTAATAGATTCCATTAGCTTTTTGCGCTCTCCTCAATTTTATGATACCATTTATTTTTCATTTGAGGATTTTCATAGGCATTACTGTCCTACAGTACCCAATTTACTCAACATTATGAACTGACTGTTATTGGACTACTTCTAAGACCAACAGTAACAGTTAATGATGGGGGCAATCAAATTTTCAGGGCTCACTGAAGTCGGCCATCAAGCCGAACTAGGCTCTCAGCCCCTGTGTGTTCGTGTTAAGTAGGCGCGGGCAGTGAAGGCAGGCGTCTAATGAATCTTTACCTCCCCATTTAACACTGTTAAAAGTGTCTTATAGCTCTTTAGTGCCAGGATCTAACGCCACATAAAGTGCTTGGTGAGTGTTTACTTGGGAACAGAAATTGATGCCACTCTCCAGTCAAATCACTAGTCTTTGCTTTTTGTTAATTCCTGCACTGTCACTGCCCAAACGTTCATTGGAAGCCACTTTTGTGCGGTAGGCAATTTTGAATTTAAAAGACCTATTTTAGATAATTATTGTGTTAAGTGACGTTTTGTCTCTGTCCTGAAGATCATCTTTGAATAAATCTTGCTGATAATACTAATACATGCCAACAACCAGAAACAAAATGATAGTTCTGCAGCGGATTTCCTAATAATCTTTATTTACCAGCCCTATCGTGACAGAGATCATCACATGCCTCAATCTATAGCCAGTGATGATGAAATCACACACTTGGAGGCAGCTGATGAAGCACTGATGGCATGCTTCATGCCAGTGCTGACAGCTAGCCTCTATCTGAGGCCAATTAGGTCATAAGGTCATGAAGTCATGATGTCCCACACAGCAATGGGGGCTACCTGTCAGCCACGGTTGGCTGCCCTTGTTCAGTGATAGTGGAATCTAAAAGATTAGGGCTTAATTGCCAACCAAGTAATCATACCCCAAGCTCTAATAGAACTAGAAAGCCGAGGAGGGCTAAAGATACTGTCCCTATGCCGTCCATCAGTAACTAATGGCAATCGGTGAGCCGTGAGTCGGCAGTCAGTTTATTTTGTTTAGATATATGTAGCCCAGGTGTCCCTTACATTAAGATGTGGTACATGCCAGTGAACAAGTTAATATACTGCAGGAATATTGGTTGAAGTAGCTGTAGAACCCACCTAAAAAAGACAGAACAAAATAAAAAACAGCAAAAAAAGTAAATAAACAACAACAACAAATAAACAAAAAAAACAGAAAGCTTTGCAGATCGTGTAGTTTAGGGACTATCCCTAATCCTCAAGTTCATACATACTCATACCTATTGCCGTGACTCAAAAGGTCAGTAGTGTCTGGTCTAGTGCAGAAAAAGAATGCAGGCTAGCCAGCGTATACTTGGAGAGTGTCTAAATAAAATCCCAACTCGTGCCCAGCACGTGCCCCACCTAACGGCATTCTCAGGTACTTCATAGGGTAAATTACACACTACCAGCTGAATACATCTGATCCCCATCCTCTCCCTATCTCAGCAGATGTTTGAGATATTGCACAAAACAGGCTAAATTCATTATAATGTTGTTTCTCTTCTTCCTTTTATTCATTTTTTATCGCATCCTTTCCACTACAACACACGTATTATTAGTCTTTTTTTTTGTGTATGTATTTTACACCAAGGCATCCTTATTTTCCTCTTGCTGCATCAACTTCACTTAACAGGTCTTTTCGCTACTGGACTTGCCCTTTGCAGCTTTAGACCGAGACACACGCTGAGAGCTGTTTTCTATCTAAAAGGAGGTGTTAAAAGGTTGGAAGTGAAATTTCAGTGTGTTAGTTAAAGGTTTCTAAATAACACACCTCTCACTAGTAAGATTCAAATGTTATCTTGAACAGTGGAATAGCAAACCTAGTGTCAAGTTCTATACAATATATTGTTCCTGGATTGTCTACTGCCTGAACTGCTGGTGGCCATATTGGTTTTTGAAGGAGCTTCCATATCTTATAATGCTCTTTCGGGTATGAAGAAAACATGTTCGAAATGTCATGCTTTAGTCACAAAATGAACAATTCCTTTGAGCTATGGAGATCATTGATGGATAAAAGCCGAGAGTGTCGTTAGTTGGGAAGATGAGTGTATTAGTGGGTGAGTGAATGAGTAAAGTGAATAAATAAGTGGGCATGGGAATAAGTGAGTGACCGAATCTCTGAAAAGAAATGAGGTGCAAGCATGTGAGGAAGTAAGTGAGTATACTCTATAGTAGGTGAGTGCGTAGGTGAGTGGATGAATGAGTAAATTAATGTTTGTGTTGTGATTTAATGGATGAGTGGTCCAATTGCCAATTTGTCGGTCTGAAAAATAAATGCCCTTATCCTAAATGTCATAGTGGGAGCATTTGACTCGAATTACCAAACATTTAATTTCCATTTTGTGACCTTTTCAAACTGGCATTGAACCATTAAATACCTACCAGGAGGGTGTTGCTCCTATGGGAAATGGTAGTACTGGCTAAGAAGTGCTCTTCTGCAGAACTGGCTTTCCATGTAGTGATAACATTTCACTTGTGTTGCTTACAAATGGTCATGCTAACTAGTATGGTGCTAGAAAAGGGTGATTTGAGTAGCTACCTAGTCAGGAGAAGTCAGTCAGTATAGTATAGTATAGTTTAGTATAGAGTGTGTGACATGAGTAGATACCTGATAGTGCAGCTCCCTCTATTTTAAACAAGGCAGGTGACTTTTCAGACTAATGTAGTGAATGCAAGTTGAAAGTTGAGGCAGAGTATGACTTGTTTTGAAAAGAGGGCACCTACTGACAGCTCTATTAACCATAGGAGCAACACTCTCCTGACAAGATGTAGCCTTCACTGCCCAGCGCACCAGTTTTACAGTGGATAGCTTATTATTTGGGACTACACTGGTAGTTGATGTAAGTACACACCTATTGACCTGATTTGGGTTCTAGTGTATATACTATGGCGGTATGTACTGCCCATATACAATTGGGGCTGAGAGTGTTTGATCCGTTTCCATCCTGAGAAAGGATTATATCCCGTCAGTTTCTGTATGATGATTTGCTAAATTGAATTTAAATCATTGAAATGGCGCTGCCCTTATGTTGTTGTTCAATAGTTGTGCCTTTTGTACTTTAAGAGTGCTATTCAAGCCGACTACTCACTCGGCTGTCTGCCCATAATAACTTTATGCCAATATGTCCGAACCTGTCCACGCCTTTGGCAAAAAATTCGCTATTAGTCCGTAATCAGATAGATGTGATTCATACATAATGCTCATGCAGACTCTCTGGAGATATAGCCATTGACCTCTGGAACCTGACCAGGTCCACAGGGATCCCTTTGGTTCAGATACTGTGGACGTAATGTCCAGTACCAATCAGCCTAATGAACCACTTGTCAGTCAGCATCTAGCTTACAATAAGGAAAAGGGTATATTATACATGGGCCTGCTAGATGTGTGTTGGTTGTGTAGGATAGATCCTCTGTTTTAGGAAAGGTTTGTGATATAACTTCATTGGATTTTAATACAATTAATATGAGTGTGTAGTTAAATATGAATACATTCCTATTTATAGTGAGATCCCTGAATATTGTGAACTCTCCTCGTTGGATGATTGTACCACAGCTGATACTTTTCCATTGTTGAAACACTCCATTGAACTATGACATTTACTTTTGATTGATCTGATATTCAGCTGTGGGCTGCCCCTTCAGATGCTCCCAGGACAATTTAGGCAGATTGCCATTCTGATCGATTCATTTCCTATTCCCCTTTTTAACCACTAAAATAATTCAGCCACACAAACACATTTCTTACAGAGATGTCAAATTGGAGGCATAATTTGATTGATTTGAGATGAGTTAAGGTCAGGATGAGAAAACATGTTGGGTGGCCATGAAAAAAGCTGTTGAAACATCCGACCATCAGACCAATCGGGTATTTTCAACTGCCTTTTTTGTTGCGTGAGTGAAGAAAGTTGATTAAGGTATTGACATTGGGCACAAGTTACTAAGCTCTGGTCATCCATCTTTTTCCTGCATGCATGATCCAAAGACAATATTGTTAATTTAGGTTCTTAGTTTAAAAAAAAAGTTTCCGTGTTGCATTGAGACACTGCTATTTAGGGCCTTGAGGTGACACCAACATCTAACATTTCAACTTAACTATGATGGTGAAGAAGATATTCCTGTAAACAGCATGATCCGACAACCAGTAGAGCAATAATAAAAGATTGTTCATTGTATTTTGGAGATTAGTAGTCACTGAAATGTATCTGACCAATAATTAGGAATCGTCGTTATCTGGGCTGCCAGGGGGGTCTAAAAAATATTTTGGACCAGCCTTAAAAGTTTTAGGGTACATATAGTACGGGTGTTGGGGCTTACAGTCCATATATGCGGGTAGCTTAAATATCATTTTTAAATCCACAGCATGGGACCAAAGTTTAGGGTCTCTGTAGGGTCCAATCGCTAGTGATTGTACCATAGATTTAAGCCTTAATAGAGTAAGATGTTGATATTAACAGGCTAAGTTACTCTCATAAAGGTCTATTGTCATATAAGATATTATAGTTAGATATGTTATACACTGGTGGCAGTCTCTATGGCCCTCTAGGGTCTAGGGTCTCTCTCGGGTCTAGGGTCTCTCTAGGGTCTAATTGTTAGTGATTGTACTGTAACTCTAAGCCTTAATCAAGTAAGATGTTGATATTAACAGGCCAGGTTACCCTCATAAAGGTCCATTGTCATATAAGATATAATAGTTAGATATATTATACACTGGTGACAGACTTTAGGGCCTCTCGCAGGTCTAGGGTCTCTCTCGGGTCTAGGGTCTCTCTAGGGCCCAATTGCTAGTGATTGTACCATAGCTCTAAGCCTTAATGGAGTAGGGGGTTGATACTAACAGGCCAAGATACTTTAATATAAAGGTCAATTAACATAAGAGATTATAGTTAAATATATTATACACTGGGGCCAGACTGACATAAATGGTGATTAAGGGTCTCTCTAGGGTCTAACACGAAACTACCCCAACATGCTAAGGCTCTGCGTGGTATATCTATTTCATCTCTGTGCTATTGGAATAATAGAATATGGTTGCTATGTTAGGGTCTCTCTAGGGTCTAGTGTAGAACTGCCTATGTACCTTCAGTGACCCGGCATAAAAAGTACAGTGGCCACATATTCCTATTTGGTCTTAAAATTTTCCCTGTGCTGTAGGAGAAATACCAAAACCAAAAAAGGAACCTATTCCGCAGCATTTTTTATTATTTGCAAGTTGCACTTGAGATTATTGTGTTTTTGTTCGAAAAAACCCTCATTTTGGGCAGTTTTAGCCCTTT
This sequence comes from Acholoe squamosa, assembly GCA_949317995.1. Classification (NCBI taxonomy): domain Eukaryota; kingdom Metazoa; phylum Annelida; class Polychaeta; order Phyllodocida; family Polynoidae; genus Acholoe; species Acholoe squamosa. The sequence goes on from OX439049.1 coordinate 43,589,387, forward strand.
AGCTCCCTAAATATGCCTCGTAGATAGGCAAAACCCTATACCCCTTGTAGCTCTATCTCATCCCGACCAGAATAAATGATAAAGACACTTATATTACTTTATTTCAGGTTTTTGTTGAAGGGAGAACAAGAACAGGCCAGTTAACAACGATTCATGATTATCAGTCATCTTCTACCATCATTCATATCAAGTGCTTAACCAGCACTTATAACATGGCTGGGCAAAGTCATGGTGCATTATCCTCAATGCTGTGCTCTGACTGGCTGATTTATTTGGTTCAATGGACACAGTCATATGTGTCTTTTTATTCAACGAAAGCGGATGCGGTGATTTCCATTAACATGACCAAAGTGGCTTATTATACACTGTCAATGATTGATGATTGACTGTGCTCTAGATGGATAATGGACTCCTAGTACCTAGTATGCTACCTTTCTCTTACCTTTAGACTTCACAATTAATATCATTGTGTGATTAGTGGCTGATGTGTGATTTGTTTTTCTGTTTTATAACTGGAATATGTGAAAAATAAGCGTAACAAGGCTTTATCAGAATGCTGTGTTTCACTGCTGCCATTGCCACCCTTGTTGTATCCAGGCTTTTTGGATAGAACTTTCCAATTGGAGTCAGCAAGCTGCAGCCTGGGGCTGCACCGACATACTGAATACCGCCAAATGCAATAACATCCAAGCAGGCTAATTGAAAGGACATCACATTTCCGGAGCTGCCTTTCTATCTGACTTACAGTGGTACACATAGGGTGAGGGGTGGAGGTACCTTGTAGTGCTTCCCTATGTCTGATTTCCTATAATCTGACAAGATAGCCATGAGCAACTCAGCCAATGAACATTTCCCTGAGCTACTCAACTCTAATCTACATCATTGACATTTACCATTTCATATTATGGCACCTCATCCTGTTTCTCTCTCTCTCTCTCTCTCTCTCTCTCTCTCTCTCTCTCTCTCTCTCTCTCTTGGTTTAACATTTTTATGGAAGTGTGATATACTGTTTATTTCGCTGTGGACAATGGTGCCTTCTGTTAGCAATGAAACATTTGAGCTACACCTTCCTTATTCATGGTGATGTATGACTATTATTAAATCTATTGCTTATAGAAAACAACTCAATACATATATCTGTACTATAATATATACATAAGTGTAAGTATTCTATGAATCTATGACATTCTGAATAGTTTTTTTTGTTTTTTTTTATTTCAGCCATTATCATGTCTAAATCTATAATGATGTAGCATTATTGGAGGGTTTTCAAAATGGGAAAATCAACATCAAATTGAAGATGAAGGGAACTTTACCCTAGGAAATTGTAGTTTATTGATTGGACATTGATCCCCAAAATGTCAATGGTATTGGAAAAATGTTGATAAAAATAGACAAATGACATTATAAATGCTAAATGTTTTAAGTTGCCACATATAGAAATGATTCCTTATCCTGGCCCTAGATATAGATTAGCCGAATATGAATCAGCCAAATGAGCAACCCTTCTAAGCAGATGCCCCCTTTACCAACCAACGGGTGGTCTGTACATTTTCCAGACCACCCATGGCAAGTAAGTGCAAATCAATTCTACTGCCCTCCCCTATACTATATAGGTAGTGTCCCTATTTACCACATGTGAACCAATAGGAGTAGAAGAGTAGACCAATATTGATTATAGCAAGGCTAAATCTGAGGTGGTCATGTCAGCTCAGTTTTGGACCTCTTTATTTAATTCACAGTTTACAGTGTGTTTGTGTGCAGTTTAAATCATGATCAGTTCAATATTGTGCAGGGGTGAAATAGAATGACTTTTTGCCCAATTCAGGATGAGTAAATTATACAACAGGAGCTCATGTCTTAACATTATGACTGGAACCTTCAAGCCATACCAAAAGTTCTATAGGAACAGCATAGAAATTTACAGTAGTAGGAATGGGTACAGCCATAGTACATTAAGAAATAACCTGCAGGGCAATAACATGCAGTTAAGCCCAAACTGATTGACTAAAATATGGGTGTAAAGTATGTAAATTTTCGTTAAACAGAGTTTTTCAATGCCTGTTTGTCATGTTTTACATTAAATTGATAGTGGTTACATTACCCAGATGCCATCTGCTAGAGTTAATGTCCTGAAGTATGTCAGGAATTAGGTGCACACATACCATAAAAGGGAATGATCTATTCACTATCTCTGCATATATGTCGCATCTATTCACTTAGACCCCAGCTAATCATTGCTATCATTCACATTGCATTATTGTCATTCACTCACAATATGTTCAATCTAGATCTACTTAAGGTCAAACAATAACTTTGAATTGACCCCCACCATTTCTACTAACATGAAGGAATGTTGGTGTCACTGCAGATGTTAAAATGGTCACAGTGTCAACTCACTATACTGCTCATATGAATAGCAAGTGCCTTTAATTAATGTGACAAATATAACTATTGTTCACCCATCACAGCCTGTCAGCTGCTCACCACTAAAGGCTTATAATTAATATTTGTCAATTATATCCACTGTAAAAATCAACCAAGCAAAGCTATGGACGTTACCTAGAGCTTTTCGCACATGACCTGTGCTATTGTGGGTCATAATGTACCCAAATCATGTGAGCAAAAATAGGTACTCATTGCCGCCGCTTGGATACCCATTTCGGCTTCTCTGCTTACTGACAGACCATTATTTGTATACAATACACTTTCCGTCAATATGCAATGGGTAGCTATTTGTTACTAATAACATATAGAGGCCCTCAGTATAATCCAGGTCAATATACAGGGGTATAAAGCCAGGCTTTTGTCTAAACCTGGACCATAAATAAACCTGGCCCAGCCTGCCTTTTATGAAGGTTAAATTGAGTTCTTGATGGCTGACATGAAATGTTACACTGACAGTGCCAATAGCCTGCCTTTCACCCCTAGAGGCAATGGTTGTGTGATGGAGGATGGACCCTGTCATATTAGTGTGAGACTTGTAATCCTTCACCCTAGCCCTATCACAATCCAAGCTGCCACTCCAGTGCCAAGTGGTCTAGATAGCAAATTCGCTGGGCGTAATGTTAGAAGGAAAGAGTCAGTACAGAGTTTTAGTGGTGCTCGACAGTGTGGCTTTATAATACTTATGTCTAAATATACTGAGCCTGAACACTTGATGTAGCTTGTCACCTTGTCCCCTATAGTAAACTATCTTTATTACCAATTTGCCGCCTTTTTATCAGTATGCTAAATGTTAAGGTAAAGAATGGATAGGACAGAAAGTATGTTCATATCAACTTATATAAAAGCAATATGTGTTGTAATTGTTATTTGACAGGATTTCTGTGGTAGATTAACTTAATCCGCTTATGATAATTATATTTCCCCTAATTATCTTTTATATTTAGTTTCCCTCAAGATGTACCGATGCACTATAATAAATAAGATGTAGATGCAGGTTATGTGGTAGGTATAAGGTGAAGGATGAATAGACAATGATGAAGGTGCACAGAGTCACCACCAGGTGAAGGCTGACTTTGAATTATTGAAGCTGCCACCTTAATTAGTACAGAGGCCATCGAAGGGTATGAGTAGAGGGTGGAAATTAAGATGTAGGGGTGAGAGACATGGTGGGGAGAAAGAAAAGTGCACCATTGAATCTCTGTTATATACCCAATTAGCAATGGAGCATTGGTGCATGCTTGTCCATGCTTTGCCTAATATAAGCTGACATTGGCCCAATATAAACTGACAATGGCCCAATGTATCCTTGCTACTTGGGTAGTGATCTAGAATTCTCTAGATGAAAATGGTAAAGGACATTAACTGATAGCAATGTGAAGGATCACATCAGATTTGGAGTTGTGGCAGTAACTGCTTCATCATACTGGCAGGCATGTGCAAAGTCCTCTCTAATGGGCTGAAACTACACAAGCAACAATGTGTCATAGTTAGTATACAGAGCTCTATGGAGAATAGACATAGCAGGACTCATTGGTTGTGTTGGCTTTAAGTAGTTCTCACATGTATTCCTGAATTTACCAATCATAAGAACATAACACCTGACATACTTGAATAATACATCCCCTCTAATTTGATGGGAGAAACAGAAAAAAATGTTGGCGTCTTTAGTGCATGTTGCGACTAATATTACCCATCCCCATGGTATTATGAAAAAACAAAATGAAAACATATGTGTCAACGCAGGATCTCGCCATACTTTTCTGATAAATAACCATTCAGTTAAGATTATAAAACAGAGGATGAAAGGGGAATATAGGATGCTAAGGCCATAAATGTCCACTAATGTAGCAAGCAAAGTAATGTAATTAGGGTATAGTATAGTGCAGCGATGAAAATGACTGAACAAAATACTGTGTGGTAATTTGATGGAGTACCAGAGGAGAAGGCCCCAGAGAGATATAGCCTCTTGGTCTACATAGGCACTGCACCTTTCAGGCCTGTCCTTAATGTGGCACACCATATCCCTTATGATGTATTGCTCATGCATATGTGACACGATCTGCAAAAAAGGCCCTTAGTGCAGGGTGCTTTAAGGTCCCTATTCCCAGTACATGTCACATATGGTGAGTTTGAAATAGGTGTATAAGGGTGGATTCACAGGAGAGTTATGGTAGCAGGAGAGATGACAGGGGAGGGGATTAAATCCAATGGAGCCTATAACTCGTAGATTCAGTACTCAGTGCAAACTGACACCGTATCAGTTATCTTTAAAATCAAGAGTAATCAGCAACATCCTACAGGGGACGAGGTGGCCACTATCACTTAGCAACAGCCACATCATTATAGGAATATTATAGCTGATCTCATCATATCCCAGACTCTTATGAATAAACCATGCAGTCTTCATCTCATGATCTGTTAGGGATCCATAAAACAACCAAACAGATATGGTTGATCTTCACACATGCAGCATACTTACGTAATTTGTCTTTTTTATGTAGCAAAATATGTTCTATTAGCCTAATCAAATTAATAATGAAGGTCAATTACTTAGAGTATTCTCTAATCCATGAATCAACCCAGATTTTGGCTAATAATTGTGGATCAATGCGGTAAAAGGTACACCCGCGCACCGCCTCATGGGCATACCTTTTACCGTGTTGCTCCTTGGTCTCGGTTTGGTAAATTACTTGGAGTTATTTTTATCATGCTAACTCATAATCTTGTGGTTGAAAACTTTTACCTAAATAATAACTTTCTAATAAAGTAGGAGCTGAATTGTTATCATGCATCACATAATACATGGGATGCAAATATTTATAACAAGGGTGAGGGTAAACTTATTTGTGGACCTATGAACATATCAAGGTTTGAATCAGCTCTCTTGATGTCCCTTATTCTATCCATCCATAGCAATGCATGACACCCCAAATAAAACTAGCAATTACCAAATCAACATTTCTGATTTGGTAATTGCTTGTTAATGGCCTACTGGCCAATCAGAGAGGATCTCTTTGACTGCTCCTTTGGATAGCCTTTGCTAGCTTTGCCGATTCATGTTATATAGAAGTAATATGAATTAAAATGCTATCTACGTATGACCACTACATGAGGGATGACGAGAGAGGGAGAGAAAGGGGCAGGAGGTTAAACGGAGAATGGAGAGGAGACACAGGAAGGAGAGAGACGGTGTAGAATTTTGAATGGCAAGTTGTACTGAAAAGACCCATCAATACAGCAAAGAGTCTGCCAAGTGATGTAAATTTGCGACAGTATCATGAGGTAGGATAGAGGAGGGATTCTTGTGGTTGGATAGACATGAGTAAAGGAAGATGCAGCCTGAAGGTATAATTGAATTCTAGATAAAGGCAAAATATTTTACAGCTGGAAGTATATGGATCTAAATGACAGAAGGTAGATGTATGCATGCATTTGTAAGATTATTTGATTCAGATATGTAGACCAAGCTATTTCCTCTGGATACTTCCTTTATAGACGTGCATTAACACAATATATGTACCTCCTAATTTACCATTAGTCAACTACTTCTAACAACTTTCCAAGCAGAAGTGAATAGTAGGCCTTACTTTATATGTTCTTTCCTATGTGGATTTACTATACTAATTCTAGACAAGCAAATTGCACACAAAGGTTTGAGTACAAGATTAGACAGTTAAGGATATGGATGACTGGGCACAGAATATAGTATGCTAAAGTTGATATGTTTGTGGTGGTGAGCGTAGTGCATGGGAAGGACCTGAGCACGCCCTATTGCAGTGGATGAGTGAATGAGTTAATAAATGAATGTTTGTGTAGTAATTTCATGGATGAGTGATCCAGCTGTCAATTTGTTGGCCGGAAAGCTGAATGACTTTAGCCTAAATGTCATAGTGGGAACGTTTGAACTGGATTACCAAACATTTAATTTCCATTTTGTGTTCTCATTGAAATGGTGGTGCCCCTTTGTTGTTATCAAATATCTGTGCTCTTTTTACTTAAGAGTGATATTCAAGCCAACTATTGGCTAGACTATCTGCTAATAATTACTTTATGCCAATATGTCCAATCAGATATAGATCTGTATATTATACATAATGCTCATTCAGACCCTCGGTAGGTATAGCCATTGACCCTGGGAACCTGCCCAGGTCCACAGGGACCCCTTTGGTCCCAGATACCCTGGATGTAATGTCCAGTAGCAATCAACCTAATAAACCCCTTCCCTGTCAGCATCTAGCTTACAATAAAGAACAGGATATATTGTGCATGGGCCGGCTAGATCTGCCTTGGGTGGATGAGATGGATTTTCTGTTTTAGGAAAGGAATGTGGGCCACACATAATATTATCAGAAACATCTCTTGAAAAGCTTGTTGATATCACTTCATTTGATTATGATACACTTAATGTAAGTTTGTTATACACACAACATATATCAATATTCATGGTAAGATCCCTGAATATCCTTCACGAATCCTCTGAGTGAGACAATTGTAATACAGCTGATGCAATTCCATTGTTGAAACACTCTATTGAACTGTGACATGTACCTTTGATTGATCTGATATTCAGGTGTGAGCCTCCCCTTAAGATACCCCCGGGTCAATTTAGGCAGATTGCCATTCTGATCGATTCATTTCCCTTTCCCTTCTTCAACCACTAAAATATTTCAGCCACAAGAACAGATTTCTTACAGAGATGTCAAATTGGAGGCATCCATCAGACCAATTGTGTATTTACAACTGGCTTTTTGTTGTGTAAGTGAGGAAAGTTGATTAAGGTATTGACATTGGGCATAAATTACTAAGCTCTGGTCATCCATCTTTTTCCTGCATGCATGATCCAAAGAAAATATTGTTAATTTAAGTTCTTAGTTTAAGGTTATCTGAAAAACAGTTTCCGTGTTGCATTGAGACACTGCTATTTGGGGCCTTGAGGTTATACCAACATCTAACATTTTAACATAAATATGATGGTGAAGTAGATTGTCCCTTAAATATAGCATGATCTATTAGGTATTTCTAATTGTGTTGATCAAAATCATGAAGGATAGTATTATTCTGAAGACCAGTAGAGCAACAATAAAAGATTGTTCATTGTATTGTGGAGAGATTAGTATTCAATGAAATAAATGTATGTTCTACCATCATTCATATCAAGTACTTAACCAGCACTTGTAACATGGCTGGGCAAAATCATGGTGCATTATCCTCAATGCTGTGATTTGATTGGCTGATTCTTTTGGTTCAATGGACACATATGTGTCATTTTATTCAACGAAAGGTGAACACATTCATCGATGCAGTGATTTCCGTTAACATGACAAAAATAGCTTACCATACACTGTCAATAATTGACGATTGACTGTGCTATAGATGGGTGATGGACTCCTAGGACTTGAGGCTAAATTTCCCTCACCTTTAGACTTCAAAATTAATATTATTGTGTTATTTGTGGCGGATTTGTGATTTGTTATATAACTGGAATGTGTGAAAAATAAACCTAACAAGGCTTTAAGTGAATGCTGTGTTTCACTGCTGCCATTGCCACCTTTATATCCAGGCTTTTTGGATAAAACTTTCCAATTGGAGTCAGCCAGCTGCAGCCTGTGGCTGCGCTGACATACTGAATACGGCCAAATGTAATAACATCCGAGCAGGCTAATTGAAAGGACATCACATTTCCGGAGCTGCCTTTCTATCTGACTTACAGTGGTACACATAGAGTGAGGGGTGGGGGGACCTTGTAGTGCTTTCCTATGTCTGATTTCCTATAATCTGACAAGATAGCCATAAGCAACTCAGCCGATGAAAATTTCCCTCGGCTACTCACTTCAACTCTAATCTACATCTTTGACATTTATCATTTCCTATTTTCTATGGCACCTCATCCTGTTTCTCTCTCTGTTTGACATTTTGTGTTAATTACTGTGGAAGTGTGACATACTGTTTATTGTGCTGTGGACAATGATGCCTTTTGTTAGCAATGAAATATTTTAGCTACACCTTCCTCATTCATGGTGATGTATGTTTAGTACTAAATGTAGGGCTTATAGAAAAAAGCACAATGCATATATCTGTACTATATGAACATAAGCGTAAGTTTTCTATAAGTCTATAACATTCTGAATAGTATGTTATTTTCTCCTTCTTCATGTCTAAATCTATAATGATATAGCATTATTGTTGGGTTTCCAAAATGGGAAAATTTACATCAATGATGAAAGGAACTTCCGTATAAATTGTAGTTTATTGATTGGACATTGATCACAAAATCTCAATGGTATTAGGAAAAGATCCTCACAAATATAGAATGACATATAACTCTATGTGTTGTAGTATGCGACATAAAATGACTCATGACCCTGGCCTCATATATAGATTGGCCCAAAATGAATCAGCCCCATGAGCAACCCTTCTCAGCAGATGCCACCTTCAACTACCAACGGATGGTCTGTACATTTTCCAGACCACCCATGGCCAGTAGATGCAAATCAATTATACTGCCCTTCCCTCTGCTATATAGGTACTACTATGGGAGTAGAAGAGTAGACCAATATCAATTATAGCAGGGCTAAACCTTAGGTAGTCATGTCTGCTAACTTCCAGAGCTCTTTATTTAACTTGCAGTTTTCAGTGTGTTTGTATGCAGTTTGAATAATGATTGGTTCAATCTCATGCAGGAGGGAAATAAAATGACTTTTGGCCAAATTCATGATAGAATTAGATATGAAAGGGCTACTCTATGCAGTTAAACCCAGACTGATTGACTAAAGCATGGATATTATGTCTAGACCTACCGTGTTGAGTATGTAAACTTTACTTTTGAGAGATTTCAAAGATTGGGCCAACCTGTTTGTCATGCTCTGCATTAAACTGATGCTGTTTACATTACCCAGAAACCATTCTGCTATAGTTAATTTCCTAAAGTTTGTCAAGAATTAGGTGCACACATACCATAAAAGAGACTGATCTATTCACTAACTCTGCATGTATGTAGAATTAATTCACTTAGACCCCAGTAAAATATGGCTATCATTCACATTGCATTATAGTCATCCAATTGCAGTATGTTCAATCTAGATCTACCCTAAGGTCAAACAATAACTATAAATTAACCCCCAACATTTCTACTAATATGGAGGAATGTTAGTGTCACTGCACATGTAAAAATGGTCACAAAGTGTTAACTCCCTATACTACTCATATGAATAGCAAGTGCCTTGTTTAAAGTATAACTACTGTTCACCCATCACAGCCTGTCAGCCGCTCACCACTAAAGGCTTAATATTAGTCAACTATATCCATTGTAAAATCAACCAAGCAAAGCTATGAACTTTATGCTTTAGTACTCTAGGTCATAATGTACCCAAATTATGCAAGCAAAATTGGCTACTCATTGCCCCTATACAGATACCCCTTTTCAGACCATTATGTGTACAACACACTTTACATCAATATCCGATGGGGAGCCATTTGTTACTAATCACATAAAAAGACCCTTAGTATAGTACAGGTCAATAAACAGGGGTATAAAGCAAGGCTTTTATTTAACCCTGGGCTGTAAATAAACGTGGCCCAGGCTGCCTTTTATGAAGGTTAAATTGAGTCCTTGAAGGCTGACATAAAACGTTACGCTGATGGTGCCAATAGGCTGCCTGCCACCCCTAGAGGCAATGGTTGTGTGATGGAGGATGGACCCTGTCATATTAGTGTGTGACTTATAATCCTTCACCCTACCCCTACCAGTATCCAAGCCGCAACTCCAAATGGTCTAGGTAGCAAATTGGCTGGGCATAATGTTAGCGGGAAGGAGTCAGTGCAGAATTTTAGTGGTGCTCGACAATGTGGCTTTATATACTTATGTCTGAATATACTGAGCCTGAACACTTGATGTAGGTTGTCATCTTGTCCCATCATCCTATCAGCAATTTCACCCTTTTTTATCACTATATTAAAATGTTTAGGTTAAGAATGGATGGGGCAGAAAGCATGTTCATATAAACTTATATGTAAGCCATATCATGTGTTGCCATCGTTATTTGGCAGGATTTCCATGGTAGTATAACTTATACCACTTATGATATGTTTTCTGCTGATTATATTTTATGTTTAGTTTCCATCAGGATAGACCAATGCACTATAAAAAATAGGATGTAGGGTACATCGCCCCTAACTCGACCCCTAGACCCCTTGGTACCTTGTGTTAACCATTTATAGACACCTACAATTATGTATTGTACATCCTGTATCTATAATTCTTGATACAGAAGTATATGACCAAGTAATAATGCATTGCATACCTGATTTATATCTTAGTCATTTATATCTAAGTTATAACTAGTACCTAATATACAGTGTTTAACATATCATTAATGCATGGTTTGCTCACTTTGTAACTATAATGAGTGTAAGAGTTCAGAAAGTTGACCTCCTACTACCCCTCACTGTGGTTCTTCAACATAACTCACATTCCAAATTATGATGGATTCCTCATATGTAACATTTCTCATATATGATGAAAGCTTAGTTAAACAAAATCTTATTTATGTGGCGCAATGTCATGCATTTATTGTCATCGAGCTGCTTGTACCCTTTGTCAACCACCAACAGTCCATGACTCAACCATTGAAAGTATGTGGCAAACTATATACAGATCTATGTATAGCTACAGGCACCCTCATGCAGAACACCACTGACCAGATCTAGTTTAACATGGTTGGCACATTTAATGGATATATTCTGCCTCATTACCCTATATATAAAAAGGCATTAATTCATCGCTGGTCCCCACCTCATTGAATTAAGCTTGAGTGCCTGCCAGGAACAGATAAACCAAAAGAGGCTAGATAAAAGTAGGTACTTTTTTCAAAATTATCTCGATTTTTCTTCAAATTTTCACTGCTAATAATATTTTCAGGGACCCATATACAATAGAAATTATTTGCTTTCAAGTAAATGAGACATTCAATCATAAATATAAATAGAGAGCATTTTTAAACAATAGCCTCCAGCCTCAAAATCATCAGAGCTATTTTTTGCATTTTCCGCCATTTGGATCTCAGTTCAAAGAAATCGGCACCTTGCCCGATTCTATTTATCAACAAAACAAATCACTGATTCTAGATCTAGATTCCAGCCACTGAGACCTTTCATTTGATATGTCATATGTTAGGATCTGATGGGTAGTTCAAAAGAAACTCCCTAAAAATCTCAAACCTCCGATAGGATCTGCTGGGAGAGTGTAAAATTGTTTGGCATTGCTATGTTATGCGCTGTTGCTACGTTACACGCCATTGCTACGTTACATGCCAACTTTTGAGGCTATGAAACCTTAGGTTCTAAACAGTAGGCCCTATACCCATTATCATAACTTTTGCCCCAACTATCTAGCGGCGAAGCCACTAGTATAATATATAAATATGAGATGTTACATATGGATTATGATCTCACTGATGCCACCGACAGCATCAAGCAGAGATGAGGTTATTGAAGGCTTCATTTTACATGAAACATCTTGGCAAAGTCAATGTAGCATGGTAGAGAGACGTCAAGTGGTTGAGTTAGGGGTGACTTTCCCTAGATGTCGGAAAATATGATGGGTATAAGGTGAAGGAGGAATATGCAATGATAGAGATGCACAGGGTTACCACCAGGTGAAGGCTGACTTTGAATTATTGAAGCTACCACCTTAGTTAGTAGACTCAGGCCATCAAGGGGTGTGATTTGAGGGTGGAAATTAAGATGCAGGGGTGGAAGACATGTTGGGGAGAAAGGAAAGTGCACCATTTTACGCTCTATCATACAGTGATCTAGAATTCTCGAGTTGGAAATGGTAACACCTGATAGCAATATAAAAGATCACATCAGATTGGGAGCTGTGGCAGTACTTGCTTCATCATACTGGCAGGCATGTGCAAAGTCCTCTCTAATCGGCTGAAACTACACAAGCAATAATGTGCCTTAGTAAGTATACAGAGCTCTAGGGAAAATAGACACAGCAGGACTCATTGGTTGTGTTGGCTTTAGGTAAATATCCCATGTATTCCCTTAATTTACCAATCATAAGAACATAACACATTACATTACTTGAATAATACATCCCCTCTAATTTGATGGGGAAAATCATTAGTGCATGTTGCAACCAATATTACCCACCCCCATGAAAAAAAAAATAAAACCTTATGCATCAATGCAGGATTTCGCCATATTTTCTGACAAATAACCATTCACTTAAGATTTTAAAATAGATGACGAAAGGGGAATATGGGAGCTTAAGGCCACAAATGGCGGGTAAGGTGGTGAGCAAAAAAGTGTAATTATGGTATAGTATATAGTGCAGCAATGAAAATGACTTTTGGAACATAATACTGTGGGGTAATTTGATGGAGTGCCAAAGGAGAAGACCTGAGAGAGAATTATGTGGATCAACATGGTAAAAGGTACGCCCACGAGTGGGTGCGCGGGCGTACATTTTACCATCTTGATCCACAGATATAGCTTGGTCTACATAGGCACAGCACCTCTCAGGTCTGTCCATAATGTGGTGTACCATATCCCTCATGATGTATGGCTCCTGCATATAGTGACAACCAAGCAGAGATCATTGATCTTTACACATGCAGCATCCTTACGTAATTAGTCTTTTTTATATCGAAAGATATGTTCTATTAGCCTAATCAAATCACTAATGCAGGTCAATTAATTAGCACTTTACCTAATCCATGAATCAACCAAGATTTTGTCTATTAAATTGGTCTAGGTTCAGTACATTACTTGGAGTTATTATTATCAAGCTAGCTCATACTCTTGTGCTTGATAATTTCTACCTAAATAATAACTTTCTAATAAAGTTGTAGTTAGAGATAGTTAGAGGGGGAGGCAGTTAAACAGAGACTGGAAAGGAGACATGGGTAGGAGAGAGATGACATAGAAGAGCAAGGTATAGAGGAATGACATGGGACACAAACTTGAGAGCTACAATAGAAACTAATACAAGATTTTGAATGGCAAGTTGTCCTGAGAAGAGCCATAGATACAGTAAAGAGGCTTCCAATTGATGTAAAGTTTGAGACAGTATCATGAAGTAGGAGAGAGGAGAGATTCTTGTAGTTCGAGAGACACAAGTAAAGGAATGGGTAAAGAGGCTGCATGAAGGTAAAATTTAAGTCTAGATGAAGGCAAAATATTGTACAGTTGGAAGTATATATCTTAATGGCAGAAGATTTAGATATATGCATGCCTTTGTAAGATGCATGGATTCAGATATGTAGATCTAGCTATTTCCTGTGGATACTTCCTTTATAGATTTGCATTAATACAATATACATACCTCCTAATTTACAATTAGTCAACTACTTCTAACAACTTTCCAAGCAGAAGTGAATACTAGCCCTCACTCTATATGCTCTTTTCTATGTGGATTTAATATAGTAATTCTCGACAAGCAAATGGCACACAAAGGCTTGATTACAAGATGTCTAGATCTGATGGCTAAGAGTATGGACAACTGGGCACAGAATATAGTATGCTAGAGCTGATATGTTAGTGATGGTGAGTGTAGTGCATGGGAAGGACCTGAGCAGGCCCTACTGTAGTGGGTGAGTGAATGAGTTAATAGGTGAATGTTTATGTAGTGATTTCAGGGATTAGTGATCCAGCTGTCAAATTGTTGGTCGGAAACCTGATAGTCCAGTCAATCCACTGCAAAAAAGAGCTCAACCCACCACAAATTAGAACAGTTTCCTACCATGGTTTTTTTCTGAGTCCCTTGGCATATATTTACATCATATTAAAAGTAGAGGAAAAAATTCAGAGGGGCAGACCTTCATATCTATGATTTTTTAAAAATTTTGGGTTCAGCCATTTTGAATTTTTCAATGAGTTGACAGTCAGAATCATTGTGATTTCTGTAAGATTTTCAACTGGTCCATGTAGGATTAATATATACTCACTCTGAGGCACACAATACATTTCATCTATCATAAAATATGTAAAGCCAGGTAGGGCATCCATAGCTATCATAGATAGAAAGGTGGCAGTCATTCTGAATTTTTAATGAAGTCACAGTCAAAACCTTGCAATTTCTAGGGGATTTTCGACTTCTGGTTCATGTCATACTCACTTTGACTCACAGAATATTGTGGCATAATATATCTATAATTGATAATAAAACCTAATATAAGACATCCATATCTATCATAAATAGCTAGTTGGCTGCTATTTTGAAAGGAAAAGACAAGCATATTTTTATGATGACTTCATTTGGTAGTATCTTCATTGACTAAATTATTCAGTCACACTTTCCAGCAAATCTGCTATTGTAAGAGCAGGAAGGAGACCTCTCTGATGCAGAGTATCACCTTACAGGAGACCAGATGCAGCCCAGTATTAAGTACACAGCACTGATAGTCTAGATAGCCCTTACAAGTGTCCTTGGACCCTGTTTTCATATTTCCTTTCAGTACCAGCACTATATAGTCCCATTGAGTTAATCCTACATACTTTTTGTTTTGGGACCAAGAAATAAATCTTCTCAAAAATGAACCAGGATGTTCACATACAACAAACTTCCAATGGTACCTACTTTATTTGCTTTACACAGTAAACACCTATGGCTAGGTCGATGGGTCCCCCTTTCTATGCTTGTATGAGCTGAATATAACAGTAAATAGCCCACAGACAGCTAAATATTTGAACAGGATTTATAAAAATGAAAAAAACGGACTATGTCACTTTAAGCACTGAAAGGAAAAAAACTTGAATAAGCATCTTGTATAATGTTCTGGGAGTAAGCTGGCCTTGACTCTACTGGCACCAAAGTGCTTAATCATGACAATAATGTACTTACGTCAAAATATTTCTTCCCCAAAATATTCTGCATCATTTCAAAGCTACAAATGCAGACTCAGGAATAGGAGCCCATCAAAGTGAAAGTCCTTCTTTAAAATTCTCAAATGAGTACAGATCTTGTACAAGCACAGTGGGTGACACATAGTAGAGATATATTAGCACATAGATTGCCAATTATGGTTTGGACGTATATTCACTTGAAGTCGCTCTCTTCTTGCAATGAACCAAGGCCATAAAACCATGACTGAGGTGGTATCTAGTCATAGAAGGGTTTGAAACATATCAAAAGCTGTATGATATAATATTCTGACCTAGGTATCATCTCTTAGAGGAGAAAATATTCCCATCCCTTGCCTTCACCACAACCTATACTTTCCTCTACCTAACCTTATCTCATACAGTCAGACTAATACCATCTTACATACACCGGATCTGCCAGGGTCTGAGCAGGACCATTGTACTACAGTGCTTTAATGGTCCCATTAGATTTTAGATGCAATCAGATTTTGCCTGCAACTATGTTCTAAATCAAGGTAAATGATGAGACACGGAGATACACATCTGACTCCATCATGCTGCTGCTGCTGAGTGCTTTATTTAAAACGCCCACTAGGGGTCTCTACTTTCACCGGGTAACAGTTTCCCACGCTCATTGTCTGTTAGTTTGCTATTTTACTACTTGTCAAACTCTGAAGGCCCCTGTGTATTATTCCCTCACCATTACTGCTCTCATATCCCACTTATTATCAATCCCCCTTCCAGATTATCTCAAAATGGTTCTCACTCTCTCACTCTAACACTCTTGCTGTCTCTGTCTGTCCCGCCTCTCCATCCCCAATTACCTAAAGTATGCCTCTCCTTCTTCAGCATGTCCCTACCCTTGTTTACACCCCCTCCCTCTACCTACCTTATTCAAATCATTAAAATTTTATTCACTGTTCCTCTGTCAATGAGATTTTACTCTACCAATGAGGATCACCCCTAACCCAGAATTTTTTCTATATGGCACACTCCAAATGCAATTTGTGTATAAGCTTCACCTTTTATGTTAACTACTTCAGAAATTCATCTCTCTACTTTCTGTTTGCTTCACTTCCCTGTCCCTCTTGATTGTCCAGGAAATGTGTACAGAAGAAAGCATGTGCAGGTAACCTTAGGGGTAGCCTAAGTAATAGGTAGGTTGGGAATAGAAAGAGCAATGGGGAAGGAGGCAAATTATGGGATTTTACAGGGTACAATTTACACATGTCATAGAAAAAACAGATAGGGGAAGTAAATTTAAGCTAGGGAAGTGATGGAAAGGGATGGACAATGAAGTCACTGTTTGATGAAGGTTAGGTTTTAGACACATGTGAATAGTGAACAGGTAAAGCCGGGAGAGGTTATGTAGGCCAGCCCGGTCGTCAGTTTTTTATGAATGCCTTTAGCCTAAATGTCATAGTGGAAACATTTGAACTGAATTACCAAACATTTAATTTTCATTTTGTGTCCTCATTGAAATGGTGGTGCCCCTATGTTGTCAAATATCTGTGCTCTTTGTACTTAAGAGTGCTATTTAAGCCAACTATTGGCTGGCCTGTCTGCTAAAAATTGCTTTATGCAAATATGTCCAATCAGTTAGATGTGATTTATACATAATGCTCATGCAGACCTTCTCGAGTTACAGCTATTGACCTCTGGAACCTGCCTAGGTCCACAGGGACCCTTTGGTCCCAGATAACCTGGACGTAATGTCCAGTACCAATCAACGTAATGAACCCCTTAGCAGTCAGCATCTAGCTTACAATAAGGAACAGGATATATTGTGCATGGGCCTGCTAGATCTGCATTGGTCACATAAGATAGATTTTCTGTATAGGTTCTTAGTTTAAGATTGTCTGTAAAACAGTTTCCATGTTGCATTTAGACACTGCTATTTGGGGCCTTGAGTTTATACCAATATCTTACATTTCAACCCAACTATGATGGTGAAGTAGATTTTCCTGCAAATAGCATGATCATTAAGAATAATGTTAATCTGAAGACCAATAAGGCAATAATAAAAGATTGTTCATTAGAGATTAGTATTCAATGAAATGAATGTATCTTCTACCATCATTCATATCAAGTGCTTAACCAGCACTTATTACATGGCTGGGCAAAGACATAGTGCATTATCCTCAATGCTGTGCTCTGATTGGCTGATTGGCTGTGAATTATCTAGATGGATAATAATGGACTCCTAGTGCAGGAGGCTAGCTTTCTCCCACCTTTAGACTTCACAATTTATATTCCTGTGTTATTAGTGGCTGATATCTGATTTTTCTGTTATAAAACTGGAATAACTGGATTGTGTGAAAAATAAGCCTAACAAGGCTTTAAGTGAATGCTGTGTTTCACTGCTGCCATTGCAACCCTTGTTGAATCCTGGCATTTTGGATAGAACTTTCCAATTGGAGTCAGTAAGCTGCAGCCTGGGGCTGTGCCGACATACTGAATACGGCCAAATGCAATAACATCCAAGCAGGCTAATTTAAAGGACATCACATATCTAGAGGTGCCTTTCTATCTGATTTATAGTGGTACACATAGGGTGAGGGGTGGGAGTACCTTGTAGTGCATCCCTGTGTCTGATTTCCAATAATCATGAGCAACTCAACCAATGAACATTTTCCTGAGCTACTCACTTCAACTCTAATCTACATCTCTGACATTTACCATTTCCTATTTCCTATGGCACCTCATCCTGTTTTCCTCTCTGCTTGACATTTTGGTGATAATTACTGTGGAAGTGTGACATACTGTTTATTTTGCTGTGGACAATGATGCCTTTTGTTAGCAATGAAACATTTGAGCTACACCTTCCTCATTCATGGTGATGTATGACTGATACTAAAACTAGGGCTTATGGAAAATAGCACACTGCATATATCTGTACTATGATATTTACATAAGTGTAAGTATTCTATAAATCTATAACATTCTGAATATTGTGTTGTGTCTAAATCTATAATGATTTAACATTATTGGTGGGGTTTTAAACTGGGATAATCGACATCAATGATGAAGGGAGCTTTACCACAGATAGGAAATTGTAGTGTATTAATTGGATATCGATCCCCAAAATTTCAATAGTATTGTAAAACTGTTGATAAAAATAGACATTCTAAATTCTAAATGTTCTATTTTGCCACATAAAAATGACTCCTGACCCTGGCCTTATATATAGATTGACTAAAAATTAATTGGCCCCATGAGCAACCCTTCTCAGCAGATGCCCCCTTCAACTACCAACATTTTCCAGACCACCCATTGCCAGTAAGTGCAAATCAATTCTACTGCCCTCCCCTTTGCTACATAGGTATTGTCCCTTATTTACCACATGTAGAAGAGTAGACCAATATTGATTATAGCAAGGCTAAATCTGAGGTAGCTATGTCAGCTCACTTTCAGAGCTCTTTATTTAACTCCCAGTTATCAGTATGTTTGTGTGCAGTTAGAAAAATGATTGGTTCAATATTGTGCAGGGTGGGGGATAGAATGACTTTTGGCTGAATTCAGGATGAAATTGAATTTGGCAGGGCTACTATATGTGGTTAAACCCAAGCTGATTGACAAAATCACGGAAATTATGTTTAGACTTGCCATGCAGAGTATGTAAATTTTATATTTTTAGAGATTTTTAATGATTGGGCCAACCTATTTGTCCCGCTCTGCACTAAATTGATGCTGTTTACATTACGCACATACCATTCTGCTAAAGTTAATGAAGAATGTTATGAACTAGGTGCACGTATCTATGGAAGGGAATGTTTTATTCACAAACTCTCCATGTAAGTAGCACCAATTCACTTTGACCCCAGTAAAGTATGGCTATCATTAACATTGTATTATAATCATCCACTCACAGTATGTTTAATCTAGATCTATATTTGTGAATATAATGTCTATACTAACCAACCAACCCCCCAATCCCAACATACTCATGTGTATAACAAGTAGCAACTGCCTTTTGACAAGTATTACTTTTGTTAACCCACACAGCCTGTCTGCTGTTTATCACTAAATGCTTGATAACAGTCAATTTCATCCATTGTAAAATCAACCAAGGAAAGCTATGGATGTTACCCCTAGCCTATCATACATGACCTGTGCTACTGTAGGTCATAATCTACCCAAATCAGGCAAGCAAAGATCACTACACATTGCCCCCCTCACAGATACCAATTTCAGCTGGTCTGCATACTGACAGACCATCATACAACGCACTTTCTGTCAATATGCCATGAGGAGCCATTTGTTACTAATCACATAAAAAGGCCCTCAGTATACTGCAGGTCAATATACAGGGGTATAAACCCTAGCTTTTATTTAACCCTGGACCATAAATAAACCTGACCCAGCCTGCCTCTTATGAAGGTTAAATTCAGTTGAGTTCTTGATGGCTGATATAAAAAGTTATGCTGACGGTGCCAATAGCTTGCCTGCCACCCCTAAAGGCAATGGTTGTATGATGAAGGGTGGACCCTGTCATATTAGTGTATCCTTCACCCTAGCCCTACCACTATCCAAGCTGCCACTCCAGTGTCAAATGGTCTAGGTAGCAAATTGGCTGGGCGTAATGTTAGCAGGAAGGAATCAGCGCAGTGTTTTAGTGGTGCTCGACAGTGCGGCTTTATATACTTATGTCTAAATATACTGAGCATGAACACTCGATGTAGGTTGTCACCTTGTCCCCTATAGTCTACCATCTTCTTTAAATTGACGATTTTATCAGTATGTGAAATGTTAAGTTGAAAAATAGATAGGACAGAAGGCATGTTCAAATAAACTTATGTGTAAGCCATATCTGTTGTCATTGTTATTTAACAGGACTTCCATGGTAGTCTAGCTTATACAACCTTTGATATACTTGCCCTAATTATATTTTATATTTAGTTTAGTTTAGTTTCCCTTGTGTACTATAATAAATAATATGTAGATGTGGGTGATGTGGGTGATGCGGTAGGTGTAAGGTGAAGGTGGAAAAGGCAATGAAGGAGGAATAGGCAATGATGGAGATACAAAGTGTCACCTCCAGGTGAAGGGTAACTTTGAATCATTGAAGCTGCCACCTTAATTAGTAGACAGAGGCCATCAAGGGGTGTGAGTAAAGGGTGGAAATTAAGATGTAGAGGTGAAAGACATGTTGGGGAGAAAGGAACGTTTTTGGGCCTAAATAGGCATTTTTGTTGATATATGTTGCCATGGAAACATGATTTTCATTCTAAATAGGAAAATCAATTATTCCATTTGAAAGAATCTTTCACTAGGGTTACTGTGGTGAAAACAGAATGAAAATACCATTTTTAGATCAAAAGTTATAGGAAAAAGAATAGAAGAATTATGCAAATTTAGCTAATTAGCATAAATTATGCTAATTATAGATGTATCTCATGATCAATTAGGCATAGAGCTTATTGCCATTCAGGAAATGGTCACACCTACCTATGTTTAGCAAGCCATTCCTCTAAAACTAACAGGAGTATCTTCTCTTGCAATATATCACTGAAAAGCCAGTGATCTGAATTTTAAAGTTGACTTTTAGCACGGTGCCCCCTTTCTCCTTGCCTCTACACTACACAAGCAATAATGTGCCTTAGTTAGTATACAGAGCTCTATGGAAAATAGACACAGCAGAACTCATTGGTCATGTTGGCTTTAGGTAGTTTTCCTATGTATTCCTGAATTTACCAATCATAAGAAAATAACACATTACATTATTTGAATAATACATCCCCTCTTATTTGATGGGGGAACAGAAACAAATTTTGGCATCTTTAGTGCATGTTGCTCCCAATATTTCCCACTCCTATGGTATTATGAGAAAAAACATTAAAACATTATACATCAACCTGGGATCTCACCATATCTTCTGACAAATAACCATTCACTTAAGGGGAATATGGGATGCCATAAATGGCTGTTAAGGTAGTGAGCAAAGTAATGCAATTAGGGTATAGTATAGTGCAGCAATGAAAATGACTTTGGGAACAAAATACTGTGTGGTAATTTGATGGAGTACCAAAGGAGAAGGCCCCAGAGAGGTATAGCTTCTTGGTCTACATAGGCACAGCACGTTTCAGGCCTGTTCATAAAGTGGTGCACCATATCCCTTATGATACATACATGGCTCCTGCATATGGTGACAGTTTGAAATAGGTGTATAATGGTGGATTCACAATAGAGTGATGGTAGCAGGAGCAATGACAGAGGTGGGAATTAAATTCAATGAAACCTGTGACTGCTAGATTTAGTTCTGACACCTTACCAGTTATCATTCAAATCTGGAGTAATCAGCAACTTCCATATAGGGGACAAGATGGCTGCTCACACATAGTGACAACCACGCCATTATAGATCTATCATATCCCAGACTCTCATGAATAAACCATACAGTCTCCATCATATGATATATTATGGCTCCATAAAACATCCAAGCAGAGATGTTTGATCATCACACATGCAGCATCTTCATATAATTTGTTCTTTTTATGTGTTAAAAGTATGTTCTATTAGCCTAATCAAATCAAGAAAGTTGGTCAATTAATTAGGGCTTTACCTCATCCATGAATCAACCCAGGTTTTGGGTAATTGGTCTATGTTTGGGATATTACTTAATGTCTATCTAAATCATAACTTTCTAATCAAGTAGTAACTGAGTTGCTAAAATCATATCTACATAGGATGCAAATGTTTATAGCAAGGACAAGTGTTTATTTATGCGCCTATAAACATAGTTATCATTGTGGTTTAAATCAGCCCTGGAGGGCGATTAATAAAAACCGACCACCATACTATAGTAGGGTCCCTTAGCAGAAAAAACTGTTACCAGAGTGACAAAAGCGCCAAATTTGGCCCAGTTGTTCATTTGGTCATAGGGATTGATTCTAGCTTAGGTGCCACTTTGAAACCTAATAAGTAACCATGGTAACAGCCAAAATCCAAAATTGCCGACATTTTCCCACTATACCACCATATAACAGTTTATACCACTATTCTGGCACTTCCGGTGGTTTTATATCCTATATATACGTGGTATATTCTGCATATACCACACATGTGCATTTTTAGAATTTTTGGTATATATTTTTCAAGGTCAAGTTGGACTTAGAATATTTTGGGAGACGCTGGCGGACATAGAAATTTAGTCTCGCCATTGTTTCAGTGTGAAAAATCGTCCCAACTCGTATGAGGATTAAACCCCGGCCGCAGTGGTGGTAGGCGAGAAAGGCGAAGGCCTTAGCCATAGCGCCACACTGAACGGTGATGAAATCCAATGCGAAAGTAAATAAGTTCTAACCTGCTATGTTTCCAGTCAGTTTTCGTCTTGATTCCAAGCTTGTCATGTTATAATATTAAAATCCCAAGAAGTTTTCGATCCATAGAAGAGGAATGCGTGCTAATTTTCTCCATTTTCTTCGATATAAATAAGAATCCATTGATTTTCCCAACGTACGCGAGTCGCGGTCCGGCCATTCCCACCCGCCTCCTTGTCCGGCGAAAGTGTGTCAGTGGCCCGGATGTAGATATAGGTCAACTGCTCGTTGTACAAGAAAGACGCCGAAAATTTCGGACTTGTTTGGAAAATCAATGGATTCTTATTTATTTTAAATATATATGACATATCAAGCATGGAGTACTCATCTAGAATATCTAAGGATGTGTATGGTTTAATTTGAAGACGTGTCATGGCTGGATTCCATACGAAAAGTGACTGTATACACAGCGGTACCTCTCCCGACAAGGAACAAAAACAATGGCTTCGCGCAGAGCGGACACGGGCCGTGTCGCTTGCACTTACAAAATGTATTCTCCTGGCTATAATCTTTGGATATCAGGTAAGAAATTAATACAAAATGGAGGAAATCGTGGTATAAACCTATTAGGTCATGGATGTTGGAGCCCACGGGGAGTCTATGCTGGATATACCCTCGCCGCTCCACGGCTCGGGTATATCCAGCATAGACTCCCCTAGGGCTCAAACATCCATGATCTATTAGCTTAGTAACTAAAAGTTCTAACACGCACGGCAGTGACATGCCCATAGACGTAGTGGACCATGCAGCGTGACTTAGTCAGAGGACCAAGTCTCGTCACAACGTTCTCATTGATACAAGGTGGTTGCCATGGCAACCGGACATGTGAACAAGTAGTTTCTTTTTCCTTTCTTTGATAAATCTCTTTCAATTATAGAATTAACAATTTGCTGTTCACTGTCAGTTTTCTATATCTAGATTTCAAGGGCCATAGGGAGAGTCAAAACTAAAGTCCTGGTTCCGGGGAGGCCACACTGACACCTGGGCTGGGGCTGACACCAAACATGTCCCATACCAGGTACATCAATTTCAAAATCCGTCAAAAATGTACCAACCTTCCTGAACGTTTTTGCCTATATCTCAGCTTCTAGACATCACTCAGACTTGTAACAACCACTGTTAGAATGGAAAAAATGATCGGGAATCGATGTAGCCCAGTTTGGATGTTTGCTTATTAAGATGAAGGTGGTTTTGAAGCACTTTTGCGCTACATCACCCGGCGACATTGTTTACAGTTCAGGGGCAGCTGGACTGAGCAAATAGGGCTCCATAAGGGATGTGTGGGAACTATAGAACCTTGGCATGAACCATCACCCCCCCCCCCAATTTACACCTACTGTTTGTATTATATGGATTAAGCATTATGCTAGGCCCTATAAAGAAAATTCATGTAACAAGTGCTTTCAACAATATCATCCTTTACTTAAACAGCAATTCACTGGTGCTTAATATTATATTCTATACATTTATACAGAATTATTCAATTTCCTTGCATATCACAGAATGATGCTCAGTTTAATATCTTATGTAGGCTACTTCAATTACCATGAATTGTGGATCAACATGGTAAAAGGTACGCCCGCACACCCCCTCACGGGCGTACCTTTTACCTAGTTGATCCA